>JAIXHY010000011.1:1365341-2730682 GCA_020449905.1 Globodera pallida
AGCATCGCCGCGGTTTTTTGAGACAAACCCCGCCCAACCCGGGCGCCCGTCCGAACCCTAATAGGTGGTAGTGTCGAGAGTCTCGGGTCTCAAAAAGTCTCGGCGGGTTTTTTGTGTTCAAGTCTCGGTCTCGGTAATTTTAAGTCTCGAACATCACTAATAGATAGGTAGTATAATACCCACTATGGTCTCAAAATTCATACAGCAAAAAGAAAAGCAATAATTCAATTTATTGATTTTTCAATTTAAATTTCCATAAATTTATTCCATTCTCTGTCCATTCATTTCTTTGGCTTCTTCGGCTCACTTTGCACCTTCGTTTTCTTCAAGCATCCTGAAAATAAAATAACAATGGGAGAGTAATTTTGAGAACATTTAGTCCCTTACCCGTTACCGATGTCCCTGTCTTTGAAGTCTATGGAAATGTAATTCCATTGATGGCCCCAATCCAATTTAATTGCCTCCTTCTCCCACTTGGCCCATTTGTCCTCTTCTCGCCCAACTGGACAACGCACCAACAGCCAATAGCCTTCGTCAATTTGTCGAAATGTCAATCGCTCCCCCGTCCAATTGTTCTTCAGCTCAAATGGCACAAATTCATCGTCAATCCAAAATTTGATGATGAAATTGGCCGGCTCCGAATCATTGACAAATGACTAAAACGAAGGGAATAATTATTCTCAAAGTGATTAAAAGAATGAGAAATTAATTACCCCTTTGAGTGCTTCCATTCCTGCCGAATAAAAATGACAACAAAGCATCTTCGGAAGTCCATCTTCACGAGGAGCGAGCAACCATTTGGTCACGGCTTGACGAGAAGAAGCCTCGGCGTTGTCTTCAGCAGGGAACATTGGAAACGGTCCCCAGGAAACGATCGATCGGAGATTTGCGCAATTGCGAAGAATCGCTGGAGAGAATTGTCGCAAACGGTCCAAATGAGATGATTCCAAAGATAAGTGGCAAATGTTGTCATTGACCAAAGGCCAAATCATTTGCCAAATAATTTCCCAGCTGCGCCTTTCGTAGTAGCCGGTATCAATGTCAACATTTGTGCCGGAAGAGTTGAAAAGACGGCGGAAGCGTTGAAGAAAATCGATGACAGTTTGGTCGATGTAACTGAAAGTTCAAAAACATTTTAAATTTCGTTAATTTTTAAAAAGAAACCGACCAGATTTCAATGCGTTCGAAGCCGATCACTTGGCCTGGAAGCGGTCCTTCAGGAATTGGCACCTGTTTACCAGAGCTTTTGATGACAATTTGTGCGCCATTTCCGGCAATGCCACGAAGAATTCTGAGCCGACCCAACGGCCATTTCCTCGACTTGAAATGGACGCCCACCAAAACGTCCAATCGATCACTGATCAACGCCATTTTCAGTCCGAGCTCAAATGGGCAAAGAAAAGCGAAGACTTCGAGCCAAATGTCGGCACAAATAAAACTGAAAATTGTGATTAATGACTTTTGATTTGACTTTTTTGGAAATAAACTCACATTTCCTGCATTTGCTGTTCTTCGTCGCTTGTGTTGTCTGACATTTATAGAATTAATTTAGGGTTTTGATCAGGGATGGGCAGAAATCTATTTTAAAAAACGGAAAATTTTAAGCTTAATTCAAACCAATTTTTTAATAAAATAATGTTTTAACTAGAGTAGGTCGGGACAAGGATTTTTGGGAAAACCCGGGACCGTGAAAGCCAGGATCGGGATCGGGACCAGCATCTCGAACCGGGATGGGATTTCGCTTTGCAAAAACCGGGATCGGGACCGGATAAGCGGAACCGATCGATTTGAGATTTGGGCAATTGTGAGCGGAAATCTATTTGAAAAACGGAAATTCAAGATAAATTTCAAAATATTTTTTAAAAATAAAATAATGAATTAAAATTTAATTTAGCGTTTGACAAAAACTAAATCCATCGTAAAAATTTCCAATTTCCAATTTTGCACTTTTTGAGTTCAGTAAAATTTGGTCGAAATAGAGGTTCGTATCTTGGGCCCCAAAAACCCTATAAAACACGTTTCGAAGGCTTTTAAAACAATTTTATTTTTAAAAACAGAATTAATTTGGCGTTTGGCAAAAATGAATCCATCGCTTTCCATTTTGTTGCCACGCCATTTGTTGAATAGATCAGTTTGAGTTGTTCTTTTGGGTATTAAATTAACTAAAAATGCCAATTTGGTTATTAAAATTGACTAAAAATGCCATTTGGTTATTAAAATTGACTAAAAATCCCAATTTGGTTATTAAAATTGACTAAAAATGCCAATTTAGTTATTAAATTGACTAAAAATGCCAATTTGGTTATTAAAATTGACTAAAAATGCCAATTTGGTTATTAAAATTGACTAAAAATGCCAATTTAGTTTAAAATTGACTAAAAATGCCAATTTGGTTATTAAAATTGACTAAAAATGCCAATTTGGTTATTAAAATTGACTAAAAATGCCAATTTGGTTATTAAAATTGACTAAAAATGCCAATTTGGTTATTAAAATTGACTAAAAATGCCATTTGGTTATTAAAATTGACTAAAAATCCCAATTTGGTTATTAAAATTGACTAAAAATGCCAATTTAGTTATTAAATTGACTAAAAATGCCAATTTGGTTATTAAAATTGACTAAAAATGCCAATTTGGTTATTAAAATTGACTAAAAATGCCAATTTAGTTTAAAATTGACTAAAAATGCCAATTTGGTTATTAAAATTGACTAAAAATGCCAATTTGGTTATTAAAATTGACTAAAAATGCCAATTTGGTTATTAAAATTGACTAAAAATGCCAATTTGGTTATTAAAATTGACTAAAAATGCCAATTTAGTTATTAAAATTGACTAAAAATGCCAATTTGGTTATTAAAATTGACTAAAAATGCCAATTTGGTTATTAAAATTGACTAAAAATGCCAATTTAGTTATTAAAATTGACTAAAAATGCCAATTTTTTGGTTATTAAAATTGACTTTGAATAGGTCCGCTGAATTGAGTTCGGGGGGGGGGGGGTGAATATGAACATCGTCCGCGAGAGACATTGGCGCCGTCCCCCCCCCCCATTCCCCCCACTAATCAATCGCCATTTGCGAGGTCGACCTTTGCCCCCCAACAAATTCAAATGAATGCAAAAAGTGACCTCAGCTGAGAACGCTCTGCTTAAGAAGTTTTCACAATTTTCAAATTGATTTTTTGTGGTAAGTTTAAAAAGTTGAAGCCTCCAGAACTGATGGAAACTTATGTGTGGTTGGGGTGGATTGGGATATGGGAAAAAGCATCTTTTGAATACAAATCGTTTTCATTGGGACTGTCGGTATACCGAATCGGTAATGCCGAAAAATACCACGGTAATACCGTAACCGTGCTGAACACTAATGATAATATCAAATCAACACGAGCTTTCATTTTGATGTGACGATCGACCAAATCGGTTCAGATTGAAAAAAGTTACTATATAAGGCTTTCGACATTCGGACCAGGGATGGGAGCCGACGACCTCAAAAAATTTCGGAAATCGGAAATCGGAATTCCGAGGCCTTTAAATTTTTCGGAAATCGGAAATCGGAATTCCGAGGCCTTTAAATTTTTCGGAAATCGGAATTCCGAGGCCTTTAAATTTTTCGGAAATCGGAAATCGGAATTCCGACCCCAAAAAAGTCGGAAATCGGAAATCGGAAAAAATTTTCTTAACAAAATTGGGCTATTTTTTAAAATTTTTCTCGGCGGCGCCTATCGGCACCGCCGATACCTCTCTCTTCCCGCGCAACAAAATAATTTTTAGAAAATCGCTCAAAAAAAAAGAAATTTCTGAATTATTATCAAAAATATTTTAAAAAAATCGGGGAAATTTGTAAAAAATTGGGACTGGAGAGGTGGCGGGAGGGGCTCGGCGGTGCCGATAGGCGCCGCCGAGAAAATTTTAGATTTTTGATGACAATTTGTTAAGAGATTTGCACCAAATTTTAAAATACGGTAATTTTTGAAGCCTTTTAGGAAAATGGGAGGGGTCCCGGTGGCGCCGATAGGCGCCACCGGGAAATTTTTTTTGAAGATCTTAACCAGATTTGTTAAGAAAATTGGGCCGAAAATTATCGATTTTTCCGAAAATTTCCGACTTTTTGCTCAAAATTTCGGAAATCGGAACTCGGAATTCCGAGACCTCAAAAAATTTCGGAAATCGGAAATCGGAATTCCGGGGTGTCAAAATTTTTCGGAAATCGGAAATCGGAATTCCGACCCCAAAAAAGTCGGAAATCGGAAAGTCGGAAATCGGAATTCCGACCATCCCTGATTCGGACCATTCGACGCTTGGACCGGAAACGAACGACCCCTACTGACAATTATACACATTAATCTATTTGTTTTACAGGTGGCCACCTGCAGCAGATGACTCTCAAAAAGTTCGATTAATGATTCGATTATAATTAGTTGATTCAAATTAGGTAGTGTGACAGAATTTTTCATTATTTAAACATCCAATGAGAATAACAAATTAATTTTGAATTACTGGAAGTAAAATATGATTTAGTGGTTGATTCTTCTACAAAGTTTCCGTTCTGATCATTTAAGAGTCAAAAGCTATTTTTGAGAAAGGCAAAAATAAAAACAATTTCCAACAAACGCATTTCGAAGGCTTTTTAAAATAATTATATTTTATTGGATGTGAAAAATCTCGGTCAGCGAATTATCCCGGCACAAAAATGTGTTTGAAAAATTTATTTATTAGTTTTTGGTGGGCTTTTACATATTTTGTTGCCCCAAAAGCTATTTTTGAGAAAGGCAAAAATAAAAACAATTTGTAACAAACGCAACGCAGTTGCACACTAAATATTAAAATGCAATTGTATCAAAAAGTGATTTTGTCCAGAAAAAGCGATTTTCTAGGAGGTTATTTTTACCCGAGAAAAAATCAATTTAGCAAAAAATTGTTTGGAAATTGAAAACAGCGATTTTTAGGTTGGGCATTTTTTGCTCACAGGTAAAGAAGTAACGCAAAAGTGCCAAAAGGGTGAAGCCAAAACGTTAAAAAGTGCCATAAGGCAGAAAGTAACAAATGAACTGCTATGAAAGGTAGGCAAAGCGACGACAGCGGGTTCAGAAAAGGGTGATAGCATGCGCAGTACAAACTTAAAACTAATTTGGAACAGAAAAGCTGATTTAACCGGTCCAAACACTAAAAATTTAAGTAAAATTCCGCCATTTTTTCTGAATTACGTTTAACATAGACTTTCTTCAAGAGGTCAATACAGATACTATATACCTAGGTAGGTAATTAGTAAAATTTATCGAAAAATTGTTGAAATTCCTCCCGTACAGTACTATTTCCAAATTTACATTCTGTCAAAGCTACCTTCAAGCAAAAGCTGCTAAACGCTGGGCAAACTCCCCCTCATTCTTTTTACGCTCGGAGCAATGATTCCGATAAACGAAAAGTACCCCAAAAAAAATACAAAAGAATACTTATTTTCAACATTAATCCTTCAAAATTGCTACCTCGGAGGATTAACCCCTGCGCCTATGCCTGCTGCTGCTACAAGGAATGATTGGCAGGGAAGGTGGTGGTGGTGGGGGCATCCTACCAAAAGGTCCCCTAATGGAAAATCGTTCATTTTGTCCCCAAACGGAAAAGCGTTCAAAAGGTCCCCCACGGACAAAATGCCCCCCCCCCCCCACATTGCCCACGTGTAAAATGCTGCTTTGTTTTGTATTTTATTGAATTATGAAACCCCGACGCTGAGCCAATTTTCCGTTCTCCGATCATAATTATCTTATTTGTTAGGAAGAGATTGCTTGCTTCCGGAAAATGCCAAATGCTACCTGTTTTGCATCAATGTCACAACAAAATCCAATTTAAAATTGCTGAAATTAAAGTCGAAATTACGTTTTTTGCACTTAAAAAGAGAGCTGCCAAACAATACATATGTAACAAGCACTACGGCTCCAACTTCACTGAGCAGAGAAAAAAAGTCCTCTACTATCTCGCTTTCTTTCTCTAACCGCTAACCGTTCTCTGCTTATGGCGTTCTCTCTACCCGACTCAGCAAATAATAAATGCGTCACGCTTGTTGATGCATGAAACTTTTGTTAGGTCCTACCTAAGTCAAATTTTCACTTATCCCTAAAAAACAAAATAAGGAATATGTGGGTTGTTTAATGCTTCAAACATTTTATTGTTATGCTATCCAAATTTGTTTGGCGCCCATAACTTTTTTCAATATGATCAAATTGCTTAACTTATGCTTAAAAATAGCTTCTACTCATCCAGAAGTTTCGAATGATACCGACACTTTATTTGTTTTGGGTAAGGGGCAGCCTTAGCTAAGATGTTTCAAATTCGCTGGGACGGAAGCGGCCCGGCTTCGAAATGCTTCACTCTTTTCACCAGTTCAAGCATTCAAGCGATTGTTTTTGGCATTCAAATTCACATTTGAACTTTAACGCTTTTTTGCTTATCGCACATTTCCCACGTCACATGGTCCCGTACACAAAAGAACAGCGGTTTACCCGAGAGCTTCGGGTTTTGTTCGATCAGCCATCCGGTCCCGAGTTTTTCGCCGTCCCGATCGGACTTGAATCGTTCCGACCAATTTCACCGCAAATTCCCCGTTTCAAAATCTGAAATATTAAAAAAAAACCAGGCTGTTTAACGGATCGTTTTAATCTTCACTTTTTTCGAGTCCAGTGGTTTGTGATTATTGATGTCTGGGGAATGAAAATTCATTAGGTTACCGGTTTCTCGCGAATTGTCCAGACCGATCAGATTTTCGGCGAGATTTTTTAAGATCTAAATCGACGAATGTTTTTTTTCGTGATTATTTGAGATTCTCGATGGTTCCATCCAATATTTTTTTATCCTTGTTAGATGGCCAACGATAACAATGCAAATGAACAATATTCGTGGATGCGCGATGCGCTTGACGACGACGATGGCGTGGGGTCGGACGGAGAGCGCTTCTCCGAACTGATTGCAGACACAGTGGGCGGCAGAACTCGAGCTGAACTCGCTGCACTTCAGCGACAAGCGGGACTGATCGCTGACACATTGGGCGGACGAACTCGAGCTGAACGCGCTTCACCTCAGCGACAAGCGGAGATTAATCGAACGCAGACTCAATTTAACGCCGAACATCAACAGCGGGAACGAGTGCAGGTTATTAGTTTTTTGTTTTTTCAATGTGTTATTTTTTTTTTAAATTTACCGTTTCAAAAAAATTTGTTTCTGAGTTTTTGGTGTTAAACGAAAGCGGACGATCAAATTTTTGACAAAATTTTCTATTTATCTACCGATGTATTCAAAGTTATGGCCTTTCGTTTATTGACCTAAACTTTTCAGAGCCACGACCGACGGCCTCCTGACCGGGCCCCGTCGGTGGTCACATTGGCGAGCAGGAGCAGTGGCGGCGCTGGAGACAGCAATAACAGCAACGTCAGCGGCACAACCAGTGACGGACTCAGCGCGATGGGCCGCCGCATTCAGCAGCATCCGTACCCGGGCGATGGGGCAAGACGTCTGTTAGAGATGGTCCAGCAACCGTTCTTTGTCAAATTCAGGTAAGCTTTTCAAAATTTTGGATTTTTAAAACTGACTTTGTTTCCGCGATATTTTTTATTTGGATCAATTTCGCGAATTTGAAAGTTTGTGTCGGCTTTTCAATTTTTTTTTTGTTTATTTTGATTGGGTCAGATTTCTTATTTTTACAGGGACAGATGTTTGAGTTCGGCTCGCGAAGTTGAACACCATCGTGCCGGCTCGTCAAAGCCATTGATCTCGCCATTTCTAAAGGGTGAATTTATCATTTGTTGACAATGCTAATGAAGGGGGGGGGGTGTTTTAACCGCACTGCCTCAGCCGAAATTCTAAAAAATGTGAAAACTGGTCGGTTTTTTTGAGTTTAAGCCAAAGCAACTTTCGGATAGCCGTGACAGGCCCCATAATATTAAAACAAAAATTTTTCAGACGTTGAGCCGGAGATTTTACACGACTCACCACGGAGGGTCACGGCGCAGACAGTCGGCACACAAACGTTTGTATTGTATTTGAATTGGGTTTGGGGTTGAGGGCGGGGGGGGGGGGGAGGGCAGGAAATTCGGCCAATTTATAACAGGATTTAAAATTTTCAACCAATCCTTTTTTCTTTTTTTTTTGTCTGATTCTCACATTTTTTGCATCGCTTTTAAACATTTAGTTGTTTTTCCCCTTGTTTAGGCCTGCGATTCCTTCCGCTCTCAGCCGGCCCGCATCGCCGTCAGCGCGTCGGTCGCATTCGCTGTCCGACTATCCGCCCCTTTACGACTTTTCCCGTCGTCCGCACATTCGTCCGCCCAGCAATGGTATGCGACAAACAGTCCGTTTCACAGGGGGGAACATTTTCCAAAAATTTATTCCACTACTCAAACAAAAAAAATTCGGCAAAACTGCAGTTTTTAGGCCGTTCTCCTCACCAAATTTTGTCAAAAATATTTTTTTTGGGGGGTGGGGGTGGGAGCAGTACTGGGGACTTGCGCACAATCTTCTAAAATGTGTTGCAGCAATGCCATCCATGCCTTTCCTTTTCAGTTCGTACGACGCCTTCAATACCGGACTCCGTTTGCCGGTCGTCGCCAACTCGCCGGGCGCATTCGCTGTCCGATTATCCGCCCCTTTACGACTTTTCCCGTCGTCCGCAAATTCGCCAAGGCAGTTTGGGCAGCTCGTATCGCAACGCTGCGCCCGACCCGAATTTCTATCGAAGGTTTTGGAAGGGGAGGCGCATTTTTTTCGGATTTGTTTTACAAAAAATGAGGGTTTATTTCTTGTACCAAAATTTGACATAATTTTGGATGCATTTTAATTTTAATTGCGGAATTTAGGCGTTATATCAACTCGTTGCTGAAGGACATTCGTCGGAACAAGGATTTGGCGCGGAAGTTGGAAGGGCGTCATGAAGAGTTGGACGACGCATGTCGACGGGACGCTGAAGAGGTGGAGCAGTTCAGTGATTTATGCCGTTTGTTTTTTTGGCATTTTCTTTCTTCAAAATGAAACTTTTTTTTTTACTTTTTGGACACAAATTTCTTATTTTATTATCATAGATCTGTTTTTTTGTGCAGTTGAACATGATTCGACGCGAGCGTGAGTTGTTGGTGCGCGATCTGGAGTTGCAGTCACGCGAGCACGACATGGAGGAGTATGAGCGTCGTCGCGTGCCGCCGCAGCCAATCTTGAAGCACTCCGCATCGTTTCCACCAAGTTGGATTTGGTCAATACAAAAAAGATTTTGAAAATTATTGCTTTTTAAACCGAATAATGAATAAAAAAAATGCGCATAATTTCAGACGGAAGCAGCAGTGGAGGCAGCAATAGCATTAATCGTGTCAACTTTGCCAGCCCAATTTGTACGGCCAAGGAGTACACGCCGACCAATTCCACCAGGTATTGTTGCGATCGAACGGCACCATCAATTTTATTCAGAAAAATTTTATAATCTAATTTTTCTTTTGTTTTGTGCGCAGTTTGGAGGTAAGCGGTGATCGGGTGCCGCCGCCTCCTCGAGTGATGACGGGAGTTCAACCAGTTCAGCAACAGAAGCAGCATCACCAAAGCGGTAGTGGTCAGCATCCGCCCTATCTTCGGTAGGTGTATAATTGGGCGACAATTTTTGTGATTCAAGTGGGGGGGGGGGAGAATGGATAATCGAGAATGGCTTTTACACAATTTGATCAATTTTTCTTTTAACCACACAGGCGTCGGGCCGTTTCGTCGCCGTCACGGGACGGTCATGCGTCGCGACATTCGCGCACACCAACGCCTGCACCGCGGGTGCGGGCAGCAGACGTCAATCGGGAGCGAGAACAGGTGAACGAATTGCGCGGTGTATGCTTTGCACATTTTTGTCTGTGCAGGAGCAACAGCGTGTTGCCCACGAGACCGAGTTCCGTGACGTGCAGCAACGGGCGCGTTCCATCGCGGCAGATCAACACCGGCGTGCCACCACTGCACGTCGTCCTGCTGGTGGTCCACCAGTGTCGCGCCGTACTGCCGGCACCAACCCTGCCAATGCGTCCTCCATTTTTCAATTTGTGCCGTTTGTGCCGCAGCGCTGAACGCCCCGCAGCGCAACAAATAACAGAATAAAAACAACATTTACCCACCCATCATCATTTTATTGTTGTGTATTATAAACCAAGTGCATGCCTTGCCTCTTTTATTGTGCGCTGTGGCCTTCCTTTTTTCATCCTGATCCCATTGATTGGTGAATAAATATTTTTGAAAACGTTAACAGAATTGTGTCTGCGTATAGTGCCAGAATTGCACCGGAGGGCTGTGAACTTTTTTTTGCCTGATATCCAAAACCACTCATTCGACGACTAATTGAAACAGAAATAAATAAAATTCAATCTTGAGCAATTGGAAGAAGCATCTCGCCCCCCATCGTACCAAATTACAGTTTATCTAAATTAATATACCCAAGTTATAGTTTATCCAAATTTATAATATTTAAAACGAAATATGTAACAAAAAACAACAAATTTTCTGGAGTCGATGTCCGCCAATCGGTAGGGCCAATTCGTAAGGTAAGGAGGACAAGAAAATGTTGGAAAGAAAATAAATAAGTTGATCCCAATTGTAAAAAATCGATCCCAAAATTGTGAGGGAAGTCATTTGTCTCTGCTACACATAAATGCCGACCCAAAGCATCAGAAAAACGGTGCCAAAGCCAAGAAAACTGGAGGCCAATGTGCCGATGAACAACTCCTTGAACAGGTTGCGCGTCTTCTTCGTGCTGGTCACCTGAAAAAGCGAAAAATTGGCACAGAAATGTTTTTTCCTCTAACTTTTTTTTTAAAAGGTGTTTCCGAGGACCACAATTAACGCTAAAACCACCACCCTAACAGATATTTCTCTTTTTTTTAATTTTATGGTTTTTTCTCTCAAAAATTGGAATATACTCAAATTTTGCACATTTTTTGGACCCGGACTTGGAGAAGGTGCTTGGACACGATTTTCCTGGACGAAAGTATAGGCCAAGAAAGCCAAGGTCAAGCAGGTCCCCGAAATGTCATTCCCCGAAACGGGGTATTAGAGTCGTAATTTTACGGGACTTCGGGCCGAAAATGCAAAATTGATCATCGCAATCAAGGCAACAAGGTTCACAGTGGTCAACAAAAAAAGACCCTTTTTTGTCAACTCCCCTCAAGCAAATTCGAAAACACTGAGGAAAACCCAAATTTGTAGAAAAAAAATTTTAAGAAAAAAAATCTATAAAATGTTTTTAATGCATTTTCGGGAGCATGGCTCTCTAATTTGTTCACCCCCATTTAAAATGTCTCGACAAAAGGATCCATCACGGGGTTTTCGCCAAAGCTGAGCACCTTTTCGACCGATTTCGAACCCCGGACCCGGAATCAAACAAATTTCTGTTTTTATCGATAACCGATTTTATGTGCCCCCCCGAAAAAAATACTGGCTACTACGCCCTTGGTCACAATATCGTCCAAAATGAACAATTCGATTATTCGTTCGCTTTTTTGTTGTTCTTAGAACCATTTAGTGCCATAAAGGGCTTCTTTCAAGCAATTTCTAATGCCGGATCAAATATTTCAAAAAAGTACCGCGTGAACAAAAAACCAGGCAGTGAAGACGAGGCCAATGGCAAGCAAAACAATGGTCAGGTGCGGGAACAGCGCTTGGCTTACCTAAAAAGAATATTTATTAACTAATAAACTAAAAAATAGAAAATGGAAATTCCAAAAAATGAAATTTCAATTCATTGTTTGGTACCTAATGCACATTGTATCCCCAATTTTGGTCAAATTTTTTCAAGAATTCGAATCTGACCTCTGTTTCGACCGATCTCAAAACCCCAGACACGAATTTAAACATTGTGTCAAAAATCCAAAAATTTTCAAAAATCACAGTTTTTGGTCTCGAAAGCATGAATTCGATCATTACTTTATCAAAATTGGGGACACAATACGCATTAGTACACATCGGTGAAACTTTTTTTCGAGTCAATCTTCTAACGCAAAATGCGCAAAACAAAAAATAAACAAACCGGTGGCGAAAACGGCTCCATCTTTGAAATATCAACAGCCATTATTTTATGGATCACAATTATCGGCTTTACGCGTTTTGCTGAAAATGTTAAATTTTAATTTATTAGAGCCCGTCCTGGACCTGGGTAGGACTTTGTACAGGAAAATCGTGCCCAGGCACCTTCTCCAAGTTCAGTTCCAGGGTCAGGGTCCGGGTCCAGGCATAACAAGCCGGGATTTCCTTGATTAAAATACACCCCTGACAAATAAAGATGGCGTTTCTGAGCAACAAACAGCAGCAATTTTGATGGATTTTACCCGCAAATTTGAAAATTTTGACAGAACGCCAAATTGCAAGTTTATTTTAAATTTTCTTGCAATTTCTTACAAAATTTTCTCGCCCGTGGCTATCGGTACGGTCGATCCCTCCTTAATCAAAATGAAAAAAGACCACACAAGATTTCTTATTTTAAACTTCAATCTTTTTTCTGACGGCGCTATCAGAACCGCCACTCGCCGTCAGCAGAGGTGCCAACTCAACTTCGAGAAAATTCTGAGAAATAGATAAAACTACCTAATAAATCATTATAATAAGATTTTAAGGCTTTTTAAATAATTAGGCCAAATAAAAACTTGTATTTCAAATGAGAAATCACGATTTTTGCATGCACTACAGTACCCCCTACGCATGGTGCCACGTAAGATTGTGCATGTCAATCTGGGATGTGATCCGTGTTATTGAAAAAATAAATAAATAGAGAAAACCCAACTTTTTTTAAAATTAATTCTGTTATTCTCTTCCATTATTTTTCTTAAATTTTTTGGTACGCACTTGCAGTAAATTCTGATATACAATTGGAGGGTCATGCAGCAGCAAATTTTGCAGATTTTAGAATTTTTTCAAAAATGCAACAAATTCGAATCCTAGACCCGGATTTAAGCCAATTTATTGATCAATAGTATCAAAACCCGGGAAACACATCGGAGGAATTTCATCTTTTTTTTGTTGCATAGTTTTGTTTGGGAAAGGGAATAGGCCATAGGCGCGACGATCCCATCCACCACTATTCATTCATTACTATTATATTTCACAATGAATGGATCGACAAAAAGTGGGCAGAAGAAATGCTAAAGGCAAAACATCACACCGTTCACTTCGGGTGGATGGGATCTTTTTGCCCATTTGCCTACACTATCCTAATCGATTGATTTGAAGTTCTTTTCCTTTGAATAATTGGGCTTTAGGGGTAGTTTGCTTAACTTTGCGGTTAGGTTGCGATCCCGGGAATCCCGAAAATATTGTTTGGGATTGATTGGGATAGGAATCTCGTTTCCGTTAAGTTTAAATTCCCGTTCCCATTATTTTACCGGACTCTAAAGTAGAAACATCTTTGGCTACTTATGTATCAGTCCTAACTATTCATAAAAATCGATTTAAAGGAAACTTTTGTGTTTAGCTAATCAACAGGGACTAAACCAGGGAGCGGGGGTGGGCCGAGGCGTCCGCGTCGGCGACGTGGTGGCCATTTACTTGCCAATCTATCGCGGTGGCAATGTTGGCCTGCGCACGCATTGGTGCAGTGCATTCCGTCGTGTTTGCCGGCTTCTCGGCCGACTCGTTGGCACAACGCATTGTGCACGCGCATGCACGACTGCTTGTCACGGCGGATGGATGCGGCCACGGCAACACACCCATGTCGGGCCCGGATAATCCGGCTTTTATTCTATAATTATCCTCTACTCGTGTGGAAAGCCCCCCTGTTCTTCACTATAAATCAGAAGCCTAAAGAAAGATCCGGGCTTAAAAACCAAAAAAACCGGGTCGAGAAGCTCAGACTGAGAAGTCTCTTGGCTCCCAAGGAAAAAGTCAGGGATCGGGGCTGAAAGGTCGAAGAAAAGTCGGGGTTGTCGGGGAAGGGGGTGTCGGGGATTGACCCAAAATCGTCGGGGTTCCCGGGTCGGGGAAGCCAACCCTATTTCAAATGATTGGAATCGGTTTTTTTTTAGTTTTGGAATTTTATTTAAATTCTCACAGATGGCTGGCTGCATCGACTGGCGCGCCAATGTGCCGTTTCCTACCCGGAGGCGACGTGTTCTGGTGAGGCAAATGCCATTGTCCGCCAGGGATGCATGCCCAGCGGGGAACATGCGTGCCGGGCGAAATGGGTAAAAAATAAAATAAAATTTTATATTATTCGTTAATTTCGAATCTATAAAAAAACTAAAGCACCTCAACATGCCCAACCATTGGCCGGCCGAGCTCCGCCCCCAAGTCAAATTGCCCCGGAGGCGACGCTCCGCCCATCGTTGTTGGCATTGCTCCAGGCAAAATTTGTACATTTTTTTACAAAAAAAAAATATTTGAAAATTTTTAAGACGGGTTTGCAGTTTGGACAGCTCCTACGCCGGATATCCACTTGCATTGTAGATTTTTTATGACAATAAAAAAATCCCTTTTTTAATAATTAAAAATGTAAAATATTAAAATTTGAAAAAAAACATAGGAGTCTGAATTCAAATATTTTAACTTTTTTGAATTAAGAAAATTGTTAAATTTTTGTTAAGAGATTTAAAACAACATTTTTTGTCGCGTTTCTCGTTTGAGGAGAGGCAAAATTTCCGAGTTTTGAAAGTCGAGTTTGAAGCTCGAGTCTGAAAAAAACTTTGAGTTCTGAGCGGCGGCAACCTTGACCTGCTTGCGGCTGTTCGCGTCTCTCAAAAGTGAATAATATTAAAAAGCATTTCTTTTTTATAGTTGCGATGGCGTGTGCAAGTGCCGCGAGGGCGCGTTGAACGCCGGTTCGGCATGCATTGCAGCGTTGGAGAACGGTGCAACCGCCGGCTCATGTCCAAGTGGCCAAATTTATGTGCAGGAAATGGCACATGCTTGTCCGTCCGGTGCGGTGTTGTTTTATTTTATACACCAATTTTTATGTTTTAATTTCATTTTTTGAAATCAATTTTTTTTATATTTACGGTTTCGTAAAAATTTTCTTAAAACAAAAATCATAAAAATGCATTCATTTTTCAGCCTCAAACCTCGGAGCGCCATGCCAATACCTATCAACAGTGCTCGGCCGAAGAGCCCGGGGTATTAAGGGATTTAGAAAACATTTAATTTTCAAAAAATAATCTTAGAATTCCCAATTCTCGAGAAATTAAATGTTGTTCCATTTTAATAATGCCAAACTCCCCCCCAATCGTGCAATTGTGAGCCTCCAATTTTCATAATGTGATATGGGGGTGGATCGGATCATTTTTCGGATCATCGGACACCTTTGATTTCCCCTTAAAAGGCATTTTGTCTTCAATTGACCTGCTGGTGCGTGTACGGCATGCAAGTGTCGCAGGAGGGGCACACCTGCACATTCCCGGGTTCGGAACTGCACGAGACGAGGCGAAATTTGGATAGCCGAAATTGGCCAATGTCGCCAAGGTCAGAGGGTGGGAGGGGGGAGGGGTCAGTTCGGCGCGGCGCGGCCAGTTCGGCGCCAGTAAGTTTGAAACATCGTAACTTTTTGTTTGTTAACCAAATCATTGAATTGGTATCATTTAAAAGCATTATGTCTGTAGAAGGTTTAACATACAGAGCTTCTGAATTATATCTATTTGGGTTCCGGTGCCGAACTGTCCGGATTCAAGGGAAGGGTGGGGGGAAATTGATTCAATTTGCCGTCCGATGGGATGGAACTCGATCTCGCCAATTCAGATGGTCATGAGTCGAATTTGGACTCGGATTGAAATTCGAGCGGGAAAAGAAGCCCAGAAAATTCGGAAGTCTGAATTCGATCCTTTTTTTTTTCTGATTTTCCGCAACGCGAGGTCGGGACTCTTGAAAACTTCAGACGGAATCCCGACCCGAATGGGTTTTAATATTTAAATTACCTAGCTTTTTTACAAAAAAAAATGGTTGAACATTTAATTTAAGTGTAAACTAGTGCCATCAGGGCTAATATTCCAAGGTGACCGGCAGCTGTTTACCGGGTAGCTTATTTAAATGGGTTTTAAGTGATCGGGCTTAAAATTGGATTAATCAGATCGTGATCAGTGAATTTAGCCCATAAAATATTCAAATGATTCACAATTAAAGCGGTCTAGCCCGGAGGTGAATGCCTTTACTCGAGTCAATGCCATGTCGTTTTCTCGGGAATGCTGTGCAGTCTGAGCCGATGTCGATGCCCGAACAATCAAGTGTTCTTTATTTTTATTTATTCTTTTTTAATGATTTTAAACGTTTTTGGCACTCCTTTACATTTCAGAGGGGAATTTCTATTTTTTGTTTTTATTTTCAGGTTTTTCCGGCACTCGATGTATGCCGCCCACATGCCCGCAGTCGTTTATTCGCAACCAATTCGGCTTGTGTCAGCCGGGTAAAAAATGGGAAATTCTAAAAAAAGTGTTACACAAATTTTTGCGCAGGTTGCGTGCCAATCAGATTGAGTACAAGGCGACGTGTTCGTTCGGTTTATGGCCGGGGCACGCACAAACATTGCTCCGAAACCGGGTCCGTAAGTTCAAAATGAATTCCTTTGTTATTCTTTTCTCCAGACGGGTAATATCCTCCCCCCCCCCCCTAGAATTGGTCCGGTTCGATCTCAAACCACCAACCCCCCAACCCCAACCTCAAACATGCCCGATCAGGACAAAATCAGACAGAATAATATTTTTTCAAAAACACTTAGTTTTTTAGTCTGACTGGCTACCCTCTATTTTTGCCTGATCTGGGGTTGCTAATGCCTTAAGGAACAGCATATAAGTAAGTCCCAACGGCAAAATGGCAGGGCCAATAAAATACTCTTCAAAAATATGGTCTGATCACATTTTGATTGGATCAAATTAAGGGTAAAGGCTCAGATCACGTCCAAATAACCTGGGGCTTACTATAAGTCTTTAAAAATTGGTCTGCCCATGATTTGATCTATGATTGGGACTGATCAATGTATTATTATGTTTGATCAAAATTACAAATAAAAAATGTTCAGCTCAAAGCGCTTGCGGACCAGGCTGCCACACTCTGTGCCGAGATGGGTTATCCGCTGCAGCACATGGTCGTCGTGGAGTACATGTGCAGCGTAAACATGCCGTGCACGACGCTGAACGACGGAAACGGCGGCACAACGCCTCCGGCAACACAATGGCACACCGGTAGAGTTTAAATTTTTTTTACAAAAATTAAAAATTGTCAATTTATTTGATAGAATTTTTAAAATAGAATTATTAATAAAATTTACAGTACCCATATTGATTTTGAAAAAAATTGTTATTGCATATCAAATTTGCGTGTTGCGGATTAGGCAGTCACCTTTTTGTGCTGAGTTATTTTTATTTACCTTTTTTTGTTAGGATTTCTTTTTTTTGGGTTAATTTTGTCTTTTTTTGTTCAATAGTTTTTTTAATGTTCTTTAAATTTAGATTTTGACTCATCTACAATGGACGAAATGAGCCGGGTTGAATTGGTAAGTTTATAGCGGGAATAATATGTAATTATCTCCGCAGATAATTAGTTTAATCATTTTAGGCTGAATTTTGCCGAGGGTTCGCTCAAGACATTCCGCGCGCAATTTTGCGCCATATTCCAGCAGAAAGCTGTGTCCGTCATCTGGGTGTTCAGACGCCCGCACTGTTTTTTGAATCCCGCGCGTTCGTTAACAGTAAGTCGTTGTCCAACGAAATGCGGTCAGAATTTAACGTTTAGGTCTGGTAGCTTTAGCGTTCATGATAGGTATTCCGCCTGTGGCGATGCCGAACAATCTTCATGATGTAATCAAAATCTGTAGCAAATTGTCTCTAAGTTTATTTATTTTAAGGTAGCGTCCAATTTGCGCTTCGCACAACACACAATAAACGCTTGGTGTGCCGTGTTGAACTCAGTCGCACTCAGAAAGCTTGGTGTGGGTAAGTCGTCTTTTTTTTTAAATTTATAATAATTCTGTGATAATTCAGGATTGAATGTCTTGTACAATTACATAATAAGCAATTATCCTCTGCCGCTGCATTGAGATGACGAAAGGGATTTTTTGCCTGGGGAAATTGGAAAAGTTGTAAAAGACATATGTATACCCCTATGTTTGTTTTTGTTGTTTTCTTTGTGAATCAAACCAAAAATAAAAGCTCCAGGACATTGTACACATTTGGGTTAGCTTTCGCTTGATCAAAGCTTCAAAAGGATTATGTAACAATGGGGCGAGTCCGGCCAATTCGTAAGGTAATGACAATCAAATCGTTGGGAAAAAAATAGTTGAAAACAAAAAATCCCAATTGTAAAAATCGATCCCAAAATTGTGAGGAAAGTCATTTGTCTCTGCTACACATAAATGCCGACTCAAAGCATCAACAAAACGGTGCCAAAGCCAAAAAAACTGGAGGCCAAAGTGCCGATGAACAACTCCTTGAACAGGTTGTGCGTCTTCTTCGTGCTGGTCGTCTGACCAACGAGTAAATGGACCGAGGGATTGATGGATTCAAATAGAAAATAAATCGATTAAATGATACAATAATTTTTGGCTTTCTCCTCTGTTGAATGGATGTTTGAAAAGCCTTTGTTTCAATTTGGTCCTCTGCATATCCTAAAAACATGATTTTAATCTCCTGCCAAATGCTGATCCTGGACATTTCCAAAATCCAGTGACCACACTTCAGTTCATATTTGCCATGCGGGAGCGGATCCCGCGCGGGATTTTGCGGGATCTCGCAAAGATTTCAAAAAAATGGCCGCAGCGGGATTGAAACAATGCAAAAAAAGCATTGTTGAAATTCCTCCGGTGTGTTTCCCGGGTTTTGACTAAAAACCCGAGACCGAGACTCTCGAGCACAACCGGCCCCGTGTTACCCTACCTACGGGGCTGAGATGACCCTCTCCCCACTTCAATGACTTCGTTCTCTGGCCATTTAAAATAAAATAATTTTCATATTTTATTATTTATTTATTTATTCCCAACCCGCGTTAACCGACGCAACATTTTTGACGTGACAGAATTTAGCCCGAGGGGACATTCTCCCGCCAATTAGCATATAAATATTATTAAGAGGCACCGAAAGAAATTGCGCCCCAAGCAGACGAAATGGAAATTTGCCCGAGGCATAAAAATGACCCATTTTTTTATGCCCTGAAGCAAAAATCAGCGCGGCGTAACACTTTCTCTCATTCATTCGTTGTTCCATTCATTTTCACTGACTTGTGCAAAATTTTATGAAAGCGATGCATTTCGTTTTTGCCAAACGCCAAATTAATTTTTCATTTTTAAAAGTTCAAAAATCGTGCAATTTCAAGAGTAAACAAAGAAAGATTTAAATAAGAAAGTTATTTCACAAGGAGTAAAACTCTTATAAAATAAAACGAGATTGGGAAATTGTTCCGGCTTTTTTTGCTCCTCGGCCGATCTTGTGATATTTCATTATTAAAAAATTATTTTTAAATCCAGTTAGAAATTTTCCGTTTTTTTCAAAATAGATTTCCGCCCATCCTTGATCAGAATACTAAAAATAGTTTTCAACAAAATGTCTGACAACGCAAGCGAAACGGAGCAGCAACAGCAAATGCAGGAAATGTGAGTTTATTTCCACAAGAGTCAAAATAGGGTTGCACAGTACCCCGGTTAAACGGTTACAAAAACCGGGTACCCAAACAAACGGACGGTCTAAGCACCCCATTATTGGACTTTTTTGGTTAATTTTAAATGTAAATGCTTTACATTAAAACTAAATGATGTGGTGACATAAAAAGTTTAAAGCCTCATATCTTTTCTCCCGGGGGCGTTCATCAATTAAGAACCTAGGGGTGTTTGAATTCACTAAAAGTTCCTTTTTTCCCGGCGGCGCCTATTGGCACCGCCGGACCCCCCTAAAATTAAAGCAGAATTCGCAACAAACAAAAAAAATTGGATTCCTGACCACTTTCTTAACAAAACAAAAAAAATGCAATAAATCCAAAAATACACTCTTACAACTGAATTTTTATTGTAAAATTTTTTTTTCCGACGGCATTAAAAATCTTGGTTCCAAATCCTTAATATCGACTCTCACCCAAAATTAAAGTCTCGTCAAGAATATTTAATTAATTAAAATTTACAAAAATTCTATTAATAAAAATTAAAATCTCTTTATTAAGTTTAATGAAAATCAAAACGTTTTTGAGAACTGAACAGATCCCAAAAAGTTGGAACAGGAAAATATTGGTCATAAACCAAAAAGCCGTTCGGAACCCTAAGAGTCAAATCAAAAGCCATTAATCCCCAAATTTCAGTTTTATTTGTGACGACATTTGGTACGGAGTCTTCGCCTTTCTTGACCCATTTGAGCTCGGACTGAAAATGGCGTTGATCAGTGATCGATTGGACGTTTTGGTGGACGTCCATTTCAAGTCGAGGAAATGGTCGTTGGGTTCGATGGTAATTTGTCGCGCAACCGGAAGGAATGGCGCAGAAATTGTCAAATATCGCTCTGATGAACGGTTGCTGCTCCCAATTCCTGAAGGACCGCTTCCAAATAAAGTGATCGGATTCAAATCGATTTCGATAAGGTCATTTCCATCTTAAAAACCCAATCTTTTAATGATTTTGTATAATTAAGTTATGTCGATCAAACCGTCATCGAATTCCTTCAACGCATTCGCCGTCTTTTCGACTCTTCCAAGACAACTGTTTGCATCTCAACCTTCGACGGCCAAAGCCGCAGCGGGGAAATTATTCGGCAAAAGATTTGGCCTTTGGTCAATGACAACATTTACAGCATTGTTTTGGACTTCTCTCAATTGGGCCGTTTGCGACAATTCTCTCCGGCAATTCTTCGCAATTGCGCAAATCTCCGATTGATCGAGTCCTTTTTATTTTTCCCCGAGTTCCCGGCTGAAGACAGCGCCAATGCTTCTTCTAACCAAGCTGTGGCCAAATGGTTGCTCACACCTCGCGGGGATGGCCTTCCGAAGATTTTTCATTATCGTTATTTGACTAAACTGGAAGGGTTCAAAGTGGTAATTTTTTGGGGTCATTCTATTTGATGAATCACCCAACTCATTAGTAGGGTTCACCTAATCGGCTTGGACACCGGCGGGCTTTTAGTCAGGGGCGAACAGGGGCTTTAGCCTGGGTCAAATATAATTTAAGAGTAATTATTCCCTTTGTTTTAGTCATTTGTAAACGCTTCGGAGCCGGTCAATTTCATCGTCCGTTTGCTGCGTCCGTTTTATGATAGCACTGAACCATTTGAGCTGGAGAACAATTGGACGGGGGAGCGATTGACATTGCGACAAATGGACGAATGCGATTGGCTGTTGGTGCGTTGTCCAATTTCGCGAGAAGAGGACAAATGGGCCAAGTGGGAGAAGGAGGCAATGGAGTGGATATGGTGGCGTCAATGGAATTGCATCACCATTCACTTTAACGATGGGGACATCGACGACGAGTTAGGGACTTAATGGAGCGTTCCCATCCCATCGTTTAAATTTAAGGATGGTTGGCACAAAGGCAGGTCCAAGTGGGCTCACCAACGAGTGAATGAGCCGATTTGCGCGCCTTGCTCACGAACACCCGAAACATGCAAAAATTGATAATTAGGCCCCGGATTTTTGACCGGATCAGGATTTTGAAAATGTCTAAGATCAAATAATGTTAAAATCCCGATTTTCAGGATATCCTGATCCTGGTGCTTTATGCGGCCCAGGCTCAGGATTTTTATCAATTTTTTGCAAAGAATTGGCCATAACTTTTGGGGGTTTCAAAATTGTTAAAATAAACTCTTTGGCGTTAAAATTTCACCAAATTTTAATGAGGACTGACCGGCCAACTTTAAGCAGAAATTTGAATTTTAAAAATTCCCAAATGATTTTTGAAATAAGTGTTTGGTCAATTCACGGCACACTGAAGTCGGCAGAGATGTACTTATTAAGGCCCTCCCTGAAAGCAAATTTGATAAGCGAATCATTATTGTTAAATTTAATTTGTTTTTTTGTTGTAAATGTCTCTAATACATTTTTTGGCATATGGAATCTGTTCATTTAGAATTATAAAAACATTGACATCAAAGTACACCTCAAAACAGCAGTGTGGGGGGGTACTCTTCGTTCAAATTGTGTTCGCTGAATTTTAGTTTTCTTTTTTGTCATAAAACTGTATCAGCAAAATTATTTGGTGTTAATCATCTCATTTGTGCAATTGTTGGCCGAATCATTCGGCACATTTTAATAAACTTTTGCAATTTGGTGAAGCCAAATTAAAGTTTGGACTCGAAATATTTGACCCGACACCGGGCAACCCGAGTTTTTTAGGGATTACCAAGTACAGGCCCAATTGGACGACATCGTCTCCAAAACGGGTAATATTGCCGGATTTTTGTAGCCAGAGAGGGCTACTGATCTCATCAGAGCAAAAAATACACATTTTTTGGCAAATCCAATAAACATAAATAACAATGAAAGCAATCAAAATCAAAAAAGTACAAGTAGAGGGGTGCTGAAATATGCACCGAAATGGCACTTTAGTACATAATAATTTTGATTTTTTCGAATTTTTGTGATAATTTTTTTCGCCCTATTTTTCGTTGGAGCGGATTGAAGGACGAAAACCTGAAATAAGGACATATCAATAAGGACATTTAAATTTTATAGATAGAACCACCTAAATGAGTACAAATGACATCAACCCTGGGTAATCCTAAATTTCACTTTTTCCCCCCGAGTCGGCACTGTCGAGCTCCCCTTCCCAGAAAATGAATGATTTTCTTGAAAAAGGTCGGGCACTTAAAAGAACAGGCCAACATGGACAAAATCACACTGGGACCAGCGATTTCAAGAGATGAGAAAAAACAGCTTAATTTGTTGGATTTTTAAACATAAAATGGCTCTCCAGAAAAGCGATTTCTTTGACTCCCGACCAGAGTTGTCATCTCTAATAGTCAAAAATATGGCGCCGGGCTCCAAAAATCGCAAAACTATGACAAAAATATGACGCTGACCTCCAAAATATGGCAAATGCCATTAAGGGTTGCCAATCTGTACTTATTTATCAGAAATGTACTGATTTTAGGGGGCAGATTCTGACAAAATTAGAGCCCGGACTGGATTTGGATCCAGACCAGGATTTTCCAGGACTCCTGATCCGGAATCCTGGTATTTTCGTCGAAGCACCATGATCAGGATATCCTGGAAACCAGGATTTTTAATCCTGGGATTGTCCACTGACGGATTGTGTCCTCTGACGGATTGTCCTCTGACGAATTGTCCACTGACGGATTGTCCTCTGACGGATTGTCCTCTGACGGATTGTCCTCTGACAGATTGTCCTCTGACGGATTGTCCTCTGACGGATTGTCCTCTGACGAATTGTCCACTGACGGATTGTCCTCTGACGAATTGTCCACTGACGGATTGTGTCCTCTGACGGATTGTCTTCTGACGAATTGTCCACTGACGGATTGTGTCCTCTGACGGATTGTCCTCTGACGGATTGTCTTCTGACGAATTGTCCACTGACGGATTGCCCGGAGGAACGCTACCCGACGCAAATTTTTGACGTGACACAATTTCGCCCGAGGCGATAATCCTGCGCAGGATCCTGCAAATTCTAAATGCAGGATTTGCAGGATTGCAGGATTTGCAGTTAATCCTGCAGGATCCTGTCCTGCAAAAAATTTTGAATCCCAATCCTGCAACAGGATCCGCAAATTTGATTTTGCCGCACTCTACTCGAGACCAGAGGTGGGTGAAATTTCGTTTCGTATTTTTCGTGGTTTTTTTGTTTTGTGTTTCGTTTCGTTTCGTAGAATTTTTGTTGTTTCGTTTCGTAAAATGAAATTTAACTTTTTTTCGTTTCGTTTCGTAAAAGACTGTTTTCCACGAAACAACCACGAAAAAGCACCCTAAAATCGCTGTTTTTTGAGAAAAAAATGCGGTGTGGTGGTGGTATAGTGGTGATTGAATTTTTTTGTTTGTTTCGTGTTTCGTTTCGTAGAATTTTTGTTGTTTCGTTTCGTAAATTGGAAAAAAAATTTGTTCGTTTCGTAAAAGACTGTTTTCCACGAAACAACCACGAAAAAGCACCCCTAAATCGGGGTTGGCCATGTCGAGGATCGGGGACGACCCAATTTTGAGACTTATGCTTTCTCAGGGTTGCCAACAAAAATTTTTCAAAATAAGGACGTGTACCCCAAATAAAGGACAAAAAAGGACGTGTACCCCAAATAAAGGAAAAATCTTTAAAAAAAGACAGTTGGCAACCCTGTGCTTTCTTCTGGGCGGGGGGGGGGGGGGTCGGCGGTGCCGATAGGCGCCGCCGAGAAAATTTTGAATTTTCGACTCTATTTGTTAAGAGATGTGAAACCATTGGGGCAGAGAGTTGGGGGAAAAAGTCGATAGGGGGGCGTTTTTCCGTTTTTACTCTATTTTTGTTACTAAAAAATGTAAATCCTGAAATCCGGAAAGAAATCTCAATCCGTGCCCGCAGCGGGTATTGGCTCTAATCCATAATAATCAAGTGGACTTTTCGACAGCGGCGGACGATTCGACAGCGGATTTTTCGACAGTACAAGAAATATTCAAAAAATTTAAGTTAATTAAAATTTTCAAAAAAATTTTTATAGGTAAGCCAATATTCAAAAGATAGTTTTATCCAATATAAATTTAATACAAATTTGGTTAGATGATCTTTTGCTTACATGCCTCTGATTATCTCACTGAATTTCTGATGCCCATTTCTATTTCTCAAATTATTTTTTAGTAAAAAACACTTTCGTATGCGCCCAATTTTTTCGGTTTCAAATTCTGTGCCATGAATGTAGGCTCCGATTAGTGTTTTCGTTCAAAATCTGACCAAAATAGACGACATAACAAACATATTTTATCATTAGATATTATTGATCTGGAAAATTTATTTTATAGACCATCTCAAAAACTTTGCCATCTCACTCACTCAAGAGCATATATTTGAATTGGAAAAATATTGGTAAAACTGTCTTTGAATATTGGCTTACCTATAAAATATTTTTTGAATATTTGTTGTACTTTTGATTTATTGTTATCACAAAAATGAATTTTGATTGTAGAGTTGGTCGAGATCGGGATCCCGGTCGGGATTTTCTCGGATTTTGGAATCCCGATCCCGGCCCGGGTTTTAAATTGTCCCAATCCCGGTTCCCGCAATTGGGGGTGCGGATCCCGCAATCAAAAATTTTGGTAAGAATAATGTCAGCTTATTCAAAATTGGTATTGACATTTTGCCAAATCTTTCAAATTAAAAGACTCGATGCCCACAAATAACAAATTTCAAACTTAAACATCTTTTAAATTTTCCTTTCACTCCCGCTTAATCCCGATCCCGATTTTTGAAAAGTCAAGCCGATCCCGGCTTTTACGATCCCGGGCCCAGTTTTTACCAGAATCCCGATCCCGACTAACTCTAGGTTCTGTGGAAGAGAATGACGCAGCAAATGTTCAGAATTCCATTTGGGCTAAAATGGAGCTTATGAGGGTGACTCCAAAACCTTCGAATCATATACCATTCGACTCCGCTCTAAGCCTAACTTACGAATGTGAAAAATTTATTTGTGCGGAAACCACTTTGAAGCATGTTATGAGTCCGGGACTGAAATTAAAAATCCTAATTTGGTTATTAATTGACTAAAACTCCCAATTTGGTTATTAAAATTTTCTAAAAATCCCAATTTGGTTATTAAAATTGACTAAAAACCCCAATCTGGTTATTAAAATTAACTAAAAATCCCAATAAATTTAAATGTTCAAAATAACACCGCTTAAATATTTCATAATTAAACATTTTCTTGGTAAGATGCAGGAATATTAGATGTATATGGCAGCCCTGGTTTACTTTGATGACAATGTTTTTACATAAAATCCAATCTCCCAAATTTTAAACAATTCCATCTGCTAAAAAAATTTATTAGAAACTTTTAACAAAAAAAAATGAAATTTTAACAATAATACTTGGGTTTCAGGAGGGCCTTATCCAAAACAAAACAAAAAAATCTCTGCCGTTTCGAGCAATTATAAGTAGAGCCCGGATTTTTAGGGACTAAAAAACGTGAAATAGGGACATATAATAGGGACTAAAAACCCCCAAAATAGGGACTAAAAAGCCAAAAAGTGGCAAAATAGGGACTAAAAAAGGTGCTAAAACTGACTAAATCCAATCAATTTTTGCGTAAAACCCTTCAAAATTCGTCATTTTTTATTAATTTTCTTCTTACAATTGTAAATGTAATATTTTTCACACGTTTTTGAAACTTTTATAAAAAATATCAAATAAAAAATTTTAGGGAAAATGTCGATCTTTGGGTGTGGATTTTTGGTCCAAGAAAAAGTCTTTTTCTAGGGGTGCATTTTTAGTTTGAAAAAAATTTGAATTTTAGGGGTAGATTTTCTTCTTTTTTTGCATTTTTCTTATGAAATTTTTGGAAAAATGCCTAAAATATTGCATTTTTCTTAAGAAATTTTGGGCAAAAGTGCCAAAATAGGGTCTAAAAACGCAAAAAACGGCGAAATAGGGATTTATTCTCAAAAAGGCCGAAATAGGGATTTTTAGGGACTAAAAAGTCGCTCTAATTCAAAAATTTTTCGAAATGAATGCTATTTCTGGGCTTCTCTCGTTAAACCCTATCCGCAAAAAAAATAGGTTAAACCCTAAAAATCCGGGCTCTAATTATAAGTTGGGATTTTTTAAAAGTTCAAATTTCTGCTTAAACGATGGGAAGGGAAACGCTCCATTAAGCCCTTAACTCGTCGTCGATGTCCTTGTCTACAAAGTTTACAAAGATGCAATTCCATTGGCTGAACCAATCCAATTCAATTGCCTCTTTCTCCCATTTAGTCCATTTGTCCTCTTCTCGCCCAATTGGACAACGCACCAACATCAATCTGTCATATTCGTCGAAGCGCCGAAGTGTCAATTGCTCCCCCGTCCAATTGTTGTTCAGTTCAAATGGTTCAAAGCCAGTAGATGAACGCAGACGGATGATGAAATTGGCCGGCTCCGAAGCATTGACAAATGACTATAAGACGAAGGGAATAATTGCTCTCAAATTATATTCGAGACCCAGGCTAAAGCCCGATATTCGCCCGGACTAAAAGCCTCACGGTGTCCAAGCCGATTATGTGAACCCTACTAATGAGTTGGGTGATTCATCAGATGGAATGATTCCAAAAAATTACCCTTTTGAGCGCTTCCAGTTTATCCAAATAACGACAACGAAGCATCTTCGGATGGCCATCCCCGCGGGGAGTGATCAACCATTTGGCTAAAGCTTGACGAGAAGAAGCGCCGGCGTTGTCTTCGGCCGGAAATTCGGGGAAAAGATCAAAGGAATGGACCAATCGGAGATTTAGGCAATTGCGAAGAATTGCCGGAGAGAATTGTCGCAAACGGCCCAATTGAGATGATTCCAAAGATAAGCAGCAAATGTTGTCATTGACCATAGGCCAAATCTTTTGCCAAATAATTTCCCAACAGCGGCTTTGGTGCTCGTAGGTTCCGATGTAAACAGTTGTCTCAGAAAAGTCGAAAAGCCGGCGG
This sequence comes from Globodera pallida, assembly GCA_020449905.1. Lineage (NCBI taxonomy): Eukaryota > Metazoa > Nematoda > Chromadorea > Rhabditida > Heteroderidae > Globodera > Globodera pallida. The sequence goes on from JAIXHY010000011.1 coordinate 1,392,864, forward strand.
AAGCGTTGAAAAAGTTCGACGACGGTTTGGTTGATGTAACTAAAAGTTCAAAACATTTTAAAAATTGTAAATTTAGGAAAGAAACGACCATATTTGAAGTTCTTTGAAGCCGATCAGTTTGTTTGGAAGCGGCTCTTGAGGAATTGGCTGCAGTTCATTGGAGCGATTGGTAATTTCCGCGCTATTCCCGTCAGTGCCACTAAGAATTATCAGCCGCTCCAACGCCCATTCCCTCGACTTGAAATGGACGTCCACCAAAACGTCCAATCGATCACTGATCAGTGCCATTTTCAGTCCGACGTCAAAAGGACAAAGAAAATCGAAGATTCCGTACCAAACGTCGGCACTAATGAAACTGAAATTTGGAATTTATTGGCTTTTGAATTAGGAAATAAACTCACATTTCCTTCATTTGCTGTTGCTGCTCCGATTTGTTTGTGTTGTCCGACATTTGTAGAATTAATTTAGGGTTCTGATCAGGGATGATTGGAAATCTAATTTTGAAAAACGGAAATTTTAAAATTGAATTTAGGGCATAAAAAAATAGGGCATTTTTTGTGCCTCGGGCGAATTTCCATTTCGTTTACTTATTCTGCCTCTTTATAATATTTATAAGCAAATTGGCGGAGGAGTGTCCCCCCGGGCCAATTGTTTCATGTAAAAATAACGCGGCTTGGGAATAAATAAATAAATAATAAAAATTTTGACAAAAGGGCGCCCTCAGTGTGAGGTTACTTTCTGATCGATCGAAGCTGTTGGTGCGTGCACATTAACAAAAATCGAAAAAATCAAATCGCAAAAATCAATTTATAAATCGCGGAATCGATGGAAATCATTCAGAAATCCGGTGCCACCCCTTGACAATTAAATGTTTACGAAGAATTGGCATTTACACTTAGCACTTGCACAACATTTATGGAGTTGGTTGTTGTCCGCCGCATTCAAAAATGTAAAAAAGTCTATAAATGACAAAAAAAAACCCAATAAACGATTTGACATTTTGATAAATAAAAATTAGGCAACTGTTTTAAAATAAAGACACGACCTTTTTGACTTGCTTAAACCATTTTCAAACCTTTTGATTTAAATGCTTGTAAAACTTATTCCAATTGGCCTAAGGGATGAACAAAACAGCGTCGAACCCATAATTTTGATCGGATGTTGACCAATCGATCACTTTTATTTAATCACACAGGCGTAGGGCCGTTTCGTCTTGCTTTATATCGTTTTAAATTATCGAGTTTGATCTCTTAAAACCAACTTACTGAATTGAGACTGCCGATTCATTTTGTTTAAGTAAAGATGCTATTTATATTAAAATATTTACTTTAGAAAAAGAGAATAAAAATAAGTTATCAAATTTACATTGTTTTCTATATTGTTAGCAAACATCATCTGTTACTAAAAATTAAGTTTTTGTTTTTGCAGAACATATTATTTTTTAAATTTTTGATTAGTCAACATTCTATATTAAACATAGCACATCTCATTAAAAAAAGGGGAATGCCATTACAATTTAAATAAGGACGGCCATTCGTCGCGACGTTCGCGCACATACCCTAAATCAGAGTGCGTAACTGTCTTTATTTATAAGATTTGTCCTTATTTGGAGGGTCCTAATCTTACAAATTAAAAGTGTCCTTATTTGTAAGATTTGTCCTTATTTGAGGCTTCTGTCCTTATTTTGTCCTTATTTTCGGGTTTTGGGGTCGAATTTAGTTGAATTTTGAAGGGTTGGCGTAATTTTTTTCAGACTAAAAACATGTTTAAAATTGGGTTGAAAAAAATTGCTGGTGTCGAGAAATATAGTTAAAAACGCACATTTCATGCAATAAATAAAGATATTTTTGAATATTTTGTAAAGTGTCCTTATTTTTGGCAGCAAAATCTTATTTTTGACCTTCACTGTCCTTATTTTCAAAAATTTTAGTTACGCACCCTGCCCTAAATGAATCTTGCCAACAGAACAACCACTTATATTGTTATTCTTATTTGGTTTTACTGTTCGAGATTTCTTTTTTTTAAAACATTTCTAATGTTCCTAAAACATTATCTGTTAGAGTAATTATTTTTGTTGTTTGGAAAAAGACGTTTTATTAGATTTGCCTGCACGCCGTCCCATTGGTGGTGGGTGATTAATCGAATTTGTTGCGATGTTTCCCTCTGAAGAATTGTTTGTTCCTCGAACAGCGAGAAGAGTTTTTTTCCCCTAATTTAACTTTTGACCGATTTAAAATTTTAAAAAAATTTTGTAATTGATCAAAATCGTAAAAATGTTGTTAATTTTGCGATTTGTTTTTTCAAAATTTAGCAATTTCTTTGAAATTCGGTTGCATTTTTTCAAAATCTCGTTATTTATTTATAATCAATAAAATAATTTTTATTATTTACCTATTCCCCCCGCGTTATCCACGTTAAATTTTTTGACGTGAAAACAATTTCGCCCGAGGGGACACTCCTCCGCCAATTTGCCGATAAATTAGGGACCGGTTAAATCAAATTTTCGGATCCGGATTTTCAATTTTGAAAATTTACCGATGGGATTTTTCTGGATAAATCCGTATCCGGAAAAAATCCGGAAGGGTCAAAAAACCCGGATTCCGGATCAGGAAAAATCCGGTCCCGGAGGTCAGTGGTTCCGATAGGCATCGCTGAGAAAATTTGTGAAAATTTAATGAATCTTGTTAAGAAAAATTGTTGAAAAATCGAAAGAATGTATGCAAAATTTTTATGTTTTTTTTGCGAGCGGTTTAAAATACTGTTTTTTAGGGGGTGGGTTGGTCAGCGGTGCCGGTAGACGCCGCCGAGACGGCAGAGATTTTTGGTTTTGGTTTGAATAAGGCCCTCCCTTAAAGCAAATTGATAAACCAATTATTATTGTTAAATTTCATTTTTTTGTTAAAAGTTTTAGCAGATGGAATTTTGCTTTATCTATTTTTTTGGTAATACTGCTTATAATGTTAGGAATAAAAGTGTCCCGGCTGGTTGGACGGTTAAAACGCCACTTGTAACAAATCATCTCTTTCCTGAATATTAATTATCTAATTAGTCAGCTTTTAGATCAAATTTTTTTATTTATTTTGAATTGTCACAAATGTCATAATTTGTATCTATGGGCGCCGCCGGGAAATTTTTTTGAACATTTAAGCAAAATTTGTTAACAAAATTGGTCCAAAAACTGCAGAATTTAGCCGAATTTTTGTTTGTGATCCCTTTTGCCAATTAATTTTACATTTTATTTTAAAGGTTCAAAAATTGTGCAATTTCAAGAGTAAATAAACAAGAATTTATTTCACAAGGGCAAAACTCCTATAAAAGAGAATGAATTGCGAGAAATTGTTCCAGCTTTATTGTGAATATTTCAAACATTATTTTATTTTAAAAATTATTTTTAAATTTACCGTTTTTTCAAAATAGATTTCCGCCCATCCCTGATTCTCAAAAATAATTTGAATTTCAACAAAATGTCAGTCAACGCAAACAAAGCGGAGCAGCAACCGGAAATGTGAATTTGTTTCCTAATGAGTAGGGCTGGCATTTTTAGTGGAAGATGGATGGGCCGTCGATGGAATTGCATTAACTTTGTTGACAGTGACATCGGTTACGGCGTGTACGCAATTTAATTATGTTCGAGACTTAAAATTTACCGAGACTCGAGACCGAGATTCCAAAAAACACAAGACTCTCGAACATTACTAACGGACTTAATGGGGCGAGGCGTTCCCATCGTTTAAATTTAAGGATGGTTGACAACGCAAAGGCAGGCCCAAGTGGAGCCACTAACAACTAAATGAGCCCGATACGTGGCCCCTTGCTGTTCAAGATCAATTCGACCTTCGGCGGGTCGGAAGCGCAAAATTCCAATCTCTTGGGGGTTTTAATTCTGGCAAAAACACAAACAGGCAAAACAAGCAAAAATTAATACTTAGGCCCGGATTTTTCCTGAATCAGGATTTGGGAATGATCAGGATTTACCAGGATTAAAATCCTGATTTCAGGGTCTCCTGGTCCTTGGTGCTTCATGCGGACCAGGGTTGCCGCGGGTTGAGAAAAATCTCGGGTCGAGAAAAAAACCGGGTTTCGGGTCGGGTCGGCCAAAAAAATCTCGGGTCGGGTTTCGGTTCTTCGGGTTGGAAAAAGACCGGGTTTCGGCTCTCGGGTTTTGGGTTTCGGGTAACCCGCGGCAACCCTGATGCGGACCAGGGTCAGATTTTTACCAATTTTTTTTGCAAAGAATTGGCCATAACTTTTGGATTTTTCAAAATTGTTAAAATAAACTCTTTGGCGTTAAAATTCCACCAAATTTTAATGAGGATTGGCCGGCCAACTTTAAGTAGAAAATTCAAATAAAATTGAACAGGGATCGTGAATCTTGGTATTTTTTCTCAAGATTCTGGATCGAAATCTCAAAACTTTTCGATCGAGAATCTCGAAAAATTCGACGAGAATGTCGATCGTCCTCGCTCGTGTTTCAACCCTAACAGCCCATTCTAATGCTTTTGCTTAGCAGGGACTTGCGTTCGTCAATGCGCAAAGATTTGGGAAATTTTTGGAATTGGTTGAAAGTAGGGTTGAGCGGGACCAGTACTGAAATGGTCAATTTTTCAAATTTTGGTACTGAAATTTTGGTCCCGGTTTTTCAAAATTCCTTTAAAATCCCCTTATAATAATCCCGGTTTTTACAAAATGATTTTTTTTCTTGTTTTTGTCCAGCAGTCCCGGTTTTTTTTGACCGGGACCAAATTTAGTCCCGGTCCCGGTTTTTCCAAAAGTCCCGGTACCGCTCAACCCTAGTTGAAAGAGATCATTTAATGCCGTTTCCAATTATTTTTTTGATTATGTTCAACATTTAATTTATCTATCAGCCCTAATATTTACGTCCAACTGGACAATTTCCCAGACAATCTCATCCCATCAATCGTTTTGTTTTCATCGATTTTTAACAAAAAGCTTTCCTTGGATTAATATGGCTACTGGCAAACTTACTCTTAAAAATTTGAGATTCTTCATAAAATGCAAACGAAATGACGAATTCAATAAAAAATAAAAAATTTTGTTAATCAAAATTGAATCAATACGGACGGGCTCTTTTCTCTCCAGTGTTCAATCGGTGCCGAAAAGGTCGTTGTGCCGTTCACTCAGTTCCTTCACTGCTTGAGGCCCCAATTTGTTGTGTTCCGAAAGATTGTCCAAGTAATTCTTTCCAGAAACTGCAAAGTCCCCCTTGGTCATCTCTTTTAAAATTTTCTTCTGAAATTAATTTAAATGTTATTTATTTTGCATATATTTTGGACCTTCATGCCAATAATGCCGCACTGGTGTGCCAATCGGAATTTGCAAATTGCCGACTTTTTGCTCTTTGTCACCAAAAATTCAACGCAACAATTCTCAACGGAACCCAACAAAAATTGATTTGCCAATAGCAAAACGTCTTCCACACAATCATCTGAAATATTTCGGATTCTCATTTTATTTATGCAGGGATTGCCTAGATTTGATGCATCATGCTTTAGCATCATTTTTAGAAAGTCAACAATGCTCTAAAAAACATCATCTTCGATTTTTTAATGCAAGAAAGTAGGGTTAGACAAAACCGAATATTATCCGGGTCCCCCGGATACCGGATAGCTTAAAAACACCCGGATACCGGTCCCGGATCCAGCATAATTTAGCTGTCATCGTTCAAGACCGGATAATTTTTACCCAAAATTTTCCCATACCGGTTCCAGAATATCCGGTTTTGTCCAACCCTACAAGAAAAACATCACATTTCTGTTTAGTTGCAAATCTTTTAACAAATTGACAATTGTTTTTAAAAATAAAAAACCACCTTTTATTTACCTACATTTAAAAAAAAATCATGCTTTTGGTCCCCTCCAAATGATGCTTTTTTGTTAGCCAAAATTGTTTTTAAAATTTTCATCTGGAAACCCTGTTTTTACGGTTATTTTATGCACTAAAAATGGCCAAAATTATTCATTTTTACCGTCCAACTCCTCGTAGTGCGGATACATTGTGGCAATGAGTCGTTCAAAAGTTGCGACGGCATCCGGAACTTCGTCAATTTGAATGTTTGGCGATTCGTCGGCGTTTTCTCCAAAAAACAGCGTTTGGAAATATTTTGTGTGGGCCACCAACAGCTGAAAATTATAATATTTTAAAAAGAATTTTCAAATTTTAATTTTTAAACGCACATGTTTGTTCACATACACAACTTCCCCGTTGACCAGCAAATCATCTTCAAGGCGCACTCCGCTACATAAAGTGAATTTATTATTCGGAAGAACTGATAGAAAAAAGCTTAGCTTCATCTCAATCTAAAAAGTTATGACTCACGCGCCAAAATGGCACAGTCCAACAGTCAAAAACATTGGAAAGGGAATAAGAGAAAATTTCAAAAAATTGTTAACTTTTTTCAAAATCACGGCATTTGGGGGGGGGGAGTGTTCCTTCCGATCAGAGCTGATCGAAACTCGATATTTTTTCAGATGAAACAAACGAATTTACGAAGCAAAAACGAAACGAGAAAAGTTATTTATTTTACGAAACGAAACGAAACAGTTTCGATCACCTCTGCGCCCGATTCCGATTTTTAGCCCTGATCCCCCACCCCCAAATAAATTATACCCCTGACGCCCTGTGCCTGAAACAAAAACTTACGCCATTCCGTTGGGCTCTTCTGCGACCACTTCGGCTTTGAACGTCACAGCGTCCTCCTTTTCGTCGTATAAGCCGTTCTTCGGCTCCATAAGTTCCTAAAAACAAAAAACAAATTTATTTAAAAATATATTCCATTTTATTTGTTCACCTCAAATTTGATAAAATGATCCCAGCCCCAATTACGAAAACCATCGGCAGCGTAAACATGAAAGCTGTCCAAAGCTCCTCGCTGCCTAAGGCATTCACCGCTTTTGTTGCAAGAAACAACGCTGAATTGGTAAGCCGCACGACAAGACCAGGCCATGTCTTGAAAATAAAATTATTATGGTCATTGAAAACAGGGAGTCCAACCCAACTCCCCTGCGAGAAAATATGGCAGGCTCCAAAAATATGGCATTTTTATAGCATCGAGGGTCAAAAATATGGCATTTTTTATGGCAATTTTCTTAAGGAGATTTTCAAAAAAACCAAATTTTTTTAGGAAAAGTTTAAGAGATTTGCAACCAAAGTGAAGATTAACTTCAATTGTACGAATCAAGGAGCATTATTTGCGGGAATTCTCATTTTTCCCTTAGAAAATGAGAAATTTTCACAAGTTTCGAATATTTAATGGCAAAATGCGAGAAAAAAATTTTTATGAAAATTGTTCGAATTCATGTCCGGGGTTCGAAATAGATTGAAATGGAGGTCGGATTCGGATTCTAAGACCCCGAGAACCCTTAGAAACACCGTTTTGCTGTCTACATAATTTTTTTTGGTTTGTTAACACATAACCGAAAAGAACCGGCAAATTGGCCTCACTGATTGAAGAGCATAATTTTCAAGCGTTCACAAATTAATAAGCTCGCCAACCCTTTTCATCGCCATAGCACTTCAGGAAAATGCCAACATAATCATCCATATGTTTGATGAAGATTCGCCATGGCAACCCGTTGATGTACACAACCGGTTCACTGAGTACGTCCTTTGGCCCACGTTCTTCAGAAAATTCTTTGAATTTTGGCATCCGGTACACAATTTGGCCTCTGCGTTTGTACTTATTATTGTCTGCAAGTCGAAAATCGAACAAAAATAAATATGTACAGGGAATGAACCACCGGTGTTCGACGGACATTGAGAGATTGCTGGCTCCATTGTGTATATTTCGTTCGATTCGTGTTGAAAAGCCAAAAATAAAACAAAGAATTTTAAAGCTTAAAATTTGCAAGCATTTTAAAATGACAAAAGTTTAAAATAAAGAACCGATATGAAATGGGATTATGCTATAAAATGGCATTTACCTTTGCAAATAAATGTTGACCCCTAAAAAACGGGGGATGGGCATTCGGGTTAAGGAAAATGTCGGGTCGGGTTTTGGGTCGAGAAAAAGACCGGGTTTCGGGTAACCCGGAGCAACCCTGGGGGGGGGGGGGGAATGGGTGGGGGGGCGATGTTCATCTTCCCCCCCCCCCCCTCCCCCCCCCCCCCCCCCCCCCCACCGCACAATCTTAACCAAGTTTTAACAATTCATCAAACAGTTCCGTTGTGGAAATCGACAACCGCCTGTCTTCCTACCTCCTTTTATTACTGTCTTTTTTAGTCTACCAGTTCCATTTGTGTGAAAAAGCCTTTCCGAATTTGTCAATTCATTTAATTCCAGAGATTGTGAACCCGAATGAAAGTGTGTAACAGATGCGCAAACATTCATCCCCCGAGGGGAAATGCATTCAAATCTCCTTATTCAGCCAAACAAAATAAAATAATTTTCATATTTTTATTCTTTATTTATTTATTCCCAACCCGCCCCGCGTTATCCCGACGCAAAACTTTTGACTTGACACAATTTTGCCCGAGGGGACACCCTTCCGCCAATTTAAATATAAATATTATAAAGGGGCAGAAAAAAAATTGCGCCCTAAGCAGGCGAAATGGAAATTTGCCCGGGACATAAAAAATGACCCATTTTTTACGCCCTGAAGCAAAAATCAGCAGCGGTGCAACAATTTCACTCATTTATTCGTTGTTCCAATCATTTTTCGCTGAACTCAAAAAGTGCAAAATTAAATTAGAAATGTTTATGGAAAGCGATAGATTTTAGTCTTTGCCAAACGCCAAATGGTTCCAAATCGTGCAATTTCAAGAGTCTAACGAAGCAAGATTTAAATAAAAAGTTATTTCACAAGGGAGTAAATTTCTATAAAAAACGAAATTGGAAAATTGTTCCGGCTTTTTTTGCTTCTCCTTGTGAATATTTCAAACATTTGTATTTTATTAAAAAAGTTAGTTTTACATTCAGTTTAAAATTTCCGTTTTTTCAAAATAGATTTCCATTCATCCCTGATCAGAACACTAATTATAAAATGTTGGACAACGGAAACGAAGAGGAGCAGCAACAGCAAATGCAGGAAATGTGAGTTTATCCCCTGGAGCGTAAAAGCAAAAGCCATAAATCCCCCCAAATTTTAGTTTAATTTGTGCCGACGTTTGGCTGGGAATCTTCGATTTTCTTAGCCCTTTTAACGTCGGACAAATAATGGCACTGATCAGTGATCGATTGAACGTTTTGGTGGACGTCCATTTCAAGTCGAGGGAATGGTCGTTGGGTTCGCTACAAATTCGTCGTGTAATTGGAGGGAATGGTGCACAAATTGTCAAACACCCGGGTGAACAGATTCTCCCAATTCCTCAAGGACCGCTTCCGAGCAAAGTGATCGGCTTCAAAGAGATTAAAATCAGGTCGTTTTCTTTGTTAAAAAATTAACGAAATTTAAAATGTTTAGTTACGTCGACCAAACCGTCATCGAATTTCTTCAACGCTTTCGCCGACTTTTCGACTCTTCCGGCACAAATGTCGACATTGATACCTCTATCAACCAAAGCCGCAGCTTGGGAGTTATTTGGCGCAAGATTTGGCCTTTGGTCAATGACAACATTTACAGCATTATTTTGGACTTCTCTCAATTCGAGTGTTTGCGACAATTCTCTCCGGCGATTCTTCGCAATTGCGCAAAACTCCGATCGATCGGTTCCTATGGACTTTTCCCCGAATTTCCGGCCGAAGACAACGCCGGCGCTTCTCCCGGCCAAGCCATGGCCAAATGGTTGCTCACTCCCCGCGGGGATGGCCTTCCGAAGTTTCTTTGTTGTGTCCTTCATTCGGAGGGAATGGAAAGACTCAAAGGGGTAATTTATAATCAGTTTGAGAGTAATTATTCCCAAAGTTTTAGGCCTTTGTAAACGCTTCGGAGCCAATTAATTTCATCATCAGCTTTTGGTTTGATAAGAACGTTGAGTCATTTGAGCTAAAGAACAATTGGACGGGGGAGCGATTGACATTTCGACAAATGGACGAAGTCGACCGGCTGTTGGTGCGTTGTCCAATTAGGCGAGAAGAGGACAAATGGACTAAATGGGAGTCGGAGGCAATTGAATTGGATTGGTTCAGCCAATGGAATCGCCGCATCGTCATTGACTTCAACGATTGGGACATCGGCGACGGGTAAGTGGCATGGCAATTAAATTAATCTCAAAATTCCCATTCCCAGAATTGCTTATTTTCAGGATGGTTGACGCAAACGACGAAGGTCCAAGTGAGCCCACCAATTGAATGAACGGAGAGAATTTGGTGGAAATTCAAACAGAAATTTGATACAATAATTATGAATGTTTTTTAAAAAGCCTTTGTTTTTTTCATATACTTTTTTCTTCTTTGATTGAACGATAGATCGGGCCGCGTTCTGATTTGCATGACGAAGTGAAATTTGAATAAAGCTATTGTCACATTTGATTTGATTGGTGCGGATTTTTTTGGGTTTTCCCGCAATTTGGGTCCGTAATTGGGTTTTGGTTGGGTTCGAACTAGAGTGCGGCAAAATCACATTTGCGGATCCCGCTGCGGGATTTTTTTTGAAGTCTTTGCGGGACCGGATTTACGGGATAAATCCCGCAACAACGGACGTTTCGCCCATCGCTCGACCATTGAATAGTTCAGATTCGAATAAAAATATCACTAATCGATTCCTCTCGTCGAGCTGATTACGAATCAGCAAAAAGTTTGCGCCGGAAGTAGCTAAGAAGAAAGTTATGAGCCAACAAAGTTGGCAAAAAAATAAGGTGTCGTTGTGTTTTTTGAGTTTGTTTTGATAACTTAATGCATTTTTGTGTACAATTTTAGCCAAATATTCAACTTTAGCTTAATTTTAAATTTATCCATCGATTTAAAATACACAAGCTTTTATTAAATGTGGGCGAAACGTCTGTTTTTTCACTACTGGGCGAAATGTCCAATGGGCAAAATGTCCATGGGCGAAATGTCCGTTTTTTCGTTACTGGGCAAAATGCCCAATGGGCGAAATGTACGGACACCTCCAGAATGAGCGTTTTTTCATTGTTAGAATCGATTAAATTCATTAAATCGCATCTTTGGAAGTCTGTCAGCGAGAAATAAGAATATACATAATATTTGAACTACCCTATTTCTTCTTTTACATAAAATAATTTTCCGATTAATTTACGGCGGCTCAATTTTCCGATTTACAGCAAAGAAGGAAATCAACAATTATAATATAATCAATTAATTTATTTTCTGTTTGAATTTCCTCCATTAAATTTGTTCGTCCTCTGTCCGTCCATTTACTTCCTCGGCTTCTTGGGCTCACTTGCACCTTCGTCGTTTTCTTCAAGCATTCTGAAAATTAGAAAAATTTTACCAAATGGAAGCGGAACTTTGGAGACCATTTAATTCACTGACCCGTCGCCGATGTCACTGTCTTTGAAGTCAATGACGATGCGGCGATTCCATTGACTGGACCAATCGAATTTAATTGCCTCTTTCTCCCAATTAGTCCATTTGTCCTCTTCTCGCCCAATTGGACAACGCACCAACAGCCAAAATTCTATGTTTATTCGTCGGAATGTCAATCGCTCCCTCGTCCAATTGTTCTTCAGCTCAAATGGTTCAATGACGGCGACATTAAACGGTGAATGCGAAAGAAAGATGATAAAGTTGACCGGCTCCGAAGCATTGACAAATGACTAAAATGAAAGGATAATTACTCTCAAATGATTATAAAGAGAAAGTTACTTCTTTGAGTCTTTCCATTCCTCCCGTATAAAAACCAAAAAGCATCTTTGGAAGACCATCCCCGCGGGGAGTGAGCAACCATTTGGCCACGGCTTGGGCAGTAGAAGCGCCGGCGTTGTCTTCGGCCGGAAATTCGGGGAAAAGTCCATGGGAATCGATCGATCGGAGCTTTGCACAATTGCGTAGAATGGCCGGAGAGAATTGTCGCAAATGGTTGAATTTAGAGGGGAACAAAACAAAACGACAAATGTTGTCATTGATCAAAGGCCAAATCTTTTGCCGAATAATTGGCCAGCTGCGGCTTTGGCTGACGGGGGTACCAATTGCAACATTTGTGCCGGAAGAATCGAAAAGTTGACAAATGCGTTGAAGGAATTCAATGACGGTTTGATCGACATATCTAAATTATACAAAATCATCAAAATAAAGGGTTTTCAAGATGAAAGCGACCTTATCCAAATGCCTTCGAATCCGGTCACTTTGTTTGGAAGCGGTCCTTGAGGAATTGGGAGAAGCTGTTCACCCGGGTGTTTGACAATTTGTGCGAAATTCGATGTCATGTCATGTCATGTCATGTCATGTCATGTCATGTCATGTCATGTCATGTCATGTCATGTCATGTCATGTCATGTCATGTCATGTCATGTCATGTCATGTCATGTCATGTCATGTCATGTCATGTCATGTCATGTCATGTCATGTCATGTCATGTCATGTCATGTCATGTCATGTCATGTCATGTCATGTCATGTCATGTCATGTCATGTCATGTCATGTCATGTCATGTCATGTCATGTCATGTCATGTCATGTCATGTCATGTCATGTCATGTCATGTCATGTCATGTCATGTCATGTCATGTCATGTCATGTCATGTCATGTCATGTCATGTCATGTCATGTCATGTCATGTCATGTCATGTCATGTCATGTCATGTCATGTCATGTCATGTCATGTCATGTCATGTCATGTCATGTCATGTCATGTCATGTCATGTCATGTCATGTCATGTCATGTCATGTCATGTCATGTCATGTCATGTCATGTCATGTCATGTCATGTCATGTCATGTCATGTCATGTCATGTCATGTCATGTCATGTCATGTCATGTCATGTCATGTCATGTCATGTCATGTCATGTCATGTCATGTCATGTCATGTCATGTCATGTCATGTCATGTCATGTCATGTCATGTCATGTCATGTCATGTCATGTCATGTCATGTCATGTCATGTCATGTCATGTCATGTCATGTCATGTCATGTCATGTCATGTCATGTCATGTCATGTCATGTCATGTCATGTCATGTCATGTCATGTCATGTCATGTCATGTCATGTCATGTCATGTCATGTCATGTCATGTCATGTCATGTCATGTCATGTCATGTCATGTCATGTCATGTCATGTCATGTCATGTCATGTCATGTCATGTCATGTCATGTCATGTCATGTCATGTCATGTCATGTCATGTCATGTCATGTCATGTCATGTCATGTCATGTCATGTCATGTCATGTCATGTCATGTCATGTCATGTCATGTCATGTCATGTCATGTCATGTCATGTCATGTCATGTCATGTCATGTCATGTCATGTCATGTCATGTCATGTCATGTCATGTCATGTCATGTCATGTCATGTCATGTCATGTCATGTCATGTCATGTCATGTCATGTCATGTCATGTCATGTCATGTCATGTCATGTCATGTCATGTCATGTCATGTCATGTCATGTCATGTCATGTCATGTCATGTCATGTCATGTCATGTCATGTCATGTCATGTCATGTCATGTCATGTCATGTCATGTCATGTCATGTCATGTCATGTCATGTCATGTCATGTCATGTCATGTCATGTCATGTCATGTCATGTCATGTCATGTCATGTCATGTCATGTCATGTCATGTCATGTCATGTCATGTCATGTCATGTCATGTCATGTCATGTCATGTCATGTCATGTCATGTCATGTCATGTCATGTCATGTCATGTCATGTCATGTCATGTCATGTCATGTCATGTCATGTCATGTCATGTCATGTCATGTCATGTCATGTCATGTCATGTCATGTCATGTCATGTCATGTCATGTCATGTCATGTCATGTCATGTCATGTCATGTCATGTCATGTCATGTCATGTCATGTCATGTCATGTCATGTCATGTCATGTCATGTCATGTCATGTCATGTCATGTCATGTCATGTCATGTCATGTCATGTCATGTCATGTCATGTCATGTCATGTCATGTCATGTCATGTCATGTCATGTCATGTCATGTCATGTCATGTCATGTCATGTCATGTCATGTCATGTCATGTCATGTCATGTCATGTCATGTCATGTCATGTCATGTCATGTCATGTCATGTCATGTCATGTCATGTCATGTCATGTCATGTCATGTCATGTCATGTCATGTCATGTCATGTCATGTCATGTCATGTCATGTCATGTCATGTCATGTCATGTCATGTCATGTCATGTCATGTCATGTCATGTCATGTCATGTCATGTCATGTCATGTCATGTCATGTCATGTCATGTCATGTCATGTCATGTCATGTCATGTCATGTCATGTCATGTCATGTCATGTCATGTCATGTCATGTCATGTCATGTCATGTCATGTCATGTCATGTCATGTCATGTCATGTCATGTCATGTCATGTCATGTCATGTCATGTCATGTCATGTCATGTCATGTCATGTCATGTCATGTCATGTCATGTCATGTCATGTCATGTCATGTCATGTCATGTCATGTCATGTCATGTCATGTCATGTCATGTCATGTCATGTCATGTCATGTCATGTCATGTCATGTCATGTCATGTCATGTCATGTCATGTCATGTCATGTCATGTCATGTCATGTCATGTCATGTCATGTCATGTCATGTCATGTCATGTCATGTCATGTCATGTCATGTCATGTCATGTCATGTCATGTCATGTCATGTCATGTCATGTCATGTCATGTCATGTCATGTCATGTCATGTCATGTCATGTCATGTCATGTCATGTCATGTCATGTCATGTCATGTCATGTCATGTCATGTCATGTCATGTCATGTCATGTCATGTCATGTCATGTCATGTCATGTCATGTCATGTCATGTCATGTCATGTCATGTCATGTCATGTCATGTCATGTCATGTCATGTCATGTCATGTCATGTCATGTCATGTCATGTCATGTCATGTCATGTCATGTCATGTCATGTCATGTCATGTCATGTCATGTCATGTCATGTCATGTCATGTCATGTCATGTCATGTCATGTCATGTCATGTCATGTCATGTCATGTCATGTCATGTCATGTCATGTCATGTCATGTCATGTCATGTCATGTCATGTCATGTCATGTCATGTCATGTCATGTCATGTCATGTCATGTCATGTCATGTCATGTCATGTCATGTCATGTCATGTCATGTCATGTCATGTCATGTCATGTCATGTCATGTCATGTCATGTCATGTCATGTCATGTCATGTCATGTCATGTCATGTCATGTCATGTCATGTCATGTCATGTCATGTCATGTCATGTCATGTCATGTCATGTCATGTCATGTCATGTCATGTCATGTCATGTCATGTCATGTCATGTCATGTCATGTCATGTCATGTCATGTCATGTCATGTCATGTCATGTCATGTCATGTCATGTCATGTCATGTCATGTCATGTCATGTCATGTCATGTCATGTCATGTCATGTCATGTCATGTCATGTCATGTCATGTCATGTCATGTCATGTCATGTCATGTCATGTCATGTCATGTCATGTCATGTCATGTCATGTCATGTCATGTCATGTCATGTCATGTCATGTCATGTCATGTCATGTCATGTCATGTCATGTCATGTCATGTCATGTCATGTCATGTCATGTCATGTCATGTCATGTCATGTCATGTCATGTCATGTCATGTCATGTCATGTCATGTCATGTCATGTCATGTCATGTCATGTCATGTCATGTCATGTCATGTCATGTCATGTCATGTCATGTCATGTCATGTCATGTCATGTCATGTCATGTCATGTCATGTCATGTCATGTCATGTCATGTCATGTCATGTCATGTCATGTCATGTCATGTCATGTCATGTCATGTCATGTCATGTCATGTCATGTCATGTCATGTCATGTCATGTCATGTCATGTCATGTCATGTCATGTCATGTCATGTCATGTCATGTCATGTCATGTCATGTCATGTCATGTCATGTCATGTCATGTCATGTCATGTCATGTCATGTCATGTCATGTCATGTCATGTCATGTCATGTCATGTCATGTCATGTCATGTCATGTCATGTCATGTCATGTCATGTCATGTCATGTCATGTCATGTCATGTCATGTCATGTCATGTCATGTCATGTCATGTCATGTCATGTCATGTCATGTCATGTCATGTCATGTCATGTCATGTCATGTCATGTCATGTCATGTCATGTCATGTCATGTCATGTCATGTCATGTCATGTCATGTCATGTCATGTCATGTCATGTCATGTCATGTCATGTCATGTCATGTCATGTCATGTCATGTCATGTCATGTCATGTCATGTCATGTCATGTCATGTCATGTCATGTCATGTCATGTCATGTCATGTCATGTCATGTCATGTCATGTCATGTCATGTCATGTCATGTCATGTCATGTCATGTCATGTCATGTCATGTCATGTCATGTCATGTCATGTCATGTCATGTCATGTCATGTCATGTCATGTCATGTCATGTCATGTCATGTCATGTCATGTCATGTCATGTCATGTCATGTCATGTCATGTCATGTCATGTCATGTCATGTCATGTCATGTCATGTCATGTCATGTCATGTCATGTCATGTCATGTCATGTCATGTCATGTCATGTCATGTCATGTCATGTCATGTCATGTCATGTCATGTCATGTCATGTCATGTCATGTCATGTCATGTCATGTCATGTCCAGTTTGGTTGGCAGGCACCCGACCCCAAACATGGACAGTTTTGAAGTCATTCCCCCACAGTTCCAGAGCCCCGCCCGACCCCGTTGAACGTCTCCATCATGTTGTTCAATCCGACATCCTGGAGACCCGTATTGATGCCGGGCAACAAGCCCATGTCTTCTAAGAAAAAAGATAAATTCTCATGCTTTACTCTTATGAGCTTGCCATCTGAAAGTCCGCCAGGTGCAGCAGCAGCATTTACACTCAGTTGCTCCATCATTTTGGCCAATCCCTCACATTTGTTCATCTTCAGCAACTTGCCGAACTTGGGGAACACGGGCTCCTCCACAACGGCAAAGTCTGTTGGCTCTTCCTGATCCAAAAATGCTGCCACAGGACAGGAACAGGTCGAAATGCTAATTTTCTTAACTGCAATCTCCAAACTCAATTATAAATATGGATAAGGCGAAAATTTCCAAAATAAACGAGTTTTGTGGTACCGAAAACCGAAAAAGTACCGACAAACCGAACCTTCTGGCCGATCACTAGTTTATAGCTCAAAAATTGTGGAATAAATGAGGCTCAATTGACGGCTGATAATTGGTGGTATTATTTAAGAATCAATTAAAAAATGTTAATTTTAAAAAAAATTAGATTTTTGAAAAACTAAAAATTTTAACCAGTTACGCTTACGCTTACGCCGATTACGCCAATTACGCCGTTTTTGAGCGGCGTAATTACGTATTACGCTTACGCCGTAATTGGCATTTCTAAAAAAATTACGCTTACGCGTTACGCGGCCTCGGGGACCGGTTACGTCCAGCCCTGGTTGGCAGGCATCCCCGACCCCAAACTTGGACAGTTTTGAAGTCATTCCCCCACAGTTCCAGCCCCGCCAGACCCCGTTGAACGCCTCCATCATGTTGTTTAATCCGACATCCTGAAGACCCGCATTGATGCCGGGCAACAAGTCCATGTCTTCTAAGAAAAAGGATACAAACTAATTTTCATGCTTTACTCTTATGAGCTTGCCATCTGAAAGTCCGCCAGGTGCAGCAGCAGCATTTACACTCAGTTGCTCCATCATTTTGGCCAATCCCTCACATTTGTTCATCTTCAGCAACTTGCCGAACTTGGGGAACACGGGCTCCTCCACAACGGCAAAATCTGTTGGCTCTTCCTGATCAAAAGTTGCATAGTTGTACATCTGCTGGTCATAAATGGCCTTTTTGTAAGGGTCCGTCAGTGTTTCATTGGCCTTTGTAAAAAGCTTAACAGTTTCAAATAAATTGTTCAAGTTATTCAACCGATTAGCAGATTTACATTTACCACGATTTTTTGAAAAAATAAAAGTTGACATTTTTTGAAGATTATCAATTCTTAAATGTGCTCTTTGTTCAAAAAAACTTGATAAATCCCAGCCCTAATTATAGCATTCGAAAATGAATTTTATTAACTAAATTAGGCGCATATGGAAGGCATTCCTCCCACGGTTCACCTTGGTTATCATGCAGCTGTTCAGACAGTCGATCAGATGCGGATGCCCGTGCAAGCCCAAAACGATTGAGATGGGGGGAAAGAGATTCATTTTTCTGATTGTCGATTAAAGTTTTTTATAAATTAAAAAATCAAAATTTTTTAAACTTAAGTTGATTCGGTGAAAAGCCGGATATTAAGCACATCCAATTGGGATTGATGAATAATTAAGGCCCGAGGAACGATCGACCATTACCACCACCCAATGGCTCTATAAAATTTTTCGGTGGGATTTATATTTATTGGGCGGGGCATAGACTAATGTAAAAGTACCCAAAATTATTAATAACTAGAGCAAAGACGATCGAATCGAGATTCTCGGTACTTCTCGATCGATATTTTCCCGAGATTCTCGATCGAAGTCTCGATCGGTCTTCAAGTCCTTTCTCTATTAAAATGCTGCAAAATTTATTGCCCGATGGGCCAGCCAGTACATTTCAATGGGTTAAATGCGAATAATGAAAGACTGCTGGACGGGCTTCTCCCGCTAAAGTATTTCCCAATTAAATTGAAAAATAATTTACAATAAATTGCAGGCCGGAAATTATTAAATAAATGTCGAAATTTTGAAGAAAACAAAAAGAACTTTTGATTTATGCAAAAAATTCATTCAGAGCAACTTTTAGAGCCCATAAATGCCTATTTTGGCACTTTTGGACGTTTAGCGCCAATTTTTGCGTTTTTTGCTCTTTTTAGTGCCTATTTCCGGGTTAGTGCCTAAAAATCCAATCCCTAATGATGAGCCTTATTAGCCGTTTCTTTGACATTTGTACACAATTAAAGATCAGAAAGCATTCAGCTGATAAATGATGCCACTTTTTGCATTCATTTGAATTTGTTGGGGGGGGGGGGGCAAAACGTTGACCCCAACAAATGGCGATTAGTGGGGGGAATGGGCGGGGGACGGCGCCAATGTCTATGGCGGGCGATGTTCATTTCCCCCCCCCCCCCCCCCCCCCCCCCTCCCCCTCCCCAAATGATGACACTTTTTTGCATTCATTTGAATTTGTTGGGGGGGGGGCAAAACGCTGACCCCAGCAAATGGCGATTAGTGGGGGTGGCGCAAATGTCTCTGACGGGCGGGGCGATGTTCATCTTCAGCCCCCCCCCCCCGCACAGTCTTAACCAAATTTTAGTTAATTTTAATAACCAAATTGGCATTTTTAGTCAATTTTAATAACCAGTTTTTTTCCAACTAAATTTCCGCCCATCCCTGATCAGAACCCTAAATATGTCGGACAACACAAACAAATCGGAGCAGCAACAGCAAATGAAGGAAATGTGAGTTTATTTCCTAATTCATAAGCCAATAAATGCCAAATTTCAGTTTCATTTGTGACGACATTTGGTACGGAGTCTTCGCCTTCGTTAGCCCTTTTGAGCTCGGACAGAAAATGGCGTTGATCAGTGATCGATTGGACGTTTTGGTGGACGTCCATTTCAAATCGAGGGAATGGTCGTTGGGTTTGATGGAAATTTGTCGATTGGATGACGGAAATGACGCAGAAATTGTCAACGTCCGCTCTGGTGAAGTACTGCCAATTCCTCAAGGACCGCTTCCAGGCAAAGTGATCGGATTCGAAGAAATTAAAATCAGGTCGTTTTTTCTTTCCTAAAAAGTTAACGAAATTTAAAATGTTTTTGAACTTTCAGTTACGTCGACCCAACCGTCATCGAATTCCTTCAACGCATTCGCCGTCTTTTCGACTCTTCCGGGACAACTGTTTGGATTGCAACCTTAAACAATCAAAGCCGAAGCTGGGAAATTATTCGGCAAAAGCTTTGGCCTTTGGTCAATGACAACATTTGCCACTTATCTTTGGAATCATCTCATTTGAACCGTTTGCGACAATTCTCTCCGGCGATTCTTTGCAATTGCGCAAATCTCCGATCGATCGATTTCCATGGACTTTTCCCCGAGTTGCCGGGCGAAGACAACGCCAATGCTTCTTCTAACCAAGCCGTGGCCAAATGGTTGATCACCCCCCGCGGGGATGGTCTTCCGAAGATGCTTTGTTGTGGTTTTTATAGGGGAGGAATGAAAAGACTCAAAAGGGTAATTAATTTCTCATTTTATAATCAATTTGAGGGCAATTATTCACTTCGTTTTAGTCATTTGTCAATGCTTCGGAGCCGGTCAATTTCATCATTAAATTTTCGCCTAAGCACGTTTACTTTGCGCCATTTGAGCTGAAGAACAATTTGACGGGGGAGCGATTGATATTTCGACGCTTCAGCGGAGACAAATGGCTGTTGGTGCGTTGTCCAATTGGGCGAGAAGAGGACAAATGGACTAAATGGGAGAAGGAGGCAATTAAGTGGGTACGACGGACCCGTCAATGGAATTTCATCTCCATTTGCTTTAACGACAGTGACATTGGCGACTGGTTTGGAATGAATTTGTAAAATAAACTCTGTGGCTTTAAAATTCCCCTTTTCTCCATTTCCAAGTTTAATAAGCATTGGCCGGCCAACTTTAAGCAAAAATTTGATGCGAGAGTCGGGAGTTCAAACTAGCGAGAGTCGAGGCGGGAATCCCGTTAAAATCCCGCTCCCGTTGAATCGGGAAATTATAAATGTTACGTAGCAAAAACAAAACAAAAAACTCAATGTCAAATCATAAATTGCCCATTCATTAAAATCGCACAATCCAAGCCGAACATGGACGTTGTCAAGACGTATATGAACCGCATCCCCACCAACATGTGCAGAGGCATTTTCCAGAAAAAATTTCGGGAGGAGGTGGGGCAGTTTGTATAAGTATGGTTCAATGTCCGGCCAACCACCCTCGAGGCATAGGCATTGTTGATAAACAAAACATTGATACAAAAATCGGATAATACGGCAAGAGAATTCGGATATGCATAAAATCACAACACATATTCAACAATAATGGAAATGAATGGTGTAAAAGTGAATACTTTGATATGTTGTGCGTGCCAAATACTATTAAAACATGAAAAAAGAAAAAAATGTGCACAGTTTTGAAGCAAATGTGTACAGCAGAACAAGGCAAAGCACCGTATCCCGTTTCCATCGTGTTGGTTTCACATGTCATACTGTAAATGTATGGTCAGCAAAGTCAGTGGAAATCGGGGGTTCTGAAATTATGTTTGTTGATGAGCCGATGTCCAAAAAATTGCATTGTGGTCTGACGACTGACTTAATCATGCCCATTATTTAATATTTATTAATATTCGATCGACCATTTGGAAGCTTTTTGATCAGCACATGATCAATCAATGAATCACTCTTTGCTGGTCTCTGATCACCTGTTATCAGCAAGGAGAAAGGAGGAGGAGAGGTGGCACAAACACTACACGTACAAAGCATTGGCTTCAAATTCTCGCAAATCTGAAAATAATGCAATGTGTGTGTTAGGCTTGTTTTTTGTCTAAGGGGGGGGGCAACACTACAATATAATTTGATTATCTAAATAAAAAGAGGAAGGAATCGCGGATCAAGATCAGGATTTTTTTAACCAATTTTTTTTTGCAAAGAACTGGCTATAACTCTTGGATTTCTCATGTTAAAATAAACTCATTGGCTTTAATTTTCGCCAATTTAATAAGCATTGGTGTTTAAGCAGAAATTTGAATTTGTTAAATAATCCCAACTTATAATTTTTGAAAAAGTGTTCGGTTGAAAATTGTTTCTGAATTTCAAATTTTCACGGCACACTGAAATGGCCAGCTAGTGACTTTTTAGGTAAAGCCCAGCAGGCAGAGATTTGTTTATTTTTGAATAATGCCCTCCCTAAAAACCAATTATTATTTGTTAAATTTTATTTTTTTGTTAAAAGTGTCTAATAAATTATTATTTTTTTGCAGATGGGATCCGTTTAAAATATAGAGTTTGGATTATCATACAAAATTGGCTTCTTTTTTTCAATAAATTGACTATAACTATTTGAATTTTCAAAATTTTTAAGAAATACAACTTTGAACAAAATTATAAATTTTAAATACTCACCCAATTGAAGCTGGCAAAAAAAAAATTTGGGAGATGTCATGAAAAATATTTTTTAAAAATCGGGAATATTTAAAAAGTTTTTTAGAAATTTCCCACACCACTCACCACGCCTTATTAACCGTTTCTTTGACATTTGTACACAATTAAAGACCAAGGTCAGAGAGCATTCAGTTGACAAATGATGTCACTTTTTTGCATTCATTTGAATTTGAATTTGTTGGGGGGGAGGCAAAACGTCGACCCCAGAAAATGGCGATTAGTGGGGGGAATGGGCGGGGGACGGCGCCAATGTCTCTGGCGGACGATGTTCATCTTCAGCCCCCCCCCCCCCCCCGCACAGTTAGTTTTAACCAAATTGGGATTTTTAGTCAATTTTAATAACCAAATTGGAATTTTTAGTCAATTTAATAACCAAATAAGGATTCTTGGTTAATTTTAATTAACCAAATTGGAATTTTTAGTCAATTTAATAACCAAATAAGGATTCTTGGTTAATTTTAATTAACCAAATTGGAATTTTTAGTCAATTTAATAACCAAATAAGGATTTTGGTTAATTTTAATAACCAAATTGGAACTTCTAGTCAATTTTAATAACCAAATTGAGATTTTTAGTTAATTTTTATAACCAAATAAAGTCCAAAAAACAACAAAATTTCATTTTTGCCTTCTCACAAAATGGCTTTTGGCATATTATGTAAAAGCATTCGGGCGTGAACTGAAGAAACCATTTTAATTGTCGATTCCTGGCGCCTTCTTATGTATTGGGTGGGCAAAGGCTCAATTCGGTCGATGAAAAGATAAATCGGTTTTATGCTTACATATCGATCGATTATCATTAAAAGCTTTCTAATTATACCAAAATTGTCTTATTTGTTTAATTTGAGAAGAGTTATAGAACTTCAACTTAATGAATAATTTAGTTAACAAAAAGCACAACCAATTAATAATCAAATCAATTAGTGATTAATCGAATCACAATTTTAAGTCTTAGAACCGTAAATTAATTCTAAAAATGTCGGACAACGCAAGCGAAGAGGAGCAGCAACAGCAAATGCAGGAAATGTGAGTTTATTTCCTAATGAATCAAATCAAAAGCCATTAATCCGGGGGCTCCAATCGGGTAAGGACAATGCCCAAGTACAAACATGTTGATTTTCAAGTACATAACGGGCCAATTTTATAAAATCCAAGTACACTCAAAATTTACATTTTATTAAACAAAAAACACTTTATTCGGTGAGGCTTCTTTTGCGCCGGAACATTTGCGCCGACGACATTTGCGCCGACGACATTTGCGCCGGCGAAGTCTATAAATTATTTTTGTCTGCTTTTTGCCAGGGTTATTTTTTTGCACTTGGGGGGTTCGCTAGGCTTAGGCCTAAGCCACCCTGAGCTCAGGGGTTCGTTAGGCTTAGGCTTAAGCCACCCAGACTTGGGGTTCGCGGAGTCGACTAACATATATTTGTATGGGAAATCAAATGTTTTTATTTCTTCAGATTTCCGAGTTTTTCAGGTCCCGGTCTCGGTCCCGATTTTTTTAAAAATGAAAGTCCCGGTCCCGGTTTTTTGGTCCCGCCGGGACCGGGACTAAATATACACCCCTAAAGATGGCATCATCGAGTGACAATTCCAATCTTTTAGTGGTTTGTCTTTCGGCAAAATGTTGTGTTTGGGGTTCGAGCCCGCTTCATTGCAAAGCAATTTTTTTTTCTCTACTTAAATAACCCCCCAATAATAAAATGTTTAATAGTTTTTAAATATTTTTTAATTAAAATGCGACAAAACAAGAATTTTTGAAATAAATTTATCATATCTTCCTGATTCAATTTCTTAACAAATATCATTAAAATTTCAAAAAATTTCCCCGGCGGCGCCTGTCGGTCGCCGGACATCTTCCACTCTTATGTAATTTTTTTTGAATAATTTTCCTAAATTCCAAAGCAAAAATTTTGCTAAAATTTGATGAAATTTCTTAACAAAATTGAGTCAAAATTTCAAAAATTTTTCTCAGCGGCGCCTATCGGCACCGCCAACCCCACCCCCTAATTTGTAAGAGTAAAGCAGAATCTCAAAAAAAAGATGATGATGATAAAAAAAAGTTAAAGACAATAAGGAAGATATTTTTGAATAACAAACAAATTTTTTTGTTTTACCATTGAACATTACAAAAAAAAAATTTCTCCCTTGAAAGTCCCGGTTAGTCCCGGTCCCGGTTGAAAATCTTGGTCCCGGTCCCGGTTTTTCTGGTCCCGGGAAGTCCCGGTCCCGGTTTTTCCCAAAAGTCCCGGTCCCCTACAACCCTACTTTATTCCATTCAAATGACTTTGGTGCGTGATCCAATTTTCTCGGGGTTTTTTGATAAATAGGGCATTTCCTATTGCAATTTTGATTTTACACAATGCCAAATCGTGAGTGTCCATTGTTAAAATCCAAACATTTTCAACACTTTGGCAGAATCGTTATCTTAATATAATATAGTTGAGCCAAAATTAGAACAACATTTTTAAGACTCGACTCCTCCAAATCAGAGAACATATCTTATAATAAAAAAAAAAATGGGACCCCTGCTTTATCCATCCAACTGAATTTCTTAGAGCTTTAATGATTTGACGATATTTTAATTTTGGTTTTTAGTTAATATTTTGAAGAACAAAATTTTCAACCCGAAACCCGATGAGCCGAACCCCGGCTTTTTTTTCAACCCGTGGCAACCCTGCTTGGCATCCATTTACGAATCGGAGCCCTCCATTAATCTCAAATTTCAGTTTTATTTGTGCCGACGTTTGGCTCGGAGTCTTCGCCTTCATTAGCCCTTTTGAGCTCGGACAAATAATGGCACTGATCAGTGATCGATTGGACGTTTTGGTGGACGTCCATTTCAAGTCGCGGGAATGGGCGTTGGAGCGGCTGTTAATTCTTCGTGAAAATGACGGGAATGGTGCGGAAATTGCCAATCGCTCCCGTGAACTGCAGCCAATTCCTCAAGAGCCGCTTCCAAACAAACTGATCGGCTTCAAAGACCTTCAAATATGGTCGTTTCTTTTCTAAATTTACAAATTGTAAAGGGTTTTTGAACTTTCAGTTACATCAACCAAACCGTCATCGAATTCCTTCAACGCTTCCGCCGGCTTTTCGACTTTTCTGAGACAACTGTTTACATCGGAACCTACGAGCACCAAAACCGCAGCTGGGAAATTATTTGGCAAAAGATTTGGCCTTTAGTCAATGATAACATTTGCGGCTTTGTTTTGGCCGCCGATCAATTGGACCATTTGCGACAATTCTCTCCGGCGATTCTTCCCAATTGCCCAAATCTCCGATCGATCGATTCCTGGGGAATTTTCCCCGAGTTGCCGGGCGAAGACAACGCCAATGCTTCTTCTAACCAAGCCGTGGCCAAATGGTTGATCACCCCCCGCGGGGATGGTCGTCCGAAGATTCTTCGTTGTGGTTTTTATAGGAGAGGAATGGAAGGAATCAAAAGGGTAATTTCTCATTTTATAATCAATTTGAGGGTAATTATTTTCTTCGGTTTAGTCATTTGTCAACGCTTTGGAGCCGATCAATTTCATCATCACTTTTGAGCTTTTGTCCACTGTTGTCATTAAACCATTTGAGCTGAAGAACAATTGGACGCGGGAGCGATTGACATTGCGACAAATGGACGAACGCAATTGGCTGTTGATGCGTTGTCCAATTGGACGAGAAGAGGACAAATGGACTAAATGGGAGAAGGAGGCAATTGAATTGGGTTGGGACAATCAATGGAATTTCATCGACATTATTTTCACCGAAAACAGTGACATCGGCGACGTGTAAGTGAATGAAATTGTCTCAGAATTCCTCTCCAATTGTTATTTTTAAATTTTTCTAATTTTCAGAATTCTTGACGCAAACGAAGGTCCAAGTGAGCCCAACAAGTGAATGAGCCGAGGACGAACGAAACCAAACAAAACCATTAAATCATATTTACTTATGTAATTAAAATAATTTTTGTTATTTAAATTCGAATCGCGGTGTATAAATAATGAAAAATTCTGTTAACTTTTATATTTTCTTTCTAATAAAATAAGGAATATTTTTAATGAGTAATTCATAAAATGGATGCCTGAAGTTAAATCCCACTTTAATAATTATTTATTTTAAAATTGGCACACGTTAATTTGAACCAATTAATTATCAATCAATTAGTGATTACCTAATCATTAAGCGATTAATTGAATTTCTCATTCATCGTTGTTCCATTTTCGCTGAACTCAACCCAAATTTAACAAAATTAATTCGAATAATGCCACGATGCTCTCAATGAACACTCCGATCAAATGAATTTGCCGCCGCGTTCCTCCAGAGTCCCAGTGCAACAAATGCGCGAGTTACAATGGCACTTTGTGTTGGCATCCGTGCAGTAGCAAATATTGTCCAACTGCAGCTGTTTCTTGCACTTGTTGCAGATGAACTTCGAGCTCAAAGCCTAAATTCAGAAAAAATCATCGAAATTTCATTGACCTAAATGATTTTTTTGGCACTACAGTCAATCAACCGATCAGATTTACATTCACTATGATTTTTGAAAAAATAAAAGTATTTTTTGATTAAAACCTGAAAATCCCAGCTCTACTTATTAGCCGTTTCTTTGGCATTTGTACACAATTAAAGATCAGAGAAAGTTCATTTAACTGACAAAATGATGTCACTTTTTGCATTCATTTGAATTTGTTGGGGGGGGGAGGGCAAAACGTCGACCCCAGCAAATGGCGATTAGTGGGGGGGGGGACGACCGATGTCTATGGCGGGCGATGTTCATCTTCAGCCCCACCCCCCCCCCCCCCCCGCACAGTTAGTTTTAACCAAATTGGCATTTTTAGTCAATTTTAATAACCAAATTGGGTTTGCTCCTCGGCCGATCTTGTGATATTTCATTATTAAAAAATTATTTTTAAATCCAGTTAGAAATTTTCCGTTTTTTTCAAAATAGATTTCCGCCTATCCGTAATCAGAATACTAAAAATAGTTTTCAACAAAATGTCGGACAACGAAAGCGACGAAGAGCAGCAACAGCAAATGAAGGAAATGTGAGTTTATTTCCAAAAGAGTCAAATCTAATGCCATAAATCCCCAAATTTCAGTTTCATTTGTGCCGATGTTTGGCTAGGAATCTTCGATTTTCTTAGCCCTTTTGACGTCGGACTGAAAATGGCGTTGATCAGCGATCGATTGGACGTTTTGGTGGACGTCCATTTCAAGTCGCGGGAATGGTCGTTGGGTTCGATGGAAATTCGTCGCGCGAATGACGGAAATAGCGCACAAATTGAGGTCAAACGCTCTGATGAACTGCTTCCAATTCCTGAAGGACCGCTTCCAGGCAAAGTGATCGGCTTCAAAGAGATTAAAATCAGGTCGTTTTCTTTGTTAAAAAATTAATGAAATTTAAAATGTTTTTGAACTTTCAGTTACGTCGACCCAACCGTCATCGAATTTCTTCAACGCTTTCGCCGACTTTTTGACTCTTCCGACACAAATGTTGGAATTTATACCTCCGGCAACCAAAACCGCAGCTGGGAAATTATTTGGCAAAAGATTTGGCCTTTGGTCAATGACAACATTTGCGGCTTTGTTTTGGACTTCTCTCAGTTGGACCATTTGCGACAATTCTCTCCGGCGATTCTTCGCAATTGCGCAAATCTCCAATCGATCGATTCCTGGGGAATTTTCCCCGAATTCCCGACCGAAAACAACGCCGGCGCTTCTACTGCCCAAGCCGTGGCCAAATGGTTGTTTACCCCCCGCGGGGATTGTCTGCCGAAGATGCTTTGTTGTGGTTTTTATACGGGAGGAATGGAAGGAATCAAAGGGGTAATTTCTTATTTTATAATCAATTTGAGGGTAATTATTCCCTTCGTTTTAGTCATTTGTCAATGCTTCTGAGCCGGTAAATTTCATCATCAAATTTTGGATTGATGACGATGACTTTGGGCCATTTGAGCTGAAGAACAATTTGACGGGCGAGCGATTGACATTCCAACAAATAAACAAAGACTATTGGCTGTTGGTGCGTTGTCCAATTGGGCGAGAAGAGGACAAATGGACTAATTGGGAGACGGAGGACATTGGGTGTTTATGGTGGCGTCAATGGAATCACATCGACATTCGCTTCAAAGACAGTGACATCGGCCACGGGTAAGGGGCTGAATGGTCTCAAAATTACTCTCCTATTGTTAATCTTATTTTCAGGATGGTTGACGAAAACGATGAAGGTCCAAGTGAGCCTAAGAAGCCCAAGAAGTGAATGGACGGACAGAGGACAAACAAATTTAATGGAGGAAATTTGAACAGAAAATAAATTAATGACAAATTTGTTGGTTCCCAGATCAATTCGACCTTCGGCGGGTCGGAAGCGCAAAATTCCAATCTCTTGGGGGTTTTTAATTTTTGGCAAAAACATGAACACCCGAAAAAGGCAAAAATTAATATTTAGAGCCCGGATTTTTGAAAAATACCAGATCATGATTTGGAAATGACTTGGGTCAAAATTTTTTTTGAAATTTTTTCAAAGAATTGGCATGAATTTTTTAAAAGTTATTATTGACAAATTTGATTTTTTTGTTTCTTCTTTAAAATGTTTAATAGAAGATTGGATTATAAAAACATTGACATCAAAGTACACCTCAAAACAGCTGTGTGGGGGTCTTCGTTCAAAATTGTGTTGCTGAATTTACTTTTCATTTTTCGTCATAAAACTGCGCTCATTTCATCAACAAAATTATTTGTTGTTTAATGATCTCGTTTTTGCAATTTGGGCGATTCATTCGACACATTTTTAATCAACTTTTGCAATTTCTAAAATTTAGACTCGAAATATTTGACCCAAACCCTGGGGGCAACCAGAATTTTCAGGAATTCCCAAGACCAGGTCCAATTGGGCGACATCATCACCAAAACGGGGAATCATTAAAGCTGCCAGATTCCGGTGCAAGGCTTGACCTCGGGTCACGTGAATCTCGGCCATTTTGGGGCCGGTGATCAGGGTACATTTACCCCTAAAGATCGATTTATATAAATTTTTATTTTTTAATGATAAAAAATGAATTCAAAAGACCGATAAATATGTATGAATTTTATTTAATTTACGGTTGGAAAAAATTTATTTTTTGCCGCCATAATGCGTACATATTTTGAACGTTTTTGTCCAATTTTTACCCATATTTTATGGCCATATTTGGGGAAATTCTTCTTTATCCCTATCGAATGCTCGTCCTGCACTGATCATATTATGATTTTTGGGATCCCGATCACGGGAGTTCGGTTCCAGAAGAATCACGACCGAGTTTTAATTGCGGTAATTAAAATCGCAATTTTTCCGAAATAATTGTAAAAAACAACAAAATATAAATAAATGATGCAAATTATGACGCACAATCTCTCTAAGGGAACCATCCCCGGTTAGCGCGCCTTGAGGCTGGCCGCCCTGTTGGAACATCTCCGCGAAGCTGGAGCATAAAAAGCTTCAAGTATTTTCAAATTCGGCTACAAATTTCTTAAAAAATTAAGTCAAAAACTCAAATAAATACTGTTATTGTTTCAAAAAATATTTATTAAAATATTTTCTTATTTCATTTGAAAATTTTTCTGTTTCCCGTTTTTTTTAAATATCCGCCCATCCCTGTCCCACACCACTCACCACGCCCTATTAGCCGTTTCTTTGACATTTGTAGTACAATTAAAATCAGAGAGCATTCAGCTGACAAATGATGACACTTTTTGCATTCATTTGAATTTGTTGGGGGGGGGGCAAAACGTCGACCCCAGCAAATGGCGATTAGTGGTGGGAATGGGCGGGGGACGGCGCCAATGTATCTGGCGGACTATGTTCATCTTCCCCCCCCCCCCGCACAGTCTTAACCAAATAGGGATTTTTGGTTAATTTTAATAACCAAATTGGGGTTAATTTTAATAACCAAATTGGCATTTTTTGTCAATTTTAATAACCAAATTGGCATTTTTAGTCAATTAATAACCAAATTGGCATTTTTAGTCAATTTTAATAACCAAATAAAGTCCAAAGAAGCTGATCTGAATGAATCCGATCGAGAATTATTCTGACCCATTTTAAATGCGAAATCCCAAAAAAAGGTTTAAAAACAGAACAGTGTAAACTGTTTTTAGAATGTTGCCGCCTATCGGCGCCATCGTCGTGTTTGTTAAAAGAATATAGCAAAGAACTTCAAATTTAATTAAATAAATGCTCTTTTTATATGGAAAAAGTCTTAAAAACTTCAAATTTCTGGGCCGCCACTAAAAGCCTAAAGTTGGGAGTCGTTTGAGCTTCGAAAATTATTAAATTTTAAAGAGCTAAAATACGATTTGTGCAAAAGATTTAAACGGACCTGAGTTACCGAATTTGAGCACATTTAAAAATCCGGACATTTTAAAATTCAAACCCGGATAAAAATAATTAAAATTTAATAAGAGCAATAGAATTTTATGAAAACAAATTTGTCCAGTAATAAAAAAACAGTAGTTTAAAATAAATTATTTAGTCTCTCGCTTCATTTAGAATCCTAAAATAATTTGGATTTTCAACAAAATGTCGGACAACGCAAGCGAAGAGGAGCAGCAACAGCAAATGGAGGAAATGTGAGTTTATTTCCTAATGAATCAAATCAAAAGCCATTAATCCCCAAATTTCAGTTTAATTTGTGCCGACGTTTGGCTCGAAGTCTTCGCCTTCATTTGCCCATTTGAGCTCGGACTGAAATTGGCGCTGATCAGTGATCGATTGGACGTTTTGGTGGACGTCCATTTCAAGTCGCGGGAATGGTCGCTGAGTTGGCTGGAAATTATTCGTGGCACTGACGGAAATGGCGCACAAATTGTCAACAAACGCTCTGATAAACGGCTTCCGATTCCTCAAGGAGCGCTTCCGGACAAAGTGATCGGCTTCAAACGCATTTGGATAAGGTCATTGACATCTTAAAAACCCAACATTTTAATGATTTTGTATAATTAGTTACGTCGACCAAACCGTCTTCGAATTCCTTCAACGCATTAGCCGCCTTTTCAACTCATCCGGCACAAGTGTTGACATTGATACCGGCTACTACGAAAGGCGAAGCTGGGAAATTATTTGGCAAAAGATTTGGCCTTTGGTCAACGACAACATTTGCCGCTTTCTTTTATACTTCCCCTACAAATTTGACCGTTTACAACAATTCTCTTTAACTGTTCTTTACGACTGCGCAAATTTCCGATCGATCAATTCCGTTGAATTTTTCCCCGAATTCCCGGCCGAAGACGACAACACTGAGGCTTCTGACCGCCAAGCTTTGGCCAAATGGTTGCTCACTCCCCGCGGGGATGGCTTTCCGAAGATGATTTGTTGTGATTTGTATTCGAGGGGAATGAAAGGACTCAAAAGGGTAACTAATTTCTCATTCTTTTAATCACTTTGAGAATAATTTTATTCCCTTCGTTTTAGTTATTTGTCAATGCTTCTGAGCCGGTCAATTACATCATCCGCTTTGAAGATGACGACGATGGCTTTGTGCCATTTGAGCTGAAGAACATTTTGACAAAGGAGCGATTGACATTTCGACGAATAAACGAATTCCATTGGGTGTTGGTGCGTTGTCCAATTGTGCGAGAAGAGGACAAATGGGCCAATTGGGAAAAGGAGACAATTGGGTGTAAATGGTGGCGTCCATGGAATCGCATCACCATTAACTTCAACGGCAGTGACATCGGTTGCGGCGGGTACGGACTTAAGTGATGCTCGACCTGAAATTTACCGAGGAGACCGAGACCCAAAAAACCCGCGACTTTTCTCGGTTCGAGACCGAGACTCTCGAACATCACTAACAGACTTAATGAATGGAGTGTTCCCTTTCAAAATAAGGATTGGCCGGCCAACTTTAAGCAGAAATTTGAATTTTTAAAAATTCCCAACTTATGATTTTGGAAAAAGTTAAAGCAAAAAATTACTACCTTCAAAAATTTTTAAAGTGTTTTTTAAAATAAAATGTCCGCCCATCTCTGGTAGGGAATAAATGGTCTCAAAATTCTCTCCCATAGTGTTAATCTTATTTTCAGGATGGTTGACGAAAACGAGGGTCCAAGTGAGCCAGAGAAGCCGAAAAAATGAATGGACAGAGAATGGAACGAATTTGATGGAAATTTAAACTGAAAAATCAATAAATTAAATTTAGCTCCAAAAATTTTAAAGTATATAGATCTTGTTTACAAATTCAAACTAAAATTTGTTCAAACAAGATTAAAAATTTAAATAATATGCGCTAAATTGAATTTACTTTTTTATTTCTTGAACACTTTTTGTTACATAAAACAATCAATCATAATATTTGGAGAAAAAAATTATAAAAAAAATAATAAATATACAATGCATATTTACACGTTTTATTTCACTATTTAATAATAAATATTCAAATAAAATTTGTTCAATAAAATTTTTTACTTTAACGTGAGTGATATAAAACATACAGTGAATGTCAAGACCTTATGTAATGATAGGCGCCGTACAGAAAATATTAACTCAACTTATTAAATATATATAACTAAATTATAAAATTTGGTAATTTTATATGAAACTTTTAAAAATAATCTCTGACAGAATTGAAAACAATAATGAATCAAGAAAAAAATCATAATAAATCATATTTATTAAGAAAATGAGTTATAAAATTTCAAAAAAAAATGATCTAACTTTGTTTAATGATATATAATTGTTGTTTTATTAAAAAGAATTAGCAAAAAAAGTAACTATAACATTAAAGAATAAAAAGTATTGTTAATAAGGAAAAAAAACCACAACAACCAAAATATGACACATAAAATAACAATTAACCTATATAAATATTAATTTTAAATTCACAGTAAAACATTTTAAAATAAACGTTTTTAAATTTAATATGATATTATCTTTTAAAAATTTTTAAAGATTAAAATTCTAAATAAATTCTCACTTAAAATAGTATCTTTATGTAATCGATTTTCCCAAAAAATCTAAGAAGTCAAAATTGTATATTAAGTTTTAAAAGCAAATATTTATCAAAATAAGAACTTTTACAAATATGTTAAATTAATTACAAATTAAAAACATTTATATTCATAACTATTATTATATAATAAATAAATTAAATATATCAATAAATGCTAATAAAAATAAATAAAAAAAATACATCTATTTTATTTATATTAAAAATAATTTACAAATTATTAATAAAGCTTTTTTATATAAAAGTGAAAATGATGCAAAATCTCATTTAGTCTAAGAAGTTACCGGGGTTGAAAGTGAATTACAGC
The DNA here is from genome assembly GCA_020449905.1 of Globodera pallida. Taxonomy (NCBI): domain Eukaryota; kingdom Metazoa; phylum Nematoda; class Chromadorea; order Rhabditida; family Heteroderidae; genus Globodera; species Globodera pallida. Next base: position 1,426,375 of record JAIXHY010000011.1, read on the forward strand.
AAGGACCAATCTTGATATCACATCTCGAAGGTAGAGTGGTCTAAATTTAAATAAAATTATTTTTCTGCTATAAAATAAAAATAATTCAAAAAATAAATTCATTTCAAAAAAGAACTGAAAGCTAAAAAATTTAGACCATGGTTCTAAAAAGCCCTAAATTACGTTGCTATCTCCAACATGGAAAAAGAAATAGAAATATAAAAAATTCCAAAATTCTAGAACAATAAAAAATTATTATTACAAAATAAAATTACCAATAAAAATATGATTCAAAACACAATTTTTATCAGAAAGATTAAAATTTTAAATTACTAAGCGAAACGAATGACAAATAAAAAATTAATTTCAAATTAACATATCTTTATGTCTATAATTGATTCAAATTTATTTTGCCTTGCAAACCTTAAAAGGTGAACTTCCTACCCCATATTTATTTTTTGATTTTATTGGTTTATTCGAAATTTTAGGAAAAAATTTCAAAAATTTTAAGGCAATTTCACTCAGATTTTGAGATTCTGATTTAAAAAAATGTTCTAACTTTAGTTCAAAATTCTCATATATCATTTTTTTATTGGGTTTGGAGCAGAAATGGTAACCACGACCATAAAAAATTTCAAAAGTTTGAATTCCGAAATTCGGAATTCTGCGCATCCCTGGTTTGGAGTTTATGTACTAATGCAATTTTTCCAAATGCTTTTTCAATATTTAAAAAAATAATAAATTCCCCGATTGTTTAAAGACACGCTAAAATTTGTATTTAATGAATAAATATGGAATAAAAAATTAAAGTTTGCAATCAGAAGTGAAACATACATTTTAAGGTTTTTTCTCGAAATATTATTTTTTATATAATAATTACTTATTTTAACAAGAAAATTAATTACTTTGAAACGTTATAAATAATATTTTTCTGCAATGAATATTTATTGATTATGGATGTAATACATTTTTTAAACGATCATTTGCAAAATATATTAAAAAAAAGAATAATAAAAAATTGTAAATCACTAAACCTTCAAAAAGTTTTTTTATTTTAAAAATAATGCTAAAATTTGCTCTGATTTATACTATAGAAATACTATAATTGATTATTAAAAATTAATAGAATACTCATTTAGCTGGCTATAAACATATTTAAATTTTAAAATATTTATAAAAGTATAAAAACTCTTTTAAACATACTGCTTATCAAAAAAAAAATCGAAAATACTATTTTTATCAATTAATTAAGATAAATAAATAATATTGTAATAAATAATTAAATATTTGCTAAATTTTTTTGATTATTAAAAATTCCAAATAAAGAACGACAAGGTAAATTCCAAATCTTAAAAATTAAAATAAAAAGATTAATATAAATTATTTATATTCTAAAAATGATAAATATCTACATCATCAAAAAAACACCAATAAATATCAAATTTTTTTAGTAATTTAAAAAATAAAATAAAATCATAAAAAAAAGTAAATAAAAAATCAATACTTTTTCTAAATCAACGTTGATGCCATTAATTTATAAAAAATCAAAAAATACCTCAGAAAGGAAAAATAAAAAAATTAAAACTCAGAAGAAAATCCTCAGAAATATAAAAGTGCTTTCCGCCAAAGGCTTTGTGCATTAAAACACAATATAATTTTTAATAATTATAAACTTAAGTTCAATCATTTTTACAAACCAAAATTTTTTTAAAATAAAAGTACAAATTCTTCATTAAAAGGACAGAGAGTAAAAAGCTCTAGTCTTAAAAAATAAATTCGTAAAACCTGTCTCAGTTACCTATAAATTAACTAAAATTAAATTAAATATTCTTAAAATTAAAAAGTGGATTCATTTCTCAATCCTACAAATAATACAATTGGTTTGCTGCTAAAATTTTATTTTGATATATAAAATGAACTTGTATTTGTTTATAAAATTAAATTAAAAATCTCCATAAAAAAACAAAAAGATTAATAACAAATGACACTTATGAATTAACCTGAAAAGTTAAATGTTAAAATTTTCAATGACGATTGAACTTGAACTTGATTAAACACGCAAGTTTTTTTTAACAATATAATTAAATAAACAAGCTTGAATTAAAATGTTAAATTGATTTACCGACCAAAAAAATTAAAAATTACGTTAATTAATGAAACATAATACAGAGATAATAAAATTAAAAAAAATATATGAAAATTTACAACTTAAAGTTACAAAATTTATTTAATAACGTCAATTGGTGAAATAAATTATTGAATTTTTTTAAATCAGAAAAAANNNNTTAACAGTGCCATACGAAATGCTATTCAGTGTTTTGACTACAATAATAAAACATAATAAATTTAACTAACAAATTTTTGTTTTTAAAAGTATTCTAATTGATTAAAGGAAAATTATTTTGAACATGCGTAATAGTCTGTCAAAATTATTAAACAATTTATATATTATAGTATAACTAATTAAACACGAAAAAATTAAATAAATTAAAAATAAATACTACTAAAATAATTATTTGTAAATATTATATTCCATTTGGCCCTTATTTAAATAAATTACCGTAGCCGAGGGAGGAGTCGCACTTTAGTTTTTTACACTGTTTTTAAGAGATTTGCAATTATGATTTTTTTTGTGCTTTTTTTAAAAATGGGAGATCAGAAGTGCGAATATTCACATTCGTATAAATTATTTGAAGATTTACACAATATTTTTTAACAAAATTAATTTAGATTTTTAGATAAAATTAAACAAATATTGTAATATTTAAAAAATTTAAAAAATAATGAAAGCAACAACTTTTTATACGATCATTTTAATAGATTTATAAAAATTTAAACCAATTGTTCATAAAATCATGAATTTAAAATGAAGTGCGTCAAAGGCAGACTACACCAAATTAAAGAAAAATCTTTAAAAAAAGGCAATTTTCTGTTTACAAAGCAATTTAATAAAAATAAAAACAACGAAAGCAAAGCTAAGTGTTCTCTTTGTAGTCACATATTCAAACTTTAAAAAACGTTAATTTAATGGCGCACGGGCACTAAAAAATGTATTTTAAAAAACCGATTTAATTTCATTAAAAAGGAAAAGTTTAGTACAAATATAAATATGCATATTAGTAAACAAATTATAAAGAATATCCTATTAAAAATATATACATATTGAGTCGCTCGGTTTAATTTCATATACTATTAAATTTAATACATTATTAGAAAGTAAAAGCCTAAAAAACTTANTAATTTTTAAAAAGCAAATAAGAAATGTTTAAATTTTTATTTTATAATGTAAAAATATTTTTATGCGAATAGAGCGTTAAATGAAACATATTATGAAATATATTAAAAAAAGCCAAATGTTGCGGCCTTTATCGTAGACTCAATTTGCACTTTAAAAAACATTGTCAATTGAAAATGCTCTTAATATTCTAAATAACATTAAATAATTCAACTAATAAAAAACTAAGTCTTAAATTTTTACAAATATAAAAAAAAAACTAATTTTAAAATATGAAAATTAAAATGAATATGATTAACAATAATAATTTTGATAGGAATAAATAAATTTAAGAAATAACATTATTTAATTTGAAAAATTTTTAAGCTAATGTAATTAAATTAATTCTTTAAAAATCATTAAAGCAAATATTCATAATAAAAAAATATTTAAATAATTTAGTTTGTTAACAAAATAAATTTTATTAATATTCAAAAACAATAACCTAAATAGCTGGATGATGTCTTTACAAGAAATTGAACTAAATAAAAATTTAAATATGCAAAAGTTTATTAACTAAAATTATCAATTAAATATTACAGCATTTTTTAGATAATCAACTAATTGTAAAAATAACGACAAAATTATTATTAAAAATGAAGTATGCGGTTAATATATTTGTATATTGACGCGATACTTAATCTTGTGATACTAAAAAATTTATTCTTAAGAAAAGATAAAATTTAAAATGAAAATGCTTAAGTTTCAATATATTTTATAGAAACAATTATTGTAATCTTACGACGAAACATAAGTAAGATACAAATCAATATGATAATAACTTAGTGCAAAAAATAAATTCAATAAAAATAGTATATTATGTATGAACATATTAATATATTTCGTCGAATATAAGAAGGTTTACTCAAAAATTTGAAAGTAAACTATGACCAACAGAGTGAAAATAACAATAAAATTAACAAATAAACTTAATAACGAATAATTTTAATTAAAGTGTAAAATTGCCAGTAATATGACAATCACTTAAAAGATTTAATTTGGTTACATCCTTCAATCAACAATTAGAAAATTAACCGACTAAATTATTTTCAAATCTAATTTATAAAATAAAAATTAAAATAAAAATAAAATATGCTAATAAAAATTTTTAATTCATAACTTGAACAATATGAACTTTTTATAATTAAAATTATAACATAATTAATAGTAAAGCAAAACTTTAATTATTAATCAGTATAAAGACATATAAATTGAAATCCGAAATGGATACAGAATACTGATTACGAATAAAATAATTAATAAATTAATACTTTAATTTAGCTCCAAAAATTTTAAAGTATATAGATCTTGTTTACAAATTCAAACTAAAATTTGTTCAAACAAGATTAAAAATTTAAATAATATGCGCTAAATTGAATTTACTTTTTTATTTCTTGAACACTTTTTGTTACATAAAACAATCAATCATAATATTTGGAGAAAAAAATTATAAAAAAAATAATAAATATACAATGCATATTTACACGTTTTATTTCACTATTTAATAATAAATATTCAAATAAAATTTGTTCAATAAAATTTTTTACTTTAACGTGAGTGATATAAAACATACAGTGAATGTCAAGACCTTATGTAATGATAGGCGCCGTACAGAAAATATTAACTCAACTTATTAAATATATATAACTAAATTATAAAATTTGGTAATTTTATATGAAACTTTTAAAAATAATCTCTGACAGAATTGAAAACAATAATGAATCAAGAAAAAAATCATAATAAATCATATTTATTAAGAAAATGAGTTATAAAATTTCAAAAAAAAATGATCTAACTTTGTTTAATGATATATAATTGTTGTTTTATTAAAAAGAATTAGCAAAAAAAGTAACTATAACATTAAAGAATAAAAAGTATTGTTAATAAGGAAAAAAAACCACAACAACCAAAATATGACACATAAAATAACAATTAACCTATATAAATATTAATTTTAAATTCACAGTAAAACATTTTAAAATAAACGTTTTTAAATTTAATATGATATTATCTTTTAAAAATTTTTAAAGATTAAAATTCTAAATAAATTCTCACTTAAAATAGTATCTTTATGTAATCGATTTTCCCAAAAAATCTAAGAAGTCAAAATTGTATATTAAGTTTTAAAAGCAAATATTTATCAAAATAAGAACTTTTACAAATATGTTAAATTAATTACAAATTAAAAACATTTATATTCATAACTATTATTATATAATAAATAAATTAAATATATCAATAAATGCTAATAAAAATAAATAAAAAAAATACATCTATTTTATTTATATTAAAAATAATTTACAAATTATTAATAAAGCTTTTTTATATAAAAGTGAAAATGATGCAAAATCTCATTTAGTCTAAGAAGTTACCGGGGTTGAAAGTGAATTACAGCAAGGACCAATCTTGATATCACATCTCGAAGGTAGAGTGGTCTAAATTTAAATAAAATTATTTTTCTGCTATAAAATAAAAATAATTCAAAAAATAAATTCATTTCAAAAAAGAACTGAAAGCTAAAAAATTTAGACCATGGTTCTAAAAAGCCCTAAATTACGTTGCTATCTCCAACATGGAAAAAGAAATAGAAATATAAAAAATTCCAAAATTCTAGAACAATAAAAAATTATTATTACAAAATAAAATTACCAATAAAAATATGATTCAAAACACAATTTTTATCAGAAAGATTAAAATTTTAAATTACTAAGCGAAACGAATGACAAATAAAAAATTAATTTCAAATTAACATATCTTTATGTCTATAATTGATTCAAATTTATTTTGCCTTGCAAACCTTAAAAGGTGAACTTCCTACCCCATATTTATTTTTTGATTTTATTGGTTTATTCGAAATTTTAGGAAAAAATTTCAAAAATTTTAAGGCAATTTCACTCAGATTTTGAGATTCTGATTTAAAAAAATGTTCTAACTTTAGTTCAAAATTCTCATATATCATTTTTTTATTGGGTTTGGAGCAGAAATGGTAACCACGACCATAAAAAATTTCAAAAGTTTGAATTCCGAAATTCGGAATTCTGCGCATCCCTGGTTTGGAGTTTATGTACTAATGCAATTTTTCCAAATGCTTTTTCAATATTTAAAAAAATAATAAATTCCCCGATTGTTTAAAGACACGCTAAAATTTGTATTTAATGAATAAATATGGAATAAAAAATTAAAGTTTGCAATCAGAAGTGAAACATACATTTTAAGGTTTTTTCTCGAAATATTATTTTTTATATAATAATTACTTATTTTAACAAGAAAATTAATTACTTTGAAACGTTATAAATAATATTTTTCTGCAATGAATATTTATTGATTATGGATGTAATACATTTTTTAAACGATCATTTGCAAAATATATTAAAAAAAAGAATAATAAAAAATTGTAAATCACTAAACCTTCAAAAAGTTTTTTTATTTTAAAAATAATGCTAAAATTTGCTCTGATTTATACTATAGAAATACTATAATTGATTATTAAAAATTAATAGAATACTCATTTAGCTGGCTATAAACATATTTAAATTTTAAAATATTTATAAAAGTATAAAAACTCTTTTAAACATACTGCTTATCAAAAAAAAAATCGAAAATACTATTTTTATCAATTAATTAAGATAAATAAATAATATTGTAATAAATAATTAAATATTTGCTAAATTTTTTTGATTATTAAAAATTCCAAATAAAGAACGACAAGGTAAATTCCAAATCTTAAAAATTAAAATAAAAAGATTAATATAAATTATTTATATTCTAAAAATGATAAATATCTACATCATCAAAAAAACACCAATAAATATCAAATTTTTTTAGTAATTTAAAAAATAAAATAAAATCATAAAAAAAAGTAAATAAAAAATCAATACTTTTTCTAAATCAACGTTGATGCCATTAATTTATAAAAAATCAAAAAATACCTCAGAAAGGAAAAATAAAAAAATTAAAACTCAGAAGAAAATCCTCAGAAATATAAAAGTGCTTTCCGCCAAAGGCTTTGTGCATTAAAACACAATATAATTTTTAATAATTATAAACTTAAGTTCAATCATTTTTACAAACCAAAATTTTTTTAAAATAAAAGTACAAATTCTTCATTAAAAGGACAGAGAGTAAAAAGCTCTAGTCTTAAAAAATAAATTCGTAAAACCTGTCTCAGTTACCTATAAATTAACTAAAATTAAATTAAATATTCTTAAAATTAAAAAGTGGATTCATTTCTCAATCCTACAAATAATACAATTGGTTTGCTGCTAAAATTTTATTTTGATATATAAAATGAACTTGTATTTGTTTATAAAATTAAATTAAAAATCTCCATAAAAAAACAAAAAGATTAATAACAAATGACACTTATGAATTAACCTGAAAAGTTAAATGTTAAAATTTTCAATGACGATTGAACTTGAACTTGATTAAACACGCAAGTTTTTTTTAACAATATAATTAAATAAACAAGCTTGAATTAAAATGTTAAATTGATTTACCGACCAAAAAAATTAAAAATTACGTTAATTAATGAAACATAATACAGAGATAATAAAATTAAAAAAAATATATGAAAATTTACAACTTAAAGTTACAAAATTTATTTAATAACGTCAATTGGTGAAATAAATTATTGAATTTTTTTAAATCAGAAAAAANNNNTTAACAGTGCCATACGAAATGCTATTCAGTGTTTTGACTACAATAATAAAACATAATAAATTTAACTAACAAATTTTTGTTTTTAAAAGTATTCTAATTGATTAAAGGAAAATTATTTTGAACATGCGTAATAGTCTGTCAAAATTATTAAACAATTTATATATTATAGTATAACTAATTAAACACGAAAAAATTAAATAAATTAAAAATAAATACTACTAAAATAATTATTTGTAAATATTATATTCCATTTGGCCCTTATTTAAATAAATTACCGTAGCCGAGGGAGGAGTCGCACTTTAGTTTTTTACACTGTTTTTAAGAGATTTGCAATTATGATTTTTTTTGTGCTTTTTTTAAAAATGGGAGATCAGAAGTGCGAATATTCACATTCGTATAAATTATTTGAAGATTTACACAATATTTTTTAACAAAATTAATTTAGATTTTTAGATAAAATTAAACAAATATTGTAATATTTAAAAAATTTAAAAAATAATGAAAGCAACAACTTTTTATACGATCATTTTAATAGATTTATAAAAATTTAAACCAATTGTTCATAAAATCATGAATTTAAAATGAAGTGCGTCAAAGGCAGACTACACCAAATTAAAGAAAAATCTTTAAAAAAAGGCAATTTTCTGTTTACAAAGCAATTTAATAAAAATAAAAACAACGAAAGCAAAGCTAAGTGTTCTCTTTGTAGTCACATATTCAAACTTTAAAAAACGTTAATTTAATGGCGCACGGGCACTAAAAAATGTATTTTAAAAAACCGATTTAATTTCATTAAAAAGGAAAAGTTTAGTACAAATATAAATATGCATATTAGTAAACAAATTATAAAGAATATCCTATTAAAAATATATACATATTGAGTCGCTCGGTTTAATTTCATATACTATTAAATTTAATACATTATTAGAAAGTAAAAGCCTAAAAAACTTANTAATTTTTAAAAAGCAAATAAGAAATGTTTAAATTTTTATTTTATAATGTAAAAATATTTTTATGCGAATAGAGCGTTAAATGAAACATATTATGAAATATATTAAAAAAAGCCAAATGTTGCGGCCTTTATCGTAGACTCAATTTGCACTTTAAAAAACATTGTCAATTGAAAATGCTCTTAATATTCTAAATAACATTAAATAATTCAACTAATAAAAAACTAAGTCTTAAATTTTTACAAATATAAAAAAAAAACTAATTTTAAAATATGAAAATTAAAATGAATATGATTAACAATAATAATTTTGATAGGAATAAATAAATTTAAGAAATAACATTATTTAATTTGAAAAATTTTTAAGCTAATGTAATTAAATTAATTCTTTAAAAATCATTAAAGCAAATATTCATAATAAAAAAATATTTAAATAATTTAGTTTGTTAACAAAATAAATTTTATTAATATTCAAAAACAATAACCTAAATAGCTGGATGATGTCTTTACAAGAAATTGAACTAAATAAAAATTTAAATATGCAAAAGTTTATTAACTAAAATTATCAATTAAATATTACAGCATTTTTTAGATAATCAACTAATTGTAAAAATAACGACAAAATTATTATTAAAAATGAAGTATGCGGTTAATATATTTGTATATTGACGCGATACTTAATCTTGTGATACTAAAAAATTTATTCTTAAGAAAAGATAAAATTTAAAATGAAAATGCTTAAGTTTCAATATATTTTATAGAAACAATTATTGTAATCTTACGACGAAACATAAGTAAGATACAAATCAATATGATAATAACTTAGTGCAAAAAATAAATTCAATAAAAATAGTATATTATGTATGAACATATTAATATATTTCGTCGAATATAAGAAGGTTTACTCAAAAATTTGAAAGTAAACTATGACCAACAGAGTGAAAATAACAATAAAATTAACAAATAAACTTAATAACGAATAATTTTAATTAAAGTGTAAAATTGCCAGTAATATGACAATCACTTAAAAGATTTAATTTGGTTACATCCTTCAATCAACAATTAGAAAATTAACCGACTAAATTATTTTCAAATCTAATTTATAAAATAAAAATTAAAATAAAAATAAAATATGCTAATAAAAATTTTTAATTCATAACTTGAACAATATGAACTTTTTATAATTAAAATTATAACATAATTAATAGTAAAGCAAAACTTTAATTATTAATCAGTATAAAGACATATAAATTGAAATCCGAAATGGATACAGAATACTGATTACGAATAAAATAATTAATAAATTATGTCATGTCATGTCATGTCATGTCATGTCATGTCATGTCATGTCATGTCATGTCATGTCATGTCATGTCATGTCATGTCATGTCATGTCATGTCATGTCATGTCATGTCATGTCATGTCATGTCATGTCATGTCATGTCATGTCATGTCATGTCATGTCATGTCATGTCATGTCATGTCATGTCATGTCATGTCATGTCATGTCATGTCATGTCATGTCATGTCATGTCATGTCATGTCATGTCATGTCATGTCATGTCATGTCATGTCATGTCATGTCATGTCATGTCATGTCATGTCATGTCATGTCATGTCATGTCATGTCATGTCATGTCATGTCATGTCATGTCATGTCATGTCATGTCATGTCATGTCATGTCATGTCATGTCATGTCATGTCATGTCATGTCATGTCATGTCATGTCATGTCATGTCATGTCATGTCATGTCATGTCATGTCATGTCATGTCATGTCATGTCATGTCATGTCATGTCATGTCATGTCATGTCATGTCATGTCATGTCATGTCATGTCATGTCATGTCATGTCATGTCATGTCATGTCATGTCATGTCATGTCATGTCATGTCATGTCATGTCATGTCATGTCATGTCATGTCATGTCATGTCATGTCATGTCATGTCATGTCATGTCATGTCATGTCATGTCATGTCATGTCATGTCATGTCATGTCATGTCATGTCATGTCATGTCATGTCATGTCATGTCATGTCATGTCATGTCATGTCATGTCATGTCATGTCATGTCATGTCATGTCATGTCATGTCATGTCCGCCGGCGACACGCCTTGCACCGCCGTGGACACCGCCGCCGCCGCTGCACTGGCCGCCGCGTTGAAATAGGCGCCCATCATTTGTGCGTGGACATTTCCGGGACCGGTGAACGTATTCATCCCGCCGTATAAAGCACCAATGCGGTTGTTTGCAGCAGCGGCATTGACTACCGATGAAAAGCCCAAGGAGGAGGAGGAGGGGATGGAGCAGTTCAACGACGGGACCACGTCGGTGGTGATAGAGGAGCATGTTGCGGGGGACTGGAGATGTGCGGAGGGGTTGAGGCAGGAGTCGAAGAAGTTAAATGAAGAGGAGGCGGAGACGTCCTTCAGCGTGGACGACGACGAGAACGAAGGAGAGCGGCGTTCGTTGGCGGTGGAAGTGTCGGATGAGTGCAGCTGATGCGGAGACTGCTCCACCACTCCGTTTAGATAGGCTTAAATGAGTTTACAGAGTTTGTCGTCCATAAACATTTTGATTTTTAAGAGTACATTTTTTGTTTTTATTGCATTTTTCTTTAAAAATTTTTTCAAAAAAATGACTAAAATTGGCTTTTTCTCAAGAAATTTTCTAATGGCCAAAATAAAATGGCGAAATATCAAAAAAAGCAAAATATTTATTTATATTAACTAAAAAGTCGCTATAATTCTAAAATTTTTCGAAATGAATGGTATTTTTGGGCTTCTCTTATGATCCCCTATTTTGCAAAAAAATAGGTTAAACCCTGAAAATCCGCTCTCTAGCCATTAATACTGAAATGCTTGGCCACTTACCGTGTGCGATCATCATCCGCAGCCTCTGTTGCTTGTTAAACGAAAAGATGGGGTGGCTGGGAGATCAATCAAAGCTTAAAAGATTGAAATTGGGTGGGTGAATTTATTGGTGGGGGGGGGGGGGTTGACTGGCAATGAATGAATGAAAGTTGAAAGGGTGGGGGGGGGGGGGGGGGGAAGGGGGGGGCGGGAGGGGGCAATTTCACACTCCCTTTTGGGGGCAAGGATTTAGTGGGATATGCCATTTTCGTGGAGAGCGGCCGGCATCCATTCCTACACACTGAGAAAGGGGTCCAATGGGCGGATCAAAAACCAAAATCGCCCCAACACTTTATTCTTTTACAAAAGAGCAAAAAGTCGGGCTATTTGCAAATTCCGATTGGCACATCAATGCGCCATTATTGGCATGAAGGTCCAAACACACAGTTTTTGTTAAATTTTAATTAATTTCAAATCAATTTTAAGACAAAACCTTGGAGGATATGACCAGGCAAGACTTTTCAGGAAGGGCTTACCTATTTCGACAATTTTTCAGAGACCATGATTTTGGGATTTGAGCGAGGATGGGGGGGGGGAGGGATCGAAAATTTTGTATTTTTAACTCAATTTGGTAAGAGATTTGCAACCAAAAATTAAAAAAACCTTTTTAGGAATGTTGAAGATTTTTTGATCTCTGATTCACCCTAGCGGGCTCTCTGAATTTTAAGCAATTATTTAAAGAAAATGACCCAAAATATAAATTTCTGTGAAATTTCTAAATAAGTCTCTTAAAAATTACAAAATTTCTTTGATACAATTTTTCTTTCGACAAAATTTAGAAGAATTTTCTCTTTCGATTTTTCGTAAGAAAGCGGTAGAAAAACCTCAAAATTATCAAAATCGAAAGGTTTCGACCCACCCCTGGCCCTGATCACGGACAAATTTTTTTAGATTTTTACTATAAGCTTCTTTTAACAATAAATGGCGTTTGATCCGCGAAGGTACGCACACTTTGTGAAGGAGGACCGTTGCAACTGCTCCAGTTTGCAGCTTTGTGCCATCAAGTTCAGCAAGGTCAAAGGCGTTTTCAAAGATTCATGAGGCTAGAGCATTTTTTGATGCCACTTTTATGTTTCAGGTCGAGTGCTACGCCAACCATAAACGTGTAGCTGAGATGGGCGACTTGGCTAGTCCCGGCGGCTATTGGATCCCGGCAAATTATGGTGTGTTTTAATTGTTTAAAAAGATTTTTTATTAAAATTTCAAATCGGTACAAAAGAAAACAAAGAGATTTCTAAAGACGGGCACAACAAAAAAAAATTTTTAAATTAAATTTCTTATCAATTTTTCTCCTACAAGTGCCATTTGAGAACAACACCCACGCGCTGTCCTGGAAGTGCTGTGCAAAGGCAGTTCATAAGCCATGAGGTGCACGTCACCCAGGAACGCATGGGCCCCCGGGAATTGAGGCACGAATTCGGGCAGTACACCAACATTTATTCGTCTGAGGAGCTCACGGGGATCAACGCCACGGCCAACGTGGTGGACATTGACAATGTGTTCAGCGAAATGGGCGAGACTGGCCATGACTACGCAAACAGCAAGTGCTGGACGAATGATTTGATTGAACGCCTTCGTAGCTTATCAAATTGTGTGGTGAATGAATTTGCATTTTTGGGCACTTTATGTATATGGCTTGGCTGGTAAAATCTCGGATTTTTGCCATAAAATGTTTAGAACCAGACAGACAGCCTACGAGAACATTGACAATTTGTTCAGCGACATGTCGGACTGATCAAAATTCTGTCTACAAAAACTGCATGTGCTGGACGAATGATTTTTGCTTAAGCGCCTCTCGGCTTAACAAAATGTGTGGTGATTCAATTCGCATTTTTTGGGCTATTTAAACCCTCTGATTTTTGCCATAAAACGTGCAGATTTTTGTTGAATTTGTAATTTTGACCCCGAGGGGCTTTTAAAGATCCCGTGCTGGCGGCGCTCAACTTTTCTAAAAAACGTTTAAAATTTTCACTTTTTAGTCATCACAAATAGATGGCACCAACTGAAGATGATGGATTGGATGATGCTTTGAACAAATTGTTCACTATGATCACTGATCATAATCAAACAATTCTTTCAACTGCAAATTATTACCGTATTGTGCGATGCATAAGTCGTCTCTTCCTTAATTTTCAAAAAAATTTTAACCGATTCAAAAACCGGTTTAAATTCCCCGATTCAAAAACCGGTTTAAATTCCCAGTTTTTAGTTTCTATTAACGAATTCGTAATCAGCGCATCAAATAACATATTTTCAGACAATTTTTTAAATAAAAAATATTTTCAAAAATGTTGACCAAAAGGGTCCCCCCTATGGTTTTTGCCCAACTTTTACAAGCTGTATCTCAGCTCATAGTTGTTTCCGGAGCAAAAAAATTATGCCGTTCGATTTCTTTCGACGAGAGCAATCGAAAGGTATATATAATGACCGAAACCCTCAGGTGGTAATATTCTTGACTTTTACCCCTACTTTAAGTCGAAATTTGAATTTTTTTTTAAATTCCCAACTTATAATTTCAGAAAAAATGTTCGGTCGAAAATTGTTTCTGAATTTTACGCTAGTGACTATTTAGGTAAAGTCCGAAACGGCAGAGATTTGTTTATTTTTTGATTAAAGCCCTCCCCTGAAAGCAATTTTGATAAAACGAATTATTTTGTTAAAATTTTTTTCTTAAAAATGTCTAATGCATTTTTGTTGCAGATGGAATCCGTTTAAAATAGAGGACTTGGATTCTTTCTTTGGATTATTAAAAACATTGGACATCAAAGTATACCTCAAAACAGCAGTGTGGGGAGGTCTTCGTCCAAAATTGTGTTCGCTGAATTTTAGTTTTAATTTTTCGTTATTAAAACTGCGCTCATTTTATCAGCAAAATTATTTGTTGTTTAATCATTTCATTTTTGCAATTTTTGGCCAAATCATTCGACATATTTTTAATGAACTTTTGCAATTTGGTGACGACAAATTAGAATTTCGACTCGAATTCTTTGACCCAAGCCCGGACAACCCGAGTTTCAGGAATTCCTCATTCCATAGGTCCAATTAAATCAAAACGGGTAATAATTGCCGGATTTTGTTGCCAGAGTCTGTTGATCTCTCAGTGCGAGAAATACACATTTTTCTGCCAACTTGGGATGGCCTAAAGTTGCCAGCTTCCGGCGCAAGGCTTGACCTCGGGTCACGTAAATCTCGGCCATTTTGGGGCCCGGTGATCACGGATGAAGGAGGAGTCATGGATTTTGCCGATTGCCCCCCCCCTGATCAACAGGGTCACGGATTATTTGTGACCAGATCACTTCCAGCCAGACCTGTTCCGGAGTATATTTACAATTTTCATTTATTGTGGTTTTTGGAAACACGCGTAGATCCCGATCACGGGAATTCGGTTCCAGAAGAATTACGACCGTGTTTTAAATTGCGGTACTTAAAATCGCCAATTTTTCCAAAATTAAAATATTTAAACACAATTTGCGGAGTCCATTTTTCACCCTTTTTTCTTTACTCGTTTTTTTTTGCTTGGTGCAAAATTTTGTTTTAGTTGTTTAGCAATTCCTCATTTCTCACCCGCTTTCCCCAAAGCATTCCCCGGGGGGGGGGGGGTGAGGGGACGGACGGACGACATAAATACGCACGCATACAAATGCACAAACAGAGAAAGAGACACACAGACACATATTGATTGATCTTTTCTCTTCCCAACACTTTGTTTCTCTGCACGCACTTTTTGTTGTCGTCATGCGCTCTTTATTTGCCCTCAAAAGCGGCGCGGCGCGGCACGCGCACGTTTTATAACATTTAAAATGCGCCGCCGGATTTTTAGATGCTAATCCGAAATCCGCAAATTAAAATAACAATAAAGAGCTAATTTTAAACCTTTTTAAATGCGCTTTTTTGTTAAGAGAAATGGACAAAAATTGCAACAACAAAAAAAAATGCAATTCTCACGGCTCAAATGTTTGGAAAATTAAACTTTTTTGCCTCCACAATGCCGCCATTGAATGATTTTGTCCATAATTCACAATTTTTATCGGTATTTTATTGCCATATTTTGGTCAATTTGTTATCCCTATAAGTCAGTTTGGCATATTTTGGCTTCTTTTGGTGCATATCGATCCAATTATAAAGCATTTGTCTTCATATTCATTAATAAATGCGCGGAATGAAAATGTTTTGCCCCCTATAAAATGACGATTATTCCGCTTTTGCAGAGCATTCAGCTGACAACCCCCGGGATTTTTAGATGCTAATCGAAAATCACAAATTAAAATAACAATAAATGCTAATTTTAAACCTTTTTAAATGCGATTTTTTGTTCAGTAAAATGACCAAAAAAATGCAATTCTTACGGCTCAAAATTAAGGACAATAATAATCATAGAGATAATATTTAACAAAAGCCGATTAAATGCTTCATTCTTTAAGCAACAAAACATGTGACTCCCTCATCAGTTTATTTTAGGCCTTTTGTCAACAAAAAGTGCCGTATAATAAACTGAGAAGCATTCATTCATTTTTGAAACGTAAACATTTTGAAAGGAAATTTGACACCAAAAATTTGTTAATTTCCGAAAAAACCCTTCAAAATTTCATTAATTTTAACTTAATATATTTCGAAAATCAATTCTATTTCATTTTGTGACAAAGTTTCCTTGTTTCGTTCCCTAATAGTAAGGCAATTTAAATTCAATTTTTCACAAGGGAAGGCAAAGAATATTTTAAACGGAATACGTCAAACAAAATGTTCCGTTTTTTGTATCGTTGTCTTAATTTTTTGGGGCAAAATGTCCCCTAGTAAGACAAACGGCCAGAAGGTCCTCCGACATTTTCGATGCCATTATTTTTCTAAACGCGCTTAATAACCGGTTTTCCGACGCATTTTAAGGGAAAATTTGTGGGGGGACCTTTTGTTCGGCATTCCACTACATTTTGTCCGGCAGGTTGACATTTTGTCCGGCGAGTGTCATTTTGTCGTCGTGCCAATTTACACACATTCCGAAAAGTTCTATAAAAGAGGGGGGGGGGGGACAAGTTTTTCTTTTTTTTCCCTTTTTTTTCTTTTTTAATCCCTTTTTTCTGTCAATCGCCGCGATTCCTTTCCTTTTGTATATGTACAACTCCCCTCCCCTCCCCCACCCAACTTTAAAATTGTTATTTTTCATTTTCCGATTCGATTAACAAAATTTTGCCCCCCCCGTCGCCCCCCCACAACAAAAAATCAATCCATCAAAAATTCTGTCCGTCAATCACCCAACAAAATTCATTTCAATGAATTTTTGGTCTCCATTTTTTAATTGGAATTTCCTTGTTAAATGCCCAATTTTCTTGCACAATTGATAATTTAGTTAGTTCATTAATGCGCTCCAAACCAACAAAGTGGCCGGGGGAATGGCAAAATCGCAAAAAACCCATAAAAAACTCATTTTTTCATAAAATTTGCCCGAACTGCTGATCGGTAATTCTTCGGAGACCCGGATGATTACGGCACCGAAACCTTCGGCTAATATCCCCAAACCGGAGGGATCGATAAACGCGCTTTCTATAAACCGGATGCGGGAACGAAGAAAATCGGAATTTGGAGGGGGGGGGGGGGGGGGGGGGGGGCATTTCCTTCCCCTTTTTACCGCACAGCAGCAATTGTTTATTTGTTTGTTTGTTCTAAAGAAATTCCTTATGGTTTTACTCTTACTCTCTCACTCTCTCTCTTTTCAATGCCATTTTGATTTTTTCTCTCATTTTCTGTCACTTTTTCCTCTTTTGTTTGGACGGTTAAGCGCCATAACTCAGCCCCGAACCAAAGCTTCCCCATTTCTGTCTTGGAATTCAGTCTCAGGAACGCGCGCTTATAAGTTATAACTTACTCTTCTCACGGATCAATCAAATAAAAAATACCTATTAGCTCTACGGGCTAAATTACCTGTTTATCACAACATTCTAAAATGATTGTCCGGCCCTGCCTAATATTATGTGGCCAGAAAATTGGCCCGGACTGTGTTGTCCAGAACGGAGTTAGCCACCCAGGACTGAGTTGGCCCACCTCATTTAAACACACGCGCCTGTTCATCGCTGGCGGCAGATACAAAGTTCATTCGTTTTCTCTCGTCCTTTCACCACCGCACACTTTTCGCGTCACACTCGAGACTCACTCTCGAAACCAAACAAAAACAAACTCCCCTCTTAAATCATTCTGAATGATCACCGCCTCTGTCTCCCCACTCTGATCATTACACAACTTTTGCCTGCCACCAATAAATATTCCATCAAAATTGCGGTTAAACCATAAAACAAAAAACCCAATCAAAAAAAAATGTCTCTCAATTTGCCGTACTCATTTATTGCTGCTGCTTTTCGTCGTTTTGTTCTGCTGCCATTGCCGTCTGCCGACGGGCGACGGCATGCCGCTGTTGCTGCTGTTGTTGTACAACAACGACGGCATCGGCACACACTTCTTCAGCCTCAAACAATCGGTATTTGTGCCATCGATCATACTCAAAATGCCGGGGAAAAACGGACACAAAATCCGATCAAACAAATTTTTCAAAAAAAAATTTGCGAGTCCGCGCGCGAGAACCTGCTTTTTTTTATGAGTGCGGGGCGCGATCTTTGCCCACCGTTATCTCTATGTATATTCTCCAATCTTTAAACAAATCTTTTCTCCAGTCCGGATAAATCTGGACTGGTCGATCAATTCCATAATCTATGATCGATTAATGTTCAAAAACAATTTATTAATGATTAATTTACGCGTTTGCGCCCCGCCGAAGCATCAATTTTTTCCGCTAGAAAAACAAATTCTTGTTAGATATGATCAAAAACACCCCTCCAAACCTTTTAAAGCTTCAAATGGACACAATTTTTTTTGTCAATGCCTTGCGGGGTTAGAGTTTCCCGAGGCGGGATTTTGCCGGACCCACCCCTCCCCGTTTTATTTTTACCTGGTGGATTTTTGCCGGGATCCCCGTTGGACACCATTTTTTGTTGTCAATGCCCTGCGGGGTCAGAGAATATACCACCCAATCTTCTAGAGATCCCTGTTGGCAATATTTGCTGATCCAGGCCAAATCCGGGGCCTGATTTGTTCGGACAATATACCAAATTTTTGTTTGTTTACTTTCGCCTATCTCTTTTCCTCTCGTTCCCCTCACCACTCTCCGTTTTTTTTGTTCACTCTCTAATTCTTTGCTCTGCGTAACTTTCCCGCTCTCTTCCAGACAAACACTCTTCTGTGTCTTCCTCATCATCAGCAAGTGCAACGTTTCCAGTGACGACGACGACGACGCTGCTGCTACCGCCAATGTCTGACAATTTGAAGGTCAAATTTGAACTGTTCAGCACGTCCAGGCGCGACGGATCAGCGCCCGAGGGGGAGGAGGAAGACGTGTTCCAACCGCCGGCACCGTTGTTGGCCGGGGCCCATGTGAGCGGCATGCCCGCCTATTTGGTGATTAAAATGCTTATTTAATTTTTTATTTAATTATAGATGGACTTATGGAGAACGTTTATTGATTACCCTCAAGGTTGGCCTAAATCCTGGCCAAACTCAGAAAAACAAAAATTTTCATGACAAAAATAGGACAATTCTATTTAATTTATTGGTTCCCATAATGTTCGGTCGGCACGGCACCGCCGGACCCCCACAAAGAATACGGGTTTGGACATTTCGAGACTCTCGGGACTCAAATCGACAAAAAATTATATTAAATAATTCGTTTGCCAGACCAGGGATTAAACTAGACGTATATTTTACAGGAAATGTATCGACGGTCGGTGAACGACCCGGACAAATTTTGGCGTTGTGTTGCGGAACAACTGCACTTCGAGCAGTTCTCGGAGCGCGGGTTGGAGTGGAACTTTGACCATCGCAAAGGCGACGTGTTCGTCCGGTTCATGGCCGGCGCACGCACAAACATTGCGTACAATTGCTTGGTCAGAAAAGGGGGCAAAAACATTTTTGAAAAATTAAAAAAAATTACAATTTTCAGGAAAGGAATATACGTGCTGGACTTGGTGACCGGGCAGCCTACCGATGGGAGGGCAACGAGCCGGGCGACGAGCGCATCACCACATATCAGCAACTGCTTGACCAGGTGCGGTTGTGACCGGGGGTCCCGGAGTTTGTTCTGTCCGGGGGGGGGGGGGGTCGAGTCGTTCAGTTTTGGGCGCTTACGGTTGGGCGCCATGAACATGTGCCACTAACTCTTGTTGGAAGCATCGAAACTAACCATATTTGGTTCCAATCAAAAGCATTTGTTGGGGGTCTATTCCTCTTTGACTTAAATCAATGAATGAATGATTCGTCCGTTCCAGAAAAGTTTTATAATAAAAAAAACCTAAAAAATCCTCACATTCTTTTTCAAGGTTTTACGCCCGCTAAATATTTACAGATTTTGGTTACAAATGCTTAAACGAAAACAGACAAAATTCAAAAAAATGGGAACCAATAAAACACTGCCATTATGTGCCCCTTTTGTCACTCCATGTCCAGTTGAATAGATCGCTGAATAACTAGACCTGTGTGGCTTAGTGGTTATCCTGCCTGGCAACAAGTTTGTTGAGTTCAACTCCGCCCGCAAGCAAAATTTTTTTTACATTTTATAATATTTTCAAAAATTCAAAGATATAGACTACTTTTAAAAGTTCATTTTTTTAAATGATTTTTATTTACTTAATCGGGGTTCAGTATTGCGGGGCCAAGCTTTATCGTGGTTAGTAGTGTCGGGGTAAATTTGCGGGGACGGGGTTTCACCCCTTTTAAAGATCTTTTATAAGAGAAGGTAAAAAATATTAGGATGGGTCACGGTCGGTTTTAAACTGGGGGTTCCAGTTTCGACCCTTGTGATTTCCAAATTTTTTTAATAATTATCGTTTAAATCTTAAAATTTTTTCCCGGCAGGCACATAGAGCTTTCGATTGGTATTTGTTTAGTTTGGTTGGTTCCAAAAAAAGTTATGGCAAATTGAAGAGTTCAAAACTTGATTTTTGCGAAATTTCTTCTGCTTTATTTATTTTCCAATTTTGTTCAATTTGCCCCCAGGTGATTGCTTTCGCTGCCGCACTGCGCGCCCGAGGCGTGCGCGCCGGTGACGTGGTGGCCATTTACTTGCCAATGATTGTTGAACTGCCGGTGGCAATGTTGGCCTGCGCACGCATTGGTGCAATACATTCCGTCGTGTTTGCCGGCTTCTCGGCCGACTCGTTGGCACAACGCATTGTGCACGCGCATGCACGACTGCTTGTCACGGCGGACGGATGCTATCGCGGCAACAAACCCATCCAGGTGGGGCAAAGAAGAAGCTTCAGCTTCCCCCCTCCCATCTACTGCTTACAAATTAGCCATGAATCGACTATGGCGCTAGGGTTGGCGGATTCTGAGAAGACCTATCCATTAGCCGAAACTAAAATTTCTTGCTTTTTTGGTCCGGGTTGATTTCAAACCGCCAACTCCAATCATGGCCTGTCTAATCGGTCAGGCGTATGAATAATTTCAAAAAACTGATCCGATCAGACTGACTACCCTGTTTTGTCGGGGTTGCTAATGCCTTAAGGGACAGCAAAATAAGTAAGTCCCAACGGCAAAATGGCAAGGCCAATAAAATACTCTTCAAAAATATGGTCTGATCACATTTTGATCGGGATCTTCAAGGGTAGACATTCAGAACACGTCCTTTAATTACCGGGCTGGCAATAAGTCTTCAAAAATTGGTCTGATCATGATTTGATCCATGATATTATTTATATTACGAATTTGATCAAAGTTTCAAATAAAAATGTTTAGCTCAAAGCGCTTGCGGACCAAGCAGCCACACTCTGTGCCGAAATGGGTCACCCGCTAGAGCACATGGTCGTCGTGGAGCACATGTGCAGCGTGAGCGTGCCGCGCACGACGCTGAACAACGGAAAAAACGACAATGGAAATGGAAACGGCACAACGCCTGCGGCAACACAATGGCACGCCGGCAGGGACGTCAGCTGGGCCACCGTGATGGCTGAAGCGGCGCGCAACGACACGCCGTCGTCGCCTGCACCGGTGGAGTGGGTGGACGCGGAGCATCCGCTCTTCATCCTCTACACGTCCGGCTCCACGGGCGCGCCCAAGGGCATATTGCACACCACCGCGGGGTGAGTGCGCGCGCTTTCTTTGGCCCCGGAGGGTAGCGAATGATTTTTCGAACTCCAAAATAATAATCGCAAAGCTACTGCCCGTTGTGCTGTTCTGACATTACTTTTAATTTAAGCATTAAGGCAATAATTAGCACTATAATTTTAAAAATATTAATAAAATAAAAGTATTGAACATTGTTCAGCTACATGTGCTATGTGTACATGACGACTCGCTGCTCCTTTGACGCGCATGGCAACCGCGATGTTTACTGGTCAACAGCGGATTGTGGTACTGTCATTTAAAAAGCTTGTTTTTGATTTAAGGCTTATAACAAATCACCCAAAATTCAGGTTGGATCACCGGCCATTCCTACGTGGTCTACGGGCCGCTGCTGAACGGGTTGACATCGGTGCTGTTCGAAGGCGTGCCCAGTTATCCGGACTCGTCCCGCATGTGGGCCATTGTGGAGAAGTACAAGGTGGGGGGGGGAGGGTGGGAGAGGGTGTCCATTAATTAGTATTGATTAAGGTTTTCCTGATTTTTGCAACAATTTAAAAATTCTCACTCAAACTTCCTCAAAATTAAAAAATTATTGGGCAAATAATTGTTAATTTTATTGTCCGGTGTTGCCCATATTTGAATGTTACCAATTGGCGATATGTTTTTTTATCAATTTTCACGCATTTTCTTACTGAAAAAATTGCTCGGTGGCGCCTATAGGCACTGCTGACCCTCCCCCCTCTTTTATTGCAATTAAACTAAAATTGTATAAAAATTATGAATTTGTCATTTTTAAATTTTTGCTTGATTGATCTTGAATAGTTTAGAAAATTATTTTTGAATTTTTAGACAAATTTTCACACCTTTTTTGAAACCAAGATTTGAAAGCTCCAAATTTTTAAAACGACATCCCTTGCGGGGGCATTGAGTGTTAAATAATTTTTTAGGATTAATTATGCTTCCACAGGTCACCAAGCTGTACACGGCGCCCACCGCTGTGCGTGCACTGATGGCCTTCCCGGACGAGCTGGTCACCAAACACGACCGCTCCTCGCTTCAAGTTATCGGCACCGTTGGCGAGGTGTTTAAAAAATTCACACAAAAAAAATTCAATTCGGATTTTGGAAAGAATTTTTATGCTAATTTTTGATATATATAAATTAGGGTTGGCGGCATCCCGACAAATTTGGGTCATTCCCGGCAGTTCCACACCCCCCGACCACGTCCCCCGACTTTCGTTCATCCCCGTCCCCGACTACTTGTTCATCTTGTTCCCCGTTTTGTTAAATTAAAATTTAAATTTGTGCCCATTTAAAATACAATAATTTAAAAAACAAATAAATTCTCTCTAAATTTAGTTTTTTAATAAAATCATCCCCGACTTTTCGCCCCCGTCCTCGATTACTTGTTCATCCCCGATCCCAATCCTCGCATTGTTAAAGTTATCTCAAAATTCAAATTCGCGCCCATTTAAAAACAAAATAATTTAAAACCCAAAATTTGCATTAATTTTCAGCCCATAAACCCGTCGGCTTGGAAATGGCTGCACACTGTTGTGGGCGAAAGCCGGTGTGCCATTGTTGACACATATTGGCAGACGGAAACCGTACAATTTTTTTATTTGAAATATTTTAATAATTTAAATAAACATAAAAATTTTCCAATTTGTGCCGTCAGGGAGGCCACGTGCTCACGCCGTTGCCTGGCGCTACGCCGACCAAACCGGGCGCCGCCACTTTGCCATTCTTTGGCGTTGTGCCCGCCATTTTAGATGCGGAGGGCCGTTACTTGGAGGTGCGTGCGCGAGGGGGGGGGGGGGCTCATAAATAATTTCGTTTTTTTACAACAAAATTTACAAAAGGGTCCCGCCGAGGGCAACCTGTGCTTCTCGCGGCCGTGGCCGGGCATGGCGCGCACCGCGTGGGCCGACCACGAACGATACGTTAACACATATTTTGCGTAAGTTTTTGTGGTGGGGGGGGGAGTAACCAAAAAAACAATATTTTGAGTACCATATTTTGGGGGGGGAGGGGAGTAACCAAAAAAACAGTTTTTTGAGTACCGTTTTTCGAACTCGAAAATTTTTTGGGTGGGGGAGGGGCTAACTCTGTGTGGGGGAATTGATTAGAGAAAAAAAGCTCAAAGCATTTTTTAAAAATTTTTTAGCCCTTTTCCGGGCAATTACTTTACGGGCGATGGCGTTCGGCGGGATGACGACAATTATTATTGGGTCACTGGCCGCGTGGACGACCTTATGAATGTGAGCGGAGCGGAAATACTTTTAAAAATGATCTGATCAGGCTTATGTGCTTTTCCAGGGCTCTTAATGGCCCGCATTAGCTAGAAACTATAACTAAGCTTAACCGGTTCAGGTGTGAAGCATTAGCTAACTTCTGAAAAAGCTTTCTCCAAACAGAAGCTAATCGATTGAGCTAATTTGTAAGCCCAAAAAAGTTATGGGCCAAAACACCGAAATTGGCCCCTTTTTGAGTTTTTCACTTTTTTAACAAAAGTAAAGTGATCAGAAGCCAGTTTTACATTACCATCTATCGTTTTTGTATATTCATACAAACTGATCACAATTAGTTGAATTCTCTCTGATCTACAATTCTGATCACTTTTTAAAACAGGTGTCCGGCCATTTGTTGTCGACGGCGGAAATTGAGTCGGCACTTGTGCATCATGCGGACGTTGTGGAGGCGGCGGTTGTTTCGGTGCCGCACCCAATCAAAGGCCATTGCCCGTACGCGTTCGTCACGTTGTCCAATGGCAAAACGTTTGACGACGTGCTGGTCCGGCAGCTGAAGGAGTTGGTTCGACATAAGGTGGGGGGGAGGGGGGAATTTGTTTAATAAATTGGGAAGTCCGGACATTTTTGGTTGGGCGAATTGCAAATTCCGGACATTAGAGCAGTTACAATCCGGCTTCCATAAGCCGGCACATTTTTTTTTGGCATCCGATTCCATGGACTTAGTTAGATCTTTTCAGTGCCAGAAAATTTTGAAGGCTATGACTTTTTTCAAACCTAACCAAATCAAGCCCAAATGAGAAGAAAACGGGTTCAATTCGTTTTTTTAAAAAGCTTACAGGGGGAAAGTATCAAAACCCGGGGGGGTTTCAAAGATTTATGTAATTAATTTGTTTTTAAATACTCACCAATAGCTTTTGAAAACGTCGCTTTAAATTCTGAATTTTGATTTTCTATCGACAGACAGTAATTTTTAAAGCCTATTGTTTTCTGTTTACAGTTGTCTGCGGAGAAAGGGGGTTCATTTTTACTTTTGGTACTGAAATGTCTCTTTTACACTGGGACTCAGTCGGCCGGCATCCAAAATCGCCTCTGATCGACTTGCTTCACAACTATATCGATTTGTCTCGCCGAGAGCTGTCGATTGATACCAAATTTGTGCAGATTGGTGCACAGGAAGATATAAAATTTTGGTCAAAAATCTCCATTTTGGCAATTTTTAAACCGTTCAAAAACCGGTTTAAAGGCGGAGCGACAAAAAAAGTTTGATTGTTCTATCGGTTTTAGCACCTAAGAAACCCTATAAAAATGGTTTTGAGTGATTTCGAGTCTGGGCCCTATGATCCATATTTACCAAATGTTTAGATCGGCGCCATTGCGATGCCGGACATTGTGCAGCAGGCGCCTGGCTTGCCCAAAACGCGGTCTGGCAAGGTGACGCGGCGCATTTTGCGCAAAATTGCAGAGGGCGACGTTGGCGCCGACCTGGGCGACACGTCCACGCTGGTGGACGAGGCGGTGATTGAACAGTTATGGCAGGGCCGACTCGACGACTATGCCGCCAGCACTGTGCGTAACACCGGCTGATCAGTCAATGAGTGAGTGAGAGAGTAAAGTGATCAGAAGGGTTTGATCACCAGTGTCCGTCCACCACCATCAGAGAAAGAGAAATTTCAGAACCCAACAATCGACCGACTGATCACTTTTTGTGTCCGGAGAGAGTAACTGATCAGTAGGGGCTGGCTGATGACATCATTTGCTGTTTTTTGATTTTGCATTGACTATGTGCGTATTATTTTCTCTTAAATTATATGTTTTTTCCATAAAGCACCCATTCTTATACACAGAGCCCGGGCCGATCGAGATTTGATCGACGAAATTTTACCGAGATTTTTTAATGATCTTGAACGATCTTGACGTTTTTGTCATTTTTTTAATGATCTCGATCGGTCCGCAAGTCCGGGCTCTTTGATCGACTCTCATATAAATGACGTAGCCAGTGTTTATGTTACATTATTATATTCTACACGTTGTAATTGTCATTGATGACCAATTAAAACACAGAGTAAAATCATTTGAACTTCTCGCTTTCTTCTTGTACGTTCTTGGTACGTCAAGCTGACATGGCGTCCTCCCTGCTGTAGATGAACATTGTGTAGAACGAGTCGAAAAAAATGTCGTCCAGCACACCCAAACCGGTGCAAAAAAAGTGTGGAAATTCCACCGGGAATTTTTCTGGAGATTATAATTCAAAAAGTCCTGGGAACAAATCAACAATTGTCGGGCCTGAAGATTATTTTTGAAGCCGGATTCCGGATTTCCCGATCTATTGGTTTTCTTTTTAATTTTTATAAATATTTTTCTCAATTTGTTCTTAAACACTATCTTTCACAAAATAAATTTAAATTGCTTCAAAATATTGTTAATAAAAAATAATGCCATAACTAAATTGTCAAAAACAGATTTTGAGGCACCAAATAAAATTTATTAGACACTTTAACAAATAATAATTGGTTTTTAGGGATGGCTTTAATCATAAAAAACAAATCTCTGCAGTTTTGGGCTTCACCTAAATACCTAGTCACTATCGCCGCCATTTCAGTATGCCGCAATTCAGAAACATCTTAAGTTGGGAATTTTTATAAAAATTCAAATTTCTGCTTAAAGTAGTTGGCCGGCCAATCCTTATTAAACTTGGAAATAGAGAAAATTTCTGGGAATTTTAAAGCCACAGAGTTTATTTTACAATTTTGAAAAATCCAAAAAAGAAAAATTTTAACGATAGGAGAGGAAATTCCGAGACTATTCATTCACTACCCGTCGCCGATGTCCCTGTCGTTAAAGCGAATGGAGATGAAATTCCATTGACGGGTCCGTACCCACACAATTGCCTCTTTCTCCCAATTGGCCCATTTGTCCTCTTCTCGCCCAATTGGACAACGCACCAACAACCAATTGTCTTTGTGCATTTGTCGCAATGTCAATCGCTCCCCCGTCCAATTGTTGTTCAGCTCAAATGGCACAAGGTAATCGGCCTCATCAATCCAAAATTTGATGATGAAATTGGTCGGCTCCGAAGCATTGACAAATGACTAAAACGATGGGATTAATTACTCTCAAATTGATTATAAAAATGAGAAACTAATTACCCCTTTGAGTCCGTCCATTCCCTCCAAATAACGACCACAATAAAGCATCTTCGGAAGACCATCCCCGCGGGGAGTGAGCAACCATTTGGCAACGGCTTGGCGGGAAGAAGCAGCGGCATGGTCTTCGGCCGGAAATTCGGGGAAAAGTCCAAAGGAATCGATCGATCGGAGATTTGCGCAGTTGCGAAGAATTGCCGGAGAGAATTGTCGCAAACGGCGGAGAACGGAGGGGAACAAAAGATGAAAGCGGCAAATGTTGTCATTGACCAAAGGCCAAATCTTTTGCCAAATAATTTCCCAGCTGCGGCTTTGGTCGTCGAAAGTTTATAATCATATTGGTCCCGGCGGATTTGAAAAGACCGCAAATGCGTTGAAGGAATTCGATGACAGTTTGGTCGACGTAACTGAAAGTTCAAAAACATTTTAAATTTCGTTAACTTTTAGAAAGGGGCCGACCTGATTTTAATCTTTTTGAAGCCGATCACTTTGGTTGGAAGCGGCCCTTGAGGAATTGGCTGCCGTTCACCGGAGCTTATGACAATTTCTGCGCCATTCCCTCCGATTGCGCGACAAATATCCAGCCAACCCAACGACCATTCCCTCGACTTCAAATGGACGTCCACCAAAACGTCCAATCGATCACTGATCAACGCCATTTTCTGTCCGACGTCAAAAGGGCTAAGAAAATCGAAGATTCCCAGCCAAACGTCGGCACAAATGAAACTGAAATTTGGTGATTTATGGGCTTTTTGATTTAGGAAATAAACTCACATTTCCTCCATTTGCTGTTGCTGCTCCGATTCGCTTGTGCTGTCCGACATTTATAGAATTAATTTAGGGGTTCTGATCAGGGATGAGTGGAAATCTATTTTAAAAAAAAAGGAAAAATTTCAAACTGATTAACGGCCAAGGAGCAAACAAGCCGGAACAATTCCCAATATCATCATTAAAATAACTTACAAATTAGTCAACTTTAGGCTTCAGTGGCCGCCCAGAAATTTGAAAATTTTTAATGCTTTTTTTGCTTTTTCCATAAAAAGAGCATTATTTAATTAAATTTGAATCTTCTCTCAGTGTAAAAAAGACTTTTTGCCCCTATTTGTGCCATTATTTGGCTGCCACCAACTAAAATATCACTCGGAATTAGCCAATCATAGAAACTGGGTCATTTATAATCTCGATCGGGTTCATTCAGATCAGCTAAAACTGGATTATCCCAAAATTTCTAACAGAACGCGACTGGGCTTTTGATATTCAAGCGCCAAATTGACTCTTTTTGAATCTTTAAAATTGATTGAAAAATTAATTTGGCGTTTGGCAAAAACGAAATCCATCGCTTTGCTGTTGAATAAATAAAATAGGTCAGTTGAGTGAGTTGTTATTTGGACTTCTATTTGGTTATGACTGTGGGGGAGGGGGGGGGGGGGGTGAAGATGAACAGGGAGGGGGGGGGGGGGAATGAACATAGCCCGCCAGAGACATTGGCGCCGTCCCCCGCCCATTCCCCCCACTAATCGCCATTTGCTGGGGTCGACGTTTTGCCCCCCCCAACAAATTCAAATGAATGCAAAAAGTGACATCATTTGTCAACTGAATTTTCTCTGATCTTTAATTGTACTACAAATGTCAAAGAAACGGCTAATAAGGCGTGGTGAGTGGTGTGGGATATGGGGGGTGTCGGCAGTTGTGGGTTCGAATCCGACAGCTAAATGATTTTTTACCACTTCCTATGAACATCTTACGATGGTGGAGGAAACAATTTCTAAAAACTTTTTAAATTATTCCCGATTTTTAAAATATTCATGACATCTCCCAAATTTTTTTTTGCCAGCTTTAATTGGGTGAGTATTTAAAAATTCATAATTTTGTTCAAAGTTGTATTTCTTAAAAATTTTGAAAATTTAAATAGTCATAGTCAATTTATTTAGAACACTAAAAACTTTCAAAATTTAAGAAGTGTTGGCCAAACTTTGTTTTTAAGCAATTTTTCTTAGCAAAAATTGATCATTTTTTGTCAGCTCAATGCTCTGCTGATCTTTAATTGTGTACAAATTAGGGTTGGTCCCTGACCCCCCGACATGGCCAACCCCGGCCTCTCCCAACCTCCGACTTTCCCGCCACCGAGGGATCGGGGAGCACCTTAATTTTGAGGCCAAAATTTGCGGTGAATTGGTTGAGACTCGGGGAGTTTCAAAAATGTTTTAATTTTAAGATAGTTTTGACCAATTTTTATCACAAAAACCGGAAAGACTTGTGTGCTCCCTGGGGGAGGCAATTGGAGGAGGGGGTGGGTGGGTAACCAAACAAACAGTTTTTTGGGTTCGACCGAGATTTTTTAAGGTCTTGAACAAATCTCGACCGGTGAACTTTTTTTTAGTGATCTCGATCGGACCGCAAGTCCGGGCTCTTCGATCGACTCCCATATAAATGACGTAGCCAGTGTTTATGTTACATTATTATATTCACACATTGTAATTGATGACTAGAGCCCGGATTTTTAGGGTTTAACCTATTTTTTTTGCGGATAGGGTTTGACGAGAGAAGCCAAGAAATAGCATTCATTTCGAAAAATTTTTGAATTAGAGCGACTTTTTAGTCCCTAAAAATCCCTATTTCGCCCTTTTTGAGAATAAATCCCTTCGAAGAAAATTTGCCCCACCCAATCCGGTCCAAAAATTGTGGCCACCGGGAATTTTCTGGAGTTTACGATTCAAAAAGTCCCGGGAACAAATTAACAAAAATGTCGGGCCGGGAGGTCACTTTTTGAAGCCGGATTCCGGATTTCCCGGTCTATTGGTTTTCTTTTTAATTTTCATAAATATTTTTAAATCAATAATTTTGAATTTTAATTAAAAATATGTGCCACTTTTTATCAATTTGTTCTTAAACTTTATCTTTCACAAAATAAATTTAAATTGCTTCAAAATATTGTCAATAAAAAATAATGCCATAACTAAATTGTCAAAAACAGATTTTCAGGCACCAAAATATGCAAATTACCTAAGAAAAAGTGTCTCGGCATAAATTTTATAGAGAGAGAAGCCCAATTGTAAAATTTCAACAATTTATGGGTTGGATGTTTTGAAATTCGATTTGTGTTATTTTCTTATGAAATTTTTTGGACCAAATTTAGCATTTGTTTCTATCCAATTTTCAATAAAAAATTTAAGTTTTGGCATTTGTAAAATTAAAGCACTTTTATGCACAAAAGTTTAATTGTTTTTTATTTTTGATTAAACTGAAATTATTTTTTAAAATTAATAGATGCCACACCAAAAATGTTTTGGTGGGTTGGGCTTGCTGCCTTCAGTCAGTCAATACAATAATGTGTTTGGGCAATTCCCCTTAATTAGATGGATTAATTGGCGTGGCCTCCAAAATTCGTGAAATTCGTTGACGACAGTCAAAATGAAATGGCAATGTGATCAGTTTCCAACACAAACATAATGACATAATTGAAATAAATGTGTAAGAGATACTTATCTATTAGTGTGTAGGGCCCGAATTTTTAGGGGTTTTAGCAAAGTTCGGCGGGAGCAGATCTCCCGTTGACAAAAACACCGTCCTCCATCCATTCACACCCCCCCCCCCCCCAGCAATCCGCTCATTCAATCAATCCCTCTCCCCCAATGAGTAAAAATATCAACTCGTTCCCTTTTTATCTACTAGTTCCCCTTAATAAAAATGACAAAAACCTTAAAAATCTTCCACAAATTTTTTTAGTCGTTCAAAAGGTTCAAATTGCATGTTAGGACAAACGTAAGGTCAAACGAATATGCTTTTGAATGATTTTGTTATAAAAAATCAATTTTGAAAAAAGATTGAAAATCGTTCGAATTTGGGTTAGGGGTTCGAAATTCGAGTTGGTCGAATGGAAGTCAGATTCGGATTCTACGCCTTCGAAAAATCTTTTTATCGACTTTGGAATTTTTTTCGAGAAGAACGAGTTGATGGTGAACCAAGTTGGTGGGAAACAGGGCTGGACGTCACCGGTCCCTGAGTCCGCGTCACGCGTCAGCGTCTTTTTTTTAGAAATGCCAGTGACGGCGTCAGCGTCATACGTCATGACGCCGCTCAAAGACGGCGTAATTGGCGTAATCGGCGTCAGCGTCAGCGTCATGACGTCCAGCCCTGGTGGGGAACGAGTCGATGGCCGTTCCCCCAATGTCTCTTCCCCCTCTTCCCCAATGTTTCCCCTCTCCCCCAATGTCTCCCCTCTCCCCCAATGCTTCCCCTCTCCCCCAATGTTTTCCCTCTCCCCCAATGTCTCCCCTCTCTCCCAATGCTTCCCCTCTCCCCCAATGTTTCCCTCTCCCCCAATGTTTCCCATCTCCCCCAATGTCTCCCCTCTCTCCCAATGCTTCCCCTCTCCCCCAATGTTCCCCTCTCTCCCAATGTTTCCCCTCTCCCCCAATGTTTCCCATCTCCCTCAATGTTTCCCCTCTCCCCCAATGTCTCCCCTCTCCCCCAATGCTTCCCCTCTCCCCCAATGTTTTCCCTCTCCCCCAATGTCTCCCCTCTCTCCCAATGCTTCCCCTCTCCCCCAATGTTTCCCTCTCCCCCAATGTTTCCCATCTCCCCCAATGTCTCCCCTCTCTCCCAATGTTTCCCCTCTCCCCCAATGTCTCCCCTCTCCCCCAATGCTTCCCCTCTCCCCCAATGTTTTCCCTCTCCCCCAATGTCTCCCCTCTCTCCCAATGCTTCCCCTCTCCCCCAATGTTTCACCTCTCCCCCAATGTCTCCCCTCTCCCCCAATGTTTTCCCTCTCGCCCAATGTCTCGCGTCTCCTCCAATGTCTCCCCTCTCCCCCAATGTTTCCCTTCTCCTCAAGTTTGGGGCGGCATCATTGGCTTAAACTTTGAGCCTTGGGCAATTCTCAGAATCAATTTCGGAAATTTTCTACAAAAAACCTGCTTTTCCAGCGCGTACCAGCATCGTCGAAACAGACCGAACATCGAACGGATGGTCAGCAAACTGTCGCTAGTGGTCATCTAGCAGAGCAGACGCGATCGGAAAAGGTGAACAGAGAGAGCATTTTGGTTAAAGTTGGTCAAAAACAAAGGGTTCAAAACATGATCATTTGGGGCGGACGGATTTGCCCGATAACTTTAAGCAACAACAATAATTTATCAACAAAAAATTACATAAATGAGAAATATTTACATAAATAAAAAATGAGTGTGCGTGTGTGCCAACTTTTTGTGTGCGGCATATTTTTACCTTTTAAAAACCAGTGAAGTACTTACACAGAGTGTAGACCTCACTGGTTACATACGAAAAAATTTGGAATTTTTAAAAATACTTTTGTATTTTTTTGAACTTTTCAGAAAAACTGTTTCTGTCAGCCAGCCAGTAAACTAAAAGACATAGTGTAGACAGCACTGGCTGGCTCGCACTAACAAAACCTGTTGGCACACACGCACGGCGCCCATCGTTACAAAGCCATTCGACGAGGAGAGATGGCACGCCGTCCGGTAGAAAAGGGGTGGGGGAAGGGCTGAAAAAGAATAGGATGAGGGCTGTGGTGGTGCCACACGGATAGGCACTTCTCCCGTCCCGATCCCATCCCCACCAATAGGAGACAAACCACTGGCGAAAACGGCTCCAGCTTTGAAATATCAACAGCCATTATTTTTATTGATCGCAATTATCGGCTTAACATGTTTTGCTGGAATTGTTACAATTTAAACAAATCAAATAAAAAAAGAGCTTTTAGAAACCAAATTCAAATGAGTGGAAAGCTGGAAGAACTATTATATTGTAGATGTAAAAGCTCGGTGATCGGATATACCTAATCCTTTTTTTTAATAAAATGCGGGGATTTTGGACTGCCTCATTGGGCTTAACTTTGAAGCAATATGGATTAAACAACCATATGCAAGGCCGTACCCGGGGGGGGCAATATGTCTCTCCATAATGTTTTTTGTAAAAAACCATTGATTTTCTCGGCACCGCCGACATACGCAGCTCCCCAGAAGTGAAGCAAAATTCTTAAAAAAATTGCCAACGTCTGCAAAAAACCACACTCCTAAAGCGAACATACATAGGTACCTATTTTCGACAAAATTGCTTTTTGAAATTCGGAGTCGCAAAAATTTTTGCGCAATTAATCGCTCTATTTTTTTCAGCATTTTTCTCGCCTTCTCTGTCAAAAGACTCTCCAGTTTAGACACTAATTCTTTAATTTTTCTCGTTTAACCTTCTTCAGTTTTTAACCCTTTGACAGAACATCTTTGCCAAATTCAAAATGTGATCCTTTATTTGACGAGCAAAATATTACTTTCCAAAAAAATTAAGGAAAAATCCGTTCCTTAAACCAAGAAAAGCGTGGTTGTTGTTGTTGCTTGCGTTTTATGAGAGAATGCATACCTGTGAAGTCCAGCACATCCAATGCACACTAAAAAGTAATTCGCTTGGGTTACTCGAGCAATTTTCATTTATTAGTTCGGATCTGATCACCCGGAAACCAAGACACTTCAATAAATCTTAAATATTTGTGACACATAATGCTTAAAGTAGGCAAAAAAAGAAGTTGTTCATCGCTTGCACTAAATAAGGCCCCACCTCCAGAAAAGCGCATTTTCTTTCGTCGTATTTAGAAACAAAAAAGTGAAGACAAAATTTGCCCCAATGGAATAACACAAAAAAGTGAAACCTTTGCCAAAATTGAGTGATTTGGTCGGGAAAAATAGATGAATGTATTTGACGATGTCTTTTCTTCTTCTCCATTTCATACACGTTTGATCGTTTAGTCAGCCCAAATAAACTTGCCAATCGACTAAAATTTTTTAAATTTGGCGAAATATTTTCATTAAGCCAACCATTATTTTATGATTGTCTATAACAACCATAGCATTCCAATTGCATTTGCATCTTCGTATCTGAATCCAGCCGATTCCAAGCTGCCCATAACAGACTTGCGGGCTTTCTCTAACTGATGGTAATCCGAACGTCCATGTCCCCGTTCTTGAAAATGCCAGATTTTGTTGATTTTCTTCGCTGAAAAACTTCATCTTTGGACGATGACGTCTGGAAAGGATGCTGATTGCTCATTGCCAGATGGCCGATCGTCTGAACTTTTTTTTGATTTGTAAAAAAATATTTTTCATGAACCGTAATTCGGTGTTTTGCCAGGACGACGGCAATCGCTCTTTCAATTTCCTCTGCCGTTTCTTCATGTTCATTCCGTTTTTGTTTTGCACGGAAACAATTTTGTGGGTGTTTTTTGGGTTGCTCTAATTTTATAATTATAGCACAAAAAATAATATTAAATTCAACAAATCAACCTGTCGTCTCATAGCCGAACCCATTCCTTCCTGGGTTTTGATACGCGGAAATTGGCTGCGCGCATCCTTTTCCGCTCTTCCTCAATCCCCTTTCTTCATCGAAACCCATTCGCTTAAAATCAGTCTCCTTTACTGCGCAATCAAGGGGAGGGGGTTTACAGGGGGTGCCAGACCCGCTCGAAATTTTTTTTGATTTTAATTTTTGAACCAATTTTCTAAACCCGCTAAATTCGACTTGTTTGAATTAGCGCTCCCGAAAAAATTCTGGCTACGCCTTTTTGCTCAACCATTGTTGAACCCACTCAACCTTAATCATGTTTATGACCGCGGGGTTCTCGTGCGCCCATTCGATATCATTGAAAGCAAAATCTCCATGGTTCGCTTGCCTTGGCAACTTACTTTTCTCCTCTTGCACCTCAAACAATGTTTTGTTATTCTTTAAATAAAGAAATTCTCACCCCTTGTGCTCTAATAAATTTTTTAAACTCTGTGCCGACATTTGGGTTGTGGTAAAATGTCTGAGGCTTAGTTAATGTGGACCGATTTTCACTCAGTTTGTTTGAGAATGGTGCTAAAATAGGTACAACCGGGTTTATAAGCAAATTAGGTTAAAATTCACACATTTTTAAAAATATTATAAAATAGCAAAAACTGAGTTTTTTTTTCGTCGAACTTACTATTTGTTAGACATAATGCCAAAATACTTGTGCGTTATGTGGCAACAAAAAATTTGTTTTCAACTAAGTCGATAAAAAACGTTGTATCTAGGCGGGGTCGTAGAATCAAAATCTGACTCCATTTCGACGGACAATATCGAACCCCGGAATTAAACGTTTGCAAAATCTCCATGAATTCATCGACATATTTACGATTTATGGAAACCCTCAAAAAACATTTATTTTCCTAGCGATTGTTCGAATTCAGGGTTCGGAATTGATTGAAATGGAGGCCAGATTTAGATTCTACGGCCCGAAACCTATAAAAACACTTTTTTTTTAAATTTTTGTTGCCTCATAACGAACCAGTACCCAAACAGTCCCTAAGATTGTCAAAAAATTTTTCAAGCTCGAAATGTTCACAGTGTACCAATGTTGCAAATATCAAAAAATAAAACCATTACTCTGACTTTGCATGGCCATTTGCTGCGGATACCCAGGAGTTCGATATTGCATTGGAGGGTAGCCACGGCCTCGGAATGGCATGTTAGGCTAAAGACAACAAATTTTATATTCATTAACTTAAATGGCTTTTAATTGAAATTCGAGCTGCGAATTATTTAAAGCCATAAAAACTGACATTTTTTTGTTGCCATCGGCGGCATTCAATGGCCAAAATATTCAAATATAAATTCTTTAATAACTCCATTCTTCTTCTAGCATTTTTAAATTTAAAAACGTGGCCGTTAGCCGTATCGATGAATAATAAGTATATGTAGGCAAAATTTTTCAGGCTTTTCTCTTGATTATGAAAATGAAAAATTACTTCGTCTGGCACAAAAACAGCATTTTTCTTTAATGTACTAATAGAAAAAAAAAATTTTTTTAGTGACTTTCAAGGCAGTAAAAAATTCGATTGAATCTTTATTTCTTAAAATTCGACTCGCATTGGTGGTTTAGAAGGGATTGACATCGATCAAACGAGCCGATCAATTAGAATTCTACGACAAATCAAGATTTTAAAAAATCCAACAAACACACATGTTGGCCAGCATGTGGCTGCTGTTGTTGATACGGCTGCTGTTGTTGCTGACCCACAAAAACCATCTGTTGTTGTTGCTGTAAAAGTGGTCGTAATAAATAGAGCCGAGATTTATATTGTCTAAAAAACGCGAAATATTGACTTAAGGGTACGTTTGAGTCTGGCCAGTTGAGTCTGATTGGCATGAAAAAAGCAAATAACCCACAAAAAAATTTTCAGTGTATAGATAGGCCTTTAAGCCTAGGCTTAGGCGTAAGCCTAGGTTAGCTTAGGTTTAGGCCTGAGCCTAATTTTTGAAAAAATCATTTTTTTCAGTCGGTGAAAAGGAGGTTCTAGGTATATTTTGGGGTGTAGAACTCGAATCTGATATTTGTTTCGATCAATTTCAAACTCCGGACCTGAATTCGAATAATTTTTTGAAAATTCAAAAATCAATTTTAGCCTCAAAATGATTCAAAAAGCATGAATTTGAACATTAATTCCTGTTTTGTTGGCATTTTGTGATTTTTGAATGATTTTGAAGCCAAAAAAGATTTTTGGAAATTTTTGATTCTTTAAAATTGTTCTAGGGGTTCGAAATTGGTCGAGATGGTGGACAGATTCGGATTCTACGCCTCTATAATCCATAGAAAGATGTTTTGCATGACTCCTATCAAAAAAACCCCCAAAATATTGATTAAAAACCCCAAAAAGTGTCAAAATATTGATACATAGGTCAAAAACTGACCAAATCCACTCAATTTTTGCGTAAAACCCTTCAAAATTCGTCTATCTTTATTAATTTTTCTCTCAGAATAAAAAATGTACTAGTTTTCACATGTTTTGGAAAATTTTATAAAAAATATAAATAAAAAATTTTTAGGGAAAATGTCGATTTTTTGGGATGAATTTTTGGTCAAAGAAAAGTCATTTTTTAGGGATGCATTTTTGGTTTGAAATATTTTTTTTTAAGTGGGGAGCACCTGCTTTAGTATCCACTATTTTTTTAGAATTATTTTTAATTTTTATGACACTCAATTAAAACATTTTTTTCTTCTAACCAGACTCAACTGGCCAGACTCAAACGAGACTCAACCGTCCCCTACCCTAATAAAATCAGTATGGGTAGTTGCATAAAGGGTCCACCCGACCTCTCGCAGAGGCATGAGCGGTCCGTGTGGACCACAAATGATTTTTTGTCGAATGCCTGCCCAAATATAAATTCGAAAGTGAAACAGTACCATCATCTCGGTATGCCCCGAGGGAAACATTCCGCCGGCGGTCCCTCGTAATAGCCCATTTGATGTTCCGGAGGCAGAATTTGTTGTGATGTGCATGCCATCATTCCAGCTGAAAATAGAGTTATTTATTGTTCATTTCCACAGAAAAATTCTCTCAAAAATTTCCAACTTTACATTCATCGACCATATGTATTGGAATCAAATCATGATCAAACCATGCCAAAGGTTATCAAAGCACTACTACTAGTGCATGTCCCCTTGATCAGAAACCTGCTTTCTCTGTTGGCAGTTTCGGCATAGCACCGCCATAACGTGCCATGACGGCACTCGGTTCAAACGGTTGACCATGGACCTCGCCCATTGGCTGCTGCTGCCGGTGATGAAGCCGCCATTGAAGGCCCACAAAAACCGGGCGGATAAACCTAGGGCAATTAAATTATCGCTGTTTTTTAAGGAAACAACTAAGTAGTTAACCCTAAGGACATAGAAGACCGCAGGGCATGCCGGGGAAGCAGCGGGCGGCTTGACTAAATGATGTACCGGCGGCATCTAACTCATCCCTGCCGGCGGTGGTGCTTGCCCTCCGGAATCGAACAAAAACGGCTGCCCGATCGAAGTACGTCCCGCGGCGCCGCCGCCTCCGCTGCAACAAGCTGTAGTCCATCGTCGAACGTTAAACATATTTGGAAATAAGTAAATAACTTCCTTCAACCTTAACCGATTCAGTAAGTCTTAAAGCCAATCGAAAGATCTCGAAGAGTTGAAGCTAACATCAAGTCAAAAGCTTTGCGATTGGACAAGTTTCACAATAGTTATGGCCTTAACACTTGATAAAACTTTAAAATCCTCTGGCCATAACTTTTTTGAAACCTTTCCAATCGTAAAGCTTTGACTTGATGTTAGCTTCAACTCTTCGAGTTCTTTTGACGACCAATTAAAAACACAGAGTAAAATAATTAAAATTGAAATTACCCATAAAAATTAATTATGTGCAAATTAATGTTTTTAATTTTAAATTAAGTTGCGTTTTTTATTGAAAATTAAAAAAGCCATATGCATAATGCCAAAATAAAAATCATTTTCCATTTTTGTACAACTTAAATTTCGCAAGCGCCGGTTGCACATGCTTGAACGCGTTGAACTTCTCGTCGTTTTCTTCTTGTACGGAACGGTGCCCGTCCTTCGCGTACACAAAACGGACATGGCATCCTCCCTGCTGCTGTAGTTGAACATTGTGTAGAACGAGTCGAAGAAAATGTCGTCCAGCACCCAAACCGGTGCCAAAAAAGTGTGGAAATTCCACCGGGAATTTTTCTTGAGATTACGATTCAAAAAGTCCCGGGAACAAATCAACAAAAATGTCGGGCCTGAAGATTACTTTTGAAGCCGGATTCCGGATTTCCCGGTCTATTGGTTTTCTTTTTAATTTTTATAAATATTTTTTATCAATTTGTTCTCAAACTTTATCTTTCAAAAAATAAATTTAAATTGTTTCAAAATATTGTCAATAAAAAATAATGCCATAACTAAATTGTCAAAAACAGATTTTCAGGCACCAAATTATGCAAA
The DNA here is from genome assembly GCA_020449905.1 of Globodera pallida. NCBI lineage: Eukaryota > Metazoa > Nematoda > Chromadorea > Rhabditida > Heteroderidae > Globodera > Globodera pallida. The sequence continues at coordinate 1,465,418 of JAIXHY010000011.1, forward strand.
TTACCTAAGAAAAGTGCCTCAGCACAAATTTGATAGAGAGAGAAGCCCAATTGGAAAATTCCAACAATTTATGGATTGGATGTTTTAAAATTCGATTTTTTTTGGACCAAATTTAGCATTTTTCCTACCCAGTTTTCAATAAAAAATTAAAGGTTGGCATTTGTGAAATTAAAGCACTTTTATGCAGAAAAGTTTAATTGTTTTTTATTTTTTATTAAACTGAAATTATTTTTTTAAATTAATAAATGCCACACAAATCTTGTTTGTGCTTTGCTTAAATAATTACGAATTGAAAAAAAAATGTTAACGCATTTAGCCGGCAGCTATGACCGCTATTTCTCACCAGATTGCCGCCGCCGCTGCATCAGCTGCTGCACTTCCCACAAAAGGTAACGACAAGAGCACGAACCGATCGAGATTCTCGATTGGTCCTCAAATTCGGGCTCTAGTAACGACTACGGCAAATGCGCTTTTTCGGTATTCGGCGACGGTATTTTGGTAAAAATACCGAAATTTGTTTTGGCGGCGCGATAATATGTACGTATCGTCGTGCCAAACACTAGTAACGACCGTACAACTGCACAGTTACCGTACCCACCAGAGATGTGTAACTGAATGCAATAAAATGTTCAAAATCCGGCATTCCGGCTCCAAAAAATGTCCGGAACAGCGGCCTTCCGGGTACATCCTTGGCACACCCCCTCAGAACATGTGTACAGTAATAATGGTCGAGAGTAGGGTTGGTCCCCGACCCCGACCCCCGAACCCCGAGCCCAAAAAGGGGGTCGTCCCCGACCCCGACCCCCGACATGGTCAACCCCGGCCTCCCCGACCCCCGACGCCCGAACCAGGGTTGCTCCGGGTTACCCGAAACCCGATGAGCCAAAACCCGGTTTTTTTTCAACCCGATGAGCCGAAACCCGACCCGAGGTTTTTTGGGTCAACCCGACCCGAGATCCGGGTTTGAAGGGAGCGAGGGGGTCGGCGGTGCCGATAGGCGCCGCCGAGAAATTTTTGAATTTTTGCCTCAATTTGTTAAGGAAATTGGTCCAAAAACTGCAGGTTTTGCCCATTTTGTCAAGGAGAGGGGCTAAATCAAAGCAATATTTTTAAGATTCGACCCTTTAAAAATTTTGGTTGTTAATAACTTAACAAATTTTTCGGAAAATCCTAATTTTTTTAAAAAACCATAGGAGGGGGGGAGGCGGGGCTTTTGTTTTGCAATATTTGTAATTTTGGAACAATTTTTTTTAACAAATTGGCTTCAAAAATTCAAAATTTTCTCGGCGGCGCCTATCGGCACCGCCGACCTACCTACCCACCAAAAGCCAAATCCTCAAAAAAATGAGGCTGTTTTCGATTGCCAGCATAACACACAGATTTGAGGAACCGTTTAACAGCAGAAAACTTGGAAAAATTGTTGTTCTTGCACCATAATTTAGCAATTTATGATTTTACATATTAATTTTGATTTTTGGTTAGTATTTTGAAGAAAAAAATTTTCAACCCGAAGACCCGAAACCCGATGAGCCGAAACCCGGTTTTTTTTCAACCCGATGAGCCGAAACCCGACCCGAGGTTTTTTGGCTCGACCCGATCCGAAACCCGACCCGATATTTTTCTCGACCCGGAACAACCCTGGCCCGAACCCCGTCGGGGGTCGGGGGTGAACAAACACCCCTAAAGATCGACTTTTTTGGGAGAAATAAGTACTTTTGAAAATAAACTTTGTAATTATGTGGTGGTGTAGTGGTGAGCAGGGATGTGCTCTGTTCTGTTCTGGTTTTCAGATTTACCAGAATTTCTGGTCGTTTTGGGCACCAGAATTCTGATTTCTGGTTTCTGGTTTTTTTTTTGCAACCAGAATTCTGATTTCTGGTTTCTGGTTTTTTAGAGAAAAAACCAGAAAAAAAACCAGAAATTTTAAGTAAAATTTTTATTTACAACACCATTTACAAATAGCCTTTCTGCAAAATTATTCATTCTTTGGCCAATTTTCTTAACAAATTGTCATCCAAAATCAAAAAAATTTTCCCGGCGACGCCTATCGGCACCGCCGACCCCCTCCCATTTCTAAAAAACATCAAAAAAAAGTGCCGATTTTTTTAAATTTTGGTTGAAAATCTGTTAACAAATTAAGTCAAAAATTCAAAATTTTTTCGGCGGCGCCTATCGGCACCGCCGACCCACCCGCACCCCCAAAAGAAGCAAAAAATCGCAAAAAATTTGCATTTTTGAAAAATTTAAAAATCGACAAAATTTTCGAGATTTTTAGAAATTTTTCTACCAAAATGTTAAAAATTCTAAAAAATTTGCTGAAAATTGTGACTATGGTAATTTTGATCATTGATTTGTAATCATTGTGTTCAATATAATATAGGGTTGGCACCCCGACCCCGTCCCCGACCCCGACCCCGCAAATTTAGGCCATTTTTCGGGGTTTTCCCCGACCCCGACCCCGACACCTCCAACCCCGATCCCCGAACCCTAACCCCGAGTCGGGGTCGGGGTTAACATACACCCCCAAAGATGGCATCATTGAGTGACATAATTCATTTTTTCCGAGGGCTTGATTGTGGTGGACGCGTACATTTTGTCAAAAAATTTATGAACTTTTACAAAAATGCGTATATAGAATTGGTGGCTTGGTGGTATGTCTGTTTGGCAGTCAAGTTTTCTTTTGGGTTCGAACCCGCTTGAGTGCAACCATTTATTTACTTTTATTTGTCCTTACCCCCTCCCCCAATAATGTAATTTTTTTAAAATAAATTTCCAAATATTTTTTGATTAAAATGCGTGCAAAGATGAATTTTTGAATAATTCATCACATCTTTCTGAATTTTTGTTCTTACGACCACTAATTTTTTGAATAATTTTCATAAAATATACAATAAAATTAGATTTTTTTTTTGTCTTAGACGCGTATTTTGCAGGTTTCTTGCCTAAAAGTACACTCCTAAAAAGCTTCAAAAAATTGCCGCATTTTTAAAATTTTGGTTGCAAATCCCTTAACAAATTAGTCGAAAATTCAAAAATTTTCTCGGCGGCGCCTATCGGCACCGCCGACCCCCCCCCCCCCCCCCCCCCCTCCACCCAAAAGCTTTAAGCCTAAAAAGGGCCACTGATAGAAAAAAATGACGATTTATCAAACAATATTTAATTAAAATAAATTATTTTAATAACATAATTTTTTAGTTACTTAAAAAAAATTTTGATTTACTTTCAATTCGATTTTCGATGTTTTTTCATTTCGATTTCGAACTTTTCAGTTTCGATTTTCGATTTCGACTTTTTTTTCAGTTTCGACATAGCCCTGCTTTTCAAAATAAAAAAAATTTAAAAAATTTTCGGCTCTAATGTCAATAAGGAAATAAAAATTTGACCTCTAAAATTTTGAAGAAAATTTTTAAAAAAACCCCGCAACCCCGACCCCGACCGATTTGGGTAACCCCGACCCCGACCCCGACAGTCCCGCCCCCGCAAAACCCCGACCCCGCAATTCTCATCCCCGCACGCGGGGTGCCAACCCTAATATAATATAATGATTCGTTAAAAAAATTTTTAAAAAATTTCTGTTCTGGTTTTCTGATTTACCAGAATTTCTGGTCGTTTTGGGCACCAGAATTCTGTTTTCTGATTTTTAAAAGGGGCACCAGAATTCTCATTTCTGGTTTCTGATTTTTTTTTATGCAACCAGAATTCTGATTTCTGGTTTCTGGTTTTTAAAAAGTCGACCAGAGCACATCCCTGGTGGTGAGTGGTTGTGTTTATGGGTCGGGTCAAGTGTGGGTTCAAATCCCGATTGCGGAAATTGTTTTTTTTACTACTTTATATGGACATCCAATTGTAAAGTAAACAATTTCTAAAATTTTTAAAATTGTTTCCGTTTTTAAAAGATATTTTTGATTACAATTCAGATCATTTTAACTTTTTTTGTCAGCAAAATTGGGTGACTAATTAAAAAATGTATTTATTACTTTGTTCAAAGTTGAATGATCTTAAGTATTTTATTGTCATAAGTTCTAGAAAAAAAAATAGCGCAATTTTTATTCCATCTATTTCTTTAAAATTTTGAAAATTCAACAAGTTATAGTCAAAAATTTTCACTGAAAACTTAAAATTTAAGAAGTGTTGGCCAGTTAATTTAGAAGCAATTTATCTTAACAAATTGTTGAAATCTTCAAAAAAAATTTCTCCGGCGGCGCCTATCGGCACCGCCGACTCCTCCCATTTCTAAAAAACTTCTAAACACCACCATTTTTTAAAGTTTTTGATTGAAAATCCAAAACAATTTCTAATTCTATGGCGCCAATCCGCCCCCTCTCAAATTTTTTTTTTAGAAAAATCGCTGATCAAAATTTGCTCAGAAAAGCAAGCTTGGCCACAACAAGATTTTGGGAGGAGTTTTCGCTTTTCTGAAAGTTTTAGTAATTTTCTTTGGCCAAGTCAAACATGACGAAAACTCCATCAAATCATTTTTTTTCACAAATTAAAAAACCTTCACTTTTGAGATTTTTAAAGATGATGAATGAATTATTATTTTATGATTGCCCAGTGAAGACAGTGCTGAAATTGTTATGGAAAAATTTTTTTATGAACTTAATTTTCTTCAACCCCGACCCCCGATCCCCGACCCCGACCCCCGACCCCGACCCCCGACCCCGACAATTTGGTCGTCCCCGACCCCGACCCCCGACATGGCCGACCCCGGCCAACCCCGACCCCGACTTTTCCGCCCCCGAGGGGTCAGGGACCAACCCTAGTCGAGAGTCTGGAGTCGATCAAATCACGAGTTTTTTGTGTCTCCGGAATATGGAAACCGAACTAAAAATGTCTCCGGAACCCGGGTACATCCCTGGAAGTCTCGAATTTTATGGATTTTCTCCGTCTCCCGGCCTCGGTTCTCAAAGTAAAACCAATTATTTTTCTAGGCCCAACCGCGTTCCTGGACTCCGCCTCGCTGCTGGTGTTCGCCGGTGCCCTTCTGTTACCGTTAGGATTATTGAAAAGCAGCATTATGAAAAAATTTTTGAATTTTTTTAGACCCCACAAAAATTGTTGTAAAAAACAATTTCACAAATTACTTGTTCAAGTTCCCTCTTCTACATGGCCGTTATGATTTTGATTTGCTGCCAGTGCCCGGAGCGTCGACAACACCGCCGACAGCAACAGAAACGGCACTCTCGACAAGCAGGTATAAATTATTCAAGAGGTTTACTTCCGAGATCTCGAACAATCTCGACGCAAACCGACAATTTCCGTGTCATAAAATTATTTGAAGGATTGAAGATGTTTTTCCTGAGTTTGAAGACTCAAGAATTGCAGTTATATGATCAGTAAGGCGGCTGCTATTTTTAGGCAAATGCATAAATTGAGGTTAATTTTGAATAAAATTTTATTGAATTTTAATATTAAAAAAGGAAATGTTAATGCCTATTTTGGCATTTTTGTGCCATATTTTGCCTATTTTAGAAAGTTTTCGTGGCACCTATTTTGCCATTTTTCTTGCTTAAAAGTAGCATCCCTAATGATCAGAGTTATAAAATAGCAGTTAAGATAACAAAACCAAGTGGATTTCGAATTTTGAAAGAATTTTTTTTTTCAAAATCCCTCTCGATTATTTTGTTTGTATTTTTGCGAAACAATTTTGTTATGGCTTAGCTGAAACAAACACTTGCACAAGTCATCATCAACCGCCTCAACATTGGATGTTGAACTTCAAGCAGTACAACAACAACAACTGCGGGAGGTTGCAGAACACAAATTTTAGGGATTCGAAAAATTCCAGCGTTTTTTCAATTGGAAGCAAAATTTATTGCCTTTCATAATATTTATGTGTCTTTAAATTAATAAATTAACGTTTTTATTCTTTTGCAAAATTCTTTTTTTTTGTTGCGGACCAGCGATCAATGATCAATGATTAGGCGCCGCTAACAGTCTGAACTGATGTTCTCCGGTGCCAAAAGGGATTTGAATTTTGCGCTTTTAATCGAATCGGATCTTTCATAAAGCTAAATTTATTGCCTTTATAGATTTGTGTCTTTTAATCGATTGCGGATCGAGATCAATGATCAATGATCAAGACGATAACAGTTTCAGCTGTTGTTCTCCGGTGCCGAACATAACCATCTGATGGCTGTAGTCATGCAGCTTAAACATATTAATTTAAAATAATAATTTTGGAATTTAAAAATAAAAAGTCTTTTAATAGGAGTTTTTTTGTTGGGTAGTTGAAAAATCCTCCTTTTTTAGGGGGAAAAATGTTCTTAAAATGCCGGGCTTAATCCCAAAAAAAAGAAGAAATTCGTGCCACGCTTTCGTCATTTTGTCCGTCCATTCCGCTCACTGAACGACCGTCACAGTCCACCGTCCCCACCGTTCCGTCGTCCGTCGAGCGAATGGTGAAAATTCGTGCGGATGCCTCATAGCCAACCCTTAGAAATTTTTAAAAATACGATTTTTAGACTTTTCGGGTTTTCGAATTGATGTTTGGAGTCTGAATTTCCGGACCTTTTAAGTAGAGACCGGACCCAAAGTTTTTTTGTACACGCCCAAAATTTTTGTACAAATTTTGTTTGGGTCCAACCAGTCTCTCTCTCTCTACCTTTAGTGCCCAAAATTTCCGGGTTTTCAATTTTTTTGAAAGCCTTGTGTAAGGGGTAGGTGCGGATAAATTTTTAATTTTGTGCAAAAAAAATTTCCCACAAATTTTAGAGGGGTTTTTTGAAGTGTTTCTAAGCTTTGCTCAAGGCACTTTTTTTTAGTTAATTTGTAACCGACTTGGAGTTGATGTCATCCAAAAATTTGGAATGGCATCGCATGCCGTCCACGGCGTTGCAAAAAGATGCCCATTCAAAAAGACGGCACAAATGGAACGCGCCGCGGTTGGCACCGCCGACCCCAATGAATGTGTGCACCAAATTGGTCAACGGAGGGCCCAACTTTTCCCCGGTGTCCACACAAACGCCGCCGAGAATTGCCTGCAAATAATTGTTACAATTTTTTAATTATAATTTTAAACAAAAAATGAATTGTTTTAAATTAAAAACCAGAGGGGTTTCTCCGTTTAATGATCCTTAAAAATATATTTAAGATTTTATTTAGTCTTAAAAATATATTCAAAGCGTGTTTCAGTTGAAGGTATTTAAAATTTAAGTTTAACAAATATTTCCACCCTTTCAATTTATAAGGGGAATTTTGTGATGACATTTTTAAAATATTGGAAATGTAAATATAAAAATAATTTAAACATTTTGCTGTCAAATTTAAACTAATTTTGTGAATGTTTTGCGCTCTTTACAGTAACTTTCGGGCTGTCGGTGAGCCCATACTGTAGCCAATGATGTCCACTTGGGACGAGTGAGTGAATTGTGTGACGGCACGAATCAGCAGACGAATCTTTTGTTGATAATTAGGAAGAATTTAAATTTAAATAATTTATTTAACATATTTTTAAAAAAAACTATTGCATGGAAATTTCTTTATTAATATTTTTTTTATTTTTACAATTTGAAATATTGGCATTTTCTTTTTTTTCGATATTTAAAAAATATTTACTAAACATAGGTATATAAATTAAATTAGAGGCACATTTTTTGGCCCGGAATGCCGGATTCCGGGCATTTTGGGTGGGCGGGCGCGCGGGGCGGGCGAATGTTTTTTAACAAAACAAAAAAAGAGAGAGTTTATTATGAACATAAACAACATTTTCTATTAGCCCCCCCCCCGGCGCCAATTCAATTGTCACCGGAGGGCGCCGTTCCATTCATTAGTGCTCGGCACGATACGATATTTCGATATAAATATCGCGATATTCATATCGAAATATCGTATCGAATATCGTATCGGAAAAAAACTATTAATTCGATATTTTTCGATACCGATATTTTATCGAAATATCGTATCGAGGCCATTGCCGAGCACTACCATTCATCTTTCATTGGGCGTGTATTTATTGTTCTTGTGCGATTGGTGTTGGATGATGAGCTTGTTTTGTACGGCTTGGCCATGATGAAAGCGATGTTTCTGTTTGTTTGCTTACTTTCAATTGGCATTTTTATTGGCATTGTGCAGAATGTGCACAAAATGCACCTGACATTTATTCATATTAACTAATTTACACTAATCAATCCGAAATTGAATGAAATTGGCCTCTCTTTTTTCCAATTCTTCGATCGTCGACGAGAAAAAATTCGTAATTTCCATTTTTGGGCATATCTCGAGTCCAAACGATCGATCGGCCCCATCAATCACATTTTACTGCAAGTTCATGACCGTCGACGAATCATCGCCGCCGGTTGGTTGGAAAGCGATGCCTCGAGCAAAAAAGTCTAAAATATTATTTAAAAATAAATATTTTATTCAAAATATTTGCTAAACGCCAGAGTTCGCAAATCAATCTGATCTAATCCCGGATCAGATCACTGTCCAAAATTAATTAGGTGCCATAAAACAATGATCAAAAACTGTGTATCCGAACCCTAATTAAACCCCTAAAATTGTAAAAATTAATCAAAATTTCGCGCACATTGAAGCAGCAACATTTGGTTGGCCATTTCAGTTTTGTTTTTGCTTTTCTGGCATTCTGCCGCTGGCAAAGTTTGGCAAATTTGGGCCAAAAATATGCACAATATAATGCACATTAAAGCGCATAAACAAAGGCGAGAAGACATTTGTTTATTCTAAACAAATTGTTTTGTTATTAAGCAACAAAAAAAAATTGAAAATAAAAAATGTAAAAAACTGATAAAACTAACAAAATTAAAACAAAAATATATATTTACTTATCAATTGTAACTAGGGTTGCACGGAATCGGGACTTTTGGGAAAAACCGGGACCGGTACCGGGACAAGGGATACATTATTTTTTGGCATGTTTAACGGTAAAACAAATTTTTTTATTATTATTATTATTATTTAAAATATCTTCCTCATTGTCTTCAACTTCAATTGCTGCTTGAACTCGAGCGTGTTCGAACCCAGGACATAACATCGGACTTATCGAGAAAACAAACCACTAAGCCTCCGATTCATTTGTGGCTCCTTTGTAAAAAAGGTTGAAACGGTCACTCGATGATGCCATCATCATTAGGGGGTGTAAATTTAGTTTCGGTTGGTCCCGCTCCCGTGCAACCCTAATTGTAACTATTAATTTCATGGTGAAATTTGTTATTTTTTATTAAAAATACTCAAATCTTTCCTTTTAAAAATATTTTGCTAATCCCCGAATGCACAATAACTGGCATGCTTGGGATGGAGACCGAAATGTTCCGTTTTGGGGACTGAAATTCCCCATTAATTCAAAATTTACATTTACAAATCCTTGCTTTTTGCCCGTTAAAAATCCCAAACATTTCATTTTCATAATTTCAGTGCCGGAGGAGTGTAGAAAAAAAGGAGGAATATTAAGTTTTAAAATCCGGTCGCTTCTTTTTAATAACAACAAAAAAAAATTTGGTAATTTGAGTGGACTAAAATGTTTTGGTGGGTTGGGCTGCTGCCTTCAGTCACAAACAAAATTGAAATCATACAAAAGCTCTCAGTATTCTGAACATTTGATCAAGCTAAAGTTAAACAATTCGTCTTTTCAAAAAAAGGATATAGCATAAAACGTGTAAAAATTGTCATTTTTGGTACCAACTTGCCGTGGTGGCGTCATAACTTTCTTTGTTAAAGTCGAATCGCTTAGCTTTTGACTTTGTAAGCTTCTACTCATTGCATGCTTTCGAATGATACCAAGAATATTTGGTTTGGTCAAATAAACAAAAAGTTATAACGTTTCAAACTTGTCGGCGCCGAATAGTGCCGCGCCGAATTGCGGGGTACCGTCTTGGTCATATGTTTAACAAACCCCAGAGAGAAAAGGAGAAACCTATATAAATTTTCATGGATTTTTGGGCCAACGTATTTTATCCACCCGTGTTAAACATATGACCACCAAAAAACTGAGTCGGCAACGGTGCGGAAGTTGATTGGGAGAAGCATGGTTGCAACGCGGATTCCATCATCACCAGCAACAACAACCGCAGGCAAGCAGTGTGGAGAAAGTGATCAATTATCGGTTGTTCTGAATAAACCGCTTTTCCAGCGCGTACCAGCATCGTCGAACCAGACCAAACATCGAACGGATGGTCAGCGAACTGTTGGTAGTGGTCGTCGAGCAGAGCAGACAGGCGATCGGAAAAGGTGAAACAGAGAGAGCATTTTGGTTGAAGTTGGGGGTCAAAAAATCAAATGGGTTGAAAACATGACCATTTTGGGGCTGACGGATTGCCCGATGACTTTTTAATCAACAACAATAATTTATCAACAAAAAATTACATAAATGAGAAATGTGTGTGCGTGTGTGATGTAGACCGACTGGCTGGCTGGCACTAACAAAACCGGTGGGCACACACGGACACGGGCTCCCACACCCCAAATTATCGACAACAGTTGATTCCCTCCTCTGGGCGCCCTCAAACTGCTCCTTCCTCCACCAAATTACCGCTGAACCGGCCTGAATTTTTAAGGGTTGAATTTGTGACTTTTTTTTTTTTTGTTGTTGTATTTTTACTGGATTATGATCAAAAAAACCACAAACCTTCATTTAGTTTTTCTTTTGCCGCCTACAACGCTTCTGTCCGCGAAGCGACTGTCCGTTGAGGACGATCGGCGGCGAGCGCGACGGCGCCTGCGGCCTTCCAGCCCCCTTGACGCTGGACGGCAGCGAAGAATTCTTTGTAAGATTTAAATTAGTTTAGTTTTTTGCTTAGAACTAGAGAGTGGGCCGGGATCGGCGTTGGTGCTGAAGTCTTCACTTTGGGGACTGAATTTCCCCCTTATAAAATTCCGGTTTTTTTAGTTTTCTCAATCCCGACCTGGTTTTCCCTAAAAATCCCAATCCCGGGCTACTCTACTTAGAACTAGGTATACCTCTCCACCTGGTCGGCTTGAAGGGTATCTTCCCAAAACACGCGTCTGGCCACCTAAATTCGCAAAAGCCATGTTTTTTAAAATTCGGTTGTGTCCTTTTTTGTTTAAATCAATCCTTATAAAGTCTTTAGTTATATTAAAATTGCCTTTAGTAGGTCTTTTTTCATGTCCGTGGTGTCCAGAAGGTCTCGCATCCTCTGTTCTGCGTCGTCGAGGACTCTCTGGGCGCCCTGTCGTGTGTTGGCCAACTCAAAAGATTTGGTTTTCCCCTCGAGTTTGGGCGTTTTTAAACTTTTAATTAAATTAACCTGTCTAGCGTATGTCAGCGCCTGCATGTTTCTGGCCCCTCAGACGTGACCCATCCCAAGGTTTCTCCGTCCGGCACGACGGTTATCTAATATAATTAATTATAGGCTTAGAATTATTCAAAAAAACCAGGCACTTTAAAAAACTCCGCCGCCTTCTCGACCAGTGTAGTACTTACACAGAGTGTAGACCTCACTGCGTGGAGGTTTTAGTTTTTTCAAAGTATTTTTTAAGAAAATTTTACGTTTCAAAAAAGTTTGGTCCGAATTTTTGGTGTTAAACGTAAGCTGACGATCAAATTCTTAACAAAATTTTCCATTTTTTTATCGAGGTCCTTCAAATGGCCTTTCGTTTATTGACATAAACTTTTTAGAGCCACGACCAAAAATCAACAATTTCTGGGCGAGTCCGGCAAATTGAAGGGAAGACAATCGAGTCGTTGTGCAGAAAATAAATTGAAAACAAAAAATTCCAATTGTAAAAAATCGAACCCAAAATTGTTGGCTACTAATACAAATTTCGTCCCCAATTTTGGTCAAATTTTTTCAAGAACTAGAATTGAACTCGGTTTGGACCGATCCCAAATCCCGGACACAAATTTAAACATTGCATTAGCCTATATTGTTAAAACTTTTTTTTGAGTCAATTTCCTAACGCAAAATGCGCAAAACAAAAAATAAATTTCAGAAACTTTCGACTCAATTTTAAAATGCAGAAATCAAAAAATAAACAAACCGGTAAAAATTGTGAGAGAAAGCATTGTTGATCTGCTACACATAAATGCCGACCCAAAGCATCAGAAAAATGGTGCCAAGCCAAGAAAACTGGAGGCCAAAGTGCCGATGAACAACTCCTTGAACAGGTTGCGCGTCTTCTTCGTGCTGGTCACCTGAAAAAGTGAAAAATTGGCGCATGGAATATACTCAAATTTTGCACATTTTTTTTTTGGACTCGGACTTGGAGAAGGTGCTTGGACACGATTTTCCTGGACCAAAGTACAAGCCAAGGTCAAGCAGGTTCCGGAAATGTCATTCCCCTCCCCGATTGTTCACCCCCATTTAAAATGTCTCGACAAAAGGAGCCATCGGAAACAGCGCTTGGCTTACCTAAAAAGGATATTTATTAATTAATAGGCTAAAAATAGAAAACGGAAATTCCAAAAAATAAAATTTCAATTCATTGTTTGGTACTAATGCACATTGTGTCCCCAATTTTGGTCAAATTTTTCAATAATCTGGATCTGACCTCTGTTTCGTTTCGACCGATCTCAAAACTTCGGACACGAATTTGAACATTGTGTCAAAAATTTCAAAAATATATTTTGGCCTCGAAGGTATTTAGAAAGCATGATACGATCATTACTTGACCAAAAATGGTGACACAATATGCATTAGTACACATTGTTCAAACTTTCGAGTCAATTTTCTAACGCAAAATCAAAAAATAAACAAACCGGTGGCGAAAACGACTCCATCTTTGAAATATCAACAGCCATTATTTTTATAGGTCGCAATTATCGGCTTTACGTGTTGTGCTGAAATTGTTATAATTTAAACAAAATCAAATAAAAAGAAAAGCTTACTAACGTTTACAAATTTAAAAGAACCACACCCCCTAAATCAAACATACATAGGTACCTATTTTCGAAAAAATTGCTTTTTGAAACTCGGAGTCGCAAAAATTTTTGCGCAATCGCTCCATTTCTTTTTTCATAATTTTTCTCTCTTTCTCTGTCAAAAGACTGTCCTCTTTAGACACTATTTCTTTAATTTCTCTCGTCTAACCTTCTTCAGTCTTTAACCCTTTGACAGAACGTCTTTGCCAAATTCAAAATGATCTTTTATTTGACCAGCAAAATCTTTATTTTTTTATTTGTTGTCTTATTCCCCCTATTTTCTTTTTACTTTGATTTGATTGTTTTTTTTATGAAATTTAGGTTTCTCAGAGTTCTTTTGCCGCCACACTTCCAAATGTGAGGACATCGGCAACTCTTAACTAGTGTGCGGCAATGGCCTCGATACGATATTCGATACGATATTTCGATAAAATATCGATATCGAAAAATATCGAATCAATAGCATTTTTCCGATACGATATTCGATACGATATTTCGATAAAATATCGATATCGAAAAATATCGAATCAATAGCATTTTTCCGATACGATATTCGATACGATATTTCGATAAAATATCGGTATCGAAAAATATCGAAAAAAACCGATATATCGCGATATTTTTTCGTAAATTTTTTTTTGAACCAATATGCAAAAAAACGTCATAAAACGACAATAAAAAATTCAAATTTTTAATTTTTCAACTCCACCATGTTTTCCAAGAAAATCTTGCATTTTTCTAGGAAGGAGAGCCCGACGATGTCACAGATGCGTCGGGAAAATTTTGGGATTTTTGTTAAGAAATTTCACCAAAATTTTGCGCAAAATTTAGCATTTTGCTTCGTAATTCGGAAATTTAAAAAAAAAATTGGTTTACATGAGAGCGGAGGATGTCCGGCGGTGCCGATAAGCGCCGCCGGGGGAATTTTTACAAAAATCGGCTAAATTTAAAGCAAAAAATCAAAGCCGCGATGAATTTTTTTAAAAATTGTCTATTGCGCGCGCGTATTTTAATTGAAATTTTTAGAAAATTTATTTAACAAATTTTATTAACGGGGGGGGGGGGTGGGGGGAGCGTACGTGACAGGGTTGCCGCGGGTTGAGAAAAATGTCGGGTCGGGTATCGGGTTGGGAAAAATGTCGGGGCGGGTTTCGGGTAACCCGCGGCAACCCTGGTACGTGACATGAGGCGAAAAAGATATAATTGCTTCACTCAAGCGGGTTCGAACCCAGCACGCAACATCCAACTTGCCGAGAAGACAAACCACTAGGCCATCAATTTAATTGAGCAGTTCCACTAAAATGACTAAATTTTGTCAAAAGTACGTCTCAAACAAAATTCAAACAGTAAATCAATATAATCCATTTAAATTGTGATACATTTTTTGAGTGCATAAACGCGATAAAATATCGCGATATTTTAAGTTACGATATTCGATACGATATTTCGATAAAATATCGGTATCGAAAAATATCGAATTAATAGTTTTTTTCCGATACGATATTTCGATATAAATATCGCGATATATCGCGATATTTTTATCGAATATCGTATCGTGCCGCACACTACTCTTAACGAGGACATGACCGAGCTTAAGCGAACGTTTGTTGTCGGGAAAATGCTTTCGCTGAAGCTTAAGGTGTCGCCAACCGGAAATTCCTTTTGATTAATTTACCATTTTAAGGAAAGCGATTTCCCGACATTGAACAGCTTCAACAATTCCAAGTTCATTGTTTTAATGATTTTTGGTTGGCGCTAATCAAATCAAATTGCTGATTGGCAAATCGATTGAAAGAGTCGGGCGGGTGGCCGTGGCAGGAGGAGAAAATTTGACAGTATTTTTACTTCATAGATTTTCATTCGGTCTCCAACCTAATCAATTTCGACTTTCCGCTCTCCACCGACATGCATTTTGTGTCACCGCAATTTCGTTCGCTTGAGTGAGAGAGTAAAGTGATCAGAAAGGTTTTGATCACCAGTGTCCGTACACCATCAGAGAAAGAGAGAATTCAGAGCCGACTGATCAACCGACTGACTGATCACTTTTTGTGTCCGGAGAGAGTAACTGATCAGTAGGGGCTGGCTGATGACATCATTTGCTGTTTTTTGATTTTGCATTGACTCTGTGCTTATTATTTTCTCTTAAATTATATGTTTTTTCCATAAAGCACTCATTCTTATACATAGAGCCCGGACCGATCGAGATTCATTCGATCGACGAAATTTACCGAGATTTTTTTTTCGGGATTTTTATGGTCTTGAACGAATCACGACCGGTGAAATTTTTTAGTGTTTTTGATCGGTCCGCATATATTCACACATTGTAATTGATGACCAATTAAAAACACAGAGTAAAATCATTAAAATTGAAATTACCCATAAAAATTAATTACGTGCAAATTGATGTTTTTAATTTTAAATTAAGTGTCTTTTTTATTGAAAATTAAAAAAGCCATATGCATATCCCAAAATAACAAATAATTTTCCATTTTTGTACAACTCAAATTTAGCAAGCGCCGGTTGACGTGCTTGGGGACGCGTTGAACTTCTCGTCGCTTTCTTCTTGTACGAAACGGTGTCCGTCTTTCGCGTACACAAAACGGACATGGCGTCCTCCCTGCTGCTGTGTAGTTGAACATTGTGCAGAACAAGTCGAAGAAAATGTCGCCCAGCACACCCAATCAGGGATGGGCGAAGCTCGGCGCACTTCCCGAAGCCGAAGCTCGAAACGAAGCTCAATTTTTTTCGAAGCACGAAGCTCGAAGTTCGAAGCCCAAAATACCCGAAGTTTCGCGAAGCTCGAAGCCGAAGTTTTTAAAAATTTTCTGACGGAATTTGGAAACGAAAATCCGGACCCTCCAAAAAGTTCGGATTCCGAATCCAAGCCAAAATCCATCGGAGGAACCGGAATGAGGGACGGGGATGGTCCGGCGGTGCCGATAGGCGCCGCCGGAATAAATTTTAAATTTTTGACTCGAATTGTTAAAAAAATTGACCTTCAAATTTCATAATATTGGGTTTATTGGTAGATTGAAGTGATCAGTGAAGAAAAAAGTGCAATTCTATGATTAATGCTAGTGATCTTCAAGGCCTGAAATTTACCGAGACTTGACCCCGAGATTTGTAATTTTCATACTTGCTTTACTTCAGGGGGAGGGAGTCGGCGGTGCCGATAGACGCCGCCGGGGAAAATGAAAGTTTTAGTGAACTAAATTTAGAAAAAGTGCCTAAAATTAAAAATCTCCATCTTATAAAGTTTGTTGTTCGCCTATTAATCCGCCACTTTCAAGCTCAAAATTCTGTAATGAATTCTTACCAAAAATCCATCTTTAGAGGTGTGTTTTACCCGAAACTTCGGGTATTTACCCGAAGCACGAAGCTCGAAGTTCAAAGCTCAAAATACCCGAAGTTTCGCGAAGCTCGAAGCCGAAGTTTCGCCCATCCCTGCACCCAATACTGTGCCAAAAAAGGTAGAAATTCCACCGGGAATTTTTCTGGAGATTACGATTCAAAAAGTCCCGGGAACAAATTAACAAAAATGTCGGGCCGGGAGATCACTGAAGCCGGATTCCGGATTTTCCGGTCTATTGGTTTTCTTTTTAATTTTCATAAATATTTTTTATCAATTTGTTTTTTAACTTTATCTTTCACAAAATAAATTTAAATTGCTTTAAATATTGTCAATAAAAAATAATGCCATAACCAAATTGTCAACAAAAACAGATTTTCAGGCACCAAATTAAGCAAATTACCTAAGAAAAGTGCCTCGGCACAAATTTGATAGAGAGAGAAGCCCAATTAGAAAATTCCAACAATTTATGGATTGGATGTTGAAACTCAATTTGTTATTCGAAGTTTTTTGGACCAAATTTAGCATTTGTTCCTATCCTATTTTGGGGTAGGTTGAGTTGGGCTACGGCCCGTTTCTAAACTTCAAATAACACAGAAAAGAGAAATAAAACGACGACAAATGAGGTAGAAAAGGGAAGGGGTTGAAAACTGAGGAGTGATCGATCACCCGGGGAGCCCATTCCCGACGTTGCTGAACAAGTCGCTGCGAAGCTTCCCCCGTCACTGTGCCATTCTCACCACCCCACTCACCGAAGCTGGAATATCATCAGGCAAGTTTAGGGCGGCATTATTTGCTGAAACTTTGAGTCTTGGGGAATTCTCAATTCGATCTTTTTAACTCTCCGGGCGACCACTCTTCCCTGGCGGCCGAAAATACGAACGGAGCGTGGGGGAGGCGGAGGCAACAAACGCTTCGAGGGGGACGGCGACGGCAAACGAACGGTGGGATCCTAATGAAGAATTAAACCAATTTTTGAGATATTTTAACATTTTCTAATTTTTAATTAGTTAAATTTTTGAACGCACGCCTTTGTTGCACAAAATTCTGCGTTCTGAAGGGGTCTCCCCTCATCTTATAACCAACCCAACTCATTACCTCCAAGTTTGAAAATTTATAACCTTTTTCAAAATGATAATTAAAATCATTTGAAAGCTATAAATGAGCCGAATAAAATAAACTTTAATTCAACCCGATATGTTAAGTTTCGCTATCCGAAAGATTTGCGGTCATCGGATAAGCACAGGGGTGGGGAGAGGCACCGGCTCCAAGAAAGTGTTCATTTTTCACTTTTAAATGTATAATTATTAGAGAGAATTTTACCAATTTTTTCAGTAATAAAAATTTGAAAATTTTCATTAATTAAATAGGCCCAACAAGTGCTTTTTTTGAAGTTTTGAATTTAAATGGGTTCTTTTAGGTACGATTATTGTAATAGGTCTATTTCAATGTTGTTAAAAATTGTTAACTTTGTTATATCAATGGCATTTTGTTCATCCCCAAGTTAGAAAGTTGGCACTTTGTCCATTTCTGAATTCAAAATATTGTCGTCACTTTGTCCATTCAATCTTTTTGTTGTTTCTCTTCCAACGGATCCGCTACTTTTGGCATTTTATTGCCCATGCACCGAGGACAAGCGCCAAAAGTTGAGGAGTTTCTCCTGCGTCACTCATTAGTCAAGCGCTGCCAACTATTCTGTAGTGGATGATTGGCGCGAGAATCCATAAGGTCCCCTAATGACATGCCTTTTTTTAAATTGCAAAAATGTGCGGCAGTTTGGGGAGATGCATTCTCGAGAACCGAGACTCTCAAACAGCCCTATTCACTGGAGACAATGCCAGAAGCTGCTGTGCCGAAAGGTGGACATAGGGTAAGGCATTATGTAAATACTTTTGTATTTTTCTGGAATTTTTCAGAAAAAGTGTTTATGTCAGCCAGCCAGTGAAGTTAACTACACATAATGTAGACCGCGCTGGCTGGCTGGCACTAACAAAACCGGTGGGCACACACGCACACGGGCGCTCATCTTTTATTTGCCAGGAATCTTTTGAACGGGCCCCACTCATTTTGTCACCCTTTTATTTGTTAGAACTTAACATAAACCCGAACACCGGCTTTGATTTCGGCTTTTTTGTGGCGCCAAAGCCCGCCCGGGTTTGTTTACTGGGGACCGCAAAAATTCCGAAATTCCCTGGTCTTACAATACAAAGCCTAAATGTATAACAACGCCACTGAAATTCCGTTTATTTTTTGTGCCGCCATTCGTGGTAACCTTCGTTTGCCTCCCGAAAAGTTTATCGATCATCATCGATCAGCAACTCAAACAAGTTGGGGCACGCAAATATTATGTCCGCGCCCTTCCGGTGCCCATGAATCCGTTCCGCGACTGGATGCCAAGAAAAATGTTTGTATCCTGACAATGATCATCTTTTGATCCGGTTCAGTTCGATTTGATCCATTGATCATATACATAATCCTGTCAATTTTTGAACCTTCTTTCTATTTTTTCAGGTCCAAAATTTTTAAATTTAATTTTTACAAAATCAATCTGAGGGAAGTTTTGTTTTTTACGACAATTTTTTTGTTGAAATGATACTTTTAATCACAGATGGTTTACCCATGGGATGGGATTCTGTGTACCGTATTTTATTAAAATTTTGGTTCCGTTCCTGTATTCCGTGTTTTATGAGAATGGCACGGCACATCCCCGCCGGTGACTCCCAACAAATGTAAGGAATTTAAATGTCTAAAAGAAATCAATTATGAGGCCCCCGTCCGGGAGGGGAAAAAAAAATTTGAATAAGTGCTTTTAGGGGAAAATCGATTGAATCACAAAAAATTGTCCGCCCGATCACTACCGATGATGGAGCGGATCTTCGAAACAAAATTTTAAACGTAATTTAAAAAATAACAAATTACAAAACTAATAACCTCCACTCGCTGTTATTGTTGTCACCAGCGCCGCCACTGCTTCTGCTCGCCAATATGAACACCGACGAGGCCCTGTCATGGCTCTAAAAAGTTTATGTCAAAAGAAAAGGCCATAAATTCAGGGTAGGGGACGGTTGAGTCTGACCGTTTGAGTCTGCCAGTTGAGTCTGGCCGGTGAGTCTGGAGGACAGTTGAGTCTGGCCGTTTGAGTCTGGCTAGAAGAAAAAAATGTTTTAATTGAGTGTCAATAAAAATTAAAGACCAGGCAATAATTCTAAAAAAATGGTTAATACTAAAGCAGGTGCTCCCCATTTAAAAAAAATATTATATTATTTTTGATAGAAGTCATGCTAACCATCTTTCTATGGATTATAGAGGCGTATCTGTCCACTATCTCGACCAATTTCGAAGCCCTCGAACAATTTTTTGAAGAATCAAAAATTTCCAAAAATCAATTTTGGCTCCAAAATATTTCAAGAATTACAAAATGCCAACAAAACAGGAAGTAATTTTCAAATTCATGATTTTGAATCATTTTAAGGCTAAAATTGATTTTTGAAATTTTCAAAAATGTTCGAACTCGAGCCAGGGGTTTGGAATTAGTCGAAACCGTGGTCAGATTCGGATTCTACGCCCCAAAATATACCTAGAAACACCTTTGCCAGACTTAACAGCCAGACTCAACTGTCCCATTCCCTAAATTCAATAGATACCAGTAGAAAAAAAGAAAATTTTCTCAAAAAGTCAAATCATATTTTTTGAAACGTAAAAATTTCAATTATGATTTTTTGATTGGAGATTGCTTTTACGAGTAAAACTTTTTTTTAATTTTTTTCTGGAATTGGGAGAGCGGGCCTCATCAGTGTGGACCCTTCTAAAAGGCAAAACACGGTGTGTTTCGGCCCTAACCACAGACACACAAACTAATTATTGACCAGGGGAAACGGAAAGGGGGGATTGAATTCCGCCCTTCCTACCGCTGAACTGCTTAAACCCGACGGACGCTTTCTTGAATTGGTGATAATTTCTCGGGTTCTAACCCAAAAATTGATCAAAAATTCTCCATTTCCGCGGGGTGTAACCAAAAAAAATTTTTCCCGGCGGCGCCTGTCGCACCGCCGACACTTATTTTTACAAAATGAAAAACCACATTTATTATTTAGAGGTTAAATAAACATTTAGTAAATTGAGGTTTTTTGGTCCCACCCAAATGATGCATTTTTGCTAGCCAAATGATGTTTTTGAAAATTTTTATCATGATTAGGTAATTCGCTTTTTTCGTTTTTGCTGTCTATGGATCAATTTCATAGAACGGACATTGATTCGTTCCCCTCGAAAACATAAACTCCAAAGTCAATCTAAGCCCTAAGCTTAGGTTGGCTTAGGCCTAAGCTCAGCTTAAGGTGACGTCCCTGGGGCCCAAACAGGCCCAAACGTCCCCGACCCGTTGTTTTCTCTTAGTTTATAAGGGCTGCTACTTTTAGGCTTGAAAAAAAGCGCCTAAAAAAGCAAGAAATTCTATGAATGATCCTGACAAAAAAAATTCGAATTTATTGTATTTTTTAGAGAATTTTTCAAAAGTGATTTTGGCAAGAAAAATTCAAATCTTAAGATATTTTTTGATCAATTCAAAAAAATCGCCAAAAATGCCAAAATAGGCTCTAAAAATCTTCAAATACCCGAAATAGGCTTGAGCCTATTTTAGGCTCGAAAAGTCCGAAATAGGCTTTTTTAGGCTCGGCTAGGCTCGTTAAAACGAACAATTTTCGGATTAAAACCATGTTTTTCGTGCCTCGTCAAAACATAACTGCAGAAAAAATAGGCTTTAAGCCTAAAAGTAGCAGCCCTGTTTATAAGGATTTGCCTACTTTAAGCAGAGATATGAATTTAAAAAAAATTCATTTTTTAAAGTATAAGGTGAAAATTTTCATATACATACTTAGGTCAAATCTTTATGATTCTGCCTGAGACATGTCCGTCCGTATTCGAAAATTTTGCCGCTTTGAATTTTCAAATAAGTTTTTTTTAATTTTGGGAGGGGTGGGTTTTTGAGGGGGGGGGGGGTCGGCGGTGCCGAAAGGCCCCGTCGGGAAAATTTTTGGAATTTTGACTCAATTTATTAACAGATTTGCAACCAAAAGCAATTTGTTAAGCTTTTTAGGAATATTGGGTCCGGAAAATTTTTTGAACATTTAACAAAATTCCTTAAGAAAATTATCCCAATAATTACCAATCTTACAAAATAAAAAGGGCCCCCCTTACCCGGAGAGGATTCCGGATCAGAATCCTGGTCTGAGATTCCCGGATCAGAATTTTGTAAAAGACCTACCAGGATCAAAATCCTGGTCCCAAATTTCAAAACCTAAACTTTTTTCAATAAAAATGAAAACACAGAGAAAAAATGGAGGTGTGCCAAGGTACGTTTTGCCAACTTAGCAAAATTATTACGTTTTGCCACGAAATTTGCCGCCCACATAAAAAGGAAGGGTTTTATTGCAACCGCGGTCTGGCAAGGTGACGCGGAGCATTTACGCATATTTTCTCAAATTATATGTTTTTTTCCCATAAAGCACTCCTTCTCATACACAGAGACCGGACCGATCGAGATTCATTCACCGAGATTTTTTATGGTCTTGAACGAATCTCGACCGTTGAAATTTTTTTAGTGATTTCGATCGGTCCCTCTCATATAAATGACGTAGCCAGTGTTTATGTTACGTTATTATATTCACACGTTGTAACTGATGACCAATTAAAAACACAGAGTAAAATCATTAAAATTGAAATTACCATAGTGCTGTTTTTAAATTTTAAATTAAGTTGCTTTTTTTATTGAAAATTAAAAAAACCATATGCATCTTCTTAAAATAACAAATCATTTTCCATTTTTGTACAACTCAAATTTCGCAAGCGCCGGTTGACGTGCTTGGGGACGCGTTGAACTTCTCGTCTTTTTCTTTTTGCATGGAACGGTGTCCTTCTTGGTAGCCAAGCTGACATGGCGTCCTCCCTGCTGCTGTAGTTGAACATTGTGTAGAACGAGTCGAAAAAAATGTCGTCCAACACACCCAATCAATACTGTGCCAAAAATTGTGGAAATTCCACCGGGAATTTTTCTTGAGATTACGATTCAAACGTTCCGGGAACAAATCAACAAAAATTCCGGGCCGGGACGTCATTTTTTGAAGCCGGATTCCGGGGTTCCCGGTCCAATGGTTTTCTTTTTAATTTTCATAAATATTTTAAATCCAAAATTTTGAATTTTATGCCACTTTTATCAATTTGTCTTAAACTTTATTTTTCACAAAATAAATTTTTAAATTGCTTCAAAATATTGTGAATAAAAAATAATGCCATAACTAAATTGTCAAAAACAGATTTTCAGGCACCAAAATATGCAAATTACCTAAGAAAAGTGCCTCGGCACAAATTTGATAGAGAGAGAAGACCAATTGGAAAATTCCAACAATTTATGGATTGGATGTTTTGAAATTCGATTTGTTATTCTTCGAAGTTT
Source organism: Globodera pallida (assembly GCA_020449905.1). Taxonomy (NCBI): domain Eukaryota; kingdom Metazoa; phylum Nematoda; class Chromadorea; order Rhabditida; family Heteroderidae; genus Globodera; species Globodera pallida. The sequence goes on from JAIXHY010000011.1 coordinate 1,488,050, forward strand.
TTTGGACCAAATTTGCCTAAGAAAATTTAAGTTTGGCTTTTGTGAAATTAATTAATTGTTTTTTAAGTTTAATTTGTAAACATTTTTAAATTATGTAATAAATACCACACAAATCACTAATTAAATATTACGAGTGTTTACAAAAATAAATGTAAACAAAATCACAGATTAGCATTTTAGCCAGCAGTCATGACCGCTGTTTCTCACCAAATTGCCGCCGCCGCTGCATCAGCTGCTGCACTTCCCACTAAAGGTAACGACAAAAGCACGGACCGATCGAGATTCTCGATTGGTCCTCAAGTTCGGGCTCTAGTAACGACTACGGCTTTTTGTTTTGCTGCCAGTGCCCGGAGCGTCGACAACACCGCCGACAGCAACAGAAACGGCACTCTCGGCAAGCAGGTATATATTATTCAAGAGGTTTACTTCCGAAATCTTGAACAATCTCGACGCAAACCGACAATTTCTTGTCGATAAAATTAATTGAAGATGTTTTTCCTGAGTTTGAAGACTCAAGAATCGCAGTTATATGATCAGTAGGGCGGCTGCTATTTTTAGGCAAATGCATAAATTGAGGTTAATTTTGAATAAAATTTTATTGAATTTTAATATTAAAAAAGGAAATGTTAATGCCTATTTTGGCATTTTTTGTGCCCTATTTGACGCCTATTTTAGAAAGTTTTCGTGGCGCCTATTTTGCCATTTTTCTTGCTTAAAAGTAGCATCTCTAATGATCGGAGTTATAAAATAGCAGTTAAGATAACAAACACCAAGTGGATTTTCGAATTTTGAAAGAATTTTTTTTTTCAAAATTCCTCTCGATTATTTTGTTTATATTTTTGCGAAAGCATTTTGTTAAGATTTAGCTGAAATAAACACTTGCACAACATCGTCATCATCAACCGCCTCAACATTGGATGTTGAACTTCAAGCAGTACAACAACAACAACAACTGCGGGAGGTTGCAGAACACAAATTTTAGGGATACGAAAAATTCCCGCGTTTTTTCAATTGGAAGCAAAATTTATTTCCTTTATGTGTCTTTAAATTAAAATTAACGTTTTTATACTTTTGCAAAATTCGTTGTTGCTGACCAGCGACCAATGATCAATGATCAGGCCCGCTATTGTTCTCCGGTGCCGAAGGGGATTTGAATTTCAATCGATCCGGGCTTTTATAAAGCTAAATTATTGTCTTTATAATATTTATGTCTTTTAATCGAGTGCGGATCAGCGATCAATTATCAGGCCGATAACAGTTTCATCTGCCGGTGCCGAAGGGGATTTGAATTTTGCGCTTTTAAATCCATCGGGCTTTTATAAAGCTAAATTTATTGCCTTTATAATATTTATGTGTCTTTTAATCGATTGCGGATAAGCGATCAATGATCAGGCCGATAACAGTTTCAGCTGTTGTTCTCCGGTGCCGAACATAACCATCTGGTGGCTGTAGTTATGCAGCTTAAACATATTAATTTAAATAATAAAATTTTGGAATTTTAAATAAAAAAGTATCCCCTTTTAATCGGTGTTGGGTAGTTGCAAAATCCGCCCTTTTTTTTAGAAAAAAAAATGTTTTTAAAATGCCGGGCTTAATCCCAAAAAAAAACAAAATAAAATTCGTGCCACGATTTCGTCATTTTGTCCGTCTATTCCGCTCACTGAACGACCGTCACAGTCCACCGTCCCCACCGTTCCGTCGTCTGTCGAGCGAATGGTGAAAATTCGTTCGGACGCCTCATAGCCAGCCCTTTGAAATTTAAAAATAGAAATTTTAGACTTTTCGGGTTTTCGAATTGATGTTTGGAGTCTGAATTTCCGGACCTTTTAGTAGAGACCGGACCCAAAGTTTTTTTGTAAACTTTTTTGTACAAATTTTGTTTGGTCAAAATTTGACTTCCAAAAATTTAAGCGTACAAAAATTTTTGACCAATAAAATTTTTGGTACTACAAATTTTGTAGGGGTCCAACCGGTCTCTACCTTTAGTGCCCAAAATTTCCGGGTTTTTTATTTTTTTGAAGGCCTACGTGTGAGGGGTAGGTGCGGAATAAATTTTTATTTTGTACATTAAAATTTCCCCACTAATTTTAGAGGGGTTTTTTGAAGTCTTTCTAAGCTTTGCTTAAGGCGCTTTTTTAGTTAATTTGTAACCGACTTGGAGTTGATGTCATCCAAAAATTTGGAATGGCATCGCATGCCGTCCACGGCGTTGCAAAAAGATGCCCACTCAAAAAGACGGCACAAATGGAACGCGCCGCGGTTGGCACCGCCGACCCCAATAAATGTGTGCACCAAATTGGTCAACGGGGGGCCCAACTTTTCCCCGGTGTCCACACAAACGCCGCCGAGAATTGCCTGCAAAAATAATTTTTAATTATAATTTTAAACAAAAAAATTGTTTTAAATTAAAAATCGGAGGGTTTTCGCCGTTTATAATTCTTTAAAAATATATATATTTAAGATTTTATTTAGTCTTAAAAATATAAACAGTGTTTCCGTTGAAGATATTTAAAAACCCTTTCAATTTATAAGGGAATTTTTTTTTTTGATGATATTTTTAAGTATATTGAAATATAAATAATAAAAAATAAAGTTAAACATTTTTCCTGGCAATTTAAACAATTTTGTGAATGTTTTACGCTCTTTACAGTAACTTTCGGGCTGTCGGTGAGCCCATACTGTAGCCAATGATGTCCACTTGGGACGAGTGAGTGAATTGTGTGACGGCACGAATCAGCAGACGAATCTTTTTTTTGGTAATTAGAAAAAATTTAAATAAAAACACTTTATATAATTTAAAAAAAACTTTGCATGGTAATTTATTTATTAATATTTTTTCTAATTTTTTACAATTACAAATTATTGCTATTCTTTCGATATTTAAAAATTTGGAATATTACTAAACATAGGTATATAAATTAAATTAGAGGCACATTTTTTGGCCCGGAATGCCGGATTCCGGGCATTTTGGGTGGGCGGGCGCGCGGGGCGGGCGAATGTTTTTTAACAAAACAAAAAAAGAGAGAGTTTATTATGAACATAAACAACATTTTCTATTAGCCCCCCCCCCGGCGCCAATTCAATTGTCACCGGAGGGCGCCGTTCCATTCATTAGTGCTCGGCACGATACGATATTTCGATATAAATATCGCGATATTCATATCGAAATATCGTATCGAATATCGTATCGGAAAAAAACTATTAATTCGATATTTTTCGATACCGATATTTTATCGAAATATCGTATCGAGGCCATTGCCGAGCACTACCATTCATCTTTCATTGGGCGTGTATTTATTGTTCTTGTGCGATTGGTGTTGGATGATGAGCTTGTTTTGTACGGCTTGGCCATGATGAAAGCGATGTTTCTGTTTGTTTGCTTACTTTCAATTGGCATTTTTATTGGCATTGTGCAGAATGTGCACAAAATGCACCTGACATTTATTCATATTAACTAATTTACACTAATCAATCCGAAATTGAATGAAATTGGCCTCTCTTTTTTCCAATTCTTCGATCGTCGACGAGAAAAAATTCGTAATTTCCATTTTTGGGCATATCTCGAGTCCAAACGATCGATCGGCCCCATCAATCACATTTTACTGCAAGTTCATGACCGTCGACGAATCATCGCCGCCGGTTGGTTGGAAAGCGATGCCTCGAGCAAAAAAGTCTAAAATATTATTTAAAAATAAATATTTTATTCAAAATATTTGCTAAACGCCAGAGTTCGCAAATCAATCTGATCTAATCCCGGATCAGATCACTGTCCAAAATTAATTAGGTGCCATAAAACAATGATCAAAAACTGTGTATCCGAACCCTAATTAAAACCCTAAAATTGTAAAAATTAATTATAATTTCGCGCACATTGAAGCAGCAACATTTGGTTGGCCATTTCAGTTTTGTTTTTGCTTTTCTGTCAGTCTGTCGCTGGCAAATTTGGGCCAAAAATATGCACAAAATGATGCACATTAAAGCGCATAAACAAAGGCTGGAAGACATTTGTTTTTTTATTCTAAACAAATTGTTTTGTTAATTAAACAAAAAAAAATGATAACATAAAAAAGATAAAAATTTCACGGTGAAATTTGTTATTTTTAGTTTTGGGTTTCTTATATTTTTTCAAAAATACAGAAACTTTCCTTTTAAAAAATATTTCGCAAATCCCCGAACGGATAAAACCGATACGGATATAAAAAATACAACTTATCCGGATATATCGCTGTATATCCGCACCGGATAACGGATACGAATTTCGAATAATAAGACGGATACAAAGGCCGCAGATATCGGGTACCGATTCAAAAATTTTTATCCATAGCCATGCCTTCTTTTTAGTCGGAAATTTTGGCTATTCGGGCCTAGAAAAACCTATTTTGGGATTTTCGGGTCTAAAATAGGCTTGAGTTAATAGCCAGCGGCAAACTTGCCGATTTATGAACGCGCGGGTCCCGAGTGGCGCACTTTTGGTGTCTCGCTCGCCTCGCTTCACCTCCACCCAATCCATTCCATTCGTCCCTCGGCTCCCACGCCATTCACACACGGCCGTTATTGATTCTGTTTGTGCTCTGCATTAAATATACAGCCATGGCCATATGTATGTTTAGTCGAAAACCATGAACAAAATAGAAAAAATAATTAAGGAAATAGACCTAACATAAAATAAAACTAAATTAAACTCAAAAGGTTTGAAGTTTTCTCCTCGAACGAAAGCATTTTTTCCCTCAAATTTGGGTGTGTTCTAAATTTTAATTAATTTACTTACATTGCGAAAGCGCGGGCCTCTTGCATGTCGGCGCGGCAGTCAGCAGAACTGGTGCCAGAAAATCTCTTCCGCACTTTTGCCGCCATACTTCAACATTATGTTTGCAAACATCTGTTTGCGGCTGCAATTGATGCGCCTCTCAGAAGTTAACGATCCCAGCACTTGGCCGACCGGAACGATGGTAATCTAATGTAATTAACTAATAAGTTTTTAAATTCATTAAAAAGCAGGTACTTCAAGAAACTCAGCCGCCTCTTCAAGGTACGATAGCGCAAAAAGATGTCAACACTCGTGTATGGCCGTGCGCGCCTCCTCCTCTTCTCCGCCGGGCTGCCTGCCTGTCTCAAATCTTGCAAGACAGAGGTTTTCGAGTTTGGGGTTGAATGACGGGGTGAGAGGGGACAGGAAATTCGGTTTTTATTTTTTTGGCCAATCTTTTTTTTTTGTTGGGCAGCTCGTATTGCAACGCTGCGCCCGACCCGAAATTCTATCGAAGGTTTTGGAAGGGAGGGCGCATTTTTTTTTGATTTGTTTTACAAAAAATTCGGGGTTTATTAAATTTGACACAATTTTGGCCTTCCTATTTCCTCTGGGTAATAATTAGTTTGGGTGTCTGTGGGGTAGGGCCGAAACACAGTGGTTTGCCTTTTGGAATTTTGGGAGGGTCCACACTGATGAGGCCCGCTCTCCTAAATTCCAGACAAAATTATTAGTTTTGTTTTTCAATTTGTTTTTTTTAAATTTTTATGTTTTAAAAAATTGGTTTGAATATCCGCTCCAGCATCGGTAGGCGATCGGGCGGAAGATTTTTTGTGATTTAATCAATTCCCAAATAACAATAAAAACAACTTTACCGTCAATCATTTTATTGTTGTGTATAAACCAGGTGCATGCCTTGCCTCTTTATTGTGCGCTATGGCCTTTCTTGTTTTGAATGCCGATCCAAAGCATCAAGAAAACGGTGCCAAAGCCAAGAAACTGGAGGCCAAAGTGCCGATGAATAACTCCTTGAACATGTTGCGCGTCTTCTTCGGGCTGTTCACCTAAAAGAGAGAAAATTGGCGTAGAAATGGAATCACTCAAACTATTGACGTGAATATTCAAACTTTTCGAAAAAATTGCTTTTGAAATTCGGAGTCGCAAAATTTTTTCGCAATCGCTCCATTTTCTTCCATAATTTTTCTCTCCTTCTCTGTCAAAAGATTCGCACGGAAACTGTTTTGGGGGTATATTTTGGTTAAAAAAGAAGCCCCAGCTAACCGAAGGGCGCGGACATAATATTGCTTGCCCCCACTTGTTTGGGAATCTTGTATGCCCGACCAACCGACCGACCTGTTCTTTCGACAGCGCTGCAAATGCGAATGAATCGTGGAATGGCATATGCTGGAAGGTTGGCACGAAGTCGGGTACTCAATTGTCCAAGAAATTCCTGTCAATTCAATGCTTACACTTTATGATTGTTGACGACAAAAGCTTTTTTAGGTGCATTATTGTTATAAAACGGTCATTTTTAAATATTTCAGAAAATTTTGAAGAAAAAAAAGTGTTTTGTTTGAAAATAAAATTCAATTAATTTCATATTTATAAAAATTAAATTCAATTATATTGGTAAAAAAAGAAGCCCCAGCTAACCGAAATTAGGGTCTCACCGTTCGTTTGCCGTCGCCGTCTACCTCGACTTGCCTAATGATGTTCCAGGTTTGGTGAGTGGGGTGGTGAGAATGGCACAGTGACGGGGGAAGCTTCGCCGCGACTTGCTCAGCAAGTAAATTGCAGCCTTCCACCGAATCGACAAAGTAATGGCAATTGGAAGCAGAGAGCGAAGATCTGAAGCAGTTCAGCACTTTTAATTTCTCTCATTCAGAGTTAAAAACAATTAAAAAAATGTGCCGGGAGGGCAGCTGCCCCGATTCAAACTCTCCATTGCCCTAACAAAAATCTCAAACTCCCAAATGATTGTTGACGCCTTTATAAACCCCCCCCCCCCCCCAGTGTTGGCCACATTGTTTTTTACCCAATTCGTTTTTGACCCAATTCGTTTTTTACCCAATTCGTTTTTGACCCAATTCGTTTTTTACCCAATTCGTTTTTGACCCAATTCGTTTTTTTTGGGACGATTCGTACACAGAGCCAGGACCGATCGAGATTCATTCGATCGACGAAATTTTACCAATTTTTTTCGGGATTTTTTAGTGTTTTTGATCGGTCGGCAAGTCCGGACTCTTCGATCGACTCTCATATAAATGACGTAGGCAGTGTTTATGTTACATTATTATATTCACACGTTGTAATTGATGACCAATTAAAACACAGAGTAAAATCATTAAATTGAAATTACTCATAAAAATTAGTTATGTGCAGATTAGAGCCCGGTCGAGACGAGATCTCGTCTCGAAATCTCGAAAAATCTCGACGAGATTCTCGAGAAATCTCGTCTCGACATCTCGTCTCGAATAAAACTGAATTTTCGAGATTTTTCGAGATACGAGATTTTTTCGAGAATCTCGTCTCGCTCGAAAGAAGCTCGAGATTCTCGATCTCGACTCCAAAATTTTTCATGAAAACAGTGCTCTTCTTAACAAAGATTGCCAATTTTTGTAAAAAAATTCCCCCGGCGGCGCCTGTCGGCACCGCTGGACATACTCCATTTTGGCTGCAAATCTTTTAACAAAGTGAGTTAAAAATTCAAAATGTTCTCGGGGGCGCCTATCGGCACCGCCGAACCTCTTCTCACTCCCAAAAGTGAATTAAAATTCTCAAAAAATATTTTTGAAAAATTTCTTAAAAAATGTTTAAAAAATTCTAACAATTTTCTCACCGGCTCTTTCATACCCCACTATGGATTAAGCAGAGGCGAAACGCCAAAATTTAAGCAATTTCTTTTATGATTCAAAAAATAACCAAGCGGCAGACAGCATATGGGCAGACACTATATCCCCTCACCCAGGGCCGTAGCCAGAAAAAATTTTCGGGGGGGGGCAAACCAAAAAAAGCGATTCATAGGGGTGCATTTTTGGGTTTTATTGCATTTTTCTTATGAAAAAAACTTAATTTTTCAGTAAATTTTTTAGAATTTTTAATTTTTGTTAAAAATTACTAAAAATTTTGAAAAATTTGTCGATTTTCAAATTTTTCAAAAATGCAATTTTTTTTTGGTAATTTTGCTTTTTTGGGGATGCGGGTGGGTCGGCGGTGCCGATAGGCGCCGCCGAGAAAATTTTGAAATTTTGACTCGATTTGTTAACAGATTTTCAACCAAAAATTTGAAAAATCGGCTCTTTTTTCGATGTTTTTTAGGAATGGGTGGGGTCGGCGGCGCCGATAAGCGCCGACGAGAAAATTTTTTGATTTCTGATTACAATTTCTTAAAAAAGTTGGTCAAAAAACGTAAAAGTTCGAAACAAAAGGGTCCCCCCTATGGTTTTTTTCCCTCAAAAAACACTTCGGGGGGGGGGGGGGCAGCTGCCCCCCCTTGCCCCCTCCCTGGCTACGGGCGGCCCTCACCATTGAATTTTCTTTTGATTTTCAAAACTTTGAACACATGCTAACACTTATATTTTGTTACCAAATTTTGCAGACATGCTTCTACTGATCCCTTCTTACCCTTACAAAATTTGGTGGAGTTTCTGAGAATTTTGAAAAAAAAAATTAATTTTCATTAAAAATCTCGAATCTCGACTGTTCCGGCTCGAGATTTTTCGAGAATCTCGTCTCGACTAAAATGAGCTTCACGAGATTTTTCGAGATCCGAGATTTTTTCGAGAATCTCGTCTCGAGTCTCGCTCGAAGCTCAAGTCCGGGCTCTAGTGCAGATGTTTTTAATTTTAAATTAAATTGAGTTTTTTTATTGAAAATTAAAAAAGCCATATGCATAATGCCAAAATAAAAATCATTTTCCATTTTTGTACAAACTCAAATTTCTCAAGCGCCTGTTTCACATGCTTGAACGCGTTGAATTTCTCGGGTTTCCTTCGCGTACACAAAACGGACATGGCGTCCTCCCTGCTGCTGTAGTTGAACATTGTGCAGAACTAGTCGAAGAAAATGTCGCCCAGCACCCAAACCGGTGCAAAAAAGTGTGGAAATTCCACCGGGAATTTTTCTTGAGATTACGATTCAAAACGCCCCGGGAACAAACAAATCAACAAAAATGTCGGGCCTGAAGATTACTTTTTGAAGCCGGATTCCGGATTTCCCGGTCTATTGGTTTTTTTTAAATTTTCATAAACACTTTTTATCAATTTGTTCATAAACTTTATCTTTCAAAAAATAAATTTAAATTGCTTCAAAATATTGTGAATAAAAAATAATGCCATAACTAAATTGTCAAAAACAGATTTTCAGGCACCAAAATATGCAAATTACCTAAGAAAAGTGCCTCGGCACAAATTTGATAGAGAGAGAAGCCCAATTGGAAAATTCCAACAATTTATGGATTGGATGTTTTGAAATTTGATTTGTTATTCTTCGGAGTTTTTTGGACCAAATTTAGCATTTATGCCTAAAATTTTCGATAAGAACATTTAAGTTTGGCTTTTGTGAAATTATTTAATTGTTTTTTAAGTTTAATTTGTAAACATTTTTTAAATTATGTAATAAATACCACACAAATCACTAATTAAATATTACGAGTGTTTACAAAAATAAATGTAAACAAAATCACAGATTAGCATTTTAGCGCAGTCATGACCGCTGTTTCTCACCAAATTGCCGCCGCCGCTGCGTCAGCTGCTTCACTTCCCACTAAAGGTAACGACAAAAGCACGGACCGATCGAGATTCTCGATTGGTCCTCAAGTTCGGGCTCTAGTAACGACTACGGCAAATGCGCTTTTTCGGTACTCGGCAATCCCAAAAAAAATGCACGAATCGTTGTGCTAAACTTTAGTAGCGATCGTACAACTGCACAGTTACCGTACCCACCAGGGATTTGTAACTGAATGCCAACAAAAATATTCAAAATCCGGCATTCCGGCTCCAAAAAAAATGTCCGGAACAGCGGCCTTCCGGGTACATCCTTGGCGCGCGCCCCTCAGAACATGTGTACGTAATATTGGTCGAGAGTCTGGAGTCGATCAAATCACGAGTTTTTTGTGTTTCCGAAATCTGGAAACTAAAAATGTCCCCGGAAACCCGGAATCCGGGTACATCCCTAGAAGTCTCGAGTTTTATGGATTTTCTCCGTCTTCCAGCCTCGGTTCTCAAAGTTAAAACTAATTATTTTTCTAGGCCCAACCGCGTTCCTGGACTCCGCCTCGCTGCTGGTGTTCGCCGGTGCCCTTCTGTTACCGTTAGGATTATTGAAAAGCAGCAGCAGTATTAACAAAAAAATTTTGAAATTTTTTAGACCCCTCAAAAACATTTTTTTGTCAGAAAATTGTCGTAAAAAACGATTTCACAAATTACTTGTTCAAGTTCCCTCTTCTACATGGCCGTTATGATTTTGATTTGCTGTCAGTGCCCGGAGCGTCGACAACACCGCCGACAGCAACAGAAACGGCACTCTCGGCAAGCAGGTATATTATTGTTCAAGAGGTTTACTTCCGAGATCTCGAACAATCTCGACGCAAACCGACAATTACCGTGTCATAAAATTATTTGAAGGATTGAAGATGTTTTTCCTGAGTTTGAAGACTCAAGAATCGCAGTTCTTGATCAGAAGGGCGGCTGCTATTTTTAGGCAAATGCATAAATTGATTTATTGTTAAATTTAAATCAAATTTTTATAATAAGAAAGGAAATTTTATTGCCTTTTTGGCTTTTTTGTGCCTATTTGATGCCTATTTTAGAAAGTTTTCGTGATACCTATTTTGCCATTTTTCTTGCTTAAAAGTAGCATCTCTAATGATCAGAGTTATAAAATAGCAGTTAAAACAGGGTTCGTAACTAAAATTTTTCAAAATAAGGACAGTGAAGGTCAAAAATAAGATTTTGTTGGCAAAAATAAGGACACTTTAAAAAATGTTCAAAAATACTTTTTTTGCATGAAATGTTATTTTTCTCCACCAACAATTTTCTCAACATTTGGGGTTGAAAATTGCTCCCGTGGATTTTAGAAAATTTTTGCCGATTTACGATTTTCAAAAATGCAATTTTTTTTGTTGCGAATTCTGCATTAGTAGGGGGTGGGGGTCGGCGGTGCCGATAGGCGCCGCCGAGAAAATTTTTGAATTATTGAATCAATTTGTTACAGATTTGCAACCAAATTTTTAAAAAATGCGGTACTTTTTTTGAAGTTTTTTAGGAATGGGAATGGCTGGCGGTGCCGATAGGCGCCGCCGGAGAAATTTTTTGAATTTCGAGTCACTTTGGTAAGAAAATTGGTTCAAAAATCTGAATTATCCTGAAAATCAGTACAAATCAAAATTTGGATAAAAATTAGCAAAATACTGTTATTTTTTAAGCGAAAATTCAAAAAAGAATGCGAAAAATGCATAATAAAGGAAGAAATTTTGAAGGTTTGTGGCAAAAAATTGACCAAAACATTACGCCAAATCAAAAAATTTAACTAATTTCAGTAAAACTTTATTGATTGGCTACAGTACATTTCGACACTGGACGTTTCGACTGGACATTTCGACACTGGACGTTTCGACACTGAGTTTTAAAAGTCGACAAAATGGTAATTTATAGGGTCACAGTCCGTAGAATCCGAGTCTGAGCTCTAATTTCGACCCGATTTAGAACCCTAAACCCGAATTCGAACAATTTTTCGAAAATTCAAAAATTTTCAAAAAATCAATTTCGCCTCAAAATCAGTGTTTTCCCGGTTCCGGTTCCGGTGCCGGTTCCAGCGGTTCCGGGAACCGGTTCCGGAACCGGAACCGCGGAACCGCGAAAAATTTGGAACCGATTTTGGAACCGGTTCCCGGAACCGCCAAAATCCGGAACCGCTTCGGAACCGGAACCGCGGAACCGCCAAAATCCGGAACCGCTTTGGAACCGGAACCGCGAAGAGCTTGGAACCGCTTCGGAACCGGTTCCGGAACCGGTTCCAATACATGTTTTTCCAGTGCATAATGAATTGAATATGATTAGTTTTTGAAGCGAATAGCCTTTTTACACAACAAAGCAAAACTTCCAAATACAAAGCATCAACAATTTTGATTTCCTTGAGTATCTTTCGCTCTATCAATCTATTAAATACATGCAGATCAATAACTATAAATTAGAGTTGGCCGGGATCGGGATCCCGGTCGGGATCGGGCGGGATTATCCCGGTTTTTGAAATCCCGATCCCGATCTCGATTGGTGTGGTGGGGTTCAGTTCCCCGACAATGTATCTGACTTTCTATGAACATTTACGGTGGTGTTAACAATTCTAAAAATTATTTTAAATTTTTCCTTTTTTTAAAAAATATTTTAGATGACAATTCACAAGTTTTTCATTCATTTTTTGGTTGTAAATCATAGGGCTTTGTTTTGCAACATTCATAATTTTTGGACCAATTTTCTTAACAAATCTTGTTCAATCTTCAAGAAAATTTTCCCGGCGGCGCCTATCGGCGCCGCCGGACCTTTGATCATTTTCTATGTAAGTTGGAGTTGAACAACATTTTTCTGATTTTTAAAAAAAATTTTTGGCTATATTTACAAATTATTGGAATTTGGAACCGGAACCGTTGGAACCGGTTCCGGAACCGGTTCCCGGAACCGCCAAAATCCGGAACCGCTTTGGAACCGGAACCGCGGAACCGTGAAAAACCGGAACCGGTTTGGAACCGGAACCGTCAAAATTCGGAACCGCTTCGGAACCGGAACCGCGGAACCGTCAAAATTCGGAACCGCTTTGGAACCGGAACCGCGGAACCGTCAAAATTCGGAACCGCTTTGGAACCGGAACCGCGGAACCGTCAGGAAAACTGGAACCGGGAAAACACTGCTCAAAATCTTCAAAAAGCATGAATTCGATCTCTACTTGCCTTTTTGATGGCATTTTTGCTTTTTGAAGATTTTAAGAACAAAATGTTTTTTTTCATTTTCGAAAAATTGTTCGAATTCGGGTTTAGGGTTCTAAATCGGGTCGAAATTAGAGCTCAGACTCGGATTCTACGGCCCTGAAACCCTATAAAGTACCATTTTGTCGACTTTTAAAACTCAGTCCAGTGTCGAAACGTCCAGTGTCGAAACGTCCAGTGTCGAAATATCCAGTGTCGAAACGTCCAGTGTCGAAATGTCCTGCAACGGAAAAAACGTATTGATTTACCCGAAAACCAAAAATAAGAACAAAATAAGGACTAAGGCCTGAAATAAGGACAAATCTTATAAATAAGGACATTTAAAATTTATAAGATTGGCACTCCTCAAATAAGGAAAAATCTTATAAATAAGGACATTTAAAATTTATAAGATTGGCACTCCTCAAATAAGGAAAAATCTTATAAATAAGGACAGTTACGAACTCTGAGTTAAAATAACAAACACCAAGTGGATTTTTGAATTTTGAAAGATTTTTTTTTCAAAATTCCTCTCGATTATTTTGTTTATTTCTTTGCGAAAGCATTTTGTTAAGGCTTAGCTGAAACAAACACTTGCACAACATCGTCATCATCAACCGCCTCAACATTGGATGTTGAACTGCAAGCAGTACAACAACAACAACAACTGCGGGAGGTTGCAGAACACAAATTTTAGGGATTCAAAAAATTCGCGCGCGTTTTTTCAATTGGAAGCAAAATTTATTGCCTTTCATAATATTTATGTGTCTTTAAATTAATAAATTAACGTTTTTATTCTTTTGCAAAATTCATTTTTTTGTTGCGGACCAGGATTAATGATCAATGATCAGGCGCCGCTAACAGTCTGAGCTGTTGTTCTCCGGTGCCAAAGGGATTTGAATTTTGCGCTTTTAAATCCATCGGGCTTTTATAAAGCTAAATTTATTGCCTTTATAATATTTATGTGTCTTTTAATCGATTGCGGATAAGCGATCAATGATCAGGCCGATAACAGTTTCAGCTGTTGTTCTCCGGTGCCGAACATAACCATCTGGTGGCTGTAGTTATGCAGCTTAAACATATTAATTTAAATAATAAAATTTTGGAATTTTAAATAAAAAAGTATCCCCTTTTAATCGGTGTTGGGTAGTTGCAAAATCCGCCCTTTTTTTTAGAAAAAAAAATGTTTTTAAAATGCCGGGCTTAATCCCAAAAAAAAACAAAATAAAATTCGTGCCACGATTTCGTCATTTTGTCCGTCTATTCCGCTCACTGAACGACCGTCACAGTCCACCGTCCCCACCGTTCCGTCGTCTGTCGAGCGAATGGTGAAAATTCGTTCGGACGCCTCATAGCCAGCCCTTTGAAATTTAAAAATAGAAATTTTAGACTTTTCGGGTTTTCGAATTGATGTTTGGAGTCTGAATTTCCGGACCTTTTAGTAGAGACCGGACCCAAAGTTTTTTTGTAAACTTTTTTGTACAAATTTTGTTTGGTCAAAATTTGACTTCCAAAAATTTTAAGCGTATATAGATCTTGTTTACAAATTCAAACTAAAATTTGTTCAAACAAGATTAAAAATTTAAATAATATGCGCTAAATTGAATTTACTTTTTTATTTCTTGAACACTTTTTGTTACATAAAACAATCAATCATAATATTTGGAGAAAAAAATTATAAAAAAAATAATAAATATACAATGCATATTTACACGTTTTATTTCACTATTTAATAATAAATATTCAAATAAAATTTGTTCAATAAAATTTTTTACTTTAACGTGAGTGATATAAAACATACAGTGAATGTCAAGACCTTATGTAATGATAGGCGCCGTACAGAAAATATTAACTCAACTTATTAAATATATATAACTAAATTATAAAATTTGGTAATTTTATATGAAACTTTTAAAAATAATCTCTGACAGAATTGAAAACAATAATGAATCAAGAAAAAAATCATAATAAATCATATTTATTAAGAAAATGAGTTATAAAATTTCAAAAAAAAATGATCTAACTTTGTTTAATGATATATAATTGTTGTTTTATTAAAAAGAATTAGCAAAAAAAGTAACTATAACATTAAAGAATAAAAAGTATTGTTAATAAGGAAAAAAAACCACAACAACCAAAATATGACACATAAAATAACAATTAACCTATATAAATATTAATTTTAAATTCACAGTAAAACATTTTAAAATAAACGTTTTTAAATTTAATATGATATTATCTTTTAAAAATTTTTAAAGATTAAAATTCTAAATAAATTCTCACTTAAAATAGTATCTTTATGTAATCGATTTTCCCAAAAAATCTAAGAAGTCAAAATTGTATATTAAGTTTTAAAAGCAAATATTTATCAAAATAAGAACTTTTACAAATATGTTAAATTAATTACAAATTAAAAACATTTATATTCATAACTATTATTATATAATAAATAAATTAAATATATCAATAAATGCTAATAAAAATAAATAAAAAAAATACATCTATTTTATTTATATTAAAAATAATTTACAAATTATTAATAAAGCTTTTTTATATAAAAGTGAAAATGATGCAAAATCTCATTTAGTCTAAGAAGTTACCGGGGTTGAAAGTGAATTACAGCAAGGACCAATCTTGATATCACATCTCGAAGGTAGAGTGGTCTAAATTTAAATAAAATTATTTTTCTGCTATAAAATAAAAATAATTCAAAAAATAAATTCATTTCAAAAAAGAACTGAAAGCTAAAAAATTTAGACCATGGTTCTAAAAAGCCCTAAATTACGTTGCTATCTCCAACATGGAAAAAGAAATAGAAATATAAAAAATTCCAAAATTCTAGAACAATAAAAAATTATTATTACAAAATAAAATTACCAATAAAAATATGATTCAAAACACAATTTTTATCAGAAAGATTAAAATTTTAAATTACTAAGCGAAACGAATGACAAATAAAAAATTAATTTCAAATTAACATATCTTTATGTCTATAATTGATTCAAATTTATTTTGCCTTGCAAACCTTAAAAGGTGAACTTCCTACCCCATATTTATTTTTTGATTTTATTGGTTTATTCGAAATTTTAGGAAAAAATTTCAAAAATTTTAAGGCAATTTCACTCAGATTTTGAGATTCTGATTTAAAAAAATGTTCTAACTTTAGTTCAAAATTCTCATATATCATTTTTTTATTGGGTTTGGAGCAGAAATGGTAACCACGACCATAAAAAATTTCAAAAGTTTGAATTCCGAAATTCGGAATTCTGCGCATCCCTGGTTTGGAGTTTATGTACTAATGCAATTTTTCCAAATGCTTTTTCAATATTTAAAAAAATAATAAATTCCCCGATTGTTTAAAGACACGCTAAAATTTGTATTTAATGAATAAATATGGAATAAAAAATTAAAGTTTGCAATCAGAAGTGAAACATACATTTTAAGGTTTTTTCTCGAAATATTATTTTTTATATAATAATTACTTATTTTAACAAGAAAATTAATTACTTTGAAACGTTATAAATAATATTTTTCTGCAATGAATATTTATTGATTATGGATGTAATACATTTTTTAAACGATCATTTGCAAAATATATTAAAAAAAAGAATAATAAAAAATTGTAAATCACTAAACCTTCAAAAAGTTTTTTTATTTTAAAAATAATGCTAAAATTTGCTCTGATTTATACTATAGAAATACTATAATTGATTATTAAAAATTAATAGAATACTCATTTAGCTGGCTATAAACATATTTAAATTTTAAAATATTTATAAAAGTATAAAAACTCTTTTAAACATACTGCTTATCAAAAAAAAAATCGAAAATACTATTTTTATCAATTAATTAAGATAAATAAATAATATTGTAATAAATAATTAAATATTTGCTAAATTTTTTTGATTATTAAAAATTCCAAATAAAGAACGACAAGGTAAATTCCAAATCTTAAAAATTAAAATAAAAAGATTAATATAAATTATTTATATTCTAAAAATGATAAATATCTACATCATCAAAAAAACACCAATAAATATCAAATTTTTTTAGTAATTTAAAAAATAAAATAAAATCATAAAAAAAAGTAAATAAAAAATCAATACTTTTTCTAAATCAACGTTGATGCCATTAATTTATAAAAAATCAAAAAATACCTCAGAAAGGAAAAATAAAAAAATTAAAACTCAGAAGAAAATCCTCAGAAATATAAAAGTGCTTTCCGCCAAAGGCTTTGTGCATTAAAACACAATATAATTTTTAATAATTATAAACTTAAGTTCAATCATTTTTACAAACCAAAATTTTTTTAAAATAAAAGTACAAATTCTTCATTAAAAGGACAGAGAGTAAAAAGCTCTAGTCTTAAAAAATAAATTCGTAAAACCTGTCTCAGTTACCTATAAATTAACTAAAATTAAATTAAATATTCTTAAAATTAAAAAGTGGATTCATTTCTCAATCCTACAAATAATACAATTGGTTTGCTGCTAAAATTTTATTTTGATATATAAAATGAACTTGTATTTGTTTATAAAATTAAATTAAAAATCTCCATAAAAAAACAAAAAGATTAATAACAAATGACACTTATGAATTAACCTGAAAAGTTAAATGTTAAAATTTTCAATGACGATTGAACTTGAACTTGATTAAACACGCAAGTTTTTTTTAACAATATAATTAAATAAACAAGCTTGAATTAAAATGTTAAATTGATTTACCGACCAAAAAAATTAAAAATTACGTTAATTAATGAAACATAATACAGAGATAATAAAATTAAAAAAAATATATGAAAATTTACAACTTAAAGTTACAAAATTTATTTAATAACGTCAATTGGTGAAATAAATTATTGAATTTTTTTAAATCAGAAAAAANNNNTTAACAGTGCCATACGAAATGCTATTCAGTGTTTTGACTACAATAATAAAACATAATAAATTTAACTAACAAATTTTTGTTTTTAAAAGTATTCTAATTGATTAAAGGAAAATTATTTTGAACATGCGTAATAGTCTGTCAAAATTATTAAACAATTTATATATTATAGTATAACTAATTAAACACGAAAAAATTAAATAAATTAAAAATAAATACTACTAAAATAATTATTTGTAAATATTATATTCCATTTGGCCCTTATTTAAATAAATTACCGTAGCCGAGGGAGGAGTCGCACTTTAGTTTTTTACACTGTTTTTAAGAGATTTGCAATTATGATTTTTTTTGTGCTTTTTTTAAAAATGGGAGATCAGAAGTGCGAATATTCACATTCGTATAAATTATTTGAAGATTTACACAATATTTTTTAACAAAATTAATTTAGATTTTTAGATAAAATTAAACAAATATTGTAATATTTAAAAAATTTAAAAAATAATGAAAGCAACAACTTTTTATACGATCATTTTAATAGATTTATAAAAATTTAAACCAATTGTTCATAAAATCATGAATTTAAAATGAAGTGCGTCAAAGGCAGACTACACCAAATTAAAGAAAAATCTTTAAAAAAAGGCAATTTTCTGTTTACAAAGCAATTTAATAAAAATAAAAACAACGAAAGCAAAGCTAAGTGTTCTCTTTGTAGTCACATATTCAAACTTTAAAAAACGTTAATTTAATGGCGCACGGGCACTAAAAAATGTATTTTAAAAAACCGATTTAATTTCATTAAAAAGGAAAAGTTTAGTACAAATATAAATATGCATATTAGTAAACAAATTATAAAGAATATCCTATTAAAAATATATACATATTGAGTCGCTCGGTTTAATTTCATATACTATTAAATTTAATACATTATTAGAAAGTAAAAGCCTAAAAAACTTANTAATTTTTAAAAAGCAAATAAGAAATGTTTAAATTTTTATTTTATAATGTAAAAATATTTTTATGCGAATAGAGCGTTAAATGAAACATATTATGAAATATATTAAAAAAAGCCAAATGTTGCGGCCTTTATCGTAGACTCAATTTGCACTTTAAAAAACATTGTCAATTGAAAATGCTCTTAATATTCTAAATAACATTAAATAATTCAACTAATAAAAAACTAAGTCTTAAATTTTTACAAATATAAAAAAAAAACTAATTTTAAAATATGAAAATTAAAATGAATATGATTAACAATAATAATTTTGATAGGAATAAATAAATTTAAGAAATAACATTATTTAATTTGAAAAATTTTTAAGCTAATGTAATTAAATTAATTCTTTAAAAATCATTAAAGCAAATATTCATAATAAAAAAATATTTAAATAATTTAGTTTGTTAACAAAATAAATTTTATTAATATTCAAAAACAATAACCTAAATAGCTGGATGATGTCTTTACAAGAAATTGAACTAAATAAAAATTTAAATATGCAAAAGTTTATTAACTAAAATTATCAATTAAATATTACAGCATTTTTTAGATAATCAACTAATTGTAAAAATAACGACAAAATTATTATTAAAAATGAAGTATGCGGTTAATATATTTGTATATTGACGCGATACTTAATCTTGTGATACTAAAAAATTTATTCTTAAGAAAAGATAAAATTTAAAATGAAAATGCTTAAGTTTCAATATATTTTATAGAAACAATTATTGTAATCTTACGACGAAACATAAGTAAGATACAAATCAATATGATAATAACTTAGTGCAAAAAATAAATTCAATAAAAATAGTATATTATGTATGAACATATTAATATATTTCGTCGAATATAAGAAGGTTTACTCAAAAATTTGAAAGTAAACTATGACCAACAGAGTGAAAATAACAATAAAATTAACAAATAAACTTAATAACGAATAATTTTAATTAAAGTGTAAAATTGCCAGTAATATGACAATCACTTAAAAGATTTAATTTGGTTACATCCTTCAATCAACAATTAGAAAATTAACCGACTAAATTATTTTCAAATCTAATTTATAAAATAAAAATTAAAATAAAAATAAAATATGCTAATAAAAATTTTTAATTCATAACTTGAACAATATGAACTTTTTATAATTAAAATTATAACATAATTAATAGTAAAGCAAAACTTTAATTATTAATCAGTATAAAGACATATAAATTGAAATCCGAAATGGATACAGAATACTGATTACGAATAAAATAATTAATAAATTATGTCATGTCATGTCATGTCATGTCATGTCATGTCATGTCATGTCATGTCATGTCATGTCATGTCATGTCATGTCATGTCATGTCATGTCATGTCATGTCATGTCATGTCATGTCATGTCATGTCATGTCATGTCATGTCATGTCATGTCATGTCATGTCATGTCATGTCATGTCATGTCATGTCATGTCATGTCATGTCATGTCATGTCATGTCATGTCATGTCATGTCATGTCATGTCATGTCATGTCATGTCATGTCATGTCATGTCATGTCATGTCATGTCATGTCATGTCATGTCATGTCATGTCATGTCATGTCATGTCATGTCATGTCATGTCATGTCATGTCATGTCATGTCATGTCATGTCATGTCATGTCATGTCATGTCATGTCATGTCATGTCATGTCATGTCATGTCATGTCATGTCATGTCATGTCATGTCATGTCATGTCATGTCATGTCATGTCATGTCATGTCATGTCATGTCATGTCATGTCATGTCATGTCATGTCATGTCATGTCATGTCATGTCATGTCATGTCATGTCATGTCATGTCATGTCATGTCATGTCATGTCATGTCATGTCATGTCATGTCATGTCATGTCATGTCATGTCATGTCATGTCATGTCATGTCATGTCATGTCATGTCATGTCATGTCATGTCATGTCATGTCATGTCATGTCATGTCATGTCATGTCATGTCATGTCATGTCATGTCATGTCATGTCATGTCATGTCATGTCATGTCATGTCATGTCATGTCATGTCATGTCATGTCATGTCATGTCATGTCATGTCATGTCATGTCATGTCATGTCATGTCATGTCATGTCATGTCATGTCATGTCATGTCATGTCATGTCATGTCATGTCATGTCATGTCATGTCATGTCATGTCATGTCATGTCATGTCATGTCATGTCATGTCATGTCATGTCATGTCATGTCATGTCATGTCATGTCATGTCATGTCATGTCATGTCATGTCATGTCATGTCATGTCATGTCATGTCATGTCATGTCATGTCATGTCATGTCATGTCATGTCATGTCATGTCATGTCATGTCATGTCATGTCATGTCATGTCATGTCATGTCATGTCATGTCATGTCATGTCATGTCATGTCATGTCATGTCATGTCATGTCATGTCATGTCATGTCATGTCATGTCATGTCATGTCATGTCATGTCATGTCATGTCATGTCATGTCATGTCATGTCATGTCATGTCATGTCATGTCATGTCATGTCATGTCATGTCATGTCATGTCATGTCATGTCATGTCATGTCATGTCATGTCATGTCATGTCATGTCATGTCATGTCATGTCATGTCATGTCATGTCATGTCATGTCATGTCATGTCATGTCATGTCATGTCATGTCATGTCATGTCATGTCATGTCATGTCATGTCATGTCATGTCATGTCATGTCATGTCATGTCATGTCATGTCATGTCATGTCATGTCATGTCATGTCATGTCATGTCATGTCATGTCATGTCATGTCATGTCATGTCATGTCATGTCATGTCATGTCATGTCATGTCATGTCATGTCATGTCATGTCATGTCATGTCATGTCATGTCATGTCATGTCATGTCATGTCATGTCATGTCATGTCATGTCATGTCATGTCATGTCATGTCATGTCATGTCATGTCATGTCATGTCATGTCATGTCATGTCATGTCATGTCATGTCATGTCATGTCATGTCATGTCATGTCATGTCATGTCATGTCATGTCATGTCATGTCATGTCATGTCATGTCATGTCATGTCATGTCATGTCATGTCATGTCATGTCATGTCATGTCATGTCATGTCATGTCATGTCATGTCATGTCATGTCATGTCATGTCATGTCATGTCATGTCATGTCATGTCATGTCATGTCATGTCATGTCATGTCATGTCATGTCATGTCATGTCATGTCATGTCATGTCATGTCATGTCATGTCATGTCATGTCATGTCATGTCATGTCATGTCATGTCATGTCATGTCATGTCATGTCATGTCATGTCATGTCATGTCATGTCATGTCATGTCATGTCATGTCATGTCATGTCATGTCATGTCATGTCATGTCATGTCATGTCATGTCATGTCATGTCATGTCATGTCATGTCATGTCATGTCATGTCATGTCATGTCATGTCATGTCATGTCATGTCATGTCATGTCATGTCATGTCATGTCATGTCATGTCATGTCATGTCATGTCATGTCATGTCATGTCATGTCATGTCATGTCATGTCATGTCATGTCATGTCATGTCATGTCATGTCATGTCATGTCATGTCATGTCATGTCATGTCATGTCATGTCATGTCATGTCATGTCATGTCATGTCATGTCATGTCATGTCATGTCATGTCATGTCATGTCATGTCATGTCATGTCATGTCATGTCATGTCATGTCATGTCATGTCATGTCATGTCATGTCATGTCATGTCATGTCATGTCATGTCATGTCATGTCATGTCATGTCATGTCATGTCATGTCATGTCATGTCATGTCATGTCATGTCATGTCATGTCATGTCATGTCATGTCATGTCATGTCATGTCATGTCATGTCATGTCATGTCATGTCATGTCATGTCATGTCATGTCATGTCATGTCATGTCATGTCATGTCATGTCATGTCATGTCATGTCATGTCATGTCATGTCATGTCATGTCATGTCATGTCATGTCATGTCATGTCATGTCATGTCATGTCATGTCATGTCATGTCATGTCATGTCATGTCATGTCATGTCATGTCATGTCATGTCATGTCATGTCATGTCATGTCATGTCATGTCATGTCATGTCATGTCATGTCATGTCATGTCATGTCATGTCATGTCATGTCATGTCATGTCATGTCATGTCATGTCATGTCATGTCATGTCATGTCATGTCATGTCATGTCATGTCATGTCATGTCATGTCATGTCATGTCATGTCATGTCATGTCATGTCATGTCATGTCATGTCATGTCATGTCATGTCATGTCATGTCATGTCATGTCATGTCATGTCATGTCATGTCATGTCATGTCATGTCATGTCATGTCATGTCATGTCATGTCATGTCATGTCATGTCATGTCATGTCATGTCATGTCATGTCATGTCATGTCATGTCATGTCATGTCATGTCATGTCATGTCATGTCATGTCATGTCATGTCATGTCATGTCATGTCATGTCATGTCATGTCATGTCATGTCATGTCATGTCATGTCATGTCATGTCATGTCATGTCATGTCATGTCGTTCCGGAACTCGGCCTCGTGGGCAACACGCTGCTGCTCCTGCACAGACAAAAAAGTAGAAAGCATAAAACGCGCAATTCGTTCACCTGTTCTCGCTCCCGATTGACGTTTGCTGCTCGCAACCGCGGTGCAGGCAATGGTGTGCGCGAACGTCGCGCGAATGACCGTCCCGTGACGGCGACAAAACGGCCCGACGCCTGTGTGATTAAAAGAAATGATCAAATTGTGTAAAAGCCATTCTCGACTAACCATTCCCCCCCCCCCACCCCAACAGAAGTTTTGGTGAAAAAATTGATTGAATTACAAAAATTGTCCGCCCAATTACACCTACCGAAAATAGAGCGGATGCTGTTTTTTCTTCATGATTTGGTTTAAAAAGCAATTATTTTTAAAATATTTTTTGTATTGACCAAATCCAACTTGGTGGAAACGATGCGGAGTGCTTTAGGATTGGCTGCGGCGGCGCGACGGCGCTCATACTCCTCCATGTCGAGCTCGCGTGACTGCAACTCCAGCTCGCGCACCAAAAACTCACGCTCGCGTCGAATGATGTTCAACTGCACAAAAAGCAGCCTTATGATAATAAAATAATAAATTTGTGTAGTAAAAGAAAATTTCAATTTGAGCATAAATCACTGAACTGCTCCACCTCTTCAGCGTCCCGTCGACACGCGTCGTCCAATTCTTCGTGACGCCCTTCCAACTTCCACACCACATCATTGTTCCAACGAATACCCTTCAGCAACGAGTTGATATAACGCCTAAATTCCGCAATTAAAATTAAAATGCACTCAAAATTATGTAAAATTTTGGTACAAGAAATAACCCCGAATTTTTTGTAAAACAAATCCAAAAAAATGCTTCCTCCCGACCTTCGATGGAAATTCGGGTCGGGCGCAGCGTTTCGATACGAGCTGCCTAAACTGCCCTGGCGAATTTGCGGACGACGGGAAAAGTCGTAAAGGGGCGGATAATCGGACAGCGAATGCGACCGGCGAGTTGGCGACGACCGGCAAACGGAGTCCGGTATTGAAGGCGTCGTACGAACTGAAAAGGAAAGGCATGGCATTGCTGCAACACATTTTACTAAGTCCCCTGCAACACATTTTAGAAGATTGTGAGCAAGTCCAGTACTGCTCCCACCCCCCCCTCCGCAAAAAGAGAAAAAATCCGTAAAATACTAGTTTGTTTGTTCAGAATTGACAAACATTTGGTGAGGAGAACGATCTAAAAACTGCAGTTTTGCCGAATTTTTTTGTTTGAGTAGTGGAATAAATCTTTGGAAAATCCCCCCCCCCCTTTTTGTTTTGTTTTGTGTGAACGGACTGACCATTGCTGGGCGGACGACGGGAAAAGTCGTAAAGGGGCGGATAGTCGGACAGCGAATGCGACCGACGCGCTGACGGCGATACGGGCCGGCTGAGAGCGGAAGGAATCGCCGGCCTAAACAAGGGGAAAAACAACAAAATGTTTGAAAGCGATGCAAAAAATGTGGGAATCAGACAAAAAATAAAAAAAGGTTGGTTGAAATTTTTAAATGTTAAATCCTTTTAGAAATTGCCCCCCCCCCATCCTCAACCCCAACCCATCAAATACAATTATAAAATGTACTGCTCAGATGGACAAAAAAAGTTGGTTTGGCTTTTAAATTCAAGAACATAATGCCGGTAAAAGGACGACTCGTTCCCCGCCAACTCGTTACCCACCCCCAACTCGTTCTCTTTTACCCAACTCGTTCCCTTTTACCCAACTCGTTCCCCTTTACACCGACTTAAAAAAAATGTTTTCCAAAGTCGATAAAAAGGTCTTTCTAAGGGTATACCTGGGCGTAGAATCCGATTCTGACCTCCATTTTGATCATTTTCTGAACCCCTAACCCAAATTTGAACACTCTGTCGAACAAAAAAAAAGTTTTTTTTAAAACTTTTTTGTTTTAAATCGTAAAAGATACAAAATGGATGTAAGGATGATCGGGAGAGCAAACTACCTAATATGATTTTGAAGATTTTTGTTACAGAAAATCGATTTTGAAAAAAAATGTATTTCAATAAATTTTTCGATTTCAGGCCCGGGGGTCGGAATGCAGTGCGGTTGACCCCCCTTCATTAGCATTGTCAATAAATGATAAACTCACCCTTTGGAAATGGCGAAAATAACGCCTAAATTCCGCAATTAAAATTAAAATGCATCCAAAATTATGTCAAATTTGGTACAAGAAGTAAACCCTCATTTTTTATAAAACAAATCCGAAAAAATGCTTCCTCCCCTTCCAAAACTTTCGGGATCGGGCGCGCCGCCCAAACTTTATGAAATTGGACGTTTCAGACATTTTTTTTTTCGCCTAAGGCAATGCCGTCACAACCCCCCCTCATTAACATTGTCAACAAATGATAAACTCACCCTTTAAAAATGGCGAAATCAACGGCTTCGTCGACGAGCCGGTCAATGGTTTTGACGAACCGGCACGATGGTGTTCAATTTCGCGAGCCGAACTCAAACCTCTGTCTCTGTAAAAATAAGAAATCTGACCCAATCAAAATATACAAAAAAAAAATAGGGAAAAGTCGACACAAACTTTAAAAAATTTGTGAATGATCCAAATAAAAATTTTCGCAGAATGCTGACTCAACCATAATTTCCCAAAAATTCGCGAAACTAAAGTCAGTTTTAAAAAATCCAAAATTTTGAAAAACTTACCCGAATTTGACGAAGAACGGTTGCTGGACCATCTCTAACAGACGCCTTGCCCCCTCGCCCGGGTACGGATGCTGCTGAATCCGGCGGCCAATCGCGCTGAGTCCGTCACTGGTTGTGCCGCTGACGTTGCTGTTGTTGCTGTCTCCAGCGCCGCCACTGCTCCTGCTCGCCAATGTGACCACCGACGGGGCCCGGTCAGGGGGCCGTCGGTCGTGGCTCTAAAAAGTTTAGGTCAATAAACGAAAGGCCATAAATTTGAAGGACCTCGATAGAAAAATAGAAAATTTTGTCAAGAATTTGATCGTCAGCTTTCGTTTAAGACCAAAAACTCGGACCAAAATTTTTAGAACAAAAATTACTAAAAAATAACACATTGGAAAAACGGCAATCATGTGGAATTGCGGTCCCGACGAAAATTTTTTTTTTAAATTTTGAATGATTAAAATTTTAAATGTATGTTTCTAGGGTGAAAAAATGCGTAGAACATGAATCCGAGCTCGGATTTTGCGAATGTCAAACTCCAAACCCAAATTCGAACATTTTTCGAAATTTCAAAATGCAACTTTTTTTTGGGTTGACAAATTTTTTATATTGCACATTCCGACCCCGTTAACGACTGAATTGTTTTGTTTTCTCATTATTACAAACGCTTTCGTGCATTTTTCAAGGTTTTAACCTTTTTGTGTTTATGCATAAATTATTTTTTACGTGCTTGAAATTTCGAAAAATTGTTCGAATTCGGGTTCGGGGTTCGACATTCGCAAAATCCAAGCTCGGATTCGTGTTCTACGCATACTTTTACCCCAGACATGAATTTGAAACTGTTAAGATTTTTTTTCGTCGGGACCGCAATTCCACATGATTGCCGGAAAAACAAAACTACTATAATACCCTCCACTCATTCTGATTTCCGGGGTCCGGGGTCCGGAATTTTCGTGTAAAAAATTTGGTGTTTTCTAAAATCGTACATCCTAAATGTGAATTCTAACTCTGAATTTAGGATATTTTAATTCTTCAGATTTTCAAAAACAAAATTAAACGCGCGCACAAACAAAACAATTTGTTTTCCCCACTTTTGTGTGGTCCAAGCCCAAACTTCGCCAATCTTGGACAAATTTTGTAAAATCTTCAACAACAACAAAAAAATTCGGCGGCGTCGGACCTTTGCCATTATTAAAAAGCTTCAAAATGTACGGCCATTCTTTAAAAGGCAATCCTTAAGAATAGCGGTCCCGACGGGAAAAAATCTTAACAATTTCAAATGTATATTTTCTAGGGTCAAAATATGCGTAGAACACGAATCCGAGCTCGGAATTTGCGAATGTCAAACTCCAAACCCGAATTCGAACATTTTTCGAAATTTCAGCCACCTGAAAAATAATTTATGCATGAACCCAAAAAGCTTAAAATCTTTAAAAAATGCACTAAAATGTTTGTATAATGAGAAAACAAAACAATTCAACTGTTTACGGGGTAGCAATATGCAATATAAAAAATTAGTAAACCAACAAAAAAAAGGGTTGTATTTGAACTTTGAAAAAATGTTCGAATTCGGGGTTAGGGTTTGACATTTGCAAAATCCGAGCTCGGATTCATGTTCTACGCATATTTTTACCCTAGAAAACATGTATTTAAAATTATAAACATCCAAAAAAAATTTTAAAAATTTTCGTCGGGACCGCAATTCTTAAGGATTGCCCTTTAAAATTTTGATTGCAAATCTGTATACAAATTGAGTAAAAAAAAATCAAAAATTTCTCGGCGGCGCCTATCGGCACCGCCGACACAGCCTCGCCCCCAAAAAAAGCAGAATTCTCAAAAAAAAAAAAATTTAAATGCAATAAAAAGGTAAAAACACATTTTCAAAATATCAGGCTCTACCTTCAATTAATCTGAACAAACTGAAAAATGCCGCCAAGTTCAAACCAAATCATACGAAAATGCCCATTATCGTTTTAAACTAAAAAAAATTCTGTCCCAAAAAATCGCTAAAAATTCTGACCAAACAGAAAATATCGCCGAGAGTCGAGAGTTATACCAGGGTTGCGATCGGGTAAAGACAATCCCCAAGTACACACGTGTTGATTTCCAAGTACATAACGGACTAATTTTCCGAAATCCAAGTACACTCAAAA
Organism: Globodera pallida; assembly: GCA_020449905.1. Lineage (NCBI taxonomy): Eukaryota > Metazoa > Nematoda > Chromadorea > Rhabditida > Heteroderidae > Globodera > Globodera pallida. The sequence continues at coordinate 1,516,013 of JAIXHY010000011.1, forward strand.
ATTTTCTCCAAAATCAATTTTGGAGAAAATTTTTCGTTTTACCTGAAACCGGAGCCTTATCTAGTCTTCGATTTCGTTGTTGGTGGGTCCGCGGCGCCGACAGGCGCCGCGGCAACATTTTTTATAATTTGAACATTTTTTTGTTAAGAAAACTGCGCTAAAATTTTGCCGATTCGAAAAAAATCAATTTTTTTTTTGCGGATTCTGTTTACGAGGGGGTGGGGGTCGGCGGTGCCGATAGGCGCCGCCGAGGAAATTTTGCTATTTCAGACTTAATTTGTTAAGTAATTTGCAATCAAATTCCTTAAGAATGGTAATTTTTAAAGCATTTTTAAGGAATGGGAGAGGGGGGAAAATGTTTAGGAGATTTTTCTGCTCCGTTTCGAATTATATTGGTTTTCCCACTCGGGATTGAAGGAATTCTTACGTTTAGTAGAAGAATTATGGAAAATATACCTAAATGACACTGTTTTGAGAGGGCTCATTTTTGATAAAATAGCCATTTCTTTCAAAATTTTGAAGACACAATGCCAAAACATGAATATTTCCATTAAAATCCCTAAATTTCAACACTCACGCCAAATTCTCATTTTCCAAGTACATTCTTGGAAATAAGTACGCTTTAAAATTTGTAAGTACGAGGGTCCATTTCCAAGTACTGTACTTGGCATCCAAGTACGAATCGCAACCCTGAGTTATACCAAATCATATAAAAACAAAATCCCCTTTTATTGTCGTCCGTCCCCACCTCTTTTTAGCACAAAAATTGCATCGTAAACGCGCGAGAATTGCTGAGTGAACGTGTGCTTCGCTCACTGTGTCGGCGATCAGTTCGGAGAAGCGCTCTCCGTCCGACCCGACGCCATCGTCGTCTCCAAGCGCATCGTTCATCCACAAATATTGTTCATTTGCATTGTTATCGTTGGCCATCTAATTTAAAAAAAAATATTATGGAACCATCGAGAAGCTCAAAAAATCACAAAAAAAAACATTCGTCGATTTAGATCTTAAAAAATCTCGCCGAAAATCTGATCGGTCCGGACGCTTTTTAAAACCAAGCCGGCAATTCGAAAAAGTCCGGGAAAGGCAGTGGGAAAATTATTTTTCACCGATCTAAAATGCCCGAAGCGCGTTCCCCCTCCACAAAAACAAAAAATTCAGTGTCAACTCAATTGATCCATCCTAACAGACTCTTAAAAATTGTCGATTAAAAACGATCCGTTAAACAGTCTGGTTTTTTTTTTAATATTTCAGATTTTGAAACGGGGAATTTGCGGTAAATAAGCAAAAGCGACAAAGTTCAAATGTGGATTTGAATGCCAAAAACAATCGCTTGAACTGGTGAAAAGAGAGAAGCATTTCGACGCCGGGCCGCTTCCGTCCCAGCGAATTTGAAACATCTTAGCTAAGGCTGCCCTTACCCAAAACAAACAAAGTGTCGGTATCATTCGGAACTTCTGGATGAGTAGAAGCTATTTTTAAGCCTAAGTTTAAGCAATTTGACCATATTGAAAAAAGTTATGGGCGCCAAACAAATTTGGATAGCATAACAATAAAATGTTTGAAGCATTAAACTACCTACATATTCCTTATTTGTTTTTTAGGGATAAATGAAAATTTGACTTAGGTAGGACCTAACAAAAGTTTCATGCATCAAAGTGCGTGACGCATTTATTATTTGCAGAGTCGGGTAGAGAGAACGCCAAAAACAGAGAACGGTTAGCGGTTAGAGAAGAAAGCGAGAGATAGTAGAGGACTTTCTTTCTCTGCTCAGTGAAGTTGGAGAACCCGTAGTGATTGTTATGTATTGTTTGGCAGCTCTCTTTTTAAGTGCAAAAAACGTAACTTCGACTTTAATTTCAGCAATTTTATGTACATATATGAAAACAAATGCGTCCAATAATAAGAAAATAGTGTCAAAGAAGTGAATGGATGGACTGTGGACGAACGAATTTGATGGAAGAAATTCAAACAGAAAAAATAAATTAAAGGGATTATAATTGTTGGTTCACTCATTTGCTGTATTTGAATATTGGAATCTGCGTACTTTGTTATGGAATTTTTGAAAATGGCGAAATATGGACGAAAAATATGGACGAAATATGGAAATATGGACATAAACCGCGAAATATGGAAAATATGGATATAAAAATCGGTCCTAGAAGCTTCAAAATCAAGCTAAAAATGTGTTTTTCGTGCATTTCAGGGCATCCCCAGTTCGCAAAAAAAAATATGGATTTCCATGAGTTTGCGGGCCCTAGTTATTAAACTCTCATTGGATGTGTTTAAACAAAAAATTCTGCCAACAACACTAATTTGAATCAATTAATTATAATCGAATAATTTATCGAACTTTTTGAGAGTCATCTGCAGGTGGCCACCTGTAAAACAAATAGATTAATGTTAATTGTCGGTAGGGGTCGTTTGCTTCCGGTCCAAGCGTCGAATGGTCCAAATGTCAAAAGCCTTATATAGTAACTTTTTTCAATCTGAACCGATTTGGTCGATCGTCACATCAAAATGAAAGCTCGTGATGATTTGATGTTATCATTAGTGTTCGGCACGGTTACGGTATTTGCCGCGGTATTTTTCGGTATTACCGATTCGGTATACCGACAGTCCCAATGAAAATGATTTGTATTCGAAAGATGCTTTTTCCCATATCCGAATCCAACCCAACCACACATAAGTTTCCATCAGTTCTGGAAGCTTCAACTTTTTAAGCTTACCACAACAAAATCAATTTGAAAATTGTGAAAACTTCTTAAGCAGAGCGTTCTCAGCTAAGGTCACTTTTCGCATTCATTTAAATTTGTTGGGGGGCAAAACGTCGACCCCGCAAATGGCGATTGATTAGTGGGGGGAGTGGGGGGGGGGGGGACGGCGCCAATGTCTCTGGTGGACGATGTTCATCTTCAGCCCCCTCCCCCGCACAGCTTAACTCAATTCAGCGGACCTATTCAAATGGCGTGCCAACAAAATTTCAGTTAATAAAGTGCGTGACGCAGTTATTATTTGCTGAGTCAGGTAGAGAAAACGCCAAAAGCAGAGAACGGTTAGAGAAAGAGAGCTAAATAGTAGAGGACTTTCTTTCTCTGCACAGTGGAGTTTGACCCGTATAGAAATTGGACGTTTTAAGACATTTTTAGAATTTCGGCTGAGGAAGTGCCGTCCCCTTCCGGTCCCGACCAACTGTAATTCTGTGATTCCACTTCTGCGACAAGTAAGATTATTTATTCCATTCCAATTGTGTATAATTTTGCTAGAGCCCGGCGGGAACGGGATTCCCGCGGAAAAGTGCGGGATTCCCGGTCTCGTTCCCCCATTTTTTTGCCGAGCGGGATTTTTTTACGGGAACGGGAAAAATGCGGGATTCCCGTCCCGCACTTTTTAAATTTCCATTCCCGCTCCCGCAAATAATTCCTTGACGAAATGTTTCAAAAATTTAACAATTTTGGACCAATTTTCATCACCAAAACGCCTTCAAATTTCAAAATTTTTTAACGGCGGCGCCTATCGGCACCGCCAAACCTCAATATGTGACATATTCTGCTGGTTTTGAATTTCTGGTTATTTTTGCATCATTTAAGATTTCTGTAACAAATTTTTGTTGAAGAACTTGAAAGTGAATTATGATCCGGCCCACTTCAATTTTTAAAAAGCTTCAAATATTTTAAAATTTTGGTAGCAAATCTGTTAACAAATTGAGTTAAAAATTCAAAATTTCCTCGGCGGCATCTATCGGCAGTGCCGACCTACCGACACCACCCCCAGAAATTTTCAAAAAAAGATTACTTTTTGAAAAAATTGAAAATCAGCAAAGTTGAGCAATTTTCTTAACAAAAATTTTAAAAATTCTAGAAAAAATTTCAGACGGCGCCTTCCGGCGCCGTCGCACCCTCCAATTGTATTTCAGAAATTTACCGCAAAGTGCATACCAAAAAAACTTTGAAAAAATTATTCTGTTAAATTCTTAGGATTTTTCCCGTTTCCGCACGGGAATCCCGCAAAAAACTTGCGGGATTTTTGCGGGTGCGGGAAAAATGCGGGAATCCCGTGCGGGATTCCCGCCCCGCACTTTTTTGAAATCCCCGTTCCCGGAATTTTGATTTTACCGGGCTCTACTATAGACTCCTCGTATTTACGCATGGGGAGAAAATGGCCAACATTCACAATCACTTAGCACACGGCCAGTCAAAATCTCCCGCTTTTTTGTTGATTACCACTCAACAAATTTGATCAGATTTTGCAGGAAAACCGTTGGTTGATCTGCTGATTTCCGAAATTCAGTTTCAACATAGTGGCGTCCACTTTTGCTGTCAAGGCTCAGCGAGAAATGTCTGCGCTCGGCTTCGGCTCAATGAATGAGGGGGGCCTTCGTTTTCATAGGGAGGCCGAGGGGAGACGACGAATTGATCATTGCTTATTTCCTCCATTATTTAATCAGGAAAATTAATCATAATTTCGCGCACATTGAAGCAGCAACATTTGGTTGGCCATTTCAGTTTTGTTTTTGCTTTTCTGGCATTCTGTCGCTGGCAAAGTTTGGCAAATTTAGGCCAAAAATATGCACAATATAATGCACACTAAAGCGCATAAACAAAGGCGAGAAGACATTTGTATTCTGAAGGAATTGTTTTGTTATTTTAGGCAAAAAAATTTTGAAAAACATTTTAAATTAATTAGAATTAAAAGTAGTGGGTCTTTTAAAAACGTAGTGCTTTCGAATCGCATAATGTGCACTATTCTATTGATTTTCTTGGTATTTAAAGCATCAACAAAATTGTATGCCAAATCTTGCAAAAAACGGATACCGGATAGAGAAAATAAAATGAATGAAATCGTGTCGTAAAAAAGCATTTTGAGTTCTTTTCTTCTGTAGATAATCGACATGCACATCGATCCGAAAACCGTTACATCCGACAGATTTTTCTTGAATTTTCACCAATTTATTGGTTCTTAATACTTGAATCGCTAATCCCAGACGCATAATAAAGTGGTATGCTTTCCGAATGTAGAATTAAAATTCGATCGCTTATTAAAAAATGTTGGTAATTTTTAGAGTCCCCCGGGGGTGGACTAAAATGTTTTGGTGGGTTGGGGGCTGTGCTGCTGCCGTCAGTCAGAATCGTTGCAGTACATTTCGACACTGGACGTTTCGACACTGGACATTTCGACACTGGACGTTTCGACACTGAGTTTTAAAAATTGCCAAAAGGGTACTTTATAGGGTTATCGAAACCGTAGAATCCGAGTCTGAGCTCCATTCCAACCTGATTTAGAACCCCAGATCCGAATTCGAACAATTTTTCGAAAATTCAAAAATTTTCAAAAAATCAATTTCGCCTCAAAATCTTCAAAAAGCAATAAATTACAAATTTTTTAGAGTCCCCCCGGGGCTGGACTAAAAACACCTTTTTATCAACTTTGAAAAACCAATTGTATTTTTTTAAAAAAGGGGGGCTATAAAAAAATTTTTGAATTTTTGTTAAGAAATTTCATCAAAATTTTAGCAAAATTATGAATTTGCTTCGGAATTTCAGGGAAAAAACTGGTTTACGTAAGAGTGGAGAATGTCCGCCGACAGGCTCCGCCTGAGAAATTTTTACAAAAATTGGCAATCTTTGTTAAGGAAATTGAAGCAAAAATTTAGAAAGATGTGATGAATTTATTTCAAAAATTATTGTATCTATTCTTTTTTTGCGCGCATTTTTAATTAAAAACTATTAGAATATTTATTTAAAATATCTTTTTAATGAGTGGGAAGCGTATTTGAGTAGAGGGGAAAACCAATAAATAAGTGCTTGCACTCAAGCGGGTTCGAACCACCACATAACATGAGACTAGTGATCGGCCAGAAGGGTCGGTCGGTACTTTTCGGTAAAGTACCGAAAAAGTACCGGTACCGAAAAGTACCGAAAAAAAATTGTCGGTACTTTTTCGGTTTTCGGTACCAAAATTTTTTTATTAAATTTTCAACAAAAATCGTTTATTTTGAAAATCTTGGCTTTATTAATATTTATAATTGAGTATTGGGAGATTGCGGCTCAAGAAAATTAGCATTTCGACCTGTTCCTGTTCTGTGGACGATTTTTAATAGTTTTTGGATCAGTTTGAAGGGTGGCGGTGCCGATAGGCGCCGCCGAGAAAATTTTGAATTTTTGATGGAATTTCTTTTAAAAAATGGCCCAAAAAATGCATCGTGGAAGGGCAAAAAATGATTAAAACTTTAAAAAATCAAATAAGATTTCAAATTTTCCGGACATTTTTGAAATCCAGATTCCGAGTCTTGACTTGAGACTTTTTCCAAAAAATTTAATTTTAGGTTCAGAAAACTAGAGAAAATGAAAATTTTAGCCGTTATTAGGGGTTTTTGTAGGTTAACGGCAATGCCGATAGGCTTCGCCGAGAAGAAAAAATGAATATTCTTACGATTTTATTAAGAAAACTTGTCCAATTCCGATAACTAAAATGGTAAAAAAAGTAATTCTTTATGTAAATCTTAGAAGTTTTGAATCGGTTAAAATTTTTGAAAATTAATTTATTAGTAACTTTCTTTAAAAAAATTGATAAAATTCCTAAATTACCTTCAATTTTAAAAATCTTAAATATACATATTTAAAGAAAAAATATTGTTTTTTCTTTGCTGTGAAGTTAATAAAAGACACGAAAACTATTTACACAGTCGGGGTTTGAACCCCAGGCAACCACATCACTCACAGCAGGGCATTCAATAAAAAGAATAAAAAGAAATTTTGAGTCGAGGACTCGAACCTCAGAGAAAACGGAGTTTTGGTTCTCAGTTTAACCACTGAGCCACGTGATATTAAAATAAAAGTTGAAAAATTCAAATATATTACCAATTTTTCCATTCGGTACTTTTTTCGGTACTCAAATTTTGTTCGGTCGGTACCTTCGGTTCTCAGATTTTTTCGGTCGGTACTTTTCGGTAAAGTACCGAAAAAGTACCGGTACCGAAAAGCACCGAAAAAGTCCAAAAAGGTTCGGTCGGTACTTTTCGGTAAAGTACCAAAGCCTGAGTACCGAAAAGTACCGAAAAAGCTTCGGTACTTTCCCGTACCGACCGAACACTACATGAGACTCACCAAAAGGACAAACCAATAAGCCATCGACTTGGTAGGGATAAATAAGTAAAAAAAGATTGAAATTGTCGCTTGATGATGCCATCATTAGGGGTGTACATTTAGTCCCGGTCCCGACTCGGGACTCCCGACCGGGACCGGGACCTGAAAAACCCGGGAAATCCCGTCCCGGTATTGGTCCCGTCCTACCCTACTATAAACTAAACTGTTCAAGGCTCAGCGAGAAATGTCTGGGCTCGGCTTCGGCTCAATGAATGAGGGGGACCTTCGTTTTCATAGGGAGGCCGAGGGGAGACGACGAATTGATCAATGCTTATTTCCTCCATTATTTAATCAGGAAAATTGATCATAATTTTGCGCACATTGAAGCAGCAACATTTGGTTGGCCAATACAATAATGTGTTTGGGTCAATCCCCTCAATTAGATGGATTAATTGGTGTGGCCTCCCAAAACTCGTGAAATTTGTTGAAGACAGTCGAAATGGCAATGTGATCAGTTTCCAACACAAAACATAAAATGACGTCAGTAGATATTTATTCAATTAGGGCCCGAATTGTTAGGTTTTGAGCAGAGAAAGTTCAACTCCCGCGGGGGAACGTACGGGATTCCCGGGAAACATACGAGATTCCGGCTGCTACCAAAATTTGGGCCCACCGGAATTGTTACGGGAACAGGAAAAGGCGGGAATCGCGCACCGCGCCAAACCGACCTTCGACCAGCGTTTCCGGGATTTTCGGACATTTTGGATTCGGCATGTTAGATTTCAAACTTTTTGGTAAAAAAATCCGGGAATTTTCAGCAAAATTAGCGGATTTTTCGTTGGGTAATAAATACTTCCGATGGTACGGAGCGTTTTTGAACCTTTTCTGCCTATTCGGAATTTTTCAAAAAAATTGTTAAAAAAATGCTAAAATTGAAAAATGCCCCCCAATGTTTCCCCTCTCCCCAATGTTTTCCCTCTCCCCCAATGTTTTCCCTCTCCCCAAATGTCTCCGCTCTCCCCCAATGTTTCCCCTCTCCCCCAATGTCTCCCTTCTCCCCCAATGTCTCCCCTCTCTCCCAATGCTTCCCCTCTCCCCCAATGTTCCCCTCTCTCCCAATGTTTCCCCTCTCCCCCAATGTTTCCCATCTCCCTCAATGTTTCCCCTCTCTCCCATGTTTCCCCTCTCCCCCAATGTCTCCCCTCTCCCCCAATGCTTCCCCTCTCCCCCAATGTCTCCCCTCTCCCCCAATGTCTCCCCTCTCCCGCAATGCCTCCCCTCTCCCCCAATGTCTCCCCTCTCCCCCAATGTTTCCCTTCTCCTCAAGTTTGAAGCGCATCATTGGCTTAAACTTTGAGCCTTGGGCAATTCTCAGGATCAGTTCCGGAAATTTTCTACAAAAAACCTGCTTTTCCAGCGCGTACCAGCGTCGTCGAAACAGACCGAACAGCGAACGGATGGTCAGCAAATTGTCGGTAGTGGTCATCTAGCAGAGCAGACAGGCAATCAGAAAAGGTGAACAGAGAGCATTTTGGTTGAAGTTGGGGGTCAACAAAATCAAATGGGTTGAAAACATGACCTTTTTGGCATAATGAGAAATGTTACATAATGAGAAATTACATAATGAGAAATGTTACATAATGAGAAATTACATAATGAGAAATGTTACATAAATGAGAAATGAATGTGCGTGTGTGCCAACCTTTTGTGTGCATTTTTACCTTTTAAAAATCATTGAAGTGCAATACACAGAGTGTAGACCTCAATGATTACAAAAAAAATTCGGGATTTTTCAAAAATACTTATGTAGCTTTTTGAACTTTTCAGAAGGCACTAACAAAACCGGTGAGCACACACGCACACGGGTGCCCACCCCCCAAATTATCGGCAACAGTTGATTCCCTCCTCTGGGCGCCCTCAAAATGCTCCTTGCTCCACCAAATTACCGCTGAACCGGACCGGCCTGAATTTTTAGGGGTTGAATTTGTGTACTTTTTTTTTGTTGTTGCATTTTTCTGAATTTATGAGCAAAAAAATTGCAAACCTTCATCGGGTGATGTTCTTCCCGTCTATAATAGTCGCGTCCGCGAATCGGCTGTCGCTAGAGCTGGACCGGTTGCGCGTTTTGCGGCGCTTCCGGCCTTCAAGTCCTTTTGCTGCTGGCGCGCAGCCAAGCATCCTTTTAAGATTTAAATTAGTTTGCGATTTTTTGCTTAGAGCTAAGTTTACTGCATGATTTGGTCCGGCTGGAGGGTTTTCTCACAAAAAAGGCGCATGGCCACCTAAATTGGCGAAAATCAAATTTGTTTTTTTGTCTATTCTTGATTAAATGACTTAATAAATTGCCTTTTTCAGGTTAGTCTTCATGTCGTCCTTGTCGAGCAGGTCCCGCGTCCTTTGCTCGGCGTCGGCGAGGACTTCATGAACGCCCCACCGTGTGTTGGTCAACTCAAAAGGTTTGAAGTTTTTCCCTTGAACGAAAGCTTTTTCCCACAAATTTGGGTGTGTTCTAAATTTTAATTAACCTCCATCGCGAAGGCGCGGACCTCTTGCATGTCGGCGCGGCAGCCAGCAGAACTGGTGCCGAAGAAAATCTCTTCTGCGCATTTACCCCCATACTTCAACATTATGTTTGCAAACATCTGTTTGCGGCTGCAATTGATGCGCCACTCAGAAGTCACCGATCCCAGCACTTGGCCGACCGGAACAATGGTAATCTAATGTAATTGACTATTAAGTTTATAAATTCATTGAAAAACAAGGTACTTCGAGGAATGCGGCCGCCTCTTCGAGGTACCAAAGGCAGAAAAGATGGCCAGACTCGTGTATGGCCGTGCGCGCCTCCTCCTCTTCTCTGCCGGGCTGCATGCCTGCCTCAAAGCTTGCTTGAAAGCGCGGCGCAGTGCTTAGCCGGCTGAGTCTTCGTCTGGCACAATAGTCACCTATTTAAGTATAAATAGGTTTTAATTTCATTAAAAACTAAGGTATACTTGGATGAGCTCGGCCGCCTCCTCAACAAACCAAAGCCCAAAAACATGGCCCGACTCATGGATGCTGGTGCGAGCGCGCTAGTACCGTTCGTCTCCCGCACGCCCCACAAATGTAGAAGCCTAGAACTCTGTAATTTGATTGCAAATTTCGTGTGGAAAATCTTTAATGCAACCCAAACCCAAATCCAAAAATGTCTCGGTCTCAGGTCTCGACCCGAGAAAAGTCGGCTATTTTTGTAGTCTTGGTCTCGGGTCACTTGATATTGAATGTCAAATTTCGGTTCGGATAACCGAAGAATTTCCAGGAATCGATCCCCCCCCCCTCCCACACTCCTATCGCTACGGGCCTGAAGTCGTGTCCAATGTATGAATGAAGCAATTTCCACGGACAGCGAATCCATCAGTCGGGTGCTCGCGAAGTTAGTTTAGTTGACGCATCAGCGCCCGTGAAGCGGACATTGGTGGAACTCACACGAATGGGGAGGCACAGACGGACGAGAAGTTGTGGACCACTGGAAATAAAAGAAAAAAATTAATTGAATTGAATGGAAAATATTGGCATCAAAATCATTGGTAAAATTAGAAAATATCTAAAAATTTTGTTTTGTCACAATTCATATATTCATTCAACTCCCCGACGGGACCGATTCCGGGACGGGATTTCCCGGTTTTTTCAGGTCCAGGTCCCGGTCGGGATTTTTTGAAAACTGAAAGTCCCGGTCCCGGTTTTTTGGTCCCGCCGGGACCGGGACTAAATCTACACCCCTAATGATGGCAGCATCAAGTGCATCATTTTTACCTATGTTTCCTTAGTAAGTCGATGGCCTAGTGGTTTGTCTTATTGGTGAGTCTCATGTTAAGTGTTGGGTTCGAACCCGCTTGAGTGCAAGCACTTATTTATTGGTTTTCCCATCTACTCAAATACGCTTCCCCTCATTAATAAGATATTTTAAATAAATATTCAATATTTTTTAATTAAAAATGCGCGCAAAAAAAAATAGATAGAAGAATTTTTGAAATAAATTCATCACATCTTTCTAAATTTTTGCTTCAATTTCCTTAACAAAGATTGCCAATTTTTGTAAAAATTTCTCAGGCGGAGCCTGTCGGCACCGCCCGACATCCTCCACTCTTACGTAAACCAGTTTTTTCCCTGAAATTCCGAAGCAAAATTCATAATTTTGCTAAGATTTTGATGAAATTTCTTAACAAAAATTTTTCTCGGCGGCGCCTATCGGCACCGCCGACCCCCACCTCCCCTACCAAAGTTAACAGAATTACAAAAAAAAGAATGATATGATAAAATTGAAGTTAAAGACGACAATAAGGAAGATATTTTTGAATAACAAAAAAAATATTTTGTTTTGCTATTCAACATTACAAAAAAAATTTCTCCCTTGAAAAGTCCCGGAACCGGTCCCGGTTGAAAATCTTGGTCCCGGTTTTTCTGGTCCCGATTTTTCCCAAAAGCCCCGCGCCGTCCTACTCTAATTAAAACCCAAAGCATGCACGATCAGGGCCGTACGCAGAAAAATTCAGAGGTTTTTAAGTACGACGAGGTCCGGCAGTGCCGACCGTTTTGAATTTGTTGATTACAAAATTGTCCGCCCGATCACCTACCGAATGGAGCGGATGCTGACATCGCTGACCACTACCGCTTTGGTGATGTTGCTGCTGCTGAACTGGTCGAACTCCCGTTATCACTCGCGGCGGCGACATCCGATCACGGCTCACCTCCAAACTGTGCGCAAAGAGAAAGAAAAATTATATAAATTTCTGATAAAATTGATTGTGTCATTCGATCGCAACAATACCTGGTGGAATTGGTCGGCGTGTACCTTGGCCGTACAAATTGGGCTGGCAAAGTTGACACGATTGGTGCTATTGCTGCCTCCACTGCTGCTTCCGTCTGAAATTATGCGTATTTTTTCATTCATTAACTGCACAAAAAACAGCCTTATGATAATAATAATAAATTTGTGTCCAAAAAGTAAAAAAAGTTTCATTTTGAAGGAAGAAAATGCCAAAAAAACAAACGGCATAAATCACTGAACTGCTCCACCTCTTCAGCGTCCCGTCGACACGCGTCGTCCAATTCTTCGTGACGCCCTTCCAACTTCCGCACCACATCATTGTTCCGACGAATGTCCTTCAGCAACGAGTTGATAAAACGCCTAAATTCCGCAACTCAAAATGCACCCATAATTGTGTCTAATTTTCATTCCAGAAATAAACCCTCATTTTTTGCAAAACAAATCCAAAAAAAAATGCTTCCTCCCCTTCCAAAACTTTCGGGGTCGGACGCGCCGAATGGTCTACAAATGATAAACTCACCCTTAAAAAAGCCGAAATCAACGGCTTCATCGACGAGCCGGCACGATGGTGTTCAATTTCGCGAGCCGAACTCAAACCTCTGTCCCTGAAAAAAATAAGAAATCTGACCCAATCAAAATATCAAAAAATTTGGAAAAGTCGACGCAAACTTTCAAATTCGCGAAATTGATCCAAATAAAAAATATCGCGGAACCAAAGTCAGTTTTAAAAAATCCAAAATTTGAAAAACTTACCCGAATTTGACGAAGAACGGTTGCTGGACCATCTCTAACAGACGCCTTGCCCCATCGCCCGGGTACGGATGCTGCTGAATCCGGCGGCCAATCGCGCTGAGTCCGTCACTGGTTGTGCCGCTGACGTTGCTGTTGTTGCTGTCTCCAGCGCCGCCACTGCTCCTGCTCGCCAATGTGACCACCGACGGAGCCCGGTCAGGAGGCCGTCGATCGTGGCTCTAAAAAGTTTAGGTCAATAGACAAAAGGCCAAAAATTTGAATGGGGATAGGTAGAAAAATTTTAATTTTCTCAAAAATTTGATTGTTTACGATTAACCAAAAATTCGAACCTAATTTTTTTGAAACGTAAAAATTTTCTTAAAAAATAAGATTGAAAAAAAAACTAATAACCTGCACTCGTTCCCGCTGTTGATGTTCGGCGTTAAATTGAGTCTGCGTTCGATTAATCTCCGCTTGTCGCTGAGGTGAAGCGCGTTCAGCTTGAGTTCGTCCGCCCAATGTGTCAGCGATCAGTCCCGCTTGTCGCTGAAGTGCAACGAGTTCAGCTCGAGTTCGGCCGCCCACTGTGTCGGCAATCAGTTCGGAGAAGCGCTCTCCGTCCGACCCCACGCCATCGTCGTCGTCAAGCGCATAGCGCATCCACGAATATTGTTCATTTGCATTGTTATCGTTGGCCATCTAACAAGAATAAAAAAATATTCGATGGAACCATCGAGAAACTCAAAAAATCACAAAAAAAAAACATTTGTCGTTCTAGGTCTCAAAAAAGCTCGACGAGAATCTGATCGGTCCGGACTCTAATTTTAAAACCAAGCCGGGATTTTCGAAAAAGTCCGGGAAAGGCAGTGGGAAAATTATTTTTCCCCCATCTAAAATGTCCGAAGCGCGTTCCCCCTCCACAAAAACAAAAAATTTAGTGTCAACTCAATTGATCCATCCTAACAGACTCGTAAAAATTGTCGATTAAAAACGATCCGTTAAACAGTCTGGTTTTTTTAATGATTTTGAAACGAGGAATTTGCGGTGAATAAGCAAAAGCGTCAAAATGTGAATTTGAATGCTTGAACTGCTGAAAAGAGAGAAGCATTTTGAAGCCGGGCCGCTTCCGTCCCAGCGAATTTGAAACATTTTAGCTAAGGCTGTCTCTTACCCAAAACAAACAAAGTGTCGGAATCATTCGAAACTTCTGGATGAGTAGAGGCTATTTTTAAGCATAAGTTTAAGCAATTTAACCATACTGAAAAAGGTTGTGGGCGCCAAACAAATTTGGATAGCATAACAATAAAATGTTTGAAGTATTAAACTACCTACATATTCCTTATTTTGTTTTTTTGTGTTTAAATTTGCCTTATGTACCTAACAAAAGTTTCATGCATCAAAGTGCGTGACGCATTTATTATTTGCTGAGTTGGGTAGAGAGAACGCCAAAAGCAGAGAACGGTTAGAGAAAGAGAGCCAAAAGCGAATAGTAGAGAACTTTCTTAAAGTTACTAAGCGTATCGACGTGCTGACGCACTTTTATTTATTGTATCGGGTAGAGAGAGAGAGAACGCCAAAAGAAGAGAACATGTTAGAGATAAAAAGGAAAAACGAGATAGTGTACAATAGTTTTTCTCAGCTGCTAGGCTTGGCCCATACCGGGGTGATCCAAGTATTATAATTATTAGAGCGGTTCGAGAATCTCGGTCTCGAGTCGAGAAATTTCTTGGTTTTTTTGGGTCTCGGTCTCGGAAAACGAGACTTTTTTTGCAGTTGCCACAAATGGGTTGTCATTGTGTTTTTTGAGTTTGTTTTGATAACAGCATGATTTTTGAGTACGCTTTTAGCCAACTATTCATTCCGTGTCCGGACAAGTCGGCTACGGACAACTCGGCTACTGGCGACTTTTTTTTGTTACAACTTTTTTCAAACTACTTCAAATGATTAGCTTTCTTTTGTAATTTACTCAGCTCAACGAGAGCTTTCGATTGATACTAATTACAACTAGCTATCTTGAGCATAACCAAAGTTAGGACAGGAAAGGGCGAGTCTATAGGAGACGAACTGCTTTTCAAGTCCTAACTTTTTTGCAAGCCAACAGAATCAGAAGAAATTACTATCAATCGAAAGCTCTCGTTGAACTGAGTAATATTACAAAAGAAAGCTAATCATTTTGAGTAGTTTGAAAAAAGTTGTAACAAAAAAAAGTCGCCAGTAGCCGAGTTGTCCGTAGCCGAGTCAGCACCACGCCATTCATTCATGTATCTAAAATACTATACAAGCTTTTATTAAATGTGGGCGAAATTTATGGGTGAAACGTCTTTTTTCCTCTCAATGGGCGAAACGTCCGTTTTTTCACTTCTGGGCGAAAGCTCCAATAGGCGAAATGTCCGTTTTTTTGTTACCGGGCGAAACGTCCGTTTTTTCGTTACCGGACGAAATGTCCGTTTTTTTGTTACCGGACGAAATGTCCGTTTTTTTGTTACCGGACGAAATGTCCGTTTTTTTGTTACCAGGCGAAATGTTCGGACACCGTCAAATTTTAGATATCCTAAATTTAATATTTTTGCAGGATGGTCTAAAAAGGTCGTTGGCTCATTGGTTTAATTCTATCTCGTAGTTTATTTATCTGAATTTCTACTTCCCGAGCGAAAACCTATGGTATTCTTTTAATTTAATAATTATTCTATTTTATTGATTCTTACAATAAATAAAAAACATCACTCAGAAAACCTTATAAAATGGTGTTTTTTTTTTTGCAAAGCCAAGAAATCGAGCTTTTTGTGGAAAATTGCTTAACAAAAATGCAATAAAAGGAAAAATACACCCCTAAGAATCAATTCCCTCCCCCGCCCCTCAAAAATTTGTTCTAGCTACGGCCCTGATATGTACCCCTAAAAATCGACTTTGAAAATCCAAATTTTTTTAGTGAATTTCAAAAAAATATCGAAATTTCTCGGTTCTCGAGTCGGGTCTCGGTCTCGAATCTCGGGGTCATTTCTCAGTCTCGGTTCTCGGTAAATTTCAAGTCTCGAACAGCTCTAATAATTATATCGCATTTTCCGTATTTTGGGATCCGTGCCATATGCTAATTTGAACTCCCGACTCCCGCTAGTTTGAACTCCCGACTTCCGCTAGTTTGAACTCCCGACTTCCGCTAGTTTGAACTCCCGACTCAGGGATGGGCGGAAATCTATTTTGGAAAAAACCGGAAATTTCAAAGTGAATTTAAAAATATATTTTTTTAAACAAATAATGTTTGAAATATTCACAAGATCGGCCAGGTTCACAACTAGGTCGGGAATTAAATCGGTTTCAAACATTCATACGGCAAAAAGGGAAACAACCACAATTATTGTGCCATTAATCGATTTTCTGTTCAAATTTCCTCCATCAAAAGCGTCCATTCAATCGGTGGGCTCACTTGGACCTTTGTTTGCCCTTAAACATCCTGAAAATAAGAAAACTTTTAACGATCGGAGGGGAAAGTTTGAGGCTATTAATTTAATTGCTATGCCACTTACCCGGCGCCGATGTCCCTGTCATTGAAGCTAATAGAGATCCAATTCCATTGACGCCACCACCAAATCCATGCCCACTGGATTCCCTCCTCCTCCCACTTGGCCCATTTCCGTTCGTCTCGCGCAATCGGACAACGCACCAACAGCCAATTGTCTTTGTTCATTTGTCGAAATGTCAATCGCTCCTTTGTCCAATTGTTCTTCAGCTCAAATGGCACAAAGTCACCGTCATCAATCCAAAAGCTGATGATGAAATTGACCGACTCAGAAGCATTGACAAAGGTCTAAAACGATGGGAATAAATTACTCTCAAACTGATTGATTATAAAAATGAGGATTTACCTCTTTGAATCCGTCCATTTCTCCCGAATAACCACAACAATGAAACATCTTTGGAAGGCCATCCACGCGGGGAGTGATCAACCATTTGGCCACGGCTTGAGCAGAAGAAACGCCGGCACTGTCTTCGGGCGGAAACTCGGGGAAAAATCCATCAGAATTGATCGATCGAAGCTTTGGGCAGTTGCGAAGAACGGTCGGAGATTTGTCGCAAACGGTCCAATTGAGAGAAGTCCACAAAAAAGCGACAAATGTTGTCATTGATCAGAGGCCAAATCTTTTGCCATATGATTGCCCAGCTGCTGCTTTGATCGTATAAAGTACCAATGTCGACAGTTGTCCCGGAAGAGTTGAAAAGACGGCAAAGGCGTTGAAGAAATTCGACTACAGTTTGATCGACGTAACTGAAGTTCAAAAACATTTTAAATTTCGTTAACTTTTTAGCAAAGAAAACGACCTGATTTTAATTTCTTCAAATCCGATCACTTTGTTTGGAAGCGGTATTTGAGGAATTGGCAGCCGTTCACCAACCCGTTTAGCAGAGCGTTTGACAATTTGTGCGCCATTTCCGTCAGTTGCACGCCGAATTTCAGGCAACTCAACGACCATTTCTTCGGGTTGAAAATTGCGCGACGAATTTCCATCAAACCCAACGACCATTCCCTCGACTTGAAATGGACGTCCACCAAAACGTCCAATCGATCACTGATCAGCGCCATTTTCAGTCCGAGCTCAAAAGGGTCAAGAAAAGCAAAGACTTCGAGCCAAACGTCGGCACAAATGAAACTGAAAGACGGAGTATAGGTAAGTAGAAGGGGCGTGAATCGTATCGTATCGTATCGTATTCATGAATAAGACATTTCGAATTTTTAAGAATTAAAATTTAAAAAAAGTATCGTATCGTAATCGTAAACGTAAATATCGTAATTTGACACGTGTATCGTAAAAAAATCGTAGCGTATTTTGGTGTCGAAACGGAGGGGACGGAGGGGGAGGGAAGGGGGGGGGGAGTAAGAAGTCACTTTGAGAAGCTGCTTTAGCTTTCTTCATAGTGCTTTCAAATTCTTACTCATCGAATGGATTTATCCCGATTAATTAGAAAATTCCTGCCTTTTGATTTGACTAATTAGGATAAACTCACATTTCCTGCATTTGCTGTTGCTGCTCTTCGTCGTTTGTGTTGTCCGACATTTTTAGAATTAATTTAGGCCTCTGATCAGGGATGGGCGGAAATCTATTTTGGAAAAAACGGAAAGAAAATCCAATTGATTGAATTTGATTTTATTCGTTTATTTTATGCGTTTGATTAACTTTTTGGGAGAAATTGCGCGAAAATTTTGATTTTTTATAAATTTTAATTAGTAATTTCAAAATTTGGAAATTATCCGGTACCGGACGGATATTCGGGTATAAATTACTATCCGGTACCGGTATCCGGGTGACCCGGATAATATCCGGTTTTGTCCACCACTATTTAAAATATTCAAAAGATCGGCCGAGAAGCAAAAAACCAATATCACCATTGAAATAACTTACCAAATTGGTCAAATAAAAAGAACATTTTATTTAATTAAATTTGGATGTTCTTTGATCTTTTAACAAACACGGCGATCGCGTTAAATCGGCATTAGCAAAAAGCGGATTATTGCAAAATTTCTAACAAGACGCGACTGGGTTATTGATATTCAAGCGGCCAAATTTGCACGATTTTTGAACTTTAAAATAAAATGTAAAATTAATTTGGCGTTTGTACGCTTGCGTTGTCCGACATTTTTAGAATTAATTTACGGTTCTAAGACTTAAAATTGTGATTCGATTAATCACTAATGGATTGATAATTAATTGGTTGTGCTTATTTGTTAACTAAATTATTCATTAAGTTGAAGTTCTATAACTCTTCTCAAATTAAACAAATAAGACAATTTTGGTATAATTAGAAAGTTTTTAATGATGTAAGCAAAAAACCGATTTATCTTTTCATCGACCGAATTGAGCCTTTGCCCACCCAATACATAAGAAGGCGCCAGGAATCGACAATTAAAATGGTTTCTTCAGTTCCCGCCCGAATGCTTTTACATAATATGCCAAAAGCCATTTTGTGAGAAGGCAAAAATGAAATTTTGTTGTTTTTTGGACTTTATTTGGTTATTAAAATTGACTAAAAATTCCAATTTAGTTATTAAAATTAAGCAAGAATCCTTATTTGGTTATTAAATTGACTAAAAATTCCAATTTGGTTAAGACTGTGCGGGGGGGGGGAGGCTGAAGATGAACATCGTCCGCCAGAGACATTGGCGCCGTCCCCCGCCCATTCCCCCCCCCCCCCCCCCCCCCCCCCCACTAATCGCCATTTTCTGGGGTCGACGTTTTGCCTCCCCCCCCCCCCCCCCCCCAACAATTAAAATGAATGCAAAAAGTGACATCATTTGTCAGCTGATTGCTCTGACCTTGATATTTAACCCGGTCTTCCCGACCCCCGAGTTTTCCGCCCCCGAGGGGTCGGGGGCAACCCTAATTTCTGAGGCCAAAATTTGCGGTGAATTGCTCCTGTGGGATTTTAACGGGATTCCCGCTCCCGTTTCGCTAGTTTGAACTTCTGACTCCCGCTAATTTGATGAATCCCCGACTCCCGCTAATTTGAACTTCCGACTCCCGCTAGATTGAACTCCCGACTCCCGCTAATTTGAACTCCCGACTGGGGTGAATAAATTGTTTCGAAAAAGCCAAAACATCCCGAAGGGCATGTTTTTTAAAAAATGGTAAAAATGTGCGGCATTTTGGGGAGATGTGTTAGAAGAATGCAGAATGCCACACCCGCCGAAGAAGCATTTTAATTTTTAATTTTCAATCTTCTCATCCCGCTTTCATCTCTTCCGTTCAAGGAGTACAATTGTCTGTGTGGTTTTTATGGTACTAAAGTGTCCCTTTACACTGGGACTCAGTCGGCCGGCATCCAAATGGCGTCTGATCGTGTCCTTCACATCTAGATCGATTTGTCTTGTCGAGAGCTGTCGAATGATACTAAATTATTGAAATTGGACGACAGGAAGACACAAAATTAGGGTTAAAAATCTCCATTTTTGCCAATTTTTAAACGGTTCAAAAATTGGTTTAAAGGCGGAGCGACAAAAAAAAATTGTGATTGCTCTATCGATTTTAGCACCTAAGAAAAGCTAAAAAGTGGTTTTGAGTGATTTCGAGTCTGGGCCCTAGATCCATATTTTCCTAAATCAATCTCAAACTTTCCCCTCCCATCGTTAAAAGTTTGCTTTTTTTTTAAGGATGTTTAAGGGCAAACAAAGGTCCAAGTGAGCCCACCGATTGAATGGGACGGAGACGGTACCCCGCAATTCGGCGCGCACGACTCGGCGCGCACGATTCGGCGCGCACGATTCGGCGCGCACGATTCGGCGCGGCACGACTCGGCGCCGACAAGTTTTATGTTATAACTTCGTTCACTGTCAACCAAACCAAACATTCTTGGTAACATTCGAAAGCGTGCAATGAGTAGAAGCTTACAAAGATAAAAGCTAACCGATTTGTCTTTTCAAAAAGAGGTTATAGGTTTAAAACCTGTGAAAATTGCCATTTTTGTCGTGATGTCGTCATAACTTTCTTTGTTTAAGTCGAATCGGTTAGCTTTTATCTTTGTAAGCTTCTACTCATTGCACGCTTTCGAATGTTACCAAGAATGTTTGGTTTGGTTGACAGTGAACGAAGTTATAACATAAAACTTGTCGGCGCCGAGTCGTGCCGCGCCGAATCGTGCGCGCCGAGTCGTGCGCGCCGAATCGTGCGCGCCGAATCGTGGTGCTCCGGACGGAGAGACTTTTTTTGATGGAGGAAATTTGCACAGAAAATCGATTAATGTCTTTATCCGTCGTCCCTTCTTCTTCTCCGTTTACTCTTCCCCTTCCCCCCCCCGTTCCTCCTTCTTCTCTTCCATTTACTCTTTATCCGTCGTCCCTTCTTCTCCTCCGTTTACTCTTCGTCCATCGTTCCTGCTGGTAAAATTCTAGAATACGTGTACCTACTCAAATTCGTGTTGCTCGTGACTTTTTTAGTGCCTATTTTAGGTTTTTAGGAACTTTTGAACTAACTTTTTGGGGGGTTTTTAGGAACTTTTGAACTAACTTTTTGGGGGGTTTTTAGGAACTTTTGAACTAACTTTTTGGGGGGTTTTTAGGAACTTTTGAACTAACTTTTTGGGGGGTTTTTAGGAACTTTTGAACTAACTTTTTGGGGGGTTTTTAGGAACTTTTGAACTAACTTTTTGGGGGGTTTTTAGGAACTTTTGAACTAACTTTTTGGGGGGTTTTTAGGAACTTTTGAACTAACTTTTTGGGGGGTTTTTAGGAACTTTTGAACTAACTTTTTGGGGGGTTTTTAGGAACTTTTGAACTAACTTTTTGGGGGGTTTTTAGGAACTTTTGAACTAACTTTTTGGGGGGTTTTTAGGAACTTTTGAACTAACTTTTTGGGGGGTTTTTAGGAACTTTTGAACTAACTTTTTGGGGGGTTTTTAGGAACTTTTGAACTAACTTTTTGGGGGGTTTTTAGGAACTTTTGAACTAACTTTTTGGGGGGTTTTTAGGAACTTTTGAACTAACTTTTTGGGGGGTTTTTAGGAACTTTTGAACTAACTTTTTGGGGGGTTTTTAGGAACTTTTGAACTAACTTTTTGGGGGGTTTTTAGGAACTAAAAATCCGGTCCCTACTTATATAAGGCTTAAAACATGCTGGAAACAAATATGAAGTAATATTTTGCGACTATATTTATGTTCCGACAACAAATTTCGTCATCATATTTAATTGATAAATCTGAAAGTCGCACAAAATCTCCTTTGAAAAACCGCGCAGCGGCCCGCCAACAGCGAGCATGCGATGACGGAGAAAGTAGTGGGGCGAGACGGAGGGCGTTAAGAACAAAAGTTTTCTGCCAAAACATAAGGGCTCCTCTATAAGTTACGATTGGATTTGCCTGGAGGGTTTAAACCTCTTTCTATACATATTGGCAATGGTGTGGGGCGAAATGGGAGAAGTCAACAAAATGGCGGGGAGACAACGATGGAAGAAGTACGACTCCCCCCCCCCCCCCCCCCCCCCTCTGCTGCTCGCATTATCCACGACAATCCATTCAATCCGTCCTTCGGCCTGGCCGCCAGGCCATTCTTTTACAACCGCCAAAACTAAAAAAATTTTTTTTGTTTTTTTTCTTTTTGATTTTTTATACCCACACAATTAATAAAAGTTTCTCCAGCGGCGGCGGCACAGTCACCGTTTAGCTCTACCGACCTCTAATCAAGCCGACATTCCCGATTCCTTTGCCCGCCTTGCCGGGCTTGGTTTATGGGACCAATCCTTTATTTGTCGGGCGTGATCCGTCAATTTTATAAGACATTTTTTTAGCCAATTTTCATATTTTGACATCAGAGATGGGCGGACTTCCGTTTTTCGTTGTTTTTTGGCCTTTTTTACGGGAAAAATATGCACCACCAAGAATGGGATTTTGGTAAACAAAAGCTTAAAATAGGTTTAAGAAGGCCGCTGAAGCAAAAAATGCAACCTTCAAAAATTTTTTGTTTTTCATTATGTATTTGACTTTACAAAAAACGACACTCAGAAACTCTTTAAATATTTTTAAATGTTGAATTTTTTTTCGCAAATTTTAAATACTTTTTCTAAACACACGGCACCGACCGTCCATTGGGGGTAACTGTAACGTGATTTGGGTAAACCTAATTTCCGAAAATGCTCGATAAATGATTAAATTAATTTTAAGCCTTCTTCAATGTTTAAGTAAATAAAAACGGTCATTTCAAGTGAGAAATAACGATTTTACGTTCAACAATTATTCTGACTACGTACCCCAATGGACGGTCGGTGCCGTGTGTTGTGCATCATCTTGTAGCTGATCGGAGAAAAATCGCAGAGCTTAACGCTTTTGTAGAGAATTTTGTGGGCTATTCATCCCTCAAATTGATTTTTCTCAGAAAATTTTTTCAAGCCTTTGGGGATTTTTTTCTCTACCGGTTTTGCGCCAAAATCAAATTTAATCTAATTTGGGTTTATTAATTAAATTTAAGAGGATTATGAGGAATTCTTCATCTCATCATCATTAGCGGTGGCGATCAACTCAAACATCAAAGTGAACTCCTCCAGCGCCGATCACTTAAAACAATGGGCGGGCGCATTTTTGTTTTGAAAAGTGATTACTAATTATGGGTAATTAATTGCAAAAAATGAACCAAACCAAATGCAAGGAGAATGGGCATAATGAATGTTGTGAAATGGATAATGCAGCGGCGATTGGCCAATGACAATGTCGTTTCATGTGGCGGCTTATTCTCTGTTTGGTTAAAATATTCGTCAGATTTTCAAAATATTTCTAAAATCTCTAAGCTTTTATCAAATTGTAATTATTCTTCAAGCTTTGCGCTTTTGGAGATGAACCTGTCGAAGAAGTTCGCGGAACAGAAATTGCCGTCGTTGAAGTTGATTGAGTTGAAGGGGGCAAAATTGTCGTAGCATCTTTAATCCCAATCAGACAGGTAGTTGTAACGGATAGAGAAAAAAGTCGGGTACGAATTGTTCGGATCAGATTTCGGATTGCCAAAAATATTGTTCGGATTTCGGATAACGGATTGGCAAAAAACCCGGATTTCGGACGGATTGCCAAAATATTTTGGATAACGGATTGGCAAAACCACCGGCATCCGGATTGTATTGACAACAATTTTGTTCGGTTTTCGGATAACGGATTGGCAAAACCCCCGGCATCCGGATTGTATTGACAACAATTTTTGTTCGGATTGGATTAGCAAAAATAAGCGTACTGTCGATTTCAGAACGCATGTGTTCGTTGGACATGTCGACATCTTTGTCTCCGATTTTGCATTCGCACGAAAAGTCGTCAATTTCAAAAGGTTTGGAACATTGGTCCGGGGCCAAACCGCCATCGCAACCTCAATCAGTGCGGGTTTTATACCCTGAAAATTTAATAATTATGTTTAAATCCAAGAAAAAGTTTAAAACATTTGGAAGATGTTGTTTACCGTTTGAGCAGTTGAGAAAATAACAATAAGGTAAAGATTCTCGGGGGCATAAAGGATCCATGATTTGCGTGTGAGCACTCGATTCAAGTTTGTATGCGCGTTTGCACTTTAATCCGTGCACCTAAAACAATCAAATTGCTTTCAGCGATTGAATCCAATCGATAATCAAGGACGAAGATCAGCAAATCAAATTCCTCCTAATTATCTCATTAGAAACTTTTGCTTACCGCCTAAACTGGAGTTTGGTTTCGTGTTTCGAAAAGTCCACCCGGGGTCCTCGCTCAGCTCTAGTTTAAGCCAAGGATGGATCCGGCCGCTCAAAAATTTTATCCAGAACCGGCCCAAAAATGTCCGGGAAATCATGAATCGGGAATTTTTAAAATTTAAATAGAGTTCCTCCCGGACCCCAAGCCCAAAAAGTGGGTATTCCCCGTTCGACGTCCCCGACCCCCGACATGGCTGACTTTAGTTTCCCCAACCCCCGACTTTTCCGCCCCCGAGGGGTCGGGGAAGAACCCTAATTTAAATCATTAGGTATTCCCATTAAATTTTTGTGCCTATTTCGGCATTTTGGCGACTTTTTTTAACTTCTGTGCCTATTTCGACCTTTTTTCAAAAATTTCTTTAAAAATGAAATAAAATTCGAATTTTTTTGCCAAGATCACTAATTTTTTTTAGATTCTTCAAATTCGAATTTTTTGTCAAGCTCCGTCATAGATTATTTTTGTGCTTTCTAGGCGCCTTTTGCAATTTTTTTTTGCTTAAAAACAGCAACCCTAATGATTGATCATTTTCACATGGAAAAACAATTTTTTTAAGCTATTGGTGTTATTTTACACAACTTTTTTTTCACACCTATTTTTACTTATGAACCCGGTTTTTGGAGCCTATTTTGGCACTTTTTTCTCACTTATTTAGACACTTATTTTGAGGTTTTTCGAGCCTAAAATTAGCATGCCTAATTATTCCACTTCAATTCCAATAACTAAATGATTTGTCGGAATCGGGGCGAATATAATATGTTAATTTGATAATTCATCACTTTTTGCCCAAGCTGATGGGAAAGGCAGAAGCCAACCGCTGCCCCCGGCAATCGCTGTTTTTGCAAATGACGTCATTAGATAATTGAATATTAATTATTAGTGTTCGGCAGGGTACGGTAATACTGCGGTATTTTCTCAATGTTTTACCGAAAGACCGATACTAAACACTAATTATTATATTACGAGTAGAATCGAATCGAAAATGAAATCCAAAAATAAAATACAACCCAGGCGGTCATATAATACTATATTTAGGTAGGTTATGGCATTTGCCATATTTTGGGGGTCTCGCCATAACAACCCGAAAAAAAAAATTTGAGGCTTTGACTTCGTTTGAAGCATTGTAATTTTTTTTTTTTGCTTTCATAAAATTAAAACGTTTTATTTAAAATCTTTGTATTTTGTTCTGCTACACGGGCCGATCTAATTCAGTGCCAGCGAATGTTGGAAGTCTATAACTTTTTTAAACCCAACCAAATCAGACAAACAAGATTGGCATTCGAAAGCTCTAAAGGAGTTGCTTCTATCGATTTTGCGCCGAAATCAAAAGATTAAAGAAAACATGAACATAATTACTAAAAAAATCATTTAAAATAATTCATTCAAAACAAATTGATCGTTTAAATTTTTTGTGTGGTCATTCATTAAATTTAAGAGGATTAAGAGGAAAGTTGCCGTTGAAGAGATGAGTTGAAAGGGGCGAGTCAAGCCAAATCTGCAGGTGGTGTAACGGATTGAGAAAAAAGTTGGATACTGATTTCAGATCGGACAAAATATTGTTCGGGTCAAATTTCGGATTGGCAAAAACCCCGGATTTCGGATGATCCGTTTGCAACCCGGATCCCCCAATGAATAATAATAAAACGAAACGGCCTGTACTTGGTCCAAAATTGTCATGCTCATATTGAATTTTAATTACCACTTAAATTTTGATAAAAATGATCCGAGCAATTGCGCATGATCGTTTCGTCCAAAAGGCATCCACATTCTGTTTGGAAAGCTTCTCCTAAAAAGCTTCTACCGCCTAAACGGGAGTTGAGCAATTGTTTCAGCGATTGAATCCAATCGATGATCAAATATGGACGAAGATCAGCAAATCAAATTCCTCCTAATTATCTCATTAAAAACTTTTGCTTACCGCCTAAACTGGAGTTTGGTTTCGTGTTTCGAAAAGTCCACCCGGGGTGCTCGCTCAGCTCCAGTTTAAGCCAAGGATGGACCCGGCCGCTCAAAAATTTTATCCGGAACCGGCCCAAAAATGTCCGGGAAATCATGAATCGGGAATTTTTAAAATTTAAATAGAGTTCCTCCCGGACCCCAATCCCAAAAATTGGGTATTTCACGTTCGACGCCCCCGACCCCCGACATGGCTGACCTTAGCCTTCCCAACCCCCGACTTTGCCGCCCCTGAGGAGTCGGGGAGGAACCCTAATTTAAATTTTTTTCAAAACGCATCGCCAGACAGAAAAAGAATCAAATTAAATGCATCACAGATTCCGGATTTGATCCGTCAATTTCGTGAAAATTTCCCGGAATCCGGCCTCAAAGCCCAAAAAATTCATTAATCCGGAACTTAATTAAATTTATCGCCCGGCCGCCCCCGCGGCGCTAACCTCGTCGATTCTCGACGACCGCGCGAAAAGTGTAAAAGGCACAGGCAAAGGGCGGAAACATCCGCCGAATTCAAACATTTGCAGCGAAAGCTAACAAAAAAAAGTCTCTTTTTAGAGATTCAAAAAAGTTATTTTTTTATCTCTGAGAATTTATAAGGAAAAATCATTTTGCATTAAACGATTTGAACATACCTAAGCCCAACCAAATAAAGTAAATGAATTAATTAATTTTTTGGTTGTTTTCGATTTTCAACAATTTAATAGATAAATAAACAAATACAAATCGATAATTTGGTGTGCCACAACGACGACGAGTAAATGTCAGGTAGAAAATGAAATGAATCATTTTTTTACAATTCATCAATTTTGGCCAAAATGATAGAAAAAAACGATTTCCAGCATTCCCTACAACAATTGGAGTGCAAATAGCGAAAATATGATAATTAATTTATGGTTAATTGGGACGAATGAATAAAAAACATTTATTTATCACTAAAATAATAAAATATATTTTTTTGAAATATTTATTAATTAAATAAAAACGAGTTACAGAATAATATGTATTTAGTTGTTTGTTTTGATCTGTTTTGTAAAAACTAATAACAACCCTAATCTAAACTATTCCCCTAATTTGTAAGCGAAACAATCAATGAAAATGAAAAGGTGCTCAAAAGGATTTGAAAGTCGCTTTAACACTATGCAAAAGCGAGTGTCAGCCAGCGGGACGATATGAGCCCAAATTAGGGAACATTAATTAGGTAAAATCAGGGTTGCCATAGGGTAAAGACAATTCTCAAGGACAGACATATTGATTTTCAAGAACATAACAGAAAAATTTGGCGAAATTTAAGGACGCTCAAAATTTATATTTATCAAAACAAAAACGCTTTATTCCTGTTCAAATGGCTTATATTTCTCGCCCGAAACATTATGGAAAATATACCTAAATGACAGCGCTCCGATCTCTAAATTTTTAAAATCCGCATCGGAGCATTAAGAAATCCTCATTTGATACCCAAAATCCGCAAATTCGTCATTACTTCATTTTAACCCAAAAATTATGTTAACTTCGCTTCATTCGTTAATTTATTGATACTAACAATTGATTTGAGCAAATTCCTGTCACAACTTAGCATTTTTACATAGTTTTTTTACGCGGGATTTTTCAAAAATTTTGGGAAAGTGGGCGGGGGTCGGCGGTGCCGGTAGGCGCCGCCGGGAAAATTTTGGAATTTTTGACTCAATTTGTTAACAGATTTGCAACCAAAATTGGAAGAATCCGCAGATATCGGAGCCCTGCTAAATGATAATACAATCTTTTCAGAGGGCTCATTTTTCGATAAATAACCATTTTCTTTCAAAATTTTGAAGACACAATGCCAAAACATGAATATTTCCATTAAAATCCCAATATTTTCAACACTCACGCCAAACCCTCATTTCAAGGACAATCTTGAAAATAAGGACATTTTCAATTTTTTAAGATCGAGTGTCCATTTTCAAGGACTGTCCTTGCCATTCAAGGACGAATGGCAACCCTGGGTAAAATGAATGTTTAATTCTTCTGTTAAATATGTGCCAGAAATTAGCCAATGACAAATTTACCGCATATCGAGGCTTAAATTAAAAAAGAAGAATTGCTTAATAAATAATTTGAATTGATTATCTTCGCCTACGGAACAAAATGTTATGTTAATTTTAGGCCCCACAATCGATCACTGGTTGATAACACCAAAGCAGCCCCATGCCGGACTGAATCCAATTCGGCCGATATTTTCATATGTAAATTATTTGTAATTCAATTTGTTTTTTTTGCAATAAAAATTAATTCTTTTTAAATAATATATTATCGTTCGCATGAAAAGGCCAATCATTTAGAGAGTATTCGGCCATTTAGTCAGATTTGGCCAGTTTAAGCAACAATTTTGCGACTTTAGC
This sequence comes from Globodera pallida, assembly GCA_020449905.1. Classification (NCBI taxonomy): domain Eukaryota; kingdom Metazoa; phylum Nematoda; class Chromadorea; order Rhabditida; family Heteroderidae; genus Globodera; species Globodera pallida. The sequence continues at coordinate 1,544,143 of JAIXHY010000011.1, forward strand.
TAATATGTTCTACCCGGCGGGTGGTCAGAGCCGCTTTTGAGAGACCGGCGGGAACGGGATTCCCGCGGGAAAAATACGGGATTCCCGGTCCTGTTCCCGTCTTTTTTTGCCGGGCGAGATTTTTAACGGAAACGAGAAAAGACGGGATTCCCGTTCCCGGAAATTTTATTTTACCGGTCTCAACTTTTAAGTACGGAACCTACCCCCCCCCCCCCCCATTTTTATTAGTAAACAAAAATTAAAACATCCATAGATTAAAATTTTTGATGAGGATTTTTGCACATGATAAATATGGGACACATAGAAAACCAAAGAAAACAAATTAAACGCTTCGGAATTGAGGGCAATGAAAGAGAACCATTTACCAAGATAAAATTCTTGGTTCTCAGGATACCTATTCTCTGATCATGGTACTTTCATGTAGCAAGGCCGGATTAGCAGCAGGAGTACTGTTGGAAAATCCTGGCCGGATCTCTATTTACCCATTCAGTTACATTTCAGTTTTTGGCATAATGTTTAGAAACTGTAAATATTTTTGAGTTTAAAATTTTCTTCTTCACCAAAAAACCAATCTTTAGGGGTGCGAAAATGCATTTTTAGGGGGTATACTTATTTTCAAAATTTTGAGCTTTTGCTCTAAGTTGATGCTCGAACTTCCACCCCCAAAAACCACCCAAACTTTTATAAGTTCGTTCGGAGTTCTGGCGCCTAGCCATCTGGTCGTTATGCGTGCTCCTGCTTCAAAACAATTATTAATTTAATGTAATTAATCCATAAACAATTCTTTTACTCATTTTATAATTAATCTAATTTATATTAAATACTTAAACCAAATATTAATATTTATATATGATTTGAAGTGAATTTTATAAAACATATAAGGAAGTATTTAAATAAATGTTTTTTGAATTATGCAAAGATTGACTGCGCTTATCGGGATTTTTCTCGAAGGTCTTTCTCACGAATTTTGGTTCCGAATAGCGAAACCGCCAAAAAATGGTTGGCACCGGGGCATCACTGCCCGCCTCCGGAAACCAGCCTAAGCTAAACACAATTTTGACGAAGAAATCGGCAAATTTCTTAATTGTTTATTTTGTTAGAAATTGAATTCAAGTCTCAAGAATGTGCACATATTTTCAAAAAACTTGAAATATGGCGAGCCCTCCAAAATATGGCAAATGCCAATATATTAAATATGGTATTATATGGCCGCCCTGGTTTACATTTTCTTTTGGATTTTCAATTCATTTTCGATTTGATTTTATTCGCAATTAATTGTGTTTGGCAAATGGGGTTTTTCGGTATTCGGTATAATACCAATACCGAAAGCTAAAATTAGGTAAAATATCGAAAAAATACCGCCCTATTACCGTACCCTGCCAAACACTTATAATTAATATTCAATTCTCTAATGATGTCATTTGGAAAAACAGCGATTGCCGAGGGCGGCGGTTGGCTTATGCTTTTCCCATCAGTTAGCTATCAAATTAACATATTATATTTGCCCCGATTCCGACAAGCCATCGGCGGATGATTCGTCATCATTAAATTGTGGGAAAGGGAAACCGATAGCAGAGAATTCCGTTTAAAAGGGTCACATCAAAGCAGAGCAATCAGTTTAGATTGATCACATCACATTTAGTTATAGGAAAAATGGAGTAGAATAATTCCTCTTAAAATTTTTAATTCTTTTTTAGATTTCGTCAAAAAATGTTCAATCATTGCGCCCGTTCCCAGCTGGTCCTCAGCTTTGCCGTCCTTCTGTACATTCTGCCAGCACACAGCGTAAGTGCATACAAAGTTTTTTGTCTGGCGATGTGTTTTGAAAAAACTTTTAAATTAGGGTTCCTCCCCGACTCCTCGTGGCGGTAAAGTCGGGGGTTGGGAAGGCTAAGGTCAGCAGGGTGACCACCTGTAAAACCCAAAAATCAGGATTAGCACCTGAAAAATCAAGATCACAGCCTATGCAAAAATCAGGAACGATTTTAGGCGTCAAAATATTGCAATTTTTTTTGTTGCCAATTTTGCTTTACCGGGGTGCGAATGCCGGCGGTGCCGATAGGCGCCGCCGGGATAATTTGTGAAGATTTTAGCGATATTTGTTAAGAAAATTGGCCATTTTCGCAGAAAATTTCCACATTTTTGAAGAAAACAGGAAGAAATCAGGAAAATTCCCAAAAATCAGGCAAAATCAGACAACAATGGAAAATCAAGAAAAAATCAGGAAAACACCCAAAAATCAGGAAAAACTTGATAAATAAGGTTTTATGGCCACCCTGAAGGTCGGCCATGTCAGGGATCGGGGACGTCGAACGGGAAATACCCAATTTTTAGGCTTGGGGTCCGGGAGGAACCGATTTAAATTTCTAAAAATTCCCGATTCATGATTTGCCGGACATTTTTGGGCCGGTTCCAGATAAAATTTTGAGCGTCCGGGTCCATCCTTTGCTTAAACTAGAGCTGAGCGGGGACCCCGGGAGCACCTTTCGAAACCCGAAACCAATTGCTCAACTCCAGTTTAGGCGGTAGAAGCAAAAGTTTATAATGAGATAATTAGGAGGAATTTGATGTACTGCTTCAATTTGCATCCATTTTGATTACCGGGGTTGGATTCAATCGCTGAAAGCAATTTGACTGTTTTAGGTGCTTGAATTAAAATGCAGACGCGAGTACAAGCTTAAATCGAGTGCTCGGCCGCAAATCTTGGATTCTTTATGCCCCAGAGAATCTCCGTCTCCGCATTGCTATTTTATGAACTGCTCAACTGGTAATTAATTAAATAAAGAAGCTCTTTCAAATTTTCATTTTAAATTCGTTTGGATCTATACTAGTGATCGGCCAGAAGGGTCGGTCGGTACTTTTCGGTAAAGTACCGAAAAAGTACCGGTACCGAATAGTACCGAAAAAATCCAAAAAGGTTCGGTCGGTACTTTTCGGTAAAGTACCGAAGCCTGAGTACCGAAAAGTACCGAAAAAGCTTCGGTACTTTCTCGTACCGACCGAACACTAATCTATACATAATATTTCAGGGTATAAAATCCGCACTGAATGGGGCTGCGGTTTCGTCGTTTCAAGCTCGGACCAATGTCCGGAGGACCGCGCTTCAGTGCTGTCTGGACGAGCTTTTGAATCTGACGGCTTCATGTGCAAATGCCAACTCGGAGGAAAAGACGTCGACATGTCCAACGAACACATGAGTTTTGCAATCGACGGTATGCTTTTTTTTGTATTTTATTACTGTACGATTTACAGTGTCCACGACTCCGGCTCCAACCACTACCACTACGACAACGACCACCACAACAACCACCACGAGCACAACGAGCACCACGACCACCACTCCCACAACAACTGTGCCCCCGCATACCTGCAAACAAGCAGTGGAAACTCCGGAAAAGAATGAAACTTTTGGAGAAAAACAAAAATGCCCCAATGGAGAGAAGTTCTGCTACCTGTTTAATTGCACGTCAGGTCAAAGAATTTTTATATATATGCATTTTTTGTAATAAATTTATTTAAAGCGACAAATCCAAACAACAGCGTCACCAAATGGGGCTGCATGGCGGAGCTAAGTTTACAAATTTGTGTGAAAAAAGGTTCTGAATATGGGCTTGTGTTGGGCAAAGATCCCTGCTTCTGCTACGTTGGCAGCGAAAACCTTTATGTCCAGCCAAAGCAAATGCTTTTGTCCGGTATTTTTTTTGCTAAAGTAGAACCAAAATATTTATTTCGCTCTTATAAACTACGTCCCAATCACAGATTTTGGAACAAAGTCGTTTCAAATCAGGGGGGAGGGAGGGAGGGGTGGGGGATCATGCACACTCGATATATATTCGGGTCTTCTTTTGCATATCCGATCCATCTAAAGTTTCAATTTCTTGTCAGTACACACGGATGGACCGGATATGCCTATATATAGAGTAATCCAAAGCAAATAATTTGAAATTTATTGCTTCAAACAGATTTCCAAAATCATACGGCTTCCGCATTTGCGAGCCGTTGCATCTTCGAACCGATCGCCCTTGTGGGCATTCTGCTGATTGTTTGTGGGTGGTACGTTTTCGGGAATCAGTTTATTTTTTGTACATATATTGAAGGGTTTTCAACTGATTGCCATGGGATGCCCGCTGAGTTCAATTCGATGTGTGCTTCGACTGATCACGCGATCGAATGAAAACGCCAAATTTTCATTTCTATTGAAATCGTTATGCCTTTTAATGTAAATTAAATTTATTTCGACGAAAATTTTTGCATATAAACATTTATTTGAATGGCTCAATTTCATCGGTAAAAAAAGTAAAACAAGTAAAAAAAACTTTGCAGGCAGATAAATATTGTCGGTTAAACACTTCGCCAACAATTCTTACAAATTCACCAAATCCGTAGATCTGACTGGGCCGGTTCCGGGGTTTTCCGGACCTGGTAGCCTGTTCCTGGGTATTTTTGTAAAAATCCAGACTACCCGGATTAAAAACACACCCCTAAACGAGCAACAAAATGCATTAATAGATATGGCATGCTGGCGGCGGGATTAAAAGAGGTTTGGGTTGTGCCTATGTGCTAATCCGCGCATTTTTCGCCAATTAAGTTGGGCGGCAGAATCAAAAGAAATGCCGCCTAATTTAAAACCTCAATAAGCTTGGATTTGGTGGGGGTAATGTCCACAGGGCTAAATGCGGTTTGGTTTGGGTGGCGGTATGTTCAGAAAAATCCGCGCGTTTTTTTAACACCCGCGCGCAGTGAAATGAAGGTTGGACCGCAACCCGCTCGCTTTTGGTGTCAATGGTTTAGTTTGGGGCGGGATGTTCAAAGGACCCGACCCGTTCAATAGGTTTTGGCTTGGGGCGGCATGATTAAAAACGACCCGCGCGCTTTTCAGCTGGGCGGTACCCGCGCGATTTCAATTTCAGAAATTTTTGAACCTAAAATTAAACTGTTCAAAAACTTATTTTTTTGCAATCAAACTTGCCAATTGTTGAATTTGATTGTTAAATGGTTGATCCGAGTTGCGAAATTTTTTGAGGTCGTCGGGCCCATCCCTGGTATGGTGGTGAGTGGTGGAGGCGGTGATTGTTTTGTCTGGTTGAGGGGGGACCCTTTTGTTTTGTAAGATTGGTAATTATTAGACCATTTTTTTTAATTTTAATTGCAAATCGCGTAACAAGTTGAGTCAAAAATTCACAATGTTCTCGGCGGCGCCTACCGCCGGCACCGCCGACCCCCAACCCTTCCCCTGATAGTTAGTTTTCAAAATTTCAACTGGTTCAAAAACCGTTTAAATTCTCTATGTTTTTTTATTGAATAACATATTTCAGACCATTTTTTGAATAGAAATTTTTCCAAAAATGTTGACCAAAAGGGTTCCCCCCTATGGCTTTTTGGCCAACTTAGTTTGCTGATAACTTTTTTCATAGTCCGTTCCGGCAAGAAATTTTTGCTGATTCGTAATCAGCTCGACGAGAGGAATCGATTGATAGTATTTTCATTCGGATCTGGACCACTCCCATAAGGTAGAAATACCTAATTTTTAACGGCATTTGGATTTATTTTAGAAGAGTTCGGGTTTTTGATAATTTGGGTAGTGTGTTTACTTTATTGAACAAGTTACCTAGCAAATAAATTAAAACATAATTAGGTAATAGAATAGACAATTTTTGCATAATCGGAAAACGTTTCTGATGTAATGGAATGTGGATATTTCGTCGTATTATTGTGGTGTTTTTTCGCATCAGGTGGTTCCGACAGTAGTTGATTTCGACAGTGACTGATTTCGATTTTAGGCTTGCCTCGAAAATTACAGATTTTTTGAATTGTTCGAATTTCTTACTTTTTCAGGTATTTAATATCATTACGTGGGTCAAAATTCCTAAAAATACGAATTTTAGACTTCTTGGAAAATTACAGAATTTTTAACAGTAGCATTGTCGAAATCACTCACTGTCGAAATCAACTACTGTCGGAACCACATGATGCCGTTTTTGTTGGACATTCTTCGTCATCTGTCCAAAGACATCTTCAAACAATTGAATAAACATTGCGGAATAGGTATGCACAGGAGGTAAGCAAGGCGACCAGAACGAATTGGCAATGGTTGATGCTGCGAGTCATTGAAACAGCAGACGACGCTAAAATTTTATGTGGATCAAAAAATTAATCATTTTCAAAGATCCATATTAAAAATTAGGGTTGGACAGTACCGATTAAAAACCGGTACCCCCGGTTTTCGGTTAACCGGGTTTTCAGAGACCCGGTTTTCGTAACCAGTTTAGAACTTATGTTATTTCGGTTTATGACCAATGTGTTTTACTGTTCCAAATTTTTTGGATATGTTCAGTTCTCAGAAACTTTTAGAAAGCATTATTCATTAAAAAATAATATATATTTTTTAATTTTCAATCACCTAATTTGCTAAGTAATATTTTTGTAACTTTTAATTTCGGGTCGGGGGCCCCACGGTTACGTACGTGTCCATAGTGCCATAGTGCCGATAGCCACAGCGGATGAAATTTTTTGAAATTTCAGATACATTTGTTAAGGGATTTGATGTCAATCATTTAAATTTAGCCAAAAACCCCTATAACTAGGGATGCCAAAACGGCCGGTTATCGGTTAACCAGGATTTTAAGACCCGGTTTTCGTAACCGGTTAATTTCTCAGAATACCCGGTTTTCGTAACCGGTTTCGTACCCGTTTAACCGGTACTGTTCAACCCTATTAAAAATGATTAATTTTTAATAAAAGTGGTATTTTAAACATAAATACATGGATTCAGCGAGCGTTTGTCGATGTGATGATTGATTGCGCTGCTGCTGCCTTCGCCGAGGTCTTGCGTTTTTAACATTATTCAACGAATAAATGTGAATTCAAAAACTACCGGCGGCCGATTTCATTTTCATTGCCGAGTTGTGCGTCAAAAGTTGGTCAGATGTGCCATAAAAGCATTTGCACGATTTAAATTCAAAGTCAAATTGAACAGCTTTTTGTTGGCATAGTTCAGCTACGTCTGAGGTACACCCCCACTCTTTGACATCGTTGTTTGAATGTGTCCCTATAATAAAATGAATGATTGCGGATTGAACATGAATAATTCTATTCTGTTTCCAATTTTAATTAACAAAAAAATATTGTCATTAATTAATCCATTTTTTTAGACGGCGACCTTTTGTAGGAACCAAGCTAGGTAATCTTAAATTTGTTGTGGTTATAGAGACGATGTAAAAATCATTTGATGCAATGGTTAAACCCGGTTAAAATTGGCTTACCGTTCGAACAGGAAACAGCATAACAGACAATGTCGCCCGCCGCACATTCTTCATGATCATCGGTAATGCCGCCTGAAGTTATGCGGCTGCGCTTGCACTTCAATGTGGAGTTGGAAGAATTCGATGTGCCTTAATTTAATGTTAAATCTAAAAATGAATTGCATGAAATAACAAACTGATCAAAAGCGGAAGCATTATGCCAACATTAGAAAATATTCCAACGGAGGAACGGCACACAGAATTGTTGGGAATTGGCCCGACGGAATACGCCTCGTCCAATTGGCGACCTTTGCCCTCACGAAAATCAGCTGTTTTGTACAGACTGTTCGTGCATCCCCATTCAGTCATGATTTCCGGTTGGTTGCCGCCCTCAACAGCTGAAAAAGCTTTTATTATTATAATACCCAAATAACCCGAAAGCGGCGGCATGCTTTGCCAAATTTAAATCTACTCAATATAAAAAAGATATCGAGAGCTTAAACTTTTAATAAATTGGGAAATATTGGACAAATTTCATAGAATCCGAGGCGTACGTGCACAAAATGTTCCACCATTGACTGGCAGGTGGGTTTGCCCAATTTTGGCTTACCGGACGAAATGTCCGTCATACATTTCTCCGATTTTTGGCTTACCGGACATTTCGTCGTCGTGCCTTCCGAGGGAAAATCTTTAATTTTCAACTTTCCCCAATAATAAAGCCCCATCCCCGTGGGGTTCTGTTTGGGGAAATACGGTATGTTGAAAGGCGATTAAAACATGCCAACAATTCTTGACCTGTTGAACAGTTCAACACATAACAATAGCGTTGAGATTGGCCGCACAATTGGTCAGAGCTTTCATTATAGGCACGCAATTTCGAACGATACGCCTTTTTGCACTCTTTTGCTGTAAACCGATATATTAAATTTGTCGAAAAACGTAGATTATTATTTGCCGGTACTGCTCGTTCCTCCCCCCCCCCCCCCCCCCTCCCCCGTCGTTTCCCCCCCGAGCGATTTTCGACGCCTTTCTAACATCATAACTTCTTTCTTTGACATCCAAATTTTACAAATTTAGTAACATTCTAGAGCTTAAGTGCTGTAGAATTAATGATTAAGCGGACTAAATTCTTCATTAACTTTTGAGAATGTCAGAAATGTTTGAAAACTTCGAGTTTTTGAATAATACTAAGAAATTTAGGACTCGATTGACTAAGAATAGAGTTATGGTTTTAAACCGTCCGGGGAGGGGAAACGAAGAGCACCCATTAGGTATTTACCAGGAGTCGGCACCGTAATGCCAGCATTGGTCCTTGAAACATTCGCTTTTCCGACATAGCGACTGCACGTTTGAGTAAGAATCCGTCCAGCTGCAGTTTTGGCAATTAGTTTTGTGTCCAGAATGAGTTCAGCAGGCTTTTTGTCAGTGCATCCCCACTGTGTCAAGACGTAATGTTTGGGCTGAAATGAGTCAGCCTTTCCTAAAAAAAACAAAAAATTTCAAATTTGATTTTAATAAAAATTCCCGACCACGAAGTTCAAGAGTACAGTTCAGCACATAACAATAATGTTCATGTTTGCTGCATACGGTAATCGTTTTCCCGTGATGCCGCTTCTTCCAAAAGTGCCCTCCTTCGCACCAAAGCGTTGAAACATCTTTATTTGTGTTATAATTTTTTTTTGTTGTAATAAAATAAATATTACTCGAGCTGGGAAGCAGCGCATTTTTGTCATGATTTGAATTGTCGCTGTACTTTGATCCAACAAAGGAGACACAAGTGGAGTTGGCGTGACCCTTCCCTTTTTTAAAATTGTCCTCAAAAGCAGTTTTGCTTGCACTGCAACCCCATTCCGCCCTGAATCCGATGTATCCTTCAATCGATGGCAAAACTAAAAAATGCATTAAATATAAAATTATGAAAATACATTTTAAACATTATTAATGGTTATAATTAACTCATTTCCATTGATTTTAATGCAATTATTTCTTAGCTCTTTGTATATGTATGTATTAGGGTTGTTGGCGGTCGGTTAACCGAACCGAAACCGAAAACCGGCTTTTTTGGCCCAAAAACCGAAACCGAAAACCGGGGATCGTAAAACCGGCCTAACCGAAAACCGGGGGTACCGGTTTTGCGGTTTTTCGGTTTGAAAAATACACCCCGAATAATGGGATTTTTATGGGAGCTCGTCGATTAAAGTGGTGGTGTAGTGGTTAGTGTTGTGGGACTTTAACTGTGTGTGAGTAGGTTCAGATCCCTGCTGCGTTATTTGCTTTTTCAACAATTTTTTTAAATTAGAGTGTGATTGGACGAATTCACTGAATATTCAAAAAATGAAAAACTTCTTCAATTGAGTGACCCCGACTGTGTAATTTTTTTTTATCACTTTCGGTGAGCATCTATGGTGGACGAAGGAAATAATTGAAATTTAATTTTATTTTCTTAAAAAATTGGTTAAATACAAAAAAAATTTCCCCGACTCTTATCACTCCTAAAAAGGAAATTAACGTATTTTTAATTTGTGGTTGCAAATCTGTTACCAAATTGAGTCAAAATTCAAAATTTCTCGGCGGCGCCTATCGGCACCGCCGACCCCCGTCCCCACCCCCTCCCACAAATTTCAAGAATTTTTAAAGTTTTTATAAATGCAAGCAGTCCGGCGATGCCGATAGGCGGCGCCGGGAAAATTTTGGGGATTTTTATTAATAAATTTCATCAAAATTTTAACAAAATTACGCATTTTTCAGATTTCGGAAAATTTTTCAAACAAAAAAAAGTTTACGTAAGAGTGGAGGGGATGCCCGGCGGAGAAATCAAAAATTGGCAATCTTTGTTAAGAAAATTGAAGCAAAAACTCAGAAAGATGTGATAAATTTATTGTAAAAATTTTTTTTTTCTCAATTTGATTTTTAAAAAAACTGAATTCGTCCAACCAAAAAAATTAAATAAAATTTGCCAAAAACCGCTTTTGGTTTTCGGTTAACCGGGTGTTGACCAAAAACCGAAACCGAAAACCGGGGGTCGCAAAACCGGCCTAACCGAAAACCGGTACCCCCGGTTTAAAACCGACCGCCAACAACCCTAGTATGTATCTAACAACAATTTTGCTGAAGCTTAATTTAAGAAACTAAATGTCCATTTTCTGATTTTTAAGCAACTGTTTAACTTATATTTTCACATTTTTTAGTAATTAAATCCGGATGAGCACTTTGAATAAAAATTTGGAATTTTTAAATTTATATTTTCCATTTCAATTTGGGGGTTTGAGCAGTTTAAGATAAAAGAATTTTTGACATTTAAAATTATTATTGATTGTTGACCTGTGGTGCAATTGAAAACATAACAGTATTGATCGTTTCGGCCGCAGGCTTGGTTGAGTTTTTCCGTATATTTGTCACCTTCTGTTGGGTGCGATTCATAAAATGCTTTTTTGCACCGGAGATTCTCATCCGTAGTCGTCGTTGTTGCCCTTGTCGTCGTCGTCGTAGTTGGTGTCGTAGTTGTCGTCGTGGTCTTTAATGAAATAACACTAACATTCATTGATAAATTCAAAACCCAATTAATGCCTTAGAATTAAAAATATTTAAATAATTCCATTGTTTAAAGAAAATAAATGATGCTAATTTCGAACACATTTAAGGAATTATATCAATTGAAATAATTCATAAAAAAATATTAGCACAAGACGGGTAATTTCCGAAGCCTAAAAATTTTTCATCTTAGATCAGGGATGTAACAGAACGCCAAAAAATGTCCGAAAACCGGAATTCCGGACCAATAATGTGCGGAATCCGGTTACATCCCTGGTTTCGGTGCGGGTTGGACACTCACCGTAACACAACATTCCATTGTGGTGCCTTTCTCACAACATGCAGTTCCATCATACGTCATTGAAGTTTCAACGCATGAGTATTTATTGCCGCAGGACCCACAATATTTTTCCGGTTCACAGTGAGTTTTGCTACGCATAACATCTGCTATATCACCCGTTTGTTTTATCATCCGCTCTTCGTTCTCAAGTTTCTGAATTGGTTAATTACGCCATTTATAAATCTATTTGTGTATTCTTTTGTCAAATCTCTAACAACATTAAAAAGAAAAACAAGCCTCTCTGTACGCCGGAAACCATTCCCTTAGTAGTCCGAGAATCTAAAATTACATTTTTAGTCAAATTTAGACTGTTTGAATAGGGCCAGGAAATATTATGTATGCGCTATTATGGAAACCCGAAATAATCATTTTTTGAAACTATGGATCATAGGGCCCAGGCTCAAAATCACTCAAAAACACTTTAATAGGTTTTCTTGGGGCGGAAACCGATAGAAAAATCAAAAATTTTATTAAGACGAGCATTTAAACCAGTTTTTGAACCGGTTAAAAATTACAAAAAATGGAGATTTTTGACTTGAATTTTGTGTCTTCCTGTCGGCCAATTTCAACAAATTTAGTATCATTCGACAGCTCTCGACGAGACAAATCGATCTAGATATGACAGGACACGATCAGACGCCATTTGGATGCCGGCCGACTGAGTCCCAGTTTAAAGGGACACTTCCTATTAAGAAACTCTGGCGATTGACCGAATGCTACACATGGGCGCATGGGGAAGTCAAAAGGTGGGTGTGTGAAAAGCTATTTTCATCAACGGCTAGGTTAATCTGTTAAGTTTATCTTAGCCGTTTTGATGAAAATAGCTTTTCGCACACACCTTTTGACTACCCCTTAATGCCCTACCCTGGCCGAGCTTCTGCGCACAGTCGTCTTATGTTTACAGTTGTCTGCGGAGAAAGGGGTTTCATTTTTACGTTGGTACTGAAGTGCCCATTTTACAATGCGACTCAGTCGGCCGGTACCCAAATGGCGTCTGATCGTGTCCCTTCACATCTAGATCGATTGTCTCGTCGAGAGCTGTCGAATGATACAAATTTGTTGAAATTGGCCAACAGGAAGACACAAAATTCAAGTCAAAAATCTCCATTTTGTGTAATTTTTAAACTGTTCAAAAAAGGTTTAATTGCTCGTCCCAATAAAATTTTTAGTTTTTCTATCGGTTTCAGCCCCTAAGAAAACCTATTAAAGTGTTTTTGAGTGATTTTGAGCCTGGGCCCTATGATGCATATTTACCCATTTTTTGTTAAAATCATGGTGTCCGATAAATGTTTCCCAGATTCGGATTTATACCTAGCTAGTAGCTACGTTTTGCATTTTCAGTTTTTACTAGTGCTCGGCAAATGGCTTTGATCGATATTCGATACGATATTTCGATAAAATATCGGTATCGAAAAATATCGAATTACTGACATTTTTCCGATACAATATTCGATACGATATTTCGATAAAATATCGGTACCGAAAAATATCGAAAAAACCGATATATCGCGATATTTTTTCGCAAATTTTTTTTTGAATCAATATGCAAAAAACGTCATAAAACGCAACAATAAAAAATTCAAATTTTTAACTCTTCAACTCCACCATGAGAATCCGTCCTTTTTCAAGAAAATCTTGCATTTTTTGTAGAATACATTTAAAAATAGCAGCTTTCAACTTAAAAATCAAAAACTTTAGGTCAAAGTAATTTTAAACTGTCCCCAAAGGCCATAAAAGTTCTTACATCATTCTTCCAGTCGTTATAGCATGTAAATACATAGCCTGTGCCACAACAAATATCTTCATGGTTCCTATCTTTTTTTGCGAGAACACAGGTGGCCCATTTCTGCGAACAAGCCCTGAGCATTGCTACACAATCCTCATACGTAAAATCATGCTTCGCTACTCCATAAAGAAGGCCGCCATATCCCACAATAAGCACTCCCCATCCGCCGCCAGCTGACCCATACGTCGCTCCGAGGCCAGTTCCCTCCAGTACATCGGTCAACATATCTTTATGGTCTTTATCAAATGGATTTTTCACGTATACCACAAAATCATCATTGGGCGCTTCCACACTCAGCATTAATAAAAGAAGAGCGATGAAAATTGAGAAGGGGGGCATCCATCCTCCAAACATTATTGGTTGAAACCTAAATAATAAAAAAATAAAATTTTTTATACATACAAATCATCGCTTTGATTGAGTAAGGATAAGACACAGAATTAACCACTCAGCCATACAAGCATCAAACGTCGGTGTGCAAAAGATATAAATTGAGGATTTTTAAATTTGATTTGTTTTTTAAGCTCAGAATTCTGTAATGAATTCTCACCAAAGCATCTTTAGGGGTCTAGGGTAACACTGAGGCCGGCCCAATATTGAAATGTTCTTTGCGAGGACTGAGGCCCCGTGTGTTTTAAACCTGAATTTTTAACGTTTGGTTTGGGTTTACTATTTTTTTTAATCCGGTCGACCTTCCCTACGATAATTATGGGTTAAAAATTTTTTCATAAAATTTTCCGCTTTTTAAGTTTTGTTCGAATTTTATAAATAGAGCCCGGATTTATATTGACTAAAAACCGCGAAATATTGACTTAAAATATTGACCAAAAAACCCCAAAATATTGACCAAAAACCCCAAAAAGTGGCAAAATATTGATTTAAAAATGTGCAAAACTGACCAAATCCAGTCAAATTTTGCGTAAAAACCTTCAAAATTCGTCATTTTTTTATTAATTTTTCTCTCAGAATAGAAAATGTACTATTTTTCATTTGTTTTTAAAAATTTTATAAAAAATATAAATAAAAAAATTTTTTAGGGAAAATGTCGATTTTTGGGGGTGGATTTTTGGTCAAATAAAAAGTCTCTTTTAGAGGTGCATATTTAGTTTAAAAATTTTTTTGAATGTTAAGGTTACATTTTTCGTTTTTATTGCATTTTTCTTAAGAAATTTTGGGAAAAAGTGCCTGAAGTATTGAATTTATTCAAAAATTTTCGAAAAATGCCTAAAATATTGCATTTTTCTCAAGAAAAATGCCTAAAATATGGATTTATTACGGAAAAATGGCGAAATATTGATTTATTCTCAAAAAAGCTAAAATATTGATTTATATTGACTAAAAAGTCGCTCTAATTGTAAAATTTTTCAAAATGAATGCTATTTTTGGGCTTCTCTCGTGATTCCCTATTCGCAAAAAAAGTAGGTTAAAACCTGAAAATCCGGGCTCTATTAATAAATAATTTACAGATTTATACTAAACAATCAAAATGACGGCTGCTGGAGAAAGAAAATATTTGAGGGCCATCTTATGACTGATTTATTAACCATCGCCTGCAACTAAATTGAGTTTTAATATTCAGTGCACGATATAGATAGATTTGTCATGAAAATGAATATTTTTAAACAAAAACTATGTAAAGAAACTATTCATTAAATTTATAACATTTTTTTATATTCTGTGATTCCAATCACTTTGAGATTTTATTAATTAACCGTCACTCAAAAGCATGCTTCTGTAATTTTGCTGATAGTCGGGTACCGCCCGCCTTTTAGTAGCTCGCTTCTTTCATATTTTGAAAAATTTGGAATTTTCGTAAAGAATTCGCGTTCATGGTTCTGAATACTGGGTCAGGCCGATGGGTTTGGCCTGCCCTCCCCAGACACTGATGTCAATGTGCAGTTCTTTATTCGGGGGGAGGGGTTACACAATATGGGGAAAGCTCCCTTGATTTGGGTAGGGAAGTGGGGGGAAGAATTGGTTATCGGGATCCGGATCCAATTAGAAGTGATTGGGGGGGGGGGGGTGATCGGAGGTGTTGGGTAACAGCCCAAAAGGTGAGAGGGACCGCCCCCGGAACAGTTGTTCGTTGGGGCAAACAATTGAATGGGGGGGGGGAAGGATGATCATTGGTCGGTTCGAAACAGAAATGGAGTACAGATTCGGATTCTACTACTACAACCTTAGAAACATTTTAGATCTTACAGATTTTGATAAAATTCGGGTAGTGAGCCGAGTTTCGCCCATCCTTGCTTGATCCGGATCCAAAAGGTGCCGGTAGGATCCCGCCTTGTTTTTAGCATTAAGCCGTACGTTTTGAATGTTTAGTACGTTACCGAAAAAGGCGCCAGCGGGAAATTTTTTAAATTATTATCATACAAAAATTATAAATAAATGAATATAGAGTTAACTACAGGCTAAATAAAAGGGGGGTTAATTAATTAAATTTATTCATTGATTTCGTCATCCGTCACCGCTTCTTCACAAGTCATTGAAAAGCTGACCACCAACACCAAGCTTAGGCAGGACAGAAGCAAGAACATGCCCTGATTAATTAAATGTTTTTTTTCATTATACCAATAAATTTTGGTTAATTTATTGATTGATTACTGTACCAATCGACATCAGAACACCGCTACACACAGGAATGATGGCACGAACGCCGACGTTTGCTGTAAACAAGGGAAATTTAGCAAGCAAAAAATCACCTACCCTCAGCGGTTGTATTCGTCGATTTGTCCGCACTAGTCGTCGGTTTGTCCGCGCGTGTCGTCGGTTTGTCCGCGGCCGGTGTCACTTTGTCCGCTTTTGTCGTCCGTTTGTCCATGGTCGTTGTCGGTTTGCCCGTGGTCGTCGTCGGTTTCTGCGTGGTCGTAGTTGGCACCATGGGGAGCGTAAAGTTTTCATTTGCCAAGTTGGCATTCGCTTTTCCAAAACGGCACTCGCAAGTCACCGTGGCATTTACAGTTTCCTCCACTTTTGCACTGATTGCAATACAATTGGTATCGGGCGAACAATTCCACACAGTCATCACGTGATTATTCCCTGAAGAAATTGCTTACGCACCTCCCCGTCATAAAAATCGTCGCCCCCCGGGGCCCGGGTAAGACGAAACCTTTAGCACAGCTGGCCATGTAGCAATATTGGTCCTCGTCATGACTGCACGCATCTTTGTATGCCCCGCCATTTTCTTCCGAATCAAGGTCTCCTTTTTTGCACGTCAGCACTTAAACATAAAACGGGTTTAATTTAAATGGTGGTTACTAATGCTGCACGAGACCCAAAATTTCCCGATATTCAAGACTCGATACCAGAGTTGAGCCCGAGACTTTTCTCGATCCCCGAGACTCTCGTGCAGCAATCCATTTTCCTTACGGGTTGAAGTTGGCCTTGGCAGAATCTCGAATTTCTCATTGGAGAAATCTTCCCCCTCTGCCCCATAAGGGCATTTGCAGACAATATTCTTCGTCACCGTCAGCCCCTTTCTCTTTGCTTTATTTATTGCAAGCTCAGCGCACTCCTTTTTATCAATACCATCGGCACACATCCACAATATAAGCGAAAAAGGACCCCCCACACCCGCTGAAATTTCAATAGCCAATTATAAATTTATAAATTTTTTACAATTCCGCATTTTTTTAACCAACACACTCTTCTACTTTATCAATGGTAGGGATCAGGGTCCGGAATTCCGGGCCCAAAATGACCAGGAATCCGGAAATCGGGTACATCCCTGCTAGGGATGCTATTTTTATGATCTAAAAACTTCAAAAAATGTGTGACAATGGAAGCATTGATTCTCTCCCCATGTCCTGATAATTATGATTTGGCCCTGGAAAATTGGATTAGGCCTTTTTTAGCAAATAATTTTTATAAATTCCTGTCACATATTTTTAAATGAAACTTTTTTTAAACAATTAACATTCAATCGACCTTGCGTACAAGTTGCAGCCATGCAATATTTTGTATCTGCAGGGCATGTACTATTCTCATAAATGTGCTCGTCTGTGTAGTTGTTGAGACCATGAAGGGCATTTCCTTGTTTGCACTCAAGCCCTTAAAATTTAATTTTATCTAAATATTTTTTTAAATATATTGAATAAGACTACCGGCACAAAAATCCGGATGAATGACTATGACAAAAAGGAAAACAAGTGAAGCTGCAAGTTTTTTCATTATGCCTGCAAAAATAATCAAAAAATATTTAATTTCTTGGAAATTTAAGAATGATAAAATTGTTTTAAAAAACTAAAAATGAATGAATGAATGTATGTCAATTAGACAGCACAAATTCAGAATGGTTAGCCACTACCAGTTAAGCTGTGAATCATCGCATATAACGAAAGCAAATTGTGCTTTCCTTTTTTATAAACGCTAAAATAAGTAAAAAAAAAATGAGAAAAGTATTACAGCGCTTTTAAGAAAATACTAGCGGTTTAGGTGCGGCTAACGGCGCACCCAGGCGTGGGCACGGATACGAATTTTCCTATCCGTATCCGTCCGTCCTCAAAATCTCATATCCGTTATCCGTCCGTATCCGAAATTTTGCCCAGCCCTGGTCTGTAGAGTAGGACAGTACCGGAAAAACCGGTACCCAGGGTTGCCATGTCCAAAAAACACGTGGAAATTTTTTTCAAAAATGTGGAAAAAAACGTGGAAAATTTTTTAAGCCTTTAATTTAATATTTGCTCGCACAATCATTAACTAGCATATTTATCACCACTTTTCACCATTTTGAGCAAAATTTGTTGAGTAAGCAAGTAATTATGGGCTTGGGGACAAGTCAAATCGGAGTTGAACTTAATTGAAACAATATTGCATTTTTGTTATGGAATTTTAAAAATACAAATTTTTTTGAGAATTCTGCTTTACCCCCTGGGGGGAGGGGGTCGGCGGTGCCGATAGGCGCCGCCGGAAAAGAACCCAAAAACGTGGTAAATCCCACGTTTCCAGGGTACCCGGTTTTCGTAACCGGTTAATTTCCTAAAATACCCGGTTTTCGTAACCGGTTAATTTCCTAAAATACCCGGTTTTCGTAACCGGTTAATTTCCTAAAATACCCGGTTTTCGTAACCGGTTAATTTCCTAAAATACCCGGTTTTCGTAACCGGTTAATTTCCTAAAATACCCGGTTTTCGTAACCGGTTAATTTCCTAAAATACCCGGGTTTCGTAACCGGTTAATTTCCTAAAATACCCGGTTTTCGTAACCGGTTAATTTCCTAAAATACCCGGTTTTCGTAACCGGTTAATTTCCTAAAATACCCGGTTTTCGTAACCGGTTAATTTCCTAAAATACCCGGTTTTCGTACCCGGTTAATTTCCTAAAATACCCGGTTTTCGTAACCGGTTAATTTCCTAAAATACCCGGTTTTCGTACCCGGTTAATTTCCTAAAATACCCGGTTTTCGTAACCGGTTAATTTCCTAAAATACCCGGTTTTCGTAACCGGTTAATTTCCTAAAATACCCGGTTTTCGTAACCGGTAATTTCCTAAAATACCCGGTTTTCGTAACCGGTTAATTTCCTAAAATACCCGGTTTTCGTAACCGGTTAATTTCCTAAAATACCCGGGTTTCGTAACCGGTTAATTTCCTAAAATACCCGGTTTTCGTAACCGGTAATTTCCTAAAATACCCGGTTTTCGTAACCGGTTAATTTCCTAAAATACCCGGTTTTCGTAACCGGTTAATTTCCTAAAATACCCGGGTTTCGTAACCGGTTAATTTCCTAAAATACCCGGTTTTCGTACCCGGTTAATTTCCTAAAATACCCGGTTTTCGTAACCGGTTAATTTCCTAAAATACCCGGTTTTCGTAACCGGTTAATTTCCTAAAATACCCGGTTTTCGTAACCGGTTAATTTCCTAAAATACCCGGTTTTCGTAACCGGTTAATTTCCTAAAATGCCCGGTTTTCGTAACCGGTTAATTTCCTAAAATACCCGGTTTTCGTAACCGGTTAATTTCCTAAAATACCCGGTTTTCGTAACCGGTTAATTTCCTAAAATACCCGGGTTTCGTAACCGGTTAATTTCCTAAAATACCCGGTTTTCGTAACCGGTAATTTCCTAAAATACCCGGGTTTCGTAACCGGTTAATTTCCTAAAATACCCGGTTTTCGTACCCGGTTAATTTCCTAAAATACCCGGTTTTCGTAACCGGTTAATTTCCTAAAATACCCGGTTTTCGTACCCGGTTAATTTCCTAAAATACCCGGTTTTCGTAACCGGTTAATTTCCTAAAATACCCGGGTTTCGTAACCGGTAATTTCCTAAAATACCCGGTTTTCGTACCCGGTTAATTTCCTAAAATACCCGGTTTTCGTAACCGGTAATTTCCTAAAATACCCGGGTTTCGTAACCGGTTAATTTCCTAAAATACCCGGTTTTCGTACCCGGTTAATTTCCTAAAATACCCGGTTTTCGTAACCGGTTAATTTCCTAAAATACCCGGTTTTCGTAACCGGTTAATTTCCTAAAATACCCGGGTTTCGTAACCGGTTAATTTCCTAAAATACCCGGTTTTCGTAACCGGTTAATTTCCTAAAATACCCGGTTTTCGTACCCGGTTAATTTCCTAAAATACCCGGTTTTCGTAACCGGTTAATTTCCTAAAATACCCGGTTTTCGTAACCGGTTAATTTCCTAAAATACCCGGTTTTCGTAACCGGTTAATTTCCTAAAATACCAGGTTTTCGTAACCGGTTAATTTCCTAAAATACCCGGTTTTCGTAACCGGTTAATTTCCTAAAATACCCGGTTTTCGTAACCGGTTAATTTCCTAAAATACCCGGTTTTCGTAACCGGTTAATTTCCTAAAATACCCGGTTTTCGTAACCGGTTAATTTCCTAAAATACCCGGTTTTCGTAACCGGTTAATTTCCTAAAATACCCGGGTTTCGTAACCGGTTAATTTCCTAAAATACCCGGTTTTCGTACCCGGTTAATTTCCTAAAATACCCGGTTTTCGTAACCGGTTAATTTCCTAAAATACCCGGTTTTCGTAACCGGTTAATTTCCTAAAATACCCGGTTTTCGTAATGGAAAATAATGTCGCCCTCTCTAGTAATGTCGCCGGTCACCCCCTCTAATAATGTCGCCCCCATTTCATATTACTAGAGCCCGGATTTATATTGACTAAAAACCGCGAAATATTGACTTAAAATATTGACCAAAAAACCCCAAAATATTGACCAAAAACCCCAAAAAGTGGCAAAATATTGATTAAAAAATGTTCAAAAACTGACCAAATTCAGTCAATTTTTGCGTTAAAACCCTTTAAAAATCAATTTAACAATAAAAACATTTCAAAAAATCAATCTTTTTTTGCACAATAACAGATTAAAAGCATCTCAAGATTTTCTGGCGTCAAACTCATCCTCTTTTCAGTCAAAATTGTCTTGTAAATTGAGAAACTCCTTTCGACATCACACGAAGTCATCGGCGCAAATTTCATTGCCGCCATCATGTCGGGTGCCATTTCAATATCCGTCATCTCACCGTCCAAAACTTTTGCAATATCGATCAACCGTTCAAGATCCGGATTTTTGTGAAAAACATTATCAAATTTTCGTCGCACTTCCTCGCCGATTTGTCCAGGTGTTTTCGAAATTGCATTTTTCACTGAGGACAAAATATCGAAGACTTCGGCCATGGTCATGCCTGAATAACCAATAAATTAAACAAATTTAATTGGTATAGACCCTGTGTCTCCAATTTAGTAATTGCGTTAGGAATGATGGCGTAATTTGACTGCAGAAAAGCAAGTTGTTGAACCACAATTGGATCATTGAAACAGTCCTGCGATTTTTGGATACAGACTGCATCTTTCGCTTCTAATTGTCCGACAACCTTTGAATAAAAGAACTTTAACAATCAAATTATGAAAAAAAACCATTTTTATTGACGTAAAATGTTCAGAGTAAAATGCAGCCGCCCGAATCCATGTGGTCCAGCGCGTTAACACTGGCTCTGGTGGCAAAGCAAGTTCCGGACAAATTCTTTTGTACAAGGCCACTCTGCTTGGTGCCTTACAGAAAACCTAAAACAAATGTTTATTGCTTTATTAAAGAATCTAAGCTGCTTTACTTTTTTGGTATTTGAAAATAAGTGAATCAACTGCTTGAAATTTAGAACGAATTTCTTCCGCAACACGATGCAAACCATGGCAGACGCACGTCACGTGAAGTAAATGCGGGTAAAAACCCGTCAATGCTTTGGCCGCCTTCTTCATATAAGCCCTGCGTCCGTCACCAAAAGCAAAACTTTGTTTTGGTTGATCTCCAACTCTCCTTAAATTCGGTTCATTAACCATAAAAAAAATAACGCTAACGTACTAAGACTATCATTGACAAATCGCGCAACTGTTGAGTGATTTGTTTGCTCTAAAATTTTAACGGAAACCAAGTGAGGCGAGCTGTAGGCGTATGGGTCAAGTTTTCCGACAATGAGATTGGCCACATAACGTCCTGCTGCATCTGTCGTCTCATCTACTGATGCCCAAACATATGCTTTGCCAATTTGCTGTTTTATTTCATCTATTGTCTGAATAATTAAGATATAGACAAGATATAAAAAAATTAAAAATAATTGTAAACCTTTTCAAAACAGACTTTCACTTGACTCTTTCTCAGGGTTGATGTGTCAGGAATTGTTCGTCCACAATAACTTTCCAAAAACTGCTTAAACGTTTTATTGGACAATTTTTCAAGAGGAATATTGGCGCAAATCAGTGCTTCACAGAGATCCTGAGCAAAAGGATCCACGATTTTGTTGTTTGAAAACGCTTCCGAGAGAAATTGTTGTTTTTTTGTCATTTTCTGTTGAAACCGGGCGACGTTTGCCTGATGTTTCGCAGTGGAATCATGTTGTTTCAAGTGGAAAAATTGGGCAGAGGACACCTTAAATTTAGCAGTTTTTCTTGTTGTTTGTCGTCGTTGTATTTTTGTCGTTACTTGTTGGTTGCATCGCTGGCAAAATATTATTTTTCCTTCGCAAGTGTAGATTCCTTCTGGAAATTTTCTAATCCAGCCGCGAATTAAAGCTCCTTGCGAATTGGCTGCCTTAGGCATTATAAAATTTGCTAAACAAATTTTTTATTCCATTTTTCTTTAGGAATTTTTACAAAAACTTCGAATTTTTCTAGAATTTTTGACCAAAAATGCCTAAAATATTGATTTATTACGGAAAAATGGCGAAATATTGATTTATTCTCAAAAAAGCCAAAATATTGATTTATATTGACTAAAAAGTCGCTCTAATTCTAAAATTTTTCAAAATGAATGCTATTTTTGGGCTTCTCTTATGATCCCCTATTCGCAAAAAAAATAGGTTAAAACCTGAAAATCCGGGCTCTACATATTACAAATCCAAATTTATCATTTTTTTCCACTGGGTAAAAGTAGCTGGGAGTTGTTAAAATGGGCAAACTATGAGTTGTTGAAAAAAGAATTCATCGTCTTCGCCAACACCATCTCATCTTCTGACAACCCCGCTTCTTTCAAACAATTTGAAAAAAGTCATTCTTTAGGGGTGCATTTTTGGATTTTTTGCATTTTTCTTAAGGATTTTTTTTCGTAAAAAAGTTTGGATTTTAGAGGTGCATTTTTGGGTTTATTACATTTTTCTTAAACAATTTTTACAGAAGAAATTTTCTCCAAAGTCAATTAGGGGTCAAATTTTTGTGCTTTTTGATGGTTTGTTATGAAAATTGGTCCAAAAACTACCAATTTTGCAAAACAAAAGGGTCCTCCCTAATGGAAAAAGTGAAGAATTTTTGTCATAGATGACCATATCGCCAAACAATTTGTCATCTCTAATAATTAGAGCCCGGATTTTCAGGTTTTAACCTATTTTTTTTGCGAATAGGGGATCATAAGAGAAGCCCAAAAATAGCATTCATTTTGAAAAATTTTAGAATTAGAGCGACTTTTTAGTCAATATAAATCAATATTTTGGCTTTTTTGAGAATAAATCAATATTTCGCCATTTTTCCGTAATAAATCAATATTTTAGGCATTTTTGGTCAAAAATTCTAGAAAAATTCGAAGTTTTTGTAAAAATTCCTAAAGAAAAATGGAATAAAAAATTTGTTAAGCAAATTTTATAATGCCTAAGGCAGCCAATTCGCAAGGAGCTTTAATTCGCGGCTGGATTAGAAAATTTCCAGAAGGAATCTACACTTGCGAAGGAAAAATAATATTTTGCCAGCGATGCAACCAACAAGTAACGACAAAAATACAACGACGACAAACAACAAGAAAAACTGCTAAATTTAAGGTGTCCTCTGCCCAATTTTTCCACTTGAAACAACATGATTCCACTGCGAAACATCAGGCAAACGTCGCCCGGTTTCAACAGAAAATGACAAAAAAAACAACAATTTCTCTCGGAAGCGTTTTCAAACAACAAAATCGTGGATCCTTTTGCTCAGGATCTCTGTGAAGCACTGATTTGCGCCAATATTCCTCTTGAAAAATTGTCCAATAAAACGTTTAAGCAGTTTTTGGAAAGTTATTGTGGACGAACAATTCCTGACACATCAACCCTGAGAAAGAGTCAAGTGAAAGTCTGTTTTGAAAAGGTTTACAATTATTTTTAATTTTTTTATATCTAGTCTATATCTTAATTATTCAGACAATAGATGAAATAAAACAGCAAATTGGCAAAGCATATGTTTGGGCATCAGTAGATGAGACGACAGATGCAGCAGGACGTTATGTGGCCACCAATCTCATTGTCGGAAAACTTGACCCATACGCCTACAGCTCGCCTCACTTGGTTTCCGTTAAAATTTTAGAGCAAACAAATCACTCAACAGTTGCGCGATTTGTCAATGATAGTCTTAGTACGTTAGCGTTATTTTTTTTATGGTTAATGAACCGAATTTAAGGAGAGTTGGAGATCAACCAAAACAAAGTTTTGCTTTTGGTGACGGACGCAGCGGCTTATATGAAGAAGGCGGCCAAAGCATTGACGGTTTTTTACCCACTTCACGTGACGTGCGTCTGCCATGGTTTGCATCGTGTTGCGGAAGAAATTCGTTCAAAATTTCAAGCAGTTGATTCACTTATTTCAAATACCAAAAAAGTAAAGCAGCTTAGATTCTTTAATAAAGCAATAAACATTTGTTTTAGGTTTTCTGTAAGGCACCAAGCAGAGTGGCCTTGTACAAAAGAATTTGTCCGGAACTTGCTTTGCCACCAGAGCCAGTGTTAACGCGCTGGACCACATGGATTCGGGCGGCTGCATTTTACTCTGAACATTTTACGTCAATAAAAATGGTTTTTTTCATAATTTGATTGTTAAAGTTCTTTTATTCAAAGGTTGTCGGACAATTAGAAGCGAAAGATGCAGTCTGTATCCAAAAATCGCAGGACTGTTTCAATGATCCAATTGTGGTTCAACAACTTGCTTTTCTGCAGTCAAATTACGCCATCATTCCTAACGCAATTACTAAATTGGAGACACAGGGTCTATACCAATTAAATTTGTTTAATTTATTGGTTATTCAGGCATGACCATGGCCGAAGTCTTCGATATTTTGTCCTCAGTGAAAAATGCAATTTCGAAAACACCTGGACAAATCGGCGAGGAAGTGCGACGAAAATTTGATAATGTTTTTCACAAAAATCCGGATCTTGAACGGTTGATCGATATTGCAAAAGTTTTGGACGGTGAGATGACGGATATTGAAATGGCACCCGACATGATGGCGGCAATGAAATTTGCGCCGATGACTTCGTGTGATGTCGAAAGGAGTTTCTCAATTTACAAGACAATTTTGACTGAAAAGAGGATGAGTTTGACGCCAGAAAATCTTGAGATGCTTTTAATCTGTTATTGTGCAAAAAAAGATTGATTTTTTGAAATGTTTTTATTGTTAAATTGATTTTTAAAGGGTTTTAACGCAAAAATTGACTGAATTTGGTCAGTTTTTGAACATTTTTAATCAATATTTTGCCACTTTTTGGGGTTTTTGGTCAATATTTTGGGGTTTTTTGGTCAATATTTTAAGTCAATATTTCGCGGTTTTTAGTCAATATAAATCCGGGCTCTACTAATAATGTCGCCTTTTCTGAGGAGGTTGAAAAATAATGTCGCCGGTGGAATTAAAATAGCATATACGGTAACATTTTTTATTGATTCTTACCACAAAAATCAGTCAATCTTTGCGGTAACCCTACGTTTTGCCACCTTACATTTTGCCACTGTTCGGGTGAAGCCCGAGAACGATTTGAGTGATCAACGATCACTCACCCTTCACGGGACAGGTACCGGGACGGGATTTCCCGGTTTTTCAGGTCCCGGTCGGGACGGGACTTTTTGAAAACTGAAAGTCCCAGTTGAAATTTGCGCCGATGACTTCGTGTGATGTCGAAAGGAGTTTCTCAATTTACAAGACAATTTTGACTGAAAAGAGGATGAGTTTGACGCCAGAAAATCTTGAGATGCTTTTAATCTGTTATTGTGCAAAAAAAGATTGATTTTTTGAAATGTTTTTATTGTTAAATTGATTTTTAAAGGGTTTTAACGCAAAAATTGACTGAATTTGGTCAGTTTTTGAACATTTTTAATCAATATTTTGCCACTTTTTGGGGTTTTTGGTCAATATTTTGGGGTTTTTTGGTCAATATTTTAAGTCAATATTTCGCGGTTTTTAGTCAATATAAATCCGGGCTCTACTAATAATGTCGCCTTTTCTGAGGAGGTTGAAAAATAATGTCGCCGGTGGAATTAAAATAGCATATACGGTAACATTTTTTATTGATTCTTACCACAAAAATCAGTCAATCTTTGCGGTAACCCTACGTTTTGCCACCTTACATTTTGCCACTGTTCGGGTGAAGCCCGAGAACGATTTGAGTGATCAACGATCACTCACCCTTCACGGGACAGGTACCGGGACGGGATTTCCCGGTTTTTCAGGTCCCGGTCGGGACGGGACTTTTTGAAAACTGAAAGTCCCAGTCCCGGTTTTTTAGTCCCGCCGGGACCGGGACCATCCGGGACTAAATCTACACCCTAATGATGGCATCATCGAGCGACAATTTCTTTTTTACTTATGTGTCACTAGTAAGTCGATGGCCTAGTGGTTTGTCTTTTTGGTGAGTCTCATGTTATGTGTTGGGTTCGAATCCCGGTTTTTCCAAAAGTCCCGGTCCCGTGCAACCCTAGTTTATAGCTCAAAATTGTAGGAATAAATAATGCCAAAATTACGCCTACTAATTGGTGGTATTATTTAAGAATCAATAAAAAATTTTAAAAAAAAATTGGGTTTTTGAAAAATTAAAAATTTTAACCAGTTACGCTTACGCTTACGCCGAAAACGCAAATTACGCGGTTTTTGAGCGGCGTAATTACGTATTACGCTTACGCTGTAACTGGCATTTCTAAAAAAATTACGCTTACGCGTTACGCGGCCTCGGGGACCGGTTACGTCCAGCCCTGATAGTCACCCACTTACCGTATTTCCTGTAATAGTAGACCCCCTTCAATTAGTAGACCCCCCTCTAATAATAGACCCCCCTCTCATAACTTTACATTAAATTTCCAATAGCGTGGATTATAAAAAGACTTTATTTACCATTATGGACGCTGATAGCGGCCTGATTATTGACGATTTGGAGGAAGATGATAACAGCCAAAATGTGCACTCGGATGAGGATGATGAAACTGCGGAACACGTTCTTGAAGTTGAAGACAATGTGAGGAATGCAACTACAAAAAAATTTTTCTCTATCGTCAATCCCGATCCCGGTTCAACATGCTGATCCCGGTCCCCTGCAACCCTAATACTATTCCAACATCAGTACACTGGTCACAATTTACACATTTGTCAGTCGCAATAAAACCGTTATTTTTTATTTCTGGTGGCAAATTTCGTGGCAAAACGTAACATTTTTGCTGGGGTGGCAAAAAGTAACATTTTTGCTAGGGTGGCAAAACGTAAAAATGGCAAAACGTAGGGACACAAATCTTTGCCTTTGCCTTGTCGGTCACATAATACCAGCAATTAGCAGGCGTTAATTTGGGAATTATTAATTTCCACAATTTTGAGCTATAAACAATAAAAAGTGGAGTGGCATGTGGAAAACAATAGCGAAATGGAACCAAAAATACAATTTTTACGCTACATTTCTTTTTTATACTAGTGACGCAAAATTCCAGTGACGGCGTCAGCGTTATTCATGACGCCGCTCAAAAACGGCGTAATTGGCGTCATCGGCGTCAGCGTCAGCTTCATGACGTCCAGCACTGGTGCTCGCTCACCAGGGGGGCCGTCGAAAGAAAAATTTTATCGAAATTGACTTCGAAATCGAAATTTTTTTATTTCGATTTTCGTAAGAAAACCGAAAGAAAAACCTCGAAATGATCGAAATCGAAATCAAAACGAAGTCTGAATCCCACCCGTCCGATCCCACCCATCCGAATCCCACCCGCCCGAATCCCACCCGTCCGAATCCCACCCGTCCGAATCCCACCCAAGCCAAAAAAGGTTTTGCGCTGCTAGTGGATCTATCCTTCGCCCAATTGCCTGTGGACCCTATCCGCTTTGTTCTATTCTACAGCAGCTTTTTCTACTCTACCGCCGAATTAATTGCCTGCCAATTACCAGCTTCGGTTTATTCAATTAGTTGGCAAACATTCTTTAATTTGATTTTTTAATTAATTTTGCTTTGATAATGCCCGTAAACCTTTGGCTGTTATTTGATTTGCTGCCCTCAAATGCTTACAGATAGACTCGGATAACCCTCGCGGCAATTTGTTTCCCCTCGTTTGCTGGAGGGATATTGATTGGATTTGAATTTTAACTTTCCCTTTTGATATTGCCAACTAGATTTTGGCTGCTAGAGAATCTGCCCCTCCACAATTGATTGGCTGCTTAGATTAGAAAAACAGGCGATTTTAGGGCCCTAGTAGGGGCGAGTGAGAGAGGTGAGGGAGCGAGAGAGATAGAGAAAAGTAAGGGTGAGAGAGAAAAAGATGTACAGATAGAGAGAGAGAGAAGTAAAAGCGAGAGAAAGAGAGCGTATAGGGTAGAGAGAAAAAGAGAAGGGGGGAGAGGAAGATCCGAGGTGCCAGGAAAATTCAATGGCTGATTGATTGATTGATGGCGCCTAAATAATGATTTGAAGATTTTGAACCCTATTTTTGGGCCAAACCACTTACAAAAAGTTTAAAAAAATGAAACTTGTTCCAAAAAATCTTTAAACGCTAAAAGTTTTTAAATAATATTTTTTTTAATATTTGTTTTTTTGTGTTAACTAAAATAATAATGTTTGTGTGATTTGAGTAACCGGTTATTTGAAAACGCACGGAGCCCTTGCCGGACTCGCACCGCCAGAGAAGATGGATGGCAGCTTCGCCTTTAAAGCCGCTCGATTGGCAGTTAGATTTGGCAACAACCGGGTTTTTGGGGCAAGGAATCCGTAGTTTGGGCTCTTATCCGGTTACACTTACGGCGAATTAATTGGCCTCCGGCCTTTCCGGAGCCAGTTTGTGCTCTAATGGCTCATTGGCAAGATATTTGTTGAATTCGTAGTTTTCAGTCATTTTCCTTTGATATTGATACCCTGAGGTTGGCTGCGAGTAAGTTTGGGGCCCCGCCCCCACAACAGGCGGTTTTGGGTCGTCCTAACAGGGCCACATATCCGCTTTTTGATCTCCAGCCAAATTAATTGCCAGCCAATATCCGAATTCAGTTTGCGTACACTCTTGTTGGCTGCCAAATATTGTATTTGGATTTGGGCCCCTTCGCCCCGTTGATTGGCTGCTTAGCCTTAAGCTAATTAATTTGCAGCTAGATTTGGGGTGTGGCCTCCTCGCTACCCCAGGGGGCTTAGCCCCTCTAAAGGTGAAGAGATATAAGCAGTATGGGGCCAAGATTTACGCAACAAATCAAAAGTATTTGGGGAAAAAATGGCCAAATCGATAGACAAAATTTTATCAAAAGTTTATTACGACCTCAAATCTCCGGCAAGTTTTGCGGGGATTAATAAAATATTAGAGGAAGCAAGAAAGGTAAATCCAAAAATTAAACTGGAGCATGTTTCCATTTTTCTCGAAAAACAAAAAACTTACACTCTCCATAAACCTATTAAAAAAGATTTCCAAAACTAACGACAGTCCCTAGCGGCTTTCACACCGACTGGCAATGCGATCTTTGTATTTTCGATCAAATCGTTCTGAGCAGAAACGACTATACAGATACTTTACTCAGAACAATACCCATAGATGGATCGATGCTATTGATAAAATTATTAAAAACCTAAATAATAGCGTTCATAGAACTACGGGAATGAAGCCGAATGACGTAACGTTTAAAAATGCCAGAGCATTATGGGAAAAAGTATACGGTGAAAAGGAAGAAATACAAAATGACTCGTATTTAAAGGCGGTGAAACGGTCAGAATTACAAAAGAAAAAGGGATTTTTGCAAAAGGGTATTATCCGAATTTTTACAGAGGAAATATTTAAAATTGCTAAAGTCCTGCACACCGTTCCCCAATCTTATCGTATTGAAGATCTTAACGGCGAAAACATACAAGGGATTTTCTATAATCAGGAGCTTGTAAAAGTATCAGAGGACGCCAGACCCGCTGAGATTTTAAAAACGCGAGTTCGTAAAGGGATCAAAGAACATTTTGTACGATGGAGTAGACACAAATAAGCCGGATAGTTGGATAAAGGATACGGATATTGAGAGGGAATAGAATGGGTAACAGGGCTGGACGTAACCGGTCCCCGAGGCCGCGTAACGCGTAAGCGTAATTTTTTTAGAAATGCCAGTTACGGCGTAAGCGTAATACGTAATTACGCCGCTTAAAAACGGCGTAATTGGCGTAATCGGCGTAAGCGTAAGCGTAACTGGTTAAAACAAAAATCCAAATTAAAAAAAAAAATTTTTTGGTATTTCTACACTATATGGGACAGGCTCGGATCCGAATAAAAATAGTACCAATCGATTCCTCTCGTCGAGCTGAGTAAGAAACCGCAAAAATTTTGAGTCGGACTCAACTCGGAAGAAAGTTATGGCCCCTCAAAGTTGGCCAAAAACCATAGGGGGGAACCCTTTTGGTCAAAATTTATAGGAAATATTTTTATTTAAAAAATTGTCTAAAAATAGGTTATTTGATGCCTGATTACGAATTCGTCAATAGAAAATCAAAATTGAGAATTTAAAACGGTTTTTGAACCGGTTTAAAATTTTGAAAATTAAAGTCACAAAAAAGCCGGATCAAATAAAATGAAAGGCCGCTGGCGGCCCGCCAACAGCGAGCATGCGGAGACGGAGCAAGTAGTGGGGCGAGACGAAGGGCGGAGGAAGAAGTCTGACGAGCGCCACTGGGGGGCGAGCGCGAGACATTCCAGCCGGGTCACGCGCGGACTTCTTCCGGAGCCCGGAGTCTCGCCCCACCTACTGGCCGCCGTAGTCGAGTGTGCGGTACTTTGGCTGCTATTTTCCACCTTACTGTCTAACTTTTCCCCTATCGGCCTTTGGTTTACTTAAAAGTCGCTTTTTCTTTAATTTTCAAAATTTTAAACCGGTTCAAAAACCGTTTTAAATTCTCAATTTTTAGTTTCTATTGACGAATTCGTATTCAGCGCATTAAATAATAGATTTTTCAGACAATTTTTAGAATAAAAAATATTTCAAAAATTTTGGCCAAATACCGGGACCAGAAAAACCGGGACCGGGACTTACCGGGACCAGAAAAACCGGGACCGGGACTAACCGGGACTTTTCAAGGGAGAACAGGCGCCACCGTAGAAATTTTTACAAAAAATTGGCAATCTTCGGCGTAAGCGTAAGCGTAATTACGTCCAGCCCTGATGGGTAAGGACTAGCGGAGCACCACGATTGGGCGCGCACGATTGGGCGCGCACGATTGGGCGCGGCACGATTGGGCGCGCACGACTGGGCGCCGGCACGTTCGGTGCCGGCACGATGCGGTGTCCGAAGCAAA
Source organism: Globodera pallida (assembly GCA_020449905.1). NCBI lineage: Eukaryota > Metazoa > Nematoda > Chromadorea > Rhabditida > Heteroderidae > Globodera > Globodera pallida. The sequence goes on from JAIXHY010000011.1 coordinate 1,575,006, forward strand.
CCAAACAAAATTGGTATCATGCAAAAACTCTCATTATGCTGAACCTTTGATCAAGCCAAAGCTAACCGATTCGTCTTTTCAAAAAAAGGTTATAGGTTTAAAACCTGTAAAAATTGCCATTTTTGTCGTGGTGACGTCATAACTTTCTTTGTTTAGTCGAATCGCTTAGCTTTTGCTTTTGTAAGCTTCTACTTATTACATGCTTTCGAATGATACCAAGAATGTTTGGTTTGGTTGACTTTGAACCAAGTTTTAACGAAAAACTTGTCGGCGCCCAATCGTGCCGCGCCCAATCGTGCGCGCCCAGTCGTGCGCGCCCAATCGTGCGCGCCCAATTGCGGGGTACCGAGGACTAGACAAAATGATAATAGGATATGACATGGCGGCTTTCATCTTTTTTTTATTTTTTGAATTTTACCCTTTTTTTCAATGTCAAATTCGTCGTGTACCCCTTCGCTGGGTAAAGTAGTAATAACCGCCGGTCTTGACGGGCTATTCGGTCTTGTAGGACGCCCCCCAGACTCCCGGACCCGGTCTGCTAGCTCGTTTATCCCGAGATCGGTTTGCGTATAGGCATTTCTGTAGGCATCCCCAATTTCAATTCTGTATTTCTTGGCTTCTTCAAACGCGATTTTGGCAGAATTTGCTAATTCTCGGCACATTATTAGATCTTTTCGATCTTAACATTTTTCCATTTCTCTTTTAGCTGTTTCTATTTTGCTCGCTTCGTCGTATATTTTGTCGACTAAAAGATGAACTTTTCGTACACCTGCCGACAACCGATTAAACCATAATTTAGTGGTATCATCATTAGGCTTTTCTTTCATATTTTTTTCGGCTTCTTTTTTCGTATTCTGAGCCGTCACAGCGAAATCGCGAGATTCTCGAAACAGTCTTCCAACATCGGCATAGGCCGTTTCAATGGCACGCCTAGCCGAATTTAGTTGTTCTTTTTCCTTTTTTGAGAGTTCACAACTTTTCGTTCCTATCACAAAAAGCCCAAATATTTATTTTGGTTATTCTTTTATTTTGTTTTTATTTTTTAGGTTTTTACTTTTCTTATATACTATTCCAATACATCAAGAATTGCTAATACTTCAGACTAAAGCCAATTTTCTAAATTCAAAACCCGAGAACGAATACGCCTGGCTTCTGAGTGAAAACTTCTTGCAACCGTTTGCCCTTTCGCCATATTGTTCTCGAGGTCCCTAACTCTCTTTACATCGGAGCTTTGATAGAAGTTTTTAAATATTATTTTGCGTTTTTTAAATATTTGTATTGGTATTTTTGTGTTAAATAAAATAATTCTATAAAAAGTGTGATTTGCGTAACTGCGTAAATGGCAAAGGACCCTTGCAGGATTCGTGCCGCCCTGAAAAAGGGGACGCCAGATTTCGCGGCGCTTGGCGTTGGGGCCCAGATTTGAGTCGGGATCAAGGGATAGGGGAGGGCTCGTATATGAAAGGCTTAGTTTAGGCCGCAGACTTGAACGGAAGACGTTTGATTGGAGGGAGTTTAATTTTTTGGCGGATATGTTGGGATTTATTTGCCTGCGAGGACCTTTAGGGGGTAACCCAATATATTGGCAGCCAAATTGGGCTACTTTGCCATTGGGCCCCCGTTCAATTACTTTGCCAGCAAGATTGTTAATAAAATATTTTGCCAAAAATCTTCAAACGTTAATGTTTTTTAAATATTATTTTGTATTTTTAAGTTTAACTCAAATAATATGTTTGTATTATTTGAGTAACAGAGTGTTTGAAAATGGCAAGTAGCCCTTGCCGGACTCGCGCCGGCCAGAGTAGGTGGATTGCCACTTTGCCTTTGGGCCGCTCAATTGATTGGCTGCTAGATTTGGCAACAATCGGGTTTTTGGGGGAAGGAATCCGTCGTTTGTGCTCTTATCCGGTTACCCTTACGGCGAATTTATTGGCATCCGGCTTTTCGCCGAGCCAGTTTGTGTCCTAAGGATGACAAGCTAAGCTTAAATTACGCTTTAAGCTAAATTAATTTAAGCTAGCTTTGGGCTGCGGCCGGGCTTGGGGGCAGGCTAATTTGGCCTATTAGCCGCGCTGTCCTTCGCCTGAATTGATTGTTGCCCGATCTTGCCCCAATTCAGATTCTTTACAACTGTTTTTTTGGTCTGCTATTGATTGAACTATACTTTTTGCCAGGATTCCCCTTCGATATTGCCACCCAGCTTTTGGCATCTATCCAATTTGGCCCCTCACCTAACTTATTGGCAGCTTAGATTGGCCAACAGGTGGTTTTGCCCGCCTAACAGGGAAGAAAGAGGGAGAGAGACAAAAAAGGAAGAGAGAGAGAGAGAGGAAGAGAAAGAGAGGAAGATAGAAAGAGTGGAAGAGAAAGATAGAGAGAAAAAGAGAGAAAGAGAGTGAAAGAGAGAGAAAAAGTGGGAAAGAGAGAGAAAGAGAGAGAAAGAGAGAAAAAGAGAGAGAGAGAAGAAAGAGAGAGAAAGAGAGAGAAAGAGAGAAAAAAGAGAGAGAGAGAGAGAGAGAGAGAGAGAGAGAGAGAGAGAGAGAGAATTGCCCGATCTTGCCCCAATTCAGATTCTTTGCAACTGTTTTTTTGGTCTGCTATTGATTGAACTATACTTTTTGCCAGGATTCCCCTTCGATATTGCCACCCAGCTTTTGGCATCTATCCAATTTGGCCCCTCACCTAACTTATTGGCAGCTTAGATTGGCCAACAGGTGGTTTTGCCCGCCTAACAGGGAAGAAAGAGGGAGAGAGACAAAAAAGGAAGAGAGAGAGAGAGGAAGAGAAAGAGAGGAAGATAGAAAGAGTGGACGAGAAAGATAGAGAGAAAAAGAGAGAAAGAGAGTGAAAGAGAGAGAAAGAGAGAAAAAGTGAGAGAGAGAAGAAAGAGAGAGAAAGAGAGAGAAAGAGAGAAAAAGAGAGAGAGAAAGAGAGAGAAAGAGAGTGAAAGAGAGTGAAAGAGAGAGACAGAGAGAGAAAGAGAGAGAAAGAGAGAGAAAGATAGAGAAAGAGAGAGAGAAAAGGGTGGAGAGAGAGAGAGAGAGAGAGAAGGTGGAGAGAGAGAGAGAGAAGTAAGGGGGAGAGAGGATATAGAAAGGGAAGTAAGGCGGCAAGATTTTTGTATTTTTTTGTGTGAACTAAAATAATTCTTTAAAAATAGTTCAACAATAATGTTTGTGTGCTTTGCGTAACAGAGCTCAGCTTGTTTCCAATCGTTTGTGGTCGGAATAATTCTCCTTTGACACTACCAACCAGATTTTGGCTGCTATTAATTTTGTACCTCTCCAATTGGGTCCCCTTAGATTAGGCCTCAGTCGACGTTGGGTACCCTATTTGGGGCGCTAGAATTTGTTCTCCTCGCTAAATCGCTTGATATTTTGCTGCTGCTAGATCTTAACCGAATTCAGTTTGTTAGCAATTGTTGGATTCGCGATGCCCTACGGCGTAAATGATTGCCTTCCAGATCTTTTCCTAATTCAGATTTTGTTTGCAACCGTTTAATGGCCGGATATTGATTGATCTTTAATTTTACAATACTTCCCCTTTGATGTTATCACCGCCACCCAACTGATTGGCGACTGATCTACCAACAGGCGGGTTTGCCCCCTTAACAGGGGGAGAGAAAGAGAAAAGTAATGGGAGAGATAGAAAAGTAAGGGGTGAGAGGATAGAGAGAGAGAGAGAGAGAGGGAAGTAAGAGGGGGAGAGAAAGATAGAACAAGTAAAGGAGAGAGCGCTTGCAAAAGAGGGTATTAAGAAAAATTTTAAACAAAGAGGGTATTAAAAAAAATTTTAAACAAAGAGAGTATTAAGAAAAATTTTAAACAAAGTTAAATCTCTATACGTTACCAAAAATTATAAAGTTTTTTGCCAAAAATCCTTAAAAAGTTTTTCCAAATATTTTTTGTTTTTGAATATTTATATTTTTCGTGTTAACTAAAATAATTCTTTAAAAATAGCCCTACAATAATGTTTGCGTGATTTGCGTAACCCAGTTCGCCTTGTTTGAAATCATTTGCTTTGGGCGGATATTGCCTTAATTTGATTTTTGAATAATTCTGCTTTAATTTTGCAGCCAATTTGGGTAATTTGGACCCTTGCGCAATTGATTGACAGTTTTGTTGGCTATCAGCTCTTAATCGAACTCAGTTTGAATAGTTTGTTGGCGGGATTTGATTGAATTTAAACTTTTTAATAATTCTGCGTTAGTTTGCAGCCGAATTTGGGGGCTAGCGAATTTACCCCCGTTGTCCTCTGGCCGTTTTGTTAACTGCCAGATCTAAACCGAGTTAATTTGAATCGTTTGTTGCCGGGATATTGATTGAACTTACTTTTAAAAAATAATTGAGCGTTAATTTTGCAGCCAACTTCAGCGTGCTAGCGAATTTGGACCCGTTGTCCTCTGGCAGTTTTTGTTAACTGCCAGATCTAAACCGAGTTGAGTTTGAATCGTTTGTTGCCGGGATATTGATTGAACTTAAACTTTTAAAAAATAATTGAGCGTTAATTTTGCAGCCAACTTCAGCGTGCTAGCGAATTTGGACCCGTTGTCCTCTGGCAGTTTTTGTTAACTGCCAGATCTAAACCGAGTTCATTTGAATAGTTTGTTTGCGGGATTTGATTGAACTTAAACTTTTTAATAAGTCTGCGTTAGTTTGCAGCCAACTTCAGCGTGCTAGCGAATTTGGACCCGTTGTCCTCTGGCCGTTTTGTTAACTGCCAGATCTAAACCGAGTTCAGTTTGAATCGTTTGTTGACGGGATATTGTTTGAACTTAACTTTTAATAATTGAGCGTTAATTTTGGTGCCAACTTTAGGGTGCTAGCGAATTTGGACCCGTAGTGGTTGTCAGTTCTACACCGAATTTAATCTGTTTGCAATCGATTGCTGGCAGAATATTTGTTGAAATTTAATCTAAGGCCTGGTAGAGGTTTGGCAAACGTAAGACGCCCTATTGGGCTGCGAAGCCAATTTGCCCTGTAGGCTGCAGCCTATAACCCGCACAAAATTCTGCTTTCGCAGGACGAGTCTTAACCGCTAATTTCCCCTCTGCTAAAGATGCCAGGGTTGTTGCTCTTTAGCGGCTTTGCCCTACGGCTTACTTTTGGCTGCCAGATTTGGGCTACTTTTGGGTTGGGGGTGCCGCTCAATTGATTAACTGTAAAGTCTGCTTGATGCTGGATTTATCCTAAAGCTTATTGATTACAAACGGATGCCTGTCACTCGATAATCGCTGATTGGTTGCTATATGGCTAAGGGGTTGCTGATTGGCCACTTAAAATTTTAAATTTGTTTTTGTTATGAAAATATTTAATTGATATTTCAAAAGCTTTTTTTATTTTACTTTCTCTTTTGAACCAAGCTGAAGTTTATTGAGAAAATTTTGGATGAAAAATATACAGAGGGAACACTAATGGTATCAAATTTCACTCCAAGCCATTTATTTTATATTACAATTTTGTTATTTTTTACTCTACGATATTTCTATCAAAGATTTATTTAAAAAATAATCGATCTTATAAAATATATTTATATTTGTGAAGAATTTTTTGAATTTTATAAATTTATAAAATAATTTAAATATTTAATTTTAAAAATAATATTTGCTTGCGCAGGGGCATGAACTTGACTGATGGCTGCAGTCCCCCTCACACAAACATGGCGTCTCTTTTGAATTCTTCGTTTACTCAATAAGTTTTCTTTCTGTTTTCTTAATTCACCAACTTTTATAAAACATTTATGAACCTACAATCCCATGGAAAAAACTTATTAATTTCAGGATCCTGAGTTAAATTTGCGGATCCTGTTGCAGGTTTGGAACTCAAAATTGTTGAAGGACCGGATTCCATCCATCTAAAATACTTTACTGCTAGAAAAAAAGCATTTGCATTTTTGACTGGCAAATTCTTTCCTATCGAACATTTCTTTTTTCATTTCGAACATCCTTTTTTATTCACAACGAATTCCTTTATTTTTAAATCTCTTTCCCGCTGATAACATTAGCAATACATCTCTCCAATGTATTTATGTAGATTAGCAAAATAAATCACTGCTTCACAATGAAGCCCCTCCTCCCCTCCCCCCCCCATCAAATTCGTTTTCCGTTTTCATTCAGTCCGTTTTCTCACATTAATTTGCTTTTCGCCATATTCGATGAATCGCAGTAAATTGGAGTGAAACGAATGGAACAAATTTTGCGTGAACTATAGTTAACTGCCCATTCTAAAAGGGCATAAATTATATACCAATCGCTTTGTCTCGACGAGCTAAGCTCGGAAAAATAGGTCCAAAGTTTAGAAAAAATGTTTGACTCTGATCGACTTGCTTTACACCTAGATCAATTTGTCTCATCAAGAGCTGTTGATTGATACTAAATTGTGCAGATTGGTGCACGGGAAGACACAGAATTTAGGCCAGAAATACCCATTTTGACATGTTTAAGTGGTTCAAAAACCGGTTCAAACATTTTCCCTAAACTTTTGATCTATTTTTCCGGTCGAGACAAAGCGATTAGTATTTCTAATCTTTATAAATCAATCATAATAAAAGGTTTTGAAATTATAAACTTTTTTATTATTGGTTTTTAGAGAAATTTTTAAAATGAAATTAATTGCTGAGGCTTTTGGGTTTGGTTTCTTTGCCATATTCGCCGCATTGCCGCGTTATTCTAGCGGTACTGTTTTGGGTACTACTTTGGTTTGGCCCCCTCCCCCTTTTTTGAAAAAAATACAAATTTTTTTAAAAGTCATATAAAATACGTTTCCGGGGGTTTTCGGGTCGCTGATCACGATTCTGACATTATTTTACCCAATTTCGAACCCCGGACCCTAATTCAACAAGTTTTCGAAAATTCAAATTTTACAAAATTTAATTTTAGCCTCAAAATCATTCAAAAGCATAAAATTACAACGAAAAAGCAGATATTATCAAATTCATGCTTTTGAATGATTTTGAGGCTAAAATTAAATTTTGGAAAATTTTTAATTTTCTAAAACTTGTTCAAATTTGGGTTCGGGGTTCGGAATTGGGTAAAATAAATGTCAGACGTGATCAGCGACCCGAAAACTCCCGGAAACGTATTTTATATGACTTTTAAAAAATTTTGTATTTTTTCAAAAAAGGGGGGGGGGGGGTCAAAAAACCAAAGTATTACCCCGTTTTGTACCTTCTTAATAATTGAATTTATTTTACAAATTATTAAGGGCTCGAGTGCAAGTTTGGAACTGCCAGCAGGCTGGGACGTACATATGCAATGAATGTCACGTGCAGCGTTGGTTCCGAACATTGCTGGACTTCCAACTGCACTGCATGTCTGAAATTTTTTTAATAAGGAGTCCCAAAATGTATAAATAACTCAGAAATATACAATTTTGGACGTTTTTGGAATTATAGCCAACAAATCCAAAAATTGCATTCTGTACTCCCGGATACCGGCCCCCGGATAATGAATTCCACCCGAATACCGGATATTTGTGATTTTTCAAAATTACAATTGACCAAAATTCGGTTTTACTATGCCTTTTAAACCTGAAGTTTTTAGGTTTTTCTTACATCCTCTTATAATCGGAATGATTTGTCATAAATGCGAAAAAATCAGCGCAATTTTTCATTCCGTAATATTTTTATGAATTGTTGGTCAATTTTCAAAAAAAACTTCAGTCCCGATAATCCGGGAAGCGATGGAGCCGGATCCGCTAACCGGTTTCCAAATCCCGAAAAAAATCCGGACCGGACTGTATCAAATCCTGGTAGTCCGGATTTGATCCGGGTACGCTCTCTTGTGATAAGTGAGGATGATGTGATCTAAAAGAATATATACCTATTTTTTATTGCCACTGAAGAGATTGCTGAAATTTTTTTATGAACTCACCTCCGAATCCCGAATTTTAACAATTAACGATTATTTGTTTTTATAGGGGACCAACCAGGAAATGTATTCATGATTTGGGGTTGCGCAAACTCCTCTGAACACAACATCGAAAAATGTGGCTATATGGAAAAAACTTGGAAGCTCGATTTAAAGACTGATAATGTTACCTGCGAATGTTTTATTGGCGAGAGGGGGCTTGATTGGACGAATGAGCGGTTCACCCTTCCGCCTCGGTTGGAAGGTACGCGTTTTGCCAACACATTTAGCGCTGTTCGAGACTTGAAAATCTGAGACCAAGACTCTCGAGTTTGGGGAGATTTTAGTTAATAAATTGTGATTTTCTTTTTTTTGCATCTAGCAGTTTTTTGCAACCGAGACCATTTGCAATTTTAAAGTGCTCCAAAAGCTCAGACCAAAACCCATAATTCAAATTAACTTATTTAATTACCTAATTAGGGCTCAAATGCAAGGAGGGAAGGTTTAATGCCGCAGGGTATGGCAATACAACCAATGGCACTTGTTTTGATGGAAATGCGTATTGTTATGCGGCAACCTGTGCAAAAGCTAAGTTTTTGTCGAGATCAGTTCTTTTTTTAGGCAAATCCATGCAAAAAATATTTGAATTCAAATTGCATTTTTAGGGGCTGAACATTTCCAAAGGATTTGGGGATGCTCCGAGCACAACAGCTGTACTGCAGTCAGTGCCAAAGTGGGCAAGCTTGCCAATTCCGCGGTGCAGTGCGAGTGCATGTTCGGCAAAAAGGGCGTCAACTTCTCAAACCGAGCGTTCAAACTTTTTAATACGACAGCTACGAACACAGACAAACCGACGACATCCACGGACAAACCGACGACAACCACTGATGTATTATCGGGAGAAAGACGATTCGTTCCTCTTTGCCAAACTATTAGCGTTTGCTTGCTAATAGCTTCTACTCAGTGTTTGCTTTCGAATGATACAAAAATATTTGATTTGGTTCGCTCGAAAAAAAGTTATAATGGGAAAAGTTGAAAAAAGTTTGGCAAAGAGGAACGAATCGTCCTTCGTCCGTATTATCGCTGTATTTTTTGGATTTTTTGGCATACCCCTCGAAAATTTTTTTTTGGGATTTTCGTTTTTTTAATTTGATTGGTCTTTTCCCGAATACCGATACCGAAAACGATTGGCCAATGATTGAAAAGATTCAAAAAAAAATCGGATTTGGTAGTCTTTTTTAAAGTGGTCGAATCGGCAAAATAATTTTTTTTACTGAATCTGAGCATTCATGGCATCTCTAAGTGTTGGATTTGGTCGAAAAATAGATAAGCTATGACCTTTCAAAGGCTTGGGCGGCATTGTCCTGAACAAACTCTAATTTTGTCTTTTTTTAAGTATGGGAACCGCGCAGTCACCCCAAACAATGGCATGGAAAGTGCCGCAATTAGTCCAACCACCAAAGCCATGGGAAGTGCATCGACGAATGGCACGGCATTAACTCCTTCGCTTCGCTGTTGGCTTAAAACGGCCTGCCAATTGTTCGAATTTTCATATTTTTACACATTTTTAATAGAGCAGCAATACAATTGATTGGAAGGACGATTTAAATTTAACACATTTTTCGTTTTAAGCAGCACTACTATTAAATCGGCAAAACTTGGGGGCCGTTTCAAAGTGCCCGATTGTGTTGGGGCGCTGGCGAAGCTCGCAGCGACCCCGGATTGGATTCTTAAGGCACTTGGCAGCGAATTTGTTGGACGCAAAGACGGCATCTTCTTGCGTGAATTTGTGCCGCCATAATTGAAAATGGACGGAAGCCCAAAGAGCAAAAGAGATGCATTAATTTTTTTTTTGATTTGATCAAAACCAATCAATGTATGTAAAAAATGTGCCATTCCCTTCAATATTTTATGCACTATTTTATGGTTCATTTACTACCTTTAAAATTTCTTGGCAATTAAAGTAAGCAAAATTGAATGCAACAAATTTTTGGCGTAAATTACGAAAGAATAAAATTGGGGTTAAATGTTGATCATAGGGCTCAGAAAACGAAATGACCCAAATCATATATCAATCGACTTCTCTCTAAGCCTAACGCACGAATCTGCAAAATATGCTTATTACCTGTATCACACCAATTTCATTTTAGGGAACTTTTTTGCTTGCTTCCGCGGACGCAACTATAAAGAAAGTTATAGTCACGCAAAGTTAACAAAACCATAGGGGGGGGACCAGGGCTGGACGTCACCAGACCCTAAGTCCCCGTCACGTGTAATTTTTTTGAAATGCCAGTGACGGCGTCAGCCTCATACGTCATGAGTCATGACGTCCAGTGGTGGCCGCTGGCGGCCCCCAACCAGGGTTGCCGCGGGTGACCCGAAACCCGATGAGCCGAAACCCGGTTTTTTCTCAACCCGATACCCGAAACCCGACCCGAGGTTTTTTGGGTCGACCCGACCCGAAACCCGACCCGACATTTTTCTCAACCCGATACCCGAAACCCGACCCGAGGTTTTTTTGGTCGACCCGATCCGAAACCCGACCCGATATTTTTCTCAACCCGCGTCAACCCTGCCCCCAACAGCAAGCATGCTGAGACGGAGCAAGTAGTGGGGCGAGACGGAGGGCGGAGGAAGATTTGGTTTACTTGAAAGTAGAGACCGGCAAAATCAAATTTGTCTTGCGCCGGACTCTACAAGTCCTTTTTGTTTAATTTTCGAAAATTTCAACCGGTTCAAAAACTGCTTCAAATTCTCAATTTTAATTTTTATTGACGAATTCGTAATCAGCGCATCAAAAAATCCATTGCTAGTCAATTTTTCCCGTTTCCCGGCTCAAACTGCTGATCCCTATACCGGTTTTCACGGTCCCGTTCCCGACCAACTCTAGTTCCTTGCCCGTCCGTTTTAAACTATTCCAAATTTAAATTGGTTTCAAACATTTATCCGGCAAAAAGGGAACCCCAAACAATTTTTGTGTCATTTAATCGACTTTCTGTTTAAATTTTCCTGCATCAATTCTCTCCGTCCATTCACTGTTGCGTAAACTCCGCTCTTCTGAAGAAAGCATCAAAAAATGTGAGGTATTTTACGGTTTTGCAACCCCCTCACCAAATCGGCTGAAAACATCATACATGGGGTTTTCAAGTGTGCTGATCACGAATCTGACAATATTTTAGATCTGACAACATCTAAGATTTTGAAAATCTATGATTTGTGATCATTTTTTTTACCATTAAGCACCCAAAACCGCTTTTATAGGTTTGAAAAACCATAGGGGGACCCTTTTGGCTCAAAAGTTCGTTAGGCTTAAGCCTAAGCCACCCTGGCTTGGGGTTTGTTAGGCAAGCCTAACGAACTTTTGAGCCAAAAGCGTCCCCCTTTGGTTTTTCAAAACTATCAAAGCGGTTTTGGGTGCTTAATGGTGAGCGGCAATCTGTGCAAAAGAGCTCAGTTCTTTTTTAGAGAAAAAAACCCATGTAAAAATATTTGAATTCAATTTTTTTGCATGCCAAACTTCCCCGTTTACAGCAAATCTCGGCGCTCGTCACGAAATTTCTATGTGTGGCGGCGGTGTGCTAATGGCAATTGATACAGTCAATCAATAATTCAATCAATCAATAAGTCAATCAATCAATAAACCATTTCATTGGTTGATAAATAAAAAATAAATAATTTTTAGGACTTTTTGTTTTTGTGCGCCCAGTGCTTTGCATTGACCATCAGTTCAGTCGCTTTTGAACCGCTAACGAACGATGAATATGGATGAATATAAAATATGTTTTATTTTTGATCGGGAAACCTTAATCAAGCGCGAATTTCCGCTCATTAATTAAATACGTCTAAGCATAAAAATTTTAGAATGAATAAAAAGCAAATTAGTAACCGTTTTAGCCAAGTTCAATGAACGATTTAACTAAAAATTAATAAATTTCCCCCAATTTTTCCGAGCAGTGTCTCGGTCCAGGCTCAGGAAATATTCCTGGTCCCAGTTAATCCCAGGGAGCTTAGTCTCAGTTCTCACTAGGGTTGCAGCTGGGGGGGGGGATCCCTGGTTAAATCGGGGACGGACAAAAAACCGGGGAACGGGGATCCCCGGCCGGGGATGGGCAAAGCCCAACCCCCATTTTTAGAAAGGGTTTTGAAAAAAATGCAATTTTTATTGGGTTTTAAAATCAAAATTTTTTCAAACCAAAAATGCACCCCTAAAAAAGACGGTAAATATTGATCTGAGGGCCCAGACTCGAAATCACTCAAAAGCACTTTTATATGGTTTCTTAGGGGCTGAAACCGATAGAACAATCAAAAAGTATCCCATCACATCTAGATCGATTTGTCTCGTCGAGAGCTGTCGAATAAGGCTGTCCGTTTCAAAAAATTTTCGGATTAACCGAAACCGAAACCGATAACCGAACCGAAGCTTTCGGTTTTACCGAACCGAAACCGATAACCGAACCGAAGCTTTCGGTTTTACCGAACCGAAACCGATAACCGAACCGAAACTTTCGGTTAACCGAAACCGAACCGAAATTTTCGGTTTTCCGAACCCAATGGCTGAAAACTCCATTTCTCAGACGATTTTATGGGAGCATTTTCTCTTTTTTATAGCATTTCTGTTAAGCAATTTTTCCAAAAAATATTTGATTATTAGGGGTGCATTTTCAGTTTTGTTCTCTTTTTGTTAAGAAATTTACAAAAATGCAATTTTTTTTTGCGATTTCTGCTTCCCTTACAATTAGGGGAGGTGGGGCGGGGTGGGGTCGGCGGTGCCGATAGGCGCCGCCGAGAAATTTTTGAATTTTTGACTTAATTTTGTTACGAGAATTGCAACAAAATTTTAAAAATGCTGTACTTTTGTTAAGAAATTGGTCCAATAATTACCAATCTGACAAAACAAAAGGGTCCTCCCTCAACATTTGACAAAGCTAGAAATTAGGTGAGTTCTCCAACCAAAAAAATAATGAATTTCAAAGTTAAATTCTGCCCAAAAATATTTTAAAAAAATAAGAAATAACTTAAAAATTGTTTGTTGAAATTAGCCAACAGGAAGATACAAAATTATTTTTGCAATTTAAACCGTTCAAAAACCGGTTTAAAGGCGGAGCGACAAAATTTTTTTTATTTTTCTACCGGTTTCAGCCCCTAAGAAAACATATAAAGGTGCCTTTTGAGTGATTTCAAGGCTGGGCCCACAGATCCATATTTTCCTAAGACTTTCTTAGGGTCAAATGTCTTGGGAGTTTCGGAAATTTTTCAAAATTTTATGTTGGCGAACGAAACATATTGTTCAAACAAATAGAATAAATTTTCAATTGCAAAAAACAAAAATAAATTACAAGAATTACAAATTATTTTTTATAAAAAAATATCGGGCGAAGCGCGAATTGGATTCAGTCCGGCATGGGGCTGCTTTGTGTCATCCACCATGGCCACCGATCGATTGTGGGACCTAAAATTGCCATAACATTTTGTTAAGTAAGCAAAGATAATGAATGCCAAATTTGATTACCCAATACCACTCATAAGCGCAAATGCCGGAATAAATCCACGGGAGACGCTTGTTGCACGAAGGATGATGGCGACTCATCTCTTCGATGATCTTAGGGGAAATGGGCATAAATGAATTATTCTTCTGTTAGCCAACAGCAAAACTTACCGCGTATCGAGGCGTAAGCTAAAAAAGACGAAATTGCTTAAAACAAATGGGAGCTTGGGACATAAATTTGTTTTTTCCATGATTTTTTGCTCAAAATATCTGTCGTCCTTGATCACAAGCTTGTAGTGCTTGTCACAACACTTGGCGGATTGGTTCCATCCCTCCGTCCATTGGCAAAATGTCGGCTTTTTCCCAAAATTTGCTTTGATCTCATTTTTGCAAGAGGCCGATGTCTTCGGATCCTGCGCCATCACCTTTTCCATCTTTGAAAGTGTCGGATCCTAAAAATTAAAATCGAATAGACACATTTCATTATTTTACACTTATTGAGAAAGTTTATAAGCTGGTCTTTGTATCAAAAAAGATTGCATATTTCGATGAGTTTTGTTTACACCGAAATTGCTTTATAATTTAATTTGCCAATAATATATGGGATAATTCAGTAGCCCTTTCTATAAACAAATGCCAATATTTTCGCGTTGACGTAAATTCTCACCGTCTGACAACATTCACAGCGCGTGCTTTTGTCGCAGCACATGCCCTTCATAATTAGGTCAAAATGCAGGGGATCGCACGCGCAATAGACTGGTTTGTCTTTGCACTTTTGGTCCTTGTCCAATGCCCCCACCATATCGGCCTTTTTGGTGGAATAATTGTTGAAGCAGCATACTGTAATTACCGATTACCATACACCAAACATTTACCGTGTTTTCCTTTATCCAACTGAACGCCCGGCGCTCCGCCTTACAGTTAAAAGGCGAAAAATTATTACCCCAATAATTTCTATAAATAAAATCTATGCCAGGCTGAACGTATAGCTAGGGCTGAGATTTTGGTTGCTACCCAAAAAAGTGACGCTTCAAAGGGCAGCATTTTCGGCCACAAACGGTAAATACCGTTTTTACGGTGACCGAAAATATGAGCATTATTCGTAACAAAAACTAATTTCATAAATTAAATAAAATGAATTTATTTTAGATAAAATTATCTAAGGATTTTGCGGTAATAGTCATTTTTTAAAGTCAATTAAAGGTGTTTCTAAAGGTAATTGGGGCGTAGCATCCGAATATGACATCCTTTTAGACCAATTTCAAAACCGGACCCGAATTCGAACAAATTTCAAAAATTCAAATTTCTCAAATTTCACATTTACTGCTCAAAACCGAGTTAAAATGCACCAATCGCCATTCGCTGCACCCGTTCTCTCCAAACATGCAAATTGCTTCCCATCAAACCTACGAATGCCTGAAAATTGGACACCGGAAAATTTGGCACCAAAGATTTTCGGAAAATTGGGCACCAAAAATTGGGCACCAGGGAAAATTGGGCATCAGGATATTTTGTTTTTTGTTCTAACTTTTTTAAAACAACTCTAAACGCTTAGCTTTCTTTTGCTATGTTACTCAGCGCGAAGAGATCTTTTTATTGATACTAATTGCAACTAGTTAGACTTAGTATAAACAAAGTTAGGGAAGAGGGGTGCGAGTTTTCTTGGGAAAGAACCATTTTTCAGCTTACAACATTTTTAAAAGTCCACAGGATAGGAAGATTTAATACCATTTGACAGCATTTAGTCTGGAGAATCTTTTGCAAAAGAAAGCTGTGCGTGTAGAGTTGTTTTAAAAAGTCAGAACAAAAAACACATAATATCCTGGTGCCCAATTTTCTGTGCCCAATTTTCCCTGGTGCCCAATTTTCTGTGCCCAATTTTCCCTGGTGCCCAATTTTCTGTGCCCAATTTTCCCTGGTGCCCAATTTTCTGTGCCCAATTTTCCCTGGTGCCCAATTTTCTGTGCCCAATTTTCCCTGGTGCCCAATTTTCTGTGCCCAATTTTCCCTGGTACCCAATTTTCTGTGCCCAAATGTGCACACCCAAAATGTTGAGTCTATGTGGTCCAGTTATAAGCGTAAATTTAAACACCAAGCAGGCAATAACTTAAATACTGTTAATACATATTCCCCCGAATTCCTCTGACGTAAGCACTTTGGAAATGATGCTTTTTATAATTTGTGGCAGCATATTTCTGTCATTTATCCTTGCCAATAACTCATTCTCTCTCTAAGTAACAACTTTTGCCAAAACTTATTAAACTTTAAACGATTTTAAGCAGTAAATGTGAAATTTGAATTTCGAATTCGGGTCAGGGTTTTTGGAATTGGTCTAAATGGATGTCATATTCGGATTCTACGCCCCTAATTAGTAATTACCCCTAGAAACACCTTTTAATTGACTTTGAAAATTTTTATTTTTTTAAAAAATGGGGGGGGGCAGCCCGACTATTACCGCTTTTGTAATTCAATGCAATGCTTCTGAAAGAATTTCCCATTTGAAATCATACCAGTTCGCCCGTTCCAGGCGGAACCCAGCGTGGAACCTAAAATTTATCGTAATTTTCAATTGAGAAAGATAAAAATTCCATTACCCAATACCAGTCCAAAAGGGCTTCTTCCACTTCGGGGGTTGTGATAGAAAGAGTATCTAAAGTAGAAAAAATATTTCAGAAAAAAATCAAATCATCCAAATATTTACGCGGATCAAAATTTTTCCCCAGATATTCATCCTTAGTGAATGTATAAATGCGCCAAGTGTTAGGATTTGACGCTCTCACCTTAATATAATTTTTGATCTAATTGAACAGTCAAACAACAACAAAATTTTGAAAAGTTACCGCATATCGTGGTATATGCTAAAAATAGAAAGATAAAGGTATTAGAAATTAGGCGGCTCCCGACCTGATAAGAGAAGGTCTCGGAGCCGGAAAAACGACGACCACGGGCCTCCAATATAATGTCTATAGGAATTCCAAGCACACCAATTGATGAAAACTTCGGAACGCTCCATTTCGACGTTTGGACCGACACAAATTTTCCATCACCATTCGTAAGCCCGTAGCCTGCATCACAGCAAGAGCTAACCTGCCACCCTTCCTTCCGTATGCAGGTTTGAGTTGCTCCTCCACACTCTTTTCCCTTATCGTCCCCAAACATTTTGGGTACAAAGAGCAACTTTAATAATATAACATTAAAAAGTGTAAATGCCTCGAATTTACTTGCGGCAGCTTTGAAATGATCGGATCCTGAAACAAACATAAATTAATTAATTCTGAAAAACTTCAGTGGGAAGGAAACGCTTGCGTTTTCATTTAATGCAAAATTACACTTACTTTACTTTTTAAAAAGCATTTACGAATATTGCTGTTTTGTTAATTTTTCTAGGGTTGTCACCCCGACCCCGTCCCGACCCCGTCCCGTCCCGACCCCGACCCCGCAAATTTAGGTCATTTTTCGGGGTTTTCCCCGACCCCGACACTTCTAACCCCGAAAAACCCCGACCCCGAACCCCATCCCCGACTCGGGTTCGGGGTTAGCATACACCCCTAAAGATGGCATCATTGAGTGACAAAATTCATTTTTTCTTAGGGTTTGATGTGTTGGACGCGTACCTTTGACAAAAAATTTATTGAACTTTTACAATAAGGGATTATAATAGAATTGGTGTCTTGGTGGTATGTCTTTCCGGCGAGTAAATTGTTCGTTTGGGTTCTAACCCGCTTGAATGCAAGCACTTATTTACGTTTATTTGGCATTATTTTCCCCCCAATAATGGAACTTTTTTAATAAATTTCCAAATATTTTTTAAATTACTGCGTGCAAAAGATGAATTTTTAAATAATTCATCATTAGGGATGGGATTTTTAGGTTTTTGCCTATTTTTTCTGCAACTTTGTTTTCTATTTTGGCATTTTTGGCGACTTTTTTAAACTTTTGTGCATATTTCAAGCTTTTTTTGAAAAATTTCTTAAGAAAAATGAAATAAAATTCGGATTTATTTTGCCAAGACCAATAATTTTTTGAAAAATTTTCATAAAATATACAATAAAATTCGATTTTTTTTTGTCTGGATCCTTGATAAAATTTCGTGCTTTTTTAGACGCGTATTTTGCAGGTTTTTTGCCTAAAAGTACACTCCCAAAAAGCTTCAAAAATTACCGCATTTTTGAAATTTTGGTTGCAAATCCCTTAACAAATTACTCGGAAATTCAAAATTTTCTCGGCGGCGCCTATCGGCACCGCCGACCCCCCCCCCCCCACCCCACCCAAAAGCTTTAAGCCTAAGAAGGGCCACTGAAGCAAAAAATGACAATTTAGCAAACGATATTTTATTAAAAATAAATTATTTGAATAAAATAATTTGTTTTGTCACATAAAAAAAATCGATTTACTTTCGATTTCGACTTTCTTTTTAGTTTCGACACAGCCCTGTTTCCCTTCTCTTCAAAATAAGAACAAATTATCGGCTCTAATGTCAAAAATTTTGTATTCAAAAAAACAAAAATTTGATAAAATTTTGAAGAAAAATTTAAAAAAACCCCGCAACCCCGACCCCGACCGATTTGGGTAACCCCGACCCCGACAGTCCCGCCCCCGAAAAACCCCGACCCCGCAATTCCCAACCCCGCACGCGGGGTGACAACCCTAAATTTTTCAAAAGACTTTTTCAAGAACAAAAAATCAACTAATTTTGTAAGCCATAAATCAAATTAAGTATTTAAACTACCCGCAAATAATCAAATTGATGTGCCAATAATTCTTTACCGTCCAACAGCAACCACATTTTTCGTCTTCGCTGCAGCACATTCCGTCCATCATTTGATGCAACTTTGAGATTTCGCACGCGCAATAGTCTTTGACAAGGCTGAGGCTGATTCCCATCGGTATGTCCTCAGCAGGGCCGGGCTAAAGCTAAGATTACGCCTAGCTTAGGCTTAAGCTTGGGCCTAAGCTCAGGGTTAAAATCTCATATCCGTTCCATCCTATCCGGATATATCCGCATATTCGTGAGCATGCCGTGTATTTGGTTTTGCATTCCGGCTTCTCATCCAATGCCTTGATCATCTCATTCTGTGTAGTAATTGTTAAAGCAGCATATTGTAATATGCTAAATTCTTACCGAATTTTTCTTCACCCACGTGTACTTCCTGTTCTCCGGCTTACAATTAAAAAGGAAAATTAGTTTAAAACTTGTGTTCAACAAGCAGAGAGGGAATTAGAATGAATAAACAATAGGAATCAGATTGCGCATTCACTCTCACTAATTGCTTGTTTCAATGGTGATCAGGGATGTGCTCTGGTCGACTTTTTAAAAACCAGAAAACAGGATTCTGGTGCCCAAAACGACCAGAAATTCTGGTAAATCAGAAAACCAGAACAGAAATTTTTTAAATATTTTTTAACGAATGCATTTTTCCAAAAAAATTCAATTTTTAGTCAATTTGTTTAGATTTTTAACATTTTGGTAAAAAAATTTCTAAAAATTTTGTGGATTTTATTTTTTCAAAAATGCAAATTTTTTTATGCGAATTCTGCTTCTTTTGAGGGCGCGGGTGAGTCGGCGGTGCCGATAGGCGCCGCCGATTTTTTTGATTTTTGATGACAATTTGTTAAGAAAATTGGCCCAAGAATGATTGTGAATTTCTGGTTTTTTTCTCTAAAAAACCAGAAATCAGAATTCTGCTTGCAAAAAAAAAAACCAGAAACCAGAAATCAGAATTCTGGTGCCCAAAATCACCAGAAATTCTGATAAATCAGAAAATCAGAACAGAACAGAGCACATCCCTGATGGTGATGCATTTTTGCGCCAACACATTTGCGCCGGGTCATCGCTAGGCTTAGGTCTAAGCCACCCAGACTTGGGGTTCGCGGAGTCGATTGGATATAATTTGTATGGAAAATCAAATGTTTGGATATTCTTCAGTTTTTTCCAATTAAAAAAGAAAAGAAAAAATTGCTAAAAAAATAAAAAAGTGCAAAAGTTAAAAAAAAGATAAAATGAATTTCGATTTATATGCGAAAAGATTAACCCTGGCAAAAAGAGACAAAAATAATTCATAGACTTCGCCGGCGCAAATGTGTCGGCGCAACAGATTGAGCACCGTTTCAATTACTTTAAATACCCTTGGCTTGCTGCTAATATACGATATGAGATCAATTAATTCCCTTGATTTAATTTGTATTAAATGCTTACCATTTCACAACATCTGAACTCATGACCTGTGGGGCAACATTCGGGTTCTAGAACTTTATAACGCGGAGGAAAGCCGTCGAGTGGCTCTGAGATTTTCATCATTTTATGGGTTTTACGAGATCAGTGTTAGCAACCTACCACCAACATAACGCGGAGGAAATGCCGTCGACTGTCTCTGAGATTTTCATCATTTTATGGGTTTTGCGAGATCAGTGTTAGCAACCTACCACGAACATAACGCGGAGGAAAGCTGCCGACTGGCTCTGAGATTTTCATCATTTTATGGGTTTTGCGAGATCAGTGTTAGCAACCTACCACAATCAACTACTATTTCCTCTATAGTCCCCCCCCCTTTTCTATTTGAACCCCCCCCCCCCCCCCTCAAAAGGGGTTTTAACAATAGTAACTCCGAGGGGTAAGGCTGTCGGTTTCAAATAATTTTCGGGCATTTTCAGTTTTGTTCCATTTTTATTAAGGAATTTTAAAAAGGCGATTTTTTTTTGCGAATTTTGCTTACTGTTAGAGGGAGGGGGGGGGGGGGGGGGGGGGGGGGGGGGTCGGCGGTGCCGATAGGCGCCGCCGAGAATTTTCGAATTTTTGACTCAATTTGTTTTTTTTTTGAGATTTAACAAGATATGTTAAGTAAATTGGTCCAATTATTATCAATCTTACAAAACAAAAAAGGCCTTCCTCAACATTTGGTAAAATTAGGAATTTTATAAATAATCACTGAGATTCCAATCAAAAAAAAGCGTTTAAAAAAGTTGTAAATTCAGCCTAAAAATATTTTTTAAAAATCGGAAATAATAAAAAAGCTATAGAAATTATTTACTATACTCCATAGATACTCACCGGAAGTTGTTGCCACGCATTCGGCCCAGCCGCACGTGCCATTGCATTTTGCCTGTGCCTTCTCTTTGCATTCTTGGCTCACGGGCATGTCCAAGGGGAACGGCTATAGAAAAAGAGTAAACGAATTTAAATATTGATTCAAATTTTAAATTGGAAATTTAAGGGTGAGAATGGGCACAACACCAAACATTGCAACAACACTCCACCCACCTGCGAATACTTCGTCGTCGTCACGCCCGCTGAGCTGAACACGGAGCTGGCCACGGCCAATATGAGGAGTTGGTAAAGGCCAGCCATCCAAAAAATGATACATAAATTATTTTTCGTCGAAAACATTTGTGGCAACTTACTGTCCTTTTTCGGAACAAAAATCCTTTTTTTTGTTTACAAAAAGTTTGTTTGAATTGGCCAAATTTTTTTATTTAATATGGAAAAGAAAGATTTTATTTATTTCACTAACAAAATGTTTGTGGGGGCGGACGCCTTGGCGACTGATCGTCTTAATGGCGGCTGGTTATTTAAGCAAAAAACAATGTGAATTTCATTATTCAGTGCACGATGGAGACGTTTTTGTCACGAGCAAAGGGATAAAAATGTGAACACATAAATGGAATAATTAATTTATTTATTCGTTTTAAGAAATAAATAATGTAAAGAACATTTTCATAAAATGACGTGTATGTGACAGTTTCGCAAAAACTGTAAAAAATAATGTCATGTCATGTCATGTCATGTCATGTCATGTCATGTCATGTCATGTCATGTCATGTCATGTCATGTCATGTCATGTCATGTCATGTCATGTCATGTCATGTCATGTCATGTCATGTCATGTCATGTCATGTCATGTCATGTCATGTCATGTCATGTCATGTCATGTCATGTCATGTCATGTCATGTCATGTCATGTCATGTCATGTCATGTCATGTCATGTCATGTCATGTCATGTCATGTCATGTCATGTCATGTCATGTCATGTCATGTCATGTCATGTCATGTCATGTCATGTCATGTCATGTCATGTCATGTCATGTCATGTCATGTCATGTCATGTCATGTCATGTCATGTCATGTCATGTCATGTCATGTCATGTCATGTCATGTCATGTCATGTCATGTCATGTCATGTCATGTCATGTCATGTCATGTCATGTCATGTCATGTCATGTCATGTCATGTCATGTCATGTCATGTCATGTCATGTCATGTCATGTCATGTCATGTCATGTCATGTCATGTCATGTCATGTCATGTCATGTCATGTCATGTCATGTCATGTCATGTCATGTCATGTCATGTCATGTCATGTCATGTCATGTCATGTCATGTCATGTCATGTCATGTCATGTCATGTCATGTCATGTCATGTCATGTCATGTCATGTCATGTCATGTCATGTCATGTCATGTCATGTCATGTCATGTCATGTCATGTCATGTCATGTCATGTCATGTCATGTCATGTCATGTCATGTCATGTCATGTCATGTCATGTCATGTCATGTCATGTCATGTCATGTCATGTCATGTCATGTCATGTCATGTCATGTCATGTCATGTCATGTCATGTCATGTCATGTCATGTCATGTCATGTCATGTCATGTCATGTCATGTCATGTCATGTCATGTCATGTCATGTCATGTCATGTCATGTCATGTCATGTCATGTCATGTCATGTCATGTCATGTCATGTCATGTCATGTCATGTCATGTCATGTCATGTCATGTCATGTCATGTCATGTCATGTCATGTCATGTCATGTCATGTCATGTCATGTCATGTCATGTCATGTCATGTCATGTCATGTCATGTCATGTCATGTCATGTCATGTCATGTCATGTCATGTCATGTCATGTCATGTCATGTCATGTCATGTCATGTCATGTCATGTCATGTCATGTCATGTCATGTCATGTCATGTCATGTCATGTCATGTCATGTCATGTCATGTCATGTCATGTCATGTCATGTCATGTCATGTCATGTCATGTCATGTCATGTCATGTCATGTCATGTCATGTCATGTCATGTCATGTCATGTCATGTCATGTCATGTCATGTCATGTCATGTCATGTCATGTCATGTCATGTCATGTCATGTCATGTCATGTCATGTCATGTCATGTCATGTCATGTCATGTCATGTCATGTCATGTCATGTCATGTCATGTCATGTCATGTCATGTCATGTCATGTCATGTCATGTCATGTCATGTCATGTCATGTCATGTCATGTCATGTCATGTCATGTCATGTCATGTCATGTCATGTCATGTCATGTCATGTCATGTCATGTCATGTCATGTCATGTCATGTCATGTCATGTCATGTCATGTCATGTCATGTCATGTCATGTCATGTCATGTCATGTCATGTCATGTCATGTCATGTCATGTCATGTCATGTCATGTCATGTCATGTCATGTCATGTCATGTCATGTCATGTCATGTCATGTCATGTCATGTCATGTCATGTCATGTCATGTCATGTCATGTCATGTCATGTCATGTCATGTCATGTCATGTCATGTCATGTCATGTCATGTCATGTCATGTCATGTCATGTCATGTCATGTCATGTCATGTCNTAAATTTCTTCACAAAGAGGCCGATTTTTTGTAAAAATTCCCGACGGCGCCTGTCGGTACCATCGGGGCTTCCGTTCCCAGCAAAAATTTCAGAGGACCTTAGGAAAAATTAGTCCCCATAAATCTAGCAAAACTTTTGTTTCTTCACTACAATTTGATTCTGATTGGATTTTCAATTGAATAAATATTGGGTTAGAGTTTTATTTAAAAAAATTGGAAAACCCAAATTTTTTAAATTGCGGTAATTGCAGCTTTTTTGGGGTTGCGGATTGCGATTGCGATTTTTTTCAAGATTGCGATTGCGGATCGCGGATTGCCCGCAATCATAATCCGATTGCTGCAGTTCTGTTTGTATCTCTTGAAAGCTCTAAGTCTTTATAAATGCACTGTTTTCAGCTCGATGTACTTTTTTTGTACTCATTTCTGGGGCTCAGAGGATTTTTCACCCCAAGTGAATGTTTATTGAAGCGAATACTTGAATTAGTGACTTACAGTATGTTGCAACAGTATGGAAACACCTAAGTTTTTGACTGTTTGACCACTTTGATTGAGCCGAAGCTGAATTTTACCATTAGTGGCCATTATGAAAATATTAAGATTCAAACAGAAAAAGGGAAAGCGAGATTATTTTTCTCTGAACGACAAATGCCGAGTGCTAACAAATTAACAGAGCGAAACAGGGTCAGTAGGGAGTGCTCGAGAATGTCGGTTTCGCTTCACAAGTCGAGAAATTTAGAAATTTTAAAATCTTTAACTTAAAATCTTTTGATCAAAGTCATCACCCAATGCCCGTATGGCTCACAGTGTTTAAATTCTGACGCTAACTTGTTATCGGAGGTTATATTCCCCGAGTAAAAACCTTTTTATTCTTTTAATTTAAAATGGCTCTTTTTTATTGATTCCTAGTCGAAAAACAAAAACATTCTTGGGAAAACCTTAAAAATTGTGATTTTTCTCAAAAAGCACATTCTCAAAACGAATTTACTAAAACTTTAATTTTTCACCGGCGGCACTTATATTTTTTAAGGTGGGTCATAATGTAGCGAATTTTGTTGTCTATCCGTCCAGGCATTTGGTAGAGTTTGCTTCGAAATTTTCTCATTTTGAAATATTAGATCCAAATTTTCGGTCTTTAGGAAAGGCCGAAAAATATCAGAACAAATTTGAAATGCCAAATTTCTAAGATTTAAAGATTTGCCGGACTTGTTGTTTCCTGTGTTCCGTGATTCCATTGCCAATAACCAATTCGTGCCAATGGCTTGGCATTTGTCGACTGTGAACCGATGCCGATGTCCCCCTGCTGATTGCCATTTCTTTTGTTGAATATCTCACCAAAGATTTTAAATAATAAAAAGTTTTAATTTTACGAAAATAAAAAATTGTATATTACAATGCTTCAAACGTATTTCGCCAATTGAAGATTTTGTCGTTGGACTTTTGCGCCGCTCTGGCATTTTGCCGAGCGGAAAGGGTCGGGGGTTCCAGGGGCATTTAAAATATATACGGAATTTTTTGGAAAATGTTTTTAAATTTAACTGAATTTTGAAAAAAATGTTTAATTTCCGACATTTTGGTCACCGAAATAGTGTCAGCAGGACGAGGCCAACCAAAGTAAATTGAATGGTTTCAAATGTGTCAGACAAATTAGCGCGTATCGAGGCCCTATTAAAAAAGACAAAATTATAATCTGATCTCTGAAAATTTACTTTTCTTGAACATTTTCTCCTGACAATCAAATCATTCTCAGCACCACTACCAGCCGCCTTCCCCCCCCCTCCCCCGCCTTCCGTTATCAGCTCAGCCATTTATAAATGTCCTTTCAAAAATACACAATTGAGGAATTGATTGATCAGTCTGATCAATGATTAAAACCCCGAAATTTATTTTATTGATTATGGTTCGATGTAATGTTTTGGTTGCCATATTTATCAGACTAGAATGTGTCTGAGTCCCCAAACACAGCAACGGTCACGCTTTTGGGGCCCTATCGGGGAGAAACTCTCAATTTAAATTTTAAAAAATTTTTTCTCTGCCCGTTACAACCACCTGCTGATTTGGATTAAAGATGTAACGACAATTTCGCCCGCTTCAATTCAATCAACTTCAACGGCGGCAACTTTCCTCCTAATCCTCTTAAATTTAATGAATGACCCCACAAAAAATTTAAACGGATCAATTTGTTTTGAATGGTTTATTTTAATGATTTTTTAGTAAT
The DNA here is from genome assembly GCA_020449905.1 of Globodera pallida. Taxonomy (NCBI): domain Eukaryota; kingdom Metazoa; phylum Nematoda; class Chromadorea; order Rhabditida; family Heteroderidae; genus Globodera; species Globodera pallida. The sequence goes on from JAIXHY010000011.1 coordinate 1,600,192, forward strand.
TATGTTCATGTTTTCTTTAATCTTTCGATTTCGGCGCAAAATTGATAGAAGCAACTCATTTAAAGCTTTTGAAGGCCAATCTTGTTTGTCTGATTTGTTTGGGTTTAAAAAAGTTATAGACTTCCAACATTCGCTTGCCTAAACCAAATCGGCCCGTGTCAGAACAAAATACAAAGATTTTAAATAATAAAATGTTTTAATTTTAAAAAACAAATTTTTACAATGCTTCAAACGTAGTCAAATCACTAAAACCTGAGCGTTGATCATAATTTGTCACTTAAATTCTTTTTTCTTTAACTATTGCATGTTCATCTTAGAGATCATCGTCCATTGGCTAATAATAATCTAAAACATTGCCAACCAAACCGATTTTTTATTTATGTAAGTCACTTAAACAGTTTTATTTGCAGTTTTTTTGGGATAATGCTTAATTTTGTAAACAAAAGTCTTAATATATATAAAAAGAAAATAAAAATTTTTAATTTTGAAAAATGTTTTATCGGCGTCGTCAACTTGCCTATTGTTTATTGACCACCTATACCAAACAGGGGTGCAATCGTATACTTTTTTGTCTTATTTTTTTTTTCAAAAATCGGTGATAATTTTTAAATTTTTCCAGGCGGCGCCTATCGGCACCGCCAGACCTCCGAAAAGATTTTAAATTAATTTGAATTGCCAAGTCGAATTCGGATTAGTTTTCTTAAGAAATGCAATAAAAACAAAAACACAAAACTTTTTTTTGGACCAAGAATACCCACACCCCTAAACCTGTCCACCGGTCGGACATTTTGCCGATTGGACATTTCGCCGATCGGACATTTTATCGATTGGACCTTTCCGCCGATCAATTAGTGTCAGCAGGACGAGGCCAACCAAAGGATAAATTTTTTGGTTCTTAAACAGATAATTCTTGATTTTGGTACTGACTTCGTTTGTGTTGTTCAACTGCTGCTGCCAGTGCCGATACTGCTCAGCCACGACGTCGACACATTCAACAATGCCTTCCAAACTGTTGAAGCGCCGGGCCATGTCTTTGTACTGGCCCCTCAATTCCTGGTACAGCTTCACTCTGTCGATGAACTTGTAGCGACAATTGAAGCTGTCTGAATTGAATGTGCCACTGAACGGCCGCCTTTGCAACGCGTTGTCACGAACCTTCAAAAAACAAAAATGGCCATGTTGTGTCTAAATGAATTGAAGACTTGGGGAAGTTCGGTGTAAATTTCTTGTCAACTTGATCTAAAGTTGGCAACAAGTATGTTCTGTTGAACATGGCCTTGTGCCACACTGAATTGCCTCAGCACCGTGTTGCAGTTGCATTTTGTTGGCGAACAGAAATGGGTGACTTCCTGCTGCTGGTTGGAAAATTATTTAAAAATATTAAATTTCCTTTCCCACCATATGTATCCAAATTGTCATTCTTAACATTAAATGCAAACAACAACAACACCATATTCAAGACGTGCTCAAAAAGTGCAATTAATTGAAAGTTAAAATTTAAAGTAGGGTTAGAACCCCGACCTAATCTCTAATGTAAATCATTTTAATAAACATTTGCAATTATTTATTTGTGTCAAAGCAAATTTTTTTGTATCTAAATAAACTTTTGGTGTACAAAAAAGAAAAAAATTTTTCGAGTGCAAATTTTATGTTTTTTTTTTAAATTTTGTGAGCGCCGCGACCCCACTTAACTTTCTTAAGAAAAGATCAAAGTTTGCGCGCGCAAATGGTCCCTTTTGAACGGACGGCGCTCGTTGGCCGAAGAGCGGCAGGGACGACGGTTGTTGTTGATCAGCAGCAGAAGCAAAAGACACTTTCACTGCTATGGGATCAATGCTGCCGCTTCTCCATTTGAATGATGTCATCAACAGACAGGGTGACTAGCTAATGATCAGGGCTAATTCTTATGGAATTGTTTTTTTGGACAACAACCCTTGATCACCGATCAACCAAAAAATGTTGAGACGGACCTTCAGGAGGACTTTATTCCGATCGGGTGGCTTTAGTGATTTGATCAGCCCGATTGATCCCCTTTTAACGCATGAATTAGCAATTTCTGGATTAATCACATAGGTGATCGGATCCCACCCACCCGATCAGCGCGGATTCCCGGATATTGACTTTTTGCATTCAAATTAGGTAAGTTATAAAATATTTTAGTTTCCAATGATAAATGGAGTAAGAAAAGTCTAAAAACTAAATTTTCTGAGTTATTTGTACGTTTTGGGACTCATTATAGAAGATTTTCCGACATGCAGTGCAGTTGGCAGTCCAACAATGTTGTAAATCATCAAAGTATGTGATATAAAAATGCAAAACATTTATTTTTTTTTGCATAAAATGTGAGTTTTTTAACCATATTTTTCGACACCAATTGCCCAAGGAGATGCAATGGAAGTGTGGGTCGTTTGGGCCCGCCGTTTGTGCCCCGACGTTTGGGCTCCGGGGACGTTTGGGCCCCGCCGTTTGGGCCCTGGACGTTTAGCCCCCTAAAGTTTCTCAATGCGGAGTTTGGACGCACATTGGCGAGCAATTTTTATTCAGTTTTCCAAATGAACAATACATAACAAAAATATTAATTTAAATACAATAATCCGAAAATTTGCAGGAAATTCAGGGTTTATTTGGTAATTGTGGAAAATTCCTCGCAAAATAATAGTTCAAGTGCATCTGAAAATTGCAAGGCTTAAGGGTTCATTAAGCTTAGGCCTAAGCCACCCTGACATAATTACGGTCTTTGTTTGTATGACACTTTTATTGTTAATTTGTGCGTTGCGATGGCAAAAAGAAGTATTGTTTGTGCGTCGATCTTATAGCATCTTCACAAGTTTGGACTTGGTCAGAAATTTGCGTTTTTAGTTTCTGAACTAATTTATTGACAAATGAAAACTGCAGGGATGTTTGTTTGCCTTTGAAGTTTTTATGTAATTAAATTTAAGCCGAATATTTGAAATTATACAAAAATTTAGTTATTGAGTTATTTTAATTAGGAGATTTGTTTATTTGTTCTCTTCTGCCATAAATTTGGCAATTGCCTTTTGGTCCATCGGGCAATAATTGTCAAAAAGTTGTGATAATAAATTGGTTCCGGTACAAGGCTCTTCTGGATCAAATGCACGACTGAAAATCCCGGTTTTATGAGAATAAATGTCGCATTATTATGTATATTTTAGTGAATTAAATGATTAATTAATCAACTGGACGTACACATCGGTTCAGTGCCAACATACAACTTTTTTTAAACTCAACCAAATCAAACAAACAGATACCATTCGAAAGCTTTACTAAATGAGAAAAAAAAACCCAAGCGGTTTAATTGTTTTAAAAAAGTTTAATGTGAAAAAACATTTTTTCACCAATTTTCTAATTGATTAGCTTTGGCTTAACAATATCTTCTAAAAGCTTAGAGCTTTCAAATGATATTTTGTTTGTTTGATTTAGTTCAGGGCTCTCAGATCACCTACGAGAAAAAAAGGCAAACGACTTCTAGGAAATGGCATTGTAATGGCAATTTTTCATAACGAATTTTTTAAAAAATGGTTTTTTTTGAGAATTCTGCTTCAGGGGAGGGAAATTTTGAATTTTTGACTCTTATTTGTTAGAGATTGCAACCAAAAAATCAAATTGTACGAGGAACACTATTTTCGGGAAATCCTCATTTTTCCCTCAAAAAATAAGCTTTTTTTCCCAAAGTTCCAAGAAATGGCAAAATAATGGCAAGTGTGGCGAAATGGCAAATGTAATGGAAATTTTCAAAATAATGGCATAAAACTTTTTTTAAATATAAATTTTGTCCCAAATACAAAATTTACAGTTTATCGCGTTATTTCCGTTAGATTTGTTCATTTTTCCATTCTGAAAAAAATTGGCAATTTCCTTTTGGTCCATCGGGCGATGATTGTCAAAAGTGTGATAATAAATCTTCTCCGAAACAATTATGATTTATAATTTAAAGTGAGAATTCTTTAAAACAATTAAATTAAAGTACTTTTTAAATACTTTTATTTTCGGAAAACATTCTCTCCGCCATTTCACCCACAGAAGCAATAGCCAAGCGAAGCGTTTCGTCGACATTCTAAGGCAACAGATGAGAAAATGTGCCGGGACGACAACATTTTGTCGCTTGTTAAGCCAAGTAGTGGGATTAAAAGGGCACCAAGAGTGATCACTGATCAAAATCGAGACCAAAGTGTCGACACGGACAACATGGCACAACATTGGTGATCGGATGCTCTCTTCATCAACTACAGTCAAAACAGCGAATGTGGTTGCTTGCCAAATGAAAATATAAAAAAATTATTTTTTATTTTATACCTAATTTAAAACTGGATTCGTATCTTATCCAAAGTAGTGAGTGGAGATTATTTATATTGACTAAAAAAGAAAACTTAAAAATAAAATAAAATTATCGATTGCGATGTAAATAATTGGAATAAAAGGAACGCAAATGTTAACTTTTGCCATTTGTTTGCTTGCTAAAAATTGTCGACCTCCGTGCAAAAAAGTTTTTATTAATATATATTGTTAGAATGGAAACGGTAATTCAATAAAAACTTTGTTCAAATCCGAACTCGAATCGAGCTCTAAATTTTAAATTTTAACTGGGATCGGATTTTGGTAAAATCATGCATTTACCTTCTTTTCTCTGTCCTGATAATTCTGGTTTGAATAAAAAGGATCCATGCTCACCCTGGTTTTGCGCATACTAAGGATTAGGGTTGGCCGGGTAATATCCGGCCCCCGGATAACCGGAATTCTGGACACCCGGACACCGGCTAATCCACCAAAACACCCGAATTCCGGTCCCATTCTTGTCCAACCCTACTAGGGATCAGGGATGTGCTCTGTTCTGTTCTGATTTATCAAAAAATTTCTGGTCGATTTGGACACCAGAATTCTGTTTTTTTTTTTCTGGTTTCTGATAAAAGAGTGACGAGAACATTTGCTGAGACCGAGACTTGACCACGCAAGACTCGAGACCGATACGTACTCTCGAGCATCCCTATCGCATACGTTGCGGTGTGTAGACAACTAGAGTAGTGCACGGTCGGTTTTAAACCGGGCCCCCGGTTTTCAGTTAGTTTGGACCAATTTTTTAACAAATTTCGTTAGATTCTAAAATTTTCCCGGTGATGCCTACTGGCTAATAAGAACAAACTTTTAAAACGTTCTAAAACCTGATAAAACATTTATTTTGGCATTAAAAAAAGTACATCAACGCCAAATAAAAAGTTTTTTGGGGAATCCGAAAAAGTACATTAACGAAGAAAACAAAAATATTTAAAACTCAAAAAAGGGAAAATAAAAGAAATTTCATCTTCACAAATTTTTTACGGCAGTGGGACCTTTCCATTTCTAAAAAGCTCCAAAAAGTTACCCTATTTTTAAATTAACGGGTGCAAATCTACTTCCTCATATTTTTGCTTAAGTGGCCCTTTTTGGACCTATTTTAAGCTATTGCGGGTGGGGGGGGGGAGTTTGAACCCCAACCAAAACAAACCCCACCACTCACCTTTAACAGTGTGTAGGAATTATGAAAAGCAATTACACAATTCAGCAGGTTTGAATCATAATTGCAAAATATTTTAGTTGAGGAACAATCACTGAATGAACGAACACTTTTAGTGCCAAGATTGTGGCCAGCGATTTCAACCGTCCAACCATCTGTCCGCTCATCAGAGTATCTCTACACGGGGGAAAAGCCCTTCAAAGTGAGTCGAACAGAAGAGATTTGAGAGAATGCCATTTTGCTTTTAAAATTTTTGGATATTATGCTTAAATGGCACTAAAAAATGAATTGAATTAAAAAAATGAGAGGCTAAACTTTTCAATCCCCCATTCTTCAACATTTAAAAAAAAATTTTCGATATGCTTCAACTGCACTAAAAAGGTATTAACTGAATAATATTTATATATTTTATGCCAACGGTGATGCCATATTTTCTCGAAGGGATCTGGCCCCACTGAGATCGACGACAGTATGGAAAGCACTCTGTTCTGTTCCAAAATTATTGTTCTGAATTCCTAGAACAGAACAGGCCAAGCAAGCTAGAATGGCCAATTTAGAGAATGTTTGGGACAGAGTTGCAGCGGGTTACACCCGAAACTCGATGAGATAAAGCACGACTTTTTTCGACCCAAAGAAATTTTCTGTTTTTTATTTTGAGGGAAGGACGGAGGAAATGCGCATTTATTGCCTGTCATTTAAAGCTCTTTGAAATTATTTAAAATCTGCAGGATTGCTTTTTAATTGCCTAATTGCTAACAAATTTATCAATGTTTAGTCCATTTAGCGACTTTTATCAGTCTTTCGGAATTGGCCTTGGAATAATACTCATTAGATCGCTTATATCAAAATGAAGGTTAAGCATACAAAGGAAATTACATATTGCAATATGATAAAATTTGCTTATTCAGATATTTTTTATGTCAAGATGCCAATGAACTGGTGAAAACAAATAATGGAATTTCCTCCAATCATTCTCTTCCTGTCCCATTACAATTAAAAAACGGGTTGTATTTTCCGGTTCCATTTTTTCCGGCGGTTCCGAATTTTGCGGTTCCGGGAACCGGTTACAGGAACCGCGGAACCGGGACATCATTGTTCATTTCCAGTCAATTTGCTTTCGTTATATGCGATGATTCATAGCTAAACTGGTAGTTCTGAATTTGTGTTATCTAATTGACATTCTCATTCATTCATTCATTTTTAGTTTTAAAATAAATTTTCATCATTCACAAATTTTCCGCGAAATTAAATCTTTTAATTGATTTTACAGGCATAATGAAAGAACTTGCGACTTCGCTTGTTCTCCTTTTTGCCATTTCCATTCATCCGAATTTTTGTGCCGGTAGTCTTATTTAATTTAATTTTAATAATATTTAAATAAAAATTAAATTTTAAGGGCTTGAGTGCAAAAAAGGAACATCCCATCGTGGTCCCAACAACTACACACACGAGCACATTTATAACAATAGTACATGCTCTGCAGATGCAATATATTGCGCTGCTGCAACTTGTACGAAAGGTCAATTGAACGTTAATTGTTCAAAAAAAAGTTTCATTTAAGTTATGTGACAGAAATTTATGAAAATTATTTGCTAAAAAACAGATCTATTTGAGTCGGCTTCATGCCATACATTTTTTGAAGTTTTTAGATCATAAAAACTGCATCCCTACCAGAGATGTATCCGGTTTCCGGGCATTTTGAGCCCGGAATCCCGGTTTCCGGACTTTTTTTGGCGTCCGGTTACATCCCTGGTCCCTACCACCGATAACACTTGGAGGTAGAGTTGGCCGGGATCGGGATTTTTGGAAAAACCGGGATCGGGATTGAGAAAATTAAAAACCGGGATTTTATGAGTGGGAAAATTAATCAAATCACGGTCAAAAAAACCGGGATCAATGGTCAAAAACAAAGATTTGAAATTTTGAAAAAAAATCGGGATTTTATAAGGGAGAAATTCAGTCCCAAAAGCGGAGACTACAGTACCTACCCCGATCCCGGCCAACTCTACTTGGAAATACTAAATAGAAAAGTGTATTGGTTGGAAGAAAATGAGGAATTGTAAAAAATTTAAATTGTGCAAAAAAAAATTTTAAAATTTTAGCGGGTGAGAATGCTTTTTCGCGTATATTATGGATGTGTGCTGATGGTATTGATAAAGCTGAGTGCGCTGAGGTTGCAAAAAATGAAGCAGCGAGAAAGGGGCTGACGGTGACGAAGAATTTTGTCTGCAAATGCCCTTATGGGTCAAAGGGGGAAGATTTCTCCAATGCGAAATTCTGCCAATACCAACTTCAAACGGTAAGGAAAATGGGTAACCACTAGGGGCCGGTGAAATCAAATTTCCGGAACCGGATTTTTAAATTTACCGGTGAGGTTTTTCCGGATACATCCGGGTCCGGAAAAGTCCGGAAAGGTCAAAAACGCGGATTCTGGGCCCCGGATGCGAAAAAATCCGGCCGGACTACGGTCCCTAGTAACCACTAATGCTGAAAAGTTGAGACCGGCAAAATCACATTTGCGGGATCCCGCTGCGGGATTTTTTTCTGAAAGTCGTGAGGGAGCGTATCCCGAGCTCGAGTCTCGGGGTCAAGTCTTGGTCTCAGGTTAAAGTCTCGGGTTTTTTGGGTCCCGGGCTCGAGTCTCGGGTCGGGGTCAAATCTCGGACTCAAGTCTCGGGCTCGGTATCAGGTCTCGGGCTCAAGTCTCGGGCTTGAGTCTTGGGCTCGGTATCAGGTCTCGGGCTCAAGTAGTAACCCCCACTTAAATTAATTTCGTTTTTGTTTTTAAGTGCTGATGTGTAAAAAAGGAGAATTCGATTCGGAAAAATATGGCAGCGCATACAAAAAGGAGTGCAATGACGAGGACCAATATTGCTACATGGCCAGATGTGCTAAAGGTCTCTTAAAATTTCAAAATTGATTTTTAGATGATAATGAATAAAAGTTGTATACCCAGGGCTCGCCTGAGGTTCTAGCCTCATTTTGTAGAGTATGATGAGGTTTTTCAGCTGTGCTAAAGGTTTCTTCAAAATCTCAGAAATTTGAGTGATTTCAAGAAGATTGAGTTTAGTGTTGAGAGTAAGCAATTGCTTTAGGGAATGAGCATGTGAGAACCGTGTGGGATTGTACTCCCAATACCGATTGTTCTGCAATTAGTGCCAAAATGGAGGATGCTTTAAATTACACGGTGGCGTGCAAGTGCCTTTTTGGAAAAGCAAATGCCAGCTTGGCAAATGAAAAGTTCACGCTTCCCATGGTGCCAACGACGAACGCGGACAAACCGACGAATACAACCGCTGAGGGTAATTGATGTTTTTGCTTTCCAATTTTCCCTATTTACAGCAAATATCGGCGTTCGTGCCAAAATTTCTGTGTGTAGCGGTGTGCTGATGGCGATTGGTACAGTCAATCAATAAATAAATAATCAATCAATATTTCATTGATTGATAATGAAAATTAAATCATTTAATTAATTAGGGCATGTTCTTGCTTCTGTCCTGTCCAAGCTTGGTGTTGGTGGTCAGCTTTTCAATGACCTGTGAAGAAGCGGTGCCGGATGACGAAATCAATGAATAAATTTAATTAATTAACTCCCCTTTTATAGCCTGTAGTTAACTCTATACCCATTTATTTGTAATTTTTGTATGATAATAATTAAAAAAATTTCCCGCTGGCGTCTTTTTCGGCAACGTACTAAACATTCAAAACGTATGGCTCAATGCTAAAAAAGCAAAACTAAATTAAATATTTGTTTTACGCATTAATTTGGGACCCGGAGGCATAACCAGAGTTTCTTACTCTCGTTAACAATAATTATAAAATTTCAATTATTTCTGGCACTTTTTTATCAAAATCTTTAAGCTCTAAAGCCTCATGAGTCATGATGGACCCCCAAAAATGGCTGTTATTGAATACTTTCAATATTTTTGAAATTTTGTTGAACATTTTGCGAACCTGAAAAAACAGACAAAAGTCAAAACCCGGTCTGGCTGCCGGGCCCGACTGTTTGCAAAACCCTGGCCCGCCGATTTAAAAAAAATTGCCGATCTCGGCTGGTCTCGCATTAGCCTGTCTAGTCCAAAAGCAGCAAACGGGAAAGCCAAACTGGTCTTATAATTCAGTACTTACAAATTAGCCGTTTTTATTTGATCCACCATCACACAATTAAACCCGCTCAGAGAGCGTCGCCCCCACGCCCACCCCCGGAGGGGCCAGCCGACTGTCCTCAAAGCCAGGCGATCACCAAATGGCGACGCCCCCGGCAAGCTTCACGCTCAGGAGGCGACGCTTTTGCTCATCATCGCGGGTGCTTTGGCGAGCAAGGTGGAACCCCCACCGGGAAACCGTACTACAGAAATGATCCTGAGAAGTACAGTCTCAAATTTGGCTTGTGTTTGACTGCCTATGAATGGGAAGGGCAATGAAAATGTTCGATGGGTTGCAAGAAGAGGAAGAGAGGAAAAGATTCCATAGTACTCTCTCTCGCAAACTCTAACATCCCTTCCATTTCTCTTCTGTTGTGTCTGGTCATCTCAGCACTCTTTACGGCGTTCTCTCTTTCTCTCTCTCTCTGCCGGCTATGGCATAGAATGTGTGTCTGTCTGCCCAACCATTTACGTCGCGTGTCGCGAGAATTGGTGGCCAAAAGTGTGAAAAGCAAAACGAATTTTTAGCTTACACAAATCTGAACAATTCGATCTAAATTGCGCCAAACAAAAATATTTAGGTATTAAATAAAAGTCAAAAATGTTTAAAGTTTTAACATTTATCACACAAAATCCAGGGTTCGCATATCTGCTTTCAACTTTTAATTTTTTGTCCAGAAACATTGGATTAATTATTCTTATAACTTTGTTCAATTGGTTAGCCCACATTTGCGCCTCCACATTTGCGCCCCCCACATTTGCGCCCCCACATTTGCGCCCCCCACATTTGCGCCCCCACATTTGCGCTTCCACATTTGCGCCCCCCACATTTGCGCCTCCACATTTGCGCCCCCCACATTTGCGCCCCCACATTTGCGCCCCCACATTTGCGCCCCCAGATGGAGAAAAAAAAATAAAAAATTCATTTCCGATAAATCGCCTTTCCCAAGGGCCAACAGGGATTGTATCGACAAATCATAAAATCATGCACAGCCAAACATCGTTCTAATGAACTTTTAGTTTGCTAATTAATCAAGCCAGTTGTCTATTCCTTTTGTTGTTAGACGAAATGAAAGGGCATGGAGATGGGTGATCCAAGCTTGATCGTTTCGCTCATTGGGATTTTGTTGGTCGAAACGTTCGACTAAATCTCTAATAGATCTGTCATTTTCCAGATATTTTTTGGAACGAGGGATTTCGGCGACGGGCCTGGTCGGATCAAGCTCATGAGGCCTCATTCTGTTCCGCTGATATTCTTCTTCGTCTTTGATACGCGATATAAAGCTAAATTTTTGAATTTTATTTTTACTGAAATTTAAAGCACGTTGCCAAAGGAGGTTTTGGTGCTGCAAATCGTTTATTGAAACTTGAATGAAACCCTTCTAGTCCATTATTTGTCCTTCCGATGTCCGCAAGAACTGAATCATGCATATTCCAAGAAGCTGGGACAAACAAAGCGGCTCTGCGGTTTCCATTACCATCAACGCGAAAAATGTAGGCCCTAGTATTGGTGCTTACTAATCACATATCTTTAACTTACGCTTCGAAATAATTGTAAACCGGAATAGCCGCAGCTGGTGCATGATTGCGAAGAATTTGGTACCCATACTCAAGTTCATGCAAAGGCAGAAATGAAAGGGCTGACAAAGAGCGAACAGCTTTTCGAAAGTCAATGTCTTGCAGATAAACTTGTGCTAGTCCATCTCTTTGAACACGCCTATTTACTGATTGTGCCAAATGAAATAAACAATGACGTATAGCAGTGTTCGGCCAAACATTAAGAAACGCAGAGCGAACAGCTTAACACAACGATTAACAGAATTAAAATATGCTCTAACCTGGTTCAAAATCCAACATAAAGCTTTCCGGTAAGACACCTTCCAGTCGATTGCTTAGGACAGTAAACGCACGTCTGTACGTATCCTGTAGGCGGTTCGCCATAACCATATATGCGCAGGGAATGCTCGAATGTTGTACAAGAACGTTCAAAGTATACAATTGCATGAAATTTGATGGACGCACTCAAATTAATAATTAAAAAATATTAATTGGCATTATAGACTCTTGAATGTGCCATCTCCAGCCCAATGCGAAAACACCCTTAACCATTCGAGTCCCTTTTCACTTGCAAAGATAAAGAAAATCGGCTCTTCCAATTCATGCTCGCGGGAATCCCACATTAGAAACTGGTTTCCCCTCTTGTCAATGGCAAACTGGCCCTAAATTTGGAGTTAGAAAAGTACTCTGACCCATTTTTGTAGTAAATGCTTTACATCGATCACGATTTCCAAGGGGTTGACAGCATTAACTTGGTCACGTCCCGGTATTAGGCGTTGGCGTTCAATTTTCATCTGTGCCGCCTTATATGAAGGCATGTGAACGAGCTGTTCATCGGTTAGCCCTTCTCTCGATGTTCCAATTAAATTCCTGGGCGATGCTTCGGGCTGTTGTTTTGCCATATCTTTTAATTGCTCTTGGCTTTTTCGTCTCTACAATGTGATTATCCGTATAGTCATTTTAACACACATACCGTAGTTGAATCAGGATCAGCTAAGTGATTATGTTTAGTTGTTTCAACCAAATCAGTAGTCCCAACTTCAGAGTGAGCTCTACCGGCACACGACTTACGAACACAACGCCAGACCTAAATTATGTTAGAGAAAAAAAATTCACCATGCGTTTAACCTGTGTTCGGCCTTCTGCGATGATTCGGTCCTTGCGCATTTCATATCCATGAAACACGAACAATGTTTTCGCTTTGGTTGTTCTTTCAGCGTGACCAAGTTGATCTTGGTGTTGTTGTTTGTTGTTGCGCATTTTGTCTTAAACATTGTAACATTCTTATAGCAATTTAGCCGTAGGGCATTTACGCAAAATGTTTGTTGTTGGTTAGACCGAATCTGCTTTTACGGCGTAGACGGAGAAATGAAAGAATTGCACAAAGACGTGCAAAATATGCCATTGCTTCTTATGTATGCACTTATGAAGAACAAATGTTTTGAACTCTATTTGTGTAACTGAAGCACATTGATCCCTGTTGGCCCTTGGGAAAGGCGATTTTATCAAAAATGAATTTTTTATTTTTTTTTCTCCATCTGGGGGCGCAAATGTGGGTGGCGCAAATGTGGGGGGCGCAAATGTGGGGGCGCAAATGTGGGGGCGCAAATGTGGGGGGCGCAAATGTGGGGGCGCAAATGTGGGGGCGCAAATGTGGGGGGCGCAAATGTGGGGGCGCAAATGTGGGAGCACGGTTCAATTTGAGTGATCTTAATTATTTTAGTGTTATAAAATAAAGAAAAATCGGCGCAATTTTTCTTCCCTGATATTCTTATAAGTGTTGAAAATTCTTTTAACGCTTAGACCAAAAAAATTTCTTCAACTAAAAAGCACTCCTAAAGATCGATACCTTCCATAAACCAAAATAAATAAACATTTGATTTTTGAAATAATAAATAAGTAAAATTAAGTAATTATTTGAATTTTAATACAACTACATTTAGTTAAAAAACAGACAAAATTGAGTAAAAATATTGCCAATTCAACCAAAAAGAAATCAGATCAAAAATCTATTTTGAACGTGCCCCCCCCTCCCAACATCACATTAGGTTGATTCATCAATGCTTTTCAAAGTTGCATGGGTCACCCACCCCACACACCCCCATTTTTGTTATGGAATTCCCAGTTTCCGAACGCCCCCCCGGCTCATTCCACGTCAAAAAATTCTTTCATTTTCATTGATCAACATTTACACCAAAATTAGCCATAAAATTGGCATTTTTTGCAAAAGCCATATACAAAAAAGGTTGTCCACCAGCAGAGTTCTCGCTGCCGTTCTCTAAAAGATTTCGTGAATATCCGATGCTTGAAATTTCGGAATTCGAATGTGTCCGGGTCATTAACATTTGAATATTTTTTGCTTTGTCTGCTTTGACGGCGCTTTTCCGCAAAAAATCGATTTGGATGGATGCCATGATATGTTTGGGTGTAGAGAAAAAGAAGAGCTAGACGGCGGCACAATTGGATGGTAAAAAAAATAAGAAAGTGATTCAAATCAGGGATCTAACCGGGTGTTAATAAAAAAATTTGGCATGTTGGACACAAAATACTTGCTGCAAATTTGCTGAACGGTCTCAACTCGCTCTGTGCTTAATTTAATAAAAACGACTCTTTCAATTTTTAATTTAATTATTAGTCTTTTTATTGATTCTTAGTCAAAAAACAAAAAACATCCCTCAGAAAACCTTATAAATGGTGATTTTTTTGCAAATTTTAGGCTCATTTTCCTAATTGAATTCACTAAAACCTTCATTTTATTTCCGACGGCGCTTATCGACACCATCGGATTCTTCCCATTCTTAAAAAGCTTTAAAAAATAACCGTATTTTTCAAAATTTTGGTTGAAAATCTCTTAACAAATTAAGTCAAAAAATTTCAACGGCGCCTATCGGCATCGTTGGTCGCCTCTAAAAACCACTAATTGCGAACATTTTTTGATTTCTCCGAATTTTAACCTAAAATTGAAAATTTTTTTAAAAAAACCTTTGTCTCAGGTATTGGGAATTAACAATTATAATCAATCAATTAATTTATTTAATTTTTGATTTCCTCCATTGAATTTGTTCGTCCTCTGTCCGGCCGTCCATTCACTTCTTCGGCTCACTTGGGCTGGCCTTTTCTCGTCGGCGCCTATCGGCACTGCCAACCCCTCCCCCCCCCCCCTAGAAGTAAAGTAGAATTGTTAAAAAATTGAAGTACCGTATTTCCTAAAATAGAGCCTCCGGGGGCTCTATTGTTCAACCTATTTTTTTAGAAATCTTAACAAAATTTGCAATTTTGGCCCAAATTTGGAGCAAAATTTGGACAATTTTGACTTCTTTTTTTTTTTGGCAAAATCAATGACAGCATAGAAATTTTATTATTTTTTGGGGGGTTGAATTAAAATAATAAAATTCCTAAAATTAATTTGCTCCGCGCCTAACTTCTTCATGGCCTTCTCCTCTGAGCAAAAGAGCGGTCTGATCACGAATCTCTCGTTAGATCAACCTGAGGTTGGAGAAAATCTATGGGTCTCGAATTCGGGAAGCTTGGCGTCGGGTCCGACGCGCGTTCCGCTCACATTCCAGGGGCCACCAGGAGCCGGCGATACTGGGCTGGCAGGAGTTCTCCTCGGACGGTCGGTAGACTTGGGACCCGTACGACGGGTTACACGCCAAGAAACAGGTGGAAGGAAGGTGGACAAATTATCGCCAAATTTAAAAAGACGAGAAGGCTGGATAGAATTGTTTTAAAAAATAATAAATAAAACTCAGAGAAAACCTCTTGAGAATTCGTGCGTGGAAAACACGAAAGGGGGAGGGAGGAATTCCATTGGAAAAAAATGTAAAAACGACATTAGGAAAAACCCTAAGAAAAGACAAAATTTTAAAGATGAAAAAAGAAGCGCCTGCGTGGGTTTTAAAGAATGCGAAAAAATGAAAGCTCAAAAAAATTCAAAAGCCGGTTAATCAGCTGATCGACGGGGAGTAAAGCGCCCATTCAGCTTCATCACCGAGCGAGCACCTCGTAATTTCACCCCCAACAACACAGGGCAAGCACCTCGTCATCCTTTAGCCGGAAAAAATCCCCGGAAGCTCCCCCGAGGGCATGACACAATTTTAAAAAAAATATTGAAATTTTATGTTTTGAACAACGTGAAAAGGGTATTTTTATTGCATGCATTAAATTTTATTTATTAGTCTTTAAAAGAAGCAAATTTATTTACTTTTTCATACGGTCTTTAAATATTGAAATGGGTCCTGGTATGCGCGAGACCTGTGATTCGTTCGGCTGAGGAGGTTGTTGATCCGCTGCGGTTGCTGTCGGGGGCAATTTGCTTAAATTTGAAAATTTTATTCATTTCCTTTTCCCCCAATGCCTTTTGCAGGCTTATCAGAGCACATTCAAAATGTGTTTAATACGATTTATAGCGAAATACATAATAATTTAATTTAAACAACGTCAAATACATTCGGAGAAAGTGTCCTGCATTTGGATTTACGCTGAAACATCGAGTTGCCTATTTTGGGAGTTTTTCATTAAAAATATGCATTTCCAAAGGGATTTTAAATTTGTTGATTATAAGTTCTAATTTTGAGGAATTATTTATGTTTTTAAATTCTAAAACAAAATTACGCATGTTTCTTATAAATTTTTCAGATTTAAGCATTTCCAAAGGGATTTTAAATTTGTTGATTATAAGTTCTAATTTTGAGGAATTATTTATGTTTTTAAATTCTAAAACAAAATTACGCATGTTTCTTATAAATTTTTCAGATTTAAGCATTTCCAAAGGGATTTTAAATTTGTTGATTATAAGTTCTAATTTTGAGGAATTATTTATGTTTTTAAATTCTAAAACAAAATTACGCATGTTTCTTATAAATTTTTCAGATTTAAGCATTTCCAAAAGGATTTTAATTTGTTGATTATAAGTTCTAATTTTGAGGAATTATTTATGTTTTTAAATTCTAAAACAAAATTACGCATGTTTCTTATATTTTTCAGATTTAAGCATTTCCAAAAGGATTTTAATTTGTTGATTATAAGTTCTAATTTTGAGGAATTATTTATGTTTTTAAATTCTAAAACAAAATTAAGCATGTTTCTTATAAACTTTTCAGATTTAACAATAAAAAATATGCATTTCCAAAAGGATTTTAAATTTGTTGATTATAAGTTCTAATTTTGCCAATTTTTTTTTAAATTAGATACAATTCACAAGTTTATTATTGCAGAAAACCCAATTTTCTTAACAAATAAAGAAAATTGGTTTTTCTGCATTTTATGGCACTAAAGTACCTAATTTAAGATCACTCAACTTTGTACAAAGTAATAATGCCGACTCCTTCAAAAAAGTCTCAGTGAGTTGTAATTAATTCAAGATCGATCCCCTAGGGGCTTGTCTCGACAAATTTATGTCCCAAAATCCATTTTAAGAATTTCGTGTTTTTTAGCGTAAGCCTCAATACGCGATAAGTTTTGTCGTTGGCTTCGGACCCGTATAAAACAGAAAAATACTCAGCATCGAAGAGATGAGCCGCCATTATCCGTTGTGCCGCAACCGTCTGCCGTGGATTTATCCGATGATTTGCGCTTTTGAGTAGGGATCGGATTTTTAGGGTCTAAAAAAACGTGAAATAGGGACATATAAAGTGACTAAAAGCCCTAAAAAGGGGTAAATAGGGACTAAAAAAGTGCTAAAATTAACCTTTTTGCGTGAAAACGTTCAAAATTCATCAATCTTTATTAAATTTTTTCTTACAATTGTAAGTGTACTATTTTTCACGTGTTTTGGAAAATTTTATAAAAAATATTAAAAATAATAAATAAGGTCAAAAAGGCCAAAATATGGATTTATATGTAGGGACTAAAAAGTCGCTTCAATTCAAAAATTTTTCGAAATGAATGCTATTTCTGGGCTTCTCTCGTCAAACCCTATCTGCAAAAAAATAGGTTAAACCCTAAAAATCCGAGCCCTACTTATGAATGGTATTGGGTAATCAAATTTGTCATTCATTATCTTCGCCTACGGAACAAAATGTTATGGTAATTTAAGGTCCCACGTTCGATCATTGATTGATGACACCAAAACAACCAACCCCATGCCGGACTGAATCTAATTCGTCTCTCGCCCGATATTATTTTTATATAAAAATTTTTTGCAATTTAAATTAATTCTATTTGTTTGAAAATATATTTTCGTTCGCCAAAATGAAATTTGAGAAAAAAAACCATAAGGAGGACCCTTCTGTTTTGCACTGTAAGGATTAGAGAGAATTCCGCTGGTTGGACGAGACGGTTAAAACGCTTAGGCGGGGGCAAAAGATCACCCATAAAGAAGAAGGCAAATGGGACGCCCCGGTAGCTCAGTTGGAAGAGCTGCCCACGGATTGGGTGCAGGACGTGGGTTCGAGTCCCACCCGGGGATACCATTTTGCCTATTCTTTACTGGTAGCACCGGATGGTTGCCCAACCGTCGCCAGCGAAGCGATCGATGTGAGATCGATCGATGGACCGAGGGACCGGTCCCGTTGAGGATGAAGCTGTAAGGATTAGAGAGAATTCCGCTGGTTGGGACGAGACGGTTAAAACGCTTAGGCGGGGGCAAAAGATCACCCATAAAGAAGAAGGCAAATGGGAAGCCCCGGTAGCTCAGTTGGAAGAGCTGCCCACGGATTGGGTGCAGGACGTGGGTTCGAGTCCCACCCGGGGATACCATTTTGCCTATTCTTTACTGCACCAATTCTCTTAACAAATCGTTAAAATCTTTAAAAAATTTCCCAACGGCGCCGTCGGATCTATCGCATTCATAAAAATCTCATAACAATTGAGTCAAAATTCAAAATTTTTCTCGGCGGCGCTTTTGATTAACGGGAAAATTTTTAAAATTATGAACAAAAAAGATAAAATAGGAAAAGCCAAAAACACGGAAATTTTTTCAAAAATAATTTTTAGTATTATTTTTAATTAATATAATATTTTTGACTAATAAAGGAAATTTGATGATTAGCTATATCGATTTACTGTTTGAATGAGACGTACTTTTGATATAAATTCTTTTTTTGGGCCCCTCCAATTAAATCGATGGCTTACTGGTTTGTCTTTACGGCAATTGAGTGCAATGACTTACTTATTTAACTTTCAGTAAACCACTTTTTTTTGAAAATGTTTCCAAAATTCGCAGTAAAATGCTTAATTGTGCGAAAATTTTGGTGAAATTTCTTAACACCGGATTTTTTCTGACGGCGCATGTCGGCAGGCACCAGTGATCCAAAAAAACGCAATAAATGCGATTATATCGCGCGATAGCGATAATTTTAAAATTCAGCAAAATTTAACAAAATTTACAAAGACCGATATTTTGGAAAATCCTGTGGGCAAACCAATCTGTATTCAACTTATAAACAAATATTAAGCCAAACATAAACTTTCCTTTAACTTCCGAACGTTTTGTGCCTCATTTAAAAAATGCCCAACTACCGTATTTCCCCCCTCAATCCCCCCCCCCCCCCCCCCCTAATACTAACCTCCTGAAAATAGAAGAACTTTTTTTAGGTATAATAGGAATACCCTATTTCCTATACCCCCCCCCCCCCCAAAAGTTTCATAGCTGAGGCCATAGCAACCAGCGAGTCAGTGTCGACGACTGTCCGTGGCATATGTCATAGAAAAGGCATGAATTCTTTCTAATTTTCTGATTTTGATGATTTCGAATCAAATGTACTCAACGCGAGAAATTTCCATTTGTTGGCATTCTGACATTATTTTTAAATTAAAAATCCAATAGTTAGAGGTAGGGTTGGCGGTTCCTGAGAATGCTTCGGTTACCCGAACTGGAACCGGAGAACCGACTTGAAGCTTTTCGGATAACCGAACCGGAACCGAGAACCTAACCGAAAAATCCCGGTTCTACGGTTCGGTTCGGAACCGCCAACTCTAGTTAGGGGATCGCGCGATATTGCATGACTTTTAAAACCCCAATAAAATTGCATTTTTTGTCAAAAAATACAGCTTTAAAAATTGGGCTTTGCCCATCCCTGGTCGGGAATTATTCTTTCGTAATTTTGGCCATTGCATTCAATTTAAAGCTTACTTTTATTTTCCAGGAAAATTTTAAAGGTAATAAAATAAACATAAAATGTTGCATAAATATTGAAGGATGATGGCACATTTACATACATTGATTGGTTTTGATCATATCCAAAAAAATCAAAAATGAATTTCATTTGATCTGTGGGCTTCCGTTCATTTTCAATTATGGCGGCACAAATTCGCGCAAGAAGATGCCGTCTTTGCGTCCAACAAATTCGTTGCCAAGTGCCTGAAGAATCCGATCATCCGTTGTCGCTGCGAGTTTTTCCAGCGCCCTAACACAATCGGGCACTTTGAAACGGCCCCCAAGTTTTGCCGATTTAATCGTAGTGCTGCTGCTTAAAACAAAAATGTGCAAAATTAAAATTGTCAATCCAATCAATTGTATTGCTGCTCTATTAAAAATGTGTAAATATATGAAAAATTCTAACAATTGGCAGGCCGTTTTAAGCCAACAGCGAAGCGAAGGAGTGATCGATGCATTTTCCATGGCTTTGGTGGTAGGAATAATTGCGGAACTTCCCATGCCATTGTTTGGGGTGACTGCGCGGTTCCCATACTTAAAACAGACAAAAACATTGTTGATTAGCGCATCCAAAATGTGTGCAATTCAAATTAGCCCCATCACTTAGGTGGTATCTAATTTCGCTTCTGGATCAGAGGGGTGGGCGAAGCTCGGCGCACTACCCGAAGCTCGAAATGAAGCTCATTTTTAAAGCACAAAGTTTGATTGTTCGAAGCTCAAAATACCATCGCGCACTCCTGATCCGGACACATGTCGCCAAGCCTTACCCATCTTTGAAAGGTCATACGCTTTTCTATTTGCATTCAAATTTCAAATTAGAGATGCCATTAATTAGATTCAGTAAAAAAGTTTTGCCGATTTGACCATTAAAAAAACGAGTATCCTCATCAAAGTAGTACTTTGAAAAAGGTCCGACTTTTTAAATTCTTTTTTTGTAGTTAAATCGTTTAGCAATCAATTAAACATCACTTTCGGAAGCGAAATTTTTGTACCTGAGCCGGAAACCAGATTTTAAAATTGAAAAAAACGCGACCGGCACCGAATAATCATCAAATCTCACAGTTCCAAAAAATATTTCAACCCCGGTGCCGTATTTCGTGAAAACTCCGATATTGAAAAAAACAAGAAATCCCATATATTTTTTTTGTTTTGGGGGGCTAAGCCAAAAATACAGCGATAATACCCCAGTGATTGTCGACGGTTTGCCCGCGGTTGTCGTCGGTTTGTCCGTGGATGTCGTCGGTTTGTCTGTGTTCGTAGCTGTCGTATTAAAAAGTTTGAACGCTCGGTTTGAAAAGTTGACGCCCTTTTTGCCGAACATGCACTCGCACTGCACCGTGAAATTGGCCAACTTGCCCACTTTGGCACTGAATGCAGAACAGCTATTTTGTTCGGAGCATCCCCAACCCGTTTGAAAAAGTTCAGTTCCTAAAAATGCAATTGAATTTCAAATATTTTTTGCATGAATTTTTGTCTCTAAAAAATAAACTGATCTCAACAAAAACTTAGCTTTTGAACAGGTAGCCGCATAGCAATAATTAAAACCATCAAAACAAGCGTCATCGGTTATAGTGCCATACCCTGCGGCATTGAAATTTCCCTGCTTGCATTTGAGACCTAATTAGGTAATTAAATCATTTAATTTACAACAACTGATCTATTTGCATTATGGATTTTAATTTGGGCTTTTTGGAGCACATTAAAACTCCAAAGTTCTTGGTTGCAAAAAAAAGTGAAATCAGAATTTGTTACCGTATTTCCTATAATAAGACCCACCCCCTCCCTCCCCTCAATTAGTACCCCCCCCCATCTGCAGAAGGGTTGAAAACTAATCCAAAAGTACCCCCTCCCCTCTGTAATTAACGCCCAGGGTTGCGTCAAAACCTTTCGATTTCGACGAAAAACGAATTCTTCGAAATTTTTTTTTCCATTGGAAAGGAGCACGGCAATGCCAATAAGCGCGGCCGGGAAATTTACTAATTTTCTTAAAAACTAGCGTGAAAATTGGACAAAAATTTATATTTGAATTTGGTCAAGAACAAAAAGGTTTTTTTCATTTTTTAAAAATCAATCAGCCCCAAATTATTAACAAATTCTAGCCATAATTTAAAAATTTTCCGACGGCACCGTTGCACCAAAAGCCACAAATAAAGACTGCACGCACCAAACCAAAGATTTGACAATTTATTTAGTCAAAATTTCTTAGCAGCGCCTGTCGGCACCGACGACCCCACCAGTCAGAAGCTTAATGCCAAAAGTCCACTGAAATAAAACGTGGAAAATCCCATATAAAAAACTAAATACAGTGAGCTGAATAACCCCAAAAAAATTAAACCCATTCTCTTTTTTCCTGGTTGATTTCCAGAAAACCACCTGATAAGCGTATTGCACGATTATGAATTTTGATTTTTTTATCCATTTATGTTTTAATTTTTAAAAATATAAAAATTAAATGAGTCGTATTTCTTAAGGGCAAAAATTTTTAAAGACGGTATATTTTTGTTCCACTTTCGAAAAAGTCTTTCGTTTCAATTTCGAAAAACGAAATAAAAACATTTCAATTTCAAAAATTTCTTTTTCGACGCAACCCTGACAATAAACCCGGGGGTCATTAAGTATGTAAATACGGTAACTAGAATTATGCAAAGTTGGGGCAAAACGCGTACCTCCCAATCGAGGCGAAAGCTTGAACTGCACATTTGTCCAATCAAGCCCCCTCGTGCCAACAAAACATTTGCAGGTAACATTATCAGTCTTTAAATCGTGTTTATGAGTTTCTTGCATATCGACACATCTTTTGGTGCCGTGTTCAGAGGAGTTTGCGCAACCCCAATTCATGATTACATTTCCTGGCTGGTCCCCTATAATGTTACAATTTTAGACAATAATCGTTAATTGTTCAAATTAAAGTTGCTCCCCGACCCGGGGGGAGGGAATTCTATTAGAGGGAGAGGGGCTTTATTTGTTATTGCACAAAATTTAGTTAGTTTAGACAATTTGACTTTTTTTCTAGCAAAATCAATGACGAAACAGAAACTTTCTTAACCCCGGACCCGGAAAACTGTATAAGGGCCCAAAATGCCAATTTAGGACTTTTGAATTTTTCTTCACAGAAATTCATTGAATTTTTTAAAGATTCATATCTCTGCATAAAGTTGGCCAATTCTTATAAAATTGGAGTAATGATACTTTTTGAAAATTAGATATCCGGTTGGATTTCACGTGGCCAGTATTAAGAACTCTACTTTATATTTAACCCGTTTCTGAGTTATTTGTACGTTTTAGGACTCATTATAGAAAATTTTCCGACATGCAGTGCAGTTGGAAGTCCAGCAATGTTGGAAATCATCAAAGCATGTGACATTCCTTACATCTGTACGTCCCAGCCTGCTGGCATGTCCCATCTGGCATTTGACTCCTTTTTAATTTAAAAATAAATAAATTCAATTATTAAGACGGCGCAAAACGGTACCGGTAGTTGAATAACGCGGCAATGCGGCGAACATGGCAAAGAAACCGAAACCGAACCCAAAAGCAACAGAAATTGAATTCATTTTATATATTTCTCTAAACCGAATAAAAAAATGTGACTCGTTGTTATAATTTCAAAAACTTTTATTATGATTGAAATTTTATAAATGCCAGAATTCGTCAACTAAAAGTTGTTCAATTCGTTTCACTCCAATATACTGCGATTCATCGAAATGGCGAAAAGCAAACTACGTGAGAAAAAGGACTGAATGAAAACGAATCTGATGGGGGGGGGGGGGGGGGGGGGGGGGGGAGGGGAGGGGAGGGGCTTCATTGAGAAGCAGTGATTTATTTTGCTAATCTACATAAATAATGGAGAGATGTCCCGTTGATGTTATCAGTAGGGATAGGATTTTTATGTTATAACATTTTTTTTTTCGTGGATTCCTTACCATGAGAGAAGTCCAAAAATAGTATTTGTCTTGAAAAATTTTTGAATTAGGGCGACTTTTTAGCACATATTAAAACATATTTTGGGGGTATTTTTTAGCACATATTTACTGACATATTTTAAGCTTTTTCAGAGTTTTAGCACATATTTCGCCATTTTTCAAAAATTCCTTAACAAAAATGCAATAAAAACGAAAAACACACCCCTAAGAACAAATTGAGTCTAAAATTCAAAATTTTTCTCGACGCCGCCTATCGGCACCGCCGACCTCCCCTCCCCTATAAAGCCAAAATTGGCAAAATTGCATTTTAAAAAATTCTAAATCGCAAATTTCGGAATTTTTGCGCATTTCAACAAAAGCGTTAAAATTGACTGTTGATTTTGATTTTAACCCTAGCCTTTGATCATTTTCTGTGATTTTGAGTTGCTGGACCAGGTCAAAACATGACGAGAAATACAACAAATAAAGTTTTGGCATTAAATTCATATAATTAGGCGCTTAAAAAATATTCCTGATTTTTGCAAAAGCTGATCCTGATTTTTGGGTTTGACAGGTGGCCACTGGCCACCCTGCTTTTGTCCTTTGTCTTACTGGATCTTTTGTCGTCGTGCCGTTTTGAGTTATTTGTCTTTGGGACATATGATTTATATTTTCCTAAAAGCAGTGTAGTAATATAATAAATATTTTATTAGTCATTTTCTCTTTTTTTACTCATTTTAGTGTGCATAAAAAAGGAAAGCACAATTTGCTTTCGTTATATGCGATGATTCACAGCTTAACTGGTAGTGCAAAAACATTCTGAATTTGTGTTATCTAATTGGCATTTATTCATTCGTCAAATTTTACGAAAAATTAAATCTTTTAATTGATTATTTTTACAGGCATAATGAAAGAACTTGCAGCTTTGCTTGTTCTTCTTTTTGTCGTTTCCATTCATCCAGATTTTTGTGACGGTAATCTTATTTAATTTTATTTTAATATTTAAATAAAATTGAATTTTAAGGGCTTGAGTGTAAAAAAGGATGGACCCTTCATGGTCTCAACAACCACACAGAAGA
This sequence comes from Globodera pallida, assembly GCA_020449905.1. NCBI lineage: Eukaryota > Metazoa > Nematoda > Chromadorea > Rhabditida > Heteroderidae > Globodera > Globodera pallida. The sequence continues at coordinate 1,624,482 of JAIXHY010000011.1, forward strand.
GAAGATTGATAAGAATAGTACATGCCCTGCAACTGCAAAATATTGCTACGCTGGAACTTGTACGAAAGGTCCATTGGATTTAATTGTTCAAAAAAGTTTCAGTTTAGTCACTAATGCTAAAAAAGGCCTGATCCAATTTTCCAGGCCGAATCAGATGTGCCAGATATAGGGAGAATTAAGGCCTCCATTGACCACCGATAAGACTAGGAGATACTAAGTATATTAGAAGAGTGTATTGGTTGAAAGAAAATGCGGAATAAAATTTATAATTGTGCAAAAAAATTGAAATTTCAGCGGGTGTGTATCCATTTTCGCGTATATTGTGGCACTGTGCCGCTGTTTATAATATGAATGTGTGTCCTCGGATTGCTCAAGAACAAGCAGCGAGAAGGGGGCTGAAGGCGACAATTTTTGACTGCAACTGCGAGTATGGGGCAGAGGGGGAAAATTTCTCCAACGCAAAATTCGAGATTCTGCCGGTGCCAATTTCAAACGGTAATGAAAATTGGTAACCACTAATGCTGCACTAGAGATTCGACTTGATAAATTTCTTGGGCTTTTTGGGTCCCGGGCTCGAGTCTCGGGCTTGAGTCTCAGGTTCGACTCTCGGGTCAACTTGGGCTCGAGTCTCGGTGTCAACTTGGGCTCGAGTCTCGGTGTCAAGTCGCAGGCTCGAGTCTCGGTGTCAAGTCGCAGGTTCGACTCTTGGGTCAACTTGGGCTCGAGTCTCGGTGTCAACTTGGGCTCGAGTCTCGGTGTCAAGTCGCAGGTTCGACTCTCGGGTCAACTTGGGCTCGAGTCTCGGTGTCAACTTGGGCTCGAGTCTCGGTGTCAAGTCGCAGGCTCGAGTCTCGGTGTCAAGTCGCAGGCTCGAGTCTCGGTGTCAAGTCGCAGGCTCGAGTCTTGGGGTCAAGTCTCAGGCTCGAGTCTCGGTGTCAAGTCTTAGGCTCGAGTCTCGGGGTCAAGTCTCAGGCTCGAGTCTCGGTGTCAAGTCGCATGCCCGAATCTCGGGGTCAAGTCTTAGGCTCGAGTGTCGGGGTCAAGTATCAGGCTTGAGTCTCGGGTCAAGTCTCAGGCTCGGGGCACGTCTCAGGCTCGAGTCTCGGGGTCAAGTCTCAGGCTCGAGTCTCGGTGTCAACTTGGGCTCGAGTCTCGGTGTCAAGTCGCAGGTTCGACTCTCGGATCAACTTGGGCTCGAGTCTCGGAATCAAATCTTGGGCTTCGGGGTCAAGTCCCGGGCTTGAGTCTCGGGGTCAAGTCCCGGGCTTGAGTCTCGGGGTCAAGTCCCGGGCTTTAGTCTCGGGGTCAAGTCCCGGGCTCGAGTCTCGGAATCAAATCTTGGGCTTCGGGGTCAAGTCTCAGGCTTGAGTCTCGGGTCAAGTCTCAGGCTCGGGGCAAGTCTCAGGCTCGAGTCTCGGGGTCAAGTCTCAGGCTCGAGTCTCGGGGTCAAGTCTCGAGATCAAGCTCGAGTCTCGGAGCCTAAAATTGATTTTGGAGAACTTTTTTGAGTGTACTTGGATTTCACAAAATTAGCCCGTTCGTTATGTACTTGTATATCAACATTTTTTACTTGGGAATGCCCTTAACAAGATGGAAGCTGCTTTTGAGCCAAAAATTAGTTTTTAAAATTTTAAAAAGTTCGAATTCTGGATTTAGGCATGGACCCCTCGTACCCCAGCCACCCCCCCCCCCCTCCCCACTTTTTAAATTAAATCCGTTTTTGTTTTTAAGTGCTGACGTGCAAAAAGGGTTACATGAATTCGGAAGAATATGGCAGCATTCGCAAAAAAAAGTGCCTTCATGACGAGGACCAATATTGCTACATGGCCAGCTGTGCTAAAGGTCTCATCAAAATTTTCGTTCAGATGATAATGAGTATATATTGTTGAATGCTTCAGGGAATGAGTATGTGAGAACCGTGTGGGATTGTTCGCCCGATACCAATTGTACTGCAATCAGTGCAAAAGTGGGGAAAACTGTAAATTCCATGGTGAATTGCGAGTGCCGTTTTGGAAAAGCGAATGCCAGCTTGGCAAATGAAAACTTCACATTTCCCATACTGCCAACGACGACCCCGGACAAACCGACGACGACCACGGACAAACCGACGACGACCACCGGCAAACCAACGACGATCACGGACAAACCGACGACGACCACGGACAAACCGACGACGACTACGGGCAAACCGACGACAAAAGCAGACAAAGCGACACCGACCGCGGACAAATCGACGAATACAACCGCTGAGGGTAAAGGATTTTTTGCTTGCTAAATTTTTCTATTTACAGCAAATCTCGGCGTTCGAACCAAAATTTCCGTGGGTAGCGGTGTGCTGATGGCGATTGGTAGATTCCAACCAATTTAATCGAAATCAAAAATAAATAAATAAAATTAATCAGGGCATGTTCTTGCTTCTGTCCTGCCCACGCTTGGTGTTGGTCAGCTTTTCAATGGCCTGTGAAGAAGCGGTGCCGGATGACGAAATCAATGGAATATTAATTAATTAACCCCCTTTTATGTAGCCTGTAGTTAAGTCTATATTCATTTATTTGTAATTTTTGTATGATAATCAAAAAATTTCACGTATGGCGCCTTTTTCGGCAACGTATTATATAAATATAGTTGTACACGGTCGGTTTTAAACCGGGTGTCCCGGTTTTCAATTAGGCCGGTTTTGCGGTCCCCGGTTTCGGTTTTAGTCCGACACCTAACAAAATAAACAGAGGACAGTGAATATCGGTGTTCCGCATAAATTAGCAGTGGGGAAAAGCCAAAATTGGGTGAAAAGTGGGCATTCTCCACGCAATCATTTGCTTTTCATAAGAAACGCAACAAATGCCAGAATGGAACAGGGTTGCAGCGGATCATCCGAAATCCGTTATCCGAAATCCGTTATCCGGTGTTTTTCCCAATCCGAAATCCGAAATCCGATCCGAGAAATTTTGGGTAATCCGATCCGAAATCCGGATAAATAGATTTTTTTTGTCTGATACTTTTCATCATTATAAGAAAAATAAAAAATTAAAGCCAAACTTTTTAATTAAAAAAATGTATTTTCAATTATTTTTACTTGTTTCACCCAACTAAGTCGATGGCCTAGTGGGTCCTCTTCTTTGTTATTCTCATGTTATGTGTTGGGTTCGAACCCGCTTGTGTGCAGACACTTTTTTATTGGTTTTCCCCGCTACTCAAATAGGCATCCCCTCGTTAATAAGATTTTAAATAAATATTCTAATATTTTTTAATTAAAAATGCGCGCAAAAAAAGAATAGATAAAGAATTTTTGAAACAAATTCATCATGTCTTTCCGAATTTTTGCTTCAATTTCTCAACAATTATCATTAAAATGTTCAAAAATTTCCCCGGCGGCGCCTGTCGGCACCGCCGGACATCCTCCACTCTTACGTAAACCAGTTTTTTCCCGAAATTCTGAAGCAAAATTCATAATTTTGCTAAAATTTTGCTGAAATTTCTTTAACAAAATTGAGTCAAAATTTCAAAAATTTTTCTCGGCGGCGCCTATCGGCACCGCCGACCTCCACCCCTTAAAAGTAAAGAAGAATCTCAAAAAAATGATATGATAAAATTGAAGTTAAAGCCACCCCACTCGCGGCTTACATTGAATAAATTGATATTTAAAAAAATCACAAAAGTTTGAATTTTTGCAACCAAAAATTTTTTTTTCATTATCCGAAATCCGTTATCCGAAATACGAAATCCGGTGTTTTTCCCAATCTGAAATCCGAAATCCGATCCGAGTAATTTTGGGCAATCCGATCCGAAATCCGTATCCGACTTTTTTCCCAATCCGCTGCAACCCTGGAATGGAACACACCGGCAGATGTTGGACACCATACTTAAGTATGTGAAATTCGTAGTCAGTATCAGTGAGGTCGTCCGTTCCGTATTCCGTGTTTTTCGTTTCGTATTCCCAAATTCCGTCAAAAATTTTCTCGACGGCCGCCTATCGGCAACGCCGCAACCCAGTCGGGTTTTTCGGGGGTGGTACTATCGGGGTCGGGGTTACCCAAACGGGCTGGGTCGTGGTCGGTTTTAAAAAAATGTTCTCCAAAATTTTGGTCAATTTTTTTTTTAATTTAAGCATTTAAAATTTGTGAGCACAGAAAAAATTAACATTAGAGGTGTTGATTTTTTGAAAATTTGTTCTTATAGAAGAGAAGGGAAGGGAAGGGATCTTCAAAATGGTCGGAAACCGGAATCCTGACCAAAAATGTCCAGAAAATCACATTTTGAAAAAATTTAGTAAATAACATGAGGTGGTAGGAGGGTCCGACGGCGCCGGCGGGAAAATTTTTTAGATTTTTAACATTTTTGTTAAGATACAAAAATACAAGTTTTTTGGGCACTTTTAAGTGGGGGAGAGAGGGTTAGCGGTGCCAACAGGCGCCGCCGGGGAAATTTGTTACAAAAATTGGCAATCTTTGTTAAGAAAATTGATGCAAAAATTCAGAAAGTTCGGAAATTTTTTGAAGCTACATTATTTTTTCGTCCAAGTCGTGTTCCGAACATTTTTGGTTTAGTAATGCCGTGTTCCGAACATTTTTGGTTTCGTAATGCCGTATTCCGAACATTTTTGCTGTATTCCGAACATTTTTGGTTTCGTAATGCCGTATTCCGAACATTTTTGGTTTTGTAATGCCGTATTCCGAACCTTTTTGGTTTCGTAATGCCGTGTTCCCAACATTTTTTGGTTTAGTAATGCCGTGTTCCGAACATTTTTTGGTTTCGTAATGCCGTATTCCGAACCTTTTTGTTTCGTAATGCCGTGTTCCGAACATTTTTGGTTTCGTAATGCCGTATTCCGAACATTTTTGGTTTAGTAATGCCGTATTCCGAACATTTTTGGTTTCGTAATGCCGTATTCCGAACATTTTTGGTTTAGTAATGCCGTATTCCGAACATTTTTGGTTTCGTAATGCCGTATTCCAAACATTTTTGGTTTTGTAATGCCGTGTTCCGAACATTTTTTGGTTTCGTAATGCCGTGTTCCGAACATTTTTGGTTTTGTAATGCCGTGTTCCGAACATTTTTTGGTTTAGTAATGCCGTGTTCCGAACATTTTTGGTTTCGTAATGCCGTATTCCGAACATTTTTGGTTTCGTAATGCCGTGTTCCCAACATTTTTTGGTTTAGTAATGCCGTGTTCCGAACATTTTTTGGTTTCGTAATGCCGTATTCCGAACATTTTTGGTTTCGTAATGCCGGATCGTCCCGTACTTTTTGAAAACCCCGTTCCCGGAAATTTTTTTTACCGGACTCTATTTCTGAGTGATGTTTTTGTTTACGGTTTAACATTTCAGTGATTGAAATCATATAAATTTGGCGAATAGTTTCTTTACATATTTTTGTTTAATAAAATATCATTTATTTATCCTTTTCATGACAAATCTGTCTATATTGTGCACTGAATATTAAAACTCAATTTTGTTTTAGGCTTCAAGACATAAAGCGATGGTTAAATCAGTCATCAAATGCTCACATTCTTTCTTCAGCAGTTGTCATTTTATGATCGTTTAGTAAAATATTCTTTAAATATTTACACAAATTTGAAAAAATCTTTTTAAAAGGAATATTTGCTTCTAAAGAGGCAACCTTTTGGAGTGTGGGTCGTTTGGGCGCTGCCCTTTGGGCGCCGCCGTTTGGGCGCTGCTGTTTGGGCGCCGGGGACGTTTGGGCGCCGCTGTTTGGGCGCCGGACGTTTGGGCGCCAGTAACATTTTTTTATCATCCGATTTACGCATATTTAAAAATTTCTGAAACCAGCCTTAATTTACACAAGTACGTACGTATTCGATGGTTCATTTTAAGGATAAACTATAGTGAACGCCTTACTCTGAAAACAGGGGAAAAATGAGAGACTTAGGGGTTCGTTAGGCTTAGGCCTAAGCCACCCTGGGTTGGGGTTCGTTAGGCTTAGGCCTAAGCCACCCTATGCGCAGGAAGCATTAGGCCAAAAAAATCCATAACAAGTAAAATTAAATTGTCGTCACTAAGGACACCTCTCTACACCAATCACATTTATCATCACCAGCAAAACCAACTTCACATCATTTTGGAATTTCTTCGTGGCATATCAAGCAATTATCAAATGAAACCCCCTAATCCTTTGAATTTTCAGATTGTTGCATTTGAATTTTTTTTCTGTTATTTTTCAGCTCGTTTGAAAAAAAGTTTTTGAAAAAAAATTGCTCGGTAATTGGCGCCCAAACGGCGGCGCCCAAACGTCCCTAGCGCCCAAACGGCAGCGCCCAAACAGCAGCGCCCAAACGTCGGCGCCCAAAGGGCAGCGCCCAAACGTCCTGTTCCCACCTTTTGGCATTTTGCAAACCCCCATCCAACTTTATGAAAAATGTCTATTTTAAAATAAACTTAAAATTCCAAACGAACAATTTCGGTTTTTTTTTTAATTTTTGGATTCGGCTGAACTATTCTAAAAATGGCTGTAACCGCTTACCTTTGGCCTAGATAGAATTGAGAGATAAATGACATTCCAAAAACGTAAAAAGCGGAAATTTTATGAAAAACGAGCAACAAAGCGGCGAAAAGCAAAACAAAAAAAATTAGTAAACCCACACAAAACGTTAAAAATTTAGCAACTTTCAGTCTCCGGAAACGACATTTCAATATTAGTCCCTGCTCCGGTGTGCAACTCTAATTAAAACTAGAGCAAGGACTTGAGGACCGATCAAGAATCTCGAAAAATCTCGTTAATTATTTATTGATTTTCCAAAAGTGAATTTATATTAAACAATACTGCGGAATCTAATTGTCGGTGCTGCTGGACAGGGATTAAGAAAACAACAAAAGGCCATAAAATTAAAGTTGAAAATCATGATCGATTAGTGAAATTTTTTAATTGCACACAATTAATTAAAATATTTTTATGTAGCGGGAAGGGGTCGGCTGTGTCAATAGACGAAGGCAAAAAATTTTGAATTTTTGACTCAATTTGTTGAGAGAATTTAAAAATACGGTAGTTGAGGTTCGCAAATCCGCATCTCAAAAAAAATCCTCATTTGCCCTTTCAAGAACCACAGAATAGAAAAATGCGCCGATATCGCAAATATTCGTGAGCAACGGAATATTTTCTCCGATTTTCGTGACTTTTTGTCCATTTTTTCGTAGTTTTTCACCTAAAAATTAAATAGGTAAATGAATCTTGGTAGTTTTTTGATCGAGAAATTATTAAGTACTTTTGGCTCAAATAAAAGATTTATTTAATATATATATTATTTTTTTATTATTTAAGTTTCGACCAATAATGTTTGGAGGATGGATGCCACCCATCTCAATTTTCATCGCTTTTCTGGTTGTGGAATCGCAGCAGAAGGATGATTTTGTGCAATACGTGAAAAATCCATTTATTGCAGAAGATAGCGATTTATTGACCGATGTAATGAGTGGAGCTGGCTTTGGGGCGACGATTGGAGGAGCTGGCGGCGCAGAAGGAGTGTTAATTATGGGAGCTGCAGGCACTATCATTGGCGCGGTCAAGCATTTTTTCTTTTCGTATAATGAGTGTAAAGAAAGGCTCGAGCGTTGTTCGCACCAACGTGTCACTTGTGTTTTAAAAATTGGAGCTGTTGGAGATAATTGTTGTGGCTCTAACTATGAATGGACATGCTATACCGACTGGGAAAATGAAGTAAGAGCATTTTATGGGCTTTGGGGGCAGGTCAAAACCGGATCTGCATCAGAACATTTCGGGATTTAGGTCAATTTGGATTTAAATTGCTTCGGAATTATTTATTTGGAATATTTTCCGAGACTCGATACCGAGACCGAGACTTGACCCCGAGACTCGATACCAAGACCCAGAAAACCCGAGACTTTTGTCGACTCGAGACCCGAGACTCGAGACTTTTTTGAAATTTTTTTTTGCAATTCACTGAAAATGTTTTATTTAAGCTCCAAAAATTTTCAAATGATAAAAATCGTGTTTAAAAATTCAACCAAAATTTTGTTCAGGGCCGATTATAAAATCCAACCAATTTGGGGCAAATTTGAATTTCCATTTTTATTTCTGGAAAACTTTTTGTCCGATGATACAGTCTATCGGAACCGCCGGGGAAAAGCAAAAAAAAACCCAATTTAGGAGTGCATTTTTAGATTTTTTATTGCATTTTTTGTTATGAAATATTCAAAAAAATTTTGTTCCGGACTCTTCCTTACTTTGGCGTGTGGGGGGGGGGGGGGGTTGGCGGTGCCGATAGGCGCCGCCGAGAAAATTTTGAATTTTTTGACTCAATTTGTTAAAAGATTTGTAACCAAATTTTAAAAATGTGGTAATTTTTTTAAAGCTTTTTAGGAAGAGGAATGGTTTGACGGCGCCGCCGACAGGCGCCGTCGGGAAAAAAAAGAGTTAGTGAATTCAATAGGAAAATGTGCCTAAAATTTGCAAAAAAAATATTTTGTTTTATGAGAGATTATTTTTGTTTTCCGACTAAGAATCAGGAAAAAGAGTAATTGCAAAATTAAAGAATAAAATGGATTTCTACTCGGGGAGTAGAACTATGATAACTATCATACGACACAGAATTTAACCACTGAGCCATATGAACACTGATATGAAAAGCTGTGCAAAAGATATTGAATTAAGGATTTTTATGATTTGTCATTGTGTTTTCCGGATCTTTTAAGCTTAAAATTATAAACAAATTCTCACCAAAAATGCCATTTAGGGGTGTAAAAAAGTTTCGATTTTCGAGACCAAGTACCCGAGACTCGAGACCGAGACCCAAAAAACCCTCTCGAGTCGAGACTCGAGACCGAGACTCTCGTGCAGCACTAGTGGCATGGTACAAAACGGTAAATTTTATGAAATTAGCTATTATATAAAAATCTCACAATAATATATTTTTTTAGCATTTTGAAACGATTCACGCATTTTCTAAAACTGTGCATCCTAAAATATGATTTCAATTTTTGTAAATCCGAATGCCTGGTCCGATCTTTTGTTTTCGGATTGTCTGGAAAATCCCTCAGGCATAAATTTAATCTGAACCGAATCCGGGAAACAATTTAACCGGACACCAATTTTAGGTATGAATTTGTCTAGAAAATGTAATTTTAGATTCTCGCAATACTGGAGGGACGGTTTCCGGACTACAAAGAGGCTTGTTTTGTTTTTAATGTTGTTAAAGATTTGACAAAAAATACACAAAACGATTTGTATGGCGTAATTAAAAAATTCAGAGAGTTGAGAACGAAGCGCTGGCGAAAAAACAATTAACTGCTGTAGCAGAGTTTGTTCAGGACATAACTCACTGTGAACCGGAAAACCAATGCGGGTCGTGCGGCAATAAATACTCGTGCATTCCTGCTAAAGAGACGACTCCAGAAACTGCATGTTGTAAAAAAGGCACGAGGATTAAATGCTGTGTTACGGTGAGTTGCTTCGTCTCCGTCCGAATGCTCGCTGTTGGCGGGCCACTGCGAGGCCTTTCATTATTATATCCGGACCTTTTGTTACTTAAAAGTCGTTCAAAAAAATAGGGGGGGGGGGGTTAACTACTATTGACACCTTCGAAGTATTTACCATTTTTGTAATTGAGTTTTGATTATATTTCGTTAAAGACAACTACGACAACAACTACGACGACGACAACAACGGCAACAACGACGACTACGGATGAGAATCTCCGGTGCAAAAAAGCATTTTATGAATCGCACCCAACAGAAGGTGACAAATATGGGGGAGAACTCAGCCAAGCATGCGGCCGAAACGATCGATACTGTTATGTTTTGAACTGCACCACAGGTCGCGTCAATCAATAATAATTTTAAATGTCAAAAATTCTGTTATTTTAAACTTTTTTTGCTCAAAACCCCAAATAAAATGGCAAATATAAACAAATAAATAAATTTTATTCCAAGTGCAATCATTTATTATATTCAGGTCAGGCTTTATATGTTCTAAAAATGTCAAAATTAAGTTAAATAGTTATTAGAAGTGTAAGCTTCAGCAAGATTTTTGCTTTATTTTTACCAACAAATAAAGAATTACGAAATAGTTGCTTTTAAGACCAATGGAAAATGGATGCCTAAAACTTTATTTTTGAACATTCAGAGCAGACCCCAGCAAAAAAATCCAGTCAAAAAAATAAATGTGGATTTCATTTTTTGGAGAGTTTTAGTCTTGAAAAAAACCATTTTATTTTTCGGTTTTATTTTATTTTTCTTAAGGAATTTTCCGAAACATCCAAAAAAATTTTTTTAAAACTATTTTAGTTGTTCAAAATAAAAAACTAGAATAGTTGCTAAAAACACAGTAAAAAACGATCGCTGTGATTTAAAAAGATATTTTCGTGCTTTCAGAGCAAGGCGCGTCGGGAAAAATAGTTTAAAAACTTGAAATCCGGGCCCTAATTATATAACCATTAATAATAAAATTTATTTATAAGTTTATATACAAAATTTTTTAGTTTTGCCTTCGATTGATGGCTACATCGGATTCAGGGCGGAATGGGGTTGCAGTGCAAGCAAAACTGGTTTTTTGGACGATTTTAAAAAGGGCAAGGGTCGCGCCAACTCCACTTGTGTCTTTTATATCGGATCAAAGTACATCGACAATTCAAATCATGACCAACAAGCGCCACTTCCCAGCTCGAGTAATATTTATTTTATTCCAAAAAAAATTGATAACACAAATAAAGATGTTTCAACGCTTTGGTGCGAAGGCGGGCACTTATGGAAGAAGCGCCACTACGGGAAAAAGATTACTGTATGCAGCAAACATGAACATTATTGTTATGTGCTGAACTGTACTCTTGAACTTAGTGGTGGGAATTTACTAAAATCAAATTTGAAATTTTTTGTTTTTTTAGGAAAGGCTGACTCATTTCAGCCCAAACATTACGTCTTGACACAGTGGGGATGCACTGACAAAAAGCCTGCTGAACTCGGTCTGGACACGAAACTAATTGCCAAAACTGCAGCTGGACGGCTACTTGCTCAAACGTGCAGTCGCTATGTCGGGAAAGCGAATGTTTCAAGGACCAATGCTGGCATTACAGTGCCGACTCCTGGTAAATACCTAATGGGTGCTCTTCGTTTTCTCCCCACCCCGGACGGTTTAAAAACCATAACTCTAATCTTAGTCAATCAAGTTCTAATTTCAAGCTCGAAGTCTTAAATATGCTAGTCGATCAAGTAGCTTGCAAAAATGTTACAGACCACTGATCACGAAAAAGTCAAAATTTTCGAACATTTTATTTTTTGACATTCTCAAAAGTTAATGAAGAATTTTCCGGGTACAAATTACTATCCAGTACCGGTATCCGGGTGTCAAGGAACCGGTGTAACCGTTATCCGGGGGACGCGGATAATATCCGGTTTTGTCCAACCCTATTAGAAAGGCTCGAAAATCACTCGTGGGGAAACGGCGGGAGGGGGAGGAACGAGCGAGCAATACCGGTAAATAATAATAATATACCGGTTTACAGCAAAAGAGTGCAAAAAGGCGTATCTTTCGAAATTGCGTGCCTATAATGAAAGCTCTGACCAATTGTGCGGCCAATCTCAACGCTATTGTTATGTGTTGAACTGTTCAACAGGTCAAGAATTGTTGACATGTTTTAATCGCTTTTACAACATACCGTATTTCCTCAGTACATATTCCAAATAAATAAATGTAGTTTTATTCAGGCGTACGCACGGATATTCGCGTATATATCCGGATACGGATGGATAACGGATATATGGAATTTCGGAGAGTCACGGATACAGACGGATAACGGATATGAAAAATCCACTTATCCGGATAGCCGCTGTATATCCGGATATGTAATTCGGATACTGACGAATAATGGATATGCGATTTTGAGCACGGACGGATACTGATACGAAAATTCGTGTCCGTGCGCACGTCTGGGTTTATTCTACGACGCTGCCTTTTGGCACGCATAGACGAACCCCTTTAATTGGAATGTTGACTTCAAGATCTATCTCTCGATTTCTCGGCAAAGCATTTAAGCGGCCGCTTGCGGGCTATTTGGATATTATAATAATAAAAGCTTTTTCAGCTGTTGAGAGCGGCAACCAACCGGAAATCATGACTGAATGGGGATGCACGAACAGTCTGTACAAAACAGCTGACTTTCGTGAGGGCAAAGGTCGCCAATTTGGCGAGGAGTATTCAGTCGGGCCAATTCCCAACAATTCTGTGTGCCGTTCCTACGTTGGAATATCTTCTAATGTTGGCATAATGCTTCCGATTCTGATCAGTTTGTTATTCATTCAATTAATGATCAGATTTAACTTTAAATTAAGGCGCATCGAATTCTTCCAACTCCACATTGAAGTGCAAGCGCAGCCGCATAACTTCAGGCAGCATTACCGATGATCATGAAGAATGTGCGGCGGGCGACAATGTTTGTTATGCTGTTTTTTGTTCGAGCGGTAAGCCAATTTTAACCTTTTTTAAATAATAACTATTGCACCAAAAATGACATTAAGTTATTTATAATTGTACTATACATATAAACCAGGGTTCCGATCTCAAAATTTTTAAAATCCGCAGAGGAGCATTAAAAAATGCTCATTTGATACCTAAAATCCGCAAATTCGATGTCATAGCTTTATTCGTTATATTTTCTTGCTACCAACAATCGATTTGAAACTTCCTGCCACAACATTTTTAGCGATTTTACATCATTTTTTTGCGCGCGATTTTTCAAAAAAAATTTTGGGAAGGTGGGCGGTGGTCGGCGATGCCGATAGGCGCCGCCGAGAAAATTTTGGAATTAATGACTCAGTTTGGTAACAGATTTGCAACCAAAATTGGAAGGAATGTGATGCTTTTTTACATTAAAAAATTCCCGAACTTTTGAAAAACCACAAAAAAAATCTCATTTTGAAAATTTTGCCTCATTGACCTTCCAAAAAACCACAAAATGAGGCTCAAACCTCAGATTTGGGAGCCCTGGTTAAGAGATTTACAACTTAAATTTTAAAAATAGTCATTTTTTGAAACTTTTTATTAATGAAAAATGTCCGGGAAAATCTTTTTTTGAAGATTTAACATTTTTGATAAGAGAAAAAAGCTTTTTATTGTCATTTTTCCCAAAAAAAACCACAAAAAGTCCACAAGGATCTCAAAAGACCACAAAAATCCGCATTTCAAAAAAAAATCCTCATTGGCCTTTCCAAAAACCACATAATGAGGAAAAATCCGCAGATATCGGAACTCTGATATAACCACAACAAACTTAAGAAAATTATATTGAAAGGTCCACAAAAGGACGACAAAAATTGATTAATTATGGCAATATTTAGTAGAGCCTGGCGGGAACGGGATTCTCGTTCGGGAATCCCGCCCCGTTAAATTTGAAAACCCCGTTCCCGGAAATCTTATTTTAGTCTTTTTCCCGTTTACGCTAATAATTCCTTGGCGAAGTGTTTCAAAATTTAGCAATTTTCACCACAAACCCTTCAAATTTTAACGGCGGCGCCTATTTGCCCCCAAAATGTACACTATTCTGTTGATTTTTGAGATTTTCTGAATTGAAGACTTCTGGTAACAATTTTGTAATAAAAAATACTCGGCAAAAATTTTTTGCGCATTTTCTTAACAAAAATGTTAAAATTTCCCCGACCGCGCCTGTCGGCACCGTCGGACCCTCCAATTTATATCAAAAATTTATCGCAACCAAAAAATGTTGGAAAATTTCTTAAAATTTATTTTTCAAAATTTTCCCCGTTCCCGCGGGATGGCCGTAAATTATTGAACGAGATTTGTACGGGAACGGGAAACACGGGAATCCCGTTCGGGAATACCGCCTCGTTTAACTCGAAAATCGGTAACACTACGTTTTGCCAACTGTACATTTTGCCAACCCAGCAAAAATGGTACGTTTTGCCAACTCAGCAAAAATATTACGTTTTGCCAATGGTACGTTTTGCCAACTGTTCATTTTGCCAACTTACGTTTTGGACGATTTTGAGCATGTTTTTAATGTTTTGAGGCCAAATGATTCCAAAAAAAAAAATTTAAAATCAAAAAACCTTCGAATTCGGGTCCGGAGTTCGAAATTGATCGAAACTTAAGGTTTTGATGAGTTGGCGAAATGAACATTTTGCTGGGTTGGCAAAACGTAATATTTTAGCTGAGTTGGCAAAACGTACCATTTTTGGTGGGTTGGCAAGTACAGTTGGCAAAAGGTACCATTGGCAAAACGTTCGTTGGCAAAACGTACTGACACCCGAAAATCCGTTCCCGGAAATTTTATTTTACCGGGCTCTGATTTTTAGTTAATTGATTCGGAATCAGAATTATTCATGTTCAACCGCAATCATTCATTTTATTATAGAAAAACAGCGAAACAAAGATTTCAAAGAGTGGGGTTGTACCTCAAACGAAGCTAAAATTTGTCAACAAAAAAAGGATGCATTTGACTTCAAGAATTTGGCAAATGAAAAAGAAGTGTGCCATTGCTATTCTGGCTCATCTGACCGACTTTTGACGCTCAATCCGGCAATAAAAATAAAATAGTCCGTTGGTAGTTTTTGAATTTACATTTATTCGTTGAATAATGTTAAAAAACGCAAGACCTCGGCGAAGGCAGCAGCAGCGCCATCAATCGTCACATCGACAAACGCTCGAGAATTCATGTACATATTTATATTTAAAAAGCCAATTTTATTAAAAATTATCATTTTTAATATGGATATAATGATTAGGGATGGGATTTTTAGGCTTAAGCATATTTTTGGTCATTAATTTTCAAGGATTCTCTTAAGAATGAATAAAATTTGAATTTTTTTTTGTCAAGATACCTGATAGAAAATTATCTCCTTGGCCCAAAATGCACCCCATAAAATCCAATCTTTTTTACACAAAATATACCCCTTAAAGATCAGCATTTTTGTTATTTCAAAAAAAAAAGTCAAAAAAAGCTTTTAGGTGATTATTTTTATTTCAAGACACATTTTTTCGAGCCCATTTTAGATTAGCTTAAAAATCCCATCCAATCTCTCTTAATTTTTTGATTCTACATAAAATTTTAGTCTCGTCTGCTGTTCTCATGACGCGCAGCATCAACCATTGCCAATTCGTTCTGGTCGCCTTGCTTACCTCCTGTATATACCTATTCCGCATTAATTTGTTTTTATATATTTTGCTATGTAGCTATGTATAAATTGTTCAATAAAGTTTATTTGGAAAATAGTTTGATTTTGAACACCCCTACCGAAATAACCAAAACTAAACTTTTCTAAAATATGCTTAAAGAATTTAATTAAAAATTTTGAAAACTTAACATTAGCAACAAAATTTTTAGCATTAAAGAATTATCACCAAGAACCCAAAATAAAAAAAGATTGAAACTTAAAGATTTTAGTGAAAAACAAAATCCTGTACCAACTTTTCAATCAATAATTTTGAAAAAAAATTGTTTTATACAGGGCTGCCAACTGTACTTATTTATCAGAAATGTACTGATATTAGGAGGCAGAATCTGACAAATAAAAAATGTACTGATTTGTCAGAAATGTACTGATTTCAGCTCGGCGTACTGATTTTGTTCTGATTTTCAGGATAATTCGTATTTTTAGACCAATTTTCTTAACAAATTGAGTCGAAAATTCAAAAATTTTCTCGGCGGCGCCTATCGGCACCGCCGACCCCCCTCCCTACTAAAGCAGATTCGCAAAAAAAAATATCATTTTTGAAAAAAACAAAAATCAGCAAGGTTTTCGAAATGTTGCATTTTCTTAACAAAAATGTTATAAAATAAATAAATTTTCCCGACGGCGCATGTCGGCGCCGTCGGACCCACCAACAACAATCCAAGTATTTTGGAAAACCGAAAATCGGCAAAACTCAAAAATCCATGTGAAAAGCTGCAATTTCCAATCCCCGAATTGTTGAAAAATTGTTGGTGAAGAGAAATATAGTTAGAAAACGCACATTTCATGCAAAAAATAAAGAATTACTATATTTTAAGACATTTTTTATAATGTACTGATTTTTGGTGCCAGGAAAATTCGACAGTGACTGATTTCGACAGTGACTGATTTCGACAGTGGATTTCGACAGTGAACTATTTCGACAGTGACTGATTTCGACAGTGAACTATTTCGCCTCCTTTCGCACTTTTTCAGACTTTTTCGACAGTGACAGATTTCGACAGTGACTGATTTCGACAGTCAACTATTTCAACACTTTGTTTTAATCTATCCCATTTTTTTTACAAAGAGTGGACTTCGACAGTGGACGATTTCGACAGTAATCCGAAATTTTAAAAAAGATTTATCATTTAGTGAAGAATTGCAATCCTATGTTACTTTTAAAATGAATAATGTTTAAAAGCGCAAGTGGTAAGCGCATGAGCGGAGGAATTCAAGCGGATCGCGATTCTGAAAATCAGCAACAAGAGCCTCCAAATTTCGGTCCTGACGAATGTACTGTGCTTTGCGAGTGTCATAAAGTCCTTTAATGCCGTCAGCAGGTGCTCCTTGAAAGTCACTCTGCGGGAAGATCTGATCGAGCTGCTCTTACAATGTTCCGGCTGGTAGTAGGAAAATCACTCTGCGCTTCTACGCGAAGACGTTCACATGCTTCTCTGACCTATTTTATCAAATCGTACAAGTCAATAATTATTCCCAACCATATGTCCACCAAAAACCGGAGCATGATTATGCTCTCCAGTGATTCGCCCCACTTTATACTGAGTGCCGTCATCATCGACTTCCCAACGGGTATAAACACAAGCACGACCTGGGCAGTACGGCGGGCGAATCGGGCAACGCCAGTACTCGCTTCCATCATCAATTTTAGATAAAGCCTTATAATGTTTATATGATACAAAAAACCAGGATACTGTAACCTCAAAGGTGTATTCGTAACCGCCATGAGAAAGAAGCAATTTTCCTCGGCTCGATTTTGTTTCAGCAAAACGAATTAGTCCGGCCATAGAACGAGGAGGAGAAATATCAAGAAAATGAATGTTCGAGAATGACCACAAAACCATTTTTCCATTACTCCTTATCTTTCGACGGTCAAATAAACTGAATGACCTCTAAGCAATAAGAGCAAACAAAGCTGATCAGTTTGCAAAAAGACCAATTCGTTATTTTGTTTCTCACATAAAAATTCATTGTTTTTTGTCGAATTTATAAATAATACTATTAGCTTTTGACAAATCACACTTGATTCTTTATCTTTTTATCACTAGTATTTAGTTAATCTTTAAATCTGTCGAAATCAGTCACTGTCGAAATCTGTCACTGTCGAAAAAGTCTGAAAAAGTGCGAAAGGAGGCGAAATAGTTCACTGTCGAAATCAGTCACTGTCGAAATAGTTCACTGTCGAAATCCACTGTCGAAATCAGTCACTGTCGAAATCAGTCACTGTCGAGATTACATAGCACCTTTTTGACCCCAAAATCTGATATTTTAATTCCAATGTACTGATTTTGGAAAATTTTTGTTGGCAGCCCTGGTTTTATACAAAATGGACAAAATGTCTTAATAATTGTTTGGCCAGCGGGCGGTTTGGGCTAGAGTGCGGCAAAATCGCATTTGCGGGATCCCGCTGCGGGATTTTTTTCTGAAATCTTTGCGGGACCGGATTTGCGGGATAAACCCCGCAAAATCCCGCCGCATTTTAAATTTGCGGGATCCCGCGCGGGATTGCGGGATTTAAAAAAAAATCAAAACACCTTTCATACTGAACCGAATCGTTCAATTTTAGTATCATAAGCCGGGATCGGGATTTTGGCTTTTCAAAAACCGGGATGTTATTAACCGTGCTGGGTCGTTTCGTAAAAACTGCAAGCATGGGCGTTTCGTACAACTGCAAGAATGACTAACGCGCACTCGTTAATACTTCCAACTAATTATAACAAATAAATGTAAATAATTTAGATGATATTTAATCAAACAATTTTTCTAGCATTGAAAACAAAGGTATCACGACTCTTTAAAGCTCTCGCCAAAAATTCGAACTGCTCAACAAAGCATGCTCTAAACATTTGTACTACTGTTTTGCAAAACCATAAACAAACTTTGGTTTTGATACAGCCATGGAATTCATGAAGGCAAGTTAGGGATAAAGGCAATGCCTCATTAACCTCCTTTAAATTGCCAAACCATATTATAGGAGCAACCAAGCAAGAGTCAAGTACTGAAGTCCAACAAGTGCCACAATATTTTTTTGCAACTTAAAAAGAAAATTGTTAAAATAAATTAGCTTTTACAATTCAATTAACGAAAGTTAATTGCAGTTTACGAAACGCCCACCCTTGCAGTTTTTACGAGACCTAGCACCGTTATTAACCGGGGTTGACAATGGGGCAATTTTTTCGTAATGGGCAAGGGTGAAACTTTTTTTTATTATTCAAAAATATCTTCCTCATTGTCTTCCATTTGCATTTTTGAAAAAATTCAAAAAAGCGTCAAATTTTGATTTTTATGCAATTTTTTAACAAAAAGGTTAAAACCTCTAAAATTTACCGAAAATCAAACATTTTTTTCAAAAATTGCTTTAAGAAAATGCATAAAAAGGGGAAAACACACCCATAAAAATCGACTTTTTTTTGCTCCCCCCCCCCGCCTTCCGGAAAATTTTCTGGCTACGGCCTTGGGGTCGGCGTGCCGATAGGCGCCTCCGAGAAAATTTTGAAATTTTGACTCAATTTGTTAAAGGTTTTGCAAGCAAATACGGCAATTTTAATTTTTTGACTCCATTAATTTTATGTATAAAACAAAAGGGTCTTTCCTATGGTTTTGGGATTCGTCCAACTAAAAAAAATGAAAATTACAAAAAGTTGTAAAAAGCCGCCAAAAAAAAATTTTAAAGACTGGAAAAATTAAGAAGAAACTGTTTCCTCTACTAGAACTAATTACACTGAAAGTTATAATAATTTGCACTGTCATAATGGTTTTCGACACTGGTGGATTTCGACACTGAACCAAAATTTTAAAAATGTTCAAAGTTTTTACGAATAATGTTAAATAAGCAGAAATCAATCATAAATGCAGATGAGAGTTACACGCACGAAGATAAACAAGGGGATCACGATTTTGAAACAGTAAAATCCATTTCAATTACAAATTTTGAATAAACACAAAGCCAAATCGTAAGTTCCTATTAAGGTTGGACAAAAACCGGATATTATCCGGGGCCCCCGGATAGCTCAAAAACACCCAGATACCGGTATCCAGCGTAATTAAGCTGACATCGCTTAAGACCGGATAATTTTTATCCAAAATTGTCCCATACCGGTTCCAGATTATCCGGTTTTGACCAACGTCGAAATCCACCGGTGTCGAAAACCATTATTGTCAAATTCCAGTGTCGAAATCAATCAGTGTCGAAAACCCCAGACACCCTTGTGATTTGTGGGCATCAAATCATTTAAATCTAAAGATTTGGCAAAACGTCAATGCTAATTTTGAATAAACTAGCATTATTCACTAACAATTTTCAAGATTGGCGCGGCATGTTGGGCGCGGCACGATTGGGCGCGGCTGATTGGGCGCGGCACGATTGGGCGCGGCATGATTGGGCGCGGCATGTTGGGCGCGGCACGATTGGGCGCGGCTGATTGGTCGCGGCATGATTGGGCGCGGCATGTTGGGCGCGGCACGATTGGGCGCGGCACGATTGGGCGCGGCTGATTGGGCGCGGCATGATTGGGCGCGGCATGTTGGGCGCGGCACGATTGGGCGCGGCACGATTGGGCGCGGCACGATTGGGCGCGGCACGATTGGGCGCGGCACGATTGGGCGCGGCACGATTGGGCGCGGCATGATTGAGCGCGGCATGTTGGGCGCGGCACGATTGGGCGCGGCTGATTGGGCGCGGCACGATTGGGCGCGGCATGATTGGGCGCGGCATGTTGGGCGCGGCATGTTGGGCGCGGCACGATTGGGCGCGGCATGATTGGGCGCGGCACGATTGGGCGCGGCATGATTGGGCGCGGCATGTTGGGCGCGGCACGATTGGGCGCGGCACGATTGGGCTCCATGATTGGGCGCGGCATGTTGGGCGCGGCACGATTGGGAGCGGCACGATTGGGCGCGGCACGATTGGGCGCGGCATGATTGGGCGCGGCATGTTGGGCGCGGCACGATTGGGCGCGGCATGATTGAGCGCGGCATGTTGGGCGCGGCACGATTGGGCGCGGCTGATTGGGCGCGGCACGATTGGGCGCGGCATGATTGGGCGCGGCATGTTGGGCGCGGCACGATTGGGCGCGGCTGATTGGTCGCGGCATGATTGGGCGCGGCATGTTGGGCGCGGCACGATTGGGCGCGGCACGATTGGGCGCGGCTGATTGGGCGCGGCATGATTGGGCGCGGCATGTTGGGCGCGGCATGTTGGGCGCGGCACGATTGGGCGCGGCACTGGGCGCGGCACGATTGGGCGCGGCATGATTGAGCGCGGCATGTTGGGCGCGGCACGATTGGGCGCGGCTGATTGGGCGCGGCACGATTGGGCGCGGCATGATTGGGCGCGGCATGTTGGGCGCGGCATGTTGGGCGCGGCACGATTGGGCGCGGCATGATTGAGCGCGGCATGTTGGGCGCGGCACGATTGGGCGCGGCTGATTGGGCGCGGCACGATTGGGCGCGGCATGATTGGGCGCGGCATGTTGGGCGCGGCACGATTAGGCGCGGCACGATTGGGCGCTGCATGATTGGGCGCGGCATGTTGGGCGCGGCACGATTGGGCGCGGCACGATTGGGCGCGGCACGATTGGGCGCGGCATGATTGGGCGCGGCATGATTGGGCGCGGCATGTTGGGCGCGGCATGTTGGGCGCGGCACGATTGGGCGCGGCATGATTGAGCGCGGCATGTTGGGCGCGGCACGATTGGGCGCGGCTGATTGGGCGCGGCACGATTGGGCGCGGCATGTTGGGCGCGGCACGATTGGGCGCGGCACGATTGGGCGCGGCACGATTGGGCGCGGCACGATTGGGCGCGGCATGATTGAGCGCGGCATGTTGGGCGCGGCACGATTGGGCGCGGCTGATTGGGCGCGGCACGATTGGGCGCGGCATGATTGGGCGCGGCATGTTGGGCGCGGCATGTTGGGCGCGGCACGATTGGGCGCGGCATGATTGGGCACGATTGGGCGCGGCACGATTGGGCGCTGCATGATTGGGCGCGGCATGTTGGGCGCGGCACGATTGGGCGCGGCACGATTGGGCGCGGCACGATTGGGCGCGGCATGATTGGGCGCGGCATGTTGGGCGCGGCACGATTGGGCGCGGCATGATTGAGCGCGGCATGTTGGGCGCGGCACGATTGGGCGCGCCTGATTGGGCGCGGCACGATTGGGCGCGGCATGATTGGGCGCGGCATGTTGGGCGCGGCATGTTGGGCGCGGCACGATTGGGCGCGGCACGATTGGGCGCGGCACGATTAGGCGCGGCATGATTGGGCGCGGCATGTTGGGCGCGGCACGATTGGGCGCGGCACGATTGGGCGCGGCATGATTGGGCGCGGCATGTTGGGCGCGGCATGTTGGGCGCGGCATGTTGGGCGCGGCACGATTGGGCGCGGCACGATTGGGCGCGGCACGATTGGGCGCGGCATGATTGAGCGCGGCATGTTGGGCGCGGCACGATTGGGCGCGGCTGATTGGGGCACGATTGGGCGCGGCATGATTGGGCGCGGCATGTTGGGCGCGGCATGTTGGGCGCGGCACGATTGGGCGCGGCATGATTGAGCGCGGCATGTTGGGCGCGGCACGATTGGGCGCGGCACGATTGGGCGCGGCATGTTGGGCGCGGCACGATTGGGCGCGGCACGATTGGGCGCGGCACGATTGGGCGCGGCATGATTGGGCGCGGCATGTTGGGCGCGGCACGATTGGGCGCGGCATGATTGAGCGCGGCATGTTGGGCGCGGCACGATTGGGCGCGGCTGATTGGGCGCGGCACGATTGGGCGCGGCATGATTGGGCGCGGCATGTTGGGCGCGGCATGTTGGGCGCGGCACGATTGGGCGCGGCATGATTGAGCGCGGCATGTTGGGCGCGGCACGATTGGGCGCGGCTGATTGGGCGCGGCACGATTGGGCGCGGCATGATTGGGCGCGGCATGTTGGGCGCGGCACGATTAGGCGCGGCACGATTGGGCGCTGCATGATTGGGCGCGGCATGTTGGGCGCGGCACGATTGGGCGCGGCACGATTGGGCGCGGCACGATTGGGCGCGGCATGATTGGGCGCGGCATGATTGGGCGCGGCATGTTGGGCGCGGCATGTTGGGCGCGGCACGATTGGGCGCGGCATGATTGAGCGCGGCATGTTGGGCGCGGCACGATTGGGCGCGGCTGATTGGGCGCGGCACGATTGGGCGCGGCATGTTGGGCGCGGCACGATTGGGCGCGGCACGATTGGGCGCGGCACGATTGGGCGCGGCACGATTGGGCGCGGCATGATTGAGCGCGGCATGTTGGGCGCGGCACGATTGGGCGCGGCTGATTGGGCGCGGCACGATTGGGCGCGGCATGATTGGGCGCGGCATGTTGGGCGCGGCATGTTGGGCGCGGCACGATTGGGCGCGGCATGATTGGGCGCGGCATGTTGGGCGCGGCACGATTGGGCGCGGCACGATTGGGCGCTGCATGATTGGGCGCGGCATGTTGGGCGCGGCACGATTGGGCGCGGCACGATTGGGCGCGGCACGATTGGGCGCGGCATGATTGGGCGCGGCATGTTGGGCGCGGCACGATTGGGCGCGGCATGATTGAGCGCGGCATGTTGGGCGCGGCACGATTGGGCGCGCCTGATTGGGCGCGGCATGATTGGGCGCGGCATGTTGGGCGCGGCATGTTGGGCGCGGCACGATTGGGCGCGGCACGATTGGGCGCGGCACGATTAGGCGCGGCATGATTGGGCGCGGCATGTTGGGCGCGGCACGATTGGGCGCGGCACGATTGGGCGCGGCATGATTGGGCGCGGCATGTTGGGCGCGGCATGTTGGGCGCGGCATGTTGGGCGCGGCACGATTGGGCGCGGCACGATTGGGCGCGGCACGATTGGGCGCGGCATGATTGAGCGCGGCATGTTGGGCGCGGCACGATTGGGCGCGGCTGATTGGGGCACGATTGGGCGCGGCATGATTGGGCGCGGCATGTTGGGCGCGGCATGTTGGGCGCGGCACGATTGGGCGCGGCATGATTGAGCGCGGCATGTTGGGCGCGGCACGATTGGGCGCGGCACGATTGGGCGCGGCATGTTGGGCGCGGCACGATTGGGCGCGGCACGATTGGGCGCGGCACGATTGGGCGCGGCATGATTGGGCGCGGCATGTTGGGCGCGGCACGATTGGGCGCGGCATGATTGAGCGCGGCATGTTGGGCGCGGCACGATTGGGCGCGGCTGATTGGGCGCGGCACGATTGGGCGCGGCATGATTGGGCGCGGCATGTTGGGCGCGGCACGATTGGGCGCGGCATGATTGGGCGCGGCATATTGGGCGCGGCTGATTGGGCGCGGCACGATTGGGCGCGGCATGATTGGGCGCGGCATGTTGGGCGCGGCATGTTGGGCGCGGCACGATTGGGCGCGGCATGATTGAGCGCGGCATGTTGGGCGCGGCACGATTGGGCGCGGCACGATTGGGCGCGGCTGATTGGGCGCGGCATGATTGGGCGCGGCATGTTGGGCGCGGCACGATTGGGCGCGGCACGATTGGGCGCGGCATGATTGGGCGCGGCACGATTGGGCGCGGCATGTTGGGCGCGGCACGATTAGGCGCGGCACGATTGGGCGCTGCATGATTGGGCGCGGCATGTTGGGCGCGGCACGATTGGGCGCGGCACGATTGGGCGCGGCACGATTGGGCGCGGCATGATTGGGCGCGGCATGATTGGGCGCGGCATGTTGGGCGCGGCATGTTGGGCGCGGCACGATTGGGCGCGGCATGATTGAGCGCGGCATGTTGGGCGCGGCACGATTGGGCGCGGCTGATTGGGCGCGGCACGATTGGGCGCGGCATGTTGGGCGCGGCACGATTGGGCGCGGCACGATTGGGCGCTGCATGATTGGGCGCGGCATGTTGGGCGCGGCACGATTGGGCGCGGCACGATTGGGCGCGGCACGATTGGGCGCGGCATGATTGGGCGCGGCATGTTGGGCGCGGCACGATTGGGCGCGGCATGATTGAGCGCGGCATGTTGGGCGCGGCACGATTGGGCGCGGCTGATTGGGCGCGGCACGATTGGGCGCGGCATGATTGGGCGCGGCATGTTGGGCGCGGCATGTTGGGCGCGGCACGATTGGGCGCGGCTGATTGGTCGCGGCATGATTGGGCGCGGCACGATTGGGCGCGGCATGATTGGGCGCGGCATGTTGGGCGCGGCATGTTGGGCGCGGCACGATTGGGCGCGGCATGATTGGGCGCGGCACGATTGGGCGCGGCATGATTGGGCGCGGCATGTTGGGCGCGGCACGATTGGGCGCGGCACGATTGGGCTCCATGATTGGGCGCGGCATGTTGGGCGCGGCACGATTGGGCGCGGCACGATTGGGCGCGGCACGATTGGGCGCGGCATGATTGGGCGCGGCATGTTGGGCGCGGCACGATTGGGCGCGGCATGATTGAGCGCGGCATGTTGGGCGCGGCACGATTGGGCGCGGCTGATTGGGCGCGGCACGATTGGGCGCGGCATGATTGGGCGCGGCATGTTGGGCGCAGCACGATTGGGCGCGGCATGATTGGGCGCGGCATGTTGGGCGCGGCACGATTGGGCGCGGCATGATTGAGCGCGGCATGTTGGGCGCGGCACGATTGGGCGCGGCTGATTGGGCGCGGCACGATTGGGCGCGGCATGATTGGGCGCGGCATGTTGGGCGCGGCATGTTGGGCGCGGCACGATTGGGCGCGGCACGATTGGGCGCGGCACGATTGGGCGCGGCATGATTGGGCGCGGCATGTTGGGCGCGGCACGATTGGGCGCGGCACGATTGGGCGCGGCATGATTGGGCGCGGCATGTTGGGCGCGGCATGTTGGGCGCGGCATGTTGGGCGCGGCACGATTGGGCGCGGCACGATTGGGCGCGGCACGATTGGGCGCGGCATGATTGAGCGCGGCATGTTGGGCGCGGCACGATTGGGCGCGGCATGATTGAGCGCGGCATGTTGGGCGCGGCACGATTGGGCGCGGCACGATTGGGCGCTGCATGATTGGGCGCGGCATGTTGGGCGCGGCACGATTGGGAGCGGCACGATTGAGCGCGGCATGTTGGGCGCGGCACGATTGGGCGCGGCACGATTGGGCGCGGCACGATTGGGCGCGGCATGATTGGGCGCGGCATGTTGGGCGCGGCACGATTGGGCGCGGCATGATTGAGCGCGGCATGTTGGGCGCGGCACGATTGGGCGCGGCACGATTGGGCGCTGCATGATTGGGCGCGGCATGTTGGGCGCGGCACGATTGGGCGCGGCACGATTGGGCGCGGCACGATTGGGCGCGGCATGATTGGGCGCGGCATGTTGGGCGCGGCACGATTGGGCGCGGCATGATTGAGCGCGGCATGTTGGGCGCGGCACGATTGGGCGCGGCTGATTGGGCGCGGCACGATTGGGCGCGGCATGATTGGGCGCGGCATGTTGGGCGCGGCACGATTGGGCGCGGCATGATTGAGCGCGGCATGTTGGGCGCGGCACGATTGGGCGCGGCTGATTGGGCGCGGCATGATTGGGCGCGGCATGTTGGGCGCGGCTGATTGGGCGCGGCACGATTGGGCGCGGCATGATTGGGCGCGGCATGTTGGGCGCGGCATGTTGGGCGCGGCACGATTGGGCGCGGCATGATTGAGCGCGGCATGTTGGGCGCGGCACGATTGGGCGCGGCACGATTGGGCGCGGCTGATTGGGCGCGGCATGATTGGGCGCGGCATGTTGGGCGCGGCACGATTGGGCGCGGCACGATTGGGCGCGGCATGATTGGGCGCGGCACGATTGGGCGCGGCATGATTGGACGCGGACGAATGGGCGCGGCACGATTGGACGCGGCATGATTGGGCGCAGCATGATTGGGAGCGGTATGATTGGACGCAGATGAATGGACGCGGCACGATTAAGCGCGGCATGATTGGGCGCGACACGAATGGGCGCGGCATGATTGGGCGCGGCACGAATGGGCGCGGCACGATTGGGCGCGGCACGATTGGGCGCGGCATGATTGGGCGCGGCACGAATGGGCGCGGCACGATTGGGCGCGGCACGATTGGGCCGGGCAAACAGTTGACAATTTCAAAGTGAAGCTCGGCGGGCATAAATCGTCGCGACATCTCCTTACGTTAAAATAATTAAAAATGAAAACCATGAAATAAAAATTCGTTGACACTGGAAGACACAGAATTAAAGCCAAAAATATCTATTTTGGCCATGTTTAAGTGGTTCAAACATTTTTCCTAAACCTTTGACCTATTTTTCCGAGCTTAGCTCGTTAAGACAAAGCGATTGGTATATAATTATGCAGTTTTGTAGTGGGGCGTTCATTGCAGTTTATCCCATTAAAATTATAACTTTACATTAAAGGGCATAATGATTTCAAGAAATCTTGGGTTATGACAGAATAGTTTTTCCAATTAATTGCCAAGTTCCAAAAATTAGTATAGCAAATAATAAAAGAAATAAGCATAGGTAGGTGGTATTTAGAATTAAATAAAAATTAAAAACATAGGTAAATTAAAATACAATTGGTACAAATGAAAAATAATAATTTTAGAAATGGAACTTTTGCGTTTTCATTTGATCACTTGATCGGTCTCGTTCAATCAAACATCGAATTGAAACTCAGCGGGCATCCCATGTGCAATCGTGGAAGACCTTTCAATATTTTTACTGAAAATAAATAGATTCCCGAATACGTACCACCCACAAACAATCAGCAGAATGACAACAAGGACAAAAGGTTCAAAGATGCAACGACTCGAAAATGTTGAAGACGTACGATTTTCGAAATCTGTTTTAAGTAATAAACATAATCTTTCTAATTGTTCTGGTCGGTCTATCCGTGAAAGCATATTTGTGTTCATGATCCCACCCCCCTCTCCCCGGATTTTTTCAAAATTTGTGATTAGAAGTTTATAAGAACGAAATACTTTTCGGTTCTAATTTAACAAAAAACTACCGGCGGACACCATTTGCTTTGCCTGAACATTCATGTTCGTGATGCCAACGTAGCACAAGCAGGAATCTTTGCCCAACTCAAACCCATGTTCCAAACGTTTTTTCGCACAGATTTCTAAACTTTGCTCCGCCACGCAGCCCCATTCGGTGACGCTGTTGTTCGGCTTTGTCACTTTAAATAAATTATTACCAAAAATGAAGCATAAATTTATGATAAAAATTCATTGACCTGACGTGCAGTTGAACAGGAAGCAGAATTTTTTTCCTTTGGGGCATTTTTCTCCAAAAGTTTGATTCTTTTCCGGAGTTTCCACTGCTTGAATGCAGCCATGCGAAAGCTCAGTTGTTGTAGGAGTGGTGGTCCTACTGGTGGTGGTAGTTGTAGTGGTTGTTGTGGTGGTCGTTGTGGTAGTGGTAGTTGTTGGAGCCGGTGTCGTGGACACTGTAATTCGTACAGTAATAAAATACTATTAGAATAAGCATACCGTCGATTTCAAAACTCATGTGTTCGTTGGACATGTCGACGCCTTCTTCTCCGACTTGGCATTTGCACGCAAAGCCTTCAGCTTTAAAAGGTCGTCCACGCGCCACTGAAGCCCGGTCCTTCGGACATTGGTCCGGGCTTGAAACGACGAAACCGCAGCCCCAGTCAATGCGGGTTTTATAACCTGAAAAGTTAAAAATAATATGCTTAGATCCAAAATAAATGGTTTAAAATCGCATTCTGCTTTATTAAGTTAGTTACCGTTCGAACAGTTCATGAAATAACAGCGCGGAGGAGAAGTTTCCCTGGGGCATAAAGATTCAAAGCTTTGCGTGTGGGGGCTCAGTTCGTGCTTGTACGCGCGCTTGCATTTCAGTCCATAGACCTAAAATAATCAAATTGCTTTCAGCGATTGAATCCAATCGATAATCAAAAAATGGATGCTAATTGAAGCAGTACATCAAATTCCTCCTAATTATCTCATTATAAACTTTTGCTTCTACCGCCTAAACTGGAGTTGAGCTATTGGTTTCGGGTTTCGAAAAGTCACCCGGGGTCCATTCCGCTCTAGTTTAAGCCTGGGATAGACCCGAACGCTTAAAAACCGGAAATTCATGATCCCCCGAGTGGTAAGGCGCGGCTGATTGGGCGCGGCACGATTGGGCGCGGCATGATTGGGCGCGGCATGTTGGGCGCGGCATGTTGGGCGCGGCACGATTGGGCGCGGCACGATTGGGCGCGGCACGATTAGGCGCGGCATGATTGGGCGCGGCATGTTGGGCGCGGCACGATTGGGCGCGGCACGATTGGGCGCGGCATGATTGGGCGCGGCATGTTGGGCGCGGCATGTTGGGCGCGGCATGTTGGGCGCGGCACGATTGGGCGCGGCACGATTGGGCGCGGCACGATTGGGCGCGGCATGATTGAGCGCGGCATGTTGGGCGCGGCACGATTGGGCGCGGCTGATTGGGGCACGATTGGGCGCGGCATGATTGGGCGCGGCATGTTGGGCGCGGCATGTTGGGCGCGGCACGATTGGGCGCGGCATGATTGAGCGCGGCATGTTGGGCGCGGCACGATTGGGCGCGGCACGATTGGGCGCGGCATGTTGGGCGCGGCACGATTGGGCGCGGCATGATTGGGCGCGGCATGTTGGGCGCGGCACGATTGGGCGCGGCATGATTGAGCGCGGCATGTTGGGCGCGGCACGATTGGGCGCGGCTGATTGGGCGCGGCACGATTGGGCGCGGCATGATTGGGCGCGGCATGTTGGGCGCGGCACGATTGGGCGCGGCATGATTGAGCGCGGCATGTTGGGCGCGGCACGATTGGGCGCGGCTGATTGGGCGCGGCATGATTGGGCGCGGCATGTTGGGCGCGGCTGATTGGGCGCGGCACGATTGGGCGCGGCATGATTGGGCGCGGCATGTTGGGCGCGGCATGTTGGGCGCGGCACGATTGGGCGCGGCATGATTGAGCGCGGCATGTTGGGCGCGGCACGATTGGGCGCGGCACGATTGGGCGCGGCTGATTGGGCGCGGCATGATTGGGCGCGGCATGTTGGGCGCGGCACGATTGGGCGCGGCACGATTGGGCGCGGCATGATTGGGCGCGGCACGATTGGGCGCGGCATGTTGGGCGCGGCACGATTAGGCGCGGCACGATTGGGCGCTGCATGATTGGGCGCGGCATGTTGGGCGCGGCACGATTGGGCGCGGCACGATTGGGCGCGGCACGATTGGGCGCGGCATGATTGGGCGCGGCATGATTGGGCGCGGCATGTTGGGCGCGGCATGTTGGGCGCGGCACGATTGGGCGCGGCATGATTGAGCGCGGCATGTTGGGCGCGGCACGATTGGGCGCGGCTGATTGGGCGCGGCACGATTGGGCGCGGCATGTTGGGCGCGGCACGATTGGGCGCGGCACGATTGGGCGCTGCATGATTGGGCGCGGCATGTTGGGCGCGGCACGATTGGGCGCGGCACGATTGGGCGCGGCACGATTGGGCGCGGCATGATTGGGCGCGGCATGTTGGGCGCGGCACGATTGGGCGCGGCATGATTGAGCGCGGCATGTTGGGCGCGGCACGATTGGGCGCGGCTGATTGGGCGCGGCACGATTGGGCGCGGCATGATTGGGCGCGGCATGTTGGGCGCGGCATGTTGGGCGCGGCACGATTGGGCGCGGCTGATTGGTCGCGGCATGATTGGGCGCGGCATGTTGGGCGCGGCACGATTGGGCGCGGCACGATTGGGCGCGGCTGATTGGGCGCGGCATCATTGGGCGCGGCATGTTGGGCGCGGCATGTTGGGCGCGGCACGATTGGGCGCGGCACGATTGGGCGCGGCACGATTGGGCGCGGCACGATTGGGCGCGGCACGATTGGGCGCGGCATGATTGAGCGCGGCATGTTGGGCGCGGCACGATTGGGCGCGGCTGATTGGGCGCGGCACGATTGGGCGCGGCACGATTGGGCGCGGCACGATTGGGCGCGGCATGTTGGGCGCGGCATGTTGGGCGCGGCACGATTGGGCGCGGCATGATTGAGCGCGGCATGTTGGGCGCGGCACGATTGGGCGCGGCACGATTGGGCGCGGCATGATTGGGCGCGGCATGTTGGGCGCGGCACGATTGGGCGCGGCACGATTGGGCGCGGCATGATTGAGCGCGGCATGTTGGGCGCGGCACGATTGGGCGCGGCACGATTGGGCGCGGCATGATTGGGCGCGGCATGTTGGGCGCGGCACGATTGGGCGCGGCATGATTGAGCGCGGCATGTTGGGCGCGGCACGATTGGGCGCGGCATGATTGGGCGCGGCATGTTGGGCGCGGCACGATTGGGCGCGGCATGATTGAGCGCGGCATGTTGGGCGCGGCACGATTGGGCGCGGCTGATTGGGCGCGGCACGATTGGGCGCGGCATGATTGGGCGCGGCATGTTGGGCGCGGCATGTTGGGCGCGGCACGATTGGGCGCGGCACGATTGGGCGCGGCACGATTGGGCGCGGCTGATTGGTCGCGGCATGATTGGGCGCGGCATGATTGAGCGCGGCATGTTGGGCGCGGCACGATTGGGCGCGGCTGATTGGGCGCGGCATGATTGGGCGCGGCATGTTGGGCGCGGCTGATTGGGCGCGGCACGATTGGGCGCGGCATGATTGGGCGCGGCATGTTGGGCGCGGCATGTTGGGCGCGGCACGATTGGGCGCGGCATGATTGAGCGCGGCATGTTGGGCGCGGCACGATTGGGCGCGGCACGATTGGGCGCGGCTGATTGGGCGCGGCATGATTGGGCGCGGCATGTTGGGCGCGGCACGATTGGGCGCGGCACGATTGGGCGCGGCATGATTGGGCGCGGCACGATTGGGCGCGGCATGTTGGGCGCGGCACGATTAGGCGCGGCACGATTGGGCGCTGCATGATTGGGCGCGGCATGTTGGGCGCGGCACGATTGGGCGCGGCATGATTGAGCGCGGCATGTTGGGCGCGGCACGATTGGGCGCGGCATGATTGAGCGCGGCATGTTGGGCGCGGCACGATTGGGCGCGGCATGATTGGGCGCGGCATGTTGGGCGCGGCACGATTGGGCGCGGCATGATTGAGCGCGGCATGTTGGGCGCGGCACGATTGGGCGCGGCTGATTGGGCGCGGCACGATTGGGCGCGGCATGATTGGGCGCGGCATGTTGGGCGCGGCATGTTGGGCGCGGCACGATTGGGCGCGGCACGATTGGGCGCGGCACGATTGGGCGCGGCTGATTGGTCGCGGCATGATTGGGCGCGGCATGATTGAGCGCGGCATGTTGGGCGCGGCACGATTGGGCGCGGCTGATTGGGCGCGGCATGATTGGGCGCGGCATGTTGGGCGCGGCTGATTGGGCGCGGCACGATTGGGCGCGGCATGATTGGGCGCGGCATGTTGGGCGCGGCATGTTGGGCGCGGCACGATTGGGCGCGGCATGATTGAGCGCGGCATGTTGGGCGCGGCACGATTGGGCGCGGCACGATTGGGCGCGGCTGATTGGGCGCGGCATGATTGGGCGCGGCATGTTGGGCGCGGCACGATTGGGCGCGGCACGATTGGGCGCGGCATGATTGGGCGCGGCACGATTGGGCGCGGCATGTTGGGCGCGGCACGATTAGGCGCGGCACGATTGGGCGCTGCATGATTGGGCGCGGCATGTTGGGCGCGGCACGATTGGGCGCGGCACGATTGGGCGCGGCACGATTGGGCGCGGCATGATTGGGCGCGGCATGATTGGGCGCGGCATGTTGGGCGCGGCATGTTGGGCGCGGCACGATTGGGCGCGGCATGATTGAGCGCGGCATGTTGGGCGCGGCACGATTGGGCGCGGCTGATTGGGCGCGGCACGATTGGGCGCGGCATGTTGGGCGCGGCACGATTGGGCGCGGCACGATTGGGCGCTGCATGATTGGGCGCGGCATGTTGGGCGCGGCACGATTGGGCGCGGCACGATTGGGCGCGGCACGATTGGGCGCGGCATGATTGGGCGCGGCATGTTGGGCGCGGCACGATTGGGCGCGGCATGATTGAGCGCGGCATGTTGGGCGCGGCACGATTGGGCGCGGCTGATTGGGCGCGGCTGATTGGTCGCGGCATGATTGGGCGCGGCATGTTGGGCGCGGCACGATTGGGCGCGGCACGATTGGGCGCGGCTGATTGGGCGCGGCATCATTGGGCGCGGCATGTTGGGCGCGGCAT
Source organism: Globodera pallida (assembly GCA_020449905.1). Classification (NCBI taxonomy): domain Eukaryota; kingdom Metazoa; phylum Nematoda; class Chromadorea; order Rhabditida; family Heteroderidae; genus Globodera; species Globodera pallida. Next base: position 1,656,806 of record JAIXHY010000011.1, read on the forward strand.
GTTGGGCGCGGCACGATTGGGCGCGGCACGATTGGGCGCGGCATGATTGGGCGCGGCATGTTGGGCGCGGCACGATTGGGCGCGGCATGATTGAGCGCGGCATGTTGGGCGCGGCACGATTGGGCGCGGCTGATTGGGCGCGGCTGATTGGTCGCGGCATGATTGGGCGCGGCATGTTGGGCGCGGCACGATTGGGCGCGGCTGATTGGGCGCGGCACGATTGGGCGCGGCATGATTGGGCGCGGCATGTTGGGCGCGGCATGTTGGGCGCGGCATGATTGGGCGCGGCACGATTGGGCGCGGCATGATTGGGCGCGGCATGTTGGGCGCGGCACGATTGGGCGCGGCACGATTGGGCTCCATGATTGGGCGCGGCATGTTGGGCGCGGCACGATTGGGCGCGGCACGATTGGGCGCGGCACGATTGGGCGCGGCATGATTGGGCGCGGCATGTTGGGCGCGGCACGATTGGGCGCGGCATGATTGAGCGCGGCATGTTGGGCGCGGCACGATTGGGCGCGGCATGATTGGGCGCGGCATGTTGGGCGCAGCACGATTGGGCGCGGCATGATTGGGCGCGGCATGTTGGGCGCGGCATGTTGGGCGCGGCATGATTGAGCGCGGCATGTTGGGCGCGGCACGATTGGGCGCGGCTGATTGGGCGCGGCACGATTGGGCGCGGCATGATTGGGCGCGGCATGTTGGGCGCGGCATGTTGGGCGCGGCACGATTGGGCGCGGCACGATTGGGCGCGGCACGATTGGGCGCGGCATGATTGGGCGCGGCATGTTGGGCGCGGCACGATTGGGCGCGGCACGATTGGGCGCGGCATGATTGGGCGCGGCATGTTGGGCGCGGCATGTTGGGCGCGGCATGTTGGGCGCGGCACGATTGGGCGCGGCACGATTGGGCGCGGCACGATTGGGCGCGGCATGATTGAGCGCGGCATGTTGGGCGCGGCACGATTGGGCGCGGCTGATTGGGGCACGATTGGGCGCGGCATGATTGGGCGCGGCATGTTGGGCGCGGCATGTTGGGCGCGGCACGATTGGGCGCGGCATGATTGAGCGCGGCATGTTGGGCGCGGCACGATTGGGCGCGGCACGATTGGGCGCTGCATGATTGGGCGCGGCATGTTGGGCGCGGCACGATTGGGCGCGGCACGATTGGGCGCGGCATGTTGGGCGCGGCACGATTGGGCGCGGCATGATTGAGCGCGGCATGTTGGGCGCGGCACGATTGGGCGCGGCTGATTGGGCGCGGCACGATTGGGCGCGGCATGATTGGGCGCGGCATGTTGGGCGCGGCATGTTGGGCGCGGCACGATTGGGCGCGGCTGATTGGTCGCGGCATGATTGGGCGCGGCATGTTGGGCGCGGCACGATTGGGCGCGGCACGATTGGGCGCGGCTGATTGGGCGCGGCATGATTGAGCGCGGCATGTTGGGCGCGGCACGATTGGGCGCGGCATGATTGGGCGCGGCATGTTGGGCGCAGCACGATTGGGCGCGGCATGATTGGGCGCGGCATGTTGGGCGCGGCACGATTGGGCGCGGCATGATTGAGCGCGGCATGTTGGGCGCGGCACGATTGGGCGCGGCTGATTGGGCGCGGCACGATTGGGCGCGGCATGATTGGGCGCGGCATGTTGGGCGCGGCATGTTGGGCGCGGCACGATTGGGCGCGGCACGATTGGGCGCGGCACGATTGGGCGCGGCATGATTGGGCGCGGCATGTTGGGCGCGGCACGATTGGGCGCGGCACGATTGGGCGCGGCATGATTGGGCGCGGCATGTTGGGCGCGGCATGTTGGGCGCGGCACGATTGGGCGCGGCACGATTGGGCGCGGCACGATTGGGCGCGGCATGATTGAGCGCGGCATGTTGGGCGCGGCACGATTGGGCGCGGCTGATTGGGGCACGATTGGGCGCGGCATGATTGGGCGCGGCATGTTGGGCGCGGCATGTTGGGCGCGGCACGATTGGGCGCGGCATGATTGAGCGCGGCATGATTGAGCGCGGCATGTTGGGCGCGGCACGATTGGGCGCGGCACGATTGGGCGCTGCATGATTGGGCGCGGCATGTTGGGCGCGGCACGATTGGGCGCGGCACGATTGGGCGCGGCATGTTGGGCGCGGCACGATTGGGCGCGGCATGATTGAGCGCGGCATGTTGGGCGCGGCACGATTGGGCGCGGCTGATTGGGCGCGGCACGATTGGGCGCGGCATGATTGGGCGCGGCATGTTGGGCGCGGCATGTTGGGCGCGGCACGATTGGGCGCGGCTGATTGGTCGCGGCATGATTGGGCGCGGCATGTTGGGCGCGGCACGATTGGGCGCGGCACGATTGGGCGCGGCTGATTGGGCGCGGCATCATTGGGCGCGGCATGTTGGGCGCGGCATGTTGGGCGCGGCACGATTGGGCGCGGCACGATTGGGCGCGGCACGATTGGGCGCGGCACGATTGGGCGCGGCACGATTGGGCGCGGCATGATTGAGCGCGGCATGTTGGGCGCGGCACGATTGGGCGCGGCTGATTGGGCGCGGCACGATTGGGCGCGGCATGATTGGGCGCGGCATGTTGGGCGCGGCATGTTGGGCGCGGCATGATTGGGCGCGGCACGATTGGGCGCGGCATGATTGGGCGCGGCATGTTGGGCGCGGCACGATTGGGCGCGGCACGATTGGGCTCCATGATTGGGCGCGGCATGTTGGGCGCGGCACGATTGGGCGCGGCACGATTGGGCGCGGCACGATTGGGCGCGGCATGATTGGGCGCGGCATGTTGGGCGCGGCACGATTGGGCGCGGCATGATTGAGCGCGGCATGTTGGGCGCGGCACGATTGGGCGCGGCATGATTGGGCGCGGCATGTTGGGCGCAGCACGATTGGGCGCGGCATGATTGGGCGCGGCATGTTGGGCGCGGCACGATTGGGCGCGGCATGATTGAGCGCGGCATGTTGGGCGCGGCACGATTGGGCGCGGCTGATTGGGCGCGGCACGATTGGGCGCGGCATGATTGGGCGCGGCATGTTGGGCGCGGCATGTTGGGCGCGGCACGATTGGGCGCGGCACGATTGGGCGCGGCACGATTGGGCGCGGCTGATTGGTCGCGGCATGATTGGGCGCGGCATGATTGAGCGCGGCATGTTGGGCGCGGCACGATTGGGCGCGGCTGATTGGGCGCGGCATGATTGGGCGCGGCATGTTGGGCGCGGCTGATTGGGCGCGGCACGATTGGGCGCGGCATGATTGGGCGCGGCATGTTGGGCGCGGCATGTTGGGCGCGGCACGATTGGGCGCGGCATGATTGAGCGCGGCATGTTGGGCGCGGCACGATTGGGCGCGGCACGATTGGGCGCGGCTGATTGGGCGCGGCATGATTGGGCGCGGCATGTTGGGCGCGGCACGATTGGGCGCGGCACGATTGGGCGCGGCATGATTGGGCGCGGCACGATTGGGCGCGGCATGTTGGGCGCGGCACGATTAGGCGCGGCACGATTGGGCGCTGCATGATTGGGCGCGGCATGTTGGGCGCGGCACGATTGGGCGCGGCACGATTGGGCGCGGCACGATTGGGCGCGGCATGATTGGGCGCGGCATGATTGGGCGCGGCATGTTGGGCGCGGCATGTTGGGCGCGGCACGATTGGGCGCGGCATGATTGAGCGCGGCATGTTGGTCGCGGCACGATTGGGCGCGGCTGATTGGGCGCGGCACGATTGGGCGCGGCATGTTGGGCGCGGCACGATTGGGCGCGGCACGATTGGGCGCTGCATGATTGGGCGCGGCATGTTGGGCGCGGCACGATTGGGCGCGGCACGATTGGGCGCGGCACGATTGGGCGCGGCATGATTGGGCGCGGCATGTTGGGCGCGGCACGATTGGGCGCGGCATGATTGAGCGCGGCATGTTGGGCGCGGCACGATTGGGCGCGGCTGATTGGGCGCGGCTGATTGGTCGCGGCATGATTGGGCGCGGCATGTTGGGCGCGGCACGATTGGGCGCGGCACGATTGGGCGCGGCTGATTGGGCGCGGCATCATTGGGCGCGGCATGTTGGGCGCGGCATGTTGGGCGCGGCACGATTGGGCGCGGCATCATTGGGCGCGGCATGTTGGGCGCGGCATGTTGGGCGCGGCACGATTGGGCGCGGCACGATTGGGCGCGGCATGATTGGGCGCGGCATGTTGGGCGCGGCACGATTGGGCGCGGCTGATTGGGCGCGGCTGATTGGTCGCGGCATGATTGGGCGCGGCATGTTGGGCGCGGCACGATTGGGCGCGGCTGATTGGGCGCGGCACGATTGGGCGCGGCATGATTGGGCGCGGCATGTTGGGCGCGGCATGTTGGGCGCGGCATGATTGGGCGCGGCACGATTGGGCGCGGCATGATTGGGCGCGGCATGTTGGGCGCGGCACGATTGGGCGCGGCACGATTGGGCTCCATGATTGGGCGCGGCATGTTGGGCGCGGCACGATTGGGCGCGGCACGATTGGGCGCGGCACGATTGGGCGCGGCATGATTGGGCGCGGCATGTTGGGCGCGGCACGATTGGGCGCGGCATGATTGAGCGCGGCATGTTGGGCGCGGCACGATTGGGCGCGGCATGATTGGGCGCGGCATGTTGGGCGCAGCACGATTGGGCGCGGCATGATTGGGCGCGGCATGTTGGGCGCGGCACGATTGGGCGCGGCATGATTGAGCGCGGCATGTTGGGCGCGGCACGATTGGGCGCGGCTGATTGGGCGCGGCACGATTGGGCGCGGCATGATTGGGCGCGGCATGTTGGGCGCGGCATGTTGGGCGCGGCACGATTGGGCGCGGCACGATTGGGCGCGGCACGATTGGGCGCGGCATGATTGGGCGCGGCATGTTGGGCGCGGCACGATTGGGCGCGGCACGATTGGGCGCGGCATGATTGGGCGCGGCATGTTGGGCGCGGCATGTTGGGCGCGGCATGTTGGGCGCGGCACGATTGGGCGCGGCACGATTGGGCGCGGCACGATTGGGCGCGGCATGATTGAGCGCGGCATGTTGGGCGCGGCACGATTGGGCGCGGCTGATTGGGGCACGATTGGGCGCGGCATGATTGGGCGCGGCATGTTGGGCGCGGCATGTTGGGCGCGGCACGATTGGGCGCGGCATGATTGAGCGCGGCATGTTGGGCGCGGCACGATTGGGCGCGGCACGATTGGGCGCTGCATGATTGGGCGCGGCATGTTGGGCGCGGCACGATTGGGCGCGGCACGATTGGGCGCGGCACGATTGGGCGCGGCATGATTGGGCGCGGCATGTTGGGCGCGGCACGATTGGGCGCGGCATGATTGAGCGCGGCATGTTGGGCGCGGCACGATTGGGCGCGGCTGATTGGGCGCGGCACGATTGGGCGCGGCATGATTGGGCGCGGCATGTTGGGCGCGGCACGATTGGGCGCGGCATGATTGAGCGCGGCATGTTGGGCGCGGCACGATTGGGCGCGGCTGATTGGGCGCGGCATGATTGGGCGCGGCATGTTGGGCGCGGCTGATTGGGCGCGGCACGATTGGGCGCGGCATGATTGGGCGCGGCATGTTGGGCGCGGCATGTTGGGCGCGGCACGATTGGGCGCGGCATGATTGAGCGCGGCATGTTGGGCGCGGCACGATTGGGCGCGGCACGATTGGGCGCGGCTGATTGGGCGCGGCATGATTGGGCGCGGCATGTTGGGCGCGGCACGATTGGGCGCGGCACGATTGGGCGCGGCATGATTGGGCGCGGCACGATTGGGCGCGGCATGATTGGACGCGGACGAATGGGCGCGGCACGATTGGACGCGGCATGATTGGGCGCAGCATGATTGGGAGCGGTATGATTGGACGCAGATGAATGGACGCGGCACGATTAAGCGCGGCATGATTGGGCGCGACACGAATGGGCGCGGCATGATTGGGCGCGGCACGAATGGGCGCGGCACGATTGGGCGCGGCACGATTGGGCCGGGCAAACAGTTGACAATTTCAAAGTGAAGCTCGGCGGGCATAAATCGTCGCGACATCTCCTTACGTTAAAATAATTAAAAATGAAAACCATGAAATAAAAATTCGTTGACACTGGAAGACACAGAATTAAAGCCAAAAATATCTATTTTGGCCATGTTTAAGTGGTTCAAACATTTTTCCTAAACCTTTGACCTATTTTTCCGAGCTTAGCTCGTTAAGACAAAGCGATTGGTATATAATTATGCAGTTTTGTAGTGGGGCGTTCATTGCAGTTTATCCCATTAAAATTATAACTTTACATTAAAGGGCATAATGATTTCAAGAAATCTTGGGTTATGACAGAATAGTTTTTCCAATTAATTGCCAAGTTCCAAAAATTAGTATAGCAAATAATAAAAGAAATAAGCATAGGTAGGTGGTATTTAGAATTAAATAAAAATTAAAAACATAGGTAAATTAAAATACAATTGGTACAAATGAAAAATAATAATTTTAGAAATGGAACTTTTGCGTTTTCATTTGATCACTTGATCGGTCTCGTTCAATCAAACATCGAATTGAAACTCAGCGGGCATCCCATGTGCAATCGTGGAAGACCTTTCAATATTTTTACTGAAAATAAATAGATTCCCGAATACGTACCACCCACAAACAATCAGCAGAATGACAACAAGGACAAAAGGTTCAAAGATGCAACGACTCGAAAATGTTGAAGACGTACGATTTTCGAAATCTGTTTTAAGTAATAAACATAATCTTTCTAATTGTTCTGGTCGGTCTATCCGTGAAAGCATATTTGTGTTCATGATCCCACCCCCCTCTCCCCGGATTTTTTCAAAATTTGTGATTAGAAGTTTATAAGAACGAAATACTTTTCGGTTCTAATTTAACAAAAAACTACCGGCGGACACCATTTGCTTTGCCTGAACATTCATGTTCGTGATGCCAACGTAGCACAAGCAGGAATCTTTGCCCAACTCAAACCCATGTTCCAAACGTTTTTTCGCACAGATTTCTAAACTTTGCTCCGCCACGCAGCCCCATTCGGTGACGCTGTTGTTCGGCTTTGTCACTTTAAATAAATTATTACCAAAAATGAAGCATAAATTTATGATAAAAATTCATTGACCTGACGTGCAGTTGAACAGGAAGCAGAATTTTTTTCCTTTGGGGCATTTTTCTCCAAAAGTTTGATTCTTTTCCGGAGTTTCCACTGCTTGAATGCAGCCATGCGAAAGCTCAGTTGTTGTGGGAGTGGTGGTCCTACTGGTGGTGGTAGTTGTAGTGGTTGTTGTGGTGGTCGTTGTGGTAGTGGTAGTTGTTGGAGCCGGTGTCGTGGACACTGTAATTCGTACAGTAATAAAATACTATTAGAATAAGCATACCGTCGATTTCAAAACTCATGTGTTCGTTGGACATGTCGACGCCTTCTTCTCCGACTTGGCATTTGCACGCAAAGCCTTCAGCTTTAAAAGGTCGTCCACGCGCCACTGAAGCCCGGTCCTTCGGACATTGGTCCGGGCTTGAAACGACGAAACCGCAGCCCCAGTCAATGCGGGTTTTATAACCTGAAAAGTTAAAAATAATATGCTTAGATCCAAAATAAATGGTTTAAAATCGCATTCTGCTTTATTAAGTTAGTTACCGTTCGAACAGTTCATGAAATAACAGCGCGGAGGAGAAGTTTCCCTGGGGCATAAAGATTCAAAGCTTTGCGTGTGGGGGCTCAGTTCGTGCTTGTACGCGCGCTTGCATTTCAGTCCATAGACCTAAAATAATCAAATTGCTTTCAGCGATTGAATCCAATCGATAATCAAAAAATGGATGCTAATTGAAGCAGTACATCAAATTCCTCCTAATTATCTCATTATAAACTTTTGCTTCTACCGCCTAAACTGGAGTTGAGCTATTGGTTTCGGGTTTCGAAAAGTCACCCGGGGTCCATTCCGCTCTAGTTTAAGCCTGGGATAGACCCGAACGCTTAAAAACCGGAAATTCATGATCCCCCGAGTGGTAAGGGAGCAACGCTTGAAACCAGTAGAAATAGTTTTCAAACCACATTGCCAAATCAAATTACAGATTCTGGATTGGGTCCAAAAATTTCTTAAAAGTTCCGGATCCGGCCTCAAAAATGCCCGAAAACCTCAGGCCCGTGTTGAATTATTCCACGAATTCCAAATCTTTGTATGCACTCACGTCGTGTGCCGGCAGAGTGCAGAGAAAGACGGCAAAGCTGAGGACCAGCTGGGAACGGGCGCAAAATTTGGACATTTTTGGCAAAACTAAAAAGGATAAAAACATTTTAAAAGGAATTATTCCACTCCATTTTCTAAATGTGATGTGACCAATCGGAACTGATTGCTCTGCTTTGATGTGACCCTTTTAAACGGAATTCTCTGCTTTCGGTTTTCCTTTCCCACAATTTAATGATGACGAATCATCCGCCGATGGCTTGTCGGAATCGGGGCGAATATAATATGTTAATTTGATAGCTAACTGATGGGAAATGCAGAAACCAACCGCCGTCCCCGGCAATCGCTGTTTTGCAAATGACGTCATTAGAGAATTGAATATTAATTATTAGTGTTCGGCAGGGTACGGTAATTAATATTGCGGTATTTTCGATATTTTAACCGAATTTGGGATTTCTGTATATTTTCGGTATTAATGGGGGTTTTCGTTATTCGGTATAATAGCAATACCGAAAATATACAGAAATCCCAAATTCTGTTAAAATATCGAAAATACCGCAATATTAATTACCGTACCCTGCCGAACACTAATAATTAATATTCAATTCTCCAATGACGTCATTTGCAAAACAGCGATTGCCGGGGACGGCGGTTGGTTTCTGCATTTCCCATCAGTTAGCTATCAAATTAACATATTATATTCGCCCCGATTCCGACAAGCCATCGGCGGATGATTCGTCATCATTAAATTGTGGGAAAGGAAAACCGAAAGCAGAGAATTCCGTTTAAAAGGGTCACATCAAAGCAGAGCAATCAGTTCCGATTGGTCACATCACATTTAGAAAATGGAGTGGAATAATTCCTTTTAAAATGTTTTTATCCTTTTTAGTTTTGCCAAAAATGTCCAAATTTTGCGCCCGTTCCCAGCTGGTCCTCAGCTTTGCCGTCTTTCTCTGCACTCTGCCGGCACACGACGTGAGTGCATACAAAGATTTGGAATTCGTGGAATAATTCAACACGGGCCTGAGGTTTTCGGGCATTTTTGAGGCCGGATCCGGAACTTTTAAGAAATTTTTGGACCCAATCCAGAATCTGTAATTTGATTTGGCAATGTGGTTTGAAAACTATTTCTACTGGTTTCAAGCGTTGCTCCCTTACCACTCGGGGGATCATGAATTTCCGGTTTTTAAGCGTTCGGGTCTATCCCAGGCTTAAACTAGAGCGGAATGGACCCCGGGTGACTTTTCGAAACCCGAAACCAATAGCTCAACTCCAGTTTAGGCGGTAGAAGCAAAAGTTTATAATGAGATAATTAGGAGGAATTTGATGTACTGCTTCAATTAGCATCCATTTTTTGATTATCGATTGGATTCAATCGCTGAAAGCAATTTGATTATTTTAGCTCTATGGACTGAAATGCAAGCGCGCGTACAAGCACGAACTGAGCCCCCACACGCAAAGCTTTGAATCTTTATGCCCCAGGGAAACTTCTCCTCCGCGCTGTTATTTCATGAACTGTTCGAACGGTAACTAACTTAATAAAGCAGAATGCGATTTTAAACCATTTATTTTGGATCTAAGCATATTATTTTTAACTTTTCAGGTTATAAAACCCGCATTGACTGGGGCTGCGGTTTCGTCGTTTCAAGCCCGGACCAATGTCCGAAGGACCGGGCTTCAGTGGCGCGTGGACGACCTTTTAAAGCTGAAGGCTTTGCGTGCAAATGCCAAGTCGGAGAAGAAGGCGTCGACATGTCCAACGAACACATGAGTTTTGAAATCGACGGTATGCTTATTCTAATAGTATTTTATTACTGTACGAATTACAGTGTCCACGACACCGGCTCCAACAACTACCACTACCACAACGACCACCACAACAACCACTACAACTACCACCACCAGTAGGACCACCACTCCCACAACAACTGAGCTTTCGCATGTCTGCATTCAAGCAGTGGAAACTCCGGAAAAGAATCAAACTTTTGGAGAAAAATGCCCCAAAGGAAAAAAATTCTGCTTCCTGTTCAACTGCACGTCAGGTCAATGAATTTTTATCATAAATTTATGCTTCATTTTTGGTAATAATTTATTTAAAGTGACAAAGCCGAACAACAGCGTCACCGAATGGGGCTGCGTGGCGGAGCAAAGTTTAGAAATCTGTGCGAAAAAACGTTTGGAACATGGGTTTGAGTTGGGCAAAGATTCCTGCTTGTGCTACGTTGGCATCACGAACATGAATGTTCAGGCAAAGCAAATGGTGTCCGCCGGTAGTTTTTTGTTAAATTAGAACCGAAAAGTATTTCGTTCTTATAAACTTCTAATCACAAATTTTGAAAAAATCCGGGGAGAGGGGGGTGGGATCATGAACACAAATATGCTTTCACGGATAGACCGACCAGAACAATTAGAAAGATTATGTTTATTACTTAAAACAGATTTCGAAAATCGTACGTCTTCAACATTTTCGAGCCGTTGCATCTTTGAACCTTTTGTCCTTGTTGTCATTCTGCTGATTGTTTGTGGGTGGTACGTATTCGGGAATCTATTTATTTTCAGTAAAAATATTGAAAGGTCTTCCACGATTGCACATGGGATGCCCGCTGAGTTTCAATTCGATGTTTGATTGAACGAGACCGATCAAGTGATCATGAAAACGCCAAAGTTCCATTTCTAAAATTATTATTTTTCATTTGTACCAAATTGTATTTTAATTTACCTATGTTTTAATTTTTATTTAAATCTAAATACCACCTACCTATGCTTATTTCTTTTATTATTTGCTATACTAATTTTTGGAACTTGGCAATTAATTGGAAAAACTATTCTGTCAAACCCAAGATTTCTTGAAATCATTATGCCCTTTAATGTAAAGTTATAATTTTAATGGGATAATCTGCAATGAACGCCCCACTACAAAACTGCATAATTATATACCAATCGCTTTGTCTTAACGAGCTAAGCTCGGAAAAATAGGTCAAAGGTTTAGGAAAAATGTTTGAACCACTTAAACATGGCCAAAATAGATATTTTTGGCTTTAATTCTGTGTCTTCCAGTGTCAACGAATTTTTATTTCATGGTTTTCATTTTTAATTATTTTAACGTAAGGAGATGTCGCGACGATTTATGCCCGCCGAGCTTCACTTTGAAATTGTCAAGTGTTTGCCCGGCCCAATCGTGCCGCGCCCAATCGTGCCGCGCCCAATCATGCCGCGCCCATTCGTGTCGCGCCCAATCATGCCGCGCTTAATCGTGCCGCGTCCATTCATCTGCGTCCAATCATACCGCTCCCAATCATGCTGCGCCCAATCATGCCGCGTCCAATCGTGCCGCGCCCATTCCTCCGCGTCCAATCATGCCGCGCCCAATCGTGCCGCGCCCAATCATGCCGCGCCCAATCGTGCCGCGCCCAATCGTGCCGCGCCCAACATGCCGCGCCCAATCATGCCGCGCCCAATCGTGCCGCGCCCAACATGCCGCGCCCAATCATGCAGCGCCCAATCGTGCCGCGCCCAATCGTGCCGCGCCCAACATGCCGCGCCCAATCATGCCGCGCCTAATCATGCCGCGCCCAATCGTGCCGCGCCCATTCGTGTCGCGCCCAATCATGCCGCGCTTAATCGTGCCGCGTCCATTCATCTGCGTCCAATCATACCGCTCCCAATCATGCTGCGCCCAATCATGCCGCGTCCAATCGTGCCGCGCCCATTCCTCCGCGTCCAATCATGCCGCGCCCAATCGTGCCGCGCCCAATCATGCCGCGCCCAATCGTGCCGCGCCCAATCGTGCCGCGCCCAACATGCCGCGCCCAATCATGCCGCGCCCAATCGTGCCGCGCCCAACATGCCGCGCCCAATCATGCAGCGCCCAATCGTGCCGCGCCCAATCGTGCCGCGCCCAACATGCCGCGCCCAATCATGCCGCGCCTAATCATGCCGCGCCCAATCGTGCTGCGCCCAACATGCCGCGTCCAATCATGCCGCGCCCAATCGTGCCGCGCCCAATCATGCCGCGCCCATTCGTGTCGCGCCCAATCATGCCGCGCTTAATCGTGCCGCGTCCATTCATCTGCGTCCAATCATACCGCTCCCAATCATGCTGCGCCCAATCATGCCGCGTCCAATCGTGCCGCGCCCATTCCTCCGCGTCCAATCATGCCGCGCCCAATCGTGCCGCGCCCAATCATGCCGCGCCCAATCGTGCCGCGCCCAATCGTGCCGCGCCCAACATGCCGCGCCCAATCATGCCGCGCCCAATCGTGCCGCGCCCAACATGCCGCGCCCAATCATGCAGCGCCCAATCGTGCCGCGCCCAATCGTGCCGCGCCCAACATGCCGCGCCCAATCATGCCGCGCCTAATCATGCCGCGCCCAATCGTGCCGCGCCCAACATGCCGCGTCCAATTCGGTATAATAGCAATACCGAAAATATACAGAAATCCCAAATTCTGTTAAAATATCGAAAATACCGCAATATTAATTACCGTACCCTGCCGAACACTAATAATTAATATTCAATTCTCCAATGACGTCATTTGCAAAACAGCGATTGCCGGGGACGGCGGTTGGTTTCTGCATTTCCCATCAGTTAGCTATCAAATTAACATATTATATTCGCCCCGATTCCGACAAGCCATCGGCGGATGATTCGTCATCATTAAATTGTGGGAAAGGAAAACCGAAAGCAGAGAATTCCGTTTAAAAGGGTCACATCAAAGCAGAGCAATCAGTTCCGATTGGTCACATCACATTTAGAAAATGGAGTGGAATAATTCCTTTTAAAATGTTTTTATCCTTTTTAGTTTTGCCAAAAATGTCCAAATTTTGCGCCCGTTCCCAGCTGGTCCTCAGCTTTGCCGTCTTTCTCTGCACTCTGCCGGCACACGACGTGAGTGCATACAAAGATTTGGAATTCGTGGAATAATTCAACACGGGCCTGAGGTTTTCGGGCATTTTTGAGGCCGGATCCGGAACTTTTAAGAAATTTTTGGACCCAATCCAGAATCTGTAATTTGATTTGGCAATGTGGTTTGAAAACTATTTCTACTGGTTTCAAGCGTTGCTCCCTTACCACTCGGGGGATCATGAATTTCCGGTTTTTAAGCGTTCGGGTCTATCCCAGGCTTAAACTAGAGCGGAATGGACCCCGGGTGACTTTTCGAAACCCGAAACCAATAGCTCAACTCCAGTTTAGGCGGTAGAAGCAAAAGTTTATAATGAGATAATTAGGAGGAATTTGATGTACTGCTTCAATTAGCATCCATTTTTTGATTATCGATTGGATTCAATCGCTGAAAGCAATTTGATTATTTTAGCTCTATGGACTGAAATGCAAGCGCGCGTACAAGCACGAACTGAGCCCCCACACGCAAAGCTTTGAATCTTTATGCCCCAGGGAAACTTCTCCTCCGCGCTGTTATTTCATGAACTGTTCGAACGGTAACTAACTTAATAAAGCAGAATGCGATTTTAAACCATTTATTTTGGATCTAAGCATATTATTTTTAACTTTTCAGGTTATAAAACCCGCATTGACTGGGGCTGCGGTTTCGTCGTTTCAAGCCCGGACCAATGTCCGAAGGACCGGGCTTCAGTGGCGCGTGGACGACCTTTTAAAGCTGAAGGCTTTGCGTGCAAATGCCAAGTCGGAGAAGAAGGCGTCGACATGTCCAACGAACACATGAGTTTTGAAATCGACGGTATGCTTATTCTAATAGTATTTTATTACTGTACGAATTACAGTGTCCACGACTCCGGCTCCAACCAATTTTCAAAAAAACAAACATTTTAGAGGGGGAGGGAGGAGGGTGGGTTCGGCGGTGTCGTTTACTTTGACTCTTATTTGTTAAGAGATTTGCAACCAAAAACTTCAAATTGACATAATTAAGGAGCACTATTTTTCGGGAAATTCTTTTTTTTTTCTAAAAATTAGTTTCTCACAAAGTCTAAAATTTTTACAGGTTTTTTTTTTGCGAATAGGGTTTGACGAGAGCAGCCCGGAAATATCATTCATTTTGAAAAAATTTTTTTTTAGAAGTTTATTTGGTATTTTTTTGAATTTTCAACAAAATTTTAAACTATTTGCAACCATGGGTCGCGTCGGGTCAGGCCGGGGACGGGGAAAACCGGGGATCCCCGGCCATTCTCATCCCCGACCCCGGTCCCCGGTTTGCTATCCCCGAAAACGTGGATCCCTGGTACTCATACCCGGCCGGGGATGAAAATGCACCCCTAAAGATGGCATCACATCAAGAATTTAATTAATTATTATTGATTTACTGTTTGAATTTTGGCTGAGACGTGCTTTTTGACAAAAGATTTCACTTCTTCTTAGGTTAATTCTCCCAAATAAATCGATGGTCTATTGGTTTGTCTTCCCGCAAGTCTTATGTTGCGGTCTGGTTCGGACCCTCTTAGCGGCTACTAATTTTTAATTTATTTTAGTTCTGTCGCGTGTGGTCTCCCACTAAAAGAAATTTTTTTAAATTAAAATACCACCTCCGACTAGGGTTGTCGGTTCTGAACCGACCGAACCAGACCGAACCGTAGAACCGGGATTTTTTCGGTTTGGTTCTCGGTTCGGTTCGGATACCCGAAGAATTCCCAGGAACCGACAACCCTACCGCCGACCCTTCTTTCATCACATCCGTTTGAATTGTTGCTTCAATTTTCTTAACAAAAATTGCCAATTTTTGAAAAAATTTCTCCGACGGCGCCTGTCGGCACCGCCGGGCTCTCCTCCCCAAAAATTAAATCTTTGGGGTGCATATTTTCCATAAGAAAAGCCTTTTCCTAGGGGTGCACTTTGATTTAAAGAAATGTCGATTTAAAAAAAAGTCTCCCAAAAAATTGCTTTTTTCAAAAATGCACCCCTAAAAATGGATTTTTGTCTGATTGGGATTAAAGATGCTACGCCAATTTTGCCCCCTTCAATTCAATCAACTTCAACGACGGCAACTTCTGTTCCGCCAACTTCTTCGACAGGTTCTTCTCCAAAAAAAAAAAATTCGAAAAGCTTGAAGAATTAAATCCAAATTGATTATTTCGAGATAAAATGTTTAAGAGATTTTAGAAATATTTTTGAAAATCTGACAAATATTTAACCTAAACAGAGAATAAGCCGCCACATGAAACGACATTGTCATTGGCCAATCGCCGCTGCATTATCCATTTTACAACATTCATTATGCCCATTTTTCTTGCATTTGGTTTGGTTCATTTTTGGCAATTAATTAATTACCCCTAATTAGTAATTACTTTTTAAAACAAAAATGCGCCCGCCCATTGTTTTAAGTGATTGGCGCTGAAGGAGTTCACTTTGATGTTTGAGTTGATCGCCACCGCTAATGATGATGAGATGAAGAATTCTCCTAATCCACTTAAATTTAATTAATGAACCCACAAAAAATTTAAACGGATCAATTTGCTTTGAATGGATTATTTTAAAATGATTTTTTTGTGTTTCTTTACAATTTTTATATCCAATACTTTGATTAAATTTGATTTTGGCGCAAGACCGCTAGGGAAAAAAATCCCCGATCTTAAAAAATTTTCTAGAAAAATCAATTTGAGGGATGAATAGACCACAAAATTCTCTACAAAAGCTAAAAAACCGTTAAGCTCTGCGATTTTTCTCCGATCAGCTACAAGATGATGCACAACACACGGCACCGACCGTCCATTGGGGTACTGTAGTCAGAATAATTGTTGAACGTAAAATCGTTATTTCTCGCTTGAAATGACCGTTTTTATTTACTTAGACATTGATAAAATTAATTTAATAATTTATTTCACAAATTAGCGGGAGTCGGAAGTTCAAACTAGCGAAACAGGAGCGGGATCCCGTTAAAATCCCACGGGTGTCTCACTCTCGCCGATCGTCTCGACCAATTCACTGTAAATTTTGGCCTCAAATTAGGTTGCCCCGACCCCTCGGGGCGGGAAAGTTGGGGGTCGTAGAGGTCGGGGTAAGCCTAAGTTTAAAGATCATCAGAGCATTCAGCTGACAAATGATGTCACTTTTTGCATTCATTTGTTTTAATAACCAAATTGGAATTTTTAGTCAATTTTAATAACCAAATTGGCATTTGTAGTCAATTTTAATAACCAAATTGGCATTTTTAGTCAATTTAATAAAGCATTTTTAGGCAATTTTAATAACCAAATTGGCATTTGTAGTCAATTTTAATAACCAAATTGGCATTTTTAGTCAATTTAATAAAGCATTTTTAGGCAATTTTAATAACCAAATTGGCATTTGTAGTCAATTTTAATAACCAAATTGGCATTTTTAGTCAATTTAATAAAGCATTTTTAGGCAATTTTAATAACCAAATTGGCATTTGTAGTCAATTTTAATAACCAAATTGGCATTTTTAGTCAATTTAATAAAGCATTTTTAGGCAATTTTAATAACCAAATTGGCATTTGTAGTCAATTTTAATAACCAAATTGGCATTTTTAGTCAATTTAATAAAGCATTTTTAGGCAATTTTAATAACCAAATTGGCATTTGTAGTCAATTTTAATAACCAAATTGGCATTTTTAGTCAATTTAATAAAGCATTTTTAGGCAATTTTAATAACCAAATTGGCATTTGTAGTCAATTTTAATAACCAAATTGGCATTTTTAGTCAATTTTAATAACCAAATAAAATCCAACTAACAAAACAATTCAACTCAATGACCTATTCAACAAATGGCCTGTTAACAAAATGCGCGATAGATTTTGTTTTTGCCAAACGCCAAATTAATTTTCCATTTTATTTTAAAGTTCAAAAATCGTGCAAATTTAGCCGCTTGAATATCAATAGCCCAATCGCGTCCTGTTAGAAATTTTGCAATAATCCGGTTTTGCTAATGCCGAATTAACGCGATCGTCGTTTTTGTTAAAAGATCAAAGAACATCCAAATTTAATTAAATAAATGCTCTTTTTATGTTGACCAATTTGGTAAGTTATTTCAATGGTGATATTGGTTTTTTTACTAAATAAAATTTATAAAAAAACTAAAATTTTCACTTAATTTCTCTCAATAAGTTAATCAAACGCAGACGAATAAAATCAAATTCAATCAATTCTTTTCCGTTTTTTCCCAAAATATCCCTGATCAGAGCCCTAAATTAATTCTAAAAATGTCGGACAACGCAAGCGAATCGGAGCGGCAACAGCAAATGCAGGAAATGTGAGTTTATTTCCTAATTAGTCAAATCAAAAGCCAGGAATTTTCTAATTAATCGGGATAAATCCATTCGATGAATAAGAAATAAGAAGAATCTTTAGGGGAAAAAGCCAAGCGGTTCAATTCGTTTTTAAAAACTTCAATGTAAAAAACCACCCAAAATCGAAGTTTTTGTAATTTATTGAAATAACTTTTTCAGGAATTTTCTAATTGTTTAGCTTTAGCTTAACAATAGCCTTTAAAAGCTTAGAGCTTTCTAATGACATCTTGATTGTTTGATTTGGTTGAGTTTAAAAAAAGTTATAGCCTTTCAAAGTTGCTGGCACTGAACCGTGTGGCACTGAACCGGTGCGTACCCAAAAACCGGGACCATTATAAGGGGATTTTAAAGAAATTTTGAAAAACCGGGACCAAAGTTTTAGTAGCAAAATGGGAAAAATTGACCATTTCAGTACTGGTCCCGGTCCCGTCCAACCCTAGTTAAAATCCATGAATTTTTCCTCAATGCAAAAATTTAGCCCGTGTAAGCCCGTGTCAAAACACACGGGCAAGAGCTACGGGCAAGGGTTACCATCTCAGACACAAGTGAAAATTTATAAAAATATTTTATTAATTGGAATTTAAAATATATATATATATATTTTTTTAATGAAAATTATGTTTGAAAATTTGTTTTTTTCCGTTTCCGTTATTCAAAATTTATTTTTGGAAGCGGAACCGCCAAAAAATGGCTGCTGGCATTAGAAATTGAATCCAAGTCTCAAGAATGTGCATATATTTTCCAAACCGAACACTAATAATTAATATTCAATTCTCCAATGACGTCATTTGCAAAACAGCGATTGCCGGGGACGGCGGTTGGTTTCTGCATTTCCCATCAGTTAGCTATCAAATTAACATATTATATTCGCCCCGATTCCGACAAGCCATCGGCGGATGATTCGTCATCATTAAATTGTGGGAAAGGAAAACCGAAAGCAGAGAATTCCGTTTAAAAGGGTCACATCAAAGCAGAGCAATCAGTTCCGATTGGTCACATCACATTTAGAAAATGGAGTGGAATAATTCCTTTTAAAATGTTTTTATCCTTTTTAGTTTTGCCAAAAATGTCCAAATTTTGCGCCCGTTCCCAGCTGGTCCTCAGCTTTGCCGTCTTTCTCTGCACTCTGCCGGCACACGACGTGAGTGCATACAAAGATTTGGAATTCGTGGAATAATTCAACACGGGCCTGAGGTTTTCGGGCATTTTTGAGGCCGGATCCGGAACTTTTAAGAAATTTTTGGACCCAATCCAGAATCTGTAATTTGATTTGGCAATGTGGTTTGAAAACTATTTCTACTGGTTTCAAGCGTTGCTCCCTTACCACTCGGGGGATCATGAATTTCCGGTTTTTAAGCGTTCGGGTCTATCCCAGGCTTAAACTAGAGCGGAATGGACCCCGGGTGACTTTTCGAAACCCGAAACCAATAGCTCAACTCCAGTTTAGGCGGTAGAAGCAAAAGTTTATAATGAGATAATTAGGAGGAATTTGATGTACTGCTTCAATTAGCATCCATTTTTTGATTATCGATTGGATTCAATCGCTGAAAGCAATTTGATTATTTTAGCTCTATGGACTGAAATGCAAGCGCGCGTACAAGCACGAACTGAGCCCCCACACGCAAAGCTTTGAATCTTTATGCCCCAGGGAAACTTCTCCTCCGCGCTGTTATTTCATGAACTGTTCGAACGGTAACTAACTTAATAAAGCAGAATGCGATTTTAAACCATTTATTTTGGATCTAAGCATATTATTTTTAACTTTTCAGGTTATAAAACCCGCATTGACTGGGGCTGCGGTTTCGTCGTTTCAAGCCCGGACCAATGTCCGAAGGACCGGGCTTCAGTGGCGCGTGGACGACCTTTTAAAGCTGAAGGCTTTGCGTGCAAATGCCAAGTCGGAGAAGAAGGCGTCGACATGTCCAACGAACACATGAGTTTTGAAATCGACGGTATGCTTATTCTAATAGTATTTTATTACTGTACGAATTACAGTGTCCACGACACCGGCTCCAACAACTACCACTACCACAACGACCACCACAACAACCACTACAACTACCACCACCAGTAGGACCACCACTCCCACAACAACTGAGCTTTCGCATGTCTGCATTCAAGCAGTGGAAACTCCGGAAAAGAATCAAACTTTTGGAGAAAAATGCCCCAAAGGAAAAAAATTCTGCTTCCTGTTCAACTGCACGTCAGGTCAATGAATTTTTATCATAAATTTATGCTTCATTTTTGGTAATAATTTATTTAAAGTGACAAAGCCGAACAACAGCGTCACCGAATGGGGCTGCGTGGCGGAGCAAAGTTTAGAAATCTGTGCGAAAAAACGTTTGGAACATGGGTTTGAGTTGGGCAAAGATTCCTGCTTGTGCTACGTTGGCATCACGAACATGAATGTTCAGGCAAAGCAAATGGTGTCCGCCGGTAGTTTTTTGTTAAATTAGAACCGAAAAGTATTTCGTTCTTATAAACTTCTAATCACAAATTTTGAAAAAATCCGGGGAGAGGGGGGTGGGATCATGAACACAAATATGCTTTCACGGATAGACCGACCAGAACAATTAGAAAGATTATGTTTATTACTTAAAACAGATTTCGAAAATCGTACGTCTTCAACATTTTCGAGCCGTTGCATCTTTGAACCTTTTGTCCTTGTTGTCATTCTGCTGATTGTTTGTGGGTGGTACGTATTCGGGAATCTATTTATTTTCAGTAAAAATATTGAAAGGTCTTCCACGATTGCACATGGGATGCCCGCTGAGTTTCAATTCGATGTTTGATTGAACGAGACCGATCAAGTGATCATGAAAACGCCAAAGTTCCATTTCTAAAATTATTATTTTTCATTTGTACCAAATTGTATTTTAATTTACCTATGTTTTAATTTTTATTTAAATCTAAATACCACCTACCTATGCTTATTTCTTTTATTATTTGCTATACTAATTTTTGGAACTTGGCAATTAATTGGAAAAACTATTCTGTCAAACCCAAGATTTCTTGAAATCATTATGCCCTTTAATGTAAAGTTATAATTTTAATGGGATAATCTGCAATGAACGCCCCACTACAAAACTGCATAATTATATACCAATCGCTTTGTCTTAACGAGCTAAGCTCGGAAAAATAGGTCAAAGGTTTAGGAAAAATGTTTGAACCACTTAAACATGGCCAAAATAGATATTTTTGGCTTTAATTCTGTGTCTTCCAGTGTCAACGAATTTTTATTTCATGGTTTTCATTTTTAATTATTTTAACGTAAGGAGATGTCGCGACGATTTATGCCCGCCGAGCTTCACTTTGAAATTGTCAAGTGTTTGCCCGGCCCAATCGTGCCGCGCCCAATCGTGCCGCGCCCAATCATGCCGCGCCCATTCGTGTCGCGCCCAATCATGCCGCGCTTAATCGTGCCGCGTCCATTCATCTGCGTCCAATCATACCGCTCCCAATCATGCTGCGCCCAATCATGCCGCGTCCAATCGTGCCGCGCCCATTCCTCCGCGTCCAATCATGCCGCGCCCAATCGTGCCGCGCCCAATCATGCCGCGCCCAATCGTGCCGCGCCCAATCGTGCCGCGCCCAACATGCCGCGCCCAATCATGCCGCGCCCAATCGTGCCGCGCCCAACATGCCGCGCCCAATCATGCAGCGCCCAATCGTGCCGCGCCCAATCGTGCCGCGCCCAACATGCCGCGCCCAATCATGCCGCGCCTAATCATGCCGCGCCCAATCGTGCTGCGCCCAACATGCCGCGTCCAATCATGCCGCGCCCAATCGTGCCGCGCCCAATCATGCCGCGCCCATTCGTGTCGCGCCCAATCATGCCGCGCTTAATCGTGCCGCGTCCATTCATCTGCGTCCAATCATACCGCTCCCAATCATGCTGCGCCCAATCATGCCGCGTCCAATCGTGCCGCGCCCATTCCTCCGCGTCCAATCATGCCGCGCCCAATCGTGCCGCGCCCAATCATGCCGCGCCCAATCGTGCCGCGCCCAATCGTGCCGCGCCCAACATGCCGCGCCCAATCATGCCGCGCCCAATCGTGCCGCGCCCAACATGCCGCGCCCAATCATGCAGCGCCCAATCGTGCCGCGCCCAATCGTGCCGCGCCCAACATGCCGCGCCCAATCATGCCGCGCCTAATCATGCCGCGCCCAATCGTGCCGCGCCCAACATGCCGCGTCCAATTCGGTATAATAGCAATACCGAAAATATACAGAAATCCCAAATTCTGTTAAAATATCGAAAATACCGCAATATTAATTACCGTACCCTGCCGAACACTAATAATTAATATTCAATTCTCCAATGACGTCATTTGCAAAACAGCGATTGCCGGGGACGGCGGTTGGTTTCTGCATTTCCCATCAGTTAGCTATCAAATTAACATATTATATTCGCCCCGATTCCGACAAGCCATCGGCGGATGATTCGTCATCATTAAATTGTGGGAAAGGAAAACCGAAAGCAGAGAATTCCGTTTAAAAGGGTCACATCAAAGCAGAGCAATCAGTTCCGATTGGTCACATCACATTTAGAAAATGGAGTGGAATAATTCCTTTTAAAATGTTTTTATCCTTTTTAGTTTTGCCAAAAATGTCCAAATTTTGCGCCCGTTCCCAGCTGGTCCTCAGCTTTGCCGTCTTTCTCTGCACTCTGCCGGCACACGACGTGAGTGCATACAAAGATTTGGAATTCGTGGAATAATTCAACACGGGCCTGAGGTTTTCGGGCATTTTTGAGGCCGGATCCGGAACTTTTAAGAAATTTTTGGACCCAATCCAGAATCTGTAATTTGATTTGGCAATGTGGTTTGAAAACTATTTCTACTGGTTTCAAGCGTTGCTCCCTTACCACTCGGGGGATCATGAATTTCCGGTTTTTAAGCGTTCGGGTCTATCCCAGGCTTAAACTAGAGCGGAATGGACCCCGGGTGACTTTTCGAAACCCGAAACCAATAGCTCAACTCCAGTTTAGGCGGTAGAAGCAAAAGTTTATAATGAGATAATTAGGAGGAATTTGATGTACTGCTTCAATTAGCATCCATTTTTTGATTATCGATTGGATTCAATCGCTGAAAGCAATTTGATTATTTTAGCTCTATGGACTGAAATGCAAGCGCGCGTACAAGCACGAACTGAGCCCCCACACGCAAAGCTTTGAATCTTTATGCCCCAGGGAAACTTCTCCTCCGCGCTGTTATTTCATGAACTGTTCGAACGGTAACTAACTTAATAAAGCAGAATGCGATTTTAAACCATTTATTTTGGATCTAAGCATATTATTTTTAACTTTTCAGGTTATAAAACCCGCATTGACTGGGGCTGCGGTTTCGTCGTTTCAAGCCCGGACCAATGTCCGAAGGACCGGGCTTCAGTGGCGCGTGGACGACCTTTTAAAGCTGAAGGCTTTGCGTGCAAATGCCAAGTCGGAGAAGAAGGCGTCGACATGTCCAACGAACACATGAGTTTTGAAATCGACGGTATGCTTATTCTAATAGTATTTTATTACTGTACGAATTACAGTGTCCACGACTCCGGCTCCAACCAATTTTCAAAAAAACAAACATTTTAGAGGGGGAGGGAGGAGGGTGGGTTCGGCGGTGTCGTTTACTTTGACTCTTATTTGTTAAGAGATTTGCAACCAAAAACTTCAAATTGACATAATTAAGGAGCACTATTTTTCGGGAAATTCTTTTTTTTTTCTAAAAATTAGTTTCTCACAAAGTCTAAAATTTTTACAGGTTTTTTTTTGCGAATAGGGTTTGACGAGAGCAGCCCGGAAATATCATTCATTTTGAAAAAATTTTTTTTTAGAAGTTTATTTGGTATTTTTTTGAATTTTCAACAAAATTTTAAACTATTTGCAACCATGGGTCGCGTCGGGTCAGGCCGGGGACGGGGAAAACCGGGGATCCCCGGCCATTCTCATCCCCGACCCCGGTCCCCGGTTTGCTATCCCCGAAAACGTGGATCCCTGGTACTCATACCCGGCCGGGGATGAAAATGCACCCCTAAAGATGGCATCACATCAAGAATTTAATTAATTATTATTGATTTACTGTTTGAATTTTGGCTGAGACGTGCTTTTTGACAAAAGATTTCACTTCTTCTTAGGTTAATTCTCCCAAATAAATCGATGGTCTATTGGTTTGTCTTCCCGCAAGTCTTATGTTGCGGTCTGGTTCGGACCCTCTTAGCGGCTACTAATTTTTAATTTATTTTAGTTCTGTCGCGTGTGGTCTCCCACTAAAAGAAATTTTTTTAAATTAAAATACCACCTCCGACTAGGGTTGTCGGTTCTGAACCGACCGAACCAGACCGAACCGTAGAACCGGGATTTTTTCGGTTTGGTTCTCGGTTCGGTTCGGATACCCGAAGAATTCCCAGGAACCGACAACCCTACCGCCGACCCTTCTTTCATCACATCCGTTTGAATTGTTGCTTCAATTTTCTTAACAAAAATTGCCAATTTTTGAAAAAATTTCTCCGACGGCGCCTGTCGGCACCGCCGGGCTCTCCTCCCCAAAAATTAAATCTTTGGGGTGCATATTTTCCATAAGAAAAGCCTTTTCCTAGGGGTGCACTTTGATTTAAAGAAATGTCGATTTAAAAAAAAGTCTCCCAAAAAATTGCTTTTTTCAAAAATGCACCCCTAAAAATGGATTTTTGTCTGATTGGGATTAAAGATGCTACGCCAATTTTGCCCCCTTCAATTCAATCAACTTCAACGACGGCAACTTCTGTTCCGCCAACTTCTTCGACAGGTTCTTCTCCAAAAAAAAAAAATTCGAAAAGCTTGAAGAATTAAATCCAAATTGATTATTTCGAGATAAAATGTTTAAGAGATTTTAGAAATATTTTTGAAAATCTGACAAATATTTAACCTAAACAGAGAATAAGCCGCCACATGAAACGACATTGTCATTGGCCAATCGCCGCTGCATTATCCATTTTACAACATTCATTATGCCCATTTTTCTTGCATTTGGTTTGGTTCATTTTTGGCAATTAATTAATTACCCCTAATTAGTAATTACTTTTTAAAACAAAAATGCGCCCGCCCATTGTTTTAAGTGATTGGCGCTGAAGGAGTTCACTTTGATGTTTGAGTTGATCGCCACCGCTAATGATGATGAGATGAAGAATTCTCCTAATCCACTTAAATTTAATTAATGAACCCACAAAAAATTTAAACGGATCAATTTGCTTTGAATGGATTATTTTAAAATGATTTTTTTGTGTTTCTTTACAATTTTTATATCCAATACTTTGATTAAATTTGATTTTGGCGCAAGACCGCTAGGGAAAAAAATCCCCGATCTTAAAAAATTTTCTAGAAAAATCAATTTGAGGGATGAATAGACCACAAAATTCTCTACAAAAGCTAAAAAACCGTTAAGCTCTGCGATTTTTCTCCGATCAGCTACAAGATGATGCACAACACACGGCACCGACCGTCCATTGGGGTACTGTAGTCAGAATAATTGTTGAACGTAAAATCGTTATTTCTCGCTTGAAATGACCGTTTTTATTTACTTAGACATTGATAAAATTAATTTAATAATTTATTTCACAAATTAGCGGGAGTCGGAAGTTCAAACTAGCGAAACAGGAGCGGGATCCCGTTAAAATCCCACGGGTGTCTCACTCTCGCCGATCGTCTCGACCAATTCACTGTAAATTTTGGCCTCAAATTAGGTTGCCCCGACCCCTCGGGGCGGGAAAGTTGGGGGTCGTAGAGGTCGGGGTAAGCCTAAGTTTAAAGATCATCAGAGCATTCAGCTGACAAATGATGTCACTTTTTGCATTCATTTGTTTTAATAACCAAATTGGAATTTTTAGTCAATTTTAATAACCAAATTGGCATTTGTAGTCAATTTTAATAACCAAATTGGCATTTTTAGTCAATTTAATAAAGCATTTTTAGGCAATTTTAATAACCAAATTGGCATTTGTAGTCAATTTTAATAACCAAATTGGCATTTTTAGTCAATTTAATAAAGCATTTTTAGGCAATTTTAATAACCAAATTGGCATTTGTAGTCAATTTTAATAACCAAATTGGCATTTTTAGTCAATTTAATAAAGCATTTTTAGGCAATTTTAATAACCAAATTGGCATTTGTAGTCAATTTTAATAACCAAATTGGCATTTTTAGTCAATTTAATAAAGCATTTTTAGGCAATTTTAATAACCAAATTGGCATTTGTAGTCAATTTTAATAACCAAATTGGCATTTTTAGTCAATTTAATAAAGCATTTTTAGGCAATTTTAATAACCAAATTGGCATTTGTAGTCAATTTTAATAACCAAATTGGCATTTTTAGTCAATTTAATAAAGCATTTTTAGGCAATTTTAATAACCAAATTGGCATTTGTAGTCAATTTTAATAACCAAATTGGCATTTTTAGTCAATTTTAATAACCAAATAAAATCCAACTAACAAAACAATTCAACTCAATGACCTATTCAACAAATGGCCTGTTAACAAAATGCGCGATAGATTTTGTTTTTGCCAAACGCCAAATTAATTTTCCATTTTATTTTAAAGTTCAAAAATCGTGCAAATTTAGCCGCTTGAATATCAATAGCCCAATCGCGTCCTGTTAGAAATTTTGCAATAATCCGGTTTTGCTAATGCCGAATTAACGCGATCGTCGTTTTTGTTAAAAGATCAAAGAACATCCAAATTTAATTAAATAAATGCTCTTTTTATGTTGACCAATTTGGTAAGTTATTTCAATGGTGATATTGGTTTTTTTACTAAATAAAATTTATAAAAAAACTAAAATTTTCACTTAATTTCTCTCAATAAGTTAATCAAACGCAGACGAATAAAATCAAATTCAATCAATTCTTTTCCGTTTTTTCCCAAAATATCCCTGATCAGAGCCCTAAATTAATTCTAAAAATGTCGGACAACGCAAGCGAATCGGAGCGGCAACAGCAAATGCAGGAAATGTGAGTTTATTTCCTAATTAGTCAAATCAAAAGCCAGGAATTTTCTAATTAATCGGGATAAATCCATTCGATGAATAAGAAATAAGAAGAATCTTTAGGGGAAAAAGCCAAGCGGTTCAATTCGTTTTTAAAAACTTCAATGTAAAAAACCACCCAAAATCGAAGTTTTTGTAATTTATTGAAATAACTTTTTCAGGAATTTTCTAATTGTTTAGCTTTAGCTTAACAATAGCCTTTAAAAGCTTAGAGCTTTCTAATGACATCTTGATTGTTTGATTTGGTTGAGTTTAAAAAAAGTTATAGCCTTTCAAAGTTGCTGGCACTGAACCGTGTGGCACTGAACCGGTGCGTACCCAAAAACCGGGACCATTATAAGGGGATTTTAAAGAAATTTTGAAAAACCGGGACCAAAGTTTTAGTAGCAAAATGGGAAAAATTGACCATTTCAGTACTGGTCCCGGTCCCGTCCAACCCTAGTTAAAATCCATGAATTTTTCCTCAATGCAAAAATTTAGCCCGTGTAAGCCCGTGTCAAAACACACGGGCAAGAGCTACGGGCAAGGGTTACCATCTCAGACACAAGTGAAAATTTATAAAAATATTTTATTAATTGGAATTTAAAATATATATATATATATTTTTTTAATGAAAATTATGTTTGAAAATTTGTTTTTTTCCGTTTCCGTTATTCAAAATTTATTTTTGGAAGCGGAACCGCCAAAAAATGGCTGCTGGCATTAGAAATTGAATCCAAGTCTCAAGAATGTGCATATATTTTCCAAAACTTGAAGGCGAGACCCGCAAAATATGGCAAATGCCATAGCCTACCTAAATATAATAATTATATGACTGCCTGGGTTGTTTTATTTTTGGATTTCATTTTCGATTCAATTTTATTCGTAATATAATATTCGTGTTCGGTATCGGACTTTCGGTAAAATATTGAGAAAAAAATACTGCAGTATTACCGTACCCTGCCGAACACTAATAATTAATATTCAATTCTCTAATGATGTCATTTGCAAAAACAGCGATTGCCGGGGGCGCCGGCCTGGCTTCTGCCTTTCCCATCAGTTTGGGCAAAAAATAATGAATTATCAAATTAGCATATTATAATCGCCCCGACAAACCCATTAGTTATTGGAATTGAAGTGGAATAATTAGGGATGCTAATTTTAGGCTCGAAAAACCTCAAAATAAGTGTCTAAATAAGTGAGAAAAAAGTGCCAAAATAGGCTCCAAAAACCGGGTTCATAATTAAAAATAGGTGCGAAAAAAGTTGTGCAAAATAACAACAATAGCTTAAAAAAAAGTTTTTCCATGTGAAAATGATCAATCATTAGGGCTGCTGCTTTTGAGCAAGAAAAAAATTGCAAAAGGCGCCCAGAAAGCACAAAAATCTATGACGGAGCTTGACAAAAAAAAATTCGAATTTTTATGAAGAATTTTTAAAAAAATTAGTGATCTTGGCAAAAAAATTCGAATTTTTTCATTTTTAAAACAATTTTTTTGAAAAAAGGTCGAAATAGGAACAAAAGTTTAAAAAAGTCGCCAAAAATGCCGAAATAGGCACAAAAAATATAATGTAAATAATGTACTTTCTTAAAGATCACAAAACCCTAGATCCATAATTATTATTACTTTTGAATTTTTATTTCAATATTCTTTTTAGGTTTATTAAATTTCAGATGTATAAAATAGGCTCGAGCCTATTTTAGACGCGAAAACTCCAAAATAGGTTTTTCTAGGTTCGAATAGGTGGGTTAGAATGACAAATTTTCGACTAAAACCATGTTTTCCGTGCTTAACTTGCCAAAACAAAGTTGCAGAAAAAATAGGCAAAAACCTAAAAATAGCATCCCTGGGAATAATTGCTCTTAAAATGTTTTTATTCTTTTTTAGATTTCGTCAAAAATGTTCAACTTTTGCGCCCGTTCCCAATTGGTCCTCAGCTTTGTCGCCTTTCTATGCACTCTGCCGGCACAAAACGTGAGTGCTAACAAAGATTTGGTCATGAGATCAATTCGGCATAGATCCGGGGTTTTCGGGCATTTTAGGCCGGAATTCCGGAACTTTCAAGAAATTCCGGACCCAAGCGGACGGTGATGCATTTAATTTGATGTTTTTTTGTCTGGCGATGTGTTTTCAAAGCTCAAGGGTTTTAATTAGGGGTTCTCCCCAACCCCTCGGGGGCGGGAAAGTCGGGGATTGGGGAAACAGGGCAGCTATGTCGCGGGTCGGGGGCGTCGAACGGGGAATACCCAATTTTTGGGCTTGGGGTCCGAGAGGAACCCTATTTAAATTTTAAATAGGCGGTAGAAGCAAAGCCTCTAATGGGATAATTAGAAGGAATTTGATGTACTGCTTCAATTTGCATCCATTTTTGATTACCGATTGGATTCAATCGCTGAAAGCAATTTCATTATTTTAGGTGCACGGGTTCAAATGCAGACGCGAATGCAAGCTTGAATCGAGTGATCACACGCAAATCATGATCCTTTATGCCCCCGGGAATCTTAGCCAAATTGTTATTTTCTCAACTGCTCAAACGGTAATTAACTAAATCAAGCAGATTTCCAAATCTTTTAAACCTTTTCGTTTAGATCTAAACATAATATTTATTAAACTTTTCAGGATACAAAACCCGCACTGACTGGGACTGCGCGTTTGACGCTTCAGCCTTGGACCAATGTTCCAAACCTTTTGAAATTGACGGCTTTACGTGAGAATGCAAAATCGGAGACAAAGGCGTCGATATGTCCAACGAACACATGCGTTCTGAAATCGACAGTACGCTTCTTTTTGCTAATCCAATCCGAACAAAAATTGTTGTCAATTCACTCCGAAATCCGGGGTTTTTGCCAATCCGTTATCCGAACAATATTTTTGGAATCGGAAATCTGATCCGAACAATCCATATCCTACTTGTTTCTCAATCCTTTACAACCTCGGATAAAAGTGTTTTAGAGATTTTAGAATTTTTTAAAAATTTGACAAATATTTTAACCAAACAAAGAATAAGCCGCCACATGAAACGACATTGTCAGTGGCGAATCGCCGCTGCATTATCCATTTCACAACATTCATTATGCCCATTTTTCTTGCATTTGGTTTGGTTCATTTTTGGCAATTAATTAATTACCCCTAATTAGTAATTACTTTTTAAAACAAAAATGCGCCCGCCCATTGTTTTAAGTGATTGGTGCTGGAAGAGTTCACTTTGATGTTTGAGTTGATCGCCACCGCTAATGATGATGAGATGAAGAATTCCTCCTAATCCTCTTTTAATGAACCCACAAAAATTAAACGGACCAATTTGCTTTGAATGGATTATTTTTTAAATGATATTTTTGTAATTTTGTTTCATGTTTTCTTTACAATTTTAAATCCAAAACTTTGATTAATTTGATTTTGGCGCAAAACCGCTAGGAAGTAGAGTTAGCTAGGATCCGGATCCCAGCCGAGATCGTCGGGATTATGCCAAAAGCGGGAAAACACTAAGAGAGGGAAAAGAGGGAAAGTGCGCGAAATCAAGAGGGAAAAGTCCCTAAGGTGAAAATGCCAAGAGTGAAGAAAAGTGCCAAAAGGTAAAACTGCCAAGGGGGAAGGCCAAAGCGGGAAAAATGCCAAGGAGGAAAGTGGCAGAAGAAAAAATCAAGAGGGAAAAATGCCATAAGATAAAATCAAAAGAAAAAGTTCCAAAAGGTGAAAATCCCAAGGGGGGAAAGCCAAAAGCGGGAAATGCCAATAAGAGAAGGAAAAGTGAAAATGCCAAAAGGGAAAAACACCAAGAAATAGAAAACCAAAAGCGTGAAAAATGCCAAGGGGAAAAAATGCCAAAAGGGGAAAGGGGGGAAAGGCAAAGGGCCATAAGATGAAATGCCAGGGGGGAAAAGTGCCAAATAGGAAAAGTGCCAAATAGGAAAAACGCCAAGAGGGAAAAACGCCAAGAGGGAAAAGTGTCAGAAGGGAAAAGTGAAAAAGAGGAAAATGTTAAAAGTGGGTAAATGTCAAAAGGTCGCGCGGACCGCGATCCGCAGAATTTTGGCACCCGAAAGCGCAAACCGCGGCATTTTTGCCGATCAATCATAAAAATTTTTCAATGCGATTAATAATTGTCACTATTTTTCAAAGAAAATTGGGGAAAAAATGTAAATTTTTGTTAAAATTCACATTTTTTTTTTGGATTTGTACTGACAATGTAGACTACAGAAACGGAGCAGGAGATTCAGTGCAGGAACTTCAGAGCCATTGATCATAACTTTTTTTTAAACGTAACCAACTTAAGAAGCTTGATGTCATTATAAAGCTCTTGATTAGGGTTGTCGCTTTTTTAAGAAATTTTTGCACGCGTGGCGCAGGGGCGTTTTAAAATGTTGGCATACCGTATTTATACAACACAACCCGTTCACCCGTTCCTGTTTGAACTCGGTAGACTGTACGGATAATTTAACCGATTTTCGATAGAAACCAGTTATTGATTGATTAAAAAGATTTTTTAAATTAAAAAAAACAATTCTAATGAATAGTAACAGTTTTTGAACCATAAATTTTTTGATTCTTGCCCAGTAATTCTAATTATTTATTTTTTAATTTCAATAAGTGGGCTTAAAACTTTTGAGCTAATGAACTTAGCACTGAGTGGGGAGATTTGTTTCAGAGTTCTATGCAAAAAATCAGGCAGATCGAGGTGTTTAATCAAAAATTCTTGTGTTCTAAGTAGGGTTCCGTTCCTCCCCGATCCTCGGGGGCGGGAGAGTCGGTCAGGGTTGGCAATGTCGTGGTCGGGGACGACAAATTTTTGGGGTCGGGGATCGGGGGTCGGGGTTGTTTTTTCATTCTGCAATGTCTTCACTGGGCAATTTAAAATTATATAATTTTATTTTTAAATCCATTCATTATCCTCAAAAATCTCAAGAGTGAAGACTATTTTGTAATTTGTTCATTAATCTTTGTTCAAAGGATTCTGCCAAATTTGAAATCATTTGGACATCCGCATTCCGACAACATTTTTCTAGCAAAAATAACAACAAAAAAAACATATTTATTAATTTGCATTCGCAAATACGCAGAAGCTGTGGACTTCTCTTTTGCGACCATTGCACATTCTTTTTAAATTAAAAAATACATGAATAAAAATAATAATATAATGAACTGCACAATTACTTTTCGAAATTTTTGATGTAAAAAAATTTAAAAAAAGTAAGTTTGTGCAACTTAAATTTATAAATTGAAGAATCTTTTTTTTCGTTTTTACAACCGAAACCAACGCTTTTCGGTTAGCCCGGTTTTGCGACGCCCCCGGTTTCCGGTTTCGGTTTTTAGGACAAAAAGGCCGGTTGTCGGTTTCGGTTCGGTTATTCGACCGTGCACAACTCTACTGAAAACTAAAATTTTATCCTGGTAAATCCTTATCCTGGATTCTCTTGCATTGCCCTCAATTTCGAAGTGAAGTGCTCATTGATTCTTAAAAATTTAATTTATGCTTTCTTTTTGTGCTCCATTTGTCCCATTTATTATGTGCAAACCCTCATAAAAAATTTAATCTATGGATGTTTTAAATAAAAATGGGGGGGGGGGGGGGGGGGAGGAGTTCCGTACTTAAAAGCGGCCCTGCCCACCCAGGTAAACATCAGGGCTGGGAAAAATCGGAAAATAAATCGAAATCCGGAAACCCAAAATCGAAAGGATTTTAAATCCGATATCCGAATTCACTCAAATCCCGAAATTTTTCCGGAATCCGAAACCCGAAACCCGAAATTTTTTCAAGCAAAATTTTTGCACTATCGATAATAAAAAAATGTCTTCTCAATTGCTTCATCATCAATTTTTTTTTAACAATTCTGCTTTACTGCTGAGGCGGGAGGGGTCAGCGGTGCCGATAGGCGCCGCCGAGAAAATTTTGTTTTTGACTCAATTTGTTAAAAGATTTGCAACCAAAAATTTTAAATTACGGCAATTTTTTGAAGCTTTTCTTAGGAAGGAAGAGGTCCGCCGGCGCGGATAAGCCCCGCCGGAATTTTTTTTTTCATTTTCGATGGCAATTTGTAAAAAAAAATTGGGTTTTCTTCGTTTTATGACACTAAACAACTTTGAAAGAACAAAGTTATAAATTTTTTAAATATTCAGCGAATTCTACAATCAAAAAATGAAATAAAAACTTGTGAATTCTGTCTAAAATATTAAAAAAAATTAAAAACACAAAAAATATTTTGGAATTGTTTAACCAAAGTAAATGCTCAGAAAAAAGTAGGGAAAATCAGTTAAACACACTCAGGGATTTGAACCACCACACCACGCTAGTAAGTGCACCCAACACTCACCACTACACTATCACCAAACTTGCCCCTATTTCAAAAAACAGGCCAAATTTGACTAAATAGCCGAATACTCTTTAAATGATTGGCCCTTTCACGGACACGGACGTTTCAGTGCCGCCGTTTCAGTGCTGCCATTTCAGTGCCGCCATTTCAGTGCGGCGCCGTTTCAGTGCCGCCCGTTTCAGTGCCGCCATTTCAGTGCCAGTTACAAATGCGACATTTCAGTGCCAACGTTTAAAAAACTACAATAAAGCTGTAAATGGCGAAATTCTTCGAATTTAATTCTTTTTCCTATTCAAATGTTCTTTTTTTTATACTTACAGCCAGGGAGCAGGTCATTTGGGCCCCCATGTTTGGGCCCCGGGTACGTTTGGGCCCCCACGTTTGGGCCCCAAGGAAATGATATCAGGGTTGCGTCGAAAGAAACATTTTGTCCACTATTTTTTGCCTAAGCTTAAGCTCAGGCTAGCTAGGCCTAAGCCTAAGCCTACAAACCCTAAGCTCAGGGTGGCTCAGGCCTAAGCTTAATGAACCCCTAAATGTCCTGCAAACTTGCGTACCAAATGATTAAAGTTACGATTAAAAACTTTCAAGTGAAAAAAAACAATTGTTACGCGCTTACTTTGAACTTTTAACTTTAACATTTAACTTTGAAGATTTTTTTTTGCCTTTAACTTTTAACTTTTTAATGGCAAAAATTGATATGCGTTATTTTTTACTTTTAACTAGGGTTGTTCACGGTCGGTTTTAAACCGGTACCCCCGGTTTTCGGTTAGGCCGGTTTTGCGACCCCCGGTTTTCGGTTTCGGTTTTTGGCCGACACCCGGTTAACCGAAAACCGAAACCGGTTTTTGTCAAATTCGTAAATTTTGGACCAATTTTTTAAACAAATTTCGTTAAAATCTTAAAATTTTCCCCGCGGTGGCTACTGGCAGATAAGAACAACCTTTTAACACGTTCTAAAGTCTGATAAAACATTTATTTTGGCTAATGTGAATTGTAAACCAGGGCTCCCAACAAATTTTTCTGAAAAAAAGGACATAAAACATCGGTAAACCCTTCAAAAAGATTGCCGGTGGGATGGACCATCCCATTCCTAAAGGGCGCTCAGATTCAGATCACCGTCCAGAAAATATGGTAACCGAACTCCAAAATAGTGGCATTTTTATGGCAATTTTTTCTTAAAAAATTTTCAAAAACAAAAAAAATGGTGGGAGGGTGGGTGGGTCGGCGGTGCCAATAGGCGCCGCCGAGAAAATTTTGAAATTTGGACTCAATTTTTTGAGAGATTTACACCAAAAATTTCCCATTTTTGCCCGCTCGAGCCGAGAATCTCGACTCGAAAAATTTCTTCGAGCGAGATCTCGAGTCGAGATTTTTCGAGACTTGGTATTATTTCCCAAAAGAATTTTTTTGAGAATCTGCTTTACCTTCAGGTGGGGAAGGGGGTCGGCGGTGCCGATAGACGCCGCCGAGAAAATTTTGAATTTTCGATGACAATTTGTTAAGAGATTTGCAACCAAAAATGTAAAAATATCGCACTGTTTTAAAGTTTTTAGGAATGGGAAGGGATCGACGGCGCCGAAAGGCGCTGTTGGGTAAATTTTTTGAGGGAATTTGTTAAAAAAATTGGTCCAATAATTACTAATTTACAAAGAAAAAATTTAAACAATTTTTATTATTGTTTCGTCCACCGTAGATGCTCAGAAAAGTGATAAAAAGGAATTTACACCGGCGGGGTTTGAAACCCCAACAAAATATTTACAGGCCCCACCACTCACCACTAAACCACCAACTCCATTTGAAAGCTCATGATTTTAAATCTAATACAAAACGGGAAACTCCCATAAAAATTCCATCATTAGGGGTGTATTTTTTAAACCGAAAAACCGATAAACCGGTACCCCCGGTTTTCGGTTAGGCCGGTTTTACGACCCCCGGTTTTCGGTTTCGGTTTTTGGGCCAAAAAAGCCGGTTTTTGGTTTCGGTTTCGGTTCGGTTAACCGACCATGAACAACCCTACTTTTAACCTTAACTTTTAACAAGTTAAAAGTAAAAGTGAGATTTGGTAAAGGGCCCTGCTCTACACCAGGGATGGGCGGAATTCCGATTTCCGACTTTCCGATTTCCGACATTTTTGGGGTCGGAATTCCGATTTCCTAAAAATTTTGAGACCCCGGAATTCCGATTTCCGAAATTTTCTGAGGTCGTCGGCGCCCATCCCTGCTCTACACCCCTTTTCCTTCCTGAGAATAAAATTGTTACAAAATGGGAAATCTTTTCAATTTTGTAGTTTTTTTAATGTTGGCACTGAAATATCGCATTTGTAACTGGCACTGAAATGGCGGCACTGAAACGGGCGGCACTGAAACGGCGCCGCGCTGAAATGGCACTGAAATGGCGGCACTGAAATGGCGGCACTGAAACGGCGGCACTGAAACGGCGGCACTGAAAGGTACCGCACCGGCCCTTTCATGCGAACGAAAATATATTCAAAAAGAATTAACTTTAATTGCAAAAACAAAATTGAATTACAAATTTTATTTATATAAAATATGTATCGGGCGAAAGGATTCAGTCCGGCATGGGGCTGCTTTGGTCTCATCCACCATGGTTACCGATCGATTGTGGGACCTAAAATTACCATAATATTTTGTTAAGTAAGCAAAGATAATATGACTAATTTAATTACCCAATACCACTCAAAAGAGCATATCCCCGGATAAATCCACGGCAGACGCTTGTCGCACGTGGGATTATGGCGACTCATCCCTTCAATGCTCTTTAGGGAAAATGGGCATAAATGAATTATTTTTCTGTTTTATACGGGACAGAATTAGCCAATGACAAAACTTACGGCATATCGGGTCGTAAGCTAAAATTGAATAAAATAAATGGGATCTTGAGATCGAGACGTCTCCCCAGGGGATCGATCGTTACCCAAAAAACCATGCGTTTTTCTACTTTACCAACTCTCGAGATTTGCATATTTTCATTAATTTTTTGGAAAATTTCCCAAAATGGTGGTTAGCCACACCCAAATATTCATTAAATAAATTCATCTCGGCGCTTTGTCTTTATAAAAAAAATGCATTAAATGGATTATTTTTAATATTAAACTCACTGAGACTTTTTGCGCATCGTATCTGTCGTCTTTAATCACGAGCTTGTAGTCCTCGTCACAACACTTGGCAGATTGGTTCCATCTCTCCGTCCATTGGCAAAATGTCGGCTTTTTCCCAAAATTTGCTTTGATCTGATCTTTGCAAGAGGACGATGTCTTCGGGTCCTGCGCCATCACTTTTTCCATCTTTGAAAGTATCGGATCCTAAAAATAGATCGAATAGACACATTTCGGTATTTTACACTTATGCAAAAGTTTATAAGCTGATCTTTGTATTAAAAAAGATTGCATATTTCGATTTTCGTTAATACACCGAAATTGCTTTTATAATATTTAAACTATTTTTGCCAATAATATGTGGGATAATTCCGTAGCCCTTTCTATAAACAAATGCCAATATTGTTAACGTAAATTCTCACCGTCCGACAACATTCACAGTTCGCGCTTTTGTCGCAGCACATGCCCTTCATAATTTGGTCAAAATGCAGGGGATCGCACGCGCAATAGACTGGTTTGTCTTTGCACTTTTGGTCCTTGTCCAATGCCCCCACCATATCGGCCTTTTTGGTGGAATGATTGTTGAAGCAGCATACGGTAATTTCCTATTACCATATACCAAATTCTTACCGTGTTTTCCTTCACCCAACTGAACTTCCGTTCCTTCCACTTACAGTTAAAAGGGAAAAAACTTAAAAATCCGCGTTAAAAATTAATTGTAAAAAACCTATACCTAAAACCACTTAGTTCAAAAGTTCCTCAAAACGCTTCAAAAAGGCACTAAATGGGCAAAAAACCCCCAAAATTAGGGTGGTAAGTTTCTCAGAACATTTTTCACAATAAAAATCAGAAAAATCGTTTTGGAGTAAAAATTTAACACTACATATAATATCACAAATATTTGACAAAAAATGGATATTATGCAGGGATGTTATGGCCAAAACCCAAAAACGTGGAAAACGTGTTCAAAAACGTGGAAAAACGTGGCAAAATTTTCAAAAACGTGGCAAAAAACGTGGCAATTTTTTAAGCCTTTAATTTAATATAAAATTGCTCGAACAATCATTAACTAGCATATTTATCACCATTTTTCACCATTTTGAGCAAAATTTGTTGAGTAAGCAAGAATTTCCCATTTGAAATCATACCAGGTCGCCCGTTCCAGGCGGAACCACGCGTGGAACCTAAAATTTATTGTCATTTTCAATTGGGAAAGATAAAAATTTCATTACCCAATACCAGTCCAAAATGGCTTTATTCTGTTCGGGTATTGCGTAAGTAATAGTTGCTAAAGTAGAAAACATATTTCACAAAAATCAGATCATCTAAATATTTACTCGGATTCCATTCAATGATCGACCCCAGATATTCCGACGCCCTGAATCCATCAATGTGCATAGTGTGAGGCTTTGACGTTCTCCACTTAACACAATTTTTGATATAATTCAACAGACAAACGACTACAAAAATTACGATAAGTTACCGCGTATCGTGGTATATGCTAAAAACAGAAAGTGGTTAATAAATAAAGGTATTAGAAATTAGGCGGCTCCCGACCTGATAAGTGATGTGGACGCGAGTACTGCGAAACGGATGAAGAAAAAGATCCATTCCTACAGGACCCCACGCAGGCAGCCTCGGCAGGTGTATCGACGTTTGGGTCGACACAAATTTTTGATCCCCAGTTGTGAGGCCGTAGTTTGCATTGCAGCACGAACTGATCGGCCACCCTTCCTTCCGTATGCAGGTTTGAGTTGCTTCTCCACACTCTCCTCCCTTTTGGTTCTCATCCCAGTACTTTTTGTACTTTATGGGTACACGGAGCAACTTTAAATATACGTTAAAAGTGTAAATGCCTCGAATTTACTTGCGGCAGCTTTGAAATGATCGGGTCCTAAAACAAACATTAATTAATTAATTCTGAAATGCTAAGCAAAGTTCAGTGGGTAGGAAACACTTGCGTTTATTTAATGCAAAACTACACTGACTTTACTTTTAAAAAAGCATTTACGAATATTGCTGTTTTGTTAATTTTTCAAAATAACTTTTTCAAGAAACTAATAATCAACTAATTTCTAAGGCATAAATAAAATTATTTAAGTGTTAAACTACCCGCAAATAATCAAATTGATGTGCCAATAAATCTTTACCGTCGAACAGCAACCGCATTTATTGTCTCCGCTGCAGCACATCCCATTCATCATTTGATGATACGATGAGAATTCGCAGGCGCAATAGTATGCCCAGCCCGGTATTCCGGATATCTAAGTGGATTTTATATTCGTTATCCATCCGTATCCGGATATATCCGTGAGCATGCCGGCTGTTTGTTTTTGCAGTCCGGCTGCTTCTCATCCACTGCCAAGATCATCTCATTCTGTGAAGTAATTGTTAAAGCAGCATACTGTAAAACGCCAAATTCTTACCGTATTTTTCTTCACCCACGTGTACTTCCTGTTCTCCGGCTTACAATTAAAAAGGAAAATTATTTTAAAACTTGTGTTCAACAAGCAGAGGAAAATTAGAATGAATAAACGATAGGAATCAGACTGCGCATTCACTCACTAATTGATTGTTTCAATGGTGATCAGGGATGTGCTCTGGTCGACTTTTTAAAAACCAGAAAACAGGATTCTGGTGCCCAAAACGACCAGAAATTCTGGTAAATCAGAAAACCAGAACAGAAATTTTTTAAATATTTTTTAACGAATGCATTTTTCCAAAAAAATTCAATTTTTAGTCAATTTGTTAGATTTTTAACATTTTGGTAAAAAAATTTCTAAAAATTTTGTGGATTTTATTTTTTCAAAAATGCAAATTTTTTTATGCGAATTCTGCTTCTTTTGAGGGCGCGGGTGAGTCGGCGGTGCCGATAGGCGCCGCCGATTTTTTTGATTTTTGATGACAATTTGTTAAGAAAATTGGCCCAAGAATGATTGTGAATTTCTGGTTTTTTTCTCTAAAAAACCAGAAATCAGAATTCTGCTTGCAAAAAAAAAACCAGAAACCAGAAATCAGAATTCTGGTGCCCAAAATCACCAGAAATTCTGATAAATCAGAAAATCAGAACAGAACAGAGCACATCCCTGATGGTGATGCATTTTTGCGCCAACACATTTGCGCCGGGTCATCGCTAGGCTTAGGTCTAAGCCACCCAGACTTGGGGTTCGCGGAGTCGATTGGATATAATTTGTATGGAAAATCAAATGTTTGGATATTCTTCAGTTTTTTCCAATTAAAAAAGAAAAGAAAAAATTGCTAAAAAAATAAAAAAGTGCAAAAGTTAAAAAAAAGATAAAATGAATTTCGATTTATATGCGAAAAGATTAACCCTGGCAAAAAAAGACAAAAATAATTCATAGACTTCGCCGGCGCAAATGTGTCGGCGCAACAGATTGAGCACCGTTTCAATTACTTTAAATACCCTTGGCTTGCTGGTAATATACGATATGAGATCAATTAATTCCCTTGATTTAATTTGTATTAAATGCTTACCATTTCACAACATCTGAACTCATGACCTGTGGGGCAACATTCGGGTTCTAGAACTTTATAACGCGGAGGAATGCCGTTGAATGTCTCTGAGATTTTCATCATTTTATGGGTTTTACGAGATCAGTGTTAGCAACCTACCACCAACATAACGCGGAGGAAAGCCGTCGACTGTCTCTGAGATTTTCATCATTTTATGGGTTTTGCGAGATCAGTGTTAGCAACCTACCACGAACATAACGCGGAGGAATGCCGTTGAATGTCTCTGAGATTTTCATCATTTTATGGGTTTTGCGAGATCAGTGTCAGCAACCTACCACAATCAACTACTATTTCCTCTATAGTCCCCCCCCCCTTTTCTATTTGAACCCCCTCGAATTTTTGACTCAATTTGTTTGTTTTTGGAGATTTAACATGTCCAATTATTACCAATCTTACAAAACAAAAAAGGCCTTCCTCAACATTTGGTAAAATTAGGAATTTTATAAATAATCGGTGAGATTCCAATCAAAAAAAAGCGTTTAAAAAAGTTGTAAATTCAGCCTAAAAATATTTTTTAAAAATCGGAAATAATAAAAAAGCTATAGAAATTATTTACTATACTCCATAGATACTCACCGGAAGTTGTTGCCACGCATTCGGCCCAGCCGCACGTGCCATTGCATTTTGCCTGTGCCTTCTCTTTGCATTCTTGGCTCACGGGCATGTCCAAGGGGAACGGCTATAGAAAAAGAGTAAACGAATTTAAATATTGATTCAAATTTTAAATTGGAAATTTCCCGGTGAGAATGGGCACAACACCAAACATTGCAACAACACTCCACCCACCTGCGAATACTTCGCCGTCGTCACGCGCGCTGAACTGACCACTGAGCTGGCCACGGCCAATATGAGGAGTTGGTAAAATCCAACCATCTAAATGAAATAATACATAAAATATTTTCGTAAAAGGCCAAAACAATTGTGGCAACCAAAAAATTCACTCTTTTTTTGGAACATTTTTTTTTCTTACAAAGAGTTTGTTTGAATTGGCCAAATTTTATTTAAATGGAAAAGAAAGAGTTTTATTTTATTTTTACTAACAAAATGTTTGTGGGGGCGGACGCCTTGGCGACTGATCGTCTTAATGGCGGCTGGTTATTTAAGCAAAAAACAATGTGAATTTCATTATTCAGTGCACGATGGAGACAGTTTTGTCTCGAGAAAAGCGATAAAAATGTGAACACATAAATGGAATAATTAAATTCATTTATTTTTTAGAAATAAATAATGTAAAGAACATTTTCATAAAATGACGTGTATGTGGTGCAACAGGAAAATTGGGGTGGTTCAAATAGACTAACTAATTAGGTGGAATTGAGTAAAAATCGATGGGGTTTTCAAAAAAAAAAGTCTTAACATTGATCGTCCTAAACGCTGCTGGCCTTTATTAGCTATAAAATAGGTCATCATTTTGACTCCAAAGATAAAAATTTAAAGTCGTCAAAAATTTATTAATAAATTCGCACAAATGTCATTTTTGTAAAAATTCTTATTTTAAAATATAGGTGGATTTTAAGGGCTAAAAATCGTACCAAAAATCAAGCTCACAAGCAAAAATAGTCACAAAATTTAAGTGGAAAACGTATTTAATTATTTAAAATCTTTTTTGTTTTAATTAATTAATAAATATTTCAAAAAAATATATTTTATTATTTTAGTGATAAATAAATGTTTTTATTCATTCGTCCCAATTAATCATAAACTAATTATTATATTTTTGCCATTTGCAACCCAATTGTTGTAGGGAATGCTGGAAATCGTTTTTTGCCCATCAGATTGATCCATTTTATTTTACACCTGACATTTTATTCGTCTTCGTTGTGACGCACCAAACTAATTTATTTATGCTGCTGGATGATTCAGTCTATTAAATTGTTGAAAATCGAAAAAAACAAAATAATTAATTAATTTATTTTATTTTATTTGGTTCGGCTTAGGTATGTTCGAATCGTTTATATGCAAAATGAGTCTTTCCCTAAATTTATAAATTCTCAGAGATAAAATAACTTTTTTGGATCTCTGAAAAGAGATTTTTTTGTTAGCTTTTGCTGCTAATGTTCGAATTCGGCGGGTGTTTCCGCTTTTTGGCCTGTGCCTTTTACACTTTGGCGCTGTCGTCGAGAATCGACGAGGTTAGCGCCGCGGGGGCGGCGGCCGATGTCAAAACATTTGTATTTGAAGCAATTTGAGTTGATTAGCGTAAGTGAATAATTTTTAAAATTGTCTGAGTTAACACCGAAACTAGAGCTGAGCGGAAGCGGGAGGACGTTTCGTACTCCCGAAACCAATTACACAACTCCAGTTTAAGCGGTTGAAGCAAAAGTTTTTAATGGGATATTTTTTAAAAGGGTTTTTACTTAGGTTTCTCTCTCAAATGCACGCAAAAATTGAATGTTGGTTCAATTTCCTCAATGCTGATTTTTGTGAAAATTTTTCTGAATTTTAAAAAAAAAATGCTTATTTTGCAAAAGAATTAGATTAAATTTCTTTACAAAGAGGCCGATTTTTTGTAAAAATTTTCCCGACGGCGCCTGTCGGTACCATCGGGGCTCCCGTTCCCGGCAAAAATTTCAGAGGACCTTCGGAAAAATTTGTCCCCAGAAATCTAGCAAAACTTTTGTTTCTTCTTTACAATTTGATTCTGATTGGATTTTTCTATTGAATAAATATTGGGTTAGAGTTTCATTTTAAAAAATTGGAAAATCCAAATTTTTTAAATTGCGGGAATTGCAGCTTTTTTTGGGGTTGCGGATTGCGATTGCGGATCGCGGGTTGCCCGCAATCAACATCCGATTGCTGCAGCCCTGTTTGTATCTCTTGAAAGCTCTAAGTCTTTATAAATGTACTGTTTTCAGCTCGATGTACTTTTTGTGTACTGATTTCTGGGGCTCAGAGGATTTTTCACCCCAAGTAAATATTTATTGAAGCGAATACTTGAATTAGTGACTTACAGTATGTTGCAAAAGTATGGACCTAAGTTTTTGAATGTTTGACCACTTTGACTGAGCCGACCGAGCTGAATTTTACCATTAGTGGCCATTATGAAAATATTAAGATTCAAACAGAAAAAAAGGAAAGCGAAATTATTTTTCTCTAAACGACAAATGCCGAGTGCCAACAAATTAACAGAGAACAGGGTCAGTAGGGCTGCTCGAGAGTCTCGGTTTCGGTTCACGAGTCGAGAAATTTACAAATTTTAGAATCCTTAATTTAAAATCTTTTGATCAAAGTCATCACCCAGTGCCCGTATGGCTA
Organism: Globodera pallida; assembly: GCA_020449905.1. Lineage (NCBI taxonomy): Eukaryota > Metazoa > Nematoda > Chromadorea > Rhabditida > Heteroderidae > Globodera > Globodera pallida. Next base: position 1,699,407 of record JAIXHY010000011.1, read on the forward strand.
ACAGTGTTTAAATTTGACGCTAACTTGTTATCGGAGGTTCTTCTCCCCGAGTAAAAATCCATTTTATTCTTTTAATTTAAAATGGCTCTTTTTTATTGATTCTTAGTCGAAAAACAAAAACATTCCTCAGAAAACTTGATTTTTTACATATTTTAGGCACATTCTCATAACGAATTCATTAAAACTTTAATTTTTTCCTCGGCGGTACCTATATTTTTAAGGTGAGCCATAATGTAGCGATAATATTTAAAATCCAAATTTTCGGTCTTTAGGAAAGGGAAAAAAATGTCAGAACAAATTTAAAATGCCAAATTTCTAAGATTTAAAGATTTGACGGAATTGTTGTATCTCCTGGTGTTCCGTGATTCCATTGCCAAAAAACAATTTGGGCCAACGGCTCGGCATTCGCCGACTGTGAACCGATGCCGATGTCCCTCTGCTGATTGCCATAATCTTTTGTTGAATATCTCACAAACTCCCTACCAAGATTTTAAATAATAAAACGTTTCAATTTTATGAAAATAAAAAATTATCTTACAATGCTTCAAACGTATTTCGCCAATTGAACATTTCGCCGATTTTGCCGAGCGGAAAGGGTCGGGGGGTTCCAGGAGCATTTAAAATATATACGGAATTTTTTGGAAAATTTTTTAAAATTTAACTGAATTTTGAAAATGAGTAATTTCCGACATTTTGAGCACGGAATTAGTGTCAGCAGACGAGGCCAACCAAAGTAAATTGAATGGTTTCAAATATGTGTCAGACAAATTACCGCGTTGAGGCCCTAATTAAAAAAGACAAAATTGCTTAATAAATAATCTGATCTCTGAAAATTGACTTTTATTAAACATTTTCTCCTGACAATCAAATCATTCTCAGCACCACAACCAACCTCCCCCCCCCCCCGCCTTTCGTTATCAGCTCAGCCATTTATAAATGTCCTTTCAAAAATACACAATTGAGGAATTGATTGATCAGTCTGATCAATGATTAATACCACGAAATTTGTTTTATTGATTATGATTCGATGTAATGTTTTGTTGCCATATTTATTAGACTAGGATGTGGCTGGGTCCCCGAACACAGCAACGGTCACGCTTTTGGGGCCCTATCTTTGGTGTACAAATTTCGAACATTCCGAATGACTTTAACTACTTGCAGACCAATCGGGATTTTAGTGTTCGATTTTAAAAAAATCTTGTATTTCGTTGATCAAGATTTGATCAAAAGCGCCGAGATCTTGTACCGGCAGAGATCCCGGTTCAGAAGCCGGTCACTAGTCAATATACCATTTTTGTGCCGGTAAACTTTTGGTTCCCCAATGTTTTGCTCCACCCCCCCCCCCTAATCTCTAATGCAAATCATTTTAATAACATTTGCAATTTTTATTTGTGTCAAAGCAAATTTTTGGCCGATTCTCCATTAAACGATGTCATCAACAGACAGGGTAGCTAGCTAATGATCAGGGCTAGTTCTTATGGAATTGTTGGTGGAGGACCTTACCCTGATCACCGATCAACCACAAATGTTGGGACGGGACAATTCATGAGGACCTTATTCCGATCGAGAATTCCTGGCTTTAGTGATTTGATCAGCCCGATTGATCACTTTTTGAATATTTAATGAATTATCAATTTCTGGATTAATCACATAAGTGATCGGATCCCACCCACCCACCCGATCATGATCATTATCCGTTAGCAACAAAACTGACTGGACCAAAACGTTGGGAGTCTGGAAAATTCAGGAGAACCAATTCGGATCGGTAATTCCCAAATCCTCGGTTTTTGATTGGTAAAGGAACGCGATCGATCCCAACTCCCTTAATACCATGAGCTCTACTTAAAGAAAATTTAAGCCTTTTAATTATTTTTTCGAGAGTCTCGGTCTCGGTTTTTCAAGTCTCGAACAGCCCTACTAAATGTGTTGGCAAAACTCGTACCTCCTGATCGGGGCGGAAGCGTGAACGGCACATTAGTCCAATTGATCCCCCTCTCGCCAATAAAACAATTGCAGGAAACATTATCAACATATAGCCACATTTTTTGATGCTTTCGTCAGAGGAGTTTACGCAAGCCCAATTTCATGAAACATTTCCTAGCTGATCCCCTACATATAATGTTAAATTCAAATGCAACTTTTCATCTCAGCAAGGTCCTCATCCCCTGATCTTAGCTAACCGGAACCCCGGTTTTATAGCATATGTTAGGGTAGGACAGGATTGGGCAATACCCCCCCCCCCCGGGTATACGGTATAGCCCGCGGATTCCCGGATTAGTCGAAAAACAAAAACATCACTCAGAAATCTTATAAAATAGTGATTTTTGTTGTTCCAAATTTTAGGCACATTTTCTCTTATTGAATTCACTAACTTTAATCCCCCACCCCTATTCCTAAAAGCTTCAAAAAATTACCGCATTAAAAATCAACTTTTTTTGAAAAATTCTTTTTTCCTGGCGGCGTCTGTCGGGGCACTGCTTGAAAACCTGGGACAGGTGGGTCGTGGCGGTAGACTCAATTTGTTAAGAGTTCGCGGCTTTTTCTCCAAATTTATCGTTTTAACCTTTTCAAAGCAAACTAAACATTTTGGATATAGAAGCTTGAAGGTTCCCTAAAATTTACCGAGAATCAAGACCTGAGACCAAGCCTTGACCCGGAGACCGAGACTCCCAAAACCCCGAGACTCAAAAAGTTACAGTGCATCAAACTTGGCCAAAGACAAAAGGGGAGAACCACTTGAAAAAAGGAAATCTCCCTTTGGACCCGCTCAAACAAATATTGGGCAATTTGTCAATAATTTTCTCAAAAATTCTCCAATTTAGCAAAAATAAAGGCTCTAAGGCTCTTCTATGTCAGTTTATGCATCCAATCAAATTGTTTATGCGTCCAAAACTGACTCCAAACTTAACCGACGCATACTCTTAAAACCATTCAAAAGATTTAGACAAATAATGATCAAAACTTCCACGCTTTTTGGGGGTTTTCTGGCCATAACTTTTTTGATATTTGTCCAATCGACGGCTTTAGCTTAACAATAGTTTCAGCTCTTCAACAGCTTTCATGGGCTTGAGAATGTATGATCGGTTAAGTTTGGAGTCAGTTTTGGACGCATAAAAGTTTGATTGGACGCACAAACTGAATGAAGTAGCCAAAATAAATGCAACATTTCGAAAGAAAGTTGGTCCTGATCCATGTGAAATTAGGAAAACTCGGACCCAGGATTTTCCGGACTAACCGGATTTTTTGACCCGGGACCGGTCCGAGTTGTAACTTTTTCAAACAACAATTGTTTATTTTTGCAGATTTCACAGATTTGAATAAGGTTAACCATTGGAATTTATGCAGGAATTTTCTTTGATCGATTTTGATTAATCAGAATACAAATTAAAAAGGTGACAGCCGTTAATGTTGTTTGTAGAGGTCGGCATTTTCAAAAAAAACACGGGCAAAGGTTATACGGTCTAAAAACACGCTGTCTGCATTCATAGTCAGGGGTTTTTTGAATACTTATTATTTTTCTTTTCGTGTCGAAACTCTTAGCAAAAAGGTTAAGCCGGTAAATTGCGATGTAAATAATTTGTATAAAAGGGACGTAAATGTTAACTAGCCATTTGTTTTTCTTGCTTGCTGAGAATTGGCTACCTCCATTCAAAAAATGGCTTTATACAACTTGAAGAATGCCCGTTTATTAAAACTTGTCTTTTATTCGCGATTTGCTTAGTTTTTATGAGTCCAACAGAAGATATTAGAGAGAATGCCATTTTGCTTTTATTTGTTGGATACCTATTATGCTTAAATGGCACTAAAAAGGTTGAAAATGAGGGGCTAAACTTTTCAATCCCCATTCTTCAACATTTTGAGTCAGAAGAAACCAGGCATGATTATGGATACAAATCCGTGCCTTTTGTATCATATCAGTTTTGTATCCGTCTCATTTTTTGAAATTCAAATCCGTTATCCGGAGATCCGCGGTATACAACACTGTCCAATTTTTTATTTGAGGAAAAAATGAATGCCAAATATTTCTGTTCATTTTCGTGTTATCGAAATGCACAAATTCGAAGAATCAAATTTTTGTTGTTTTTCTGTTTTATTTACAAAAAACGGATGCCATAAAAAGAATTGATTTTTAATTACCAAATTGCTAACAAATTTGTTAGGAAAGTATAACAATATTTAACAAAAAATTTAGCTAATTAAAGTGAGTTAAATTTTGTTTTTTAAAATAATTTCCGTTCGATTTGGCTTAGTCTTACAAAGGTCCGATTTCACCCCCGTCGTCGAACCGTCCGTTCGTCAAAATGTTCCCTACCAAGTTTAATAAGAATCAATTGCAACATTTTATTAGAAGCACTATTTGTAAATTGTCATTTTAGAGTCTCAGACATTTAAGCATAAATTCAATGTTTAGTCCATTTATCGGGTTGAAAAATATGCCGACGTCCTCCGCAATTCTATCGCTTTTTGGGCTCAATCGGACCGTCGTTTGCGTCGAAGGAAGTCACTGTCGTTGAAAACAAATACAAATCTTACAAATAAGGGCATTTTTAATTTATAAGATTCCCTGCTTGGAATACCCATTAGATCAATGCCGACTGCTTATATAAAGACGAAGGTTAAGCATACAATGGAAACAAGTACATATTACAATTCTTATTCTACAGTATGTTAAATTTGGTTTATTCAGATATTTTTTATGCCAAGATGTCAATGAACTCTGGTGAAAACAAATAATGGAATTTCCTCCAATCATTCTCTTCCTGTCCCATTACAATTAGAAAACCGGGTGTATTCATTCAAAGTGATGTTCCGGTTCCATTTTTCCGGCGGTTCCGGAATCGGTTCCGAATTTTTGCGGTTCCGGAACCGGTTCCAAGAACCGCGGTTCCGGTTCCTGGAACCGGAACCGGGACATCACTGTTCATTCTAGTTATTTGCTTTCGTTATATGCGATGATTCACAGCTAAACTGGTAGTTCTGAATTTGTGTTATCTAATTAACACGCATTCATTCATTCATTTTTACTTTTAAAATAAATTTTCATCATTCTCAAAATTTAAATGTTTTAATTGCTTATTTTTACAGACATAATGAAAGAACTTGCGGCTTCGCTTGTTCTCCTTTTTGCCATTTCCATTCATCCGGATTTTTGTGCCGGTAGTCTTATTTAATTTAATTTTTAATAATATTTAAATTAAATTAAATTTTAAGGGCTTGAGTGCAAACAAAGAACAGCCCTTCATGGTCCCAACAACTACACAGACGAGGACATTGATAAGGATAGTAGATGCTTTTCAGCAGATGCAAAATATTGCAACGCTGCAATTTGCACGAAAGGTCAATTGAACGTTAATTGTCAAAAAAAAAAGTTTAATTTAAGTCACTAAAGTGACAGGAATTTATGAAATATTTTCTAACAAAGGCCTAATCCAGTTTTCCAGGGCCAAATCAGAATTACGAGGCCATGGGGAAAGAATTAACGCTTCCATATTCACACATTTTTTGAAGTTTTTAGGACATAAAAATTGCTTCCCTACCAGGGATGTATCCGGTTTCCGCACATTTTTTGAGCCCGGAATCCCGGTTTTCGGACTTTTTTTTTGGCGTCCGGTTACATCCCTGACCCCTACCACCGGTAATACTTGTAGACTAAGTAGAAGAGTGCATTGGTTAAAAGAAAATGCGGAATTTGTAAAAAATTTATAATTGTGCAAAAAAAAAATGTTATTTGAAATTTCAGCGGGTGCGGGTGCTTTTTCGCTTATAAAGTGGTTGTGTGTTCCTGGTAGTAATAAAATAGTCTGCGCTGAGATTGCAACAGATGAAGCAGTGAGTAGGGGGCTGACGGTGACGAATTTGGTCTGCAAATGCCCTCATGGGGCAAAGGGGGAAGATTTCGCCAATGAGAATTTCGAGATTCTGCCAATACCAACTTCAAACGGTAAGGAAAATGGGTAACCACTAATGCTGAAAACAAGAGGCTCGGGCTTTGGTGCCAAGTCTGGTCTCAGGCTGAGTCTTGGGCTTCGGGGTCAAGTCCCGGGCTTGAGTCTCGGGGTCAAGTCCCGGGCTCGAGTCTCGGAAACAAATCTTGGGCTTCGGGGTCAAGTCCCGGGCTCGAGTCTCGGAGTCAAATCTTGGGCTTCGGGGCAAGTCCCGGGCTTGAGTCTCGGGGTGAAGTCCCGGCCTCGTTAAATTAAACCCGCTTTTGTTTTTAAGTGCTGACGTGCAAAAAAGGAGCCTTCGATTCGGAAGAAAATGGCGGCACTCGCAACGAGGAGTGCTATGACGACGACAAATATTGTTACATCGCCAGCTGTGCTAAAGGTTTCTTCGAAATAAAATTGAACGAGATTTTCAGATTGATAATGAATAAAAGTTGTTATAGTGGTAAGAGTAAGCAATTGCTTCAGGGAATGAGCTTGTGAGAACGGAGTGGGATTGTTCGCCCGATTCCGATTGTACTGCAATCAGTGCAATAGCGAGCGAATCTGTAGGTTCCAAGGTGAATTGCGAGTGCCATTTTGGAAGAGTGAATACCAGCTTGACAAATGAAAACTTCACGCGTCCCTTGCTGCCAACGACGACCACGGACAAACCGACGACAACCACAGACAAACCGACGACAACCACAGACAAACCGACGACAACCACAGACAAACCGACGACAACCACAGACAAACCGACGAATACCACTGCTGAGGGTAATTGATGTTTTTGCTTTCCAATTTTCCCTATTTACAGCAAATCTCGGCGTTCGTGCCAAAATTTCTGTGTGTAGCGGTGTGCTGATGGCGATTGGTACAGTCAATCAATAAATCAATCAATATTTCATTGATTGATAATGAAAATTAAATCATTTAATTAATCAGGGCATGTTCTTGCTTCTGTCCTGCCCAAGCTTGGTGTTGGTCGTCAGCTTTTCAATGACCTGTGAAGAAGCGGTGACGGATGACGAAATCAATGAATAAATTTAATTAATTAACCCCCCTTTTATGTAGCCTGTAGTTAACTCTATATTCATTTATTTATAATTTTTGTATGATAATAATTCAAAAAATTTCCCGATGGAGCCTTTTCGGCTACGTACTAAACATTCAAAACGTATGGCTTAATGCTAAAAATGCAAAACTAAATTAAATATTTGTTTTACGCGCTAATTTGGGACCCGGAGGCATAACCAGAGTTTCGTACTCTCGTTAACAATAATTATAAATTTCAATTATTTCTGGCATTTTTTTACCAAAATCTTTAAGCTCTAAAGCCTCATGAGTCATGACGGACCCCCAAAAATGGCTGTCATTGAAGCTCAATGCATTCTTTGTTAAAAATATGCTTTTTTAACTCAAAACCAAGCTTCATTTTGTGAATTCCGAACCGCGAACCCGAGTTCGATTTTTGGCGGAGTAGAATCCGAATTTGTACTCCATTTCAACCTTTTTTTGAACCTCGAGCACGAATTCGTTGGTTACAAAAATTCCAATTTGGGGTCCGTGCCGGTTACCGGGCTTCTGACCGCTCCAGGGTCATGTTTGCGATTACGCCAGCAGAAAACTTTTTTTTGGTTTTACTTATCGAAAAACTGCTCAACATTGGGTTGCTCTTAACCCTCGCGGATCCGTAGATGCCGATCGGAAATTCCGGCATGTAGTCTGAAAAAGATGTCGGCGACTATTTCCGGCCAACTTTTAAGGTTGCACTGCCCACGGATAAGCAAAAGCGAAAGGAAAATGTCCGATGGGCTGCAAAAAGGGGGAAGAAAGGGTGCAATTAACACACACTCTCTCTCTCTCTTTCTTTGCTCTCTCTCTCCTCTTTCTCTTTGCTCTATTTCTTTCTCTGTCTTCTCTCTCTTTCTCTCTCTCTCACTTTCTTTGCTCTCTCGTTGCTTCTTTTCTCGCAGCTTATGTACTATTTCTTCAGCCTGTTAGTCTAAACTTTTGTAGAAAGCTCGCAAGGGATAATTCGTTAAAATTTAGGGGAAACACAAAACAATGATTACATTTCAATTATTTTGAATTAAAAAATCGCTTTTTTTAGGATATTGGCACAATTTTCTTGTAGTTTTTTACTGCTCTGGTGGCAACCGAATGGAAAAATTGGTAATATATTTGAATTTTTCAACATTTATTCATAATATCACGTGGCTCAGTGGTTAAACTGAGAACCAAAAGTCCGATTGTCTGAGGTTCGAGTCAAATTTCTTTTTATTGAATGCCCTGGTGAGTGATGTGGTTGCCTGGGGTTCAAACCCCGACTGTGTAAATAGTTTTTTGTGTCTTTCAATCAGGCATGGACACGGCTACCCGCGGTTAACGGTTATGGAATTTTGAGGACGGGCGGTTACGGTCGGTTAACGGTTATGACCACTAAAACCGCGGTTAACCGTCGTATCCGTTATTTTTTGACTGCTGAAGGAAAATTTTTTGATAAAACTTTATTTCCTTCACTTTTATCCCCAAGGCACCAACGCAATCAATGGCTGAGTGGTTGAACTCTCAAATCGATTCTATTCTGCCTTTAATGTTCTAGCCCCTCTCTCAACAAATCTTTATTTTTTTAATTATACTTTAATTCTTTCTTAATTTTTCTCTTTTTAGTATTCTTACAATTTCTTGCAAAAAGTTCAGCCATAAAAAATTAAATTCTAAGTATTTACATAAATAATTAGCTCATTTTTAGAACGTTCAATTACCTAAAATTTGTCAATTTTTCTTAGCATAAGTCGGTAAATATTCAATTTTTTCTCTCTCGACGGCGCCTATCGGCACCGCCGAACCCCCACCACTTCCCAAAAAATATTTTATAAATCTAAAGCGCAAAAAAACACAGAAAAAATTTCTCTGATCTGTCGCGCATTGTTTAATCATGAAAGATTGTTTGAAAAAGATTATAAAATTTGAAATTCAATGATAAACTCTTATAAAATCACTTGTTAAGTTCATTACACATCAATTTTAGTTGAATTTTAGTAAGACGACACAACACGATTGGAAAAATTTTTTGCGCTAATTAAAGGGGAGGGGGGGGGGGGGGAGGGTGTTAAAGGGAGGGGGGGGGGGGGGGAGGGTGTTAAAGGGGGGGGGGGGGGGGGGGGGTAAAAACGGTAAATGACAAAAAAATTAAATGATTTTCGCACATCCATTTACAATTTCAGCGGGTGTGAATGCTTTTTCACGTATATGGTGGGCGTGTACCGCTGTGTATGATAAAGATGGTTGCTCTGAGGTTGCAAAGGATGCAGCAGTGAGAAGGGGGCTGAAGGCGACAATTTTTGACTGCAACTGCGAGTATGGGGCAAAGGGGGAAGATTTCTCCAACGCAAAATTCGAGATTTTGCCAGTGCCAATTTCAAATGGTAAAGAAAATGGGTAACCATTAATGCTGCACGAGAGTCTTGGTTTCCACTAGAGAAAAGTCTCGGGTTTTTTGGATCCTCGAGTCTCGGGGTCAAGACTTGGGCTCTAGTCTTGGGCTCCAGTGTTTTGTTGAATTTTGGATCAGTTCTGTTCTCAAATTTTTAGAACAGCCTATCTGTTTTGTTCCTGTTCTGTTCCGACCTCGAGAACAGAACAGGCCAAGCTGGAACAGCAAAACACTGTTGGGCTCAAGTCTCAGGCTCGAGTCTGGGGTCATATCTCGGGCTCAAGTCTCGGTCCAGGCTCGTTTCGGGCCATGTCTCGGGCTTTGATGTCAAGTCTTGGGTTCGAGTCTCGGGCTTAAATCTCAATATCAAGTCCCAGGCTCAACTCTCGGGCTTCGGGGTCAAGTCTCGGTATAGGCTCGAGTCAAGTCTCGGGCTCGACAAATCTCGGGCCCGAGCATAGGGCTCAAGTCTTGGGCTTTAGGGGTCTTGGGTTCGAGTCTCGGTATCGAGTCTCGGGAAATTTTGGGTCTCGTGAGCACTAGTAACAACCATTAAATTATTCCGTTTTTGTTTTTAAGTGCTGATGTGTAAAAAAGGAGACTTTGATTCGGATGAATATGGCGGGGCATACAAAGCGGAGTGCAGTCATGACGAGGACAAATATTGCTACTTGGCCAGCTGTGCTAAAGGTCTCTTCAAAATTTTCCAGATGATAATGAATATATATTGGTCAATGCTTCAGGGAATGAGCATGTAATGACTGTGTGGAATTGTTCTCCCGATACCGATTGTACTGAAATCAGTGCAAAGTGGGCGAGACTGTAAATGCCACGGTGACTTGCGAGTGCCGTTTTGGAAAAGCAAATGCCAGCTTGGCTAATGAAAACTTCACGCTTCCCATGGTGCCAACGACAAACACGGACAAACCGACGAATACCACTGCTGAGGGTAATTGATGTTTTTGCTTGCCAATTTCCCCTATTTACAGCAAACCTCGGCGTTCGTGCCAAAATTTCTGTGTGTAGCGGTGTGCTGATGGCGATTGGTACAGTCAATCAATAAATAAATCAATCAATCAATATTTCATTGATTGATAATGAAAATTAAATCATTTAATTAATCAGGGCATGTTTTTGCTTCTGTCCTGCCCAAGCTTGGTGTTGGTGGTCAGCTTTTAAATGACCTGTGAAGAAGCGGTGACGGATGACGAAATCAATGAAATAATATCCATTTATCTGTAATTTGTATGATAATAATTCAAAAAAATTTTCCGACGGAACATGCTAAAAATGCAAAACTTTTCTGGCACTTTTTTATCAAAATCTTTAAGCTCTAAAGCCTCATGACGAACCCCCAAGCTGTCATTGAATGGTCAATGCATTTATTTGTTAAAAACATATTTTTAACACGAAACCGAGCTTCATTTTGTGAATTCCGGACCGCGAACCCGAGTTCGATATCCGGAATAGTAGAATCCGAAATTCAACTCAATTTGACCTATTTCAAACCTCGAGCACGAATTCGTTGGTTACAAAAACTCCAATTGGGGTCCGTGCCGGTTAAAGTTAGCGGGTTTTTGCACTTTCAATATTTTTGTAATTTTGTTGATTTGCCAAACTGAAAAACAGACGAAAGTCAAAACCCGGTCTGGCTGCCGGGCCCGACTGTTTGCAAAACCCTGGCCCGCCGATTTAAAAAAAATTGCCATCTCGGTGGTCTCGCCTAAAAATTCCATTGGGGTCCATGCCGGTTAAAGTTAGCGGGTTTTGGCACTTTCAATATTTTTGAAATTTTGTTGATTTGCCAAACTAAAAAAACAGACGAAAACAAATTGTATAGACGGTAGCTTGTCCTAGTCCAAAATCAGCAAACGAGAAAGTCAAACTGCCTACTACATTTATCCGAATTCAGTACTCACAAAGCAGCCGTTTTCATATTTGCTCCATTGCACAATTTAAACCCGCTCAGAGAGCGTCGCCCCCGTGGCCGACCCACGAAGGGGCCAGCCGACGGTCCTCAACGCCGGGCGATCACCAAAACTGGCGACGTCCCCGGCAAGCTTCACGCTCAAGGGGCGACGCTTTTGCTCATCATTGCGGGTGCTTTGGCGAGCAAGGTGGAACCCCCACCGGGAAACCGTACTACAGAAATGATCCTGAGAAGTACAGTCTCAAATTCGGCTGTGTTTGACTGCCTATGAATGGGAAGGGCAATGAAAATGTTCGATGGGTTGCAATAAAAGGAAGAGAGGAAAAGATTCCATAGTACTCTCTCTTGCATACTCTAACATCCCTTGCTTTTCTCGTCATCTTTTTCTCTGCACTCTTTACGCCATTCTCTCTTTCTCTTTCTCTCTCTCTCTCTGCCGGCTATGGCAGAGAATGTGTGTCTGTCTGCCCAACCATTTACGTCGCGTGTCGCGAGAATTGGTGGCCAAAAGTGTGAAAAGCAAAACGAATTTTTAGCTTACACAAATCTGAACAATTCGATCTAAATTGCGCCAAACAAAAATATTTAGGTATTAAATAAAAGTCAAAAATGTTTAAAGTTTTAACATTTATCACACAAAATCCAGGGTTCGCATATCTGCTTTCAACTTTTAATTTTTTGTCCAGAAACATTGGATTAATTATTCTTATAACTTTGTTCAATTTGAGTGATCTTAATTATTTTAGTGTTATAAAATAAAGAAAAATCGGCGCAATTTTTCTTCCCTGATATTCTTATAAGTAGATCAAAAAAATTTCTTCAACTAAAAATCACTCCTAAAGATCGATACCTTCCAAATTTTTTAAATATTTTCTAAACCAAAATAAATAAACATTTGATTTTTGAAATAATAAATACCTAAGTAAAATTAAGTAATTATTTGAATTTTAATACAACTATATTTAGTTAAAAAACAGACAAAATTGAGTAAAAATATTGCCAATTCAACCAAAAAGAAATCAGATCAAAAATCTATTTTGAACGTGCCCCCCCCAACATCATATTAGGGTGATTCATCAATGCTTTTCAAAGTTGCATGGGTCTCCCACCCCACACACCCCCATTTTTGTTATGAAATTCCCAGTTTCCGAACGCCCCCCCCCGGCTCATTCCACGTCAAAAAATGCTCTCATATTTTCATTGATCAACATTTACACCGAAATTAGCCATAAAATTGGCATTTTTTGCAAAAGCCATATACAAAAAAGGCTGTCCACCAGCAGGGTTCTCGCTGCCGATCTCTGAAAGATTTCGGGAATATCCGATGCTTGAAATTTCGGAATTCGAAAGTGTCCGGGTCATTAACATTTGAATATTTTTCGCTTTGTCTGCTTTGACGGCGTTTTTTTCGCAAAAAATCGATTTGGATGGATGCCATGATATGTTTTGTGTGTAGAGAAAAAGAAGCACTAGACGGCGGCACAATTGGATGGTAACAAAAATAAGAAAGTGGTTCAAATCAGGGATTAACCGGCGGATGTCATAAAAAAATTAGGCATGCCGGACACAAAAATGTCCGGAAATTTTCCCGACGGCAATGTATAAATTTAAATTACTGTTTTGTTTTTCGAAAAAAAGTTGTAGAGCATCTTTATAGCTTATTAATATTAAGACACGTAATTTTATGAAATTAAGTTTTGTTTTTTTCGGCCAATTTTATTCCAGCTGCAAATTTGCTGAACAGTCTCAACTCGCTCAGTGTTGTGTTGGTTGGCATTTTGTTTCGTGTTCGCGCCCGTCACACTTGTTTTGTGCCACAACTTCATGCCACAACAATGCTTTTTTATTTAATTCATTTTCCTTATGGCCATTTTTCACTGCTTTTTACTTAATAATTATTTCAATCAAACTTTGATCGCTTCTCAGTTTCGCATACGCGACATTTTTCTAAGATGAAATGCGGCGAATTAGTCAACTGTTAATCTCGTCATTTTATATAATACATTTTATTTAGAGTAATTATTGATTTTTGATGTCCTATTTTTTTGCTGTAACTTGATATAGGCACAAGTAGGGTTGGACAAAACCGGATATTACCCGGGTCCCCCGGATAACGGTTCCACCGGTTCCTTGACACCCGGATACCGGTACCGGATAGTAATTTACACCCGGATATCCGTCCGGATACCGGGTAATTTCCAATTTTTGAAAATACTAATTAAAAATTTATAAAAAATCAAATTTTACGCAATTGCCAAAAAGTAAATCAAACGCATAAAATAAACGAATAAAATCAAATAGAATTCAATAAAATTGGATGGTTAATTTCATTTGTCAATACTAAAAACAGGCGACAGTCAAGGGCGTACCCAGGAATTTTTTTCAAGGAGGCTGATAAAACAAAAATTCGATTTTTTAGGGGTGCATTTTTTGCTTTTATTACATTTTTCTTAAACATTTTTTTGAAAATTTAGATTAACGGTAAATTTTTAGAATTTTTAACATTTTTGTTATAAAAATGCGATATTTGCCGATAGAGTTTTATTTTGAGATTCGGCTTTACTTCTGGGGGGGGGGGGCTCGGCGGTGCCGATAGACGCCGCCGAGAAAATTTTTCAATTTTTGACTCAGTTTGTTAAAGATTTGCAACCAAAATTTAAAAAAAATGGCAATTTTCTGAAACTTTTTAGGAATGGGAGGGTGGTCTCTGAATTTAGACAAACTCGAAAATTAGCGCAATGTATACATCATAGAGAAAATTTAAGCAATTTTTGTTGAGAAAGCCAATTGTTTTGTAAATTGGTTACTAATTATAAAAAACAAATTACAGAAGCCCTTATTTCTCTATTTAATTTTAATAAGAAATGGCAAAATCTCACGCAAAATTCAAAATTTTACAAGCGCTAACACCCAGTGTTTTCCCGGTTCCGGTGCCGGTTCCAACGGTTCCGGGAACCGGTTCCGGAACCGGAACCGTGGAACCGCGAAAAATTCGGAACCGATTTTGGAACCGGTTCCCGGAACCGCCAAAATCCGGAACCGCTTTGGAACCGGAACCGCGGAACCGTGAAGAGCTTGGAACCGCTTCGGAACCGGTTCCGGAACCGGTTCCAATATATGTTTTTCCATTGCATAATGAATTGAAATAATGATTAATTTTTGAAGCGAATAACCTCAATTTACACAAAAGAAAAAATTCCCAAATACAAAAAGCATCAACACAATTTTGGATACCCTTAAGAAAGCTTTTTGTTAAACAAAGAAAAAAAGGGACCGATTTGATTAATCCATGATTTAGGGTGACCGGAGTACCTGATTTGTCGGGTTTCCCCTAATTTTTTAATTGGAAATTTTCAGTGAAAAGGACAAATTTTCCTAACAAATATTGTTTAAATTTTTTTCCCCTCCTGTTCCAAAAAAGCTTAAAAATTGACGTATTTTTAAATTTTTGGTTGCTAATTACTTAAGAAATTGAGTCAAAGATTCAAATTTTTGGTTCATTTTTTTTTTGTTGCATTTTTTGGGTTTTAAAAATATTTTCTAATTTTTGGAACCGGAACCGTTGGAACCGGTTCCGGAACCGCAAAAATCCGGAACCGCTTTGGAACCGGAACCGCGGAACCGTCAAAATCCGGAACCGCTTCGGAACCGGAACCGCGGAACCGTCAAAATTCGGAACCGCTTTGGAACCGGAACCGCGGAACCGTCAGGAAAAATGGAACCGGGAAAACACTGCTAACACCATCAAAAAAAAAATTCTCTCCGAAAGAATACCACCACCAATAGGGGTGCTTAACCCGCCCGGATCCAACCACCGGATACAGGGTATCCCGGATCCTCGACACCCGGATACCGGTCCCGGATAATTTGCCCCAAACACACGGATACAGGTTCCGGTTCTGGTTCCGGATACCCGTTCTTGTCCAACCCTAGGCCCCCGAGTGAAAACTCAACCACTAATTGCAAAAAATTTTCGATTTCTCCGAATTTATTTTTCAACCTAAAATTGAAAATTTAAAAAAAGCCTTTGTCTCGGGCTTGGGAGTCGCAATGAATTTCAGGTCTCGAGCTTCACTAGTTTTAATCCTAAAATTTAACTTTCTTCTTTACTGATCACTTCAAAAAATTTATCAAAAAAATCGCATTATTATGAAATGTGTAAAAACTTTCGACAAATTCATTTGTTATATAATTTTAAAGCAATATGTATTTTAGTTAAAAATCAATAAAATTTTAAAAACTTAGTCGGTTCGGTCGCTGAAGTGGACTAGGGAAGAAATTTGGATTTGAATGGGATGTGGCCCTCGCTCGCCCGCCCGCACAATTCAAATTTCGATTGTGAACTGAATGGGAACTGCTTTGGTTGGGGTGGGTTGAGATTTGGGAAGAAGCATTTTTCAACCGCAAATCATTTTTACAGACACTGCGTCCAATTAACACAAACCTATGCATATATCGCTTTACAAATAAGGAAAAGGTTTAGATGATCAGATGCTTGTCTGATCCAGTTTAGGATCAGGTCTTAGTGCCCGGTAAAATTAGATTTTCACAATTATACCGGAGGGTTTCGGGATAAATCCGGAAATGAAAAAAGCTGGACTCGGATTCCGTATTAAGTTGGGCACTGAAATGAACTGCTCTGTTGGAAACGAAGACCTTTTTATTCCAACCAATTTTTGATCAAAAAAAATTTTTCTTTTTTACAAAATGAGTGACAAGAAATCGATGGTCAGGCGGTTTATCTCTTCGGCAAGTAAAATGTTCGTGTGCGTTCGAATCCGCTTGAGTGCGAACATTATTCACTTTATTCGGCCTCTAGTTTCTTCGCTCTTTCATTAAAGAAACATTTTTTAATAATTTACAATATTTTAATAAAATGCGCGCAAAAATAAGATTTTTTGAAAAAAATTCACGCATCTTCTGAATTTTTGCTGCAAATTCTAAACAAAGATTGCCAATTTTGGTTGCAAATCTCTCAACAAATTGAGTAAAAAATTTAAAATTTTTCTCGGCGGCGCCTATCGGCACCAGGGCTGGGCGAAACTCGGCACACACCCGAAGCCGAAACTCGAAACGAAACAAAAATTTTCCCGAACCCGAAACTCCAAAATACCCGAAATTTCGGGTGTCACCTGAAACCGAAACTGTAATTTCGCCCAGCCCTGATCGGCACTGCCGACCTCCCCCCTCCCCCACTCAAAAGTGAATAAAAATTCTCAAAAAACTTGTTTGACAAATTAAAAATTTTTTTCAAAATTTAAATTTTTCGGGCATATTTGGGCCAGGAATTCCGGTTTTCGGACACTGTTTGGGATCCGGTTACATCACTGATGCCCTTCCCTTCTCTTCAAAATAAGAACAAATTTATTATCGGCTCTAATTCAATAAATTTCGAAAATTATTCAAAAAAAAATAAAAATTTGACCTCGAAAATTTTGAAGAATTTAAAAAAACCCCGCAACCCCGACCGATTTGGGTAACCCCGACTCCCGACAGTCCCGCCCCCGAAAAACCCCGACCCCGCAATTCTCAACCCCGCACGCGGGGTGATAACCCTAATCAAAATCATAAAATCGATTTTTAATCTTAGGAAATTTCCATTACAAATGAGCAAACTAACGCCAAAACCAAGCGTCTCAGTTAACCGAAAGCGAAATTTTTTGGTTTTTCGGGGGGGGGGGGGGGGGGTCCGATCTGAAACGACAACTCAACTCTACTCATCCGGCAATTTTCTCTCTAAAAATTTAAATTAAAACTCCCTGCAGGCTATGGGTATGCCTGGAGACCCCTGCACATTCACTCCCTCATACTCACTTCATTTTCAGTATCCCGGGTTTACTAATAGAGGAAATACGGTAAATTTGCTATTCTCCACATCGGACCCAAAAGTTTTTGCAATATGAAATTTTACATTTATTTTGCATCGGCACCGAAAGATTTTATCTCTCTCTCTCATTTTTTTATTAAGCGATCTTTATTCATAAAATCAAGCAAATCAATGGTCCAGTGGAGGACTTACACGAAATACATATTTTTCTTCAATTTGATCACACATACACATACATACATAAATATCATTAGAGAACACCACAGGCACGCATATGCCTCTTACTTCTTCACTATATTGCCCTTGACGCTGGCGATCAGAACACGCTGAAACAGCTTAAACAACATTTTATTTTTTCACCATTTTAACTTGCCTTGTAAGCACGGGAGCGGTAATCGGACCATGTTGTTTCTCGTATTGGCGACGAGCGTTCTAAAAGTCAATCACATTTGGCCACCATCTCTCTCAAAGTGATTTGAACGGAAATCTCCTCCGCGTCTTTGGCAGCGTTTGTGTTATGCATGAGTTCGTCCTGGCTTGCAGATGGAAACAAGCAAACGTTGAAAGTAACCAATACCGCCGAGAAGGTCGTTCTCCAGAACCGTGCCGTACTTCTTGTTAAAAAATGTGACAATAAACACCTAAAAGCAACAAATCAACGATCACTCACCGAAAAGCCATTTTGATGTCGAGGCTTTGCTTGTGCGTTCGGCTGCTCATAATCTTGTAAAAATTTTAATCAATTTGTGAAAACCCCGCGCAAGCTAAAAAAACGCACTCGACCGCCATTTGTTCTTTGGTGCCACGGCCCTGGAATTGAAAACAAATTTGATTGTTGTGCTTAACACAGGCCTGCATCGCAAAGTGCAACTATCTGCATCGTAAATTTCGTGGCAGTCCATCAGCGCATTGATCAGATCCTCAAAGCCGTGCAGTTCGTTTTTCAACTTCTTGACTAGGTCTTTTCCGTGATTTGATTGAACACGTGAACGACCTGAAATTTTGAAGCAAATTTTCGTTTTTATTCGTCGATTGATTTCTTGCGCTGTGCGTTGTTGTAGCTGACCAGCGTCTGGCTAACTATCTCTAGCTCCTTGCAAATACTCTTTGTATTGTCGTCATGCAGGGGCGCCGGTTGTTCAACGGCATGCGGCTGATCAGCCGGCTGCTGGGCTTGAGCATAGACACTACGCTGCTCCTCCTCCGTCATTAACAACATGAATTTTGATCTTAGTCTAAAGAAGCAAGTGTTCCGCAGGTTGGAAGTGGACGGTAAAACTCCTAGGGCGGGGGCAAAAGATCGCATAAAGACCCCGGTAGCTCAGTTGGAAGAGCTGCCCACGGATTGGTTCTAAACAATTCAATTAACCGGAACCAAACCCAAACAATCCGATTAACCGGAAACTAACAAGTCGCTTAACCGGACCCAACAATTCGATTAACCGGAAACTAACAAGTCGCTTAATCGAAACCCAATAATTCGGTTAAATGGACCAAACATTCGGTAACTGGATCCCAACAATTCGGTGACCGCAAACGAACAAAACGATTATCCCAAACAAGTCGATTAACCGGTTCCAAACAAGTTGATAACCCCAAACAATTCGATTACCGGAAACGGACAATACGATTATTCCAAACAAGTCGATTAACCGGAACCCAACAATTCGGTTACCGCAAGCGAACAATTCGATTAACCGGTTTCAAACAATTCGGTTAACCGGAACCAAACCCAAACAATTCGATTAACCGGAAACTAGCAAGTCGCTTAACCGGACCCAACAATTCGGTTAAATGGAACCAAACATTCGGTTAACCGGAACCCAACAATTCGGTTACCGGAAACGAACAATACGATTATTCCAAACAAGTCGATTAACCGGTTCCAAACAAGTCGATAACCCCAAACAATTCGATTACCGGAAACGAACAATACGATTATTCCAAACAAGTCGATTAACCGGAACCAAACAATTCGATTACCGGAAACGAACAAGATTACCAGTTCCCAACAATTCGGTTAAATGAACCAAACATTCGGTTAACCGGAACCCAACAATTCGGTTACCGGAAACGAACAATTTGTTTACCGGAAACGAACAATTTGTTTACCGGTTCCAAACAACACGATAACCCCGGAACCAAACAATTCGATTACCGGAAACGAACAATACGATTATTCCAAACAAGTCGATTAACCGGTTCCAAACAAGTCGATAACCCCAAACAATTCGATTACCGGAAACGAACAATACGATTATTCCAAACAAGTCGATTAACCGGAACCAAACAATTCGATTACCGGAAACGAACAAGATTACCAGTTCCCAACAATTCGGTTAAATGAACCAAACATTCGGTTAACCGGAACCCAACAATTCGGTTACCGGAAACGAACAATTTGTTTACCGGTTCCAAACAACACGATAACCCCGGAACCAAACAATTCGATTACCGGAAACGAACAATACGATTATCCCAAACAAGTCGATTAACCGGTTCCAAACAAGTCGATAACCCCAAACAATTCGATTACCGGAAACGAACAATACGATTATTCCAAACAAGTCGATTAACCGGAACCCAACAATTCGGTTAAATGAACCAAACATTCGGTTAACCGGAACCCAACAATTCGGTTACCGGAAACGAACAATTTGTTTACCGGTTCCAAACAAGTCGATAACCCCGGAACCAAACAATTCGATTACCGGAAACGAACAATACGATTTTCCAAACAATTCGATTAACCGGTTCCAAACAAGTCGGTTAACCGAAAAACGAACATTACGATTACCGTTTATAAACAATTCGGTTAACCGGAACCAAACCCAAACAATTCGACTAACCAGAAACTAGCAAGTCGCTTAACCGGACCCAACAATTTGGTTAAATGGAACCAAACATTCGGTTAACCGGTACCCAACAATTCGGTTACCGGAAACGAACAATTTGTTTACCAGTTCCCAACAATTTGATTAAATGAAACCAAACATTCGGTAACCGGAACCCAACAATTCTGTGACCGCAAACGAACAATACAATTATCCCAAACAAGTCGATTAACCGGTTCCAAACAATTCGGTTAACCGAAAAACAAACATGACGATTACCGGTTCTAAACAATTTGTTTAGCCGGAACCCAACAATTCGGTTAAATGGACCAAACATTCGGTAACTGGAACCCAACAATTCGGTGACCGCAAACGAACAATACGATTATCCCAAACAAGTCGATTAACCGGTTCCAAACAAGTCGATAACCCCAAACAATTCGATTACCGGAAACGAACAATACGATTATTCCAAACAAGTCGATTAACCGGAACCAAACAATTCGATTACCGGAAACGAACAAGATTACCAGTTCCCAACAATTCGGTTAAATGGAACCAAACATTCGGTTAACCGGAACCCAACAATTCGGTTACCGGAAACGAACAATTTGTTTACCGGTTCCAAACAAGTCGATAACCCCGGAACCAAACAATTCGATTACCGGAAACGAACACGATTTTCCAAACAATTCGATTAACCGGTTCCAAACAATTCGGTTAACCGAAAAACGAACAATACGATTACTCCAAACAAGTCGATTAACCGCCAAACAATTCGACTAACCGGAAACTAGCAAGTCGCTTAACCGGACCCAACAATTCGGTTAAATGGAACCAAACATTCGGTTAACCGGAACCCAACAATTCGGTTACCGGAAACGAACAATTTGTTTACCAGTTCCCAACAATTTGGTTAAATGAAACCAAACATTCGGTAACCGGAACCCAACAATTCTGTGACCGCAAACGAACAATACAATTATCCCAAACAAGTCGATAACCCCGGAACCAAACAAGTCGATTAACCGGTTCCAAACAATTCGGTTAACCGAAAAACAAACATTACGATTACCGGTTATAAACAATTTGTTTAGCCGGAACCCAACAATTCGGTTAAATGGAACCAAACATTCGGTAACCGGAACCCAACAATTCGGTGACCGCAAACAAACAATACGATTATCCCAAACAAGTCGATTAACCGGTTCCAAACAAGTCGATAACCCCAAACAATTCGATTACCGGAAACGAACAATACGATTCTCCAAACAAGTCGATTAACCGCCAAACAATTCGATTAACCGGAAACTAGCAAGTCGCTTAACCGGACCCAACAATTCGATTAACCGGAAACTAACAAGTCGCTTAATCGAAACCCAATAATTCGGTTAAATGGACCAAACATTCGGTAACTGGATCCCAACAATTCGGTGACCGCAAACAAACAATACGATTATCCCAAACAAGTCGATTAACCGGTTCCAAACAAGTCGATAACCCCAAACAATTCGATTACCGGAAACGAACAATACGATTCTCCAAACAAGTCGATTAACCGCCAAACAATTCGATTAACCGGAAACTAGCAAGTCGCTTAACCGGACCCAACAATTCGATTAACCGGAAACTAACAAGTCGCTTAATCGGAACCCAATAATTCGGTTAAATGGACCAAACATTCGGTAACTGGAACCCAACAATTCGGTTACCGGAAACGAACAATACGATTATTCCAAACAAGTCGATTAACCGGTTCCAAACAAGTCGATAACCCCAAACAATTCGATTACCGGAAACGAACAATACGATTATTCCAAACAAGTAGATTAACCGGAACCAAACAAACGATTACCGGAAACGAACAAGATTACCAGTTCCCAACAAAATCGATTTGATACGCAGGCACAATGCTTGGCAAAGTGTCGCATTGACACCGAAATTGATTTTTGAATGATCAGATTTTGTATAAAAATCGATATTTCTTTTACATCTTTTAAACATTGGAGAGTGAGAAGCAATTTTCCGGAAAATCGATTTCTAAATTTTACAATAAAATATTGAAAAAGAGTTTCTGATGCGTAGCATTCTAATCTGATGTTTAATGAGCCTAATTAGTCCGTTTGTTTTTTTTTTGCAAAAATTGGGGTTACTATTATCGACAAATCAAGTATTTGACAGAGATTAAATCACTGATTTACAACATCTGCTGTTGTCAGATTCATGATCAGCAAAACAAAAACAAGAAAAGAAAATAACCGATCATTTTTTATTTTCATGATATAATATACAACAAATAATATACGAGATTCCGATATTAATACAACAAATGAGTGAACCCAACAATTATAATCAATTAATCCGATTTTCTGTTTAAATTTCCTCCATTAAATTTGTTCGTCCTCTGTCCATCACTTCAATGCTCGCTCAAGCAATCAGACACTTTCGTCCTGCCATAAACATCCTAAAAAAGAAAAGTAACAATGGGAGAATAAATCGAGACTATTCCCGTAACCGTCGCCGATGTCGCTGTGTTCGAAGTTGATGAAGATATTACACTGATACTTCCACAACACAAGTGCCTCCTCCTCCCATCAGGGTTGCAGCGGATCATCCGAAATCCGTTATCCGAAATCCGATGTTTTTCCCAATCCGAAATCCGATCCGAGTAATTTTGGGCAATCCGATCCGAAATCCGGATAAATAGATTTTATTGTCTGATATTTTTCAACATTATAAGAAAAATAAAAATTAAAGCTAAAACTTTTTAATAAAAAAAAAATTTTCAACTATTTTTACTTGTTTCCCCCAACTAAGTCGATGGCCTAGTGGTTCCTCTTTGTGGTGAGTCTCAATGTTATGGGTTGGTTCGAACCCGCTTGAGTGCAGACACTTTTTTATTGGTTTTCTCCGCTACTCAAATAGGCATCCCCTCGTTAATAAGATTTTAAATAAATATTCTAATATTTTTTAATTAAAAATGCGCGCAAAAAAAGAATAGATACAAGAATTTTTGAAACAAATTCATCATGTCTTCCCGAATTTTTGCTTCAATTTCTCAACAAATATCATTAAAATGTTCAAAAAATTTCCCCGGCGGCGCCTGTCGGCACCGCCGGACATCCTCCACTCTTACGTAAACCAGTTTTTTCCCGAAATTCTGAAGCAAAATTCATAATTTTGCTAAAATTTTGATGAAATTTCTTTAACAAAATTGAGTCAAAATTTCAAAAATTTTTCTCGGCGGCGCCTATTGGCACCGCCGACCTCCACCCCTTAAAAGTAAAAAAGAATCTCAAAAAAATGATATGATAAAAAAAAGTTAAAGCCACCCCACTCGCGGCTTACATTGAATAAATTGATATAGCAAAAGTTTTAAAAAATCACAAAAATTTGAATTTTTGTAACCAAAAAATTTTTTTCATTATCCGAAATCCGTTATCCGAAATCCGGTGTTTTTCCCAATCCGAAATCCGATCCGAGTAATTTTGGGCAATCCGATCCGAAATCCGTATCCGACTTTTTTCCCAATCCGCTGCAACCCTGCCTCCCATTCGGCCCATTTCGCCTCTTCTCGCGCAATCGGACAACGCACCAACAGCCACAAAACTCCGTTGAGGCGTTGCAATGTCAATCGCTCCCGCGTCCAATAGTTCTTCAGCTCAAATGGCACAACGTCACCGTCATAAATCCAGCATTTGATGATGAAATTGATCGGATCGATGGCATTGACAAAGGCCTAAAACGAAGGGAATAATTAATCACTCTCAAACTGATTATAAAAATGAAGCATTACCTCTTTGAGTCCTTCCAGTCCCGCCGAATCAATGTCACAATCGAGCATCTTCGGAAGTCCATCTTCCCGGGGAGCGAGCAACCATTGGCCACGGCTTGGGCAGAAGAAGCATCGTCGTTGTCTTCGGCCGGAAATTCGGGGAAAACAAAGAAAGTGCCGATCGATCGGAGATTTGGGCAGATGTGAAGAATGGCCGGAGAGAATTGTCGCAAACGGTCGAGATGAACATCGCGCAAACGAAATCCGCAAATGTTGTAGTTGATCAACGGCCAAATCTTTTCTCACATTTCCACCATTTGTTGTTGTTGTTCTTCGTCGCTCACGTTGTCTGACATTTTTGTAGAAAATCCGATTGTTTTTTGGGGTTCCGATACACTTAGCCTAAAAAACAATTAGATTTTAAACAATATTATTGTCTTAATGATTGAATGAATGTTAGAAGATACGGCACAAAAATAGCTTTTCGTATTGGTTTGAGATTTTTTGTCACAAAACTAAAAAGAACAAAGGTGGGAAGTAAAGGGAAAGTGCCAAAAGGGTGAAGCCAAAACGGTAAAAAGTGCCAAAATGGGAAAAGTAACAAATGAAGTGCTATGAAATGGAGGCAAAGCGACGGAAACGGGTTTAGAAAAAGGCCAATAGCATGCGCGGTACAAACACTTAAAACTGTCTCTCTAAGCTTTTAAAGGCTATTGTTAAGCTAAAGCTAAACAATTAGAAATTTTCTGAAAAAGTTATTTCAATAAATTACAAAAAACCTCGATTTTGGGTGGTTTTTTACATTGCACTTTTTAAAAACGAATTGAACCGCTTAGCTTTTTCCCTATATGATTCTTCGTATTTAGAGCTTTCGAATGACATCTTGTTTGCCTGATTAGGTTGAGTTTAAAAAGAGTTATAGACTTTCAAAGGTTGCTGGCACTGAACCGTGCGGCACTGAACCGATCGCCGCCGTGAAAAGACACAATTTGGCGATTTGTAGAATGAAAATTTCAAATTGTGTAAATCGGGCTCTACCAAAAACTCATTTCTGTCACTCGAGATGCCATCATTAGGGGTGTAGATTTAGTCCCGGTTGGTCCCGTCCCGACCGGGACCTGGACCTGAAAAACCGGGAAATCCCGTCCCGGTACCGGTATCGGTCCCGTCCAACCCTAGTTTTAATTAATATTTAATGAAAGACATAAAGTCAAATACAAAAGATTTTGTGGGTTAAAATGCGCAAGCATTTTCTAAAATTTAGTTCTAAAATAACAAAGTTTTTTAAATAAATATTTAAGCGTTTTGAATGAAATTACATATTTATTTATCAAAATTAACATTTTTCAAAACAAAAACGCTTTATTCCTGTTCAAATGGCTTATATTTCTCGCCCGAATGAATTTTTTCTAACAATTCTTGTTTCCGCTCAACAATCGGTGCATTTCTTTATATCATTTTTTTGCGCGTGATTTTTCAAAAACAAACTAAAAATGAATCTGATAAAACAAATGTTTCTGATGTATCAAGTGTGCAGGAATTAATTGTAGATTTGTCTAGTGTTCCTAACCGAGAACCAGTATCAAACAAATTATTAGTTTTTGCATTTTCTTCTAAAAGTATTTTTTTTTATAGTTTCTTCCATTATTTGTATAGGAAAAAAAGATAAGTTATTTTTATTTATAAACTCTACAAATTCTGTTAATTCTTCCTTTTCTTTTTTATAGTTAGGAATTATTAACATTTGTTTTTGTGTTAAAAAAGAGGGGGGGGGGGGGGGTCGGCGGTGCCGATAGGCGCCGCCGAGAAAATTTTGAATTTTTGACTCAATTTGTTAAGGGAATTGCAACCAATTTTATTAGAAACGATCAAGAATCAACTCTTTTTGAGAGCGCGGGCGCATTTTTGATAAAATGACCATTTTCTATTGAAAATTTTGAATATTCACAATGCCAAAACATGAATATTTCCATTAAAATCCCAATATTTCAACACTCACGCCAAACCATCATTTTCAAGGACAATCTTGAAAATAAGGACTTTTTAAATTTTTAAGATCGAGGGTCCATTTTCAAGGACTGTCCTTGCCATTCAAGGACGAATCGGAACCCTGATTTATAGACTGAAAGTTAGGGATTTTTTATAAATATTTGAATGGGCGTTACTTTGGGAAAATGTTGACCAACAGAAAATGGGGGACATTGGGGCATTGATTCACTTTCGTTGTTGGGAATTAATCTCTTTTTTTTTAATCATAAATTTGAATTGTTTTATTTGCCCCCAGCAAAATGTGGACGGACGGAGAGAATTAATTGTGAGAAAGCAAATTCAAAAATTACGGTACGGTATAAAACAACCCCTAAACAACTGTTCTTTCACGCTTAAAATCTTTTTCTTTCTTTTTTTTTTGCCAAAAAAGTGGGTAAACGGTAAACAAATTACCTAATATATAATTTTAGACTTAAATTGGGAGTGGGATTTTGGAATAAAGAAACAATGCTTAATGGACGAAACTTGGACCCGTAAGCTTTTGCCCTTTTTGATTAACACAAAGTCAATAATATTTTAGCTTTTTTGAAGGGGTTTTAGTTTTTGCATTGCATTTATCTTATAGAATTTTCTAAAAAAACCAAATTTTTTGTGCTTTAGCTTCAAGGGGAGTACATTTTCCCCGACCGGGGTTGGGCTCGGGGATCGTGGTCGGGGAAGAACAAATTATCGGAGTCGGGGAAGGCACTGTCGGGGATCGATTGGGATCATCATAATGAGCAAGGAGACATTTCATTGTTTCCCGGAGGGGATCGCTCATATTCCTAAAAAGGCTCTAGCTACGTTGTTTATTTTTTAAAATCGAATTTTAGTCTTACTTCATCGTAACCCTAAATAATTGGATTTTCTACAGAAATGTCGGACAACGTCAGCGACGAAGAACAGCAACAGCAAATGAAGGAAATGTGAGTTTATTTCCAAAAAGTCAAATCAAAAGCAATAAATCTCCAAATTTCAGTTCCATTTGTGCCGACGTTTGGCTTGAAGTCTTCGCCTACATTAGCCCTCGTGAACTCGGACATTTGATGGCATTGATCAGTGATCGATTTGACGTTTTGGTGGACGAACACTTCAAATTGAGGAAATGGTCGCTGGGTTCGCTGCAAATTCTTCGTGGAGGGAATGGCGCACAAATTGTCAACCTTTCCGGTGAATGGCTGCCAATTCCTCAAGGACCACTTCCAAACAAAGTGATCGGATTCGAAGAGATTTGGATAAGGTCGTTTCCATCTTAAACAACTCAA
The DNA here is from genome assembly GCA_020449905.1 of Globodera pallida. Taxonomy (NCBI): domain Eukaryota; kingdom Metazoa; phylum Nematoda; class Chromadorea; order Rhabditida; family Heteroderidae; genus Globodera; species Globodera pallida. The sequence continues at coordinate 1,726,432 of JAIXHY010000011.1, forward strand.
TATTTTAATGTTTTTGTAAAATTCAGTTATGTCGACCAAACCGTCGTCGAATTTCTTCAACGCATTCGCCGACTTTTTGACTCTTCCGGGACGACTGTTGAAATTGATACCTCCGCCGACCAAAGCCGCAGCTTGGGACATTATTCGGCAAAAGCTTTGGCCGTTGATCAACGACAACATTTGCGGATTTCGTTTGCGCGATGATCATCTCGACCGTTTGCGACATTTCTCTCCGGCCGTTCTTTGCAACTGCGCTAATCTCCGATCGCTGTGGTGCAATGGGCTTTTCCCCGAATTTCCGGCCAAAGACAACGCCGGCGCTTCTTCTGCCCAAGCCGTGTCCAAATGGTTTTTCACTCACCGTAAAGATGGACTTCCGAAGATGTTTTGTTGTGCTCATTATTCGGCAGAAATGGAGGGACTCAAAGGGGTAATTTTTATAATCAATTTGAGAGTAATTATTCCCTTCATTTTTAGTCATTTGTCAGTGCTTCTGAGCCGGCCAATTTCATCATCCGCTTTGTGCTTGATCACTACGGTGATGACTTTGTGCCATTTGAGCTGAACAACAATTTGACGGGGGAGCGATTGACATTTCGACCAATCGGAGGCTATTGGCTGTTGGTGCGATTGTCCAATTTGGCGAGAAGAGGACAAATGGGCCTAAGTGGGAGGAAGGAGCCTATTGGATGGCAATGGCGCTTTCAATGGAATTACATCGTCATAGCCTTCGAAGACAGTAACTATCGGCGACGGGTAAGGGAATAGTTTCGAAATTTCCGCTTCCATTGTTAACATTTTGCCTAATTTTCAGAATGCTGGACGCAAACGACGAAGGCCCAAGTGAGCCCAAGAAGTGATGGACGGACGGACAGAGGACGAACGATATTTAATGGAGGAAATTCAAACAGAAAATCGGATTAATTGATTATAATTGTTGGGTTCACTCATTTGCTGTATTAATATTGGAATCTCGTACATTATTTGTTGGATATTATACTTATCATGAAAATAAAAAATGAGCGGTTATTTCTTTTCTTGTTTTTGTTTTGCTGATCATGAATCTAAGAACAAATCAGTGATTTAATCTCTGTCAAATACTTGATTTGTCGGTAATAGTAACCCCAATTTTTCAAAAAAAAAACCAAACGGACTATTTTATTGTAAAATTTAGAAATCGATTTTCCGGAAAATTGCTTCTCACTCTCCAATGTTTAAAAGATGTAAAAGAAATATTGATTTTTATACAAAATCTGATCAATCAAAAATCAATCTCGGTGTCAATGCGACACTTTGCCAAGCATTGTGCCTGCGTATCAAATCGATTTTCGTTGCCGCCACACGTCTGCGCACCGAACGGATAGCATTGGGCGGTGACCACGTCAAAATAGTAGCGCGTCAGCAACGGCACGTGCCGTTGCGCGTCCTCGTCCCCGTCCGCCGCGTCTTCTACCAGTGTTAAGCTGGCGCGCGCCTCGGCCGGTTTGCTGCTGCGGTTGGTCGTCCTATTTGTTGCCGGAGGGCACATGCCGGACTCTGATCAAAAAAATCAAATTGATTGGAAGAGAAGCCCAAATTTGATCGGGAATCAGAAGAATCGCCTAATTGGGACTCCTAAATGATGTAAATTTTGACCAAAATCCATTGAAATTTGCCTGATCAGAAGCCCCAGCCTCAAATCTGCTCGGAAATCAATTTTATAGCATTTTCTGATCAGAAATGAGAGTAATAGCCTGCCATAACCAGTTAGTTGGTCCCTTAATGGTGTGTTAAATAAAATCATAACATTTATTTTAACATATTTTAATATTGCCTGGAGGCAGATAGCACAAGCTCGGGTAGTGGGAGATGTACTCAAAAATCGGCGGTCCGGGCAGCACAGGCGAGCCGTCGTTGGGGAGCAGTAGCGGCAACACAACAAGCAATATCCTCTGGAGCAAAAATATCGCCGGCGGGCAAATTTGGGTGAATTTGATGGAAGCTGATAATGTCATTTCTGCAACTTTAAAGAAATAAAAAACATGGTGTTTTGTTGTTTCAAAAAGCATCGGGTTTCTATGATCATTGTGCAAGGTAATCTAATCTAATCATGATCAGGGACATGTTTGGGAACTGATCATAGGAAAAAAAAAAGTGATCAATACTTATAATATAATAGCTCCTCAAAAACATGTTCTGAATATATACTCTGATCAAAGTCGCGCAGTGTAAATAATACTTGATCAACCCAATACCTATGATTGATTACGGATCAGATCGCTCCCCAAAATTTTACATAGGTGTCCAAATAAGTAAGTTATGATCAATATCGGACAAAATCAGAGGTCAAAAATTTTTGGATAATCAATGATTGGAGTCTCTGATCAAACAGACTCCTTAAATTGAGTACCAATGATTGGAGTCGCTGATCAAACAGACTCCTTAAATTGAGTACCAATGATCGGGGTCTCTGATCAAACAAACTCCTCAATTTTGAGTACCAGTGATCGGTCTCCTCTGATCAGACAAACTCCTCAATTTTGGCTCTAATATCAATGATCAGTCTCGGACCAGTTGGATGAGATTAAGCTGAACAATGGTTGGCATCGGATCAAAAAGGACTCCGGTTTTGGTCAAAAACTCGAAAGCTGATCAATCAGTCGTCCTTTTAAAAAGAGCAATTTGAATGTGCACAGAGTGAACACCGGGGGGGGGGGGGGGGGAGGGGGGAGAAGCGGGGGGATAATAATGGGGGAACTGGTTGATCCGTTTAAATTTAGCGCCAAAATTGTGAAAATTAATCGGTTATTGATGGGATTTTGGTGCCTTGGTTTTCAATTTTCTGGGAGACTTTGCCGGGTTTTTTAAATTTTGGGGTTTTTGTCGCCGGGGTTTTTACCGGAGATTTTGCCGGGGTTTTTGTTTCTATTTAGCCGGGAGGTTTCTAATTTGTTGGATTTTCTAGGGTTTTTTCTTTTCGGGTTTTCGAATTTGCCAGTTTTTGAGAATTTGTCGATGACATTTCTGATTTAAACTCAATTTTTTAATGAAATTTGAAACAAAATTGAATGTGAATCAATCGCCGGAGGGGGGGGGGGGTTCGAAACAAACAAAAAATTTGAATGTGGAACGAATGGCGGCGCATTTCTGCTCGAGGCGAACTTTTTCTGGATGCACAAAAATGGGTCATCTCCAACAACAAATTCGCCCATTCCATTTTCTGCAAAATAATTGGAGCTTATCGGCCGCCTCGCGCCTCGCGTCCAGCGCGACACATTTTCACTTACAATTTTATGCATTTTCAAGCGCCGACAAAAAAGCGTTTCATTTTTTGGACGGCTTTATGCCTTGCGGGGGGGGGGGGGGGATTAGGCTTTTACACTCCTCGCCATTGTGGGCTTATCCGAAAATTGCGCCTCGGGGGAACAAAAAAAGAACAAAATATACAACAACCAGTCTCAAAGAAAACGTCCAGAAAACTTGTTTTTTACATGAATATTAAAAAAAAAATCATTTTTTATAAAATTCTAAAAAAGTGATTCTTTTTTTAAATGCGCCAAATATAAATATGTAAAGTTTCCTTAGTCAAAAATATTTCGGAGGGTGATTTAACCTGATCGGACCTGGGATTTCTCTCTGATCAATGGGCATGATTTCAGTGTGATCGTAACTAGAGCCCGGACTTGAGGACCGATCGAGAATCTCGTAAAATCTCGATCAAAAAGTACCGAGAATCTCGATCGTCCGGACTCTAATCTTAAAGCACGATTTGGACACCCTATTCGTGATCAGAAACATCCTGATCACGTTGATATGGATCATGGTCACTATCTGATTAGCAAACATCCGTCACAATCAAAAAGTGGTCGAAATTGGTGAAATTAGCTGAGAAAAGAGAAGATTTTCCGTTCTTTCCATTTTCTCAATTGCACGTTTTTGTTTAGTTTCTGTGGTGCGTCGTGCATTTTCAAGGCCAATTTGTTGCTGATTGAATCAACAAATTTGTGACGGAAAAATTGTTTCATTACTTTTCTAATTGAGCGGAGGGGGAGGGGGGGGGGGGGGGGGTGTGGGGGGGGGGGGGGGGGGAACCGGTTTTTGATTAGCACTTAACGCCAAAATTGTTGTTGATAAGGTGAGGGGGGGGGGGGGGGGGGGAACGAACGTTGTGTTCCAGCAAATGAATGAATGGTGCCTGAGGAACAGTGCGTTTTTTGGGGTCATCACAAATACTGAGGCGGGGGCGGGGGGTTTTAACTGTCAAAAAATTGCATTTTTATAGCCTGTGGAACGGGGATGGTGCCTACGACAAACAAAAAAAATGCATGCGGCCCAAAAAACGCAGGCGCGCGAGCGACGGGCGGGCGGGGCAGGCGCGCGCGCCTGCATCCCCCTTGCTATGGAGGCAGGTTGAAGAAAACCGCAATTATTTTAAGAGGGGGTTGGCAAAGACGGGAGGGTGGGGGGGGGCAAGCAAATGCTTAGTTTTTGGGACTAATTGGTAAGAAAATCTGGGAGGGTGGGCGAAAAAATTTTTCAAAAAACGCCCAAATAGTGGCAAAAATAGGGGCAAAAAGTCTGCTGTTTTTAATTCCCTGTGAATCTTCAAGCCTATTTTTACTTGAAATAGTGTTTTCCCCTATTTTAAGTGCGCAAATCCCAAAATAGGGGTTTTTAGGTCCGAAAGGTGGGTTAAAAAAACGAAATTTCCGACTAAAAACATGTTTTTCGTGCATAACTCGCCAAAACAAAGCTGCAGAAAAAATAGGTAAAAAGCTAAAAATCTTAGCCCTGTTTATTAATAATTTTAAGTTTTATTGAAATCAATGAAATTTAGAGGGGTGCGGGTGGGGGGGGGGACAATTGTGGAAATTTCGTTGTTTTATGCGGTGGGTAAAAGCGCAATTTAGGTAAGGGGCAGGGAGTGGGCGAGCTGAAAAATTGTTAATTTTTGTTGGGCTCCTAAACGCTCGGGCATCTCCGCGCGCGCATATAAAACGAATTCGAAAATAGCAAAATTGGCGTTTTTGCATGAAAACCAGTTTTATACACAAAACAACACAAATTGGTAGACGATAAATATATTTATGAAATAAATAAATGGGGCTTTTTGTTCGCGTGCAAATTAATGCTGCTGTTTTTGCGCGCGTTGATTAGATTATGTAGAGGAACACCAAATTAATTAATTAATTAATGGACAAAAATGATTGATTTATTCCATTAGCAACAAAAAAAAAGGGGCGACAGAGAAAGAGAAAGTGGAAAAAGAAGACGGGACAGAGAAAAAGAGGGGGCAGTCAGACAGTTGTTGGTTGTTGTGTGATTATCAGCAAAAAAAAAGCTCTCGTAAATTGTGACCAAATGACCAAAATTGATAACATTTAGAGCTGTTCGAGAGTCTCGGTCTCGGTTCTCGGTAAATTTCAAGTCTCGAACAGCTCTAATAACATTTTCCAACAATGAAAATGGAAAATTTTATCAACAAAAAAAGGAGGAGCAGCAAAAAGTGCTAAAATATCATTCAGTCGGAGGAATGTCGCCGATCGTGTAGAAACTGGGTCAGCTATAATTCTCGATCGGGTTCATTCAGCAGATCAGCAAAAACCGGATTAAGTATATAAAAAATTCTCTAAAAAAAGAAAGAGAGAGAGGTAAAGCACGGAATTTATCAAAAATATAATTGACAGAAAAAGGGGAAAAAACACTTTAAAAAAGCCTACCCTAAAAACTAGAGCGAGGACGATCGAGATTCTCGTCGAGATTTTTTGAGATTCTCGAGCGACTGGGCTCTTGTGATTCAAGCGGCTAAATTGCACAGTTTTTGAAAGCTTTAACAAAAAATTTGGCGTTTAGTAAAAACAAAATTCATCGCTTTTCACATAAAAATTTTACCTAATTTTTGCACTTTTTGAATTCAGCGAAAAATGAATGGAACAACGAATAAATGAGTGAAATTGTTGCGCCGCGCTTATTTGTGCTTTAGGGCATAAAAAATGGGTCATTTTTTAATGCCCCCGGGCGAATTTCCATTTTATTTGCTTGGGGGGGCCCAATTTTCTTTCGGCGCCTCTTTATAATATTTATTTATGCAAATTGGCGGGGGAGTGGTCGCCTCGGGCGAAATTGTGTGTCACGTCAAAAATGTTTTTGCGTCGTTAACGCGGGTTGGGAATAAATAAATAAATAATGAAAAATATGAACATTAAAAATTATTTATGTATTGTTCATAAATAAATACTTTTTGAATGGGATTTTGAACAAAAAAAAAAGAACTGCAACCGAATGTAAAAGAAATTGCTAAATTTTAAAAAACAAATCGCAAAATTTTCAAGATTTCGATCAATTTGAATAGAAAAATTTTAAATTTGATCGCATTTTAAAACTAAACACCCTTTTCATCTCTGCCCCATTAAATAATAATATAATGGAAATGACGACACACCTCTCTCAATGGGCAAAGAGAACGAGGTCATTGAAAGTGGAGAGGGGGTCAGCTCATCCCCCCGTAGGGGAAATGAGCGCTGAGAGAGTTTCAATCCCCGCAGGGGGGGGGGGGGGGGGGGGTACTGGACGATGGGAGGGGGGAAAGGGCATCCATTCGCGCAGACATAGCGCCCCTGCGGGGCGGATTGACCCAACCCGGACGGGGAGGGGATGATCATCTGCTGCTGGCTGGATAAGGAGATTTGAATACATTTCCCCTCGGGGGATGTATGTTTGCGCATCTGTTACACACTTTCATTTGGGTTGACAGTCTCTGGAATTGAAATGAATGGACAAATTTTTGGTTTGAACTGTGGCGCGAACGGGATTCGTCAGCAGTTCAAGATGATATAGTTGTGAGCGGTGATCACGATCAGTCTTCATGATCAAAACTTTGTCGGGAGTCGGATTAAGTATCGTGATCAAACTTTGTAAAGGAATGGCAATCCCCGGTCAATTTTAGTGATCAAACATTATTGAGTGGTGGCGATAACAATTAAAACTTTGTAATCAGACTTTGTCGAGAGTGGTGATCGCGATCAGGAATCCCCAAAATGTGAAATATAATTAAAATGCTAAAAATCGCTCCATTGACATGCGCATCCGGTTGTTCAGCACAGGAATGTAGTCGGTCAATGTGATCTGATCGGTTGTTGAAATGGTGTTTTCGCCGATCGCTTTGCACTCACTGATCCGGGGAACCAAACCCACACCGATGGAGGTGATCGGTCAACGGTCAAAATCCGTCCTATTTTCCAAAACAAATTCTCACCAAAGTTCATGCTAATCATCAAGTTCAGAAACGGTTCTGATCAGAGCCCGGACCGATCAGGATCTCGATCGGTCCTCAACTCCGCGGGCTCTAGTCTCTCTCTGATCACTGGAAGATATGAATATATTTAAAGACATAATAATGCGATTAATTAATTCAAGGGCTGGCTCCTTCCGTATAAAACAATTTTTCGAAAGAAACTAAGGAAGAATCATTGTAAATAAAATGTAAATGAAAAGGAAAGGAAGGTGTAAAATAAAATTGCCAAAATAATGGATAGAATAAATTAAGGTCATTAAAGAGCTAAATGCTATAAAAACTGATGTCATACGCTGAAACAGAACGGCACAAAAGGCCCCGGATCCTCTGCAAATTTTGTCCGGGACCCGCCGCCAATTCTCGGATTCAAGTTCGGGGGACCCGGGGGTAGGGTTGGAGTTAGAGCCCGGAACTGAGACGAGATCTCGAGACAAATCTCGAAAAATCTCGACGAGATTCTCGAGAAATCTTGACCTTTGAGATCTCGTCTCGAATAAAACTGAATTTTTCGAGATTTTTCGAGAATCTCGATTTCGAGATCTCGCTCGAAGCTCAAGTCCGGGCTCTAGTTGGAGTTAAAGACTTGTCGGTGAAAAAATTTCATTTTCTTCCATTTCAGAGCAACAAAAACTTCAGCAAAACGTTCTTATAAAACCCCTAAAATTTGCAATTCTTTCATTCATTCCACAGAAAGTATTGTGTGTGTGTGTTGAATTTGCACAACGGGCACCAATAATATCCCCGCGGGGGGGGGGGGGGGGGCGAGTGAATGAATTGTGCGAATTGCGCGATCCTTTCTGCGCTGGCCTCTGCTTGCTGCATTGTGTGTGTTTGCATTGCATTTGTTGTGGGTGGTGGGTGCTCTGTCCGTCCACCCTCGTCGCCGCACATACTTTTGATGATATTCACTCAATTTGAGGTTGAGAGTGGCCCCCCCCCCCCGCGGCGCTGATCAGTGAGAGTAAGTAAGTAATCCTACTCAATTTTTGGCGGGAAAACGGACATTTGAATGAATGAAAATCATGCACTTATAATGCAGGGCTTGCGTGATAATAGGCATTATGCATTAAGTTAAATTAGAAAACGGACGGGATCGGGATTCAGTCGGGATTGCGCGGGATTGAATTGGAATCCCGGCATCGGGAACCCGATCGAGCCTTTTTTGAATTGTTCGGGATTGGGGATTTTTAGGATTGCTTCGGGAGCCTGGCATTTAATCGGAATCTTAATCCCGGACTAAATCGGGTTGGCCGGTCTCTAGTACAAATCACACATTATTCATTCGTCCTGGATTTTGATTTAGGCAATCCTGATCAAGCAGCACTTCACCTAAATCCCCGGGGATCCATGTTCTGTCTGGGTCAGAGGAATATTTACAAAATGTTGATCGCTTTCAGCATAAAATGAATGGGGGGATTCACACAATTTTTGGTGGGTCCGTCCATTTCCCATCAGAAATGATTGATGGTCAGTCAGGAGATTATCTGGATGAAGGACAAAAGCATAATTTTGAAGGCCAAACATTGGTGGAAATCGGCAGATTAAGTGCTAAAATCCGCTTGGAAGCACAGCATAAACAACTGAATTTGGCGCGAATTGTGCAGAGTTTTTTTGAACAAAAATTTATTAAAATTTGTAAATAAAAAGTGTAAAGAAATCATGTGAACTGATTGATCAGATCAGATCAGACGGGGTTCACGCCTTTTTTGATTGAAAATCAAACCGGTGTTTAAAAAATTATAAAGCGATGCACAGTCCAGGGTCAGTTCAGTTAGTCATTGTGTCTAAACATACAGCAAAAACTATTGACGTAAAATTGCTAAAAATTTGAACGATTTCTTTGATCAGCGATCAGCGCCAACTGATTGGGCAATAAGGAGGACAGAGAGAGAGAGAGAGGGAGAAGATGGAGCTGTACCTCCCGCAAATTCTCGATTCTCGACTTTGGGCGCGCGGGGAACTCACTCACTCCCCCAACAACAACAATACGCGCACAGTCCGTCCGTCGTCGTACAACAAACATTCACATACACACACAGAAAACCCTTCTCGAAAGTGACGGGACGGACGACACAATGGAAATCGGGGCGATTGGACGGACGGGGGGAAAATGGGGCGCGAAGAAGTGAATGGGCGGGGGGGGGGGCGATCGGTGGAACGACGGACAATTCAGCACGGAGCCAGTTCAGTGCTGGCAGTGCCGATGGCCATAACTTTTTTTTGGGCTTACCCGAATCAGACGGACTTTTGACACCATTCGAAAGTGCAAAGAACGAAGAACATTTCATTAAGCAAAATATGCGATTAATGCATTCTTCTAGGGTTGGACAGGACCGGGACTATTGGGAAAAACCGGGACCCGGACTAAATTTCAGTCCCAGAAAAGACATTTCAGTACTGGTCCCAGTCCCGTCCAACCCTGCATTCTTCCCATGCAAAAAAAAAATTATTGGCTATTTAATACACAAAAATGCAAATTGTGTGACCCTTTTTAAGTTCATCCATCGGCAAGCATTTTTGTTCTTAAACTTTCCAATAGATTAGCTTATTTAAAACTTCGATAAACTTTAAAGCATTCCAATCTTTTTATGTTAGGATTTTTTTAATCAATATTTTGGCACTTATTGGTGTTTTTGCCAAAATTTTGGGATTTTAAGTCATTATTTTACCTTTTTTAGTCCATATGAATCTCGACTCTAGTTATGTATGTAAAGGAACTGAAATGTCCCGGCACTGAATTTGTGTCCGTAACGTTTGTGGACAGCAAAGTGCGGGGACGGGGGGGGGGGGCTTTTTCATGCGGGGAACACCCCCGACGAGTGTCGGGGCCGCCGGGGACACAGTCATCATCAATCAGCAGCCAAAAATCACCACGGACTGTGCGTCGTTTTTTATGTTGTAAAGGCATGGGGACAAAGCGCAACAAATTGGACACAAAAAAGTGTAACGACGACGAACAAAATTATTTATTTGATAATTTGTTGGAGCAGTACACTGGTACCGCACGAAACACAACCAACGCGAAAGTGAAAATTATTTGATAATTTGTTGGAGCAGTACACTGGTACCGCACGCAACACAACCAACGCGAAAATGAAAATTATTATTTGATAATTTGTTGGAGCAGTATACTGGTACCGCACGCTGTTAGAAGATACGGCACAAAAATAGCTTTTCGTATTGGTTTGAGATTTTTTGTCACAAAACTAAAAAGAACAAAGGTGGGAAGTAAAGGGAAAAGTGCCAAAAAGGTGAAGCCAAAACGGTAAAAAGTGCCAAAATGGGAAAAGTAACAAATGAAGTGCTCTGAAATGGAGGCAAAGCGACGGAAACGGGTTTAGAAAAAGGCCAATAGCATGCGCGGTACAAACTTAAAACTGTCTCGGATCAGAAAAGCTAATCCGGAAAAGCATTAGCAATCATTAGGGATGCTACTTTTATGCCGTTCCCGAAAAAGCATTAGCAATCATTAGGGATGCTACTTTTATGCCGTTCCCGAAAAAGCATTAGCAATCATTAGGGATGCTACTTTTAGGATTTAACTTATTTTTTCTGCTGCTTTTTCTTGACGAGTTATGCACGAAAAACATGTTTATAGTCGAAAATTTCGCCGTTAAACGATCCGATTCGGTCCTAAAAATATCTATTTTGGCGTTTTCGATCCTAAAATAGGACCGATCCTATTTCGGGTATGAGCCTATTTTGGCATTTTTGGCGACTTTTTTAAACTTTTGTGCCTATTTTAAGCTTTTTTCAAAAAGTTTCTTAAGAAAAATAAAATAAAATTCAAATTTTTCTTGCCAAGATCACTATTTTTTGAAAATTTTTTATAAAAAATGCAATAAAATTCGAAATTTTCTTCATAGAATTTCGTGTTTTTTAACGTTTCTTGCCTAAAAGTAGCAGACCTACTGAGTGATAATTTTTAGATGTAAAAAAACAAATTTTTTAAGCTATTATTGTTATTTTTTACAAACATTTTTTCGATGCTATTTTTGCTTATCGGTTTTTTGGTCCTATTTTGGCATTTTTTTCGCACCTATTTAGGATCCTATTCTGAGATTTTTCGATCCTAAAAGTAGCATCCCTAGCAAATATTGTTTAAAATCTAATTGGTTTTTAGGCTAAGTGTATCGGAACCCCAAAAAACAATCGGATTTTCTACAAAAATGTCAGACAACTTAAGCGACTGAAGAACAGCAACAGGAAATGGAGGAAATGTGAGTTTGTTTCCCAGAAGAGTCAAATCAAAAGCCATTAATTTCAAATTTCAGTTCCATTTGTGCCGCCGTTTGGCTCAAAGTCTTCGCTTTTCTTGACCCGGTTGAACTTGGACTGAAATTGGCACTTGATCAGTGATCGATTGGACTTTTTGGTGGACGAACACTTCAAATTGAGGAAATGGTCGCTGAATTCGCTGCAAATTCGTCGTGCAATTAAAGGAAAAAATGGCGCACACATTGTCAACGAATTCTCGGGTGAACAGCTCCCAATTCCTCATGGACCGCTTCCAAACCAATGTGATCGACTTCAAATGGATTGGAATCAGGTCGATTTCTTTGCTAAAAAGTTAACGAAATTTAAAAGGGTTTTGAACTTTTCAGTTACGTCGATCAACCCGTCATCGGATTCCTGCAACGCATTCGCCGTCTTTTTGACTCTTGCGGCACAAATGTGTTGATTGATAGCTACGACGACGACAGCCGCAGCGTGGAAATTATTTGGCAAAATATTTGGCCGTCTGATCACCGACAACATTTGCAGCCTTTCTTTGGACCCTTCCGTTCTCGACCGTTTGCGACAATTCTCGCCGGCCATTCTTTGCAACTGCGCTAATCTTCGATCGCTGTCTTGTTGCTATGTGCTTTTCCCCGAACTTCCGGCCGAACACAACGCCGGCGCTTCTCCCGGCCAAGCCGTGGCCAAATGGTTGCTTCACTGCCCGTGAAGACGGTCTGCCGAAGATGCTTTGTTGTCGCTTTTATTCGTCAAGAATGGAGGGACTCAAAGGGGTAATTAATCTCATTTTTATAATCAATTTGAGTGGTAATTATTCCCTTCGTTTTAGGCTTTTGGCAACGCTTTGGAGCCGGTCAATTTCATCATCAGCTTTGATATTGATGGGGACGATCACCTTGTGCCATTTGAGCTGCAGAACATTTTGTCGGGGGAGCGATTGACATTCCGACGTTTCAACGAAGACAAATGGCTGTTGGTGCGTTGTCCAATTGCGCGAGAAGAGACGAAATGGGCGAAATGGGAGGAGGAGGCACTTGTGTGGCCATGGTGCTGGTGGAGCCGTCAACGGAATCGCATTTTCATGACCTTCGAAGGCAGCGACATCGGGTAAGGGATAGTCTCGAAATTTCCGCTTCCACTGTTAACATTTTCCTAATTTTCAGAATGCTGGACGCAAACGACGAAGGCCCTAGGTGAGCCCAAGAAGTGATGGACGGACGGACAGAGGACGAACAAATTCAAAAAGAAAATCGGATTAATTGATTATAATTGTTGGGTTCACTCATTTGCTGTATTAATATTGGAATCTGTGGACATTATTTGTTGTACATATATTATACTTATCATGAAAATAAAAAAGCGCTTTTTTCCCTTTATTTTGAATATGCGGCTTTGTTTCTTCTTAAAATAGTCTCAAGATTGGCATTTGGGGGTCTACGATTTTCATGACGAGTGGTCAAAACCCATAAGGGGGAGGAGGGAACATTACATTTTCTAAAATAACTTTTTTTCAAAGCCGAAAATTTGGACAAATGATGACTAAAATCAGAAAGTTTAGGTGCCGATCATTTTAATAAAGCCAAAAAAAGATCATAGAGATATTTCGAAACAGGGGATAGCGCGGGCGCTCAAAGGCAGGCCAACTGAGCGCCCTTCGTATTTTTCGCGCGATTTTTCACCTACTTTTTAGGCGGGGGGGGGGAGGGGTCGTCGGTGCCGTCGGGAAAATTTCAAAGATTGTGAAGAAAATTGGTCAGAATTTTTTACAATTTTTGAGCTTTAGGCGAGGGTTGTCGGTGCCGACAGGCGCCGCGAGAAAATTTTTTTGGTATTTTTGACTCAATTTGTTGAGAGAATTGGTCCAAAATAACTTGCGATGTTGTTTCTCTCGGTGGGCCTGGTACGGCACGCAACACAGGCCAACGCGAAATGAAAATTACTATTTTTGGTTTAAAATTTTTGCATGATTTTGTTTGTTGTAGATGTTCCACCCATAAGACATTCATAAAGCCATTCAAATAATAGTGAAGCCTAAAGCTTTGCGATTGGACAAGTCTCAAAAGTCAGAAAACCCCTGATTTTGGAGGTTTTCTGGTCATAACTTTTTTGATAATTGTCCAATCGTAAAGCTTTTGGTTGCCAATAGCTTCAACTCTACAAGAGCTTCTGAATCGTTTTTAAAATGTCTCCGTTACGGTTGAAGCCCCCGGTCCGTGTGTATTCGGACCAAAATAAATATTATGTGCAAATTTAGGGGAAAAACGATTTATTAACACACATAAAAAGCAACCATTTTAAGCAATTCATTCGCTCAAAAACGCAAAAGTTGGGGGAAAAGCGAAAATGCAAATATTTTCCCAGACGGGGAGGGATTTAGCGGGGAGACGTCGGGGCGGCCGACCGGCTTTTATTTTCTGTTAGTTAAAAACGATGAAATAAATAATTTTATGAAAATAAATTAATTTTTGAATTTCTTTTGCCTGCTGGGCAATGCTTTTGAAATTTGTTCCATTTTTAATGGAATTTTTGTCGGAATCGTGGCGAACGGAGTCCGTTAGGCCCCACAGTTTTTCCGTCCATCGAGCTCAAAGTTGTCTTGGCCACATTCAGTTATTGAAAAATAATCGCTCATTTTCTATTTTCATGATAAGTATAATATACAACAAATAATGTCCACGGATTCCAATATTAATACAACAAAGAAGTAAATTAACAATTATAATCAATTAATTTATTTTGTTTTTTAATTTACTCCATTAAATTTGTTCGTCTTCTATCCGTCCATTCACTTCAATGCTTGCTCAAACGATCAGACACTTTCGTCCTCGGGGGCGGGAAAAGTCGGGGTTTTCGTCCCCGACTAAAAAAGTCGGTGGTCGGGGGGTTTTCCCAGCAAAAATCCCGAAAAATTCAAAAAAGTCGGGGTCGGGGACGCAACTCCCCGGCTAAAAAAAGTCGGGGGTTCGGGGACGGGGAGGAACCTACTTGGAACTTTAAAAACGATTTTTTTTTTCCAATTATTTTGCGGTGAATGGCAAAACGCGTTCATATCTTACACACGAAAAATATGCTATACAAAATTTCTTTGGTACAACTTCTCTTTCGACAAAATTTTGAAGAATTTTTTCTTTCAATTTTCGTAAGAAAACCGAACCCCTCGAAATTATCGAAATCGAAAGGTTTCGACCCACCCCTGCTACTTATAAGCTGTTGTTATATTGCTAGAGGTTATTGTGTGATATTTGACGAATCCACATTTATATGACACAACCTCAAAGTTGGCCAAAAACCATAGGGGGGACCCTTTTAGTCAACATTTTTGAAAATATTTTTTATTTAAAAAATTGTCTAAAAATAGGTTATTTGATGCGCTGATTACGAATTCGTCAATTGAATATAAAAATTGAGAATTTAAAACGGTTTTTGAACCGGTTTAAAATTTTTGAAAATTAAGGAAAAAGCAACTTTTGAGTAAAAAGCGGATATAATAATGAAAGGCCGCTGGCGGCCCAAATTTAGTCCCAGTCCGGTTTTCCAAAAAGTCCCAGTTTGCTCGATATTTCAAAATCGCTCGATTTCAGTTAATTCACAAAATGCCAATATCATGGCTCGTATACCAGAGACGGGCGCCGACGACATCAAAAAATTTGGCAAATCGTGATACCCGAGGCCACAAAATTTCTCATTCAGCCCATCCCCAAATTTTCTTAGTTTGGCATTAAAATAGTTCAGGAACTAAAAAATGCAGATTTCTAACCAAGTCCAACAAAATCAACACACAATCAATACTCCTTTTTAGCGACATTGTAACGCACAAATTAACAATAACAACAATAAAAGTGTCATACAATCGAAGACCGTAATTATGTAATTATCAGAAGATCGCCCTAATTATGCTTTTATCACACAATCATCACATTGATCATCAGACGGGAGGGCGCGAACGGCGACTCTCAGCCTTCCTTGACCGCCAAGAATCCACGGAAGATGATGGAGTAGAGCCACACATACAACGGAATAGTCACGAGCAGCCGTAATCACTCCGAACGTGCATCCGTTGCGCAAAACTGAAATATATAATAAAAATTGATAAAAAATGTAATTTAAGAATCTGTTTAAAAGGACCCGTTTAGAACATTGGTTTTGAGAGTTACATGCGCGTTCTCGAATTGCTTTCAATCAAACAATGAAATCAGAAAATGAGAAATATGTCAACCCAAGTTTATTTTGTTTTTATCAAAGGCATGGAGGCTTTTATCAATGCTTCTCTCTACCCGTACAAAAACGTACAAAATTCCTCAACCATCGGGTTCCGAACACCCGATCTGTTCCGCGCCGCTATGATCAGAGCCATCAGTGTTTCAGGGTCACAAAACTTATAGATGGTTAACCCGCGAATGATCAGCTCAACGACAACCTAAACTATAGTAAAGTGTAATTGATTTTGTCGCCCAAAATGTTAAGTGTAAACACAACAAAATGACAAAAATTGCACCCCGAGAATCAGGTATGGCACGAACAACCACGGATTGCCCTCTTTCTGTGCATAAATGACCAGCAAACAAGGGCCGACGACGACAATGCATGCCTAAAATTAATTTTGGCATTAAAAACTCATTAGATAACATTTGTTTCAAAAAATTCGATAAATACGCAATTTTCCTTGATTTTAGTGCCAATAAAATTTACCAATCCGACCCAAATGTCATGCAGGTAAAACAAGCCAAACAACCAGTAAATTCCCGCAAACATATACTGCACACCGAGAACAATCGCGACCACCTTAGTCCCCTTAATTTGAAAACAATTAGAAACAAAATGTTTTTGTTTTCAATTTCACCCTCTCAATGCTAACGTCGCAACAACAGGTGGCGCCACTTTCGTTGTTGTTTGCACCATATTTGTTGATTGCGCCAATCTCGTTGCTGCCACTGCCATAACAGGTGGTTGCATGACTTTTGTTGGCTGCCGACACTTTCGTTGTTGGTTGCGTCACTTTTGTCGTCCATTTGATGAAAATTTGTTTGCTAAATTTCGTTTTATCTAAACAAATTAAAATGTCATTACATATCATTAGAATTTCACATTTTGTGTAATGTTTTTATGTAATTGAAAACGAAGCTATTTGTTGCAGAAGAGCTAAGCGATTGAGTAAATGTCCAAAAACGACGGCAAATAAACACAAATTCTTGCAATTTTAGCATTAAACATTTGAAAAAAAAACATTGATTTGATACTTTTGTGTATGTCCATACTGAAAAATGGTTTATATCTTCTAAAAACTACATATGTAAACCGCGGAAAACAGCTAAGTTTTTATAAACGGGAATTCTTGAAGTTGTATATTAAAATGGGAACTTTTTTTGCACGGAGGTCGCTAATTCTTGAGAAAAACAAATGGTAAAAGTTAACATTTGCATCCCGGTTTAAATCAATTTTTACGTCGTAATTTACCGCGCTTAACCTTTTCGCCTAAAGTTTCGACACGAAAAGAAAAAATAATAAAAAATTCAAAAAACCACTGAATGACAGGCAGACAGCGTGTTAGCCCGTATAACCCTAGCCCGTGTCATGTCATGTCATGTCATGTCATGTCATGTCATGTCATGTCATGTCATGTCATGTCATGTCATGTCATGTCATGTCATGTCATGTCATGTCATGTCATGTCATGTCATGTCATGTCATGTCATGTCATGTCATGTCATGTCATGTCATGTCATGTCATGTCATGTCATGTCATGTCATGTCATGTCATGTCATGTCATGTCATGTCATGTCATGTCATGTCATGTCATGTCATGTCATGTCATGTCATGTCATGTCATGTCATGTCATGTCATGTCATGTCATGTCATGTCATGTCATGTCATGTCATGTCATGTCATGTCATGTCATGTCATGTCATGTCATGTCATGTCATGTCATGTCATGTCATGTCATGTCATGTCATGTCATGTCATGTCATGTCATGTCATGTCATGTCATGTCATGTCATGTCATGTCATGTCATGTCATGTCATGTCATGTCATGTCATGTCATGTCATGTCATGTCATGTCATGTCATGTCATGTCATGTCATGTCATGTCATGTCATGTCATGTCATGTCATGTCATGTCATGTCATGTCATGTCATGTCATGTCATGTCATGTCATGTCATGTCATGTCATGTCATGTCATGTCATGTCATGTCATGTCATGTCATGTCATGTCATGTCATGTCATGTCATGTCATGTCATGTCATGTCATGTCATGTCATGTCATGTCATGTCATGTCATGTCATGTCATGTCATGTCATGTCATGTCATGTCATGTCATGTCATGTCATGTCATGTCATGTCATGTCATGTCATGTCATGTCATGTCATGTCATGTCATGTCATGTCATGTCATGTCATGTCATGTCATGTCATGTCATGTCATGTCATGTCATGTCATGTCATGTCATGTCATGTCATGTCATGTCATGTCATGTCATGTCATGTCATGTCATGTCATGTCATGTCATGTCATGTCATGTCATGTCATGTCATGTCATGTCATGTCATGTCATGTCATGTCATGTCATGTCATGTCATGTCATGTCATGTCATGTCATGTCATGTCATGTCATGTCATGTCATGTCATGTCATGTCATGTCATGTCATGTCATGTCATGTCATGTCATGTCATGTCATGTCATGTCATGTCATGTCATGTCATGTCATGTCATGTCATGTCATGTCATGTCATGTCATGTCATGTCATGTCATGTCATGTCATGTCATGTCATGTCATGTCATGTCATGTCATGTCATGTCATGTCATGTCATGTCATGTCATGTCATGTCATGTCATGTCATGTCATGTCATGTCATGTCATGTCATGTCATGTCATGTCATGTCATGTCATGTCATGTCATGTCATGTCATGTCATGTCATGTCATGTCATGTCATGTCATGTCATGTCATGTCATGTCATGTCATGTCATGTCATGTCATGTCATGTCATGTCATGTCATGTCATGTCATGTCATGTCATGTCATGTCATGTCATGTCATGTCATGTCATGTCATGTCATGTCATGTCATGTCATGTCATGTCATGTCATGTCATGTCATGTCATGTCATGTCATGTCATGTCATGTCATGTCATGTCATGTCATGTCATGTCATGTCATGTCATGTCATGTCATGTCATGTCATGTCATGTCATGTCATGTCATGTCATGTCATGTCATGTCATGTCATGTCATGTCATGTCATGTCATGTCATGTCATGTCATGTCATGTCATGTCATGTCATGTCATGTCATGTCATGTCATGTCATGTCATGTCATGTCATGTCATGTCATGTCATGTCATGTCATGTCATGTCATGTCATGTCATGTCATGTCATGTCATGTCATGTCATGTCATGTCATGTCATGTCATGTCATGTCATGTCATGTCATGTCATGTCATGTCATGTCATGTCATGTCATGTCATGTCATGTCATGTCATGTCATGTCATGTCATGTCATGTCATGTCATGTCATGTCATGTCATGTCATGTCATGTCATGTCATGTCATGTCATGTCATGTCATGTCATGTCATGTCATGTCATGTCATGTCATGTCATGTCATGTCATGTCATGTCATGTCATGTCATGTCATGTCATGTCATGTCATGTCATGTCATGTCATGTCATGTCATGTCATGTCATGTCATGTCATGTCATGTCATGTCATGTCATGTCATGTCATGTCATGTCATGTCATGTCATGTCATGTCATGTCATGTCATGTCATGTCATGTCATGTCATGTCATGTCATGTCATGTCATGTCATGTCATGTCATGTCATGTCATGTCATGTCATGTCATGTCATGTCATGTCATGTCATGTCATGTCATGTCATGTCATGTCATGTCATGTCATGTCATGTCATGTCATGTCATGTCATGTCATGTCATGTCATGTCATGTCATGTCATGTCATGTCATGTCATGTCATGTCATGTCATGTCATGTCATGTCATGTCATGTCATGTCATGTCATGTCATGTCATGTCATGTCATGTCATGTCATGTCATGTCATGTCATGTCATGTCATGTCATGTCATGTCATGTCATGTCATGTCATGTCATGTCATGTCATGTCATGTCATGTCATGTCATGTCATGTCATGTCATGTCATGTCATGTCATGTCATGTCATGTCATGTCATGTCATGTCATGTCATGTCATGTCATGTCATGTCATGTCATGTCATGTCATGTCATGTCATGTCATGTCATGTCATGTCATGTCATGTCATGTCATGTCATGTCATGTCATGTCATGTCATGTCATGTCATGTCATGTCATGTCATGTCATGTCATGTCATGTCATGTCATGTCATGTCATGTCATGTCATGTCATGTCATGTCATGTCATGTCATGTCATGTCATGTCATGTCATGTCATGTCATGTCATGTCATGTCATGTCATGTCATGTCATGTCATGTCATGTCATGTCATGTCATGTCATGTCATGTCATGTCATGTCATGTCATGTCATGTCATGTCATGTCATGTCATGTCATGTCATGTCATGTCATGTCATGTCATGTCATGTCATGTCATGTCATGTCATGTCATGTCATGTCATGTCATGTCATGTCATGTCATGTCATGTCATGTCATGTCATGTCATGTCATGTCATGTCATGTCATGTCATGTCATGTCATGTCATGTCATGTCATGTCATGTCATGTCATGTCATGTCATGTCATGTCATGTCATGTCATGTCATGTCATGTCATGTCATGTCATGTCATGTCATGTCATGTCATGTCATGTCATGTCATGTCATGTCATGTCATGTCATGTCATGTCATGTCATGTCATGTCATGTCATGTCATGTCATGTCATGTCATGTCATGTCATGTCATGTCATGTCATGTCATGTCATGTCATGTCATGTCATGTCATGTCATGTCATGTCATGTCATGTCATGTCATGTCATGTCATGTCATGTCATGTCATGTCATGTCATGTCATGTCATGTCATGTCATGTCATGTCATGTCATGTCATGTCATGTCATGTCATGTCATGTCATGTCATGTCATGTCATGTCATGTCATGTCATGTCATGTCATGTCATGTCATGTCATGTCATGTCATGTCATGTCATGTCATGTCNNTTGACGGGTAGAATCCAATTTTCTTCAAATTCAAGCCCAGGCCCAAATTCGAACACTTTTCGAAATTCAAAAATCAATTTTGGCCAATCATTCAAAAAGGGCTGGGTTTCATTATTAGTAGAGATGGGATTTATATTGACTAAAAACGCGAAATATTGACTTAAAATATTGACCAAAAACCCCCAAAATATTGACCAAAAACCCCAAAAAGTGCCAAAATATTGATTAAAAAATGTGCAAAAACTGACCAAATCAGTGAAATTTTGCGTAAAAACCTTCAAATTCGTCATTCTTTATTAATTTTCCTCTTACAATTGTAATATTATTTTTTACTGTTTTTGAAATTTTATAAAAAACAAAGGTAAAATTTTTCGGAAAACAATCTTGTGGGGTGGATTTTTTGGATTTTTCTCAAGAAAAATGCCTAAAATATGGATTTATTACGGAAAAATGTCGAAATATTGATTTCATTCTCAAAAAAACCAAATATTGATTTATATTGACTAAAATGTCGCTTTAATTCTAAAATTTTTCAAAATGAATGCTATTTCCGGGCTTCTCTCGTGATTCCCTATTCGCAAAAAAACTATGTTAAAACTTGAAAATCTCGTCTCTAGTTATCAGTGGAAGTTCAACATTAAACGTTGTTTAAAAAAACTAATTGATTTGATACTTTTGTTTTATTCGAAAAAAAAGTTTATATCTAAAAACTACGCAATCGTGAATAAATTGATACGTTTTTAAAACGGAAATTCTTGACGTTGTATATTAAAATAGTTTTTTGCACTTCTTAGCAAGCGAGAAAAACAAATGGCAAAAGTTAACATTTGCGAAAAACATTTGAAATTTTAAGCATTTTTGTGATAAAGGACGTTTGGGCGCCGCTGTTTGGGCGCCGGACGTTCTGGGCGCCAGTAACTTTTTTTTATCATCCGGTCTACGCACATTTAAAAATTTCTGAAACCAGCCTTAATTTACACAAGTACGTACGTTTTCGATGGTTCATTTTAAGGATAAACTATAGTGAACGCCGCCTCACTCTGAAAACAGGGGAAAAATTAGAAACTTAGGGGTTCGTTAGGCTTAGGCGTAAGCCACCCTGGCTTGGGTCGCAATTAAAAACATAAATAATTCTTCAAAATTGCGGCAAATAATGAACAAAATTCTAAATTCCATGTGAAATGCATACTTTTTATTGGTAAATTTGAAAACTTTATACGAAATTCAAGTAATTTTGTTGTCGCAATTAAAAACATAAATAATTCTTCAAAATTGCGGCAAATAATGAACAAAATTCTAAATTCCATGGGAAATGCATACTTTTTATTGGTAAATCTGAAAACTTTATACGAAATTCAAGTAATTTTGTTGTCGCAATTAAAAACATAAATAATTCTTCAAAATTGCGGCAAATAATGAACAAAATTCTAACTCCCCCTTAGGGTTTGAGCTTTTCATAGTGCTTTCAGACGCAAATTTGTTGTGGGTTCGTACTCAGCTCGACGGGGGAATTGATTGCCCCCCTCCCCAGAATGTTTTCAAGCATTTTCCCGATGTCGGAAAAAATTGTTTAAATTTTGCCATAAATCCCCAAATTTTAGTTTCATTTGTGCTGTCGTTTGGCTTGAAGTCTTTGCCTTCGTTGGCCCTCTTGAACTCGGACATTAAATGGCACTTGATCAGTGATCGATCGGACGTTTTGGTGGACGAACACTTCAAAGTGAGTAAATTGAGTTTAATTCCAGCCAGAGTCGCCTACGGAACTATTGGAAATGGCTTCAAATGATCCCATCGGAAAAAAAGAGATAAAATCGAGAAATTCTGAGCTTACAAAAGATTTTCAACAAACTTTTTATTGCTATTGTTTTTTTTGGCCTTATTGTTGCATTGTTTTGACATATTCTAATGAACGGAGAACATTTCAACACCCATTTTGTGGATAAAAAATAATACTTTGGGATTAATCCATTTTTTCTTCGTCCATTTGACAAGCGCCAAAAAATGATGTCCGTTGGGGCAGGGGACGGCGGCACGATGACTGAAGGAATGAAACAAAACAAAAAATTCGACCCCCGGGCACCGGATTTAAGTTACCTAACACCAGGGGATAACACGGCATCAAAAGATGTGCCGATAAGGTAAAAACTTGGAAGAGCGATTTAAAGACTGATAATGTTTCCTGCGAATGTTTTGTTGGCACGGGGGAACTCGATTGGACTAATGTCGAGTTTTGCCAACACATTTAGTAGGGCTGTTCGAGACTTGAAAATACCGAGACTCGAGATTGAAATCATCATTTTGGGGGGTTAATAAATTCTGATGTTCTTATTTTTGTGT
Organism: Globodera pallida; assembly: GCA_020449905.1. NCBI lineage: Eukaryota > Metazoa > Nematoda > Chromadorea > Rhabditida > Heteroderidae > Globodera > Globodera pallida. The sequence continues at coordinate 1,749,449 of JAIXHY010000011.1, forward strand.
CTTCAGCAGTTTTACAACCGAGAGCATTTGCAATTTCAAAGTGCTCCAAAAAGCTCAAACCAAAACCGAGAACTCAAATATATTACTTTAATTACCTAATTAGGGCTCAAATGCAAGGAGGAAAATTTAAATGAGCGTTTAAAGTTGTTTAAAAAAATTTAGAACGAAAAACTCGAAATATCCTGGTGACCAATTTTATTTCCGGAGACCAATTTTCCGTGCACCGTTTGGCAACGAATTCGTGCCAAAAAAGTTATTGGGTATTTAATTGCACAAAAATTCGAATCATAAGATTAAAATGATGCTTTTTGTGGGTCTAGGAGCTTTGTAAGACGTCGATTTTTAATGGGTTTTGAATTGAGTTTTTATACTATTTAATTTTGATAATTGTCCAATCCCAATTTTCATAAATATATGTGCAAATAGGAATTAAACCATTATTAACACACTAAAAAGCAACCATTTTAAGCAATTCTTTGGCTCAAAAACGCAAAAGTTGGGGGAAAAGCGAAAATGCAAATCTCCCGGACGGGGAGCGATTTATCGGGGAGACGTCGGTCGGGGAAGCCGGCTGATGAGGACAAAAATAAATTAATAATATAAATAAAATAATAAATATTCATTTTGGGATTCGACGGAGCTTATTTTTTTAACATTACTTTTTTTGCCTAGTTTATGAAATGGATTCGCGCTACTTTTAATTTTATTTTCTGTTAGTCAAAATTGATGGAATAAATAATTTTATGAAAATAAATTCATTTTTTGAATTTCTTTTGCCTTGCTGGGAAATGCTTTTGAAATTTGTTCGCTTTTTGATGAAACTTTTGTCGGAATCGTGGCGAACGGAGTCCGTTAGGTCCCAGTTTTTCCGTCCATCGAGCTCATAGTTGTTTTTTTGATAAGTATAAAATACATCAAATACATAAAAGTACGCAGATTCCAATATTAATACAGTAAATGAGTGAACCCAACAATTATAATCATTTAATCCGATTTTCTGTTTAAATTTCCTCCATTAAATTTGTTCGTCCTCTGTCCATCACTTCAATGCGTGCTCAAGCGATCAGACACATGCGTCCTGTCTTTGCCTTAACCTTCCTGAAATAAGAAAAAAAATGTTAACAATGGAAGCGGAAATTTTCGAAACTATTCACTTACCCGTCGCCGATGTCACTGTCGCTGAAGTCTATGACGATGCGATTCCATTGACGGCACCACCAGATCCATGTCCATCGAATTGCCTCTTTCTCCCACTCGCGCCATTTCGTCTCTTCTCGCGCAATCGGACAGCGCACCAACATCCAATTGACTTCGTCCATTTGTCGCAAAGTCATTCGCTCCCCCGTCAAAATGTTCGTCAGCTCAAATGGCACAAGAGGATCCTCCCCATAATACCAAAATCTGATGAAGAAATTGGCCGGCTCCAAAGCGTTGACAAAAGCCTAAAACGAAGGGAATAAATTATTCTCTCAAATTATTATAAAAAATAAGATTAATTACCGTTTTGAGTCCTTCCATTCCTCCCGAATAAAAGCGACAACAAAGCATCTTCGGCAGACCGTCTTCACGAGGGGTGAGCAACCATTTGCCCACGGCTTGACGAGAAGAAGCGCCGGCGTTGTCCTCGGCCGGGAAAACGGGGAAAAGTTCAACGGAATCGATCATTCGAAGATTTGCGCAGTTGTGCAGAATGGCCGGAGAGAATTGTCGCAAATGGTCCAATTGAGAGGAGCGAAAAAGAAGAACGCGGCAAATGTTGTCGTTGACCAAAGGCCAAATCCTTTGACAGATGATTTCCCAACTGCGGCTTTGGTCGTCGGAAGTTGTAATAAGCACATTTGTCCCGCAAGAGTCGAAAAGACGGCGGATGCTTTGAAGAAATTTGATGACGCGTTGGTCGACATAACTAAATTATACAAAAACATTATTGGGTTGTTTAAGATGGAAACGACCTTATCCAAATGCGTTTGAATCCGGTCACTTTGTTTGGAAGTGGTCCTTGCGGAATTGGCAGCACTTCACCGGAGAGGTTGACAATTTCTGCGCCATTCCCTTCGATTGGACGACGAATTCGCAGCCAACTCAGCGACCATTTCCTCAATTTGAAGTGTTCGTCCACCAAAACGTCAAATCGATCACTGATCAATGCCATCAAATGTCCGAGTTCACGAGGGCTAACGTAGGCGAAGACTTCGAGCCAAACGTCCGCACAAATGGAACTGAAATTTGGGGATTTATTGCTTTTGATTTGATTCATTAAGAAACAAACTCACATTTCCTTCATTTTCTGTTGCTGTTCTTCGTCGCTTAAGTTGTCTGACATTTTTGTAGAAAATCCGATTGTTTTTTGAGTTCCGATAAACTTAGCTTCCTAAATAGGTGCGAAAAAAGTGCCAAAATTGGATCAAAAAAATGTTTGCAAAATAACAATAATAGCTTAAAAAATTTGTTTTTTTACATGTAAAAATTATCATTCAGTAGGTGTTGCTACTTTTAGGCAAGAAAGTTGTAAATAGACGCTAAAAAAGCACGAAATTCTATGAAGAAAAGTTCGAATTTTTTTTATTGCATTTTTTATAAAAAATTTTCAAAAAATAGTGATTTTGGCATGAAAAATTTGAATTTTATTTTATTTTTCTTAAAAAACTTTTTGAAAAAAGCTCAAAATAGGCACAAAAGTTTAAAAGGTCGCCAAAAATGCCAAAATAGGCTCAAAAAATCTTCAAATACCCGAAATAGGATCGGTCCTATTTTAGGATCGAAAACCCCAAAATAGGTATTTTTAGGATCGTTTTAACGACGAAATTTTCGACTAAAAACATGTTTTTAGTGCATAACTCGTCAAGAAAAAGCAGCAGAAAAATAAGTTAAATCCTAAAAGTAGCATCCCTAATGATTGCTAATGCTTTTTCGGGAACGGCATAAAAGTAGCATCCCTAATGATTGCTAATGCTTTTACGGGTCAGCTTTTCTGATCCGAAACAGTTTTAAGTTTGTACCGCGCATGCGGTTGGCCTTTTTCTAAACCCGTTTCCGTCGCTTTGCCTCCATTTCATAGCACTTCATTTGTTACTTTTCCCATTTTGGCACTTTTTACCGTTTTGGCTTCACCCTTTTGGCACTTTCCCTTTACTTCCCACCTTTGTTCTTTTTAGTTTTGTGACAAAAAATCTCAAACCAATGCGAAAAGCTATTTTTGTGCCGTATCTGCTAACATTCATTCTATCATTAAGACAATAATATTGTTTAAAATCGAATTGTTTTTTTTAGCTAAGTCTATCGGAACTCTAAAACAATCGGATTTTCTACAAAAATGTCAGAAAACGTCAGCGACGAAGAACAGCAACAGCAAATGAAGGAAATGTGAGTTTGTTTCTTAATGAATCAAATCAAAAACAATAATTCCCCAAATTTCAGTTCCATTTGTGCCGACGTTTGGCTCGGAGTCTTCGCCTTCGTTAGCCGTGTTGAGCTCGGACATTTAATGGCACTGATCAGTGATCGATTCGACTTTTTGGTGGACGTGCACTTCAACTTGAGGAAATGGTCGTTGGGTTCACTGCAAATTCTTCGTGCAATTGACGGAAATGGCGCAGAAATTGCCTACAAACGCTCTGGTGAACTGGTGCCAATTCCTCAAGGACCTCTTCCAAGCAAAGTGATCGGCTTCGAACGCATTGAAATCTGGTCGGTTCTTTCTTAAAAAGTTTACAAATTTTAAAATGTTTTAACTTTCAGTTACATCGACCAAACCGTCGTCGAATTCCTTCAACGTATTCGCCGTCTTTTTGACTCTTCCGGGACAACTGTTGAAATTGGTTTCTCCGTCTACAAAAGCCGCAGCTTGGGAATCATTTGGCAAAAGATTTGGCCGTTGATCAACGACAACATTTGCGGATTTCGTTTGTTCGATGATCATCTCGACCGTTTGCGACAATTCTCTCCGGCCATTCTTCACAACTGCCCAAATCTCCGATCGATCGGCGCTTTCTTTGCTTCCCTCGAATTTCCGGCCGAAGACAACGACGATGCTTCTTCTGCCCAAGCCGTGGCCAAATGGTTGCTCGCTCCCCGGGAAGATGGACTTCCGAAGATGCTCGACTGTGACATTGATTGGGCGGGACTGGAAGGACTCAAAGAGGTAATGCTTCATTTGCATAATCAGTTTGAGAGTAATTAATTATTCCCTTCGTTTTAGGCTTTTGTCAATGCCATCGACCCGATCAATTTCATCATCAAATGTTGGATTTGGAATGATGAGGACGATGACGTTGTGCCATTTGAGCTGAAGAACTATTGGACGCGGGAGCGAATGACATTGCAATGCCTCAACGGAGTTTTGTGGCTGTTGGTGCGTTGTCCGATTGCGCGAGAAGAGGCGAAATGGGCCGAAGTGGGAGGACGGAAGCACTTGTGTTGTGGAAAGATCAGTATAATATCTTCATCAACTTCAAACACAGCGACATCGGCGACGGGTACGGGAATAGTCTCGATTTCTTCTCACATTGTTAAAATTTTTCTTTTTTTTAGGATGTTTATGGCAGGACGAAAGTGTCTGATCGCTTGAGCAAGCATTGAAGTGATGGACAGAGGACGAAACAAATTTAATGTGAGGAAATTCAAACAGAAAATCGGATTAATTGATTATAATTGTTGGGTTCACTCATTTGCTGTATTAATATTGGAATCTCGTTCATTATTTGTTGTATATTATGTATATCATAAAAATAAAAATATGACGGGGCTGATCACCGGATTTTTGATCATTTCCAAAATGTCTGATCACTTTGAGCTAGCATTTGACCTATCCGTCCACATTTACAGTCCCAACGATTTTGGTTGAAAGATGCTTCTTCCCAAATCCCAACCACAGCAGTTTCCATTTAATACCCCCCCCCCCACCCATAAGAGTGCGATAAACTAAAATAAGAATTATATAACAAATGAAATTTGTGTAAATTTTAATCTGATTGATCTTGAGTTTTTAGACGCTTCTCCGCATCTTCTTCGTCAGCCTTTGTTTTTGTTCGAATCTTTTTCACTTATTGCTGTTAAATCGGCGGAAGGTCTATTAACCGACACCGTTGTTCTTCTCCTCATTACTTGATCTTTAGAAAAACGAGCGGAAGCGGATAAAGTAAATCCAATCGTAGGCTTTTTTCTTAAAACCAAATTTATTTTTGAATATCAAATTGACAATTCTGACACATTTTTTGAAATCAACATTATGAAATCAAAATTTTTTTAAAAACGACATCCCTTACGGGGGGGGGCATTGAGTGTACATAAATAATTGTTAGGATTAATAAATGGTGGGTTTTCATCATTATTCCAACAAATGGTATTACTTATCTTTTATGTTTCTCACTCAGAAATGGATAAATTATATATCAGTCAACTCCTCTCGTCGAGCTGATTACAACATCCTCCTCACTATTTTTAAATTTCCGAAATTCCGAAGTTCAGTTTCGGCCAAGCCCCTTTTCTTGAGTCAGTTTAATTGCAGCAGCGCAAATCTGGTGAATGTCCTTTGGGGTGACCTAAACGAACGACGCGAGAAAAGAAAGTGCCAAAAAAAAGACAATTTTTAAATTTTCAAAAATGGACTTTAATTGAATTTGATTTCGATTTGAAAGCTCTGTTGAAGTTGAATCTATCGATTAGACTTTTTAAATTTTTTGGCTCCACGATCTCGAACCCTTTTGGCCTAAGTTTTCGTCCACGAACCTTTTCCGCCCTCGATGGGTCGGGGAGCAACCCTAAGTTTTTAGGTAGAGTTGTCGGTAATATTTCTGTATGGTCAAAACATGATCGAAAGCCGTGATTCGAATCTTTACAAATGTGATTAGATCATTTCAAATGTGATCTGAATGTGTTAAATCATGCGGTGGGTTTGATTCCCGCCCTGAGCACACCCATTTTTCCTATCTTTAACTCTTTATTAAGACTTAAAAATGTCTGATAACTTTGAGCAAGCATTTGACCTATCCGCCCACCTTTATAGTCCCAATAAAAATGATTTGTAGACGAATATAACACTGAATTTGTCTAAATTTGAGTTAAATTGGATCTTAAGTAAATCCAATTGTAGGCCTTTTTCTTCTAAAACAAAATTTCTTTTTGAATATCAATTTGACAATCCTGACACATTTTTTGAAACCAACATTTTGAAATCCAAATTTTTTTTAAAACGCCATCGCTTACGCGGATCCGCTCGTTTCGGCGCGACCAGTTCGACGGAATTTTAATTTTGCTAAAATTTTGGTGAAATTTCTTAACAAAAATTCCAAAATTTAAGGACAAATCTTATAAATAAGGACATTTAAAATTTATAAGATTGGCACCCCTCAAATAAGGACAAATCTTATAAATAAGGACAATTGGCAGCCCTGTCAAATGGGGATTGATCTGGTTTATTTGTAAGTCACCCTAGCTTGGGGTTCGTTAGGCTTAGACCTAAGCCACCCTAGGTTAAGGTTCGTTAGGCTTAGGCCTAAGCCAATCCGGCTTTGGAGTTACTCAAAAGTCGTTTTTTCTTACTTATCAAAATTTTAAACCGGTTCAAAAACCGTTTTAATGCTCAATTTTGATTTTCTAATTACGAATTCGTAATCAGTGCATTAAATAACATATTTCTAGACTATTTAAGAATAAAAACCCTTTCCAAAAAGGTGGACCAAATGGGTCCCCCCTATGCTTTTCGAAATTTGAAAAATTTAGAGGTATCACTCTTTTGCATCTAAAATTTATAGCTGGGACGGAGTTGGCTGGGACGGAGTTGGGTCGGGACGGAGTTGGGTCGGGACGGAGTTGGCTGGGCGAGTTCCGTTTCGCAAAATAGGCACAAAAGTTTAAAAAAGTCGCCAAAAATGCCAAAATAGGCTCAAAAAATCTTCAAATACCCGAAATAGGATCGGTCCTATTTTAGGATCGAAACCCCAAAATAGGTATTTTTAGGACCGAATAGGATCGTTTTAACAACGAATTTTCGACTAAAAACATGTTTTTCGTGCATAACTCCTCAAGAAAAAGCAGCAGAAAAAATAAGTTAAATCCTATGCCGGGACCAGAAAAACCGGGACCGGGACCAAGATTTTCAACCGGGACCGGTTCCGGGACTAACCGACGAGCCTGTGCCTATTTTTTTAGCTTTTAAAAAAAAAATTCTTAAGAAAAATGAAATAAAATTCAAAATTTTCTTGCAAAAATCACTAATTTTTTTGAAAAAATTTTCATAAATTGATTTTTTTGCCAGAATCTTTCATAGAATTTCGTGCTTTTTTAGCGTCTAATTTGCAACTTTCTTGCCTAAAAGTAGTAGCCCTACGGATTGATAATTTTAACATGTAAAAAAACAAATTTTTTAAGCTATTATTGTTATTTTTACAAACATTTTTTCGATCCTATTTTTGCTTACCGGTTTTTTGATCCAATTTTGGCACTTTTTTCGCACCTATTTAGGTGCCTATTTCGAGATTTTTCGAGCCTAAAAATCCCATCCCTGGTAATAGGTCGTTTTGTTTTTAGGAGCTTTGTAAGACTTTTTGTCGATTTTTAATGGGTTTTTGAATTGAGTTTTATACTATTTAATTTTGATAATTGTCCAATCCCAATTTTTACAAATATATGTGCAAATTTAAGGAATTAAACCATTAATTGAGTCAAAAATTCAAAATTTTCTCGGCGGCGCCTATCGGTACCACCGACCGCCACCCCTAGTAAAGCAAAATGCGTTGAATAAAACTTTTATTAAAAAATTTTAAAAAATCGGAAAATTAAGGCATTTTGTTATGTTTTCTAAAATTTTTTGGTTTTGTACAAAATTTTGGGTTTTGTCAACCTAAAAAAATACCAAAACCAAAAGAAACCCAAAAAATTTTGTACAAAATTTTGTTTGGGCTGAGTTGCCGGTCTTTAATTTCAACACCCATTTTGTGGATAAAAAATATTATACTTTGGGATTAATCCATTTTTTCTTCGTCCATTTGACAAGCGCCAAAAAATGATGTCCGTTGGGGCAGGGGACGGCGGCACGACGACTGAAGGAATGAAACAAAACAAAAAATTCGACCCCCGGGCACCGGATTTAAGTTACCTAAGACCAGGGGATAACACGGCATCAAAAGATGTGCCGATAAGGTAAAAAATTGGAAAAGCGATTTAAAGACTGATAATGTTTCCTGCGAATGTTTTGTTGGCACGAGGGAAATCGATTGGACTAATGTCGAGTTTTGCCAACACATTTAGTAGGGCTGTTCGAGACTTGAAAATACCGAGACTCGAGATTGAAATCATCATTTTGGGGGGTTAATAAATTCCGATGTTCTTATTTATGTGTCTTTAGCAGTTTTCAACCGAGAGCATTTGCAATTTCAACGTGCTCCAAAAAGCTCAAACCAAAACCGAGAATTCAAATATAAATTAACTTATTTAATTACCTAATTGGGGCTCAAATGCAAGGAGGGAAATTTAAATGCCGCAGGGTATGGCAATATAAACGATGGCTTTGATGGATATTCTTTTCACCAGGATATTTCGCGTTTTTTGTTCTAACTTTTTTTAAACAACCTCTAAATGCTTAGCTTTCTTTTGCAAAAAGATTCTCCAGACTAAGTTCTGTCGAATTGTATTAAGTTCTTTGTATTCATGTTTAAAAAAAGTTAGAACAAAAAACTCGAAATATTTTGGTGACCAATTTTATTTCCGGAGACCAATTTTCCGTGCACCGTTTGGCTCCGTCCGTGCTTTGGAATTTTTGTAACCAACGAATTCGTGCCAAAAAGTTATTGGGTATTTAATGCACAAAAATGCAAATTGTGTGACAATTTTTGAGTTGCGTCCATTGGCAGAAAATTTATTCTAACCACGGCACGCAACACAACCAACGCGAAAATGAAAATTATTATTTGATAATTTGTTGGAGCAGTACACTGGTACCGCACGCAACACAACCAACGCGAAAGTGAAAATTAATATTTGATAATTTGTTGGAGCAGTACACTGGTACCGCACGCAACACAACCAACGCGAAAGTGAAAATTATTATTTGATAATTTGTTGGAGCAGTACACTGGTACCGCACGCAACACAACCAACGCGAAAGTGAAAATTATTATTTGATAATTTGTTGGAGCAGTACACTGGTACCGCACGCAACACAACCAACGCGAAAGTGAAAATTATTATTTGATAATTTGTTGGAGCAGTACACTGGTACCGCACGCAACACAACCAACGCGAAAGTGAAAATTACTATTTTTGATTTAATATATTTGCATGACTCTCCGAATGCAGACCGGGGCAATAACTTGCATTAACCTTAACCGATTCAGACATTCGTAAAGCCATTCAAATCGTAGAGTTGAAGCTATCGTTAAGCTTAGGGTTGCGAAATCTTATGCTTTAGCATCTTTTTGTGGTTAATGCAATCCATCAAAGTTGAGAGTTTTACAGAGAGTTCAGAGAGGAGAGAAAAAAGAAACGAAGAGAGGCTTTCAAAAACGTTGATAATTCAGCTCTAAAATTTCCAAAAAAAAGAGGGGAGGATGGCGTTGCGACGATAGGTTTCGTAAAAAGTGAGCCTAGAATTCTTCAAATAGAACGGTTCAACAAAATCATCAACTTGTTTTTTGTTTTTTTTAAAATAATGAGAGGGTTCGGCTCCGATTGCGAGTTCGAATCTCGCCTTTTCGACCATTTAATATAAATAAGAAATATAAAAATCAGATCTTAAAAAAGATTCTTTTTGATCGTCTCTTATTTTAGTAAAACCATGTGTTTCTAAAAATGTAGATGAAGAATGTTCAAATGTTGGAAATATGACTGGTTGATAATTATTTTTTAAAAATTAAAAAAATAAACAATAAAAATAACACAGTTCTATATTTCTTTTCAACTTTATTTTTTTCTTTTTACTTTTTTTTATCTAAAATGTTTTTTTCTAAATGCAATAAACAGTTTAGAAGACATTTTTCAACTTTATTTTTTTTAAATTTTAATTATTTTTTTAGGACGAAAATAAATTAATAATATAAATAAAATAATAATAAAACTCTGAGATTCGAAAACCAAAATTCGTGACAAAAACTATCAAAAGTTTATTTTAGAAAAATCCCATAATCCTTATAGGTTTTTATAAAATTCACTTCAAGCATCATAAAAACACTCATCGCTTGGCAATAAACATTTTTTAATTTTAAAATCATTTACCTAACTCACTTTTCATGGCCCGGGGGTTTATTCCATTTATTAATCGTTAATCGTTTTACACGTGCTCAAAAAATCCTCTAATGGATTTTAAAAACCCCAAATAGCTCAACAAATCAAAAGTCGTCTGGCAGATGGCTTTATTCAGCAAATCGCATATTTTTTGCACAAAAAAATGTGTAAAAAATTAATTTGATTATAAATGGGCACCATTTCTGTTGATCGCAAAACTCAATAAATTTATATGAAAATAAATTCATTTTGAATTTCGAAATTTGTTCACTTTTTGATGGAATTTTTGTCGAAATCGTGGTGAACGGAATCCGTTAAGCCACAGTTTTTCCGTCCATCAAGCTCATAGTTGTTTTGGTACATTCAGTTATTGAAAAATAATCGCTCATTTTCTATTTTCATAATAAGTATAAAATACAACAAATAATGAACGAGATTCCAATATTAATACATCAAATGAGTGAAACCAACAATTATAATCATTTAATCGATTTTCTGCTTGAATTTCCTCCATTAATTTGTTCGTCCTCTGTCCATCACTTCAATGCTTGCTCAAGCTATCAGACACATGCGTCCTGTCTTTGCCTCAACCATCCTAAAAATGAAGAAAAATTTTAACAATGCAAATTTTGAGACAATTTCATTCACTTACCCGTCGCCGATGTCGCAGTCACGGAAGTCAATGAAGATGCGATTCCGTTGATGACATCACCAGAACCATGTCTGTCCACTTGCCTCCGCCTCCCACTTAGGCCCATTTGTCCTCTTCTCGCACAATTGGACAGCGCACCAACAGCCAATAGTATTCGTCCATTTGTCGCAAAGTCATTCGCTCCCCCGTCAAAATGTTCGTCAGCTCAAATGGCACAAAGCCATCGTCCTCATCAATCCGAAATTTGATGATGAAATTGGCCGGTTCGATGGCATTGGCAAATGACTAAAACGAGGAGTAAATTATTCTCCAAATGTTTATAAAAAAAAAAGAAAATTACCCTTTTGAGTCCTTTCATTCCCGCCGAATCAATGAATTCCATCAAATTTTCAGATTATTGTATTTGAATTTATTAATTTTGTAATGTATTAACGGTTTTTGAACCGGGACTGTTCGAGACTTGAAAACACTGAGACGCGAGACCGATATTCTCGAGTAACATTTATGCAAATTGGCATCCATTCGACTTATTGAAATCATCATTTTGGAGGGTTAATAAATTCTGATTTTCTTATTTTTGTGTCTTCAGCAGTTTTTGCAACCGAGAACATTTGCATTTTCAAAGTGCTCCAAAAGGCTCAAACCAAAACCGAGAATTCAAATATAAATTAACTTATTTAATTACCTAATTAGGGCTCAAATGCAAGGAGGTGAAGTTAATGAATGCCGCAGGGTATGCCGATATAACCGATGGCAATTGTTTTGATGGAGAAAACTTTTTGGTGTTGGCCGAGTTTATAGTGTCCTTGTGATTTTTGATTGCAGTTCCCGTTTTGGCTTGAAATTCTTGGACCAATTTAAAATCAACCAAAAAACAGATTTGTTTTTTGAAAATTTTTAATATATCTAAAAAAAATTTTCAGAAAATTTATGGCGACAAAATTTGATTTATTCTGACAGTTTAACAACAATAAAGCCGCAGCAGAAGGCGAAGAAATGCAAAACATTCGATTAAATTACATAAAAAGCAAAGCTTTTAATGAAAATAATCAATTGGGGTCTCTACGAATGGACCATTTTAGAAAAATGCCGAAAGTTCTTTTTAGGTTCAAAATTATTGCAAAATGCCGCAATTGTCATCACTTCGTTTTTTATTTTGTTTTAATTGAATAAATAAATTTTGTTTCAAAATAATCCTTTTTTAAAATAATTGTTATTTAACATTATGAAAAGCTTTTGAAACAATCGAACTCATTGATTCATGCTGGCTATCAAAATGTGCTACTCATGAGGGCTAACGTAGGCGAAGACTTCGAGCCAAACGTTGGCACAAATGGAACTGAAATTTGGGGATTTTATGGCTTTTGGTTTGATTTTTCAGGAACAAACTCACTAGAGCCCGACCTGGATCCAGGACGCCCCCCTCCCAATTGTTTGATCAGAGACCCCGATCATTGGTACTCAAAATTTAGGGAGTCTGTTTGAACCCAACTCAACTTAAAGAGTCTGTTTGATCAGAGACTCTAATCATTGATTATGCAAAAATTTTTGACCTCTGATTTTGTCCGATATTGTTCATAACTTACTTATTTGGATACCTATGTAAAATTTGGGGAGCGATCTGATCCGTAATCAATCATAGGTATTGGGTTGATCAAGTATTATTTACACTGCGCGACTTTGATCAGAGTATATATTCAGAACATGTTTTTGAGGAGCTATTATATTATAAGTATTGATCACTTTTTTTCCTATGATCAGTTTTCAAACATGTCTTTGATCTGATTAGATAGATTACCTTGCACAATGATCATAGAAAAACGGTGTGCTTTTTGAAACAACAAAACGACATGTTTTTTATTTCTTTGAAGTTGCAGAAATGACATTATCAGCTTCCATCAAATTCACCCAAATTTGCCCGCCGGCGATCTTTTTGCTCCAGAGGATATTGCTTGTTGTGTTGCCGCTACTGCTCCCCAACGACGGCTCGCCTGTGCTGCCCGGGCCGCCGATTTTTGAGTACATCTCCCACTACCCGAGCTTGTGCTATCTGCCTCCAGGCAATATTAAAATATGTTAAAATAAATGTTATGATTTTATTTAACACACCATTAAGGGAGGGACCAACTAACTGGTTATGGCGGCTATTACTCTCATATCTGACCAGAAAATGCTAAAATTGATTTCCGATCAGATTTGAGGCTGGGCTTCTGATCACGCAAATTTCAATTGATTTCGACCAAATTTACATCATTTAGGAGTCCCAATTAGGCGATCTTCTGATTTCCGATTAGATTTGGGCTTCTCTTCCAATCAATTTGATTTTTTTGATCAGAGTCCGGCATGTGCCCTCCGGCAACAAATAGGACGGCCAACCGCGGCGGCAAACCGGCCGAGGCGCGCGCCAGCTTAACACTGGTAGAAGACGCGGCGGACGGGGACGAGGACGCGCAACGGCACGTGCCGTTGCTGACGCGCTACTATTTTGACGTGGTCACCGCCCAATGCTATCCGTTCGGTGCGCAGACGTGTGGCGGCAACGAAAATCGATTTGATACGCAGGCACAATGCTTGGCAAAGTGTCGCATTGACACCGAAATTGATTTTTGAATGATCAGATTTTGTATAAAATCGATATTTCTTTTACATCTTTAAACATTGGAGAGTGAGAAAGAGGCTCCCAATTTTCAGGAAAATTGATTTCTAAATTTTACAATAAAATATTGAAAAAGATCATTTCAGGAGTGTTTGTGATGCGTAGCATTCTAATCTGATGTTTAATGAGCCTAATTAGTCCGTTTGGTTTGTTTTTTTTGAAAAATTGGGGTTACTATTACCGTCAAATCAAGTACTTGACAGAGATTAAATCACTGATTTGACAACATCTGCTGTTCTCAGATTCATGATCAGCAAAACAAAAACAAGAAAAGAAAATAACCGCTCATTTTTTATTTTCATGATAAGTATAATATACAACAGATAATGTACGAGATTCCAATATTAATACAGCAAATGAGTAAACCCAACAATTATAATCAATTAATCCGATTTTCTGTTTGAATTTCCTCCATTAATCAATCGTTCGTCCTCTGTCCGTCCGTCCATCACTTCTTGGGCTCAGCCTTCGTCGTTTGCGTCCAGCATTCTGAAAATTAGGCAAAATGTTAACAATGGAAGCGGAAATTTCGAAACTATTCCCTTACCCGTCGCCGATGTCGCTGCCTTTGAATTCTATGGAGATGCAATTCCATTGACGGGGCCGCCAGATCCATGGCCATTGAATTGCCTCCTCCTCCCACTTGGCCCATTTCGTCTCTTCTCGCGCAATCGGACAACGCACCAACAGCCAATAGCCGACCATTTGTCGCAAAGTCAATCGCTCCCCCGTCCAATTGTTCTTCAGCTCAAATGAATTTTCAGAAAATTTATGGCGACAAAATTTGATTTATTCTGGCAGTTTAACAACAATAAAACCGCAGCAGTAGGCGAAGAAATGCAAAACATTCGATTAAATTACATAAAAAGCAAAGCATTTAATGAAAATAATCAATTGGGGTCTCTACGAATCGAAGCGGGCCACTAGCGTCTGGCCACTAGCGTCTCGCCATTAGCGTCTCAGGGCCACTAGCGTCTGGCCACTAGCGTCTCGCCACTAGCGTCTCGCCATTAGCGTCTCGCCATTAGCGTCTCAGGGCCACTAGCGTCTCGCCACTAGCGTCTGGCCACTAGCGTCTCGCCATTAGCGTCTCAGGGCCACTAGCGTCTCGCCACTAGCGTCTGGCCACTAGCGTCTCGCCATTAGCGTCTCAGGGCCACTAGCGTCTGGCCACTAGCGTCTCGCCACTAGCGTCTCGCCATTAGCGTCTCAGGGCCACTAGCGTCTCGCCACTAGCGTCTGGCCACTAGCGTCTCGCCATTAGCGTCTAAGGGCCACTAGCGTCTCGCCACTAGCGTCTCGCCACTAGCGTCTCAGTACAAAAAAGGCCACTCCCGTCCCAGCCACTTTTTTATATTTTTTGGGCTGCAAAATTTGATTAAATATAATAAAAAAATTACATTTTCGAATACAATTTATAATTTTTGCATCTTTAAGCTTCTAACCGCTTTTGAATAGCTTTTTTGCTTTGTCTTTGTTTATAAAGTGACATCGTTCAGTATACTACCAAAGTTCATGTAGTAGGGCAGGAACCTTAAGTTCAGAGTGGCTTAGGCCTAAGCCTAACGAACCCCAAGCTAGGGTGGCTTAGGCATAAGCCTAATGAACCCCTAATCCAAGGTTTTCTGATTTGTTTCTGAAACAGTTTTAACAAAATCGGGTGTCTTCCTAGTAAAAGACTGAGTTTTGCCTTTTAATTTGTTTTGCTAACTTGTTATTTGCTTACAAATGCTTCACAATCTGATAAAAATTTAGCTAATGAAAATTCTAGAAACATTTTTTCGTTGGTGGGACTTAGTCGGTTTTTTTGTACTGAGACGCTAGTGGCGAGACGCTAGTGGCCCTGAGACGCTAATGGCGAGACGCTAGTGGCCAGACGCTAGTGGCCCTGAGACGCTAATGGCGAGACGCTAGTGGCGAGACGCTAGTGGCCAGACGCTAGTGGCCCTGAGACGCTAATGGCGAGACGCTAGTGGCGAGACGCTAGTGGCCAGACGCGAATGACCCCTACTCCTACGAATGGACCATTTTAGAAAAATGCCGAAAGTTCTTTTTAGGTTCAAAATTATTGCAAAATGCCGCAATTGTCATCACTTCGTTTTTTATTTTGTTTTAATTGAATAAATAAATTTTGTTTCAAAATAATCCTTTTTTTAAATAATTGTTATTTAACATTATGAAAAGCTTTTGAAACAATCGAAATCATTGATTCATGCTGGCTATCAAAATGTGCTACTCATGAGGGCTAACGTAGGCGAAGACTTCGAGCCAAACGTTGGCACAAATGGAACTGAAATTTGGGGATTTTATGGCTTTTGGTTTGATTTTTCAGGAACAAACTCACTAGAGCCCGACCTGGATCCAGGACGCCCCCTCCCAATTGTTTGATCAGAGACCCCGATCATTGAACTAACTGGTTATGGCGGCTATTACTCTCATATCTGATCAGAAAATGC
Source organism: Globodera pallida (assembly GCA_020449905.1). Lineage (NCBI taxonomy): Eukaryota > Metazoa > Nematoda > Chromadorea > Rhabditida > Heteroderidae > Globodera > Globodera pallida. The sequence continues at coordinate 1,765,431 of JAIXHY010000011.1, forward strand.
TATAAAATTGATTTCCGATCAGATTTGAGGCTGGGCTTCTGATCAGGCAAATTTCAATTGATTTCGACCAAATTTACATCATTTAGGAGTCCCAATTAGGCGATCTTCTGATTTCCGATTAGATTTGGGCTTCTCTTCCAATCAATTTGATTTTTGATCAGAGTCCGGCATGTGCCCTCCGGCAACAAATAGGACGACCAACCGCGGCAGCAAACCGGCCGAGGCGCGCGCCAGCTTAACACTGGTAGAAGACGCGGCGGACGGGGACGAGGACGCGCAACGGCACGTGCCGTTGCTGACGCGCTACTATTTTGACGTGGTCACCGCCCAATGCTATCCGTTCGGTGCGCAGACGTGTGGCGGCAACGAAAATCGATTTGATACGCAGGCACAATGCTTGGCAAAGTGTCGCATTGACACCGAAATTGATTTTTGAATGATCAGATTTTGTATAAAATCGATATTTCTTTTACATCTTTAAACATTGGAGAGTGAGAAAGAGGCTCCCAATTTTCCGGAAAATTGATTTCTAAATTTTACAATAAAATATTGAAAAAGATCATTTCAGGAGTGTTTGTGATGCGTAGCATTCTAATCTGATGTTTAATGAGCCTAATTAGTCCGTTTGGTTTGTTTTTTTTGAAAAATTGGGGTTACTATTACCGTCAAATCAAGTACTTGACAGAGATTAAATCACTGATTTGACAACATCTGCTGTTCTCAGATTCATGATCAGCAAAACAAAAACAAGAAAAGAAAATAACCGCTCATTTTTTATTTTCATGATAAGTATAATATCCAACAAATAATGTACGAGATTCCAATATTAATACAGCAAATGAGTAAACCCAACAATTATAATCAATTAATCCGATTTTCTGTTTGAATTTCCTCCATTAATCAATCGTTCGTCCTCTGTCCGTCCGTCCATCACTTCTTGGGCTCACTTGGGCCTTCGTCGTTTGCGTCCAGCATTCTGAAAATTAGGCAAAATGTTAACAATGGAAGCGGAAATTTCGAAACTATTCCCTTACCCGTCGCCGATGTCGCTGCCTTTGAATTCTATGGAGATGCAATTCCATTGACGGGGCCGCCAGATCCATGGCCATTGAATTCCCTCCTCCTCCCACTTGGCCCATTTCGTCTCTTCTCGCGCAATCGGACAACGCACCAACAGCCAATAGCCGACCATTTGTCGCAAAGTCAATCGCTCCCCCGTCCAATTGTTCTTCAGCTCAAATGGCACAGGGTCGTCCTCCTCCTCCCCATGAGTCTCAAAGCTGACGATGAAATTGACCGGTCCAGAAGCGTTGACAAATGCCTAAAACAAAGGGAAAAATTATTCTCTCAAATTGATTATAAAAATGAGATTAATTACCCGTTTGAGTTCGTCCATTCCTCCCGAATAAACACAACAACAAAGCGTCTTCGGCAGACCATCTTCACGGGCAGTGAGCAACCATTTGGCCACGGCTTGACGAGAAGAAGCGCCGGCGTTGTCTTCGGCCGGAAGTTCGGGGAAAAGCCCATAGCAAGACAGCGATCGAAGATTTGGGCAGTTGCGAAGAATGGCCGGAGAGAATTGCCGCAAATGGTCCAATCGAAAGGAGGCAAAGCGGCAAATGTTGTCGTTGACCAAAGGCCAAATCTTTTGACAGATAATTTCCCAAGCTGCGGCTTTGGTTGTCGAAGGTATAAATTCCAACATTTGTGCCGCAAGAGTCAAAAAGACGGCGAATGCGTTGAAGAAATTCAATGACGGTTTGGTCGATGTAACTGAAAGTTCAAAAAGCTTTTAAATTTCGTAAACTTTTTAACAAAGAAATTGACCCGATTTCAATGTGTTTGAAGCCGATAAATTTGTTTGGAAGTGGTCCTTGAGGAATTGGCAGCTGTTCACCGGAGCGCTTGACAATTTCTGCGCCATTCCCTCCAATTGCACGACGAATTTGCAGCGAATCCAGCGACCATTTCCTCAATTTGAAGTGTTCGTCCACCAAAACGTCGAATCGATCACTGATCAACGCAATTAAATGTCCGAGTTCACGAGGGCTAACGAGGGCGAAGACTTCGAGCCAAACGTCCGCACAAATGGAACTGAAATTTGGAGATTTATTGCTTTTGATTTGATTCATTAAGGAATAAACTCACATTTCCTTCATTTGCTGTTGCTGTTCTTCGTCGCTTAAGTTGTCTGACATTTTTGAAGAAAATCCGATTATTTAGGGTTACGATGAAGTAAGACTAAAACATTTCGATGTAAACAAAACAAAAAATATGAAAAAATGAATTTCTTGTTGAGGAAACAGATTTATATACATATACATCAAAAATGTTCAAAATATTGCGTTTTTTTAATCAATTTCTAGGTAACGGATCTTGGAAAGCTTTTTTGAATTCGGGTTAGGGGTACGGAAAGGGCGTACCAAGTTCGAATTGAATTCTTTCACGCTTTAAGAGCTATTGATTGAAATATGTACATATGTAACTCTGGACCCAAATTCGCGGGTTATTTATTTTTTCATGTTCAATTCCAAAGTTTTAAAACTAGGGTTGTTCGGGAGCGGGACTTTTGGAAAAAAAAACCCCTGGATACACCAGACACACTATGGGCGCAGACAAAAATAAACGATGCGCCAAAATTTATGCCATTTTACCACTAATTCAAAAAAATAACCATGCGGCAGACAGAACGTGGTTAGACACTATATCCCCCACCATTGAAATTTCTTTCGATTTTCGAAAGCTTGTAACTAGGGTGGCACGGGACCGGTACCGGGACCGGGACGGGATTTCCCGGTTTTTTCAGGTCCCGGATTCCGAAGCAAAATGCATAAGTTTGCTAAAATTTTGATGAAATTTCTTAACAAAAATTTAAAAATTTTTCTCGGCGGCGCCTATCGGCACCGCCGACCCCCACACCCAAAAGTCCCGGTCCCGTGCCACCCTACTTGTAACCCAAGAAGCTAACAGCTATATTTCGTGACCAATTTTTGCAAACTTGCTTCTAGTGCTCCCTTCTTACCCCTACCAAAATTTGGTGGAGTTTGGAGAATTTTGAAAAAATTTGGTTTGAAAAATTTAAACGTTTTTGACTATAACTCAATTTGGCAAAATGTCAAAAGCTAATTTTGAATAAACTGGCATTATTCTAGAGATCGGCGGGAACGGGATTCCTGCGGGAAAAGTACGAGATTCCCGGTCCCGTTCCCGTCTTTTTTGCCGGACGGGATTTTTAACGGGAACGGGAAAAAGACAAGATTCCCGGTACGGGATTCCCGTCCCGTACTTTTTGAATTCCCGTTCCCTGAATTTTATTTTAGTGTTTTTTCCCGTTCCCGTTCATTTTTCTTGGCGAAATTTTCAAAAATTTACCAATTTTGGACCAATTTTCATCACAAAAACGCAAAACCTAATTAGTCCGTTTGTAAAATATGGATCATATGGCCCAGAGGCAAAACGGAACAAATTATATATCACTTCGACTCCTCTCGGTCTGCAATGTAAGAATCCGAAAAAAAAAATTTGCGGCAACCATTCCCTGAAGAGTTACAGACCTAGGACTGAAGTGTCTTTTGACTGGGGACTCAGTTGTCCACTGATTAGTAAAATAGGGAAAATCATCCATATAGGCTTTCAAAATTACAAATTCGTCAACAGAAAATCAAAATTGAGAATTTAAACCTGTTTTTGAACCGGTTTAAAATTTTGAAAATTAAGGAAAAAATGACTTTTGTAAACATCAAAGCCGGATGGGGGAAAAGTTAGACAGTAAGGTGGAAAATAGCAGCCAAAGTACCGCACACTCGACTACGGCGGCCAGTAGGTGGGGCGAGACTCCGGGCTCCGGAAGAAGTCCGCGCGTGACCCGGCTGGGGGTCTCGCGCGCGCCCGCTTCGCGGGTCCCCGCGCGCTCGCCCCCCAGTGGCGCTCGTCAGACTTCTTCCTCCGCCCTCCGTCTCGCCCCACTACTTGCTCCGTCTCCGCATGCTCGCTGTTGGCGGGCCGTTACACGGCCTTTCATTATTATATCCGCTTTTGTACTCAAAAGTTGCTTTTTCCTTAATTTTCTTGTTTTTCCTTAATTTTCAAAATTTTAAACCGGTTCAAAAACCGCTTTAAATTCTTAATTTTGATTTTCTATCAACTAATTCCTAATTTTGAAAGCCTATATGAATGATTTTCCCTATTTTTTTAATCAGTGGACAACTGAGTCCCCAGTCAAAAGACACTTCAGTCCTAGGTCTGTAACTCTTCAGGGAATGGTTGCCGCAAAATTTTTTTTTCGGATTCTTACATTGCAGACCGAGAGGAGTCGAATGATATATAATTTGTTCCGTTTTGCCTCTGGGCCATATGATCCATATTTACCGTCCGTTTGATTTGTTTTTTTTGAAAAATTGGGGTTACTATTACCGACAAATCAAGTACTTGACAAGAGATTAAATCACTGATTTGACAACATCTGCTGTTGTCAGATTCATGATCAGCAAAACAAAAACAAGAAAAGAAAATAACCATTGTTTTTTATTTTCATGATAAGTAGGGATAGGATTTATATGTGCTAAAAAACCCAAAATATGTATGTTTTATGTGCTAAAAAAAGCCAAAATATGTGCTTAAATATGTGCCAAAAATGGCCAAAATCTAGTCAGTTTATGCATAAAAACCTTCAAAATTCATCTATCTTTATTAATTTTGCTCCTACAGTTGTAAATATACAATTTTTTACATGCTTTGGAAAATTTTATAAAAAATATCAAAAGTAAAAAATTTTAGGGAAAATGTCGATCTTTGTGTGTAGATTTTTGGTCCAAGAAAAAGTCATTTTTTAGGGGTGCATTTTTTGAAAATTTTTAAAAAGTCGATCCTTAGGGGTGTATTTTTCGTTTTTATTGCATTTTTGTTAAGGAATTTTTGAAAAATGGCGAAATATGTGCTAAAACTCTGAAAAAGCTTAAAATATGTCAGTAAATATGTGCTAAAAAATACCCACAAAATATGTTTTAATATGTGCTAAAAAGTCGCCCTAATTCAAAAATTTTTCAAAACAAATACTATTTTTGGGCTTCTCTCATGGTAAGGAATCCACGAAAAAAATATGTTATAACATAAAAATCCTATCCCTAATGATAAGTATAATATACAACAAATAATGTACGAATTGCAATATTAATACAGCAAATCTCATGGGGGCTTAGGCCTAAGCCTAACAAACCCCCGAGCCAAAGTCGTTTTCCCTTAATTTCAAAAATTTCAACAAATTCAAAAACCGCTTTAAATTCTCAATTTTTATTTTCTATAGACAAATTCGTAATTTTGTAAGTCTATATTAGGGTAGGACAGTACCGGTTAAACGGTTACGAAACCGTTACGAAAACCGGGTATTTTGTGAAATTAACCGGTTACGAAAACCGGGTACCCAAACCGGCGGTTTAAGCACCCCTAGTTATTGGACTTTTTTGGTTATTTTTAATTTGCATTGTATTCAATGTAAGTCTGGCTCAGTGGTTAAACGATGTTGTATCTCTTAATTTATTCCTCGGAGTTTCTACTCCCTAATTGAAACTCCTTTTTATTCTTTTAATTTAATAATTACTCCTTTTAACAACAACAAAAACATCACTCAGAAACCTTATAAATTAGTGATTTTTTTGGTGAAAATTTTAGGCACATTTTCCTAAGTGAATTCACTAAACTTTCATTTTTTCCCGGCGGTAGACCTCTCACATTCTTAAAAAGCTTTAAAAAATTATCGTCTTTTTAAACTTTTGGTTGCAAAATCTCTTAAAAAATTGAGTCAAACATTCAAAAATTATCTCGGCGGCGCCTATCGGCACCGCCGACCCCCAAACTTGTATTCCTGATCAACTTTCTTAACAAAAAAAAGCAATAAATCCAAAAATGCATTTACAAATTAACAATTTTTTTAAAAAAGTCTCGGGTCTCGCTCATGCAGGGTGGCCGTCCACATGTAAAACCCAAAAATCAGGATTAGCAGCTGAAAAATCAGAAAAAGAAGGGTCAACCTATACAAAAAGCAGGAATATTTTTAGGCGACACGAATTAATGCCAAAACTTTAGTTCCTGGTCTTGAGTCGAGAAATTTCTCGGTTTTTTGGGGCAAGATCTCGAGTCTCGGTGCATTTCTCGGTCTCGAGTCTCGGTGCATTTCCCGGTCTCGAGTCTTGGTGCATTTCTCGGTCTCGAGTCTCGGTGCATTTCTCGGTCTCGAGTCTCGGTGCATTTCTCGGTCTCGAGTCTCGGTGCATTGAAAAAACTTAAAAAATAATATTGGTTCCGAATTCTTAATCTCGACTCTCACCCAAAATTAAAGTCTCGATTCCACTGCTCGAATATTTTATTTAAAGCGGTTCAATTCTGTCCAAAAGCCACCAAATCAAATTTAATTAACTATTTTACAATAGGACTTAAATCAGAGGAAGTTAAAATAGGTATGATATAATAAGGATAAATTTATTTTATGGGCACTGTCAAACAGTTTTTGTCGAGATCAGTTTATTTTTAGGCAAATCCATGCAAAAAATATTTGAATTCAAATTGCATTTTTAGGCACTGAACATTTTCGAAAGGTTTGGGGATGCTCCGAGCACAACAGCTGTTCTGCAGCCAGTGCCAAAGTGGGCAAGCTTGCCAATTCCACGGTGCAGTGCGAGTGTGCATGTTCGGCGAAAAGGACGTCGACTTTCCAAACCAAAAATTGACCTTTTTGCCTAAGACGACAACTACGACCACGGACAAAGCGACGACAAACCGGGGACAAACCGACGACAACAACTGAAAAGCCAACGACTACAACTGATGAAGGTGAGCCATGCAAATTTCCCTGTTTACAGAAAATCTTGGCGCTCGTCACGAAATTGTTATGTGTGGCGGCAAGTGTGCTGATGGCGATTGGTACAGTCAAGCAATCAATAATTGACCATTTTAGAAAAATGCCGAAAGTTCTTTTAGGTTCAAAATTATTGCAAAATGCCGGAATTGTCATCACTTCGTTTTTTTAATTTTGTTTTAATTGAAAAAATAAATTTTGTTTCAAAATATGCCTTTTTAAAATAATTGTTATTTAAAATTATGAAAAGCTTTTGAAACGATCGAAATCATTTATTCATCCTGGCTATCAAAATGTGCTAATCCATTGCCTGAATTCAGATCATTTTTGGACGGTTAAAGATAATAAACAACGTATTGGGGTAATATTGCCAACCTTTTTTGCTGATCAAAGCAAACGATTTGATCAATATTTTTAACACCATCAAAAGGCTCTGATCTTTGGCATAGGCGCAGATCAGTTTAAAATTTTGGGAGATCAGCATTTTAAAAGTCGATATGATCAAGCTCATCAAGATGATCTCTGACTTTTAAAGCATCGGAAAGTGAAAAAGTATCACGGGCGGGGGGGCGGGGGAGGCAATACACAAAATGATCTTTGTACTTATCACAGAAGTGAAATTAAGGAATGGGGGTTGAGGGGGGACGGGGGGGGGGGGGGGGGGGGGGGGGGGGGGAGGACAATACACAAAATGCACAGAAGTGAAATGTTTGGCGTCTGCCGCCCCTTAACTCATTCAAATTGTGGACCATGCATGCCCCGAACAGTTCTAGGAGCTTTTTTTAGGTCAGGAAAGATTTGTTTGCAAAATTGGAAATCTCTCGATTTATTTCTTCTTTCTTTTTTTTAAAATTAACAAATCAAGGTGTCAGTGGCCTTGACTTACCTAATTAAAGATGGCATTTGTCCCTTTCGAGAGTCTCTTTTGTCCTAAGGTTCGGATAATTGGTTTAGGCCCGGCGGGCTTTTTTTTTTGATTTTTCGTCCGGGCGAATATCGGGTTTTAGCCCGGGTCAAATATTTCCTAGTCGAGCGCCCGTCCGAACCCTATTTTGTCCATGAATTTGCGTCCACCCAAATTTAAAACGTTTTTCATTACCGCTGTATATTTGTGAGGCCAATCAAATTGGCAATTTAGACAATAATAGAAAATGTTTGTAAAGTCAAAGATCATTTTGATGAGCTTGGATTAGTAGCACATCTTGATAGTCAGGATGAATCAATGATCTTGATCGTTTCAAAAGCTTTTCATAACTTTAAATAACAATTATTTTAAAAAAGCATATTTTGAAACAAAATTTAAAATCACAACATTCCTACGGATCATTTGACCAGTCCTTTTGAATCCATTTTTTCTGACTTCTCGAGAAAAAATGCCCTAATTCAAAAATTTTTCAAAACAAATACTATTTTTGGGCTTCTCTCATGGTAAGGAATCCACGAAAAAAATATGTTATAACATAAAAATCCTATCCCTAATGATAAGTATAATATACAACAAATAATGTACGAATTGCAATATTAATACAGCAAATCTCATGGGGGCTTAGGCCTAAGCCTAACAAACCCCCGAGCCAAAGTCGTTTTCCCTTAATTTCAAAAATTTCAACAAATTCAAAAACCGCTTTAAATTCTCAATTTTTATTTTCTATAGACAAATTCGTAATTTTGTAAGTCTATATTAGGGTAGGACAGTACCGGTTAAACGGTTACGAAACCGTTACGAAAACCGGGTATTTTGTGAAATTAACCGGTTACGAAAACCGGGTACCCAAACCGGCGGTTTAAGCACCCCTAGTTATTGGACTTTTTTGGTTATTTTTAATTTGCATTGTATTCAATGTAAGTCTGGCTCAGTGGTTAAACGATGTTGTATCTCTTAATTTATTCCTCGGAGTTTCTACTCCCTAATTGAAACTCCTTTTTATTCTTTTAATTTAATAATTACTCCTTTTAACAACAACAAAAACATCACTCAGAAACCTTATAAATTAGTGATTTTTTTGGTGAAAATTTTAGGCACATTTTCCTAAGTGAATTCACTAAACTTTCATTTTTTCCCGGCGGTAGACCTCTCACATTCTTAAAAAGCTTTAAAAAATTATCGTCTTTTTAAACTTTTGGTTGCAAAATCTCTTAAAAAATTGAGTCAAACATTCAAAAATTATCTCGGCGGCGCCTATCGGCACCGCCGACCCCCAAACTTGTATTCCTGATCAACTTTCTTAACAAAAAAAAGCAATAAATCCAAAAATGCATTTACAAATTAACAATTTTTTTAAAAAAGTCTCGGGTCTCGCTCATGCAGGGTGGCCGTCCACATGTAAAACCCAAAAATCAGGATTAGCAGCTGAAAAATCAGAAAAAGAAGGGTCAACCTATACAAAAAGCAGGAATATTTTTAGGCGACACGAATTAATGCCAAAACTTTAGTTCCTGGTCTTGAGTCGAGAAATTTCTCGGTTTTTTGGGGCAAGATCTCGAGTCTCGGTGCATTTCTCGGTCTCGAGTCTCGGTGCATTTCCCGGTCTCGAGTCTTGGTGCATTTCTCGGTCTCGAGTCTCGGTGCATTTCTCGGTCTCGAGTCTCGGTGCATTTCTCGGTCTCGAGTCTCGGTGCATTGAAAAAACTTAAAAAATAATATTGGTTCCGAATTCTTAATCTCGACTCTCACCCAAAATTAAAGTCTCGATTCCACTGCTCGAATATTTTATTTAAAGTTTACAAAAATTACTTAGTAAATTAATGAAAATTTTTTGAATGAAAAAATATTTTCAAAACGTTTTTGAGAACTGAACAGATTCAAAAAAAGTTGGAACAGTAAAACACTGGTCATAAACCGAAAAAACCGGTCGGTTAACCAGTCAAAAGTTCTAAACCGGTTACGAAAACCGGATCTTTGAAAACCCGGTTAACCGAAAACCGGGGGTACCGGTTTTTAACCGGTACTGTCCTACCCTAGTCTATATGAATGATTTTTTGTCTATTTTAATCATTGGACGACTCAGTCCCCACTTAAAAAGACACTTCAGTCCCGGGCTAATAACTTCTTTCGGAGTTGATACCGCGCAAAAATTTTTGAGATTCGTGCGTTAGGCTTAGAGTGGAGTCGATTGGTATATGATTTGGGTGGTTTGGTTTCTGGGGACCAAATACATATTTTCCAAATATTGGGTTGTTTAAGATGGAAACGACCTTTTATCCAAATCTCTTTGAATCCGGTCACTTTGTTTGGAAGTGGTCCTTGAGGAATTGGCAGCTGTTCACCGGAGAGGTTGACAATTTCTGCGCCAGTCCCTCCAATTGCACGACGAATTTCCATCCAACTCAGCGACCATTTCCTCAATTTGAAGTGTTCGTCCGCCAAAACGTCAAATCGATCACTGATCAATGCCATCAAATGTCCGAGTTCACGAGGGCTAACGAGGGCGAAGACTTCGATCCAAGGATTTTTTTGATTTTTAAAATTAATTTTATAACAATTAATGTTAAATTTTCATTTTTTTGCCCAGCAAAATTGGGTGAATAGTTAAAAATGCATAACTTTGTTCAAAGTTGAATGATCTTAATTATTTTAGTGTTATAAAATGCACAAAAATCACAACTACACTCAAAATTTAAGAAGTATTGGCCCATTTTCTTTAATTTTGTAGCAACTTTTCTTAAAAAACATTGTTAAATCTTCAAAAAAAATTCCCCCGGCGGCGCCTATCGGCACCGCCGGCTTCTCCCATTCCTAAAAAGCTTTAAAAATAAATGTGCCAAAAAGTACCAAATATAAGGACGATAAATGGATATAAAAAATTAATATTTTATGCTTTCCCACTGAAGACATTGCTGAAATTTTATGAAAAAATTTTTTTGATAAGACTTTTTTCACCCCGACCCGAATAATTGGACGTTCCCAATCCCCAGCATAGCCAACCCGACCCCCGACTTGCCCAATCCTAAGGAGCCGGGGAGGAATCCTAATTTTGAGGCCAAAATTAATTTTTCAAAAATTTTTACTCAATCCTGCAATCCTGCGCAGGATCCTGCAAATTCTAAGTGCAGGATTTGCAGGATTGCAGGATTTGCAGGATTAATCCTGCAGGATCCTGTCCTGCAAAAAATTTTGAATTCCAATCCTGCAACAGGATCCGCAAATTTGATTTTGCCGCACTCTATTTCCGATACACTTATTTGTTGGCTAAAAAAACAATTCGCTTTTAAACCGTATTTTTGTCTTAATAATTATAAAGAAAAATACATCATCGTTTTCACATATTACGTATTTTTATTGCATTTTGTTAAGGAGCTTCAAAAATGCAAATTAAAATTTTGGAATTTCTTCCTGGCATTTCTGGCAATTACCAAATGAATCCATAAATTTCATCAAATTTTCAGATTATTGTATTTGAATTTATTAATTTTGTAATGTATTAAGTTCATCTGAAAAAAGTTTCTGAATAAATTGCTCCCTTTTTGGTCGACTATTATATCATTCAAGTTAATGATTCAACTCCCCGTCGGGCTGATTACGAATCTGCAAAAATTTGAGTAACGCTCTCGACTCTGAGCAAAGTTATGGCCCCTCAAAGTTGGCCAAAAATTGGTCAACAATTTTGAAAAAATTTTTAATTCTAAAAAATTGTTTGAAAATATGTTATTTGATGTACTGATTACAAATTCGTCAATAGAAAATAAAAATTGAGAATTTAAAACGGTTTTTGAACCGGAACTGTTCGAGACTTGAAAAACTGAGACGCGAGACCGATATTCTCGAGACAGCCCTAATATTTAGTAACATTTATGCAGATTGGCATATCCATTCGACTTATTGAAATCATCATTTTGGAGGGTTAATAAATTCTGATTTTCTTATTTTTGTGTCTTCGGCAGTTTTTTGCAACCGAGAACATTTGCAATTTCAAAGTGCTCCAAAAGGCTCAAACCAAAATCGAGAATTCAATTTAATTAACTTATTTAATTACCTAATTAGGGACTTAAATGCAAGGAGGGGAAGTTAAAGAATGCCGCAGGGTATGCCGATATAACCGATGGCAATTGTTTCGATGGAAATTCGTATTGTTATGCGGCAACCTGTGCAAAAGCTAAGTTTTTGTCGAGATCAGTTTATTTTTAGGCAAATCCATGCAAAAAATATTTGAATTCAAATTGCATTTTTAGGCACTGAACATTTTCGAAAGGTTTGGGGATGCTCCGAGCACAACAGCTGTTCTGCAGTCAGTGCCAAAGTGGGCAAGCTTGCCAATTCCACGGTGCAGTGCGAGTGTGCATGTTCGGCGAAAAGGACGTCGACTTTTCCAAACCAAAAATTGACCTTTTTGCCTAAGACGACAACTACGACCACGGACAAAGCGACGACAACCGGGGACAAACCGACGACAACAACTGAAAAGCCAACGACTACAACTGATGAAGGTGAGCCATGCAAATTTCCCTGTTTACAGAAAATCTTGGCGCTCGTCACGAAATTGCTTATGTGTGGCGGCAAGTGTGCTGATGGCGATTGGTACAGTCAAGCAATCAATAATTGACCATTTTAGAAAAATGCCGAAAGTTCTTTTAGGTTCAAAATTATTGCAAAATGCCGGAATTGTCATCACTTCGTTTTTTTAATTTTGTTTTAATTGAAAAAATAAATTTTGTTTCAAAATATGCCTTTTTAAAATAATTGTTATTTAAAATTATGAAAAGCTTTTGAAAACGATCGAAATCATTTATTCATCCTGGCTATCAAAATGTGCTAATCCATTGCCTGAATTCAGATCATTTTTGGACGGTTAAAGATAATAAACAACGTATTGGGGTAATATTGCCAACCGTTTTTTGCTGATCAAAGCAAACGATTTGATCAATATTTTTAACACCATCAAAAGGCTCTGATCTTTTGGCATAGGCGCAGATCAGTTTAAAATTTTGGGAGATCAGCATTTTAAAAGTCGATATGATCAAGCTCATCAAGATGATCTCTGACTTTTAAAGCATCGGAAAGTGAAAAAGTATCACGGGCGGGGGGCGGGGGAGGCAATACACAAAATGATCTTTGTACTTATCACAGAAGTGAAATTAAGGAATGGGGGTTGAGGGGGACGGGGGGGGGGGGGGGGGGGAGGACAATACACAAAATGCACAGAAGTGAAATGTTTGGCGTCTGCCGCCCCTTAACTCATTCAAATTGTGGACCATGCATGCCCCGAACAGTTCTAGGAGCTTTTTTTAGGTCAGGAAAGATTTGTTTGCAAAATTGGAAATCTCTCGATTTATTTCTTCTTTCTTTTTTTTAAAATTAACAAATCAAGGTGTCAGTGGCCTTGACTTACCTAATTAAAGATGGCATTTGTCCCTTTCGAGAGTCTCTTTTGTCCTAAGGTTCGGATAATTGGTTTAGGCCCGGCGGGCTTTTTTTTTTTGATTTTTCGTCCGGGCGAATATCGGGTTTTAGCCCGGGTCAAATATTTCCTAGTCGAGCGCCCGTCCGAACCCTATTTTGTCCATGAATTTGCGTCCACCAAATTTAAAACGTTTTTCATTACCGCTGTATATTTGTGAGCCAATCAAATTGGCAATTTAGACAATAATAGAAAATGTTGTAAAGTCAAAGATCATTTTGATGAGCTTGGATTAGTAGCACATCTTGATAGTCAGGATGAATCAATGATCTTGATCGTTTCAAAAGCTTTTCATAACTTTAAATAACAATTATTTTAAAAAAGCATATTTTGAAACAAAAACAGAAATACATTAAAGGGCAAATTGCCCAATGTAACATGGCCCGCCCATCAAATGTCAAATAATCCCAATTTCGGTTCAATAGGTCAATTCATTTACATATTTAAAAACTTTCCATTTTTGGAGACTAAATCTAGAATTTTTAGTATGTAAAATAAACCCGGCGACCGGACGGAGGCTTGGATGGGGAAGAGGTCGGCGCGGACGAGGACCGCGCATTCGACAAGTTCGGAGAGATTGGAGGTGGAGACGAAGATGATGAGGACGACTGGAAGCTGCGGGCTCGTAAAGCCCCGAACTACCGTCGGAAGTAAAATTTTGATCCCCCCGCTTCCCTCAATTTCACTCAAATTTCCGTCGATCACGCCCCCCCCCCTCCCTTTCATTTCCTTTTCCAAACTATTTTTGCCTTTCTTCCTCCTCCCATCCAACAAATTATTCACATTTCCTTTTCACCCACATTTCCCCATCATTTTCTTATCCACTCTAACCTTTTGAATCCATCTCAAAACTTTGTCTTCATTTCATTGTTCGGGCAAATCTGTCCGCTCATCTTCATCTTCTCCGATTTTTGTTCCATTCACCATTTTGCCCCATTCACAATTTTGCCCCCATTTGCATTTCCCTTTTGTCCACGGGCAAGCCCGGCAAATTCTCCTTTCGCATTTTTCGCCGCCTTCCCCCCCCCCTTTTTTTGCCCTCGGGATTACTGTACCGCTCCATTTCCCACACTCTCTCATTTCTCTGACCATTCACAAAGTGTTGATTGCCCAACCCCCCGAAAGTGTTATTTAAGCCCCCCGAAGGGCATCCATCTTGCTGTTGTTCTGTTCATTCCATTCCTTTGCTTCTGTTCACTCTGCTCTTCGGCCTTTTCTTAATTTTGCCTCCCGCTCACTGATCGCCTCCTTCTGGCGTCCTTTTTATCAACTTGTCTCCCCTTTTTGCCTTCCTTCCACAATATTTACCCCTAATCCTCATCCACACATCACAATTTGTCGACGAAAATAAACAGTTGAGAAATACTGTTGGGAAATTGAAAAAGGGTCCGCCAATAAACGGGAAGAAGTTCCCGACGTTCGCCCAAGCAAATTGAATGGATTTGAAGGAGTTTGAAAGTAAAAGAGTTGATCAAGTGGAAGCCGCCGATCCATCAAAAGTGAGTTTGTTTTTGATCAAGGAAATTCCTATTTTTTCTATTAAATTTCAATTTAATATCAAGTTTGTAAATTTCCAGATTCTAAAGTGGTTTTAATTTAGCATTTGCGGGAAAAATTAATCAAATTGAATTGGAATTAAAGGAGTATCAAGCTCTGCAGACAATGGTCGTCGGAGTGGAAGAACATAACCAAAATCTGCAGGATGAAATGTGAGTTTGTTTTTTAATGAATAGGGCTGGTTTTTTTTGCGCATGGAAAGTTTCGGCATTTCCTTTGGTGCCTATTTTGTTTTTTTTTGCAATTTTGGGCTCAACGGCATTTTTAAAATGAATTTTTAGCTGTTTTCGTTTTAATTTGGTGGTTTTTGAATGCCTTTAAGGTTTAAATTGATTTTTGCTTTAAAAATAAAATGATTTTGTGTCTATTTTGTGCTTTTTTAATGTCTAAGATGCAGCCCTATTAATGGATCAATTCAAAAGCAATAAATCCCTAATTTCAGTTTCATTTGTGCCGACGTTTGGTTGGAAATCTTCGATTTTCTTGGACCTTTTGAGCTCGGACTCAAAATGGCATTGATCAGTGACCGATTGGACGCTTTGGTTGACGTTCATTTCAAGTCGAAGAAATAGTCGTTGGGTTGGCTGCACATCCGTCGCGCGGATGGCGAAAATGGCGCAGAAAAATGGTCAACCTTTAGGGTGAACAACAGCAAATTTCTGAAGAACCACTTCCAACCAACGTGACCGGATTTGAACAGATTCAAATCAGGTCGTTTTTTTTGCTAAAAAGTTTACTTAAAATGTTTTAAACTTTCAGTTACATCGACCAAGCGTCATCGAATTCCTTCAGCGCATTCGCCGTCTTTTTGATTCTGCCGATACAAATGTTTGCTTTACAACCTCTGACGACCAAAGTCGTAGCTGAGAGATTATTCGGCAAGAGATTTGGCCGTTACTCAACGACAACATTTGCGGGCTTCGTTGAACTCCCCCG
The DNA here is from genome assembly GCA_020449905.1 of Globodera pallida. Lineage (NCBI taxonomy): Eukaryota > Metazoa > Nematoda > Chromadorea > Rhabditida > Heteroderidae > Globodera > Globodera pallida. The sequence continues at coordinate 1,781,172 of JAIXHY010000011.1, forward strand.
ACCTCGGCCCTTTGCGGCAAATCTCTCCGGCGATTCTTCGCAGCTGCACAAATCTTCTATCGCGATTGGGCTTTTCTCAGAATTTCCGGCCGGAGACAACGCCGGCGCTTCTTCCGGCCAAGCCATGGCCAAATGGTTGCTCACCCCCCGCGGGGATAGTCTTCCGAAGATGCTTTATTATGGGGGTTATTCGGCAAGAATGGACCAATTCAAAAGGGTAATTTCTTATTTTTATAATCAATTTGAGAGTAATTATTCCCTTTGGCTTAGGCCTTTGTCAATGCTTCGGACTCGGACAATTTCATCACAAATTTTTGGAGGGCGATGACGTTGTGTCATTTGAGCTTAAGAACAATTGGACGGGGGAGGGGAAGCGATTAGCATTGAGACAAATGGACGGAGACAAATGGACGAAGACAAATGGCTGTTGGTTCGTTGTCCAAACAAAAAATTTATTGGCTTTTAAATCATATGCCATTCAATTTGAGGCAATTTGTTCTGTTTTCATTCAATTGAAGGAGCGTATAAATGCGAAAAGCGAATCGATAATGTAATAAAAAACAGTGTGCAGTTCCAGGAGGGCGTGAATATCCGGAATTAAAAATTCCCCTCCCATCGTTAAAATAATTTGCATTTTTGAGAAAATTCTTTTAAAAAATGTTTGGGGGGGGGGGGGGGGGGGGAGGGGGAGGGGGGTTTGGCCAAAAAACCCACAGGTGGAACCCTTTTGGTCAACATTTTTGAAATTTATTCTAAAAAGTTATTTGATGCGCTGAATACGAATTCGTCAATAGAAAATCAAATTTTTGATCGGTTGAAATAGTTAAAATTTTTTCTTATTTCAGGATGGTTGAGGCAAACGAAGGTCCGAGTGAGGAGCCCAACGAGTGAATGGACGACGGAGGGATCAGAAAGTCGATTAAACGACACAATAATTGTTGGCTTCTTTTGTTGCCGTATGAAACAATATTTCATGAGAGAATAAAATTTCTGTAAAATTAATCGGCAACAACAGAGAAAGGAAACAAAAAGTTTGAGTCTGAACCCGTCTCCGCAACTCACTAAAGGCCAAAGGGTTCCACATAAAACCAGTGTTTCCCTATTGATCAATGAGCATGATCTGATCAGATGGTTGATCAATGGTAAAAATAGAATCCGACTGATAGCCTTTCGGACCCGATCAACCAAAAAATGTCCTTTGATAAGTTTTCGGGTCAACAAAAGCCCCCAAGAATCATCAAAATGTTTGGGTCAAGCAAACACTGTCTTCGGCACGGCATATAAAAAAGGATGGCTTTTCAGAAAAAATCAATGCCGACGCCCCCAATCGAAACAGCTTCATAATGGATGGCATCCCGACCAGGGATGGGATCAAGTCTAGGCATCACCTACTAGGTCGTCCAATCATAAAAAAGTTCGCTTTCCAAGTCCAGGATCCGCGGGTCCAGGATTTTCAAAATGACGGGCTCTAGAGATTTGCAATCAAATTCAAAATATTTTTTTCTGCAATATTTAAAAATTTGGCCATCTGTCACAAATTTAAATTGTACTAGTTTTTTCTTTGTTGTTTTCATTTTAATTTAATACAAAGTCAATTAAGATTCGAACAAAAAGCCACTTTTAGGGGGTGTATTTTTAATCGGGAACCCCGGGCTCCGGGTTCCCAGCTCAGTGAAGACCCGGGCTCGGGGGGTCCAAAAAACCCCCGGAACCGGGCTTACAAAATCCCACAAAATTGCGTCCGCTCTCGATTAAGCCTGCCATGGGCTTAGAATGCATTTGTTGCTCATAAATTTTTTGGAAACATTTTTTTGTGTGAGGGGACAAAAAGGAAAAACTTACATCTTATGTATTACGGATTTTTTGTACTAGGGCTGCTAAAATATGTGCAAAAATAAAAATAAAATCTTTAAAAAATTCGTTGTATGAATTCCTTTTTGAATTTAACTTTGTCCAGGGTTTTCCTCTGATTTTTATTTTTGGTTAACTATCATTATTACACCGTAGAGTATTTAATTGCGATTGATTAACTTTTATTGCATTTGGGTCGGTCGTTTTCGCAATTTTGACTTTGACTAATTGTTGTCTCAACCTCTGCTGGACGTTTTGTAAGTTGTGACGACGCCAGAGGCTCAGCAACAAAAACGCGGGGAATAATAATTAAGTAAAGTCATTATTTTTTTATTTTGCTGAAAAAGCACAAAAAAAGTATTCTTGTTTAAATTTAAAAAATATTTATTACCTAAAATTCGAACACACATGGTTTTGTAGAGGGGACTTTCTTCAATTTAATAAAGTTTGTTCGATATTTTTATCTTATTTTTTGAATTTTCAACAAAATTTTAAAATATTCATGGGTCGGGTCATGGTTTACCGGCCCTGATAGGTCAAGTCATCCCAATAAAATGGCCACGCATCAAAAAGAATCTTATGCTTTTAATCAATGAATTGATGACAACAAACAAAATCGCCCAATGCCAAATAATCTTCACGTAAAAGATTCTCAATCAATCGCTGTTGGCAAAGAGTTCCGTGTAAATGGGCGGAAAGTTGCCGAGCACGTTAGCCTTAACAAAATGAGTATTAAAAAGTTGAGATTTGCCGAAACTTAAGCCGCTCCCCCGGTGTATTACGTTTCGCCAACGTTAATTGCCAACTTAGCAAAAAAAAAATTTTGTGTGTGGTGGCAAATTTCGTGGCATTGGCAAAACGTAGGGACACCAACCCGGTCCTCGACCTCGGCCCCTCTGCTCGCTTGCTGCTGCTCAGTCGGATGATAAATCATCATTTGCAATCGGAAACGTCCAAAACACATTCGATGCGTTTTGGCCAATTCTCTGAGACGGGCAAGGCACTCGAACAGTTCGCGCAACGCCTTGTCCCCCGCGTTCGACGACATCCGCTGGTGCAGTTTGGCAGCCAAACATTTCTTCAGCTGACCGACAAAGGCGTTCATGCCCGGCGTCTGCTCCATCAGCACGAAGGCGCACAAAAGTGCGGTTTCGGTGCCATTCAATTGAAAGGAGCTGAGCAACTTCAGCACGCTGATCAGCTGAAAAATCAGAAATATTTTGAAGCGAATTTAAATGAATGAAAACGTTTTTAAATATAAACAAAATTACAAAATATCCGTTTAAATCAAAAACATCCCAAACACCTCCTTGCCGAACTCCTCATCCTCTTTGTCCGTGCAGCGAAATTTGTCCACGGGCAACACAATGTTGTGCACGCGCAATGTTTGACTCGGCTGATGGTAGTGCTAAATATATTTAAGAAAAAAAAGAACGGCATCGACTCGTTCCCCACCAATTCTTTCCACACCTACGACTCGTTCCCTTTTTATCGACTCGTTCCCCCTATTTAACCCACTTAAAGGTGCTGCTTTATAAGCATTTAGCCCAAAACCAAAATGTGTACACATTTCTCAGCCCCACCTGTGCCATTACGATGAGTGCCAATTCGAAGGCCGCCTTCTTCAAGGTCAGGATTCTGTGGTGTTTCTCAACCTCTCCAAACTCTTTGAGCGTTTTGGCGAACATGATGCTGCATTTGGTGACGTTGGTCAACACATTAGCAAACTTAAGCCATCCGTCGGCACGGTTCTGAAAGTGATAGGCAATTTTATGTGTTCATTATCTACCAATTAAAAAACAAGTTTAAACCTCATGACGATGCAAAAGACCTCCCTCAACACAAAGCCCCCCCCCCCAACACCAGCAGAGATGGTAGGAATTCCGATTTTTCGATTTCCAACTTTTTTGAGGTCGGAATTCCATTTCCAAAATTTTGAGACCCCGGAATTCCATTTCCAAAATTTTGAGACCCCGGAATTCCATTTCCAAAAATTTTGGGGTCTCGGAATTCCGATTTCCGAAATTTTTTGAGACCCCGGGATTCCATTTCCAAAAAAAATTAATTAATTCAGTCCGATCGATCAAATTAAAAATAACCCGACCGACCATGTTCATCAATCGGTCCAATTGTTGCGGGTCGACGACCATCGTGCCACAGGATTGGTTGGCACTTGACCTAGCCCTAGCATAGGCCAAATAGGCCTGCTTATACCGCATACAAATGGCGTTTACCTGATTTTTCAAAAATTTGAAAATTTTTACTAAACTCGCAAAATTTAAGAAATATTGGCCAATTTAGTTAAATTTCGTCCCACATAAAAATATTTTTTTTTAATTAACTTAAAAATTGTTAATTTTTTAACACCCCAAGGGCTCATCATATGCTTCGTCGTATTATATGATTTGTCATACGACGAATTGAAACAATTTTATGATGCCACGATTTCTACATACGATTTTTATTGTGTGTTTCTCGTCGTCGAGAATTGAACCAATCATATGATGAACCGATCGTCATATGATTGGATCATATCGTAATACGACGAGAATTGAAATAGGCCCTTGGTCAGCAGTAGAGCCCGGACTTGAGCTTCGAGCGAGATCTCGAGTCGAGATTTTTCGAGTCTTGAGACGAGATTCGTAAAAGCACAAGATTCTCGAAAAATCTCGGAAAATTTTTTCGAGCGAGATCTCGAGTCGAGATTTTTCGAGATCTAGAGACGAGATTCGTAAAAGCACAAGATTCTCGAAAAAATTTTTCGAGCGAGATCTTAAGTCGAGATTTTTCGAGATCTCGAGACGAGATTCTCGAAAAAGCACAAGATTCTCGAAAAATCTCGGAAAATTTTTTCGAGCGAGATCTCGAGTCGAGATTTCTCGAGATCTCGAGACGAGATTCTCGTCTCGACCGGGCTCTAGTCAGCAGGTCAGTTGCTGGTAGACGATGCACCCACCCCCTCAAAATGCTGCGGCGGGTCGACGCCCATCGTGACATAGCGGTCGTTGTCAATCGGCAAATTGTGGCTAACATAGGCCGAATAGGCCTCTTCATAAGCAAAGTCCACACGTTTGACCAGCTCGACGTCGGTGTACACGGTGAATGAAGCCAAATTATGGCGAATCAGCGGAGCGGTGGGAATCGCCGTGTCCGCGCCGGTCACCGGATGCCCTCCGCTGTACTGCTCCAAAAAGTTGTTCAGACGTTCATTGCATTGTTGCTAAAAAGAGTTGTATAAACTTTTAAACACGCTGCCCTTTAAACCAAAATGTTTGTTAAGAAAATTAGACCAAAAAGTGCAGAATTTCCCCAATTTTTTGTTTGTGAGGAGGCTGGATTTAATCGAAATTTTCTTCATTTTGAATTTGGATCAAAATATTATGAAAATCTTCACAAAATTTAAAAAATAAGGACAAAATAATGGCGTTAAGCCTCAAATAAGGACAAATTTTACAATAAGGACCAGGGATGTGCTCTGTTGTGTTTTGATTTTTAGAAGAGGCACCAAATTCGTTTTCTGTTTTCTGATTTTTTTTTTGCGACCAGAATTATAATTTCTGGTTTTTAGTGAAAAACCCCAAAAAAAAAATCAAAAATAATACATTTTATTATTCAAATTTGGCATAAAATATAATGCATTTTCAATCCAAGCGCGGCAACTTTTGTACAAAAAAGCTCGAACCGCGGCAGCATTACCCTCTCCCCCCCCCCGCAGAAGTGAATTCGCAAAAAAAAATTATACATTTTTTGTTAAATTGTTGAACTTTTGGCCAATAACGGCGGCACTCCTTTGTGCTTGTTGATCAGTTTTTTGTTGTTCAGCAAAATTGGCCGTTTGCCTTTGCTTGTGTTGATTCAGTTCTTCCTGGTATGCTTTCATATTGCTGTGCATCAACCAAAATTGCTTCTTCTGGCCCTCATTAAAGCTGAATTTCTTTTGGTTCTGTTGCTGCTTCAAAGCATCCATTTCCCGCTGTTGCTTCAACTCTTCCATTTGATTCTTCACAACAATTTTCCATTCCTCCATTTGTTCAAGCTTTGTGTCGATCATCTTCTTGCACTGTTTCATGTCCTCGTTGTACTGCTGCTGCATGTCTTCGTTGTACTGTTTCATGTCCTCCTTGTACTGCTTCATGTCCTCATTGCGCTGTTTCATGTCCTCGTTGTACTGCTGCTGCATGTCTTCGTTGTACTGCTTCATGTCCTCCTTGTACTGCTTCATGTCCTCATTGTACTGCTTCATGTCCTCGTTGTACTGCTTCATGTCCTCGCTGTACTGTTTCATGTCCTCGTTGTACTGCTTCATGTCCTCCTTGTGCTGCTTTATGCCCTCCTGGTACTGCTTCGTGCCCTTCCATTCCTCCTTCAAATCCTTCATTTCTTCCTGCAACTGCTTCACCTTCGCCAAGTTCAGTTCCATTTTCATCTCTTCTCCATTTTCGTTTTGGTTGAACAAAGTGTCGGCGTCCCCAACTTCTGAAGAAAAAAAATTTAAGATTAATGTTATTTTCAAAATAATATAATTTTATTTACTTAATTTTCTACCGTTTTCATTTTGTGCCACCAAAACGAAACCATCGCCTGAAGAGGTTGACGAATTCATCGATTGTTGGCGTTCCAATTGGGCAATTCTGGCACGCAAAAGTGGCAATTCTTCAGAAGGGTCTAAAAATTAGTGAAATTGGCCACAAATGTTTTGTAAATATTTGTAATTATGTAATAAAAGGATTTTAATAAATTATTATTTAAATTGATTTTGTTACCCTGATCAGCAGCTGTTATGTCGCCATTGGTTGATTCGGTCAAAATTGACATGATTTACTAAAAATCTGATAAAATTGGTTTTAATTAGGGTAGGACGGGACCGGGACTTTTGCTATTTTTTATTTAGAGTGAAAAGACACAATTTGGCGATTTGTAGAGTGAAAATTTCAAATTGTGTAAATCGGGCTCTACCAAAAACTCATTTTTGTCACTCAAGATGCCATCATTAGGGGTGTAGATTTAGTCCCGGTTGGTCCCGTCCCAACCGGGACCTGGACCTAAAAAAACCGGGAAATCCCGTCCCGTCCCGGTACCGGTACCGGTCCCGCCCTACCCTAGTTTTAATTAATATTTAATGAAAGACATAAAGTCAAATACAAAATTTTTGGTTAAAATGCGAAAGCATTTCTAAAATTTAGTTCTAAAATGACAAAGTTTTTAAAATAAATATTTAAGCGTTTTGAATGAAATTACATATTTATTTATAGACTGAAAGAAGTTGAGATTTTTTATAAATATTTGAATGGGCGTTACTTTGGTAAAATGTTGACCAACAGAAAATGGGGGACATTGGGGCATTCACTTTCGTTGTTGGGAATTAATCTCTTTTTTTTTATCATAAATTTGAATGTTTTATTTGCCCCCAGCAAAATGTGGACGCGGAGAGAATTAATTGTGAGAAAGCAATTCAAAAATTAGGGTACGGTATAAAACAACCCCTAAATACTGTTCTTTCACGCTTAAAATCTTTTTCTATTTTTTTTTGCCAAAAAAGTGGGTAAAAAGGTAAACAAATTAATATATAATTTTAGACTTAAATTGGGAGTGAGATTTTGGAAAAAAAGAAGCATGGTTTAATGGACGAAACTTGGACCTGTAAGCTTTTGACGATGAAAAAGCCCTTTTTGATCAACACAAAGTCAATAATATTTTAACTTTTTTGAAGGGGTTTAGTTTTTGCATAAATTTTTTGAGTAAAAAAATAGGGGGTACCCTTTTGTTTTGCAAAATTATTAATTTTTGGGCCAATTTTCTTAACAAAATCCATCAAAAAACTCTCAAAAATTTTGGCTTGCCCCCCCCCCGAAAAATTTTTCTTGGTACGCCCCTGGGCTCGGAGATCGTGTTCGGGGAAGAACAAATTATCGGAGTCGGGGTTGTCGGGGAAGGCACTGTCGGGGATCGATTGGGGTCATCATAATGAGCAAGGAGACATTTCATTGTTTCCCGGAGGGGATCGCTCATATTCATAAAAAAGGCTCTAGCTCGGCTGTTCATTTTTTAAAATCGAATTTTTAGTCTTACTTTGTCGGAACCCTAAAACAATTTGGATTTTCTACAAAATGTCGGACAACACAAGCGACTCGGAACAACAACAACAAATGAAGAAAATGTGAATTTGTTTCTTAATGAATCAATTAAAAAGCAATAAATCACTTAAATTTCAGTTTCATTTGTGCCGACGTTTGGCTCGAAGTCTTCGCCTTCATTGACCCTGTTGAACTTGGACTGAAATTGGCGTTGATCAGTGATCGATTCGACTTTTTGGTGGACGAACATTTCAAATTGAGGAAATGGTCGCTGAGTTCGCTGCAAATTCTTCGTGCCACTGACGGGAATGGAGCAGAAATTTTCAACAAACACTCTGGTGAAGTTCTGCCAATTCCGCAAAGACCGCTTCCAAACAAAGTGATCGGCTTCAAAGCGATTAAAATCAGGTCGTTTCCATCTTAAAAAATATTTTAATGATTTTGTATTAATTCAGTTACATCGACCAAACCGTCATCGAATTTCTTCAACGCATTTGTCGACTTTTCAACTCTTCCGGCACCAATGTTTACATCGCAACCTTCGACTTCGAAAGCCGCAGTTGGGAAATTATTTGGCAAAAGATTTGGCCGTTATTCAAAGACAACATTTGCCGCTTTCTTTTTATGGACTCCTCCCAATTGGGCCGTTTGCGGCAAATCTCTCCGGCGATTCTTCGCAACTGCGCAAAGCTCCGATCGATCGCTTCCACTGAACTTTACCCCGAATTTCCGGCCGAAGACAACGCCGGCGCTTCTTTTAACCAAGCCTTGGCCAAATGGTTGCTCACCCCCCGCGGGGATGGCTTTCCAAAGATGCTTTTTTGTAACTTTTATTCAACGGAACTGGAAGCACTCAAAAGGGTAAATTCAAATCAATTTAAGTGTAATTATTCCCTTCGGTTTTAGTCATTTGTCAATGCTTTGGAGTCGGTCAATTTCATCATCTGTTTTGCGCAGCTAACTTTTCATGTCATCGAACCATTTGAGCTGAAGAACAATTGGACGGGGGATCGATTGGCATTGCGACAAATGGACGAAAACTTTTGGCTGTTGGTGTGTTGTCCAATTGTGCGAGAAGAGGACAAATGGGCCAAGTGGGAAAAGGAGGCAAATGAATTGTATTTGTACTATCAATGGAATCGCATTTTAATTGACTTCGAAGACAGGGACATCGGCGACGGGTAAGGCAATGCATAGTCTCGAAATTCCCCTCCAATTGTTCATTCAAATTTTTCTTATTTTTCAGAATGCTTGACGACAGCGCAGGTCCAAGCGAGCCCAAGAAGTGAATGAATGGACGGAGGCAATTTGAAGGTGGAATTTCGATCAGAAAATAGATTAAATGATTATATTTGTTGATTTCCTTCATTGCTGTGTGTATGAATTCGAAATCGGTCGAAAAGGAGTTCAAATTCGGATTCTAAGACCTCAATAAGCTCAAAAGGACCGTTTTCTTGATTTTTAACAAAATTATTTTTTTCAAAATGGTGGGGGAAGGGCATACGTAAAGGTGAGATCTGGTGCCGTAATCGGGAAATTGGGCGGTTTGATAATACATTTAAAATAAGATTTTAAGTCACTAGAGTTAGCGCCGTAAAATTTTTGATCGATTTAGGCTTTATTTGTGACGGAAATCTCGGTTTGGCAACTGATTGATCAGCGTCGGATGCCCCATCATTTTTCGGACAAAAACCTGGGGATCCCGCCCGGTTTTCGGTTCGGTTAACCGACCAATGACCCACCGATTTTGATCACTGCTGGCTCTAGTCTAGATGGGCGGACTTGTAATCAGGCATGAGCACAGATATCCGGATATCCGCGGATTATCCGGATACGGACGGATACGGATATGGAATTTTAAAAATAGGACGGACACGGATGGATACGGATATGAAACATCCAACTTATCTGGATATATCCGCTGTATATCCGCGGATATCCGGATAACGGATGGATACGGATATGATTTTTTGGAAAATGAGACGAATACAAACGGATACGGATTCAAAAGGCACGGATAATCCGGACACGGATTTAAAAATTTGTATCCATGCTCATGCCTGCTTGTAATCCAGTTCAAATTTATGCAAAACTACAATTAAATATAAAAAAGAGGGGAGGAAATTGAATTAAAGACTTAGTTAAACCAGACGTACCCCCACGGGTGACTTGGACTCGTTTTGCTCGGCTGAGAATGGAACGCCGAAATGCAAAATTTGCCACGGGGGGCGGCCTCTGCAACTGGCCCAAAGTCGAGAGTTTCGTCCTTTTCTACCAAATGTCATTTTTCACATTGTCAATGTTTCGTAATGAATAAAGTGTCGAAAGCATGTTGGTCGTTTGTCTCCAGCAAATGGCATCGGCTCGAAAGACAACGTGAAACCCACCAAACGGCTTACAAATTAAGTACAATAAGCTCGGTAGAAATTAAGATTTCTATTTCCGGGTCCGCGTTATTTTTGCCAAACCAATTTAGGTACTTTCAATTTCATTTAAATGTATATTTTGCATAATGAAACAAACAAAAAAGGAAACAGAGAGAAAATAAAGTTAAAATTGGCAATATTATTCAAAAATGGGTCCGAATTTTGAAAGAATTTTCGACGACAACCCGGGCAATTTTACGCTGTTTGCCCGCATCACGCGCCTGCTATATTTATTACTCAAATATAATTACAAACTGTGCCATTCATTATAATGCCATTTGTACCGTGTCCAAGCGATTTTTCAGCAAAGCCGATAACCTGAAGAAATTTCAAAAATTGAAATTCCGAGGCTTCAAATTTTTCGGACATCGGAATTTGGATCATCCCTGGTTCGAACCACCAATTCTTGCCCATGTATACACTGATCAGACAGACATGTTGCCCTTAAGGAAAAGATGTCAGATCGTCGATCGGGATTTAAATAAAAAATCGTTCTTTGATTTGATCCCCCCGATCTGTAGGTCAGATCACACACAGATTATGTGGATTCGTGTCAATCAATAACGTGTTGTGCCATTATCAAAACTGCGATTCTGACAAAACGCCATTGTGTACTTTTTATACATTCGAGATCGGACCAATCCAGATTCTCGATCGAAGTCTTGATCGGTCCTCAAGTTCGTTCTTTAGTTTTATCCCTCTACCAGTTTTATCTTTTTACAGAACACATCAAAAAAAAATTCATAGTTTTGTTGTAATAATTCTTAAATAACCAACGCATTTGTCTATTAAGTGACGTTTTTAATGATTTTTTAAATAAATTTTAATCCATTAAAAACGCATTTTGATAAACTGCAATTTTTGTTTGGTTATAGTCAAGAATGTGAAGCTTTTGGGTCCAAAGACGCAATATTTCAATCGATAGCTCTCGAAAAGAGAATTTACTTCAATTGGTACGCCCTTTCCGTTTCCCCTAACCCGAATTCGAACATTTATTGGCAGTCAAAAAATTTATTCGCAGGGAAACTGTTCTAAAATGTGGAGCAGGCTTTCTATTTTGCATGGAAACGTGGAAATTTCCACGTTTTGGGGGTTTTGTGTAGAGTTGGTCGGGACCGGGATTTTTGGGAAAAATCGGGACCGGGATTGACCGGGACCGTAAAAGCCGGGATCGGGATCGGGACCAGCATCTCAAACCGGGATCGGGATTTTGCCTTTTCAAAAACCGGGACCGGGAAACGGGAAAAACCGGGACTGGCAATAAATTTTTTTTTTTTTGTCATGGTCAAAGGTTAAACAAAAATTGTTTTTTTTTATTTTCAAAAATATATTCCCCATTGTCTTCAACTTCAATTACCTCATCTTCCATTTTTTTGACAATTCTGCTTTACTTCTGCTAAGGGGGAGGGGGGTCAGCGGTGCCGATAGTCGCCGCCTAGAAAATTTTGAATTTTCGACTCCGGGATCGGGATCGGGACCAGCATCTCAAACCGGGATCGGGATTACGATTTTTCAAAAACCGGGACCGGGATTCAAAAAACCGGGAATTTCCCGACCGGTCCCGGAAAATAAAATTAAAAATTCGAATTTTTCTTGCCAAGATCACCAATTTTTTGAAAAATTTTAATAAAAAATACATAAAATTCGAATTTTTTCTTCATAGAATTTCGTGCCTTTTTAGGCGCCTTTTTGCAATTTTTTTTTGCTTATGAACCCCAGTTTTTTGATCCTATTTTGGTACTTTTTTCTCACCTATTTTAGGCCCTATTTTGAGCTAAAAATAATCGGATTTTCTACAAAAATGTCAGACAACGTAAGCGACGAAAAACAACAACAACAAATGGAGGAAATGTGAGTTTTAAGCCCGACATTTTAAAAATTCCTGGACCTGGATTTTAGGGCGGCTGCCTGGACCTGATTTTTTCGACAAAATATCCCAGGAAAAATCTAGGCCCAGCAGGCACGTAAATCTTCGATTTCAAAATTTTCCTTTGGAAGGGGGGCGTCCTGGATCCAGGTCGGGCTCTAGTGAGTTTGTTGCCTAAAAAGTCAAACCAAAAGCCATAAAACGCCCAAATTTCAGTTTCATTTGTGACGATGTTTTGCTCGGAGTCTTCGCCTTCATTGATCTTATTGAGCTTGGACTGAAATTGGCGTTGATCAGTGATCGATTCGACGCTTTGGTTGACCTGCACTTCAAATTGAGGAAATTGTCGTTGGGTTGGCTGAACATTCTTCGTGCAACTGATGGAAATGGCGCAGGAATTGTCAAAAATTTGGATGAACCGCTGCCAATTCCTCAAGGACCGCTTCCAAACCAAGTGATCGGATTCAAATTGATTGGAATCAGGTCGCTTCTTTCCTAATTAAGTTTACAGATTTTAAATGTTTTGAACTTCAGTTACATCGACCAAACCGTCATCGAATTCCTCCAACGCATTCGCCGTCTTTTTGACTCTGCCGAAACCAATGTGTACATTTGGACCTCTGCCGTCCAAAGACGCAGCTTGGAAATTATCTGGCAAAAGATTTGGCCGTTGGTCAACGACAACATTTACAGCTTGGTTTTGGAGCCCGCTCGATTGGACCGTTTGCGGCAATTCTCTCCGACCATTCTTCTCAACTGCCCAAATCTTCGATCGCTGTCTTGCTGTGGGCTTTTCCCCGAATTTCCGGCCGAGGACAACGCCGGCGCTTCATCTGCCCAAGCCGTGTCCAAATGGTTGCTCACGGCCCGTGAAGACGGTCTGCCGAAGATGCTTTTTTGTTTGTTTTCGGGAAGAATGGAGGGACTCAAATGGGTAAGTTTATTTCTCATTTTTATAAGCAATTTGAGTGGTAATTATTCCCTTCGTTTTAGGCTTTTGTCAACGCTTCGGAGCCGGTCAATTTCATCATCCGGCTGCGTTTTACTGCTGGCATTGAACCATTTAAACTGCAGAACAATTTGACGGGGGAGCGACTCAGCGGGGGCGATGGGCTGTTGGTGCGTTGTCCGATTGGGCGAGAAGAGGCGAAATGGCGCGAGTGGGAGAGGGAGGCGGTAATTCAGTGGGATTTCTACTATCAATGGAATCGCATCGTCATAGCCTTCAAAGACAGCGACATTGGCGACGGGTAAGGGAATAGTCTCGAAATTCCCCTCCAATTGTTCAAAATTTTCTTATTTTCAGAATGCTTGACGAAAGCGCGGGTCCAAGCGAGCCCAAGAAGTGAATGAACGGAGGGAATTTGAAGGAGGAAATTCGATCAGAAAATAGATTAAATGATTATATTTGTTGATTTCCTTCTTTGCTATGTGTATGAATTCGAAATCGGTGGAAAGGAGTTCAAATTCGGATTCAAACTTTAATAAGCCCCAAGGGCTTTTTTCTTGACTAAAATTTTTCAAAAAATGAAGGGTGGGTGGGGGGGGGCATTCGGAAAGGAGTTCAAAAATTTGGCGCCGTAAGATTAATCGGGAAATTGGGCGCTATTGATAGTGCATTTAAAATGATAACTATTATGGAAATTATTGCCTTTAAATTATTACTATTGTCATTGTTAGCCGTAAAATTTTGATCGATCTGAATCGGTAAAACAAAGATTAGGTAATTGTTTTATAATCAAATTTCCAAAAGCAACCCGTAAGAAACCAATGTTGCGTTTCATCTTCACCTTAACAGTTAATTTGTACTTCACCAAATCTAAAATATTTTTAAGCAAAGTTTTAAGGGTGGGTGTCAGGACATTTCGCCCATTGGACATTTCGCCCATTGGACATTTCGCCCATGGACATTTCGCCCATGGACATTTCGCCCATGGACATTTCGCCCATGGACATTTCGCCCATGGACATTTCGCCCATGGACATTTCGCCCATGGACATTTCGCCCATGGACATTTCGCCCATGGACATTTCGCCCATGGACATTTCGCCCAGTAGTGAAAAAACGGACGTTTCGCCCGGTAGTGAAAAAACGGACGTTTCGCCCGGTAATGAAAAAACGGACGTTTCGCCCGGTAATGAAAAAACGGATGTTTCGTCCACGGACATTTCGCCCATCGGACATTTCGCCCGGTAACCCGACCTTGTGGGTGAAATGAGCGATCTATTTTCTGATAAAGGGTTTAATTGGTCGTCTCAATTCTGATCAATTAAATGTTTCGAATGGTCTGCTCAAATGCGCGAAGGGCGTACCCACAAACATTTTAGGTGCTAGGACGGCGCGGGGAGGATAAAAATTTGACGGTTTTTGTATAAGAAAAGTGGGTATACTTATGGGTTTAGGTAGCTGGAACGGGATCAGGAGTTTAAGCAAAAATCGGGCCGGGATTAGAAGAGACAAAAAGTGTTCACATCCCTTGTAGATATTGAAAAAAACCGGAATGATCATCATCAGATTGATCAACTCATTCCCAACAGCGTAACCGGGATGTAACCGGACGCCTACAAAAATATGTCCGGATTCCGGACCCAAAAATGTCCAGACATCCGGAAACCGGATGTCTGGTCACATCCCTGCCGCGTACCATTCAAATCGCCACAGCATTTGACGAAAAAGCCAATGTGTAAGTGAGCGGTCTTTTGGCGTTTGTAGACAATTAATTTTGTGGGGGCTATTCCAAGACGGTTTTTAGCAGAACATTTTGCCAGACCCTCAGGGATTTTTCCCGAATTTTCCTTCCCCCCCCCCCCATTTTTAGTGTGTTTTTGGGTCCCCAGGTTTCAAAAACAATTAAAAAACTAAAAAACCGTTTAGTTGCCATCCCCCACCCCCTCGGATTTTTAAAACTAATTTTTTAGGGTTAAAACGCTACAGGCGATTTGCTTTTCACGTTTTTTTGTGAAGAAATACGACCAAAATTGATAAACATTTTCTGCACAAATAATTTAGCGGAAAACGGAGGATGAGTCAAAAACAGATAGGCAGCAAGCACATACATAACACAAACAAATCATCGAAAAGGGGTACGGTAACTAGAGAATGGATTTTTGAAAATCTCGGATCAAGAGTACGGTAACTATGTAGAGAGACCGGATTTTTGAAAATCTCGGATCAGGATCAGGACTTTGGCAATGACAGGGATCAGAATTTAGCCGGATCAAAACCCTGGTTTTTCAGGATATGCTAATTCGCGCTACTCTAAAACCCGAGCCCCGGCTACATCGTTGCTGATGATTAAATGCTTTTATTTCAAAATTGTAGGCTTTTGCCCATACGCTGGCTGTTGTTGTTGTTGAACGCTCTTATCTGATCTGATCTAGGGGGGGGGGGGGGACTCTCCGATCACTTTGCTGGCCAAGAGATTTCTTTGTCCCCACCGTTTTTGGTTCATTCATTCATTCAAAATTGGGTGGCCCTATAACAACAATTCTCACTTTTAACTTTTGTAAACATCTGGCCAAATGGTCTCCTCCACACCCTTTTTACACAAACCAAAAAGAGGGGGGGGGGGGGGGGCATTCAATGCCAATCAATGTTTTTATGAATGGATTGGAATGCTAATGGAGAGAGTACACGGATAGAAAGAAATCAACAAATATTGGAAAATCCCCGAAACAGAACATTCCAAGGACATTTTCAATTTAGAGGTATAAGCCATGACCTCTATTTATTGTTAAACTTTTTATCTCTTTTTCTTTGAATTCCTTCTACATAATCTCCCCCCCCCCCCCGGGCGTTTCACCCATTAAAGACGAGCCGTTCATTTCTCCAATTTACATTAATTACATATGCCCCCCCCCCCCCTGAATTGCAATGGGCATATAATATGTATGTGCTATACCCCCACCCCCACCGCCCCCCCCCCAAATTTCGTTATTCTCCAAAACCTCCAAAATATGTTTTTGTATGTGCTAAAATTTTGCTCTAAATCGAGAAGTTTTTGTGTGAAAACACTGCTTTTGAGCTCCTTTCTTCATACAAAAGCATCCATATAAATCCGATCCCTATTTATTATTCAAATTATTTTTAATTTTTTGTTTTAATTGATCAGTTAGACAGCAATTTTCCTCATATCTTTCCTCCCCGATTTATCACCTCCGTCCAAGCCCGGGAGAAAGGCGGGAGTCCCGCTACCTTTAGAACTGCCGTCTCCCGCTCCCGAAAATAATTCCATGCCCAAATGTTTCATTTTTAAGCCAAATTTTATCATACGAGAGCGGGAGAAAGGCGCGGGAGTCCCTGTTCCCGGCAAATTTTGAATTCCCGCTCCGGAAATTTTTTTTGCCGGGCTCTTCTAGCTTTCTGCAACTGTTTGAGTGGCTACGGGTCCGAATTCCCCCACGATGGCCGATTCAGTCCCGTACTGAAGCTAGTATTAAGCTTAACCTAGGCCTAAGCCACCCTGGCTTGGGGTTCGTTAGGCTTAGGCTTATGCCTAAGCTAGCCTATGCTTAGCTTAGATCAAGCTTAGGCTTAGCCTAAGACGTTGAGGGGATTCGGGAAGTTTTGGCTGTGGGGGGATTCGGACGGGGGGGATTCGGAGCGGAAGCGGTTTGAGTCATGGGGGCCGGCCCTCTCTTCCACCAAGTTATAAGCCATTTTGGTCCGGCCACAGCGCCTCGGGCGTCCATCTGCGCGAAATTGCTTAAGCAATGCCACAACTTTTGGCGCGCCTGCGGCGTTAAAAAATTTTCGGCAAAATTTGGGCACCGAACATCAGCAAAGCCGATGACCTGAAGAAATTTCAAAAATCGAAATTCCGAGGCTTCAAAATTTTCGGAATTTGGATCATCCCTGGTTCAAACCACCAATTCTTGCCCATGTATACTATCAGACAGACATGTTGCCCTTAAGGAAAAGTAGAGTAGGTCGGGATCGGGATCCCGGTCGGGATTATCCCGGTTTTTGGAATCCCAATTCTTCCAAATTTCTCTAAACATTTAGCGGTGGTTGTAAACAATGCTGAAATTCTTTACATTTTTCCCATAAATATTTTAGATGACAACTCAAAGTTTTTCATTCATTTTTGTTGGATGAAATCAAAAAACCATAGGGAGCTAATGATGGATGTCGCAATAGAAGTTGAAGAAAATGAGAAAGATATTTTAGAAATAAAGAAAAAATTTATTTTACTTTACAAAAAAAATTTTCCCATTTTCAATCCCGGTTAATCCCGATCCCGGTTTTTGAAAAGTCAAAATCCCGGTCCCGGTCCCGGTTCAACATGCTGGTCCCGATCCCGGCTTTCACGATCACGGTCAATCCCGGTCCCGGTTTTTACCAAAAATCACAGATCCCGACCTACTTACTCTAAGGAAAAGGTGTCAGATCGTCGATCAGAATTTAAACAAAAAAAATCTTCATTGATTTGATCCCACCGATCTGTAGGTCAGATCACACACAGATTAATTCGTGTCAATCAATAACGTGTTGTGCCAAATATCAAAACTGCGATTCTGACAAAACGCCATTGTGTCCTTTTTATACATTCGAGATCGGACCAATCCAGATTCTCGATCGAAGTCTCGATCGGTCCTCAAGTTCGTTCTTTAGTTTTATCCCTCTACCAGTTTTAGCTTTTTACAGAACACATCATAAAAACTTCATAGTTTTGTTGTAATTATTTTTAATTCACCAACACATTTGTATCTCAAGTGACGTTTTTAATGATTTTTTAAAATAAATTTTAATCCATTAAAGACGCATTTTAATAAGCTGCAATTTTTTTGTTTGGTTATAGTCAAGAATGTGAGGCTTTTGGGTTCAAAGACGCATATTTCAATCGATAGCTTCTTGGAATATTTAAAAAATTTGTAAACATTTCGCCAATTTGGCGTTTTTGCGCGGATTTTATCCGTTTCCTAAACACGAAACTCATTTTTCATTGAGTTCAGATAGAGTTGGCCGAGATCGGGATCAGGGATGGGCGGAGATTTGCCCGAACACTTTTTTGAAATTTCAAAAATCAATTTTGGCCTTAAAATCATTCAAAAAGGGCTGGGTTTCCTTATTAAGCCTAAGCCTAGGCCTAGGCCTAATTCACCCTAAGCTGATGGCTTAGGTTACAGATGTAAAAAGTACGTAATATGTGAAAACGATGATGTATTTTTCTTTATAATCATTAAGACAAAAATATTGTTTAAAATCGAATTGTTTTTTTAGCTTCTATCGGAACTCTAATAATCGGATTTTCTACAAAAATGTCGGACAATGTAAGCGACGAAGAACAGCAACAGCAAATGGAGAAAATGTGAGTTTGTCCCTAATGAATCAATTCAAAAGCCCTAAATCCCCAAATTTCAGTTTCATTTGTGCCGATGTTCTGCTCGGAGTCTTCGCTTTTCTTGACCCCCTTGAGCTTGGACTGAAAATTGCGCTGATCAGTGATCGATTGGACGTTTTGGTGGACGTCCATTTCAAGTCGAGGAAATGGTCATTGGGTCGGCTGAAAATTCTTCGTGCACCTGACGGAAATGGCGCAGGAATTGTCAAATACTTTGATAAACCGCTGCCAATTCCTCAAGGACCGCTTCCAAACCAAGTGATCGGATTTGAAAAGATTGAAATCTGGTCGGTTCTCTCTTAAAAAGTTTACAGATTTTAAATGTTTTGAACTTTTAGTTACATCGACCAAAGCGTCATCGAATTTCTTCAACGCATTCGCCGTCTTTTCGACTCTACCAAAACCAGCGTGTACATTTGGACCTTCGACTTCGAAAGCCGCAGCTGGGAAATTATTTGGCAAAAGATTTGGCCATTGTTCAACGACAACATTTACAGCATGGTTTTGCACCCCCCTCAATTGGGCCGTTTGCGACAAATCTCTCCGACCATTCTTCGCAATTGTGCAAATCTCCGATCGCTCGTTTCCTTTTATCTTTTCCCCGATTTTCCGGCCGAAGACAACGCCGGCGCTTCTTCCAACCAAGCCGTGTCCAAATGGTTGCTCACTGCCCGTGAAGACGGTCTGCCGAAGATGCTTTTTTGTTTGTTTTCGGGAGGAATGGAGGGACTCAAAGGGGTAATTAGTCTCATTTATAGTCAATTAGTAATTATTCCCTTCAATTTTAGGCATTTGTCAACGCTTCGGAGCCGGTCAATTACATCATTCGGATGCGTTGTGCTGCCATTGAGCCATTTGAGCTGCAGAACAATTTGACGGGAGAGCGACTCAGCGGGGGCGATGGGCTGTTGGTGCGTTGTCCAATTGGGCGAGAAGAGGCGAAATGGCGCGAGTGGGAGAAGGAGGCATTTCAGTGGGATTTCCGCCGTCAATGGAATCGCATCGTCATCAACTTCAAAGACAGTGACATCGGCGACCGGTAAGTGAATGAGAAATTGTCTCAAAATTGCCTCTCATCGTAAAATTGTTTCTTATTTCAGGAAGGTTAAGGCAAAGGCAGGACGAATGTGTATGATCGCTTGAACAAGCGAGCCCAAGAAGTGAATGGACGGAGCGAATTTGAAGGAGGAAATTCGATCAGAAAATAGATTAAATGATTATATTTGTTGATTTCCTTCTTTGCTGTGTGTATGAATTCGAATCGGTCGGAAAGGAGTTCAAATTCGGATTCTAAGACCTCAATAAGCCCAAAAGGACCGTTTTTTTGATTTTTAAAAAAATATTTATTTCAAAAAACCCTGGTTTTTCAGGATATGCTAATTCGCGCTACTCTAAAACCCGAGCCCCGGCTACATCGTTGCTGATAAATAAAAATGCTTTTATTTCAAAATTTTAGGCTTTTGCCCCATACGCTGGCTGTTGTTGTTGTTGTTGAACGCTCTTATCTGATCTGATCTGGGGGGACTCTCCGATCACTTTGCTGGCCAAAGATTTCTTTGTCCCCACCGTTTTTGGTTCATTCATTCATTCAAAATTGGGTGGCCCTATAACAACAATTCTCACTTTTAACTTTTGTAAACATCTGGCCAAATGGTCTCCTCCACACCCTTTTTACACAAACCAAAAAGAGGGGGGGGGGGGGGGGGGCATTCGATGCCAATCATTGTTTATGAATGGATTGGAATGCAAATGGAGGGAGTCACGGATAGAAAGAAATCAACAAATATTGGAAAATCCCCGAAACAGAACATTCCAAGGACATTTTCAATTTAGAGGTATAAGCCATGACCTCTATTTATTGTTAAACTTTTTATCTCTTTTTCTTTGAATTCCTTCTACATAATCTCCCCCCCCCCCCGGGCGTTTCACCCATTAAAGACGAGCCGTTCATTTCTCCAATTTACATTAATTACATATGCCCCCCCCCCCTGAATTGCAATGGGCATATAATATGTATGTGCTATACCCCCACCCCCACCGCCCCCCCCCAAATTTCGTTATTCTCCAAAACCTCCAAAATATGTTTTTGTATGTGCTAAAATTTTGCTCTAAATCGAGAAGTTTTTGTGTGAAAACACTGCTTTTGAGCTCCTTTCTTCATACAAAAGCATACATATAAATCCGATGCCTATTTATTATTCAAATTATTTTTATTTTTTGTTTTAATTGATCAGTTAGACAGCAATTTTCCTCATATCTTTCCTCCCCGATTTATCACCTCCGTCCAAGCCCGGGGGGAAAGGCGCGGGAGTCCCTGTTCCCGGCAAATTTTGAATTCCCGCTCCGGGGAAATTTTTTTTTGCCGGGCTCTTCTAGCTTTCTGCAACTGTTTGAGTCATTGGGGCCGGCCCCTCTTCCACTAAGCCTTTTATTTTGGTCCGGCCACAGCGCCTCGGGCGTCCATCTGCGCGAAATTGCTTAAGCAATGCCACAACTTTTGGCGCGCCTGCGGCGTTAAAAAATTCTAGGCAAAATTTGGGCACCAAAAATCAGCAAAGCCGATGATGACCGGAAGAAATTTCAAAAATCGAAATTCCGAGGCTTCAAATTTTTCGGAATTTGGATCATCCCTGATTCGAACCACCAATTCTTGCCCATGTATACTATCAGACAGACATGTTGCCCTTAAGGAAAAGTAGAGTAGGTCGGGATCGGGATCCCGGTCGGGATTATCCCGGTTTTTGGAATCCCAATTCTTCCAAATTTCTCTAAACATTTAGCGGTGGTTGTAAACAATGCTGAAATTCTTTACATTTTTCCCATAAATATTTTAGATGACAACTCAAAGTTTTTCATTCATTTTTGTTGGACGAAATCAAAAAACCATAGGGAGCTAATGATGGATGTCGCAATAGAAGTTGAAGAAAATGAGAGATATTTTAGAAATAAAGAAAAAATTTATTTTACTTTACAAAAAAAATTTTCCCATTTTCAATCCCGGTTAATCCCGATCCCGGTTTTTGAAAAGTCAAAATCCCGGTCCCGGTTCAACATGCTGGTCCCGATCCCGGCTTTCACGATCACGGTCAATCCCGGTCCCGGTTTTTACCAAAAATCACAGATCCCGACCTACTTACTCTAAGGAAAAGGTGTCAGATCGTCGATAAACAAAAAAAATCTTCATTGATTTGATCCCACCGATCTGTAGGTCAGATCACACACAGATTAATTCGTGTCAATCAATAACGTGTTGTGCCAAATATCAAAACTGCGATTCTGACAAAACGCCATTGTGTCCTTTTTATACATTCGAGATCGGACCAATCCAGATTCTCGATCGAAGTCTCGATCGGTCCTCAAGTTCGTTCTTTAGTTTTATCCCTCTACCAGTTTTAGCTTTTTACAGAACACATCATAAAAACTTCATAGTTTTGTTGCAATAATTTTTAATTCACCAACGCATTTGTATCTCAAGTGACGTTTTTAATGATTTTTTAAAATAAATTTTAATCCATTAAAGACGCATTTTAATAAGCTGCAATTTTTTTGTTTGGTTATAGTCAAGAATGTGAGGCTTTTGGGTTCAAAGACGCATATTTCAATCGATAGCTTCTTGGAATATTTAAAAAATTTGTAAACATTTCGCCAATTTGGCGTTTTTGCGCGGATTTTATCCGTTTCCTAAACACGAAATTCATTTTTCATTTAGTTCAGATAGAGTTGGCCGAGATCGGGATCAGGGATGGGCGGAGATTTGCCCGAACACTTTTTTGAAATTTCAAAAATCAATTTTGGCCTTAAAATCATTCAAAAAGGGCTGGGTTTCCTTATTAAGCCTAAGCCTAGGCCTAGGCCTAATTCACCCTAAGCTGATGGCTTAGGTTACAGATGTAAAAAGTACGTAATATGTGAAAACGATGATGTATTTTTCTTTATAATCATTAAGACAAAAATATTGTTTAAAAGCGAATTGTTTTTTTAGCTTCTATCGGAACTCTAATAATCGGATTTTTTCTACAAAAATGTCAGACAACGTAAGCGACGAAGAACAACAACAACAAATGGAGAAAATGTGAGTTTGTTTCTGAAAATTCATATCAAAAGCCATAAATCCTCAAATTTCAGTTCCATTTGTGCCGACGTTTTGCTCGGAGTCTTCGCTTTTCTTGACCCCGGTTGAGCTTGGACTGAAAATTGCGCTGATCAGTGATCGATTGGACGTTTTGGTGGACGTCCATTTCAAGTCGAGGAAATGGTCGTTGGGTCGGCTGAAAATTCTTCGTGCACCTGACGGAAATGGCGCAGGAATTGTCAAATACTTTGTTGAACCGCTGCCAATTCCTCAAGGACCGCTTCCAAACCAAGTGATCAGATTTGAAGAGATTGAACTCTGGTCGGTTCTCTCTTAAAAAGTTTACAAATTTTAAAATGTTTTAACTTTCAGTTACATGGACCAAACCGTCATGGAATTCCTTCAACGCATTCGCCGTCTTTTCGACTCTACCAAAACCAGTGTGTACATTTGGACCTTCGACTTCGAAAGCCGCAGCTGGGAAATTATTTGGCAAAAGATTTGGCCATTGTTCAACGACAACATTTACAGCATGGTTTTGCACCCCCCTCGATTGGGCCGTTTGCGACAAATCTCTCCGACCATTCTTCGCAATTGTGCAAATCTCCGATCGCTCGTTTCCTTTTATCTTTTCCCCGATTTTCCGGCCGAAGACAACGCCGGCGCTTCTTCCAACCAAGCCGTGTCCAAATGGTTGCTCACTGCCCGTGAAGACGGTCTGCCGAAGATGCTTTTTTGTTTGTTTTCGGGAGGAATGGAGGGACTCAAAGGGGTAATTAGTCTCATTTATAGTCAATTAGTAATTATTCCCTTCAATTTTAGGCATTTGTCAACGCTTCGGAGCCGGTCAATTACATCATTCGGATGCGTTGTGCTGCCATTGAGCCATTTGAGCTGCAGAACAATTTGACGGGAGAGCGACTCAGCGGGGGCGATGGGCTGTTGGTGCGTTGTCCAATTGGGCGAGAAGAGGCGAAATGGCGCGAGTGGGAGAAGGAGGCATTTCAGTGGGATTTCCGCCGTCAATGGAATCGCATCGTCATCAACTTCAAAGACAGTGACATCGGCGACCGGTAAGTGAATGAGAAATTGTCTCAAAATTGCCTCTCATCGTAAAATTGTTTCTTATTTCAGGAAGGTTAAGGCAAAGGCAGGACGAATGTGTATGATCGCTTGAACAAGCGAGCCCAAGAAGTGAATGGACGGAGGGAGCGAATTTGAAGGAGGAAATTCGATCAGAAAATAGATTAAATGATTATATTTGTTGATTTTCCTTCTTTGCTGTGTGTATGAATTCGAAATCGGTGGAAAGGAGTTCAAATTCGGATTTTATGACTTCAATAAGCCCCAAGGGCCTTTTTCTTGACTATAAAATTTTTCGAAACAATGAATGGTGAGGTGAGGGGGGGGGGGGGGGAGACATTCGGAAAGGAGTTCAGAAATTTGGCGCTATTGATAATACAACAAAACGACAACTATTATTGAAATTATTGTTTTTAAATCACTAGAACTAATGTCATTGTTAGCCGTAAAATTTTTGATCGATTTTGGACTTCATTGTTAACGGGAAAATCAGTTCGGCGGAAGATTGATCAGCGTTGGATGTTATCATTTTTACTTTTTTTTCTGATTTTTTAAAGTTGCAGGCGGAGGAGACTTCCCCCGGTTATGGATGGCAGCCCTGACCAAATCAAAAAATAGTGTGTACACTTTGCTGATTTCAACCATAACAAATTTATTTTAAAAAAAAATTGAAATACACAAAACACATCAAAAAATTCTCTCCATTCGTCAAACACTCTCTCCTCCCCCCTCCCCTTCTCTCTCTGCCGCTCTCTCATCACTGCTCCATTCCCTCGTCACACTCTTCCGTCCCTCCCCCCCGGCGCTCTCCGTCCTTCCGGCGCTCTCTCTTTGCCTCCCTTCGTCGCCGCCGCTTCTCTATTCGTCCGCCACCACCGCCCGCCGTCCGTGTCGATAATTTCTGTTTGGCGTTCTGCCATGGCCGGCTCCGTCCGACATTTTGAATCTGTTCTTTGATCATCTGCTGGCCGTCACCGCTCGGCGCTGTCGTCCGCAACAGTGAGGCGCTGGGACTTAATTAATATATTTTTTTAAAAATTTACGTATTTAAGAAAAAGCCATTTTTAAGGTTTCTTTTTTAAATTCCGAATTTGCTTAAGTAAATAACAAATTTAAAAGAAAAGACCCAAATGCGCCCGCCTTGCCAGCACTCAACACCAAAAACACTTTGCGATGTTTTGCCGAGTCCGGACGGTCGACAATAATGCCACCCTGAAAATGGACAAAAAAATTAAATAAAAAACTTTACTAAAAAGATGGCCCAATCAAAAACTGTAGACTTTTTTTCTCACGAAATTCACTAAAAATTGATCCAAATCCAAAAGATTAAAACAGCAAAATTTCGATTTTAAAAAATGGGTTAGTTAAAAAGTGTGCACGCGCCTGGAATCCGGCGCGCAGCGCCTGCGTGCTGATCAGTTGCTGTTGCGCGTCGCTGTCCGCGTACAGTTGGAAGACCGCGCGCGCTGACCTGCAATTAAATTGTATTTTTAAAAAAATTGATTCGGGTCGACGAACTCTCCAAAAATGACACTTTTTAATTGCGAAATAGGGTTCGTTCGTTAAATTGGCTTGGCCCCAGCCGGGAGGGTATAAAAAGCTGCTGTGACTATTAAAACTGGGTCAATTTTCTTAACAAATTCCATCGAAAGAATTCAAAAAATTTTGCCTCGGCCCGCCCGCCCCAGAAGCAAAATTCCCCCCCCCCCAAAAAAAAAGTTGTTTTTTGAACAATTCAAAAAGCGGCAAAACTTTGGAATTTTTATGGCAATTTTTCTAACAAAAATGTTGTAAAAAATTTTTAAAATGTTTTGGCCCAAAACTGACCTGCATAAACAGGCGTGCAGTGACTCAAAGAAATGCCGTAGTCGCCGGCGCGGCTCCTCCGCCTTTGCATTTGAATGGCACAGCCATTGGACGGCGGAAATGCTTAAAAAACATTTTTTAAATGAAATTTCAGAAATTTTGCGCCACTCCCCTAAAACCCTAAAAAATTTCGAGAGGTTGCAATAAACACACGCGCCTACGATTGTTTGTTGATTTCCTCCAAAATCGTTGCCTTTTTTCCTCATTGTTTTCCCAAAATTTTTTGGTTGAGCATTATAATCTTTTTTTAGGAGGATTTTAACAGAAATTTAGTAGAACTTAACCCTAAATGATTCTTTTGTTATTTAGAATTTTCCTCAAAGTTCGAGATGTTCGATTTAAAATCTGCATTTATTTTCATATTTGTTTTTTTTCTGAATTCGCATTTTTTAAGGAAATTTTATAAGAATTTAGGGGACCTAATTGCGCCGTCGAAACATGCCGGCCGAAAAGGCAGCCCGGCGCCCATATCCGCCAGCAGAAGTTGTCCGTCCGATTCGTTGTCCTCCCGCGCGACGTCTGCCGAAAAATTTTGATTTTATTTACATTTAAAAAAAAATTACGGCACTTTTCTGTATTGCCATTAAAAATCGGGAGGCTTAGGAGTTTTAGAAAATTTATAGAAATTAAAACCCAAAACCGGAAGGCTTCGCCAGAAAATGTATATAACTTAACACCAAAAAACGGGAAGAATTCGGTGTTTTAGAAAATTCTGCCCCCCTCCCCTGGATACGACCTGGGTTGGAATGCTAAAAATTATAAAAATAAAACCCAACTTTTTAAATTCGGATGATTTCCGGGGGTAACCTCAAATTTATAAATTTAAACAAAACCCCAACCAAAAAATAACGGACTCAAAATGCACAGTTATTCAAAAAAACAACTGAAGGTTTGGAGTGCTCAAAATTTATAAAAATTAAACCCTAAAAATTAAAACACAAAAAAACGGTTTGGAGTGCTCAAATAAAATTTATAATTAAAAAAAATACAACAAAAATGACGACAGACTTAGCATTGCTTTGCTGATGTCCAGGCCCACCCAGCGGTGGCCGTACTCGGCCAGTACCTCGCCGCTGAGGCCCGAGCCGCAGCCAATGTCCAACAACAGCGCGGGCGCAGTCGCCTCGCCGGTGTCCGGCAGTTCGAGCAGTTCATAGGCGCGTTGGGCAAGCTCACGCTGTACCTGAACACTGAAAACATTAAACTTTAAAAAAATGTTTGATTTTTTTCTGATTATTTTAAATCCAGACTCAACATTTTCTTTAAAAACCTTTTGAATACGTGAATTTGCAGTGTATTTGCGTGCTTCTATGTCGTCATAATATTGTTCAGGGGGGCCCGAATATTCGGGACGTGAAGAAGTCATTTTTCTCTGGAAAAAATGTATGTAAATAAAAATCATTTTACGTAATGTATTGTACAAATGATGAGAAAATTAAATCAAAACAACAATTTTGCACATTTTCATGGGCCCGATAAACTTAGAGCCGTACTTAGGTACTTCCAAGAATGTACTTGGAAAAATGAGAATTTGGGGTGTGTTGAAAATTTTGAAATTTTAACAAAGAGTTTACGATTTGGCATTGTGTTGATTCAAAATTTTCAATAAAAAATTGCCATTTTATCAAAAATGCGCCCTCTCAAAACATGAACTCTTGATTAGGTATTTCTATTTGCTGACAAATTCAGTTAAAAATTTCTCGGCTGCACATATCGGGCATCGCCGTCCCTCCTCCCCCTCAGAGGTGAAGCAGAATTCTCAAAAACTTCCATTTTTGATAAATCCAAAATTTCGACAATTTCTTAACAAAAAGTTCTCAGCTAATGGCAACCAATTAGCATTCTAAAATATGGAAATACGGATAAAAGCGCAATATACCTAATAGTAAGCTTAAAAATATGGGTTAAAGCCACAGGTGCAGTTCTGATGGCTGAATAGCAGCTGTGAAACCGGCACTAGAATTTCATGTCTCTGGCTCTGGCTTTGGGGATCAGAAAAATTGCATTTACCCCGTGCCACCAATGATCTAATATTTACAAATGTTAATGTTCACCTAATATACACACAACTTTCAACAGACAAAATAATTCTTAAAAATGAAGTTTGTTGTCAAAAAAATCGGTGGGGAGAAAAATGGGGGCGAGCGGAAGATTGTCAAGAGGAAAGAGGTTTGTGTGAATAAGGCGTTTTTCATTTATTAATTAAATAAAAGATTTTTCCTTATCCAAAACCATGGAAATTATTCAATTTAAGCCCAAAACGACGGCAAAGAACAGGTCGAAGAAAGTACCGCTGCGTAAGTCCATCACTCCGGGCACCATTCTCATCTTGTTGGCGGGTCGTCACCGGGGAAAGCGCGTCGTCTTCATCAAACAACTTCCCAAGTCTGGACTTCTTCTCGTGACAGGTTTGCACTTTCAAGTCGTTTTGATGTAATATGAATTCGAGAAAACTTTCATCGCAAGGGGCATATTCCCGAAATGCAAAAATTTAAAAATTTTAGGGGTCCAAAGAGCAATTTTGTTAAGAAACAAGTTACAATCTTCAAAAAAATTGTCGGAACCGCCAATTGTCCTTTCCCTTACAAATTTGTTCAGTAATGGAAATTCGCAAAAATTAGACTTCCAACAAGAGAATTTTGGAGAATATTTGTCCCTTCCATAAAATTCTTTCAAAAAAAAATGCAATAAAACCAGAAAACATACCCTCAAATTTTTTTGTTGTTGTTAATACTTGAGTTGGTGCACACCATTCAAGCAAAAACTCGCTTTTTATATTTTGGTGGCTTCGATTTTTGCGCATTTTTTAAACAAAATATTAAAAATTCTAAAAAAATTTACCGAAGATCGAACTTTTTTTTTTGTTTTGAAAAATTGCTTAAGTTTCACCGCCTTTGTGTTTGTTTAGGCCCCCTGAAACTGAACGCCACGCCGTTGCGTCGCATTGCGCAGGCATTTGTCATCGCCACGAAGACAAAGTTGGACATCACATCTGTGAATGTGCCAGAGCATTTGGACGACAGCTTCTTCAAACGGCACAGCAACAAAGTGGCGGACAAATCCAAGGCCGGAATCTTTGCGGAAGGAACGAAACAGGCAATTTTTTGTACAAAATCCAAGGCTGGTAGAAGATAACGTCCTGGTCTCGGATAAACAAAACAAAAAAACTCCCTAAAATCGATTTTTTTTTTACCTATATGGGTTTTTAAGAACAAGCTTAGTTTTGTATTTTAGCTCATAATTTTCAACATTTTTGCTAGAAAAAAGGGCTTTCTAGGAGTTTTCGGGGTCGTGGTGTCCGAATCTGACTCCTATTTTGAACCCCGAATTCAACAATGTTTTGCAAAATTTTATCGAAGAAATGGAGATTGGATTCGGATTTCTGATCCCGAAAACTCCTAGAATCACCTTTTTACTATCTAAAAAAATCTTTTTTTTTTGTTCATACAAGTACGTCGTATTATTTTTGGCATTTTCCAGCAGTACGCCGTGTCCGACCAGCGCAAGCAGGACCAGAAAAGTATGGACTCGCAGCTTTTGGAAGTGATCCGCAAGCATTCCGAGAAGAAGTTCCTGTTCGGCTACCTGGGGTCGCGCTTTCATCTCGCCAAGGGAATGCACCCGCACAACATGGTCTTCTGAGGCGTTTTTTGATTTGACCGCCCGAAAATTGTTGTTTTAATTTATTTTTTTGTTAGACAGAGTAAATTATTTATTTATTGCCACGTGTTTTTGTGTCTGCAACAGAACGCGCCAACACTCCAAAATTTGGGGTTGTTTTTCAGTTGGTCTTTAGGGTCAATTCCTGGTTAACAAACAGGAAATAGATTAATTAGGTATTGTAATTGCTGATGTGAATTTGAATCGATATAAATTAGGTAGGTATTATAATTGTTGATTTCCTCCATTGATGGGTGAAATTGAATCGATATAGATTGGTAATTGAGGTATTATAATTGTTGATTTCCTCCTTTGATGTGTGAATTTTAAATTTGGCACCCGTAAAATTAATCGGAAAATTGGGCGCTATTGATAATACAAAAAAATGTTTTTTTAAATCATTAGAACTGTTACCATTGTTAGCCGTAAATTTTTGATCGACCTAGACTCATTGGTGACTAAATTCCCAAACCGCTTTTTACAAGCCCTCTCAATAATCTCGCCACCGAAAACCGTGACCCCCCCCCTTTCCCCTCCTCACTCTTTCACCCCAAAACGCGCCGTTGGGAAAAATTTTGGGAATTTTGTTAAGAAATTTCACCAAAAATTTTAGCAAAATTAAGCATTTTGCTTGAGGAATTTTTTTAAATCGGAAAACCGGTTCCAAACGATTCGGTTAACCTGAACCCAAAAATTTGATTATCGATTCAAAACGATTGGTTAACCGGTTCCAAACGATTCGGTTAACCGGAACCCAAAAATTCGATTATCGATTCAAAACGATTGGTTAACCGGTTCCAAACGATTCGGTTAACCGGAACTCAACAAATCGGTTCCAAACGATTCAGTTAACGGTTCCAAACGATCGGTTAACCGGAACCCATAAATTCGATTATTCGATTCAAAACGTTGGTTAACCGGTTCCAAACGATTCGGTTAACCGGAACCCAACAATTATCGGTTCCAAACGATTCGGTTAACCGGAACCCAACAATTATCGGTTCCAAACGATTGGTTAACCGGTTCCAAACGATTCGGTTAACCGGAACCCAACAATTATCGGTTCCAAACGATTCGGTTAACCGGAACCCAACAATTATCGGTTCCAAACGATTCAGTTAACCGTAACCCATAAATTCGATTATCGATTCAAAACGATTGGTTAACCGGTTCCAAACGATTCGGTTAACCGGAACCCAACAATTATCGGTTCCAAACGATTCAGTTAACCGGTTCCAAACGATTCGGTTAACCGGAACCCAACAATTATCGGTTCCAAACGATTGGTTAACCGGTTCCAAACGATTCAGTTAACCGTAACCCAAAAATTCGATTATCGATTCAAAACGATTGGTTAACCGGTTCCAAACGATTCAGTTAACCGTAACCCAAAAATTCGATTATCGATTCAAAACGATTGGTTAACCGGTTCCAAACGTTCGGTTAACCGGAACCCAACAATTATCGGTTCCAAACGATTCAGTTAACCGGTTCCAGACGATCGGTTAACCGGAACCCAACAATTATCGGTTCCAAATGATTCAGTTAACCGGTTCCACACGATTCGGTTAACCGTAACCCAAAAATTCGATTATCGGTTCAAAACGATTGGTTAACCGGTTCCAAACGATTCGGTTAACCGGTTCCAAATGATTCGGTTAACCGGAACCCAAAAATTCGATTATTGGTTCCAAACGATTCGTTTAACCGGTTCCAAACGATTCAGTTAACCGGAACCCAACAATTATCGGTTCCAAACGACCCAAAAATTCGATTATCGATTCAAAACGATTGGTTAACCGGTTCCAAACGATTCAGTTAACCGTAACCCAGAAATTCGATTATCGGTTCAAAACGATTGGTTAACCGGTTCCAAACGATTCGGTTAAACGGTTCCAAACGATTCGGTTAACCGGAACCCAAAAATTCGATTATCGGTTCCAAACGATTCGTTTAACCGGTTCCAAACGATTCAGTTAACCGGTTTCAAACGATTGGTTAACCGGAACCCAAAAATTCGATTATCGATTCAAAACGATTGGTTAACCGGTTCCAAACGATTCAGTTAACCGTAACCTAAAAATTCGATTATCGATTCAAAACGATTGGTTAACCGGTTCCAAACGATTCGGTTAACCGTAACCCAAAAATTCGATTATCGGTTCAAAACGATTGGTTAACCGGTTCCAAACGATTCGGTTAACCGGTTCCAAATGATTCGGTTAACCGGAACCCAAAAATTCGATTATCGGTTCCAAACGATTCGTTTACCGGTTCCAAACGATTCAGTTAACCGGAACCCAACAATTATCGGTTCCAAACGACCCAAAAATTCGATTATCGATTCAAAACGATTGGTTAACCGGTTCCAAACGATTGGTTAACCGGTTCCAAACGATTCAGTTAACCGTAACCCATAAATTCGATTATCGATTCAAAACGATTGGTTAACCGGTTCCAAACGATTCGGTTAACCGGAACCCAACAATTATCGGTTCCAAACGATTCAGTTAACCGGTTCCAAACGATTCGGTTAACCGGAACCCAACAATTATCGGTTCCAAACGATTGGTTAACCGGTTCCAAACGATTCAGTTAACCGTAACCCAAAAATTCGATTATCGATTCAAAACGATTGGTTAACCGGTTCCAAACGATTCAGTTAACCGTAACCCAAAAATTCGATTATCGATTCAAAACGATTGGTTAACCGGTTCCAAACGTTCGGTTAACCGGAACCCAACAATTATCGGTTCCAAACGATTCAGTTAACCGGTTCCAGACGATCGGTTAACCGGAACCCAACAATTATCGGTTCCAAATGATTCAGTTAACCGGTTCCAAACGATTCGGTTAACCGTAACCCAAAAATTCGATTATCGGTTCAAAACGATTGGTTAACCGGTTCCAAACGATTCGGTTAACCGGTTCCAAATGATTCGGTTAACCGGAACCCAAAAATTCGATTATTGGTTCCAAACGATTCGTTTAACCGGTTCCAAACGATTCAGTTAACCGGAACCCAACAATTATCGGTTCCAAACGACCCAAAAATTCGATTATCGATTCAAAACGATTGGTTAACCGGTTCCAAACGATTCAGTTAACCGTAACCCAGAAATTCGATTATCGGTTCAAAACGATTGGTTAACCGGTTCCAAACGATTCGGTTAAACGGTTCCAAACGATTCGGTTAACCGGAACCCAAAAATTCGATTATCGGTTCCAAACGATTCGTTTAACCGGTTCCAAACGATTCAGTTAACCGGTTTCAAACGATTGGTTAACCGGAACCCAAAAATTCGATTATCGATTCAAAACGATTGGTTAACCGGTTCCAAACGATTCAGTTAACCGTAACCTAAAAATTCGATTATCGATTCAAAACGATTGGTTAACCGGTTCCAAACGATTCGGTTAACCGTAACCCAAAAATTCGATTATCGGTTCAAAACGATTGGTTAACCGGTTCCAAACGATTCGGTTAACCGGTTCCAAATGATTCGGTTAACCGGAACCCAAAAATTCGATTATCGGTTCCAAACGATTCGTTTACCGGTTCCAAACGATTCAGTTAACCGGAACCCAACAATTATCGGTTCCAAACGACCCAAAAATTCGATTATCGATTCAAAACGATTGGTTAACCGGTTCCAAACGATTCAGTTAACCGTAACCCAGAAATTCGATTATCGGTTCAAAACGATTGGTTAACCGGTTCCAAACGATTCGGTTAAACGGTTCCAAACGATTCGGTTAACCGGAACCCAAAAATTCGATTATCGGTTCCAAACGATTCGTTTAACCGGTTCCAAACGATTCAGTTAACCGGTTTCAAACGATTGGTTAACCGGAACCCAAAAATTCGATTATCGATTCAAAACGATTGGTTAACCGGTTCCAAACGATTCAGTTAACCGTAACCTAAAAATTCGATTAATCGGTTCAAAACGATTGGTTAACCGGTTCCAAACGATTCGGTTAACCGGTTCCAAACGATTCGGTTAAACGGTTCCAAACGATTCGGTTAACCGGAACCCAAAAATTCGATTATCGGTTCCAAATGATTCGTTTAACCGGTTCCAAACGATTCAGTTAACCGGTTTCAAACGATTGGTTAACCGGAACCCAAAAATTCGATTATCGATTCAAAACGATTGGTTAACCGGTTCCAAACGATTCAGTTAACCGTAACCCAGAAATTCGATTATCGGTTCAAAACGATTGGTTAACCGGTTCCAAACGATTCAGTTAAACGGTTCCAAACGATTCGGTTAACCGGAACCCAAAAATTCGATTATCGGTTCCAAACGATTCGTTTAACCGGTTCCAAACGATTCAGTTAACCGGTTTCAAACGATTGGTTAACCGGAACCCAAAAATTCGATTATCGATTCAAAACGATTGGTTAACCGGTTCCAAACGATTCAGTTAACCGTAACCTAAAAATTCGATTAATCGGTTCAAAACGATTGGTTAACCGGTTCCAAACGATTCGGTTAACCGGTTCCAAACGATTCGGTTAAACGGTTCCAAACGATTCGGTTAACCGGAACCCAAAAATTCGATTATCGGTTCCAAATGATTCGTTTAACCGGTTCCAAACGATTCAGTTAACCGGTTTCAAACGATTGGTTAACCGGAACCCAAAAATTCGATTATTGATTCAAAACGATTGGTTAACCGGTTCCAAACGATTCAGTTAACCGTAACCTAAAAATTCGATTAATCGGTTCAAAACGATTGGTTAACCGGTTCCAAACGATTCAGTTAACCGTAACCCAAAAATTCGATTATCGGTTCAAAACGATTCGGTTAACCGGTTCCAAACGATTCGGTTAACCGGTTCCAAGCGATTCGGTTAAGCGGAACCCAAAAACTCGATTATCGATTCAAAACGATTGGTTAACCGGTTCCAAACGATTCAGTTAACCGTAACCCAAAAATTCGATTATCGATTCAAAACGATTGGTTAACCGGTTCCAAACGATTCGGTTAGCCGGTTCCAAACGATTTGAAGAATTCTTCTTTATTTAATTTTAGCTTCGGTTTATTCGGGGTCAAGTCTCGGGTCTAGGTAAATTTGAGGTCTCGAACATCACTAGTATTAATCATGAAATTTCACTTTTTTGTCCTCTGATCACTTCAAAAAAATCTACCAATAAATGCAATATTATGAAATTGAGGTGCCAATTTTCTTAACAATTTGAGTCAAAATTCAAAAATTTTTGGACCACCCCCGCCCCTTATTCCGGTTCCTTCGGTGGATACTGGCTTGGATTAGGAATCCGAAATTTTGGAGAATCCGGATTTTTGTTTTCGCATTCCGTCAGAAAGATTTAAAAGCTTCGGCTTCGAGTATTTTGGGCTTCGAACTTTGAGCTTCGAAAAAGCGCATGCTATTGCCTTTTTCTAACCGTAGCAGACGGGAGGAAAAATAAACAGTTTAGTATCAAACAGCAAATCTCAGAGAGAGAGCATCCACGCGGTTTTGCCATATACAAGATTTGTTGAAACAAAAAACCACTTTTTTATACTATTCGGCATTTGAAAAGCCAAACTTATTTTTCTTTTCAAATGTGTTATTAGGTGAAAAGCGTTTTGCCAGAGTCCTAAACGCATGGCACGACACAATGGTGATTTAAAATTCGAACCTTCGCAATTCCGTAAAAACGGCAAATTAATGGGTTTTTGGTCGGTTAAATTATTTTGGGATTAACACGAACCTATTGCTTTAAAAATAAGGAAAAGGGTTTGGATTGATCAGATCAGAGCTTGTCTGATCAAGTTTAGGATCAGTGATCCCAGAGAGAGAGAAGGCATCGCAGGATTTTTTATTTTTATGATAGAATCTACAACAAATAATGTACGCGCTCACCCAACAACTATAATCATTCATTTCTGTTCAAATTTCCTCAATTAAATTCGTTCGTCTCCGGCCACTCACTTCTTGGGCTCACTCGGGCCTTCGACGTTTGCGCCAATCATTCTGAAAATAGAAACATTTAAACGATGATAATGGGAATTTTGAGACAATTTCATTCCCTTACCCCTCTCCGATGTCACCATCTTTGAAGTCCATGATGATGCGGCAATTCGATTGACAGATGAAATCCCAGCAAAATGCCTCCTCCTCCCACTCGCGCCATTTCGCCTCTTCTCGCCCAATCGGACAACGCACCAACAGCCCATCGTCTCCGCTGAGTCGCAATGTCTCCCCCGTCAAATTGTTCTGCAGCACAAATGATTCAATGTCAGAATAACGCATCCGGATGATGAAGTTGACCGGCTTCGAAGCGTTGACAAATGCCTAAAACGAAGGGAATAATTACTTCTCTTAAATTGATTATAAAAATGAAAGAATTACCTTTTTGAGTCCCTCCATTTTTCCCGAATAAAAGGCACAAAAAAGCATCTTGGGAAGTTCATCTTCACGGGCCGTGAGCAACCATTTGGCCACGGCTTGGGCAGATGAAGCGCCGGCGTTGTCCTCGGCCGGAAATTCGGGGATAAGCCCATAGCAAGACAGCGATCGGAGATTAGCGCAATTGCAAAGAACGGCCTGGAGAGAATAGTCGCAAACGGTCCAATCGAGCGGGCTCCAAAACCAAGCGGTAAATGTTGTCGGTGAACAATGGCCAAATCTTTTGCCAAATGAAGCTGCTGCGGCTTTCGGTCTTCGGAAGTTGCAATGTACACATTGGTTTCGGCAGAGTCGAAAAGACCTGACGAATGCGTTGAAGGAAACTCGATGACGCTTTGGTCGACAGTAACTGAAGGTTCAAAACATTTAAAATCTAGTAAGCTTAATTAGGAAAAGAAAGCGACCTGATTTTAATCTGTTTGTATCCGGTCACTTTGCCTGGAAACGATCCTTGAGCAATTGGAAGCGGCTCCAGCGGCGGTTCAACAAAGCTTTTGACAATTTGTGTAGCTATTTCCATCAGTTGCACGACGAATAGTCCAGCCAACCCAACGACAATTCCCTCGATTTGAAGTGCATGTCAACCAAAGCGTCGAGGCGATCACTGATCAACGCCAATTTCAGTCCAAGCTCAATAAGGTCAATGAAGGCGAAGACTCCGAGCAAAACATCGTCACAAATGAAACTGAAATTTGGGGATTTAGGGCTTTTGATTTGATTTTTCAGGAACAAACTACAAGAGCCCGACCTGGATCCAGGACCCCCCCCAAAGAGAAAATTTTGAAATCGAACATTTATGTGCCTGCTGGGCCTAAATTTTTCCTGGGATATTTTGTCGAGAAAATCATGTCCAGGGATTTTCAAAATATCGGGCTCTAAAACTCACATTTCCTTCATTTGCTGTTGTTGCTTCCTCTTCGCTTGCGTTGTCAGACATTTTGTTGAAAATCCAAATTGTTTTTTAGGGTTCCGATAATACTTAGCTAAAAAACAATTCAATTTTAAATAATATTTTGTCTTAATGATTGAATGAATGTGAGTAGAATTGCAAATGTGAAGGAAGAAACAAATTTTCCGGATCCTGAACCGGATTTTTAATTTTGAAAATTTACCGGTGGAAATTTTCGGGATAAATCCGAATCCAGAAGGGTCAAAAAACCGGATTCCGGGATCCGAAATAATCCAACCGGTCCGGCACCGGTCCCTACATATGACCGATATTTCCATAAATAAACTTGTACGAAATTCCTTTCAGAAAGACAGGAAATAAAGAAGAAAGGACCATTCAAAATGCTGGGCTTTTCCAATATTAGTTGACTTTTTTTCTCCGTTTCTCATTTGCATTCTCCAATCCACTCAGAAACATTGATTGGCCATAAACGCCTCCGCCCCCTTTTTGCCCATCCAAAGTCTCCCCCCCCCCCCCCCTCTTTTGTTTGTGTAAAAAGGGTGCAGCGACCATTGGCAGATGTTTACATTATGGGCACACAATTTGGAATGATGAATGAATGACAAAAAGGATGGGGGCAAAGAAATCTTTGGCAGCAAAGTGATCGGAGAGCCCCCTCCCCCCCAAAGTGATCGGAGAGCCCCCCCCCCCCCCCCCCCCCGGGGGGGGCACAAACTACACTATTACCAAGCGAACAACAACAGCGTATGGGCAAAACTACCCACCCCCTAAAATTTTGAAACAAAAGCATTTTATACAAGGGCGTTGAAAGTAATGAGAAAAATGCTAACAAAATTGCCCAGGTCTAAAGATTTATTCAAAATTTAAACGAAAATTCTTTAAAAAATTCAAGAAATCTCAACTAAAGGACGGAAAAGGACGCGTACCTGCAAATAAAGTACAAATCTTAAAAAAGTACATTTCAAAATCTTTGTTTACGAAACGTTAATTGCCTTCAGCACTAAAATTCAAACATTTATTTTTACGCGAAATTTCCCCGCTAATTCAAATCCCCAACCACGTCAGGACTAATTTGTAAGTTAAATCCTTGAACTGGGTTAAAGCTGCAGAACAGTTCTGCTGACGCCTGAATAGCAGCTCTAAAACCGGCGCTAGAATTTCATGTCTCTGGCTTAGAGGATAACAGAAAAATTGGCATTTGCCCCGTGCCACCAATGATCTAATAATATTAACAAATGTTAATGTTCACCTAATAATATACCTACACAACTTTTAACAGACAACAACCGAAATAATTTTTTAAAGAAAATGACGGGCAAAACGACGCCTCGGATGCCGCGCAATTATCAAATTGCGCCCGGACTTCAGCGCTTTTCCAAGGCGCGCATGTTCCATGCCAAGGGCATGTGGATTAAGCTCAACAAACCCTTTGAAAAGAAGACGAAGCAGGTCCAAGAAGCGGAGAAGTTTGTTGTCAAAAAAATCGGTGGAGAGAAAAATGGAGGCGAGCGGAAAGTTCTCAAGAAGAAAGAGGTTGGAATTTGAAAGCATAAGGCATTTAGATTTGTTAATTAAATAGGGGTTTTCCTTATCCAAAAACCGTCCTTCGTCAGTTGCGATCCGGACTTTCAAAAAAGTTATGCCAAAAGGCAAATCAAGTTTGCTTTTTCGTTGTAATTTTATGCCTTTTTGAATGATTTTGAGGCTAATTTTGATTTTTTGGATTAGTATAGTAGAAATACCCTAATTTTTTACAAAATTATGTTAGAAACTCAAGAGCTTTCGAATGGTTTTACGAATTCCCGGAATCGGTTAAGGTTTAAGCAATTTTTTATTGACTCGGTCCTGCCCGCAAAAGTCCGGACCGAAAATGTCGTAGAACCCTAAAAACAATGGAAAAACTATTCAATTTAAGCCAAAACTTCTGCCACAAGTGCCGACTATCCAAATGAAGGCAAAGAACAGGTCGAAAAAGGTCCCGTTGCGTAAATCAATCACGCCGGGCACCATTCTCATCATCTTGGCGGGCCGTCACCGGGGAAAGCGCGTCAGTCTTTCTCAAACAACTTCCGAAGTCCGGCCTTCTTCTCGTGACAGGTTTGCACTTTCAAGTCGTTTGACTCAGAATGAATTCGAGAAAACAGTCATTAGCAAAGGGCATATCCCCGAAATCCAAAACGTTCAATTTTAGGGGTACAAAGAGCAATTTTGTTAATAAACATTTATATTCTTCATCGGTGGCGCCTTCTTTCCTTAAAAATTTGTTCAGTAATGGAAATTCGTAAAAATTAGACTTTAAGCAAAGGGAATTTTTTGAGAATATTTGTCCCTTTTGAAAAATTCTTAGAGAAAAACGCAATAAACTCAAAAAACACATTTTTAGCGGAAGAATTGTCCTAAACTAAACAGTTTAGTGAACTTTTTGTTAACAACATTGTTATAATCTTCAAAAAAAAAAATTCTTGGTTCTGCTTAAACTCGCCCAATAACACCCTCTTTTGGAGAGCTTTTTGCTCGATAAAAGTCGTTTTTTTTTAAATGCTTGCCCCTCCCGCCTCCCCCAAAAAAATGTTTTTGCTACACCTTTGGTTGGCCATTAGTGAATACAAAAAAGGAATAATGTCAACGGTAGAGGAACCGGATTAAAGAACGACATGTCTTTTGATACA
Organism: Globodera pallida; assembly: GCA_020449905.1. Classification (NCBI taxonomy): domain Eukaryota; kingdom Metazoa; phylum Nematoda; class Chromadorea; order Rhabditida; family Heteroderidae; genus Globodera; species Globodera pallida. The sequence goes on from JAIXHY010000011.1 coordinate 1,820,418, forward strand.
ATTTCAGCGCCTTTGTGTTTGTTTAGGTCCCTTGAAACTGAACGCCACGCCGTTGCGTCGCATTGCGCAGGCATTTGTCATCGCCACGAAGACAAAGTTGGACATCACATCTGTGAATGTGCCAGAGCATTTGGACGACAGTTACTTCAAACGGCACAGCAACAAAGTGGCGGACAAATCCAAGGCCGGAATTTTTGCGGAAGGAACGAAACAGGCAATTTTTTGTACAAAATCCAAGGCTGGTAGAAGATAACGTCCTGGTCTCGGATAAACAAAAAAAAGCTTTCCTAAAATCGAACGAGAAAATTTTTTGAGCCTACTTCCTTGGTCTAAGGTTTTGTATAAAAAAATTGAGGAAACTCTAGTTTTGTTTTTTAGTTGAGTAATTTTTCATCATTTTTGCAAGAGCGGAAAGCTTTATTTGTGAGGGACTATGCCCCACCAGGTACACCATACTTGTGGTTATGGGACACCCTAAACAAAACTCATTTAACGCAACAATAATCACTTATTTGAACCCAAACCGCGCTCAAATGCTTGTTGTTCACCGCCTACTTATTCAAAAAAGTGGTTTTTGTGTGTTCTATGAGTTTTTTTTAGGTTAGTGGGTCCTATAGTATAACCCACAAGTACCCCCCATTACTATTCATTCCATAGGTCTGGGGAGGGGTTCTGCTCTTCACATCCAACTCTTCTCAATAATTGGGGGAAGGACGTCGGATTATTCATGGCATTTTCCAGCGGTACGCCGTGTCCGACCAGCGCAAGCAGGACCAGAAGAGTATGGACTCGCAGGTTTTGGAAGTGATCCGCAAGCATCCCGAGAAGAAGTTCCTGTTCGGCTACCTGGGGTCCCGCTTTCATCTCGCCAAGGGAATGCACCCGCACAAAATGGTCTTCTGAGTGGAAGCGTTTTTGATCTGACCGCCCGAAAATTGTTGTTTTATTTTTGTTGAAGCACAGTAAATCATGGCACGTGTTTGTTTTGTATCTGCAACAGAACGTCAACACTCCAAATTTAGGTGTTGTTTTTGTTGACTGAACTGAACTTTTGCACTTCTTCGTCGGGGATCGCAAAACCTTAGGCGGATCATCCACTTTTCTTTAAAAAAATTTTTTTTTCAAAAATTTTATCAAAAACAGCTTCCCACGATTTGCATTTTCTTCCATGCTTTTTGTTAAGAAATAGGGTCAAAATTCACAAAAAAATTGTGTTGAACCCAGTACTTTATTCGTGGGCAGGGGGGCATTTAACAAGAAAATTCAGTTAAATTTTTATTCAACCGGGAATAAGATACAAAACAAACAAACAAAAAAGAGGGGGGTAAACAATCAATGAGGTTCTGGCACATGTCCATCAACATAAAAATTTCTGGTGATATTTGGAAGTGTCACTTTGATTCCATCCAATTCCTTGTTCAAAATGATCTGACACGAAAGCCGCGAGTTCGGCTTCAACAACGGGGCCATGTCCAGCATGTCCTCTTCGTCCTCAACCGGTGCCGGCAATTTGTTGTAGAAATTTTCGTCAACGTAAACATGACAAGTACAGCATGCCAACGACGCCTCACAGGCCCCCTCAATTTCGATGTTATGACTGAAATTTAAATTGATTATTAGCAAAAAAACAAAAAAAGAAAATTCAAAAAAATCTATAGAAAGTAGTACTCGTGCGCGAGATACATGACATTGTCGCCGATTTTTCCTTGTATACGTTTCTCTGTTCCATTCCGAGTAACATATGTTATATTCACCACTTCATCTAGATTTTATGGGGTGTACAATATATTTCTTTTTTTATGCATTTTTTTAATGAATTATTCTGGTTAATCTATGGGGGGGGGGGGGGAGGGTCGACGGTCCAGGTTCAAGAGCGTGTGTATCCAGCCCCCCACCCCCCCCCACAGAAAATTGCAAAATTTGTTTTTTGGACCAATGGCCCTGGTCTCGGCCAAAACTCAAAAATGTGATTTTTTTTTGTTTTATTTTCTTAGCTATTTTTTACTTCGATTTTCGACCAAGCTTTTTCGAGAATTCTGCTTTTTGAGGGTGGGGCGGAGGGGTGGGTCGGCGTTGCCAATAAGCGCCGCCGGGAAAAAATGTTGATAGAATTTGTACAAAAATTGGCCAAAAACTATGAATTTTTCAACAACAAAAAAAATGGTCACTGTTTTTTTTCTTAAAAAACATTTCAGGGGGGGGGGGGGCAAACGGCTCCCTCCTGGATACACACCAATGGGCCCAATAAACGAAATAAAACGCAACGCCCATCCAAACCTGTAACTGCCGCCTTAGGAGTAGAAGGTTGGGAAGTAGCTGCTTCTGCAGCAACATAAGCCGGGCGAGACGTACTTACGGACTTTTTGGCGACGAAATTGGGGCCTCTTCCTGAAACACAAAAAAAAATTGACCAAATTAATACCCAAAAATTAAGCGGAGAGACTTCATGGCACCCCCTTAATATTGAAAAATTGCTTAGCAAAATGGGATAAAAGGGAAAAATACAGCCCTAAAAATTGACTCCCCCCCCCCCCCCCGAAAATTTGAAATTTTTTTCTAGATACGGCTCTGGAAGGTTCCTCTCAATTCGTATTTTAAATCAGGTTAGGTCCGTTAGTTGCAAAAATAACCTTCAACTTGCCACGAAGGCGAAAGTGCAGCCACACGCGAAACACCGCCACGAGCCAATAACGAAATTGAGCGTCCTTGCATTCTTTTTTTTTTGAAATTTAACCAAATTGAAATAGCCACTTTATTCTAAAAGAACAAATTTGGGGTTAATTAGGGTCGTCGTTGCATTTATTTGTTGTTGAGATTTCACTAATTTTTAAACTGAAATTTTAGTGACAGATCGCCAAAATTTTGAATATTTGCAAGTTTATTTTGAGTTTTGATCGCAAATCTCAACAAAAAACAACAAAAGTTCTAAATTTTTTCGGCTTATCGGCAACGCCACCCCCCTCCCCCCCCCTGCCTCAAAAATTTTTTAAACAAAAACTCCGATAAAAATTCGCTCAGTTAAGCAAAAAACAAGATTTCGTTCTGTAGAAATTGTCCGCTTTTCAAAAAAGTTCGATGGTGGTCGGTGTCCCATTTTTTGAAGAAAAAAAATGGTGTTTTTAGGGGTGTTCGGTAGGGTAGGACGGGACCGGTACCGGGACCGGGACCGGGACGGGATTTCCCGGTTTTTTCAGGTCCCGGTCCCGGTCGGGACGGGACTTTTTGAAAACTAAAAGTCCCGGTCCCGGTCGGGAGTCCCGAGTCGGGACCGGGACTAAATGTACACCCCTAATGATGGCATCATCAAGTGACAATTTCAATCTTTTTTACTTATGTATCTCTACCAAGTCGATGGCTTAGTGGTTTGTCCTTTTGGTGAGTCTCATGTTATGTGTTGGTTCGAACCCGCTTGAGTGCAAGCACTTATTTATTGGTTTTCCCTTCTACTTAAATTGGCATCCCCTCATTAATAAGATTTTAAATAAATATTCTAATATTTTTTAATTAAAAATGCGCGCAAAAAAAGAATAGATACAAGAATTTTTGAAATAAATTCATCACATCTTTCTGAATTTTTGCTTCAATTTCCTTAACAAAGATTGCCAATTTTTGTAAAAATTTCTCCGGCGGCGCCTGTCGGCACCGCCGGACATCCTCCACTCTTACGTAAACCAGTTTTTCCCGATATTCCGAAGCAAAATTCATAATTTTGCTAAAATTTTGATGAAATTTCATAACAAAAATTCAAAAATTTTTCTCGGCGGCGCCTATCGGCACCACTGAGCCCCACCTCCCCTACCAAAAGTAAAGCAGAATCTCAACAAAAAGAATGATGAAATAAAATTGAAGTTAAAGAAGACAAAGGAAGATATTTTTGAATAACAAAAAAATTTTTTGTTTTTTTTACCATTGCATTACAAAAAAAATTTTCTTCCTTGAAAAGTCCCGGTTGGTCCCGGTCCCGGTACCGGTCCCGGTTGAAAATGTTGGTCCCGGTCCCGGTTTTTCTGGTCCCGGCAAGTCCCGGTCCCGGTTTTTCCCAAAAGTCCCGGTCCCGTCCTACCCTAGTGTTCGGGGGCGTAGAATTAACCACTATTTTGGCCACAGAACCTTGGACCTGAATCCGGACAATTCTCGAAATTCAATTTTTTGAAAATTCGCATTTATTGCACGAAATGGCAATTCTCCATCCGTTGACTACTGTAGATCAAATCAATGGCTGACCGTTGTCCATTATTGACTTTGGAAAATTTTTACAAAAACCATTGTTATTTTTTAGTATCATTTTAATTGCTACAAAATGTCTGACAACGCAAGCGAAGAGGAGCAACAACAGCAAATGAAGGAAATGTGAGTTTTGAGGCCGACATTTTGGAAATTCCTGGACCTGGATTTTAGGGAGGCTGCCTGGACCTGATTTTCTCGACAAAAAAATCCCAGGAAAAATCTAGGCCCAGCAGGGGCACATAAATGTTCGATTTCAAAATTTTCTCTTTGGGGAGGGGGCGTCCTGGATCCAGGTCGGGCTCTAGTGAGTTTGTTGCCTAAAAAGTCAAACCAAAAGCCATAAAACGCCCAAATTTCAGTTTCATTTGTGACGATGTTTTGCTCGGAGTCTTCGCTTTCCTTGGCCCTGTTGAGCTCGGACTGAAATTGGCATTGATCAGTGATCGCTTCGACGCTTTGGTTGACATGCATTTTAAATCGAGGGAATTGTCGTTGGGTTGGCTGACTATTCTTCGTGCAACTGATGGAAATAGCGCTCCGGTGAACATCTGGCAATTGCTCCGGGACCGTTTCCAGGCAAAGTGACCGGATTCATACAGATTAAAATCAGGTCGCTTTTTTCTTAATGGAGTTTACAGATTTTTAAATGTTTTGAACTTTCAGTTACGTCGACCAAAGCGTCATCGTATTCCTTCAACGCATCCGTCATCTTTTCGACTCTGCCGAAACCAATGTGTACATCGCAACTTCCGAAGACGAAAGCCGCAGCTTCATTTGGCAAAAGATTTTGGCCATTGTTCAACGACAACATTTACCGCTTGGTTTTGGACCCCGCTCGATTGGGGCGTTTGCGCCTATTCTCTCCGACCATTCTTTGCAATTGCGCTAATCTCCGATCGCTGTCTTGCTATGGGCTTATCCCCGAATTTCCGGCCGAGGACAACGCCGGCGCTTCATCTGCCCAAGCCGTGGCCAAATGGTTGCTCACGGCCCGTGAAGATGAACTTCCCAAGATGCTTTTTTGTGCCTTTTATTCGGGAAAAATGGAGGGACTCAAAAAGGTAATTCTTTCAGTTGGTTCGGATCCCGATTGATTCAATGATTTTTTTCCACTTAATATTGAACATCATTAGTGGTTTAAACAATTCGTAAAAAAATTTTTTAAATTGTTTCCGTTTTTAAAAATAGGTGCAGGACTTTTGGGTCACCCTGTATTTAAAAAATGTATTTATTACTTTGTTTAAAGTTGAATGATCATAAGTATTTTATTGTCATAAGTTCTAGAAAAAAAATAACGCAATTTTTATTCCATCTATTTCTTTAAAATTTTGAAAATTCAACAAGTTATAGTCAAAAATTTTCACTGAAAATTTCCAAAATTTAAGAAGTGTCAGACAAATTTCGTTAATTTAGAAGCAATTTTTCTTAACAAACATTGTTAATCTTCAAAAAAAATTTTCTCGGCGGCGCCTATCGGCACCGCCTACTCCTCCCATTCTTAAAAAACTTCTAAAACACCACCATTTTTTAAACTCTTTAATGGCAATCCAATAAAATTTCTAAAATTCTCTGGCGTCAAACCCCCTCCCCCCTCAATTTTTTTTTAGAAAAATCGCTGATCAAAATTCGCTCAGAAAAGCAAACTTGGCCACAACAAGATTTTGGGAGGAGTTTTCGCCTTTCTAAAAGTTTTAGTCATTTTCTTTGGGCCAAGTCAAACATGACGAAAACTCCATCAAATCATTTTTTCACAAATTAAAAAACCTTTACTTTTGAGATTTTTAAAGATGATGAATGAATTATTATTTTATGATTGCCCAGTGAAGACAGTGCTGAAATTGTTATGGAAAAATTTTTTTATGAACTTATTTTCTTCAACCCCGACCCCCGACCCCCGACCCCCGACCCCGACAATTTGGTCGTCCCCGACCCCCGACATGGCCGACCCCGGCCTCCCCGACCCCCGACTTTCCCGCCCCCGAGGGGTCGGGGCTCAACCCTAAATTTAAGAGTAATTATTCCCTTCGTTTAGGCTTTTGTCAACGCTTCGAAGCCGGTCAACTTCATCATCCGGCTGCGTTATTCTGACATTGAATCATTTGTGCTGCTGAACAATTTGACGAGGGAGACATTGCGACTCAGCGGAGACATGTTAGTGCGTTGTCCGATTGGGCGCGAAGAGGCGAAATGGCGCGAGTGGGAGGAGGAGGCACTTTTTTGGGATTTCATCTGTCAATCAAATTGCCGCATCTTCATGGACTTCAAAGACTGTGACATCGGAGAGGGGTAAGGGAATGAAATTGTCTCAAAATTCCCATTACCATCGTTTAAATTTTTCGAATTTTCAGAATGGTTGGCGCAAATGTCGAAGGCCCAAGTGAGCCCAACGAAGTGAATGGCCGGAGGGGAATTTGGGAAGGAAATCCAATAATGCTTTTTGCTGTTTGAGTGTTTGAAAAGCATTTGTTTTTTTGGTCGTTAAAAGTGTCTCACTCTTTTTGATTGGCAATTTGTCACCAATTGCCTACCAATTGGGGGGGGGGGAAGGTGTTCAAAATCGGTGAATGCAATAATTGCACTAGGGCTATTCGAGAGTCTCGGGTCGAGAAATTGTTTTTCTGGGTCTCGACTCTCGGTCAGTTTCAAGTCTCGAACACTAATTTGTAGGACGGCATTAGTGGCTCAGATTTATCAAAGAGAATCAATTTACGGTATATGGATGAGCGCCGGAGAGTTCGAGTGCCGGTTGAATAAAATTAAATCGGGAGGACACTTTCCCGATTTAAATATGATAGAATAATGGGCATCAAAAATTAAGGAAATTTGTGATTCATCCGTTCCTCTTTCAATCTGCGCCCGCCGCCTCGTTTTTGATCACACCGCTTCCGGTGTTCAAACTTCGAAGCCCCACCTCGCCATTTTTGAGGTGACCATAAGGTCCCTACTTTTTTATTTTTCAACCAAATCTAACAAATTATGTGTAATGCTCACAAGCATTCGAACCAGGGATGAGCGGAAATTTATTTTTAAAAAACTGTAAAAATTTTTTCAACAGAAAAAGGTCCAAAAAAACAACGGAAAACTTTTCAAGTGAATTAAAAAATTATATTATTTTTTTAAATAATTTATTTTAATAAATATTTTTTGAAATATTAACCGTATTTATTCAAAAAATTTTAAAGAATGTCTTTTTTGGTACTTTACGGTTTTGCGACCCCCTCCCCAAATCTGCTGGGAACATCATATATGACGGTTATCAAGGGTGCTGATCCCCTGGACAATATTTTTTTGTTACTCCGCCTTTAAACCGGTTTTTGAACCGGTTAAATTTTTGAAAATGAAAGAAAAACGACTTTTTCAAAAATTACGGATTCCCCCCTATGGGTTTTGGCCAACTTTGAGGGCCATAACTTTGCTCAGAGTCGAGAGCGACTCAAAACCTCTATGGTTTTGTGATTTCGTTCAACCAAAATATGAAATAAAATTGTGAATTGTCATCTAAAATATTTGTTTTTAAATTGGAAAAAGTTAAAAGATTTTTAGAATTGTTTTTTAAAGTTTAAACCACCGTGAAAAAGTCCAAAAAAATCACTAACACAGGCAGGGATCTGAACCCCCACCCCACCCACACTTAGGTATTCGTCCTCAGTGGATCGCAGCTTATATAGAAGTTGGGGTCGAGTAAATTTTTAGCAAACCCGTCGGCGGGGAGGGGGGGGGGGGGGAGCCTTTACTTTTCTAAAAATAATTTTTTGTTTTTTTTAAATTTTCAACCGATTTAAAAACTGCTTTAAATTTAACTTTTTATTTCTAATTAAGAACAAATTTCGTTTAAGCTTAGAACACAGACGTTTTTTTCTCAAAAAATTTTATCTTACTGACCAATGCAGGCCCAGGGGGGTGGGGCCGAAAGCCCCCCAACCCGAAATTTCTTAACAAATTTCATCAAAAAATTTAATCAAAAAATACACCCCTAAGAATTGACTTTCTCTACTCGGACTACAAATAAATTTGTTGGATCTCAAAAGAATTGAAAGTAAATTCCAATTCAAAATAATCATTCTTCCCGGGTTGAAAAAAAGAAAACCAATAAAGAAAGTCTATGAACTGTTCGGAGGGCTGCCGGTCCGCCGATGGTCGAATTGTCCCCAAAGGTCGAAAGCTTTATAACTTTTTGTAACCTGAGCAAACTTGATCAACCCTTATACCAAATGAAAGCTCTCGATGAGGAGAAGCGATTAATAAGCAAAAACTTAGCGCTTTGATAATAATGAAAAAAGTTATGGCCAGAAAAGCTACAAAAATGGCCATTTTTCAAGTTTTTACTTTTGGTCATAACTTTTTGAAGGCTTTGTCCTATCGCAAAACTTTAGCTTAATGATAACGCTAACTCATATTGCATGCTTCATTTGGTATTATGTTCGACCTAATTGGTTTAAGTTAAAGAAAGTTATAAAGCGTTCGACCGTTGGACCATTCGGCGGAAGCGGTTCGGGGCATGGCCCACGATTTGGATGCGCGCGAAGGCGACAGAACGGCACACATCGATTGATCTTTGGCCCCAATCGATTAGTTTCCATGTGTTGTTGGCCATCCTCCCCCCCCCCCGGCATTCATTCTTTGACATCCCTAGTAATAATATGTGTTGTTGACATTCAAACGTTATTTGCTCGCCACCGACAAATAAATTTGTTGGATTTCAAAAGAATGGACAGCAAAATTCATCCGATTCCAAATAATCATTTTTCTTCCCCGACACAAAGCACAAACATTTATACGGATCGTTGCCGGGCGCTTTTGGAATCCATTTTTTTGTTTTGATTTCTTGAGCATAAATTGCCATTTAAATCTAAAATCGCATGATTTTTAGAATTAATTGTTTTATCGGTACATTAAAAATAATTCTAAAAATGTCGGACAACAAACAGCAAATGGAGGAAAAGTGAGTTTGAACGGCACAGGGAAGGGCCCAGCATCGAAGCTTTATTCTAATGAGTCAAATCAAAAGTAATAAATCCCCAAATTTGAGTTTAATTTGTGCCGACATTTGGTACGGAGTCTTCGCTTTTCTCTCCCCTTTTGAGCTCGGACTAAAAAAAAGCTTTTGTTTTTGAAAAGCTTATTTGATTGTGAAAAGTGGCTCCCCTCACTATAACTTACGTCCCAATAGATTTGGAAATAGCAGATTTGCGAGCGTGGTGAAGTGGATTTCAAAAAAATGCATAAATTACGGTATCCGGGTGGTGCAAGTTCAACCCCGCTTGAGTGTAAATTATGTTTTTTGATTAAAGTAAAATCTCGTAAACATTTTTGAACAATTATAACAAAAAATCACATCGTCATTCTCCTCCGAACAGTTCATAGACTTTCTTTATTTTTTTTTTCACCCGGGAAGAATGATTATTTTGAATTGGAATTTTACTTTCTATTCTTTTGAGATCCAACAAATTTATTTGTAGTCCGAGTAGAGAAAGTCGGTATTTTTGGATTAAATTTTTGAATTTTTTGATTTAAATTTGTTAAGAAATTTCGGGGGAGGGGGCCTTGGGCCCACCCCCCTGGCTACGGGCCTGCATTTGTCAGTAAGATAAAATTTAATTTTTTAAGAAAAAAACGTCTGTGTTCCAAGCTTAAACGAAATTTGGTCTTAAATAATTAATTTTTTTTATTTCCATATTTTTAAAAAAGTCGTTTTTCCTTAATTTTTAACCGATTCAAAAACAGCTTTAAATTAAATATTGGCAGGTGATCACCCTTGTAACCCCATATATGATGTTCCCAGCAGATTTGGGGAGGGGGTCGTAAAACCGTAAAATACCAAAAAATACATCCTTTAAAATTTTTGAATAAATATGGTTAATATTTCAAAAGATCTTTATTAAAATAAATTATTTTAAAAAATAATAATAATTTTTTAATTCACTTGAAATTTTTTCCGTTTTCCGTTGTTTTTGGGCCTTTTTCCGTTTCTTTTAAATAAATTTCTGACCATCCCCTGGTTTGAATGCTTCTAAGCATTATACATAATTTGGTTGAAAAATAAAAAAGATGTGACCTCATGGTGCCAACCCCCCCCCCCCCCCGACTTTGAACACCTTCGCCTCCTCCTTGGGCAGACAATTGGTGACAAATTGTTCAATCAAAAACAGGGACACTATAACTTAACGATGGAAATAGCAATTAAATATGGCATTGTGGCGTTATGTCAAAACAAAAAAAAAAGAAAAAAAGAAGAGAATTACAGCAGAAATCGAGTTGGGCGTAGAGACCGGCAAAATCAAATTTGCGGATCCTGTTGCAGGATTGAAATTCAAAATTTTTTGCAGGACCGGATCCTGCAGGATTAATCCTGCTAATCCTGCATTTAGAATTTGCAGGATCCGGCGCAGGATTGCAGGATTGATTCAAAATTTTTCAAAAATTAATTTTGGCCTCAAAATTCGGATTCCTCCTCGGCCCCTCGGGAGCGGGCAAGTCGGGGGTTGGGGTTGGCTATGTTGGGGATTCGGGACGTCCAATTATTCGGATTGGGGTGAAGAAAGTTTTATCAAAAATTTTTTTATATCCATTTATCGTCCTTATATTGGATTTAATACGAATTTTATTTGTTTTTATATGATTTTTTCGAGTTAGAGAGTAAAAAATATCGAAAATAAAAATTTAAATTAAGAAATGCCTGAGAAACACGAAAATGGACAGATAGAAAAATGCCATTCCGATTCCAAAGAATCATTCTTCCCCGACACATCCATCACAAAACAAACATTTCTACGGGTCGTTGCCGGGCGCCTTTGGAATCCATTTTTTTGTTGAGCATAAATGCCATTTAAATATAAAATCGCATAATTTTTAGAATTAATTGTTTTATCGGTACATTAAAAATATTCTAAAAATGTCGGACAACAAAAACGACGAAGAGCAGCAACAGCAAATGGATGAAAAGTGAGTTTGTTTCCTAATGAGTAAGCAAAACTATTGTTTTTGCGCATTAAATCTCCTGAAAATAGACTTTTTGGACCAAAAATCATTTTTGATAAATTGCGTTTTAATATTTGGTGTGCAACTGCGAATCGTCAATTTAATTTATTGTTAGATTTGAATAAAACTTTATTGAATTTTTACCTTAAAATGGTAATTTTTATCAGACATGTTTAGTGCTCCGTTTTAAAGTTTAAAAATGCCAGTCATACTAATGAGTAAAATCAAAAGCACCCAAATTTCAGTTTCATTAGTGCCGACGTTTGGTACGGAGTCTTCGCTTTTCTTGACCCTGTTGAGCTCGGACTGAAATTGGCGTTGATCAGTGATCGATTGGACGTTTTGGTGGACGTCCATTTCAAGTCGAGGAAATGGTCGTTGGGTCGGCTGAAAATTCTTCGTGCAACCGACGGAAATGGCGCACAAATTGACAACGAACGCTCCGCTGAACTGCTCCCAATCCCTCAAGGACCGCTTCCAACCAAAGTGATCGGCGTCGAATGCATTCAAATATGGTCATTTTTCTTCCCAAAAAGTTCACGAAATTTAAGAGGTTTTTGGACTTGCAGGTACGTCGACCAAAGCGTCATCGCATTTCTTCAACGCGTTCGCCATCTTTTCGATTCTTCCGGCACAACTGTTGACATTCAAACGGACGACGACCAAAGCCGCAGTTGGGAAATTATTTGTCAAAAGATTTGGCCTTTGGTCAACGACAACATTCGCCACTTTCGTTGGGACTCCTACAATCTCGACCATTTGCGACAATTCTCCCCAGCGATTCTTCGCAAATGCGCAAATCTCCGATCGATTGATTCCTGTGAACTTTTCCCCAAGTTCCCGGTCGAAGACAACGCCGGCGCTTCATCTGCCCAAGCTGTGGCCAACTGGTTGCTCACCCCCCGCGGGGATGGCCTTCCGAAAATGTTTCATTGTGATTTGTATTGGGCAGGAATGACAGAACTCAGAGGGGTAATTAATTAACTTGTCATTCTTATAATTAGGGTTGGACGGGACCGGGACTTTTGGAAAAACCGGGACCGGGACTAAATTTGGTCCCGGTCAGAAAAAACCGGGACCACTGGACAAAAAACAAGAAAAAAAAATGCTTAGTAAAAAACCGGGACCATTATAAGGGGATTTTAAAGGAATTTTGAAAAACCGGGACTAAAATTTCAGTACCTAAATGGAAAAATAGACCATTTCAGTACTGGTCCCGGTCCCGTCCAACCCTACCTGTAAATAGGGTCGAGATTTTCAAGTTTTAACATGTTTTTTTGCGAATAGGGAATCACGAGAGAAGCCCAAAAATAGCATTCATTTTGAAAAATTTTACAATTAGAGCGACTCTCGACCCTACTTATAATCAATTTGAGAGAGTTAATTAATTCACCCTTCATTTCAGTTATTTGTCAATGCTTTGGAGCCGGTCAATTACATCATCTGTCTGCATCCACCTTTTCCTGGCATTGTGCCAGTTGAGCTGACGAACAGTTTGACGCGGGAGCGATTTGCATTGCTTAACAGAGGCTATTATTGTCTGTTGGTGCGATGTCCAATTGTGCGTGAAGAGGACGACGACAAATGGGACAAGTGGGAGATGGAGGCACTCGAATTGGACTGGTACTACCAGTGGAATCGCATCTCCATTCGCTTCAACGACAGGGACATCGGCGACGGGTAAGGGACTAATAAATTGTCTCAAAATTCCCATTACCATCGTTTAAATTTTTCTAATTTTCAGAATGCTTGACGAAAACGACGGAGGTCCAAGTGAGCCCAACGAGTGAATGGACAGAGAAGGAACAAATTTGATGGAGAGGAAATTCAATAAACCTTTTTGGAAAAGCATTTGTTTTTATTTGGCGGTTAAAGTGTTTCACTCTTTTTGATTGAACAATTTGTCACCAATTGCCTACCAATTGGGGGGGGGGGGGGGAAGGTGTTCAAAATTGGGTAATGCAATCATTTGAACTAGGGCTATTCGAGAGTCTCGAGTCGAGAAATTGTTTCTTTGGGTCTTGCCTCTCGGGGGTCATTTCTTGGCAAATTTCATCCCTCGAACAACCCCAATTTGTGTATTGACGGCATCAGTGGCTCAGATTTATGAAACAGAATCAAGTTTACGGTATATGGATGGGAGGCGGAAAGTTCAAGTGCCGGCTGAATAAAATTAAACGCCCGCCTCCTTTTTGATCACATCGCTTCCGGTGTTCGAACTTCGAAGCCCCTCCCCCCCCCCCCCCACTTTTGAGGTGCCCATGTTTGAAAGGTGGCATTTTTTTTATTTTTCAACCAAAATCTAACAAATTATGTGTCTCCCAATCTTATAAGATTTGGTGGCCTAGAAATGGTGGAATTTTCAACCGATTTAAAAATTGCTTTAAATTTTCAATTTTTATTTTTTACTGTTAAATTCAAAGGACAGTGCCAGAGCCAGCCGACTTCGCTGGAGCCGTGGAATTTCTCCAAAAATACTCTGAAAAAGGGATGGATTTATTAATAAATAGAGAAAAAATTAATTAAAGATCAAATCGGATTTATTAATAAATAGAGAAAATTAATTATTTAAGATCAAATTTCGTTTAAGCTTGAGACGTTTTTTTCTCAAAAAAATTAAATTTTATCTTACTGACAAATGCACGCCCGTAGCCAGGGGGTGGGCCCAAAGCCCCCTCCCCCGAAATTTCTTAACAAATTCCATCAAAAAATTCAAAAATTTAATCCAAAAATACGCCCCTAAGAATCGACTTTCTCTACTCGGACTACAAATAATTTGTTGGATCTCTCAAAAGAATAGAAAGCAAATTCCAATTCAAAATAATCATTCTTTCCGAGGTGAAAAAAAGAAAACCAAAAAAAAAGTCTACGAACTGTTCGGGGGGTTACCGGTCCGCCGATGGTCGAATTGGGCTATCGGACATTTCACACATTGGACATTTCACACAGTAATGCAAATTCGGACGTTTCACACATTGGACATTTCACACAGTAATGCAAATTCGGACGTTTCACACATTGGACATTTCACACAGTAATGCAAATTCGGACGTTTCACACACAGTGACTTCCCGGTCCCGGAACCGGTTCCCGAAACCGATTTGGGACCGGAACGCTAAACCACCAGAAAAACACCTATCATATTTTTCTACCTTATGTGGGAATGATTCAGATTCGAATTAAAATACTACCAATCGATTCCTCTCGTCGAGCTGAGTACAAATCCGCAAAAAGTTTGCGCCGGGAACCTCTATGAAGAAAGTTATGAGTAGAGCCCGGATTTATATGGACTAAAAAATGCGAAATATGGACTTAAAATATGGACTAAAAAGCCCCAAAATATGGACCAAAAACCCGAAAAAGTGCCAAAATATGGACTAAAAAATGTGCTAGAACTGACCAAATCTTCTCAATTTATGCGTAAAAACCTTCAAAATTCGTCATTTTTTTTATTAATTTTCCTCTTACAGTTGTAAATAAAATATTTTTCACATGTTTTAGAAAATTTTATAAAAAATAAAAAATTTTAAAGAAAATTTCGACCTTTGATGGTGCTTTTTGGTCCAAGAAAAAGTCATTTTTTAGGGGTGCATTTTTGGGTTGAAATTTTTTTGATTTTTAAGGGTACATTTTTCGTTTTTATTGCATTTTTCTTATGAAATTTTCACAAAAACTCCGAATTTTTCTTGGATTTATTCTCAAAAAAGCCAAAATATTGATTTATATGGACTAAAAAGTCGCCCTAATTCGAAAATTTTTCGAAATGAATGCTATTTTTGAGAATAAATCAATATTTCGCCATTTTTCCGTAATAAATCAATATTTTAGGCATTTTTCCGTAATAAATCAATATTTTAGGCATTTTTGAGAATAAATCAATATTTCGCCATTTTTCCGTAATAAATCAATATTTTAGGCATTTTTCTTGAGAAAAATGCTATTTTTAGGCATTTTTTTAAAAATGTTTGCAGAAATGCTATAATTTCAGGCACTTTTTCCAAAATTTCTTAAGAAAAATGCAATAAAAACGAAAAATGCAACCTTAACATTCAAAAAATTTTTAAACTAAATATGCACCCCTAAAAAGAGACTTTTTCTTTGGTCAAAAATACACCCCCAAAAATCGACATTTTCCCTAAAAATTTTTTAAATTTATATTTTCATAAAATTTTCAAAAAACAAATTCTATTCTGAGAGAAAATTAATAAAGAATGATGAATTTGAAGGTTTTTACTAGGGTTGTTGGCGGTCGGTTAACCGAACCGAAACCGAAACCGAAAACCGGCTTTTTTGGCCCAAAAACCGAAACCGAAAACCGGGGGTCGTAAAACCGGCCTAACCGAAAACCGGGGGTACCGGTTTTGCGGTTTTTCGGTTTGAAAAATACACCCCGAATGACGGGATTTTTATGGGAGCTTGTCGATTAAAGTGGTGGTGTAGTGGTGAGTGTTTGTGGAACTTGAACTGTGTTGGAGTAGGTTCAGATCCCTGTTGCGCTTTTTCAACAGTTTTTTTAAATTAGTGTGATTGGACGAATTCACTGAATATTTAAAAATGATAAACTTTTTTCCGACTGTGTAATTTATTTTTTATCACTTTCGGTGAGCATCTATGGTGGACGAAGGAAATAATTGAAATTTAATTTTATTTTTGTAAAATTGGTAATTATTGGACCAATTTTCTTAACAAATTGATTATCTCAAAAAAAAATTCCCCGGACTCTTTCACTCCTAAAAAGCTTTAAAAAATTAACGTATTTTTAATTTGTGGTTACGCATTTTTCGGATTTCGGAAAATTTTTCAAAAAAAAATAAGTTTACGTAAGAGTGGAGGGGATACCCGGCGGGGAAATTTTGCAAAATTGGCCTCTTTGTTAAGAAAATTGAAGCAAAAACTCAGAAAGATGTGATAAATTTATTGTAAAAATTCTTTTTTTCTCAATTTGATTTTTAAAAAAACTGAATTCGTCCAACCAAAAAAATGAAATAAAATTTGCCAAAAACCGCTTTCGGTTTTCGGTTAACCGGGTGTCGGCCAAAAACCGAAACCGAAAACCGGGGGTCGCAAAACCGGCCTAACCGAAAACCGGTACCCCCGGTTTAAAACCGACCGCCAACAACCCTAGTTTTTACGCAAAATTAACTGGATTTGATCAGTTTTTGAACATTTTTAATCAATATTTTGGCACTTTTTGGGGTTTTTGGTCAATATTTTGAGGTTTTTTGGTCAATATTTTAAGTCAATATTTCGCGTTTTTTAGTCAATATAAATCCGCGCTCTAGTTATGAGCCACCAAAAGTTGGCCAAAATGGGTTGGCATTGTGTTTTTGAGTTTTTTTGTATTGATAATTAGAGCCCGGATTTTCGGGAACGGCCCATTTGAGTCTGGCCATTTGAGTCTGGGCCACTTGAGTCTGGCCACTTGAGTATGGTGGCCACTTGAGTCTGGCTTTTTGAGTCTGGTTAGAGGGAAAAATTTTAAAATTAAATCTTCTAAAATAAAAAGTCAAGCACAACATACAGTATGACGTCATAACTTTCTTTGTTTAAGTCGAATCGCTTAGCTTTTGCCTTTGTAAGCTTCTACTTATTACATACTTTCGAATGATACCAAGAATGTTTGGTTTGGAATCCATTTTTTTGTTTTGATTTCTTAAGCATAAATTGCCATTTAAATATAAAATCGCATGATTTTTAGTATTGCTTTATCGGAACATTAAAAATAATTCTAAAAATGTCGGACAACAAAAGCGACGAAGAGCAGCAACAACAAATGGAGGAAATGTGAGTTTATTTCCTAATGAGTAGGGCCTGTTTTTAGTGCCTACAAATGCTTCATTTCGTCATTTTTCGAAAATTTTCTTAAGAAAAGCTAAAAAAAAAAAAAATAAAAAAATGCCCCCTTATTTGGTGTGCAACTGCGAATCGGGAAATTGATTAAAATGTTATTGAATTTTAACTTAAAAATGGAAATTTTTAGTGAGCTGAGGATTTTTGTGCTGCTTATTTTAGAGGTTTGGTGCCTAATCCCAAATTTCAGTTTCATTTGTGCCGACGTTTTGCTCGGAGTCTTCACTTTTCTTGACCCGGTTGAGCTTGGACTGAAATTGGCGTTGATCAGTGATCGATTGGACGTTTTGGTGGACGAACACTTCAAATTGAGGAAATGGTCGCTGAGTTGGATGGAAATTCGTCGTGCAATTGGAGGGAATGATGGCGCACAAATTGTCAACAAGCGCTCTGGTGAAGTTCTGCCAATTCCTCAACGACCGCTTCCAAGCAAAGTGATCGGATTCGAAGAGATTCAAATCAGGTCGCTTTATTCCCAATTAAGTTTTTGCGAAATTTAAAAGGTTTTTAAACTTTCAGTTACGTCGACCAAACCGTCATCGAATTCCTGCAACGCATTCGCCGTCTTTTCGACTCTGCCGAAACCACTGTGTACATCTCAACTTCTGAAGACCAAAGCCGCAGCTTGGGAATTATTTGGCAAAATATTTGGCCTTTGGTCAACGACAACATTTGCGGCTGTTTTTTGAGCTACTGTCGATTGGATCGTTTGCTACAATTTTCGCCGACGATTCTTTGCAATTGCGCAAAACTCCGATCGATCGATTCCGGTGGAATTTTCCCCGCATTTTCGGCGGAAGACAACGCCGGCGCTTCTTCTCGTCAAGTCGTGGGCAAATGGTTGCTCACCCCCCGCGGGGATGGTTTCCCGAAGATGCTTTTTTGTGGTTTTTATTCGGAAGGAATGGAAGGACTGAAAAGGGTAATTAATTTCTCATTTTTATAATCAATTTGAGGGTAATTACCTATTCCCTTTGTTTTTTAGTCATTCGTCAATGCTTCGGAGCCGGTCAATTTCATCATCATCACTTTGAATTATTGGGGCGATGAGGAAGATCCCCTTGTGCCATTTGAGCTGAACAACAATTGGACGGGCGAGCGATTGACATTCCGACGTTTCGACGAAGACTTTTGGCTGTTGGTGCGTTGTCCAATTGTGCGAAAAGAGGACAAATGGACTAATTGGGAGGAGGAGGCAATTGGGTGGACATGGTGCCGTCAATGGAATCGCATCGTCATCAACTTCAAAGACAGTGACATCGGCGACGGGTAAGAGGCAATGAATAATAGTCGTCGCGGAATTTCCTCACATTATAAAAGTTTTCTAATTTTCAGAATGCTTGACGAAAACGGCGGAGGCGGCCCAAGTGAGCCCAAGAAGTGAATGGACGGACAGAGAAAGCGGACGAATTTGATGGAGAGGAAATTCAATTTAAGCCTTTGTTTTTGAAAAGCATTTTTTGTTTTTTATTTGCTCGTTAAAAGTGACTGCCTCTTTTTGAAAAGCCGATTATTGCAATAACCATAGGGGGGGGTGGGGGGGCTTTACTTTTCTAAAAATAATTTTTAAAATTAACCGATTCAAAAATATGCTTATTTTTAAATCTCGTTTAAATATGGAACACATCCGTTTTTTTCTTTCTCAAACGCTGTATTTATTTTATTACTTCATTAATTAATTAATTAATGAGTAAATTTACTTTTGTTCTAAAAAAAATTTAAATCCGACTCGGCTCCCGGCTTTCGAAAAAATTTGCCACCAAAAGATTGATTTTCCAGTTCAACTTTTTTATTGTATTTTACCAAATAAATAAATGTTTTTATATTAAATAATATCAATCGCTTTTTTGTTTGATCACGTGTTATTCAAATGCTTCTCACTCGCGCGCCTTTTGGTCGTTTATTCAGCTGCCAATATTTGAAATAAATAAACATTTTTAATAATGTAAAAATCGATTCGATTTATAGCGAAAAAAAACAATTTTTTATAATTTATATATTCTTTATTTTTGTTAGTTTAGTTCTATTTTTTAAATCCCACAAGATTTTGCTTTAATATTTCTTTAATTAATCGCCATTAAAAATATAAAGGATTATTTCATAAAACAAAATGAATTACGGCAACATTT
This sequence comes from Globodera pallida, assembly GCA_020449905.1. Lineage (NCBI taxonomy): Eukaryota > Metazoa > Nematoda > Chromadorea > Rhabditida > Heteroderidae > Globodera > Globodera pallida. The sequence goes on from JAIXHY010000011.1 coordinate 1,839,602, forward strand.
TTTGTCATCTTGCTGTCATTTTTATTTGTACGAGCAGCTCCGTAACCGTCAAAATAGGTTAAGCGCTAATTTGTTTAATTTGAATAATTAAAGTAATGAAAACATTTTTATTTTTAAATTAATTAATGAAGAAAATTTCTTTTACCCATTTTAATAATAAACCCTTTATTGAATGTCAATAAGTATCATTTATAGTATAAGCGCTGACTAAAAAGAAGCTTAATTTAAAAATTAATAAAAAATATTTTTAACATTTAAAATTAAAAAATTTTCTTTATTGATTAAGAATTTAATTGAATGTCAATATCATTTATAAGCGCTGACCAAAAAGAAGCGTAATTTAAACATTTATTTTTTGACATTTAAAATAGAAAAAAAAATAAAAATTCTAACCACCAACAAAAAAGTCGCGCAATTTAATTAAACATTTGTCAACCCATTTTAATACACTTTAAAGCGTTGACCGACGAAGAAATGGACAATTTTTACACAAAATGTCTCAATTTGTCAAATGGACAACAAAATTTTGACGAAAATATAGACAAAAAGCAGCTTCAACTGCGGCTTACAGCATCAAATTTTTACAAAGATTTAAGCCAATTGATACGACCAATTTTAATGCTAAAAAATGACAACATTCTCTCAAAATTTGAGAAATTTTCTAAATTTGTGGAGGGCATTGACAAAATTTCGCACTTAAACAATTGCAAAATTTGGCTTTTACGATGGGAAATCATCAATTTTTCAGGTTGTTTTTTGTTGCTTTTTTGAAAATGAATAAGTTTTGGACATTCTCACCCCCCAAAAAAATGCCAAAAACATCAAATCCCCCTAAATTGCCATGCCAATGGCATTTCGTTTTTTTGTATATATTTTTCTTTTTTTATTTTTAATTAAAGTTAAAAAACTTTTAAATTTTATCCTTATGTGACGCCTTCCGCTTTTTGTTGGCTTTTTTGACTTTTTTAGGACGGAAAATTCGTGAAATAAAAATTCTCAGAAGTTGAATTTATTTTACCGGTAAACCAAATTCCAATTAATTCAATTTCTCAACCCGTTTTGTTTAGCCAAAAAAATTTAAAAACAATTTTCACTAATTTTTTCAACAATTTTTTGAGGGGGTTGAGTTAATTTTTTCCCCTAAAATTAAGTGGAAAACCATTTGATACCCTTGCCCTGGGACGAGGCGACACAAATGGCCAAGATGTTGATGATCCGTCAGGCGAATTGTGCCGAAATCGGCACATTTTTGGAACAAAATGAAGGGAATCAAATTGAAAATCCGCCACCGGATGTGGCCGATTTTTTGACGGAAGTCACAGCAACGCATTTCACAGTGTTTGTGACCGATTTGTTGCCCAATTTTAATTGGTATTTCATTTTTAATATTATCAAAAACAAAATTTATTATTAATTAACAATTTGAATCAAAAAAAATTATTTAATAATTAAAAATTTTTCTGATTTCAATTGTTGGGGTCCGGAAACATTCTCAAATCGAGCCAATTCATAGGCTTAAGGCATTTGTTGGTGTATAAATATTTTTTGATTTTCTTAAAAGATTTTACTAAAATAAATTTATATATATAAAAATTCAGTGATTTTTTACAATTTTTTGATGCAAAAAAAATGGAAAAAGAAACAAATTTTGCGCATCGAATGCGAATGCTCAGATTGGAAAATCCGGCAAATAATGGAAAAATTGCCGAAATTAAAATGGAAATTGAGCAACAATTTGTGGGCCCAATTTTGATGCGCCAAATTGAATTTAAATTCCCAATTTACATGGCAATTGGTTGGCATAAATTTAATAATAATAATAATTTAAATACGTTTTGACAATTTTCAATTTTGTTTTGTTTTATTTTTTGAGTGTAAAGCAATTTAATAATTGGTATAAGAAGTTGTAAAAGAAATGAAAATTAAATTAATTTTTATTTAAATAACAATTTTAATGCAAATAGTAAATATTAAAGTTTAATGCACAAAATTTTTTTGATATTTGTAAAAAAATTATTTTTTTTGTAATAATTAATTTAATTAAATTTTATTTTTAATTACATTTTTTGTAATTAACCCGAAATTTTTCTTTATTTTTAAAATGTTTAAAAACATTTAATTTTCTGTTCCACAGATATAATTGATGACACAAAATTGGCCTCGCATTATGCCGAACTTTTGTCACGGGATGAAGAAACGCGAAACAATGCCGAACTTTTGTTGTCCAATCGCATTTTTTCGGCACGAATTTGGACCATTTTCTTCAACACGCATTTGTTGACCAAACGGCGGCACATAAGCCATAATGCCAAAAAAAAGGATGCCAAAACGAGACAAATTTTGGCACAAATTCAAACAATTTGGCGTCACGGGTTGCAAGAGCGTCGGGGCATGCAAAACATTTTGCCAAACAGCAATTTGAATGCAAGTTTGGCGCCATTGCATGACCAATGGCTGCAGTTGGCCAACCTGTACAACCAAATGCCGCTGGTGGCACGCGATGAACGTGTCCAAATTGCGCAACCGCAACACCAGCACGTTCGGCATCAATTGAGCGATGAGCATGCCAAAAACATGATCCGGTGAGTTTGGGTTTGAGATTGGACCGATCAAGATTCTCGACTCGATCGATGAATTTATGAGACCCGGGAGTCAGGGGGTTTATGAACAGGTGCCAATCCCCAAGTTGTCAAATGCAAATTTTTTTAAAAATCACGATCATTTTGAGCAATTATTTTATCATAGAATTGATTAGTGTTTTTTAATTAAACAGAATTTAAGCTTTTATTATGCAACTTTAATCAAGATACACTTTTTTTAGTAATTAAGAGAAGGTTCAGTTCAAAATTGGTCAAAAATTAATGTTCTTGGGGTTATTTTGTACAAAATATTGGAACAAAATTTGTTTGGCCCAAATTGGAGAACAACCCAAAAAACCAAAACTAAAAACCCCCCCAAAACTATTGACCACATTTTTGTTTGTGTCCAAATTGAAGTTTTCGGTCTTTAATATTTATTTATACATTTTTAAATATTAAACAGATTGGCCTCAACAAAAAATGCCTTCAGCGATTGCTTACAAAATTCGTTATTTGAGGGAAAGGGCACAAAAATTCGGGCCCGATGGTTTTTTACGTTCAATTCGGAAGAAACGATGAATTTTTACGACGCGTTGGTTAGCAAATATCCCCAAATTGAAACATTGACGCGAACAGGTTAATAAAGACTTTGGCGATTTCATTAATTTAAATTAGAAGAAAAATATTTGTTTTTGCATTATTAATAAATGTGCAACTTTATTTAAGTTAAATTTTTATTAAAATTAATACGATAAATCAGGTATGCAATTTGATTTAAATTTAATAAAATATTTTGTTTTTTCAAATAAATGGCAGCGAAAGAATCCATGTAAATGTGTCTCTATATATATACACTTATATAATATATTATAAATCTTTAAATTAAACTCTTTCTTTTATTTATTTATTTAATTAATTGTATTTAAAATTACAGAATTAACTGATGATGAAATAACGCAACTCCAAATTCAAACGTACATCAAATTCTTTGACCGCAATAACAATGAACAAATTTGGAGACGAGCGCAATTTTTATTGAATGTTTTGGCATTTTATCAATGGTAAAAATTCAAAAATATATTTTTTTAAAGTTTAATTTAGGTTAAAAAACCAAATGAATTCTTTGCCAGACGTTAAAAAGATTAGAATAAACATGCACATGGAGCTGCTCGAATTGTTTATGGTCATTATAGATTTTAATGAATTAGTACTATTAATTACTTTTCAATCTTTTTAAATTTATATTATTAATATAGCTGGGTTAAATCGGTTTTTATTAATTGTTATTTAATTCATTAATAAATTTTTTACAAATAAATTAAATTACTTTTAATTATTTGGTAATTGTTTAAGGATTCGGCCTCAGAAGTTCCGATTGATCAGCTGAAGAATGAAGATTATGAAATAAGTTTTACAAAACATTTCAACGAAATCAGAGCCGAAGTTTTGCCAAAATTAATTCCAAAATTCGATGGCACCTCAATCGAAGCTGTTTTGGCACAACGGAATTTGCACGATGAAGTTCTCACAAAATTACTTTTGAACAACAAATTCGTAAAACAACTAAAAAGTTAGGCCTTAAATATTAATCATAAAATTAAAAATTTCAAAGTTTTTTTTAAAAAACATTTATATTTTTATTAAATTTTTTTATAATTTTAAACATAATGCTAGAATATTCCTAGTTAAAAAATTGATTATTTTTAATCTTTTATTAAATTTAAATTGTCTTAAAAATATTAAATTAACATTTTGACATTCGCAGCAATTTGTGTGGACGTCAGTCGTTTGCGACAAATTTGCAATGATCAAACGCGCATTGCTACACAAATTGTCACGCAAAATTGTCCCGACGAATTGCATGGTCCCCAAATTGGCCAGGAAAATGAAAATGCGCTTAATGCGTCGTCGGGTAAGTGAAAAAACCAATTTTGAATTTACGCTCTTTGGCGTTATGTTGTCAGCCCTATTTTTTGAAAATTTATGTGCCTGATGCTGATTTAAAACTAGAGTTGGTCGAGACCGGGATTTTTGGGCAAAATAAGGAGCGGGATTGACCGGCACTGTGAAAGCCGGGATCGGGACCACCATTTTGAACCGGGAAACGGGAAAAACCGGGACTGGCAATGGGGAATTTTTTTTTGTTTGTAATGCTTAAGGGCGGGCGCCGCCGAGAAAATTTTGAATTTTTGCCTCCATTTTGTTAAAAGATTTTCAACCAAAATTTTAAAAATACGGCAATTTTTTTGAAGCTTTTTAGGAATGGGAGGGCTGCGAGAAAATTTTCGAAAATTTTAACGATATTTGTTAAGAAAATTGGGGTTTCTGCATTTTTTGACACTAAAGTAATTAAGAGCACTCAACTTTGAACAAAGTTATAAGTTTTAAAATGAAATAAAAAATCTAAAATAGTTTTAAAAAATCGGAAAAATTAAAAAAAATCAGAAATTGTTTATTAGCACCGTAAATGTACCCGGGTAGGCCCGGCCCGACCGGGACGGGATCCGGGATTCCAATTTTTCAAAAACCGGGGATTTCCCGACCGGTTCCGGTCGGGATCCCGGTCCCGACGAACTCTATTTAAAACTCGTTTATTGAACCAAACAATTTAAAATTTCAGCACTAAGTTTGGCATTTGAATTAAAAGCCATTTTGGCGTTTTGTTATCAGCTCTTTGGCAAATTGCCTTTTTTTGGCGTTTAATTTGAATTTAAATTAGATAAATTAATTAATTAATTAGCAACAATTAGACACTGTTTTTTGTGATGACGACGAATTGTCCAAATTGGCGCGGCTCTACCAAAATGTGATGGCGCAACAAAATTCGGCACCGTCAGATTCTTTAAACTTTGAGACGGCCTATTTCTATCACAAAACGGTCGTAAAAGAGTTAATGGATTACATTGGATTGGTTCAACGTTTATTTAAATTTGAGTAAGATTTAAATAAACATTTATTTAAAAATCAAAATTTTTAATGTTTTCCCAAAAAAAAACAAACAGAAAAATATTCTCTGCCAATATTTATTATTTTTTGTTAAAATTGCGCGGTTTTTAAACATTTTATTGCATTTTTTAATAAGAAATTTTCTAAAAAATGGCAAAATCGGCACTACATAAAACAGCGCAAATCAACAGGCAAATGCCAAAAAAATGGGGCCCTATTAATTATATGACAAATTGCTTAATTATTTATTTATATTTTTATAATTAACCAAATTTACTTTGACACAATTTATGGGTTTAAAATTAAAAAAAATTAATTTTAAACGTTAAATTTTAAATTGTTTTTCAAGCAATTCCAATCAAAATGTAAAGCGAATGATCATTCAATTGAATGTTGAAGTGGCAAAGTGCGATTTGTTTGCAAATGTGGCCGATCGGGCACAAAAAATGGAAAATCTTTGCCTCATGGACAGCCTTTTGGCACATTTGTTGAACAACGGCACAATGTTTACGGCAATTGGACAATGGCAACAATTTTTGACAGAAAAACAATTTTACTACAATGTAAATATTAAAAAAATAATAATTATATAATTTATTTTCCGCTTATTATTTTATTAATATAATTTTTAAAAAATCCCCACGGATTGTCACTGATCAGTTCCTCTGGTCAGTGGCCGATAGTCTCGACTGATTCCGGTCTTTCATAGACTGATCACTCACTATCATTAAACGAGGGGTGGTTCTCCTCCAAATTGATCATTCCTGATCCGAAATTTTTACAAAATCCCCATGATCAGTTCTTCTGATCAGTAGCCGATAGTCTCGACTGATCCCGGTTTTTCATTGACTAGAGTTTGGGATCTCGAGTTCTCTATTCCCTCCCAACTAGATCATTCCTGATCCGAATCTAGCCGGTCTCGCGATCAACCCAATTAAGAGTGCCGTGCCGCGGCCGTCAGATGCCGATCGGCACTGGACAAAGCCAGAATGCCATAAAGCGGAAGTTGTCGACTCAGTGCAGCGCAAATTGTTCAATACGCCGCAACTGATTATTTGGCACACCGGTGTTGTGCTGGGCCATCTCGTGCAAAAATGTCCGAGTTTTGTTCAATTTGTCAACAAAATTGTGCCCAAAGTTGCAAGCATTTCAAATTACGGTAATTTTTTTGAAAAAACAAAAATGTTATTAATGGTCAAACAAAGCTATCTAATTAGTAAATTAATTATTTTATTTTAATTGGGCAATTAATTTAACGTTTATCTTTTCAAGGCAAATTGCCGGCCGATGAACGCATTTTGCTTTACAAAACGATGTTAGGCTCAACGGACACGGAGGCCACTAAAATGGCGGAAGGATTGTTGGCCATTAAAACTTTTTTTGCCGAAATAAATGAGATGGAACAGGCCAATTTTGGGTCAATTATTTATGATTTTGATATATTTAGGCTTCTTACATAACAAATTTTTTTTGAGAAATTGAAGATTTTAAATTAAAAATTTTGTGCAGAAAAATTGAACCATTTTATCAATGCTAAAAATAAGTTTTAACGCTAAAAAAGGGGGAGGGGTACAAATGGAAATTGAAATAATTCGGCCAAATTATCAATTAAAATTAGTTTAAAAAACTGAATTTTAGAGCAAAAAAGTTTAAATTTTGACGAATTAATTTTTCAAATAAATTTTAGTGCAGAAAAATTCGGCCAAATTGCCATTGGTCGTGCCGAATTGTTTGGCACATTTCGAATGTTGCAAATTATTCTCGGCGAAACAAAATCAATTTTTTGGATGTTTTGTCCAATAATAAATTACCTCAGTTTTTTGAGGGTAAAAGTGGAAATGCCAGCGACTTTTTGGCGCAATGAGCAACAATTGAATTGCTACAAAACGACCGTATAAAAATGCAACAAAAAAAAAACAATAAATATTTAATTAAAGAAAGGCTCAAAAATGCAATTTTATTGACTTTTTTTTCGGATTATTACTCATTCGATAAATATTTTTATTTATTTTAAATAAGGACAATTTAATTCATACAAAAAAATAAAATAAATTTTTTAAGCTAAATTAAGTTTGTATTTTTAATTATTAATTTTTGTTTCGCGTTTTAAATAAAAAGATAGGCTTAAAATGACTTCTTTTTTTTCTGGATTTTTAGCAATTATGTTAATATTTTTGTTAAAATTTCATTTAAGAATGCAACAACAACAAAAATTTTTGTCCAGATTTTGTTATAAAATCATTTGTTTTTGTTCAGATCGTTGAGCATTTTGGACTGCAACGAAAAGCATTGGGACAAATTCATATGGCATTTTTCACACAATTTTTGATGCAAAATGCCAATGAAAATGATTTGGTGAAAATTGTGCGTGAAAGCCCCGGGGCAATTTTACGCCTTAGGAATTTGTTGGACACAAAAATAAACAATTTTATGTTAAATAAAAACAATGTTCGGCAACGGCTCATCAATTGGAATTGTAATTTTGTTTAATTGTCTAAAATTATTATTAAAAAAAAATAGTCAACATTTTGTAAATTAAATTTAAAATTATAACATTTTAACAAATTTTTAGTTTCAATCAAAGCTTTATATAACAATTCTTTTTAATAATATTTTTTAATCTACCTAATTCAATTTATTATGTTTTTTATGCGTTTTTAAAAATTTTTATTAATATGACAAATTTATTATAAGTAACGCACATTTTAATTAAAATAATTTTGCATTTTTTTTTCATTTTTCCACGACAAAACTCGCCTGTTGGCACATTACTACGCAATTCTGCTTTCAAATGATGCCCCCGGCGCCCATGGACGATTGAAGCATCGAATGGCAGCAGATATTACGGTATATAAAGTGATCTGATCAAATTCAAAATTAATTAAAAGAGACAACTGTGATCAATTGATAATTTTGCTTAATGTTTGGGCGGGCACATCTGATTCTTGGCACAGATGTGCCAAAAATAGCGATCAGATAATTAAAGATGCAAATGTCAGAGTAGAGCCGGTCTCGGGAAAGCCAATCCTCCCGGAATCGGGATCAGAGGCCCGGGATCGTTCAAGATCTGGGTTAAACTAACATAAACCCCCTCTAAGAATGGCAATTATTGGTCCAATTTAAGATGTTAGATCAGTTCAAATTCATTTGATTGGAAGCCCGGCGGATACTTTTTTAGGGCAAAAGTGATCTGATCCATCCAAAATGGTCTCTGATCTGTTCCAGTTTGCGTATGCTATAAGGGTCAGTATCATTTTATTTGGACGATTTGAGACTCATCAAATAAAGTGATTGATTCCATGTTTGGACAATTTGCTGATCAGATTCAATCAAAATTGATCTGATCCCTGGGGAGCGTACGTTTGATTGATTGGTTCTTTCTGAAATGCTCCAATCGATCACCCCAGGTTTGGATGTGCCGATTTGAACAGCTCGTGCAGCAGCAGCAGCTGGAGACAGTACGGCACGAGCTGGAGACCATGTGGCTGTTCTTCCGCAGTGCCTACGACATTTTCTGGGACGTTCAGCCGCCATTTGCTGAACGCGAATCGGAACAAAAGTTGGCATGTGCCATAAACAACTTCATTTTAAGTAAAAAAAAATTAATTTTTAAATTTTAGATTAGGTAACCTATTTTAAATATAAATTTGTTAAATGCTGACAATTTTTTAATATATTTGTTGTGACTGAGTCGTAGCCCACTTGGCCAAGTGGGCTACGACTCAGTCACAACAATATTTCCAAAGCGATCAAAATGCCAAAAATAACAAATTTTCAAATAATAAATTTGCTTAAGAAATTGAGGAATTTGTGGCGTCACATAAAAATGTGTTTGATGAAAAGAAAACGTTGGCGGCTTGGCACAAATTAAAAGATTCAACTTTTAATGACTCAAAATTGGACGAAATTGATGAAAATAATAAAATTGACGACGAAAATTGTGTGGAACCCGTTGAATTGGTGCAAAAATTGCATTTTGAAGAATTCCGAAAATTGCCATTGTCAAAAATTGAAGAAAATGCGACAAAATGGGCACAAATCGTAGACGGTACTGAAATATTCAACTATTAAATTTATGTTTTTTTGTGTTTTATTAACATTAAATTAATTTTTGGTAAATTATATTTATTATTAAAAAAAAGTTAAAAGCTGAAATTAAAAGATTATTTAACATATTTATTTAAATCAAATATTTTTAAAAGTAAATTTTATTTTTTATAGTTTTAATTGACTAAACTTTATAATTATTAATTACAAAAAAAGGTAGGAAATATGTAGGTAACATACATACATAAATGTTATTAATAGTTGGTTGGGTATAATGCCATTTATAATATTTTAAATTAAAATTAAAATTTCCAGTTTTATCAACAAAGAACGAAAGTAAAATAAACATTTTGCAATTTTTAAAATTTGGCGATGTTAAAATTTTATACGGAATGCTTGGCATTGTGTTGAACCCGGAAGATTTTGTTGATAGTGCCAAAATTGAATGTGATAACAGTGAAAAAATAATTGCAAATTTGGTCGAAAGTCCTGAAGGTAAAATTCATAAAATTCACATTAAAAAATTAATTATCTTTTAAATATTAAAAACAATTTTGCTAAAAGTGCCAATACTTGACTTTAATAGAATGATTATATATAAATGTTTTAAAATTATAAAACTAAATTTTAAATGTAACAAAGTTAGCCACATTTATTTTTGTTCAAGTGATGAGTTTGATTTTAAATACTTTTTGTTTATTCCAAAAATTAATTTCTTTGCCAAAAAGAAATTTTTTATTTTATTAATTTTGTTTAAAAATCAAATGGCCCTAAAAGTGCCATTTTAGCGCATTTTTTGGTGCATATTATATGCACATATTAGCGGTTTTTAGTGCATTTAATTCGATCCCTAATTATAATCAAAAGTTTTAGTAAAAAACAATTATTTTAGATCAACCGAACTTAAATTATGAAAGGGAAAAAGATGCGAAAATTATTGAAAAAGATGAAAATATTGAGGAAATTTGTTTATCGCCAATAAAATTAAGCAATGATTTGCCAAAAATTGAAATGCTCGAAGAAAATGAAAAAGAAATTTCTAAGGAAAAAGACCCAAAAATTGTTGAAAATGAAAAAAATAATAATAATGAAAAGCGCAAACATAGTTTGGTCAAAGAATGGACACGAATTGGCCCACTCAATTTGAAAGGCAAATTACATTTAATTATTTTAATTACCTATTTAATTTGTGCTATAATTAAACATTTTTTTAGCATTTTGTGAGGACGCATTTTTGTACGCCAAATATGCCGAATTCGTGTCGGCCCCGTCGGATGGTCTACTTGTACTGCTCGACATCGGCGCCTATGCCAACGAAATTGGACAACGCATTCAAATGGTGGAGGAATTGCAGAAAATTGACAACAAATTGGTCCCGAACTTGTGCCATGTTGAAATCAAGTCAATTAAAGACGAGTGGGCACAACTTTTGGAGACAGAGGTACTGTAATTGATTGAATCAACTAATTATAGTAAGCAAACAAGGGTACTGTAACTTGTCTTGGCTAGCTGTTTGTGTAGAAGTAAATGGCAGCTATTTAAACAATTTCCATTTATGAGGGTTACTTATTTTTGCGTTTCTTAGTACGGTAGTAAAGTTCTGTTACCGTATCTTTTCTGGTACGGTAGTAAAGTTAAAAACTCAATTTTAGTACGATAATATGGATGCTGTGCCAGGCTTGGAGTGGAAACTCCATCAAATTTTGTGGAAAATTTTGAATTTTCATCAAAATTCTGAGGCGGTTGTTGAAAACGCGGACAACGAAATGCGCAATGTGAAGGCGCAAATGCATTTGCGAAAGTTCGCAATGGCACTTTTGGCCGATCAGACGACAAAATTTGGCGATCTGTGGACAAAAATTGAGCAAAAAAAGCGGCAAAAATTGCTCCAAAACATTTCGGGAATGCGCTGCGGGCACATCCGTTTTGACCACTTGAAATTGCGCTGGCAAAAAATGGACGCCCAAATTCAAATGGGTTGGCCAAACGTCTCACACGCATAATTTCAAATTTTTATTTTGGCACGCCAAATTCAAAATGTGATGGCTAAACGTCAAACACATAATTTTTTGAATTTAAATTTTGGCATATTAAACAAAAATGGACGCCCAAATTTAAATGGGTTGGCCAAACGTCTCACACGCATAATTTCAAATTTTTATTTTGGCACGCCAAATTCAAAATGTGATGGCTAAACGTCAAACACATAATTTTTTGAATTTAAATTTTGGCATATTAAACAAAAATGGACGCCCAAATTTAAATGGGTTGGCCAAACGTCTCACACGCATAATTTCAAATTTTTATTTTGGCACGCCAAATTCAAATGGGTTGGCTAAACGTCAAACACATAATTTTTTGAATTTAAATTTTGGCATATTAAACAAAAATGGACACCCAAATTCAATTGGGGCTGGCCAAACGTCTCACACATATACAAATTTTTATTTTTGGCCTAGTTGGCTCACACATAATTTCAAACTTAATTAAAAATGGACGCCCAAATTCAAATGGGTTGACCAAACGTCACACAATTTTGCCAAACAATTTAACATTATTGAATATTAAAATTATTAAAAGTCACAAAATTTTCTTTTATCACCCCCATTTTGAAGATCAATTGCTGTTCAACAAATTGCCGGAATCCGAACAGAAAAGCAACAAAAATTTGTGCCCGATCTTTCCGAAGCTGTCGCAACAATTAAATTTTGTTGAAAACATCAAAAATGAGACAAAAATGAGTGAAAATGTTAGTTTTGTAAATAAAAACATTTTTAAAAACTTTATTTTTAGTTGGACAATTATTTGGCAGAAATTGTTTATAAAAATGCCGCTGAATTTGATGAAAAAATAAAAAAATCATTGCAAAAAATTAAAGCAATTTTTGATGCATGGGTTAGTTAATAATTTTGATAAATATAAATGCAATTATTAATAAAAAATTTGATAGTTTTCTTATTATAAATATAATTAAACTTTTGAAGAATGATTTATGTTGTATAGCAAATTAAATAATTTAATTCGTTATTTAAAATACATTTTTGTATTTGTTTATTAAATTAATAAGGGTTGATTTTGTTTAAATAAAATTTAAATATAAACGATTATTTTTTAAATTTATCGATTTTTGCCATTTAGTCAGAAGGGCACGACGTCCAGCTTCTGATCACCGGCTCATTTTTGCTCGGCACCCACACAATTCATTCGGACATTGATTTGTTGTGCATTGTGCCCGGAAAAGTGATCAAAAAAGTGCAATTTTTTGGCACTGACACCACACAATGCCAACAACCGGAACGCGTGTGCTCCGATGGCACAAATTCGTCACTTTATTGCCAACTTTGCCAAGTGCAAATTGTTTAAATATATTTTAGTTAAAGCAAAAACATAAAATTTGAAATTAATGCGAGCGACACCGCCAAATACAAAAAATTTGATTAATGCCCGAAAAAAACGACTTTTGGATTTGATTTGTTTTTTTTAAATTTTTAGCACGAATTGGTGACTGATCTGCGGAAATTCGCCAATGGCCCTGTTCTGATGATCAAATTTATATTTGATCAAATTCCCTATGACGTCACTTTAGTGCAAATTCCCGATCGCAAAACATTGCCCCCAAAAATGGACGATCAAACATTGGAGGATTTGATGGCCAAATTTAAAAAGCCCACCGAAATTAACACAAAAATGCTTCGCGTTCTTTCAAGTGATTTTTATTTTGCTATTTTAATGTTTTAAAAAAATATTTTAAGCAAAAATTTGTCCCAATTTTAGCAAACAAATAAACAAAAATTTAAATTATTAAATAAATATAAAAATGTTCAGGCCATCGTTCAACGCTTTTTATTGACAATTTAATTTTGGATGGACAAAATAACGGCGATTGGAAGCAAATTTTGAGAACGGACGCTTCTTTAGCCCAGCAAAAAAAGGACAAAACATTTAACAAAAATGCAAAAAATTTCCACATGCTTATTTTAATGTTAAAATTGTGGGCCAAAAGTATGCGCGAGGGCATTTAAAAATTAAATTAATTAATAAAAATATTGATAAAATAAATAAAGCGTATTAATTAAGTTGCCTAAATTAATCAAAAAGCAAATAAATTGTATTAAATTTAATTCACTAAATAGTATATTAATATATACAAAAATAATTTTTTTGCGTATATTTATTTAATTAAATAAATAATTGCTAATAATGTTGAAATTAATTTTAGATAATTACATTTATTCTACCAAATATGGCTATTTGAATGGCACAATTTTGACAATTATGGTAACCAAAATTGTGTTACTTTACCCAAACGCGTCGGTGCCATTTTTAATTGAAAAATTCTTTTTAATTTATTCGACGAGGTGCGTTTATCCATCATTTTTAATTTATTTAAATATAAATATTTAACATTTTAATAATGCCTTTACTAATAAAATTGTCCCATTTAATTTTTACACAAAAATTGTCAAAAACCAATTTTAAACATTTTGAATGTAAAACATTTGACAAACTTTATTAGGCCACTGGTTTTGCCTGTTCAACTCAACGAATTGATTGAATCGTCGGGTACGGTAAATCCGTTTTTTGTACGCAATCCGGTAGAGCAGGAAATGCCGGTGTACACGCCAATCTTTCCGGAACAAAACGCGGCAAGTTTGGTCACGCATTGTGGCGCCAACGTTATACGAAAAGCAATGATTAACGGTATGTACCGTACCCGAACCCAAAACTCGAACAAATTTTCAAAAATTTCTAAAATCAATTTTGGGACTCAAAATTGTTCCCAATAAGCATGAATTCGGGTCCGGGATTCAGAAATGGGCGAAATGGAGATCGGATTCGGATTCTACGGCCCAGAAATCCTTTAGAAAACTATTTTAAATTTTCGACCATTTGTTCGAATCCGGGTTCGGGGTTCGAAATTGGGCGGAATGGAGGTCAGATTGTGTGATTCTACGCCCTTGTATGCCCCTAAAAAAACGTTTTATCGACTTTTTTTTTGTTGGTATTTTGTCGTTTTTTAGCTTAGTCGGTGTTTCGTGGCTTCGGTGTTTCGTAGGGCAGCGGATTTATATAAATTAAATTCATTTTTAATTCAATTTAATTAAATTAAGCATTGACTCAAATAAAATCAGCTGACGAAGCAAAATTATTTGAATGGAACAAATTGTTTAACAAATCCATTGACTTTGTTGAAAAGGTATGACGACCAAATCTGGGATGTAACCGGCATGCCGGATCCGGATTCCGGACATTTTTGGGTCCGGCATGCCGGATTCCGAACTTTTTTTTGGCATCCGGTTACATTTTTGAACCAAATGCATTAAAATGTAACATAAAATTTAAAAAAAATATGTATATATTTTATTTTATTTCAGCGAAAAAGTTTGCGTTACAATTAAAATAAAATTTATTTTTTTAAAATAAATGTTTGAACATTTTTAGTACACATATTTTGTGCTGATCAATTGCGTTGGCGAGGAACAATTTGGTACGGACAAATTTTGTCAGTTTGTGGACGGGCGAATTCGTCGCCAAATTGTGTACGATTTGGACCCAAAAAACGGTCCAAACATTGGCACGCATTTGTTCCCCGACATTTATCGGCACAAAAATTGCGCAATTTCCAACAAATTTTTGATATTTCCGTTCAGGTAAATGGCATTTTGTTGAAAATGTTTTTGGAAAGTTCAAATTTTAGGCTAAATTTTTGCACGGTTTGGCTGTTGGGCATAAATTCGCGGGTGAACAAAGCGCAAATGGCGCCGTTGTTGGCCCAATTTGATGGCACCATAAAAAGGCATTATTTAAAATACAATCCGACGCAAAACAATGAAAGTGCCGGCGGCGGCGGCGGCGGCGGCAAAAACAAACGGCACAAAGAATTCAAAATGCCACAAATTGAGGACATCGAAGCGACATTTGGACACTCCAAATTGGCACTCAAATCCATTCTCGTGAATAAATGGGAAATGTTCGAGATGCTGTAAGAAAATATTAAATAAATAACTTTAATTGAATGACTTTCAATTTTGCAGGGAATCGGATGAAGAAAAATAAATTGGTTCAAATTTCAAAAATAGCGATAAAAAAATTCTGTTATTGAAACATTAATTGAATAAAAAGAATGACTCAAATCGCCCTTAAATTGTCCTTAAAATCCGAAATTAACGAATCGTCAACCGAATAATGCACAATTTTTTCACTTATTGAACAAATTTCTCCCCTTAATAAGTCACGTTGGTCTCGGTCTCGACATTTTCCCAAAAGTCCCCGATCCCGTCAATCATTGCTTGCCTTTTCATTATAATGTTGTGATTTTTGAACATTGGAGGCCGAAATTTAAATTTTTTGAATTTCCGACATGATGTTCGAATTTGGGTCCCGTGTTAGGAATTGGTTGAAAACAGAGGTCAGATTCGGATTCTGCGCAAAATCTCTTAGAAAAAAACTTTCTAAAAGATTAAAGCAAAGTAAAAAATTCTTTTTGGAAAAAATGACCAAAAGGGTGACTCAAATTCCATTAGTACGCATTCGCAATCGACCACTTTCATTTTCATTGAATCCGACGTCCGCAATGCACGTCACCTTTGCTCACATCAGACAGCCAGCCGCACAGAGTTGTGACTCACGTGAAACAACCTCAAAATTATGTTTAAATTCATTTTTTACAATTTTAATATATAATTCTAAATCAGTTTTAAAATAATTTAAAATTCTCTGTGTTTAATTCAAGGGTAATACTGCAGCTGCCCCCCCCCATTTTTCAAAAAAAAAAATCAAATTCGCCGACCTCCATTGGACTAAATTCCGAACGCCGGACCCAAATTCGAACAATTTTTTAAAATAAATTTATCAAAAATAATTTTGGACTCTAATTCATTCAAAAAGCATAAAATTACTACGAAAAAGCAAAAATGATCGAATTCATGTATTTTAAATCATTTTGAGGCCAAAATTCATTTTTGTAAAATTTTAAATTTTCGAAAATTGTCTGAATTCGAGTCCGGAGTTCGAAATCAGTCGGAATTGAGGTCAGCTTCGGATTCTGCTCCCTCGATACCTTTAAAAAATCTTTTTATCGACTTTGAAAAATAATTTATTTTTTTTCAAAAATAGGGCGGACCCAGCTACAGTATTACCAATTCAGGGCTACCATCAAATTCGCGCATCAATGGCCCTCCAGAATCACCCTGAAAGGGGTTTACATGCTTCTTTAGGTTGTAAGCATTTATTTTTTTGTTAATGATTATTACGCATTATTGAGCATACAGGTTCAGTTTGGCGCGTTTGGTGTCGTGAACAAATTAGTTGAGCAGGGCATGGGGCAGACACTCGGAACTGGATCAGGTCTTCGCGCAGCAGTGCTGTCGTTTCCTTTAGGACTGTGCTGCTTCCCGAGCTTAATGGGAAATTTATATTTCAATAATTAAACAGTTCCCAATGCGCACCACCAAACGTATGGCCATAGCATAACACATATCCCACGTGACCATCCACCGGCGCATATAACGAAGGCAAACAAATGCGGTTTACACTTGGTCCAAATTTCACCGGGTTGGCTAACTGCAAATCAAGTTGTTTTTTGCTTTTAAACGCATGCTTTTAAACCCCCAAAGAATAAATTTTAATTTTAAACCAAATTAACTTTCCAGACTCAAAAAATGTAACCAAAAAATACATTAATAGGATTTCTTAAAAAACCCCATTAAAGCTTTGTCGACACTTAGCGAAGCAGATATTTCCCATTAAAAAAATCATGGACGTCGAAAAAGCGACCGACAAAGAATGTTAAACACCTCTATCATTGCCATATCGTTCTTTAACCCGTTGAAAATGTAATCCTTGTGCACAATGTAGCCCTTTATGTCGCGTAAGGTGAGGTCAGTTCCTTTGCAATTTATGACGTTTTTGAAGTCCGTGTAGAGACCGTGTGCAGCGGTGAGCAAGTGTTTGTGCCCGATAAGGACACCAGTGCACGTTTGGAGAATAGTGACGGCATTTGTGCTTTTGTTTTCGCATTCAATGCTTACAGACGCGGTCCAACTCCAGTCTCCCGATGGCGATTCTTGGCCATACTCGATCTGATGGCAAATTCAAAATTTAATTTAGAAGCAGTGACAATAAATAATGTTTTATACAAATTAGCTTTTTACGACTTTTTCAATTTTTGGTAGAATTCTGATAAACAGCCCCCCTTGATGTGGCGGCCAATCCGCAACCATTGTCATGCCCTTGGCCCGAATCACTCCCTTGGACTGTCAACGGCACACTCTTCGATGCCTTCCCACCTGGCAGCTGATGATCACCGCTGCTTTGCGGCTCGTATTTGGTGTCGGCAATGATGTAGTCCTTTAGGTTTAGTTGTAGAAGTCCTCGAAGCTTTGTTGGGAAAGAATTTGTGGCGAAGCATTTGTTGTTGTCCAAATGGTTAAATGCAAAAATTGTCGCGATCGCGAAAAATAAAATAATTAAAAACTTAAAGAGTAAAAATAAAAATAAGAAAAAATTATAAATAAATAAGAATTAAATTAAAAGGATAGATAGAATGATATCGTATAATGAATAAGATGAATGAAAGAATGGAAGGGCGGACAAAAAGAATGAATAAGCATCTAATGCTAAAATAAAATGTTCACAAAAAGTACAAAACAACAAT
The DNA here is from genome assembly GCA_020449905.1 of Globodera pallida. Taxonomy (NCBI): domain Eukaryota; kingdom Metazoa; phylum Nematoda; class Chromadorea; order Rhabditida; family Heteroderidae; genus Globodera; species Globodera pallida. The sequence continues at coordinate 1,857,830 of JAIXHY010000011.1, forward strand.
AGGAAAATAACAAAAAGTGGGCCAACAAATGTCGTATGAAAAATGATAGTAAAAATTAATGAAATGAATAACCAAAATGAAGAAAAAGAAGAAATAATACAAAATTTTAGGAAAGGTTATGAAAAGATTGAAATGTTATAGGAATACGGGCCCAACCACTGGACGTGCCTACCCTCGGACGTGCCCTGCCTGTTCGCCCTCATCCAAATGCCGTTTCCCCCCCACCCCATTTGTCCGTTCACATTTCTCCCCAATTTTCCCTTTTTCCCAATTGTCCCCTTCACATTTTTTCCCCTCTCCCATTGTTTGACCCTTCCACCATTTGTCCACCCTTTTCGCGCACATCACCCCCATTTTTCGGTTTAATTACCCAAGTTTGAGGTACCCCCAAAAGAGTAAATTGTCTCAAATTTTTCACCTCATCGGGATCAACAAAAAATTAAACGCGACACTTCCCCTTTGACAACTGCCACTGGCTTCCCCCGTAAAACAGGAGGCCTTCCAATCTACCCCAACCCCGGTTCATCCTCTCGACTCATCTGCCGTTTGATTGGCAGTCTTCCTCAGTTTCCCTCCACCCAAAAAGGCTAAATTTGTCCGAAGGCAACAAAAATAAACATAGTTTGAACATTATCTGATTTGGTAATATTACTGATTAATTATTCTTAGTTTTCTGTCCTATTCCCGATAATCGGGGTAACAGAGAGCATGCCCAAATTATGGAGGGAATACCTATTCACATGCGTAAACCTAATCTTCCGTTACCGGTGTTATTAGTTCCCGATCATATTGGGCTTAGAATAGGCACAAGCAGGCATGGGCACGGGCGTCCGGATATCCGCGGATATATCCGGATACGGACGGATAACGGATATGACCCTAATATCCGCGGATATCCGAGGATATATCCGGATACGGACGGATAACGGATATGACCCTAATATCCGCGGATATATCCGGATACGGACGGATAACGGATATGACCCTAATATCCGCGGATATCCGAGGATATATCCGGATACGGACGGATAACGGATATGACCCTAATATCCGCGGATATCCGCGGATATATCCGGATACGGACGGATAACGGATATGACCCTAATATACGCGGATATCCGTCGCATCCGTTGTTTTTTGACTGCTGAAAGAAAATTTATTGATACGATTTTCTTAAATTGGTTTTCAAGACAGTATCATCGAGGCGCATTGGCTGAGTGGTTAAACCGCTAGGGTAATTCTATTTTGAGTCTTAGGTTCTAGCCACTTTCGAGATAGCTTTTTTATTTAATAATTACTCCTTTTGACAACAACAAAAACATCACTCAGAAAACCTTATAAATGGTGATTTTTTTTTGTTGCAAATTTTAGGCACATTTCCCTAAGTAACACACTAATGTTTATGCACGATTCCTTAACAGGAAAGTGATCAAAAAATATCCAGTCAATGATCAATGACCATTGATCACTTACCGGAGACGACATACGGACAGAGACAGACAAATTGCCCGGGAAGGGGGGAAACATTTTGGCAAAATTTTAAAAATCCTCGGGTTAAATTATTCCACCAAAAAATCCAAACGGGGAGAAAAAGTCAATTTTGAGGAGGGCCATAGCTTCTTCTTTCTCCTCCTTGACGGTGCCATACTACTGACCCACAAAGGTGAAATAGAGGCCCGGAACGCCTTTGGCCACCGTTTCGGCGGGCATCGGCGTTCGCCGAGTTGTTGTTGTTGTTGTTGATGCGGTGGTTGTTGTACTGCTGGAACTTGTTGGTGGTATTGTGATGGTGGCAGTGGTTGCACTGCTTGCAGTTGTTGTTGTTGTCGGCTTTGTTAACGGAACTTTTGGCCTCAGCTTCTCTCGAGCATCCCTATACACCTCATCACCCCTCGCCCCCTCCCCCACATTTCGTAATTTGTGGAGCTGAGGGAGTGATTGGATGAATCACACGGGTGTTGAAACAAACAGCAATTAGTAATACATAAATGATCGAGGCGGTATTTGAGAATTTGAAGGTTATGCGTCGGCGGCGTTTGAGAAAACGGGAGAGTTGGGGGGAATAGGGGAGGGGGGGGGGGCGTAAAAGATAAATAAACCATCGTTCTTGTGCTAATGTTTTCGTCGTGTTTAACGAGCCTAAAAACCCTATTTTAGAATTAAATTAATAACTTTAATTCAATGAAAATCAATGACTTTCATTTTGCAAGGGAATCGGATGAAGAGTGAATAAATCGTTGATCGCCTTTAAATTGTCCTTAAAATCCGAAATTAACGTTATCGTCAACCGAAAAACAAGGTACAAATCAAATTTTTTCGATAAAGAATAACAGAATTGTCAAGAAATTTTAGAATTTTCATTCAAAATGAATTTTCGTTTTCTCAAGGGCTTAGAGACCAAACCGTCCGCCGGTTGTTCAAAACCCCCGGGACAGAAATGCCAAAGCGTACGTTAAATATATAAACCTAAAATGTTTTTGACCCGGTTGACATTTTAACCGTTGGCATTTCGTCCTGACACGCTTTTATCCACATACTGTACAGTTTTTATTGTATAGAAAACCACCAAAAAAGTGATAAAAAACGACAATTGCGATAAAAAGAAAGGGGGGGGGGGTGGGGGATTAATTCATTAAATTGTCGTTGTGGGGAGAAGGGGGGGGGGGGGGGTTCGAAAGATGAAAATCTTGAGCAATGTTTCGTTGTTATTTAGGATGATAGCATGCTTACACACATAAATGTGCCGGGGACGTAACCGGAAGCCGCCAAACTTTTCCAAATGTTTAAAATCCAACTAAATAGCTAATATACTTTTTCAAAATTTGTACTTGCTCAAAAAAGTCCGGAAATTCGGAATCCGGTTATCATCCCCCGCGGTGTTAAATGTGAGTTAAAATATTTGCGAATTAATTTGTTACACGCCTTGGGCAATTTGATGTGGAGACAAATGATCATCAATTAGGTATATATGGCGTGTGGGGCTGGCTCTTAAATTATATACAACAATCGATTCATTTGTCCATTCGTTCATTTGTCATATTGCTTTTTCTGGGCTAACCATAAAATTAATAAGCGTAGAAATATTGCCGATTATGTGGCAATATTTGGTTGGAATCTAACAAAATGCCATGTGCCATCGTATTCCAGACATTTTAAACCGGAATTTGGTGTTTTTTTTGGCACTGTTTGAGTCAGAATTTTTTATTTAAATTTTTGGAACCGAAAACAAATGTTTTTTTTTGTCATTTCGGCAACATCTCTGGCTTATAGATACATTAAATTTGCTGTTTCTGTTTAAGAGGGTGAGCTGCTGCTACTGATACTGCTTGGTGTTGTTGTTGTTGTTGTTGTTGTCGTCATGTTTTGCCCGTCCGCGGCATCACACGTACCACTCCTTGAAGTCGCGTTTCCGTGCCTCGTCACCCGCGCGCGTGTGGTGCTGCTGCTGCTGTTGATAATGACCACCGGCACCGGCTGAACGTGTTGCCATCGTTGACGACGGCACTGCCGCGGCTGCTGCTGCGTTAATCAGTGGCGCGGTCTCGCGTTGCGTCCTGGCACCACCGGCGCCGCCGCCGTTGCTTCCGTTGGCCAACACCACGCGCGTCTGTCGTTGCTGCTGCTCCATGCCTACCACCGCTGCTGCACTTGTCGCCATTCCGTTGCCCAACGCGCCGGTGCCACCGCCGCCGCCGTTGCGCAACGTCACTGACGATGGCATTGTGCCCTTTTAATTTGAATCAGAAACGTTTGGCACCGATTCCCGAACTCCCCGGCATTTTCCGGGCCCACGCCCCTACTTCGACCGTGCCGCCACTAATGATCCTCGAACATGCCATCCCGGAAAGACCGTCCTCGACCCTCCCCCCGGCATTTTTGGGCCCCACCCTCTACTCGGCCCCCGCCCTACGTGCTCAAACATGCCATCCCAGAAAAATTGCCCCCGGCATTTTTGGACCAAGACTCCCGGCCTCGGCATGTCGCCACATACGATTCCCGATCATTAAAAATTACACTCTCGACTGCCCGTTCATTCGGCATTTTCGGGTCTAACCCTAGCCAAACCCCCTTGTGCATGCCGCCTTCAAAACGGTCATGACCAAACTCCACGAAAAGGTGAACATTGGACATTTGCCCCCTGCTCACCGGATGCCCGTTGCGTTCAAAGTTTGCCATCGCGTGGTGCTGCAGTTGTGGCGACGCAAACTCGTTGGGCGGTATGGGCGTGTAGCCGGCCTTCACGCCTGCGCCCGCGGCAACCTGCGCACCGCCGCCGCCCGCAGCCCCCGCGGCATTGGCCAACTGCGAGCACAACGAATTGCACCGCTTGCAGAACACGCACAACAGAATGGCACCCACCATGACCACAATGCTCAGAGAGCCCACTAAACGGACAAATTTTTTTTACATATTTAAAAAAAAAATTGGAACAATTTTTCATGAAAATTGTTTTTCTTAAAATTTAAAAATTATTCACCTCCAATTAGTAATTTTTTGTCGTCACCGAGCTGATTGCTGGCCGTGTCCATGCTGATTGACTGCAATAATAAAATAGTGAAAATTGTTGCCAAAAATTAAAGTCCACAAATTTTGAAGACAAATTTTTCAATATTAAAACAGAAAATTTAAAATTGAATTTGTTTTAATAAATTCTAAATAATTAAAATAAATTTTGTCTATAATTTTGTTTTATATTTAAGATTAAAATTGTTTGTTTTTTTTTGATGAATTGTGAAATAGGTATCAAATTTAATATTAGATATTTTTGAAGAATTAAATTAAAATATGTAAAATAATTTTGGAATTAAATTACAAAATTTAAATTAAATTTGTTTTATTCGTCTACTTTTTTCCCCTTAAAATCACTTTTGTAATTTTTTTTTTTTTTGACTAAAATTTTCATTTTACCGTCGGTGTACTGCTTGCTAAGCTCAGTCCATTCATTGGAGTTGTCGGCCTCACGGCGTACAATGTCGGGTCGTTTGGAGCGACTGAAAAGCGAGCCGACGGCGTTGGAACTGTCGGCGGACGACGCGTTAATTGGGGCGCTTCAAATTTAAAATTTAAAATGCACAATTAAAAAATACCCTTTTTAATGGGATGATAATTAATGGGAATTTCCAATTTGGACGTTTCCTTAAATTTCGAAAAAGTAAAATTTAAAAACAAAAAGAATTTGTCTCAACGAGCTAAGATTTTAAAATTATGCAAAAAAAATAGGGCCCTACTTTCCCTAACGGAATTTTAATAAAAATAAATAATAATTAATATTCTTAAAAAATAAATTGTGGCACTAAGTACTAATTAAATGAATAATTAATTAATGACCCAATCGGCGGGTCCATTGACTTTCTCTCCCCCGTGGAACAAGTGATGAAAACGATGATATAATTAATAAAAGCAAAATTTAAAAAATAAAAATAAATAATGAAAGAAAAGAAAATTGGAAATTTGAAGCAAAGAAAAAATTTTATTTATTTGCAAATTTTCGTGGTGCACACACTCACTCAGAGAGGTGGGGGGAGGGGGGCTATCAGTTCAGTTTAAACTTTAAAGGTAAAGAAAGTACAGTACACACACACGTGGTGCTGGTGACCAGAGAGTACAGTATATAAATGCCTTTCTGTGTGGTGTTGTGTACGGTAGTTATGAGTAGAGAGAGACCAGCAGGGATGTAACCGGATGCCACAAAAATGTCCGGAAACCGGCATCCGAAATTCTGGCTTCCAAAAAAAGTCAAAAATCCGGAAACCGGCACATGCCGGACCCAAAAAATGTCCGGAAATCCGGGCATCCGGTTACATCCCGGGTAGAGACTGCAAGCCTGCTGTTTCTTCTATCGGAAGCGGTGTTTTTTTCTGATCAGCTCACAAACAAATCACCCGCGATTCTGATCAGATTTGAGCGATCACTTTGACCTCTGATCAGAATCCATCAAATGATCTAATTTAAATCCAGCTCTGATCATCTTTTAAGCCAGGATTGGTCAGATTTTAGAAAAAAATTGAATCACAAAAACGCCGCTGCACGTTTAACAGGCAAAAAATGTGTAAAAAAATATGTGAAAACACTGCAAATCCAACCAAGTCAATATTGTGTCTAAGAGGTGCTTACCGTAACTACAGAAAAATTAGTATACGGTATAAGGAGCGAGAAATTGAAAGATTTCTCGATTTTTTTTTTTAATTTTTAACCTATTTTCAAAGTTTTATGTACCATTCATTAACAGGAAAGTGATCAAAAAGATACAGTCAGTGATCAATGACCACCATATTTCTGATCACTTTACCGTTCGAACACCACAAAAGGTGATCAGGGTTAGTCCAAACAAAGCGGACAGAAAAGGGGGAAACGACAGAACGGACAGAGAAAGAAAGGAATGAAAGAGCAGTGGGAGGGAAAAGAAGCGACTGACAGAGAGCACAGAGTGTATATGTACAGACAGACAGAGACAGACAAATTGCCCGGGGGGGGGGGGAACATTTTTGCAAAATTTTAAAAAAAGCCTCGGGGTAAATTATTCCACCAACAAAAATCCAAACGGGGAGAAAAAGTCAATTTTGAGGAGGCCATGGCTTGGACGGGGTCATACCACTGACCCACAAAGGTGAAATGGAGGCCCGGAACGCCTTTGGCCACCGTTTCGGCGGGCACCGGCGTTCGCCGAGTTGTTGTTGTTGTTGTTGATGCGGTGGTTGTTGTACTGCTCGAAATTGTTGGTGGTATTGTGATGGTGATGGTGGTTGTACTGCTTGCAGTTGTTGTTGTTGGCATTGTTAGCGGAACTTTTGGCCTCAGCTTCTGCCACTTCAGCACCTTCCCGTCTGGCCCAACGCGTCGTCCATCCGGCCATGTCCTGGTTCGTAATGGCCACCCACCGCGCGGCTCATAATAGTTCGACTTGTCGTCCTCTTTCGAATGCTCTGCTTCCAATCGTCCTGGTACGGGTCGAACGCGTTGCCGATGATGTAGTCGATGTTCAACATCAGCAGCAAGTTGAACCTGTGCAGCAGATGATGCCATGGCAACAGCAACCGGAGTTGCAGCTGAAGGCAAGGCTGGCCGAGCTGTTTTTGATGTTGTTGAGCTTGTACTGCTGCTCAGAGGTGATGCCGACCGTGCCGGAGATGTTGCTGAACATGGATGGTGCATGACGCGTGTTGTACTACGTCTCCATGTTTGCCTCCGGGCTGTTGAGCCCGCCATCATTAATTACCTAATTACCCACAACCACCGTCCGGCCGTCCGTCCAGCAGAGGGGGGGTGGGACGCGGGCGTTATTATATGGCCCCAGGGGTCCAATTAGTGGGCATTTAATTTGGGGGCCAAAAGTTATTAGAGGAAATGGGGAGGGGGGCAAAGAAAAAATATTGTGGCAAAGTGTTGTGTGTTAATGTGTGAAAAAGGTGTGTGTGTGTGTGTGCCGATGCGTACAAAGAGACAAAACGACACAAAAAAAGGTGAGAGAGTGTGCAAATGGTGGAGCGCAGACAGTGATGCCAAAGATGCCCTGAGGGGGAGGAAAGGGGGAAAGGGGGCGTGCCAAAGTGCCCCCCCCCCTCCCCTCCCTCCCCCCGGGGGGTGTGCCGTGCCGAACAAAAATAATAACCACCACGACAATGTGTGTGCTGCCTGCCGTCGTGGCCTCCGGGGGCGGTGGCGGCGGCGGCAGCAGCAATAAACGCTTCCCAAAAATTGGCCAACCTCAACCAAAATGCGTGATTATCGGCTTCTCCCCCCCCCCCGGAGGCGAAAATTGACACCTCCAACAGCGGCGCCTCAGGCACACCAACAATGGCACTTTTCTACTCCACTCAACCCCCCCCCCCCTCAATAAAAACCTTTTGGCAAGAAAGCTCACATGGCCTAAAGAGAGAACAAATTTTGAACAAAAATTCCTGAAATTTTTTGTATGGATTTTTCAAACTTTTTTTTTAATATAGCGCTCAAAATTTCCAAAAATTGCACTTCCTTATCCAGCTCAAGGCCAGAGAAGAAAGGAATTTTCAAGAAAAATATAAATAGTACCGTGAAAATATAAAAATATTTTTTTCTTTTTTAAACATTATTTTCAAGTTTTTAAATTTAATGGCTAAAATTCCAAAAGTGGCACTCGCCCACCGCCCCCCCCCCCCCCCTCTGATGCCATGCAAAAATTCTTGGCTTGAAAATGTCTCTAAAATTAAGAATTTTTGGATTGGCATTTTTTGTACGCTTTTTTCTTAAATTTTATTTTTTTTTATATTAAATTTCCCATTTGTCGTTGGTGGAAAACATTGTGATAATAAACAATTAATGGACCATAATATGAAGAAAAAAATGTGAGTGAATTTGTGTGAAGAGAGTGCACCACGAAAATTTAGAAGAAATTTTAAAATTTACTGGAAAAAATCAAATCAGGGTTCGAATTTTTTTGTTTTCTTTTTTTGTTTTGTTTAACGAAGCATAAACAAAATGAAGAACAAACGAAAAAATGGACAAGACAAATTTTAAAAAGCGAGCGAAAAAATTGAATGAATAAGCCTCAAAGAAGACAGTGCATTTCGCCAAAATTTGAAATTTTTCGAATTTACAAATTAAATTCTGAAAATTAAAATACAAAAATGCGCATAAGCCAAGCTTTAAAGCACTAATTTCTTTTTAAAAAATCTGTCACAAACTTTTGGAGTTTTTTTAAAAATATGAAATGCACTGAGTATTTGCCTTTTTTTGCGTAAAGCTCACCGGTTTGTTTCTGTTGAGCTGTTGTTGTTGTTGCTTCTGTTGTTATTGTTGGCACTTTTGTACGCCTTGAAAATGTTGTGCCATGGCGTTGGGGTACTGCTGTTGTTTTTGTTGTTATTGTGGATGATGTACTGCTTGAACGTGTTGTGGTGGTTGGGCTGCTGCCTTTCCTCAACGGTTTCGGCAACACGGGCGTGAAAAAGCCTGGAATAGAAAATTCAAATGTTTATCCAAAACTATTAGAAATTTCAAATTTATTTAAATATAAAATATTTTTTTAAATTTATTTCTTAGGTTTTACAAAGTTAACATAAATCAAAGCCCCCCCCCCCTCCACTCAAATCACCCAAAACCACTTTTATAAGTTTTCTTAGGTGCTCAAAATTGCCACTTCGCCTCTAAACCGGGTTTTAAGCTTCTGTACTGAAGTGTCCCTTTTACTGGGGACTCAAACGTCTAATTTGAAAAGATATTATTTTTATTCAAATAATTTTTTAAAGTTAGCTCAAGTAAAGTCCAAGATTAAGGGGGCTAGTAAAATTTATTCTCGATATTTTATTTTGCCCATTTTAATAATTAATTTTTGAAATAATTTGCATCAAATTATTTTGGTTTTATTTTTATTTTTGGCACAAATTTTTCGACTCTAATTGGTTACGGTAACCACCATCATCATCATCTTCTGGACTACTGTCGCCGATACTGTACTGGTGCTCTTCAGACAACGACACCAACGGCACATTGGCCGCAAAGCGTGGGGCCGGCAGCTGCACAAGTTGCTCACGACATTTGCGAGCTGTCCAGTCGACCAGGCACAGAATGGGCAAACTGCTGCTGCTGCTGCTACTGCTTGCCGGGGACGGGGAGGAGAAAAACGCAACGCCATGGCCGTTCTTCTGCGTCATCGGCATTCAAATTTTTTTTTTGGAGAATGGCAACATAAAATGCCACCAAATTGGCTGGCAAGTACAAAATACGACGTTTACCCTCTGTTTTAGGCTTGAATTTTGAAATGTTCGGTTTGTCAATGAAAATTATTTTTGGCATTCTGCCAAAACTCGGAAAAATTTGCAAAATGCCAAGATACGAAGAAAATGAAAATGATAGAAAAGGTCAAAAATTTGGCGGTTTTTAAACGGAGAATTTTCCAGCGTTAATTGAAAAAAAAATCATTGGCATCCTGCCATAAAAAGTTTTAAAAATCGGTGAAATAGTCAAGAAATTTTCGAAAAACGTAAAGGAATAGTTAGCCAAGCTTACTGAAGTTGGTTGGCTCGCTCATTTAAACGAAAACATGTCTTGAAAAATGCCATTGCATGCCCTGGGGGGGGGGGGAGCAAATTGGAGGAGGGCATTTAATCCGGAGGGGGGCGATACTTTTAAAGTAAGGCAACAAAATGCGCCTTGGGGGAGGAGGGGGGGGGGGGGGGGGGTGTAAGTGCCTTCCTTCATTGTACAACAACGGCACATCCTGAAATCTGGCCCCCGGGGATTTGTGTGTGATGTGATGCCCTCGGGGGGTGCACATCGGTCAAAGGGTGCTGCTTGGCTTGCTCTGTGTGTGCCAGAAGCAGCAAAACTCAGGCGCCAGGCTGCCCAGTGGGCTCCCCCCCCCCTCCGTCCGTGTGCCCCTCAGGGGCAAAAAAGAGAGGGCAAGAGAGAGGGGACGGGGACTCCTCTCCCTCCCTCTCCTCTTCATCAAACCGCGCCGATGGCACACCCCCGGAGGGGAGAACTAACATTTTTTTTTTGTGCCGTCCACTGACGCGCGGATAAAAGTTTCATCCCTTGCCGCCGGCGCGGCACACTTGTGTGTGTGTGTGTGTGTATATGTCCCCCGCGGGGGGGGGCAATTGAAAGAGTAGGGGGGCCCCCACCGGCGGGCAATTCAAAACGAATCAATGCGAAATGCCCTCAGGGAAGCTTTTGTTTTTTCCCTTTTACTTTTTTTTTGTCCTGAGGCACCGTGGGGAAGCAAAATGGGCACTGAAAGAGTTCCAAAAAAACAGAATTTTAAAAGAGTATGCCAACCTGGACATAAAAATCAGGGATGCGTTAAAGACAATCATTTTTTCAAATTTGAAACAAAAAGAAAAATTTCGAGTTTTTTATGTAATGTAAGCCTTAAGCTTTGCTTTCTGAATTTTTTTGTTATCAATTCTGCAATAGAAACGTTTTCCATTTTAAAATGTTGGGGATTTTTTGTAAAATTCTGGCGCATCGTCTCCGGGAAATTTTGAAAAAATAATTATATAAATTTCTAAAACCAAAACATTTTTTTTTTGCAAAATCAAGTAAAAAACAGTGCCAAGAAGTCCCCTAGCCAAAATGCCCTTCATTACACTACGGGGCATCATCTCTTTTGGCATTCCATAAAGTTGTCGAGCCTTTCCCCCTAACTCAGCTGTCAGCAATTTGCCCCGAGGGGCTTCCACTCAATGCTTTTTTTTGTTTGTTTGAATTTTGGGCACTATTTATGGCATTTTATCGCCCCCCCCCCATTATGTCCTGAGGGAATTTTTGGCTGTTTGTTGGGGGGGGGGGGACACATTTTTAAAGAGAGCCAAAAGCGTTTTGCGTTAGCACAAAAAAAAGTGAATAGATGAAGCAAAAGAGGGAGGGGGGGGGGGGGGTGTGTAATTTGCAGGTCGCGCCGCGGGGGATAAATAAATTTTTGCGGGACAATGCAAAACGTCTTTTTTGAGTAAATTAAATCAGCGAGGCTTAAATTCAATTTTTAAAATTTATTTTGATCTTGGCCAAACAAATAAGTATCAAAATACTGTTTGAAATGCTAGCCATAAATATGATCTTTCAAAATATTTAAAAAAAGAATTTTGAACATTTTTTAAGGCACTTGGCCATAAGGTTTAAATCGTTTCAACAAACTTTTCATTCAAAAAATGCGCAAAAAACGCTTTTTTGAAAATAAAATGGCACATTAAAAGTCGTCAAAAAGGCTAAACACTGTCTGTCCAATCCTTGGCCTTTAGTAAAATTTTTTGGGGAAATGCTTTTACAGTTATGGGGCCCCGCAGGACAAAAATTGTGGCGATGCCAAAATGATGCGCAGATTATGCAAGGAAGTGAAGTGAGTGGCCCCCGGGGGGGGGGGGGGGGCTGCTGCTGTTTTGCCTGAGGGTGCAAAAGCCAAAGAAGACGCGTCCCCCCCCCCCCCGCGGGGGGGGGCTCTCGTCAAATTTATGCAAATTAGCCCTTGCGGGGAATTTGGTGGATTAACGAGCGCATCCCCGCGCCCATTGAGAAGGGCCCGGGGGGGGGGGGGGGGGGGACGGACAACATCGCCGGCGGCGGCGCAGAAGGAAATAAATCAAACTTTTGCCGTTGGGCCGACGACCAAAAATTTTGGGCCCATAATTTTGGGGGCTTGGAGAGAGGGAATTTAGGGCGGTTTAAAATTCTAGAATTTATTAACATTTTGGATCCGCCAACAATTTGATGACGAGAAAATTTGGAAGTTTTAAAAAAATTAGAAATTAGATCAAAATTTCGGTTCCAATAATTTTAATTTGGACCCAATATTTTGAGTAAAGTAGCATGGGACCGGGACCAGTACTGAAATGGTCAATTTTTCATTTTTATACTGAATTTTGGTCCCGGTTTTTCAAAACTCCTTCAAAACTCCCTTATAATGGTCTCGGTTTTTACAAATCATTTTTTTTTGTCAGTCCCGGTTTTTTTGCCCGGGACCAAATTTTGTCCCGGTCCCAGATTTTCCCAAAAGTCCCGGTCCCGTGCCATCCTGATTTTAAGAGATTTTAGTGCTTTAAAATTTTCCAAACCTTTAAAATAAAATTTTTGATTAAAATTTTAAATACCAAAAAAATTGACCTAACTTTTAATGGAGCATAAATTGATTAAAACTCTAAAATAATCAAAAACGACGTCAAAATGCGGGCCAAATTTTTGTTGTTTCATTAAGTTTGTTGCAAATTTGAATAAAATGAAATTTGTAAATTTATCTGTGAAAGGGGCGGGCGGCTCGGTTCTTTGGGATGAAAATTTTTGGATTTTTTATGCCCGTTTTGACTGAGTGAAATGAGTGCAAGCAATTTGCTGGGGGGGGGGGGGGGAGGGCACTTTCCCCGGAGGGGCTAAGGACATTTGTGTGGCCATAGCAACTACAAAAACAACAAAAATAAAACCGATTTTGGGGCCAACCAACAGCAGCAGCGACAAATTTGACGCCAATAAATTGGTGCAAATGCATTCATTATTATGGGAAAGAAAGACAAAAAAATTATTGTTTTTTTTGCACAATTAAATTATGTAATAAATTGACGGGGCAAACAGAAAATGCAATGTTTTTGTTAATAAATGATTGATTACATTTATTATTTTACAAAATAAAAAGTGTAAATATTTGGATTTTTGAGTTTATAAATATTTGAGCTAAAATTAAACCAAAAATTTTAATGAAAAATGATAAAATGAATTTATTTTTTGTTAAAATATTGGAATTTTGTAGGGTATCCATTTTATGTCCTACAATTGAAATATTTAGTGATTTATTAAAAGAATTCAAAATTTGCAAATTTTTTTAATCTGAAAAGCAACATTTGGCCACAAAATCCAATTTTGCTACTGGAAAAGACAAAAATAAATTTTCGGATGAAAAAATTCGCCGCAGACTATGGCACAAAAGCCATTTTAACTAATTTGTAAGTAATTAACATAAAGGATTAAACAATTCCTTAAACGCAAAATGAATAAAACATCGAACGATGAAAATCAGAGGAATTTTCTTAATTAATTTTTTTGTTTAAAACCCAAAAATGAAAAATGCCAAACAATTTGATTTTTAATTTAATTTTATGTCAGTGATTTAGGAACACATACATATTTTGGTTATTTTCTAGTTAAAAATAGGGGGAATTACTGCGAACCGACTTTGTTTGTAAATTGAAAACTTTTTTCAAAAAGTCATAGATTTTCAAAATCATATCCAAGATGATGTGATATGCATAAATCTGATGGCTTATTATTACCAAAATTATTAAAAGAAATCAACGTTAATTTTTAAAGGTGATTTTGTTGTTTTATTTTTGATTACATTCCCAATTTTTTTTACGCTTTTGTTTAAGGTTGATTTTTTGATTATGGAGTTATTTTATTTTTTAGGTTTAGAATTTTTTTCTTTAACTTTTAAAACAAATATTTTCAGCATTTTTCATCGCCAAATTAATTTTTTTGGCTTTTAAAATTCTTTCTATTCAATTATATTGATGTTTGTTATAGAAAAAAATCTTATAAAATTTGGTGAATTTCATTTTTTGCATTTTATAAAAATGAGAATTTTTTTCAATAAATTTTGCCTACCGTCCTCCGCGATCGGCTCGGGCTCACAACTTTGCTGCTGCTGTTCACTTTGGCGCAGACATCCAAGCGGCGCTTTGGTGAAGAACGAATCGTTGGCGGCGTACAGCTGCTGCTTCTGATACTGCTTCTGCTTCTGTTGGTGGTGTTGCTGCTGTTTTTGATGGATGTACTGGTTGTGGTTGTGGTGGTGGTTGTGTTGCACAACAGCAGACGGCGAGGAAGAAAAAACCTTAAAAAATAGAAAAATTTAAGAAAATGGCGGCTTTTTTCTTTGCCAAATTTAATCGATCCGATCAATCAATAAATCAATCTGATCAGTCTGTCCGCCGCTATAAGACGCAAATCGGTGCACAAAAATTCGATCTCCCCGACAAACATCCATGTGCGCAAATCAATGGCAAGTGCCGAGAATGCATTCAAGACTCTCGACACTTTTTTTTGTTTAGAAATGTTTCCTAACCAAAAAAGTGCCTCAAAAAAAAGTTCTGTGTGTTTTTATCGGACACTCATTTTACAAAAAACAAAAACCATTTTACAAAAAAAAAACATTTTTGGCAGCTTATATGTGTAAATATAGTCTTCTCGAAGGCAAAAAGGAAAAATGAATGATTGTTATCTCTTCTTTTCGCCTCGGGGGATGGGAGGGGGAAGGGACGTTAGCTTATGCCTGCGGGTGGCACCAATTGTTCATCCTTTGTGCCGGCGGCGGCAGCGCCAGCAGTCGGTCGCCCCGTACCGGAAAGACATTTCGGCACACAAATGTGTGCCGTGCCAATGTGTTGGCTGGATTGGGGAACTTCTACACCCCGCCCCCGGGGGTGCCAAATTTCTTGGGGGTGTTGATGGGCGGGGTTGGGGGGGGGGGTCGTTTGGGGGGAAGGGCTGTCCTGTCCAAACCAATACGCGTACATCCCCCACCACATCGCCCCGGGGGCTCATCTTCCCTGCGCCAGCTGGTGGCAGAGTACGATTCAGTCCGGCACCTTTTAGAATGCCATAACCTCATTTATTAGGAAATTTCAGGAAGTTGAACGCCGTTTAGCGTTCAAAATTTACTGAGTACCAAAAAAATTGGCCTTCTGCTGCTGTTCACAAAATGTGCCCTCGGGGCGGCAAAAGAAAGTGCCAAAAAAAGTCTCTCTCTCTTTCTCTTTACCGCCCCACAGGAGACGCGGACGGACGACGACTGATGATGGCACACACAAAACGACGATTTGCCGCGAATTGGCATAAAAAAGAAGTTTGGTTGCTGCTGCTGTTGTGTTGTTGTTGTTATGGCGTAATTTCCAACCGCCGGTGTGTCCCCCCCCCCCCGGGGGGCGGAAGTGCCCTAATTACTTTTGCCTGGTGGGTAAAAAGCCTACGCAAATGGCATCGGCATTTTGTGCCAAAGACGGTTTTGTGACATGGCCAAAATGGCTGGTGGGCATTCACATTCATTGCTTGACAGAGACGACAATTTTTCGGTTGGATGGCACGGCAGAGGTGCCGCCGATTGATGAATGTGATGACTTGATAGGGGGGGGGGGGACAAATTGGCATCATTCAAAAGTGCCAAGAATGGAAGAAGCGCGCTATTAAGACAATTAGGAGGAAGCGAAGGATGCCAAAGTTGGCGGCAAAAAAAAATTGGTGAAAAACAAAATTTTTACCGAGAATAGAATTGAGGGACAAACCACCTGCCCCCGAATAACAGACAACTTGCTTTAACTAATTGTGATACAATTTCGGGTGGCGGCATTAAGCTCTAACTTATTCAAAAGCACGAGATTTTTTCGAGATTATCGAATCGAAATCTCGTACGGTCCTCAAGCCCGGGCTCTTTAGAAGACAAGAAAACATCTGGGCTCTCCGAAAATTTCACCCCGTCCCCGAATTTCAAGTTTTTCATATCCCCGTCCTCATCTGTCCGATTGCTCATTACTGAACTCACAAATCAGTATCCTCCGATTTGCCCCCCCCCCCAGGAGTAATTTGACGAAGCCGGGATTCCCGATTCCCCGCATCCCCGGCCTCATCTGTCCGATTGCCATTACTGAACTAATTTGTAAGGGATATCCCCGATTTGCTCCCCCCGGGGTTAATTAACGTAACCGGGAATTCCCAATTTGTCACATCCCCCCCCCGTACCGGGGTACGTCCATGTCTCCTCGGGTTGGGTACAAATTTTAAACCGACGCCCCCCCCCACCCAAACAGGCCTAAATTTGCCTTTTCTACCTCATATTTTGTTGTGCCATCATCAACAACATTTCTTCTCGTCATCAAGTCCATTTGTGTGGTGGCGGTGGCGACGGTGGTGGTGGTGCTCCGTTGTGGCGTTTGTTCCGTGCGCTGTACGCCTTTGGGTCGTTGGAAATCTGAGCGCCAAAAAGCGATTTAAAAAAAAATCATTTTTAAAATGAAATTTCCATAAAAATTAGTCAATTTTTAATTTAAAACAAATTTTTGGAGCAAAATTGCATGCAAAAAAGAAAATAGTGAAAGGATTTACGGCCACTCTTTTCTCTCTCCGAAAATTCCGTGCAAAAAGTGTCGTCGGCGCCGTTAAAAATGCGACACTTTCCCACACCGCGCGGCCCCCAAATGGATAATTCCTCCCGCCCCCCGCGCCCTCCCCCCGCAGGGGCAATTTCGCGTGCCAACTGATGGAAATTGGAGATGACCACAAAAAAGGAGGGGGGGGGGGGGGGTGGCTGTGGCACTAACACACAAAGCGCCTCAAAGGATGGGCGCATGGGCCGCGCGATTTTACGAAATTTC
This sequence comes from Globodera pallida, assembly GCA_020449905.1. Taxonomy (NCBI): domain Eukaryota; kingdom Metazoa; phylum Nematoda; class Chromadorea; order Rhabditida; family Heteroderidae; genus Globodera; species Globodera pallida. Next base: position 1,874,656 of record JAIXHY010000011.1, read on the forward strand.
ATAGAAATTTAAATGGTTTATTAAATTAAAATAGAAAAGTCAATGGATTAAAAAGCGAACTTGTTTTTAAATAAAGAATCTTAATTCCAATTCAATTAAATGAGTAGTTAAAAAAAATGGATGTAATCATTTGAAATGGTAATTTTTATTCATTTCAAATACCAAAAAATTTATATGGGCTTTGTGTGATCAGGATTAGGGGGAGGCACCATTAAAAACTGATCAAACTGGCTACAGAATTTTTTCAAATATTCTGAGAATAAATGCTTTCAATCATTTTTGTGAATGTGTGGGGGGGGGGGGGGGAGGGAAGGCATAAACCATGCCAAAATGAGTGGGGGCGTGGGGGCGGGGGCGGGGGTGGATTAGCTAAAACGCCTCCGGCGTTTTCCATGCCGTCCCGTAAAAAGAGATGGAAAGGCACAGATAAAAGCCTTTGGCCACCCCAGGAGCCAGAAAATCATGCTGATGATGATGATGATGATGATGAGCAATGACTTTTTGGTGTGCCGGGCGGGCCTAAAGGCCTCCTTTTGTCTGCGTGCCCTCGGGGCCCAAAAGTCCGAAAGTGATGAATGATGGGTCCCCCCCCCCCCTCCCCCCCCCCCCACCCATCTCCATATTTTACATCGGCATATTCTTGGCAAAAGCAAAGTGTGCCGGAAAGGATTTTTGGAAATTTTATTTATGGACCGTTATTTTAATGGTGAACAATTTTCGGGGTTTTTGATGATTGTCATTCATTTTTGTGGGTTTGGCAAGCTGATGAAGCTAACTTTTCAAAATGACGATTTGAATTTTTATTGCTGATTTTGGAATTTTTTTTTTGTGCGCCGGGGGGGGGGGGGAATTGGAATTTTTTTTTATTAAACCGTTGCTTCTAATTTTAAAACAAAACATATTTTATAAGGTTTGGACACTTTGCATAAAGCCAAATTTTTGTAAATATTAAATTTAATAAAAAAAAGTTGACGTGCTGTGCTATTATTAATTCCATTTTGTGCCGTGCCTTTTCCAAGACATTACGGACAAGTGCCAATGCCGGCGACGACAACGGCACATCGCCCTGTGGCAATGGGACTTTTTTTTCGAAGTGGACAGAAAATTCGATGCCCCCGCCCTCCCCCGAGGGGTCCTTTTGTGTGCGGAAATATGTCGCCGCCCCCCCCCCCCCTCGGGGGATGAAAATGATGAGAATAATGTGTGGGGGGGGGGGGGGGTACACAGCTTTTGGCGTCACGGCGTCCACACAAAAATTTGTTTCATATTGGCACACACGCATTCATTGTGCCGCCGGCACACAGCGGAGACCGTCCTTCCCGTCCGGCCACATCCCCCGGGGGGTCGTCCGACCCAATCCTTGGCCATGTGGACAAACTAATATTATTCAGAAATTGAATTTTAAAATTGACAACGCCTTTTGGAAAATTAGAAAAATGATGAAAATAAATTTAAACCCAAAAAACCAAAAAAAAATCGTTCAAAAAAGAACTTCCTTGAGGAAGGGCTCAAAAATAGAGACCGGAACGTGACGAGATCTCGAGATAAAATCTCGACGAGATTTTTTGAGAATCTCGTCTCGACATCTTGCTCGAACCTCAAGTCCGGTCTCTACTCAAAAATTTAAATAAAATTTAAAAAAGCTCAAAAACAAAAACATTCCTTGCGGGGAGCTAACAAATATGTAAACTACAATGTTCGAGTACTGATAAATTTAATAAAAAAGCCTAAAAATAGTAAAGAAAAATGCAACAAAAGTTTAAACAAAAATAAAACAATGCAATTGGTTCTCAAACAAACACAGCTTTATCCCCCCCCCCAATTGATTAATTAGTCTCCAGAGAATATTCGTTGTTGACGGATTTGCCATCCTTTAAAAAGTGCCAAAAATGCTAAAAAGTTGGGCTAAGTTTTGAAAATTCGACATAAACCAATAATAAATTTATATTTATAGAATGCTTATAAATAATTAGACATACGAGAATTTAAAAAAACCTATTCTTCCACGCTTAAAATAAGCCAGAATATCAAAAGCTTCATTCTGACTAATTAATCCTAATGAGGGGGGCATTAGCTAAGCGCCTTGGGCTAATCACATTGCTCAGCTTATCTGGGCAATCTCCATTTTGAACCAAAACAAATCTGAGTGGAAAAAATTGCTTAATTACATAATTAATTAATTAAGCCTCCTAATGAAGGTATTTAGTTCAGCCACTAGTGCGCCTAATCAGCAATTAGGAGCCAAACTATATTTAACCTAGGTATATATTTTTAATGGGCCAGCTTAATTCGGGCAGCATTCCCTCCCTCATTATGGCCAGAAGTTTCGCCACAACATTTGTGTGGCCGCCGTGTCCCATTACGCCCTGAGGGGGCGGACGCATCGATTGCTTTATTGCAACCGCCGCACCCCCCCCCCCCCCGACGACGGCACTTTTGCTTCCCTCCCTCAAGGCAAATGTGCTGTGGCACTTTCATTCATTCGGGGGCACGTCCAGCAGAGAGAGAGAGAGCATCTCAATTAATCTCGTCGTCCCCCCAGGGGCTAAAAGGTAAGCTCCCCGTGACCAGGCCGGGCCCGCCCATCATTGGCCCGGCTTGGACATATGCTTTTGAATGTATGGCGCCAAATTGGGCACATAAAAACGGCAATGTGACTGAAAACAAAACATACAAAATCAAAACGCCAAGAGAAGCAAAGCAATTTGTTGAAGACAAATTATTCAAAAATTTAAAAAAGAAAACGCCAAGAAAAGAAGAATTTTGAAATTTCATTGAATTTGAACATTTGTATTCAAAAGGGTGCAAATTAATTAAATGTCGTGAATCCTTCCATCACCCAAGCTTTGATCAAGCTTTTGTCTTTTAATGATGTGATTTTTGCGTGATCTAAGTCCAAAAGAAATACCAATTGCCATTTTGGAGTTCGATCCACCAACTTAAGATTCGTATTTTCGAGAATCTTGACACTATAGATCAAGCTACGCGCACTCTTATAAAGAGGATGCAATTTTTCTTGCAAAACTCAAAATTTTTCGCTGATTGTAATAATAGAGAAACTCGAGAGATTCGAGAAAATAATTGCGAGATTTTGATCAAACAAAATTTCCAACTTTTTTTTTGCAATACGAATTTGACCTTTTGTTCCGCCTCCATGAACTGCTGCTGCTGGTGTTGGCCGAAACGCTTTCAACATGTCGAAGCCGTTCAGCGTAAAATGGCGTAGCTCGCCGTGGAATTGGAACAAATGTGCCAGCTGATCTGAAAAATAGAGAAAAATATATCGCGCGATTGCCGCAAAAATATTAAAAAAAAAAAAAATTAACTCTTCAATCGATGCGTGCCAATCGGCTCACCCACAGCCAATTCGTCGACGGCAATCACCGGATTCTGCACATTGCTGAGCTGATCTGTGAGCACAAAAATTAGAGTAGGCCGGGACCGGGACTGGTACTGAAGTCCCCAATTTTGGGACTGAATTTTCCTCTTAAACCCTGCAGGGCCGTATGAAGAGGACCCTTGTTTTGTAAAATTAATATTTTTGGGCTAATTTCTTAACAAATTCTATCAAAAAAAAAACTCAAAAAATTTTCCCAGCGGCGCCTGTCGGCACCGCCGACCCGCCCCCCATCGCAGAAATTTTCAAAAATTGTATTTTTTAAAAATTCAAAAATTGGCAAAATTTTAGAAATTTTACGCGATTTTTCAACAGAAATGTTAAAAATTCTAAAATATTCTTTTTTTTTTTGGAAAAAAACTGCTTTAAAAAATGCATTAAACCCCAAAAATCCACCCCTAATAATCGACTTCTTTTTTTTTTGGCTTGGCCCCTCCCGAAATGTTGCTCTAGCTAGGATACGGTCCTGAATCCCGGGTTTTTTTCAAAATTGACAAATCTTTGTTTTTGACCATTAGCCCACGTTTTCACCGGGATTTGATTAATTTTCCCCCCTTATAAAATCCCGGATTTTTGATGATTTCTCAATCCCGGTAATTAGGCTTAGGCCCCCCCCCGCCTCCCGCCTCCTTACGGTGGCACCAATGGCCGTCGATGAAGAGGCTGACGCTTCGCCCGCGGCGTCGCACTTTGGCCGCGTGCCAATTGCCGTCAGCAATTGTGCCCGACGAAATGTTGTGAGCCCAGTGAAGCGTCTGGCAATAAAAATATACCGGGAGCCTCCGTTTTTGAAAATATGTGTAGAAAACTTGATCATTTTCTACAAAAAAAACAAAAAATAATAATAACCATTTCCTCCCCGCTGGCGAACACCCAGTCAGCAAGCAGTCCACCGGCAACAGTGCCGCCCAGCACGGCTAACAGTAGACGACTCTCCGGCCGTTCCGCATGCCCGCTCAGCATGTCGAGCAGTACCTGCACAACAAGTGGTGGAACTTTTGAAATTTTAAACATAAAAATATATACTGTAGACTTAGCACATATTGTTGGCATTAGTTTATTTTTAAATTTTTGGTGTCCTTTTGCCATTGGAGCAATTCTAATCATTGCTGATCTGTGGACCAGAGACAACAGCAATGGTTCTGCTGGGGTCGCTGATCATCATTTTCAGTCATTTTATACCCGGATCAATATCAGATATTGTGTGATTAAAATTAAATTTAATGATGTTGATCCGCCGATTACGATCAAAGATCTAATGATCGATTGTCGATCAATCACCACCCATGAAACACACACTGATCAAGTCAGTCTCCAATTCTCAAAAATATTAATGATTCGTCATCATTTTTTGCTTTTGTTCAATAATGAGACTGGAGATCGGACTTGAGGATTGATCGAGATTTCGCTCGAGAATCTCGATAAATCTCGAAAAATTCGTCGATCGAGATTTGGATTGAGAATCTTGATCGGTCCGTAAAATGAGACGGACGGTTCGAAGGACGACAAATTTTCACTTTACGCACCAACTGGCCACTTCCGGTGCCGGCACTTGCGGTTGCGGACGCGGGCGACAGGCGGAGCGTCAGCGCAATGTCTTCCGCCTCGGAGTGCCAACCGCCGGCGGCGGACGACAGGCGGGCAGAAGCGGGGGCATAATGCGCAAGCGGAAATTGCACAAGACGAGGCTCTGCAAATTATTTAAAATTTAAATTTTTGTTAAAAAAAATATTCCAATTTCTAAATTTAAGATTGTTTAAAAATTCCAATTTCTAAATTTATGATTGTTTAAAAATTCCAATTTCTAAATTTATGATTGTTATTCCTATTAAAACATTTTAAGCGCCGTGATCTCTCTCTTCAGAAGGAAAATAATTTTTGTAGATTTTGCTTATAAATTTTTTTGTTTTAATTGATCATTTGCTTAAAAAAATGCCCAAATTTCTAAAAATCTCAAAAATCAATCAGCACAATCGCTCCAAAAAGCCCACAAAATAGCAGCAAATTTTCAAACAGACCCCAACAAAATGCGGCAAAAAATGCCGTAGTTTATGGGAGGAGGAGGGGGGCCGGTTGGTTTAACGCTCGAGGCGCTCATAATGTTTTAAAATTGTTATTAATCAAAAAACTAGGGTAGGACGGGACCGGGACTTTTGGAAAAACCGGGACCGGGACTAAATTTGGTCCCGGTCAAAAAAAACCGGGACTGCCGTGACAAAAACAAGAAAAAAAGATGCTTGGTAAAAAACCGGGACCATTATAAGGGGATTTTAAAGGAATTTTGGAAAACCGGGACCAAAATTTCAGTACCAAAATGGGAAAAATTGACCATTTCAGTACTAGGTCCCGGTCTCGGTCCCTTCCTACCCTACAAAAAACAAATTCGAATTTTGGACTAAAAAAATTTTGAAACAAAAATTGTGCCCCCACTGTGTGCACATGCAGGGCCCCGCATAGGCCGTGTTGGAGCAGTCGCATCTGTGCGTGTTGTGCACGTTGCGGCAAATGCCGCCATTTCGGCACGGATTGGTGCCGTGCGGCGATGTGCGAGCGCAAAAGTCGGCCGCAAATGAGAAGGGGCAGCCGGCAGAAAGTGCGGCGGCTAAAAAACAAAATGCCAAAAAGAAAAGGTGCCAAAATTGGTATGTTTGAAAAGCACTTTTTAATTATTATTATTATTAATATTATTTTAAAGTGATTTTAAACTAGGGTAGCGGCGCAGTTTTTGCGGGATCCCGCTTCGCAATCCCGCATTTTTTGCGTTTTTGTGATGAAAATTGGTCCAAAATTGTTAAATTTTTGAAAATTTCGCCAAGAAAAATGAACGGGAAACGGGAAAAAGACTAAAATAAAATTCAGGGAACGGGAATTTCAAAAAGTACGGGACGGGAATCCTCCTGTCTTTTTCCCGTTCCCGTTAAAAATCCCGTCCGGCAAAAAAGACGGGAACGGGAATCCCGTACTTTTCCCGCGGGAATCCCGTTCCCGCCGATCTCTAGAATAATGCCAGTTTATTCAAAATTAGCTTTGACATTTTGCCAAATTTGAGTTATAGTCAAAAACCTTTAAATTTTTCAAACCAAATTTTTTCAATATTAGGGGTAAGAAGGGAGCAGCAGAAGCAAGTTTGCAAAAATTGGTCACACGAAATATAGCTGTTAGCTTGGGTTACAAGCTTTCAAAAATCGAAAGAAATTTTTCAATGGTGGGGGATATAGTGTCTAACCATATGCTGTCTGCCGCATGGTTATTTTTTGAATTAGTGCTAAAATGGCATAAATTTTGGCGCATCGTTCATTTTTGTCTGCTGCTGGGCTTGACCCATAGTGTGTCTGGTGTATCCCGGGGTTTTTTTTTCCAAAAGTCCCGCTCCCGAACAACCCTAACCTAGTTTTAAAACTTTGGAATTGAACAGAAAAAAATAAATAACCCGCGCATTTGGGTCCAGAGTTACATACATATTTCAATCGATAGCTCTTTTGAAAGAATTCAATTCGAATGGCACGCCCTTTCCGTACCCCTAACCCGAATTCGAAAAAGCTTTCCAAGATCCGTTACCTAGAAAAAACGCAATATTTTGAACATTTTTGATGTATATACATATACTACATAAACCTGTTTCCTTAACAAGAAACTCATTTTTTCGTATTTTTTTTTGTTTACATCGAAATGTTTTAGTCTTACTTCATCGTAACCCTAAATAATTGGATTTTCTACAAAAAATGTCGGACAACGTCAGCGACGAAGAACAGCAACAGCAAATGAAGGAAATGTGAGTTTGTTTCTTAATGAATCTTCTTAATTAATCAAATCAAAAGCAATAAATCCCCAATTTTCAGTTCCATTTGTGCCGACGTTTGGCTCGAAGTCTTCTCCCTCGTTAGCCCATTTGAGCTTGGACATTTAATGGCGTTGATCAGTGATCGATTCGACGTTTTGGTGGACGAACACTTCAAATTGAGGAAATGGTCGCTGAGTTGGATGGAAATTCGTCGCGCAACTAATGGAAATGGCGCAGAAATTGTCAAAAAGAGCTCTGGTGAAGTTCTGCCAATTCCTCAACGACCGCTTCCAAACAAACTGATCGGATTTGAACACATTGAAATCAGGTCGCTTCTTTTGTAATTAAGTTTACAGATTTTTAAATGTTTTTGAACTTTCAGTTACGTCGACCAACCCGTCATCGAATTCCTGCAACGCATTCGTCGTCTTTTCGACTCTTCCGAAACCAATGTGTACATCGCAACCTTCTTTGATGATCAAAGCCGCAGCTTGGACATTATCTGTCAAAAGATTTGGCCGTTGTTCAACGACAACATTTGCTGCTTTTCTTTGGACGCCCTTCAATTGGACCGCTTGCGACAAATCTCTCCGACCATTCTTCACAACTGCGCAAAGCTCCGATCGATCGAATCCTTTGATCTTTTCCCCGAATTTCCGGCCGAAGACAACGCCGGCGCTTCTCCCAGCCAATCCGTGGCCAAATGGTTGCTCACTGCCCGTGAAGACGGTCTGCCGAAGACGCTTTGTTCTTGTGTTTATTCGGGAGGAATGGAAGAATTCAAAAGGGTAATTAATCTCTATTTTTATAATCAATTTGAGAGAGTTATTATTCCCTTCGTTTTTAGTCATTTGTCAACGCTTCTGGACCGGTCAATTTCATCGTCAGCTTTGAGATTGATCAGGAGGAGGAGGACGACGACTTTGGGCCATTCGAACTGGAGAACAAACGGACGGCGGAGCGATTGGCATTGCGACAAATGGACAACTTTTGGCTGTTGGTGCGTTGTCCTATTGGGCGAGAAGAGGACAAATGGGCCAAGTGGGAGGAGGAGGCAATTGACTTGGATTGGTGGGACTACCAGTGGAATTGCATCTCCATAGACTTCAAAGACAGGTACCTCGGCGACGGGTAAGGGAATGAAATTGTCTCAAAATTCGTCTCCTATCGTTAACCATTTTTTCTTATTTCAGGAAGGTTAAGGCAAAGACAGGACGCATGTGTCTGATCGCTTGAGCACGCATTGAAGTTGATGGACAGAGGACGTTTAATGGTGGAAATTTAAACAGAAAATCGGATTAATTGATTATAATTGTTGGGTTCACTCATTTGCTGTATTAATATTAGAATCTGCGTACATAATTTGTTGTATATTATACTTATCATAAAAATAAAAAATGTGACGGTGCTGATCACCGCGGATTTAGATCATTTCCATTTCCAAAAATGTCTGATCACTTTGAGCAAGCTTTTGGTCTGCCCAGCTGTCCGCCCACTTTGACAGTCCCAACGAAAATGATTTGTGATTGAAAGATGCTTCTTCCCAAATCCCCCCCCCCCCCCCCCTCACATTATGGCGGATCAAATGGACCTTAAAATTGCACATCCCATTCAAATCCTAATTTATTCTCGTTTGATCTGTGAGTTTTAGACGTGTCTTCTATTTTGAATATCAAATTAGCAATTATGACACATTTTTTGAAACCAAAATTTTGGACTCCAATAGTTCCGGTTCCCTGTTTTTCCAAAACTCCCGATCTCGTGTCACACTATTTTAAACCCAACACATTCAAGATTGTAGGTAGGGTTGGACAAAACCGGATATTATCCGGGCCCCCCGGATACCGGATAGCTCAAAAACACCCGGATATCCGCCCGGATACCGGGTATTTGGCTGGGATTGGTTCAAGACCCGGATAATTTTACCCAAAAAATTTCGCGAAAACACCCGGATAACGGTTCCAGATTAGCCGGTTTTGTCCAACCCTAGTTGTAGGAAAGCGCGGTTGAAAAAACAAAATGCCAAAAGGGTGCGCCAATGTTTGAAATTTTGTTGAGTTTTTTCCCCCCGTTTTATAACAACAAAATTAAGCAATTAATCTCACCGTCATCCCTCTCGTGCGCGTCCCGAATTTCTGACGAAAGTTTTGCTGCTCTGAACGCATTCGCAATTTGTGCGTTGATTCCGTTCACCCGGATGTTCTTCAGACAGCCCATAAAGCCAATGCGAAGTCCGATGGTCCACACCTTTTTTAAAAATTAAAATTTAATTTAAAAAACCATCTTAATTTAAAAATAAAATTGTTTTAATTAGGGTTGCTCCCCGAGCCCTCGGGCGAGAAAGGTCGGGGACAAAAACCCCGACTAAAAAAGTCGGGGTTCGGGGACGGAGAGCAACCCTAGTTTTAATGCTTGACGATTAAACAAATATATTTTAAACAATCCGGGCAGCTTAAATTATTTATCCAAAAAAATTAAACAACACAATTTGAATATTTTAAAAAAATTAAAATTCAATAAAAAAGCATAAAAATAAAATTGTTTTAATATCTAAAAAAATTAAATTGATTTTGTGCACCTACCTGTATTTCGAATCAATAAACAATTTGATAGTTACTGTATGTTAATATAAAACGTTTTACCGTAGACGGATACCGTTGTGCCGCCGCTTTGTCTTCTGTGCCATCCCCGTCCACCGTAAGCTGGATTACGGTAACCGCTTCAGGCAACTTTTTGCGTGCCAAAAACGCACTTCCCCATGGGACGGCACCCAAAAAGATCGGCTCCTCTGCAAACAAAAAAAAGGGAAAAAATAATAAACAAAAATTGTTTTTTTTTGGCAAAAAACACCACCGATGTTCAAATTTGCCGATCGGCCCGGACACGAAAAATCTGTGCGCAACGCGTCCACCGACAAAACCCCTAAAATTTTTAAAATAAAAAAGAAAAAAATGTTTTTGTTTTTAAATGTTGGCACGGCACCCCTTCGTCCACTTCGTTCCATCACAACGCTGTGCCAAAGTCCGTCATTCAGCGCCTTGGCAGAGGCCTGTAAAGAGTTTGAGCTCCAAAATTTGCACATCACAAAATGTGGCTGCTTACTACTAGAGAAAGGACTTGAGGACGACCGACCGAGATTCTCGATCGAGAATCTCGAAAAAATATCATCGATCGAGTTTGTTTGAGATCACTGAATCTCAAAACGGTAAACTTTTATCGATCGAGAATTTCTAAAAATCTCGAAAAAATATTATCGATAGAGATTTATTTGTTCGTGATAACTGAAAAATCACAAAAAAATCTTAATAATTTCGAATAATCTCGGTAAAATTGTATCAATCGAGAATCTTGAAAAAATCTCGTCGAGATTTAGCGAGATTTTGATCGAGAATCTCGATCGGTCCTTCCTTTCTCGACTGTTTACCTGCAGCCGAATGTGGCCCGACCCGAGGTTGATGACCATCGAAAATTTGGGAATTTTTTTTGAAAATTATTACCTACGCTAGGGTTCGCCCCCGCCCTTGGGGGCCTGGGCCTGGAATGTCCGGGCTCTGGACTCTGATCCAATGTTGATGCACCCGGTGTTCTGAAAATTCCGGTCCCGAAACGGTCCCAAATTTTCACACATTTGGTTCCGAACGGCTCCAAGCCTTCCGGCGCGGTTCCCGTTCTGTGGCATTTTTACTATTTTGGGGATTCCGCGTAACTGGTTCCCGCAACGGTCCGATCCAGCTTGAACCCGAACCGAGGTGTATAGGCTTTAACTTCAGTGGATATTATTAGAGCCAAGATTTAAATGGACTAAAAAACGCAAAATATTGGCTTAAATATGGATTAAAAACTCCGAAAAGTGCCAAAATATGGACTAAAAAGTTGCTTTTTAAAAATGAATGCTGTTTTTGAACTTCTCTCATGCTTACCTAAACGCAAAAAAACATGAAAATCTTGGCTTTAGCTATTATGTTTGGGCTTTTCGGGGGAAGTCGGGGACGAGCCCCCCGATTGATTTTCAAACGTTTTAAATTTTAAACCATCAAATGGCCGTCAATGAGTTCGAAGGCGAGATAATCACAGATGGTGAAGTTGGGGCAGTTTGTTTGGCCATGGTACAAAAGGAGGCCCTCGGGCAAAAGAGTGCGGAATTGAAATGCTATAAACAAAATGCCAATTAATTTAAATTTAAAATTTAAATTTTTTTTTGAATTTTTACCTAAGGTACCCCTTGAAGGCGAATTCCATGCTGGCAGTTTTGTAAAATTTTGCCCACTGTTGAAGGCGAACACTTCGGGCACTTGAGCATTTGGTGAGCACGAATAAGACAAATCGCCAAACGTTTGCACTGAAAAATTTTAAATTTAAAAAAACAAAAGTGTTGCCAAAAAATTTTTCACCATGCGATTGGCCAAAGCCTTGATCAGCCAGTGCGATAAGGTTGAGCTTGACAGGACCCGATTGGAAAAAGGCCTAAATACAGTTCACAAACTAACACCGGTTCTGATCGGGATCGTTTTGTGCAAAATAAAGTTTTAGCATTTTCTTAACTCTGATCCCGGACAATTTTCGAGATTAGATTGGGACAAATTGTTGAAAAAGCCAGTCCCGATAACTGGTACACCCAGTGTGTCAGATCGATTAGGCTCGATTAAAAGCCCTGATCACTCCCCATATGTCTACAGTTTCTTGATCACACATTTAGACTTTCGGATCGATTAGGCTCAATTCAAAGCCCTGATCACCCCCCATATGTCTACACTTTCTTGATCACACATTTAGACTTTCGGATCGATTAGGCTCGACTAAAAGGCCTGATCACCCCCCATATGTCTACACTTTCTTGATCACACATTTAGACTTTCGGATCGATTAGGCTCGACTAAAAGGCCTGATCACCCCCCTCCCCATATGTCTACACTTTCTTGATCACACATTTAGACTTTCGGATCGATTAGGCTCGACTAAAAGGCCTGATCACCCCCCTCCCCATATGTCTACACTTTCTTGATCACACATTTAGACTTTCGGATCGATTAGGCTCAATTCAAAGCTCTGATCACCCCCATATGTCTACGCTTTCTTGATCACATTTGATTGATCAGAAAGTGATCGAATCGATTGGATGGGGACCAAAGACCACCTTTTTAATGCATCCTCGGAATGGGAACAAATTGTCGGGCACCAATTTGTTGGCCAATTCGGACGGCGCGCCGCCCAGGAACAAAAATGCGTTGCCAAGGCGTGAAAGGGCAGCGAACTGTCGCACTTCCTGGTTGAAAAAGTCGTCGACGACTAAACGCATCTGAAAAATAAATTTGTTTTTTAATTTAAATTTTTCAACAATTTTTGTCACCGCAAAAAAAACTGAGGAATTGGTGGTAAAGAAGTGAAAAAAAATTGTGCGAAATTTGAAGGAAGCCGACAGCAAGAAATTAGAATACTTTTTGATTGTAAAAATCCCAAAAAAATGAATTAAAAAGGATATAATATTTCGATTTTTAATTATTATTTTGGTTAAAAAAAACTTCAAAAAGTTCAAAACATAAAAAGAACCAAAAAATGCAAAATGCCGAAGGTGAATGTGAAAGCAATGAGCTTCAAAATAGCACGGCACTCGAAACCAACCGAGAAAACGGCATTTTTCAGAGCAGTCTTGAGAAATATACAATTAAAAAGAATGATTTAAATTATGTACATTAATTATTATTTTTTAATTGTTAAGTAAATTGATTTTTGTTTTTAATTTTACAATTAATTAAATTTTTTAAATAACATTCATTTTGAAATATTTTAAAAATAAATTTTAAACTGTCAAAAAATTAATTCATTTACGATAATTTATAGAAAAAAATTTTATAAAAAAAGAGAATCTGTCGTTTTTAAAACTAATTAGGTATTATATAAAAATTACATTTAATTAAAACAAAAATTTTTAAAAATATCGTCTGTTTTTTTTAATTAAACAAGCGCCTCAACCAATTTGTTTTTTCCCGCACTAAATTCGCATTACCGTACTAAGCTCCCGCACCAGTGTTACAGAATGCCACAAATTGTCGTCCAAATGCACACGCCGCAGGGCACGGTCCTGCACGCGGAGCATGCGCTTCTCGCTTCCGGCAAGTTGGGAGCGTGCCAAGATCACGCCCTTCTCCAGGAACAGCTCCACGTGACTCTGATCAAAACATTTAAAAACACAAATAAAAATGTGATTAATAAAAAATACGGATTCAAGACAGCAACTAAATGACTGATAGGAAAATTAAAATATAAAAAAACTTAAACCATGTAATAAAAAATTAAATTGATATTAAATAATAGTAAAATTAGAATTTTTTTAAAATTCCAAAAAATAATAAACAAAACAAATAATGCTTTTAATAAAAAAATTAAAATTTAAAATGCTTATCTCAACCCAACATACCGATTAATTTAAAATTAAATCAAGCCAACTCAAGTAACAATGATCATAAAATTGCGAAATTTAAATTTTTTTTAAAAGTTAAAACATTCAATTGAATTAATATTCAAAAAAATCTTCTGCAAACATTTGGCTTCTATAAAAGCTGCTTGATTGTATTAAAATAATTATGCTAATAAAAATGATCAAAAAAGCTTTCCCCAATCACTCACCCGACCATCGCCGGCCAGCAGCAGCAACGAGTTGGAGAAGTTTGTGCGGAATGTGATGTTGAACACCTGGCGAAGACTCCACACCGCCTGCGGTTCGTCGGCCATCAACATCTCGCCGCTGTCGGCGTCGCCGTCGTCCAATGGCGGCGCTAAAAAAGCAAATAAAAATGATTTAAAACATTTAAATTTAAAAACATTTATTTAATGTTTTGTTTAATGTGCCTGAACGATCGCCGCCGGGCATGAACTGCTGCTGCTGCTGCTGCTGTGTTGTTGTTGCTGTTCGTCGCAGGTCGTAGCCCAACCATTCGTTACCAAAAAAGGACACCTCCGAGCTCGGCTTTTCTGAGAAGTAATTTATTTTCAAAGCAATTTTGGTAAAATTAATGCTTTTGCTTTTTCTTATATTAAAAGCATTTAAAGTGTTGTTGAAGTTTTATATTAAATTTGAATTAATGCTTTTTGCTTTTTCTTATAATAAAACTGTTTAAAGCTTTGTTGAAGTTTTACATTAAATTTGAAATCATATTTTTTAGTGCTTTTTCCTTATAAATTGATTTTCATCAGCTTTAAAGCCTAAAATATCAAAAAGCCAAAAAAACTGGCTGATTCATTTTGAGCAGTTGACATTTTGTCTTGACACGTACATTTTTTTATTTAAAACTATTAAATTGCACTGCTTTTAATTTTTTGTTTTGTCCAGCTTTTTGTTATTTATTTTAATTATTATGATTTAAATATATTAAACAAAAAGCCCACTGATTTCACAGCGTCTGCCCTCATATTCGCTGTCCGAACAGTCACAGCGCGCGCCGTTGTTGGCCGAATAACAGCGGCCATCGTTGTGACAGTAACCGGTGCCGTCGCCGCCGGCGGCGTGTGCCAATTTGGCCCGGCTGGCTAATGATGATGATGACGTCACCGGCTGGCAATAATCTTCGTCCGTCTTCCGCGTCCCAATTGAGTCCATCAGCTGGGCATTCGAAACACCTGAACAATGTGAATGGCATTTTTAGAGTAACAAAATTTTGAAATGTGAATGGCATTTTTAGAGTAACAAAATTTTGAAATGTGAATGGCATTTTTAGAGTAACAAAATTTTGAAATGTGAATGGCATTTTTAGAGTAACAAAATTTTGAAATGTGAATGGCATTTTTAGAGTAACAAATTTTGAAATGTGAATGGCATTTTTAGAGTAACAAAATTTTGAAATGTGAATGGCATTTTTAGAGTAACAAAATTTTGAAATGTGAATGGCATTTTTAGAGTAACAAAATTTTGAAATGTGAATGTTAATAAAATTTAAAAATCAAAAAATTAAATGTAAAAAAAAGCGTTGAATAATATTATAATTTAAATAATCTGAGAGTTTAAGTTATTACAAAAATATAAATTTAATTTATGAATAGTAATAGTAATTTTATGCTTTTTGACAAACGATAAATAAATAAATAAATAAAATATATTTTAAATCATTTTTGTCCAACCCTGCGGGAACAGTCCGTACACCAAATTGCGCAGTGCGCCCGCAAAGTGCTTAGAATGACGCCGAAGGGGCGAGCTTAGCTTCTCAATTTCCTTAAATTTTAAATAGTTTAAATCCATTTTAATTTTAAATTCAAAATTGACGCCCAATTTATTGCCTAAAAACAATTTTTTTCAATAAAATTACAAATTTTGACGCCTTTTTTGTTTTGTTTTTTGTTACTGCTGCCAAATCAACAAAATTGACACATTTACATATTCAATTCGCGGCAATCATTTTGTGTCACCAAAAAAAAATGCCGCCGGCGGCAACAAATTATTTTTTTTGTTTTATTTTGCCTCGGGCAAATTCCCTTGACGCCAAATTTGGCACTTTTTGCACAAAAATAATTTCTATGAATTCCCCCGAGCAATCTTTTGTCCAGTGAAAGAATTAGTACATAAATATATTTTTGGAATTGCCAAATTTCGATATTTATTGTAAGTAGTACACTAAATTATTAACTAAATAGGGTAATTAAAATTTAAACTAATCAAAAATAGGCACCCCGCCCCCTCCCCCCACAAACCTTTGGAATGCCACCGACAAAAAGGTCCGAATTTGTTCGAATGTTTCCCATCGCAAAAGTGCATTGGCCGAGCACTCGGAAGGCTTTTTCCTCGTCCAGTTGGACCCGCACGTTTTCCCAAGCCTTTAATTGATTGATTGATTGTTTTTAAATGTTCAAATTTTGCCCCGATTTTTAATTTTTTATTTTCTTGAAACAATTGTAGCGGAGACGGAATCTTCGAACCGGGGACGGGGACAGTCGGGGGATGGCAAATCGGGGATTTCCCCGGTTTTTGGGCTTAACCATTTTAGGGGCACACTTCGATTCAAACCGGGGACCGTCGGGGCCTGGCAAATCGGGGATTTCCCCTGGTTTTTGGGCTTAACCATTTTAGGGGCACACTTTGATTCAAACCGGGGACGGGGACCATCGGGGGATGGCAAATCGGGGATTTCCCCTGGTTTTTGGGCTTAACCATTTTAGAGTCACACTTTGATTCAAACCGGGGACGGGGACCGTCTGGGCCTGGCAAATCGGGGATTTTCCCCGGCTTCTAGGGGCCTGGCAAATCGGGGATTTCCCCGGTTTTTGGGCTTAACCATTTTAGGGGCACACTTCGATTCAAACCGGGGACCGTCGGGGCCTGGCAAATCGGGGATTTCCCCGGTTTTTGGGCTTAACCATTTTAGGGGCACACTTCGATTCAAACCGGGGACCGTCGGGGCCTGGCAAATCGGGGATTTCCCCGGTTTTTGGGCTTAACCATTTTAGGGGCACACTTCGATTCAAACCGGGGACCGTCGGGGCCTGGCAAATCGGGGATTTCCCCTGGTTTTTGGGCTTAACCATTTTAGGGGCACACTTTGATTCAAACCGGGGACGGGGACCATCGGGGGATGGCAAATCGGGGATTTCCCCGGTCTGGGTTCAGCCCTTTTAGGGGGGCACACTTCGATTGCTCAATTTATGGGACCTGAAAAAAGCTGAATCGGTGCCATTGTCCATCGTCCACTCGCGGGGCATTCAAAAATGCGATGTGAATGACCGGACGGCGTTCTGGCAACTCCAATTGCTGCTCGCCAAGGCGAAATTCGACCTGTAGATGGCCATCAAGCAATGAAATGGTGAAAAAGTTGTGCTGGACAGCGCCTGGGGGGGGGGGGAAATATTTTCAAATTAATTTTCTTCAAAGTTGACTTTATTTCACAAATATTTAATTAAATTATTTAAAATATATTTTATATATTTAAACGCACTGTCATCCGTGTACAGCAATAAAGCATTGGACATTCGCGTTTTGAACTCAAAGCTAAGCTCATTTTCGAATGTTTGTGCCCATTTAGGGTACCTGAAAATGCAAAAAAAAAATTTTTTACGAAATTTAAAAAACATTAAAAAAACCCGAACCTGGCAAATGAATCGGGAGAACCGGAGAGGATAAGGGCACGGCACATTTGGCTTCCAATTACAATTATAACAATAATAATAATAGCAAATTTTAGGCTCAGAAGCATGGGCATGTGCTGAAAAAACAATGTTTTCGCATTATGAAATTGAATGTGCCAATTCATTTCCGGCACAAAGCACCAAAATAAGAAAATAAATTTAATAAAAATTTGGAAAAGGATGATCGTGCCAAAACGGCCGGCGCCAACTGTCTAGATCCGTAAATTCTGACTATTTACTTGGAATTTTCACCAATAAAACATTTATTAATAAAGAATAGAGCAAGGACTAGGACCGATCGAGATTTCGATCTCGAATCTCGACGAGAATCTCGATCGTCTTCGCTCTAATAAAGATTATTCAAAGACAACTTTGTTTTGAAACAAAAAATAATAATAAGCCCAGGTTCGGTAAATTGGGACCCTTTAAATAATTGATTAAATAATATCAACTTAGGTATGTTCATTTGTCTAGGTAAATCATAAACTAGAGCCCGGTCGAGACCGAGATCTCGAAAAATCTCGTCTCGAATAAAACTGAGTTTTCGAAATTTTTCGAGATCCGATTATTTTTTCGAAAATCTCGTCTCGAGTCTCGCTCAAAGCTCAAGTCCGGGCTCTATCATAAACTCTATTTTGCTTGATCTCGCGAATTTAGATCAAACATGCAAATAGCTGATCAAAATCTTAATTTGGGTAATAAAATGTCTCTTCTACTTTTTTGCACTGAATTTATCATTTTGACATCGATATTTGTTGAGTCGTATTATCGTTGCTTAAAAAAGGTAAAAACAGAATTTTGGGGTTTGTTGACAGATTTTTTGAATGGTTTTTAAACAAAAAATCAAAATTTTTGGATTTTATATAAATAAAAAACGCATAATTTCCGATTTCATTCCATGCACAGAGCAGCAGAGCACCCCCACCCACCAAACAATGTTCCAAAAGTAGCAAAGTTTTGAAGTACTTGTTGAGGGGGGGGGGGGGGGGGGGGCAAGGGAATGGGACTGAATTATTCATCCCGCCAAAACGGCCTCGGGGCTTTTGCCTCAAAGACTTTGAGAGAGGATTTTGACTAAGCATTTTGGCTGACGAATGGGTTTTGCCGCCGCGAGGCAAAAGCCCCTCGGGGGATTTCGGGGCCGGGGGGCGGGGGGGGGCGGATGATGGCGGGCCGAATGGGTTGCTTGCTGGCTACTGGTGTGGTAACCATGCGGATGATGGGCGCACGACAAGCAAACGAAAAGAGTAAACCCCCGCGGGTTGGCTAAAAACGAGAATTTTTTTTCAAGAATCTTCCCCTGAGGCAACAAAAAATAAAATAAAAAATTTTTCCAAAATAAACATTGAAATATTTATTTTTTATTTTTTGTGCCGCTTAGTTTGGTAAAATTTTTTGTTTGTTAAGGAAGGCAAAAATGTTCTATATGATTGCCGAAGCCTGTCAAGAGATGCGTAAACATTTTGATTCTAAAAATTTTGAGGACAAAACTGAAATTTACAAAAATAGAAATATTAAAAAATGTTTTAGAAATTTTTTTCTGAATTTAATAAAAAATTGTTCCTAAAATTGTCATGGTAATAAACAAATTCCCTATAAATGTTTGTTCTCATCTCTTAAGCCTTTTTGTAGTCAATTTTTCCGCCTAATTTTTTTCCGGTATAAATACAAATTTTGAGTTGCCAAAACGATAAAAACATATCTAATTTTAATACCTATTATATTTTAATTGAAAATTTTTGCCAAAAAAATATTCGATTAATTAATAAAAATGATTCGGCTTCTTAAAAAAAATTTACAGAAAATTATTTGAATGATAAAAGTCGAGTATTTGAAAGTTAAGACAACACATTTTTGAAAAT
This sequence comes from Globodera pallida, assembly GCA_020449905.1. NCBI lineage: Eukaryota > Metazoa > Nematoda > Chromadorea > Rhabditida > Heteroderidae > Globodera > Globodera pallida. The sequence goes on from JAIXHY010000011.1 coordinate 1,893,803, forward strand.
TAAATTTCCATATTTTATTTGCAAAAAATAAAAAATGAAGAATTTCTTAAAAATTTTATTTTTATTTTACAAAATTGGTTTGCTTATATCTGAGAACAAATTTGGGAGGGGGGATAAATGCGCCGCGCCATACGTGCCGTGCCGGTGCCGATGAGAGGGCCACTGACTGCTCCAGCCCCCCCCCCCCGTTTTTGGGAGTCAATTGCCGCGGCATCGCCGCGTGGGAATTTCATCGACCCCTCCGGGCGAAAAGACGGCACCGGGGGGGGGGGGGGGCTGATTTCTTCGGTTCCCGCCGTCAACCTGCTGGCTGGGGCCATATATTGGTGTATCAATTTTCGCGGTTTGTTATGAACGCATTTTGCCATTCACCCCAAAATATTTGGAAAAAAATCGTTTTTAAAGTTCCAAGTAGGGTTCCTCCCCGTCCCCGACTTTTTTTACCCGGGGTTTTCGTCCCCGACTTTTTTTTAATTTTTTGGGGTTTCTGCTGGGAAAAACCCCCGACCCCGACTTTTTTAGTCGGGGACGAAAACCCCGACTTTTCCCGCCCCTGATAGTGAGGGGCCGGGTAGGAACCCTAGTTCAAAGTAAGAAAAGGTCACATTTTTTCTCAGAAAATTTTTTTTATGCCTCACTATCAGGCAACGATTTGGTCTTAGGCTTGTTTTAAGCTTTTTCTGCTCAAAATTTTCTTCTTTTTTTTTGTTCATTAGCCAAGCAATTTTTAAATGCTTTTTTAATGGGCTTATTTTTATGGACAAAATTTTTTAGGAATTTTTTCTGTGCCGCGGGGGCACAACCAATGTTTGCCTGGTTGCCTGGAGCAGCAGCCGCCAAACGGAAGGAGGATTTTCCGGCGGATTTTCCGTTTGCCAAAGCGGGGGGGGGGCCGGATGGACTGATTGGCAATGCCAAAATCCCCCGAGGGGCTGTGCCAAAATTTTGTAGCAAAAATTCATCGTATAAATGACTGAGTCGGCACAAATTGGATAAGCAAACATTGTGGTGGATGGATGGATGGATGGAAGCTGGAATTATTATTGCAAAAATGTTGTTTAAATTTTGCAGAAAGTGCACTTTTTATGTCTAAAAAATGATTGAAATTTAAATAAAAGTCGCCCAATACAAAAGTTCAATAATTGAAAATTAAAATTGTTTTAAAAAAGGTCGCAAATATTAAAAAAGAGTCAAAAGATTACATTATAATAAATTGTGCAATGTTCTGTAAAGTTAAATAAATATATATTTTTTTAATATTATTTGATAAATTTAAGTGCGTATTTTAATATTAAATAAAAGAACAAAATATTAAATTAAAAATGCCCAAAATTAATAATATGCGGATTCTTAAAAGTATAAATATATTTTTTTACCAGAACCACCCCCCCCCCCAAAAAAAAGGCTATTTTACACATTGAAAATCACTTTAAAACAAAAATAAAGAGTAGTAAAAGATTCCAAAAAAAATGCATTTATTAAAATAATTTCAAAATAAACAATTTCCATTTAAATACATTTTCTGATGCTTAAAGTTGCCTGCCTTTGTGTGTTTGTTAAACATTGCTGATACGCAAAGACACAACTGTCCGTCCGTCCCATTGGCCCACCCCCCAAAAGCACTCATTTGTCAGAAGAAAAAAAATATTCGCCCGGGGGGAGAGGGGGGGGGGGGGGGGTAAACGCTGAGGAGGGCATTTGGTGCCGATGATGGAGGAGCAAAGCAAAGCAATGAATGCCGCCCGCCCCCTTCGGGCGCCCGACCCTTCAACTCCCCTCGGGGGATGTCTACACTTTTCAGTGAAGTGGCGCCAAAAAATTAACATAAATCTCCCCCCCCCCCGTACAGCTTGCCCCCCCGCCCCCGCTACCATTCATTTGGCGGTACTAAAAAAGTGCGTTTCCCATTTGAAATTCGAGTCAAGAATTGCTTTTTAAAGCACAAAACGAAGAACGGACTCAAACTGCTGGCGTAGAATTGGGCCAATTATGTGGGGGTTTTGGTTTTAGGGTACTTTCCGGACCTCATCCCTAAATTTCGTGTTCAGCGGCTGCAAATATGTCGGATTTGCCCATCTAATTTACATTTTAATTTTTGCGAAATAATTTGACGAATCGCTGACAAATAATTATTTTAGTGAAGTGAAATTGCATTTGAAATCACTTTTTTTGTTCCGTGTTTGGCGCAGTGGGTTTGAGCTCAACTCACAAATAACGTCTTCTTAAAGGTTGCCCACGGAGTTCGGCTCCGCCATTATGCGATCACTTTTTCACATTTATTATTAATTTTTAAATTAATGTAAAAATCATCCTCAAGCAACGGATTCGAACTCAATCTCTAGCATTAAAAATTTTATATGCTCTAGATACATGAGACCAAATTTTGTTTTAAATTGTTTTGCAAAAACGAATTAAAATAAAACACTACACTAAAAGGTTATGGGGCCTTCTCATATGAGCTACCTAACTGCTGCCATCTAGTCTACAATTTTTTTGAAAGCCTGAATTCCGGGACATTTTTTGGCATCCGGTTATATCCCTGATATGGTATTGTATTTATTACACATTTGTCAACAAAAGCATTTTTTTTCCTTTTTTTTGATCGGACATTCTTTTACAAATTTTCTGTTTTGAAAAGCGCTTTTTAAATGACTTCGATAGGGCGCTTCCGTTATTCCAATTCACGCCGAATCTATAAACAAAGAGAGTTGTGAAACATTTATGGAAAAATAAATATAGAAATATTATATATTAAAGCGCAAACACCTAAATTTTTTTTATTTTTTTCCAAAAAAAAACATTTGTTTTTTATCGTTCGAACCAAAATTTCTTGTACTTCTTCTCCTCTGTTTTCTGCTCCCTCTCCAATTGGTCAATTGTCTTGGAGCCGGGATGGTCCTCGTACTCCCCGCCATACTTTGGATAATCGCCGGAGGCAAAACTCTGCTTTTTGTCCATGTCCGCCGCCCCGACGCCTTTCGATTCAATTTTTGGTGCCCGTTTCTCCGTCTCCTCATTCTGCGCCAATTGCGCCTAAAAAAAAGGGGGAAAAATTACGGTAATACTCAGTAAAGCTGGGGCAGTCCACCTTTTACACAAAAAAATCATAAAAAATTCCTTGAAAAGTCGTATAGAAAGTGGATTTATTTAATACAATTGTTCAAATAAGGGTCATCGGTGTTCAAAAAGAGTTCAAAATGAAGGTCAAATTCGGGTTCTACGCCCTGGAAACCAGTTGATCTACCTTTTTACGATCTTTCAAAGAAGTTTTTATTTATTTTTAAATCAAAAAGAAATAAATGTTTTCCTTGAAAATCGTATAGCAAGTGAATTTTTTGAAAAAAGTGTTCGAACACGGGTCCGGGATTTGAAAGAGGTCAAAAAATGAATTCAACTTCGGACTTAGGCCGTGGAAACAAGTTGAGGCACCTTTTTACGACAGTTCAAAGAAGTTTTTTTGTTCAGTTTTAAAACCAAAAATGATTAACGGCTCAAAAACAAAACAGAAACAAACAAAAATTAACGGGGTTTTTTGTTGCGGAGTTTGGTTCATCCCCCGCCCCCCTCCACGCCCACCTGCTGTTTGAGCACGTTCAATCGAATTTCCTCTTCAGACGGCGGAAATCGTCTGGCCATGCTGAGCCAAGCAAGCCATTCCACTGGTGGCGGAGTCGGCTCTCCAACCCCGGAAGGAGCATCAAAGCCTCTTAAACGATGTAATAACAAATGTGTTAATTCATTTGAGACGTTGATTTTATAAACTCAAATTCGAGCAGTTCAGGGGAGGCGAGGACGGGAGAATTCAAACATTTAATCAAAAATAAATCCATTTTTAAGGCCAAAATTGTTTTTTTTTGAAAAGTTTTGAATTTCGACCAAAATGTTCAAATATTCCGGTCCAGATGGTAAAATAGAGGTTGATAACTCCCCCGAAAACGCCCATAAAATCTTAATGAAGGCTATTCTAAAACAATTATAAAATTATGGAAAACTTGACCCAAATTTAGGGATACAAACTTAACTAGAGTACCCCAAAACCATTAATGTCTTAAAATATGTTGAGACAATTTGAAAATAAAAGGTAAAAATGCGATTTCTAACTAAATTATCAGCAAAAAAGACGGGGACTTTTTCGATTTTAGGAACTAAAGTGTCGTGTTTTCGTGTCTTCAACACATTCAGGGACTTTCTTACGATTTTCAAAACGCAAAAGTCCGAAGAATTCAAAGAAATTTCTTGATGATGTGTAAGAACAAATTCATTGACACAAAATGGTCAAAGGCTAAAGCTTTACACTTTCAATGCCCGTTAAAAGTGCCGTTCCCCCCTCCCCCCAATTTCAAACCTTTGAACATTGCCTCGTCGTTGGCCCTGCAAATATTCGTAGAAGCGATTGCCCGCGCTGTCTTCGCCAACAAAATGCTTTTTAGGGGCGCGCGAGAAAGACGCCCAAAACTCTTGCCACATCACAATCCATGGGCCCGATCTTGTCGCCGGTGGCGGTTTGAACATCGTAAATATGTAGGTAATTTACAAAAGCAAATTCTAGAAATTAAATTAATGAAATCGACCGACATAAAAACAGTGAACACGAATGAAAAAAATGCGCAGTTAAGAAAGAATCGGATCAGTGGCAGCCGATCTCGGCGACGAAAGGCGCAGTTGGGAAATGTTATACAGCAAAATAAAAAATCATTAAAATCGCACAACCCAAGCCGAACATGGACGTTGTCAAGACGTGCATGAACCGCATCCCCCCCAACACGTACAGCACAGTTACCAGAAAAAAAAATTTCGGGAGAAAGGGGGGGCAGTCGGTAGAAGAAGTACGGTTCGATGTCCGGCCAACCTCCCACTCAATTCGGATTTCTGTTTTAACTTATTTTCACATAAGACAGAACGCCAGACTTATTTGTTACAAACAATTTTTTCAAACATTGCTTCCAACTTTTTTGTTGTTAAGTTTTACCGCGCACGTATTACTGTGCAATTAGTATTGCCATTTGTTGATGTACTGTTGTGCACGATTGTATATGGACAAAAGTGATTTAAAATAAAGTTTTGCACGAATAGATTTAGCGTCATTTAATTCAATTAATCCTTGTTGTGATAAACGAAACACTTGATACAAAAATCGGATAATATACGGCAAGAGAAAATTCGGGATATGCATAAATGAGCAAAAATCACAACACTTACATATTCAACAGTAATGGAAATGAATGGTGTAAAAGTGAATATTTTGATATGTCGCATGCCATATACTATTCTATTCAAAACATGAAGACAAAGAAAGAAAAAATGTGCACAAGTTTTGAAGCAAATGTGTACAGCAGAACAAGGGCCCAGCACCGTATACCGTTTCCAATCGTATTGGTCTCAAATGTCATACTGTAAATGTTGTGGGTCCAAGAATGTTTGGAGTATGTGGTCAGCAGCAGGGTCAGTGGACAATCGGATTTTTTTTCTGAAATTATAATTGCGGATGAGCCGATGTCCAAAAAAAAATTGCGTTGTGATCTGACGACTGACTGATCATGTCCATTATTTAATATTTATTAATATTCGAGCATTTTGATCAGCACATGCTCAATCAATCACTCGATGGTCTCTCTGGATCACCTGTTATCAGCAAGGAGGAGACGCGGCACAAACACTACACGTACAATTTAAACAAGTTGCTGCTCACTCAAGCCTGCAGCATTGGCTTCAAATTCTCGCAAATCTGAAATGTAATGCAATGTGTGTTCGTGTTAGGCATTTTTATTTGTCTTAAATATTAATTTGTCTAAAACAACAAAAAAATCTAGGGCTTTTCAAAAAATTATTTTTAAAATGGCATTTATTTAATTTGAAAAAAAAATGCATGCCTTGAATTCGCACCCGGTGGCCCGAACAACGTCTTCCACCGAGAACGTTTCGTACACCTCCACCAATGTCAGACCGTCCGTTGGATGCACATCAAAAACAGCCTATGCACGCAAAAGAAATTTTTAAAAAAATGTTTTTTTGAATTATAGAAACCATTTCAGTGATGAAAAAAGAAATTTTGAAAAAAAATGTTTTTTTTTGTTGAAAATTTTAGAAACCATTTCGGTGATGATACGGCACACAACGCCCGTGCCGGTCAGTGGAAGTGTGCAGTTGTCCAAAATTTTTGGCTTTCCGCCCTTGGCGCAGTGCTTAAAGGAAAAAATGTTTTTAAAAGAGTTTTTGTCAATTAAATTGCAAAAGTTTCAACCTAAATTTCATTAAATCGCTGGGATTTTTTTGGGAAATCCCAATCCAGAATACCAAAAGGTCCATGAAAACGTCCACCAAGTTGGGGGCACCTCCCAAAGTTTCAGTATTTTTTCTAGGAATTTCAATAGACTTCAGGGCTTGAAAATTTTTAGGCTTAGGCTTAAAAAACGTGACAATTTTGAAACGATTACACTAAAAACCCCCGAGGGTGTTTTCAAAATTTCTCGAGGAGAGGGCTCGTTACAGGACACTCTCCCCGTCAAATAGTGCTATAATATTTTATCAAAAAGAGAAGGATGAAGAACACATCTTTTCATTCAAGGTTTAAACCAAATGAAAATCCAAATTTATCTATAATATCAAAAAATAACAAAAAATAAATTATAAAACCTAACCTAAAAATTTGTTTAAAAAAATACGTTTTGGTCCCTAATAGCCATTTGGAATCATTATTATATTGATTATCCACTACCAGATTATCGATTATATTTTCAACGCCTTTTTTCTCGCCAAGGCTAATTAGGCAATTCTACTAATTGAAAGAATGCCGGACATATTTATAGAATATTCCACCCAATTAGTGTGTACACCTCCATTGTGACCACAACGCGGGAGCCGGGCGCGCTGACCAAATCCATCGCACCGCCCATTCCTTTCACCATTTTGCCCTAAAAAATGGGGGAAAAAATTCGAATTAAAAAAAATAAAACAAAATTAAATTAAACATGCCGGAATCATCCAGTTGGCCAAGTCGCCGTGTTTGGACACCTGAAGACCGCCCAACAGTGTCAAATCGATGTGTCCACTGAAAATTTTTGACATTAAGCGAAGAAAATATTAAAATATAAACATTTTTTTGTTGTTTATTTTGCAATACAAAAACAACAAAAAGCCCCCACCCCCGGATCATGCCAAACGATTCGTCAGAGCCAAAGGTGGCGGCACCCGGCAAAAATGTGATGGACTCCTTGCCGGCATTGATCCGGTCCGGGTCCTCCTCGCCGGGGAACGGATAGGGACCCTAAAAAAATCAAGAAATATTATTATAAAAAGAAAAATCAATGTCTCTGTTTGACAAATACAGAAGAGGCTTTTGAATACAATCGCAAAATGTGTAAATTATAAAATTTGGAGAAAATATCGTTCGTATTTAAATTGGCAAAAATCTGATTTTTTTTTTTTGTTGAAATTTCGTATGTTTGCCAACCAACCACGCCGAGGATGCCGTTCTCGGACTGCAGATGCACACGAATGTCGTCGCGCAAATAGTTTGGGCACAGCGTTGGGATGCCAATGCCGAGATTGACTGCAAATTTGCGCCTTTTTATATTGCTTTTAGTGTTTAGTTCAAGACATAAAATTTTTGTTCACATTCTTTCCCTCCAAACTCTCCCACCAATTTTGCATGTCTGTCCTTTGTCCGATCGATCGGTGAAGGGGAGGGGGAGAACGGGCGGGGGTGGCCAATCGATCCGATCACTTACAGTCTCCAACCATCCGATCGACACTTACAGTCTCCCACCAATTTGTTTGTCCGATCGATCGGTGAGGGGGAGGGGGGGGGGGTGGCCAATCGATCCGATCACTTACAGTCTCCAACCATCCGATCGACACTTACAGTCTCCCACCAATTTGTTTGTCCGATCGATCGGTTGAGGGGGAGGGGACGCTGGCTCAATCGATCCGATCACTTACCGTACATGCCGTCCCGGAACTCAAGTGCCGCGCGTCGGGCAATCACTTCGCGCGCCTTGCCCTCGTCCTCGGCTGCATCAACGACGGCGGCATGCGTTTTGTTGTCACTTTCGTCTTGTGCCGGTCGGCAACGGTGGACGAGCCGTTCAATCTGCTTCCGGTAGTTGTGCCCGAGCACAATGCGATGTGCGTAAATGGACGACACGTGCACCTGATCAGTTAGTGTTTGGGTGTGTGTGATCAAAAAAAAACAAAAATTTGATCATCCTCCAGTGATCTGGATTTATCAATAAAAAATTGTAAGAAAAAAAAGAATTTCACAACAACAACAACAACAACAACAACAACAACAACAACAAAAATTGTTTGAAAGCGTCCAGTGAGTCTGATAAAATTATCTAACACATTTAAAAATTAAGATAATATACGTTTAAAAAAAAGACATTCAATCAAAAACCTTGAATTTGCTAGAAATGTTGAGAAAATTGATCAATTTTTTATAAAATAGAAAAATTTAAAAAATAAAAACACCTGCTCAGGTGGAATTTCGCCGACTTCCACCAACTGTTCAACCTTCAACAATGGACGTGTTTGATGCCTTACACATCGGAATGTTGAAATTGGCTGCCGTTCCACTAAAAAAAGTTGTTTTTTGGGTTTTTTTCAAAAAATGTAAGAAAATTTTACCGAAAAACCAAATTTCCCAGCCGGTCTGCCTTCCAGGCCTTTATCAACGAGAAATCGCCGCGAATGGCATGCTCAAGCACAAAATGGGTGCCGTTGAAATCGCGAGTCTTAAAACCAAACAATTTTTTTAGACAAAGCGGCGACAAAATTTCAAGAATTTGGCATTTTTTTCGACTGAAATTTCAATGATTTTCGAAGCCAAGCCAGCAAACAACTAATAATTTTATGTCAAATTATTGCACATTCTACGTCCAGTTTTTGCATAAATTCATTGTTCCTTTGTTTTTTATTGGAAAAAATCTCCAAAATTGCCAAATTAACCGTACAAACTTCTTTGGCCCCGCTGGCCATCTCCACCTTTCCGCCCCCGCCGGCGGTGTATTTGATCGGCGTGCCTCCCTGTTGGATGAGCGTGCCGTAACCGGTCGGTGTGTAGAAGGCCGGAATGCCGGCGCCGCCGGCACGAATGCGTTCGGCGAGGGTTCCTGAAATTTTTGTTATCATTTAAAAATGTTTTTTTGAAAGCAATTTGTAAGCTAATTCCAAATTCTAAGAGAATGTTTGTTTTCATTTAGTTTTAACCTTCCAGGTGTTGTTCTTACATATATTTATCTCCCAAAAATTTGATTTTATTAATTTTTTCATCATTTTAATGTGTTGTTGTACACCATTTTCTTAAATGTTTGTTGGTTCAAATCATGATTTATGAATTTTGTTTGTGGCCGGTTTGTTTTGAATGAACATTGTAAGTCCTGCACAAACAGTTGAAACCTTGTGGTGTGAACTCCAACTCCAGCTCGCCGGCCAAATATTGTCGTGCAAATTCGGCATTTTCGCCCACGTAAGACGAGACCATCTTGCGCACCTTTACAATCGTTTTTTGACTGATTATCAATGTTTTGTTCAATCTCATAAGACAATCACTCAAGACTCTTGGTTATTTTATTCAAATTTTTTTTAAATATTTGGGAGGTCATTGGCCCTCTAGTAACAAATCTCAGTGTTTTCTTCGATTTCGAAAGACCATTTGACCTGACCCTTGGCTTAATTTGAATTATTTTTTTTGACGTAGGGGGCAGTTGCCTCCCTTGGGTTTTGTCGGCCTGTCAAACTCCAGCACCTGGCCATTGCGCAAAAGAATTCCAAGTCCACTACCGTCCACGCCCGCGTTGTTGCTCACGCAGGTCAACGCGCGCACTCCGCTCGCCGCCTAGCGCATCGATCAGATGCTCGGGGATGCCACAGAGGCCAAAACCTAAAACTTTGGGCGTTTTTCGTTGTTTTTTCTTGTTGGTAATGAACAATTTTTGCATGCAACGGTTCAACAACAACACGAACCGCCAACCAGAAGTGTAGAACCGTCGGGAATGTCCCGAACAGCTTCGGAGGCACTGCCAAAAATCTCTGCATTCTTTCTGCTACTTGTCGAAAACGGTTGATGCAGTTTGGCGAGCAGGATTTGCACAAAGAATCAGCTTCTACAAAAAACAAATGCAAAAAACAGACAGTCCTCTAGTTTTCCAACTAACCGATCGATGGAGCAAAAATATTGACGAATTGGAATATCGAAGCATAGCTTTGATTTAATATCACAGATTTAAAAGCGAACGACAAGCTGATAAAAATTTCAAATTGTGCACTTTAATTCGACAACTTTATGACAATTTTGAAATTCTCAATATTCCGTCGGCAAACTTTTTATTGGTCAAATTCAAAAAAATATGAAAATAATAAATATAAGCCGCTTGCGTTCATTTGAAACTTGTGGCCCTAAAGAGGGCCGTTTGGGATAAATTTTAGGTTGCGATCACTTCTCCTCCGCCTCGCTCAAGTCGCGTTCGCCACGGATGCGCCGTGCCAATTGGATGTCTAAAATGGAAAGGAAAATGTCAAAAATGATGATTCAAAATTCGTCTTCTCGCTCACCTTTCGGCATAATGGTCACTCGCTTCGCGTGGATGGCGCACAAGTTGGTGTCTTCGAAAAGCCCAACCAAGTACGCCTCGCTGGCCTCCTGCAGTGCAAGCACCGCACTCGACTGGAAGCGCAGATCGGTCTTGAAATCTTGCGCAATCTCGCGGACGAGTCGTTGGAAGGGCAGTTTGCGGATGAGCAGCTCGGTGGACTTCTGGTAACGCCGAATTTCACGAAGCGCAACCGTTCCTTAACACAAAAAAATATTGTAAAAATTATGTTTAGAAAATAGGTAATCTTAATTTTTCATAATTTGTATTAAAATTCGATTGTCAAATTTACCGGGACGGTAACGATGCGGCTTCTTGACTCCGCCGGTGGCCGGGGCCGACTTGCGGGCTGCCTTCGTCGCGAGTTGTTTTCGCGGGGCCTTTCCTCCGGTGGACTTGCGGGCCGTTTGCTTCGTGCGAGCCATTGAATAGAGAGATGTTGTTTGAGTGTTTGAAGAGAGAAATTGAAAGCAGAAATGAAAGAAGTGAGAAGAATGAATGAAAATGGCTTCATTTAAGGGGGGAATGGAGGGGGAAAGCGAATACGAAGCGACGCCGTTTTGAAATTCAAATCAAATTTTAGCGCGCTTCGCGAATGTTCCAATGAAGCCACGCCCATACCAAAATTAGCTATTTAATTGCGCTTGTTTTTCTCGATCTCTTCACAGTATTCGTGCTGACAAAACATTTCCTCAATTTCTATTTGCGCTCATTCACTTTCAACGACAACAAAATGTCCGGACGCGGAAAGGGTGGAAAAGCGAAAACCGGCGGCAAGGCGAAGTCCCGCTCTTCCCGGGCCGGACTTCAATTCCCGGTCGGTCGTCTGCATCCGTCTGCTGCGCAAAGGTAAGCAAAAGGAATTCAAATTTGGCATTTATTTTTTTGGATTGGCCTTCGGGCAAAATTACTTTTTTTCAGCAAAATCATTCAATTTTTGTTTCAGTTAATGCTTTTCACTTCAATTTCAGGCCACTACGCCGAGCGTGTGGGGGCCGGCGCGCCCGTCTATCTGGCGGCGGTGTTGGAATACCTGGCAGCGGAAGTGCTCGAGCTGGCCGGCAACGCTTCGCGGGACAACAAGAAGTCGCGGATCAACCCGCGCCATTTGCAACTGGCAGTGCGCAACGATGAGGAGCTGAACAAGGTCGGAGCAATGCTGATTGTTTTAAGGACGAGAATTTACTGAAATGTCCCCAAATTTCAGCTTCTCTCGGGCGTCACCATTGCACAGGGCGGTGTGCTGCCGAACATCCAGGCAGTCCTCCTGCCCAAGAAGACCCAGGGCGAGAGTCAATGAGCGAGAAAGGACGGAACACCAACAACTAACCCAAACGGCCCTCTTTAGGGCCACAAGTTTCAAATGAACGCAAGCGGCTTATATGTATTCATTCTCGTCATTTTTTTATGTTTGACCAATAAAACATTGCCGATGAAATATTGAGAATTTAAAAATTGTCATAAAGTTGCTCAATGAAAAGTGCAAAATTTGAAATTTTTATCAGCTTTTCGTTCACTTTTTAAACTGGAATATTAAATCAAAGCTATGCTTCGACATTCCAATTCGTCAATATTTTTGCTCCATCGATCGGTTAGTTGGAAAACTAGAGGACTGTCTGTTTTTAGCATTTGTTTTTTGTAGAAGCTGATTCTTTGTGCAAATCCTGCTCGCCAAACTGCACCACTGTTTTCGACAAGTAGCAGAAAGAATGCAAAGATTTTTGGTAGTGCCTCTGAAGCTGTTCGGGACATTCCCGACGGGTCTACACTTCTGTGTCCCCTACTTGAAAGAAAATTTGATTGAAAATTACCTAATGGTCTAATCGTCTTTTGAAATTGAAGAAAACTTGCACATGTTACTAGAAGGCAATGACCCACCACCCATTTTTTGTGGGGTTAATTCGATTCGTAATTCGATAAAGGGTTTTCATATTTGTGTTTACTGACCTAATTAAATATCATTCAAAACCGAATTCTCAGAGGTAAAGAAAGACATGTCCAAATTGACCACCGTCGAACCTAGCACCCATTCAACAGTAAATGGTGAGACGAAAAATGGCGGGACAAACGGCGTAGCTTCCCTCTCACCCTTTCATTATTTTGCGAGGTCTTCCCCAACAACAAAAAACGGGCGTTGTCCCATTCGAAATTAACCAGTGGGAAAAATCGACTTCAGTGCAACCCTCAAGCCAGCAAATTCGGTCCGTACGACACACAAACCTATATTTTTAGAGACTGACTGGGTTAATAATTTAACGAAGTTAATAAAACACAAATTTATCAGATTAATTCAAAATAATTGCGAGTCGCCTCCGGTGGCCCTGCCGTCTTCAACTGCTCTGCAATTATACTTTGGGGATTGAAAAGATTGTAATGATATGCCTATTTGGAAATTGGCCAAACACGTGAACAAAAATTCTTAATGCACATTTTGTCTCACTAGAATGGAAATTGAAAACCTAAAAGATTTATTCACACGAAGAAATGAGATTTATTGATTGATTAAGTCTTCTCGTCCATTTGTCATTTGTGGCCCTAAAGAGGGCCGTTTGGGTTAGATTTTCTTTTTCTCCACCGCCATTCACTTCCAGCACATCACTTGGACGAGGTGTACTTCGTCACCGCCTTTGTTCCCTCGGAAACGGCGTGCTTAGCCAATTCGCCGGGCAGAATCAGCCGAACCGCAGTCTGGATTTCGCGAGACGAGATGGTCGAACGCTTGTTGTAATGCGCCAGACGAGAAGCCTCCGCACCAATGCGCTCGAACACATCGTTGACGAAACTAAAAAGGCAGTTACAATTAACACCATAAACTTCGACATTTACAAATCAGACCCCAGCAGACCAACCCAATTAATTCCCCTAAAAAACTCACGAATTCATGATGGACATCGCCTTAGAGGAAATGCCGGTGTCCGGATGAACCTGCTTCAGCACTCGGTAGATGTACACCTGAAAAAACAATCCAGATTATTATCGAAAATCTCAAAATGTAAGCGAAAAAACTTACGGAATAGGACTCCTTGCGGGCCTTCCGCCGCTTTTTGTCTCCCGTGCGCACAGCTTTGGTCGACTTGACGGCTTTCTTCGCCCCCTTGCCGGATGGTTTCGGTGGCATTTTTTTTGCAAAAACGGGACAAGGTTTATGGGTCGGTCGGTCGTGAATGGATTTTCTGCTCGTAGAACAGTGAAGAGGCTGTGCTGAGGGAGTGTTTATTTAAAGCATTTGGGGAAGGGAACGCCCAATGTCAGAGAGCAAAAGCCATGGTGGGAGGGAGAGAGAGAAAAAGTGCGCGCAGAGAAATTGACTGTCAAAGCGACGCCGTTTTCAAATTTGAAAAATAATTTATCAAAGCGAATTGCCTTAGCTAATCCCCGCGTGCCTGCACAAGCTTTCCTTTCCCGCCAATTCCAAATGCCATAAATAAGCCCTTTTCCTCCCATTCCTCACAGTCTTCGTGCTGCAAAATTTTCCTATTTCTCCTTCTCTCTGTGCTCTTCTGAATTAACAACAAAATGTCCGGACGCGGAAAGGGCGGAAAAGGACTCGGAAAGGGAGGCGCAAAACGCCATCGAAAAGTAAGACCACTCGTCAGAATTTTTTGGTTTTTCTATTATTAAAATTTGTATGATTTAGGTCTTGCGGGATAACATCCAGGGCATCACCAAGCCGGCCATTCGTCGTCTGGCCCGTCGTGGAGGCGTTAAGCGCATCTCCTGGCCTCATCTACGAGGAAACTCGTTCCGTGCTGAAAGTCTTCCTGGAAAACGTCATCCGGGACGCGGTAAGACAATTGCATTTTTTGGTTTACACATGTTTTGGAAAAATTAGAGAAATTTTAATATTTCAGAATTGTAAGACATTTCGATTATTGTTCATTTTAAGGTTACATACTGCGAAGCACGCGAAGCGCAAGACCGTGACGGCCATGGACGTGGTTTACGCGCTGAAGCGGCAAGGCCGGACGCTGTACGGCTTCGGTGGTTGAGTCAGCAAGGAGAAGGAACGCCAAACAAATTAACCCAAACGGCCCTCTTTAGGGCCACAAATGACAAATGGACGAGAAAGACTTCATCAATCAATAAATCTCATTTTTTCGTGTGAATAAATCTTTTCTTAAAGTTCGATTTCTGTTGACCAAACTCAAATCGGGCGGTGGGGGAGTTGGTGACCAGCCCGAGTGCTTAAATTTCAGAAAATAGGGGCTACAAACTGGAGGATTACCCGAATTTTTGTCCACGTACAATACTAATTGCACAGTAATACTTGGGCGATAAAACAAACCTGGAAGTACTATTTGAAAAATTTGTTTATTGTTTGGCGTTCTGTCTTGGAGTGGCGTTCTGTCTTATTTGAAAAATAAATTAAAACAGAAATCCGAATCGAGTGGGAGGTTGGCCGGACATCGAACCGTATTTCTTTTTACCAACTGCCCTCCCCCCTCTCCCAAAGTTTTTTCTGGTAACTGCTGTACATGTTGGTGGGGATGTGGTTCATGCACGTCTTGACAACGTCCATGTTCGGCTTGGGTTGCGGGATTTTAATGAATGGAGAACTTATGATTTAACATTTAGTGTTTTTTTATTTTGCTATATAACATTTCCCGACTGCCCCTTTTGTCGCCGAGATCGGCTGCCACTGATCCGATTCTTTCTTAACTGCGCATTTTTTTTTCTTCGTGTTCACTGTTTTTATGTCAAGAAAAAGAAAAAGGGTAATACTGTGCTTTGTGCCCCCCATTTTTTGAAAAAAATAAAATATTTTTTAAAGTCATACAAAACAAGTTTCCGGGGGTTTTCAGGGTCGCTGATCACGAATCTGACATTTATTTTATCCAATTCCGAACCCCGAACCCGAATTCGAACAATTTTTCGGAAAAAATTTTTACAAAAAAATTAACATCTTTTGCCCAAAATCGATGCAAATGCACGAAATGGCCATTCGTTGTGAGCCGTTCACTCTCCAAATGTCCATACGCAAAATATAGAGGGGATGTGGTCCACTTACAAGCGCAAATTCCGCCCCCAATCTGGCAATGTTTCTAGCACTTTTAACACATATTTTGCCGAATTTCTCTGGCGTAAGCGATTTGGTGATGATGCATTTTATGAATTGTGGGATCATATTCGTCACATTTACCCATGTGAATAGTCTTTTTATCATGTCAATCTGTGCTGTTACTTTCTATTTCGTGCATTTGCATCGATTTTGGGCAATAAATGTTAATTTTTTTGTAAAAAATTTTTTCCGAAAAATTGTTCGAATTCGGGTTCGGAGTTCGGAATTGGATAAAATAAATGTCAGATTCGTGATCAGCGACCCTGAAAACCCCCGGAAACTTGTTTTGTATGACTTTAAAAAAATATTTTATTTTTTTCAAAAAATGGGGGGCACAAAGCACAGTATTACCAGAAAAAGTGTGATCGGTTTCATTAATTTTAATTTTTAGAATTTGTTTTTGTAAATTATTTACGATGTTCAAACCGCCACCGGCGAATTTCTTTGAATTCTTCGGACTTTTGCGTTTTGAAAATCGTAAGAAAGTCCCTGAATGTGTTGAAGACACGACACTTTAGTTCCTAAAATCGATAAGCCTCAGCTTTTTTTGTAAAGGTTTTATAGGAGTTTTCGGGGGAGTTATAACCTCTATTTTACCAATTCCGGACCGGAATTCAAACATTTTGGTTGAAATTCAAAAATTTTCAAAAAAAAAAACAATTTTGGCCTCAAAAAATGGATTTATTTTCGATTAATTGTTCGAATTCTGGTCCTTGGTTTGGAATTGGTTGTAACAGAGGTCAGTTTCGTTCGGATTCTACGCAACCGAAAACTGCTATACCTAAATGCTTTCCCCATGTCTTTCGAAAACAATTTGTGAAATTTTTGATCCAATTTGGGGATACAACTTGGGTGTGTAACAAGTACTGTCCGGTTTTGTTGGTTGTGTGAAGAAGAACACGACACTTTAGTTCTTAAAAGCCCTAGCTTTTTGCTAAATTGTTGAGGCATCGTTCTTCTTACCTTTCCATTTCAGTTGAAATTCAAATTTCCAAACAAGGTTCATAAAGTACGCTTTCATTTGCCTTTTTTTTTGTTGTAATTTTGCGCTTTTCGGATTCTACGCACCCGAAAACTGCTAAAAATGCTTTCCTAAAACTTTCTAAACAATTACTTAAATAATTTTGTGAATTGGTTTTGTGAAGGAGAGGCATAGGGCACCATACTTTGATTGCTGATTTGTTGGTTGACCCCCATCCCACTCTCTTCCCCTCCCCTGAACTCTCGAATTTGAGTTTATAAAATCAACGTCTCAAATTAATTAACACATTTGTTTTATTACACCGTTTAAGATGCTCCTTCCGGGGTTGAGAAGCCGACTCCGCCGCCAGTGGAATGGCTTGCGTGGCTCAGCATGTCCAGACGATTTCTGCCGGAAGAGGAAATTCGATTGAACGTGCTCAAACAGCAGGTGGGCGTGGAGGGGGGGGCGGCGGGATGCAACAGAAATCGAATTTTTGTTTTGTTTTTCGAGACGCTAAAGCATTTTTGGGTTCAAAAAAACCAAAAAACTTCTTTGAAAGGCCGTAAAAAGGTACCTCAACTGCTTTTCAGTGCGTAGAATCCGAAGTTGACTTCCATTTTGACCTATTTTTGAACAAGGGGGAGCCTTATAAAAAAAACACTTTCTATACGACTTCAAGGAATTTTTTATGATTTTTTTTGTGTAAAAGATGGACTGCCCCAGCTTTACTAGCATTACCGGAATTTTCCCCTTTTTTTAGGCGCAATTGGCGCAAAATGAGGAGACGGAAAAACGGGCACCAAAAATTGAATCGAAAGGCGTCGGGGCGGCGGACATGGACAAAAAGCAGAGTTTTGCCTCCGGCGATTATCCAAAGTACGGCGGGGAGTACGAGGACCATCCCGGCTCCAAGACAATTGACCAATTGGAGAGGGAGCAGAAAACGGAGGAGAAGAAGTACAAGAAATTTTGGTTCGAACGATAAAAAAATGCTTTTTTTTTTTGAAAAAAATAAAAAATATTAGGTCTTTGCTATTTAATATATAATATTGATATTATTTATTTTTCCATAAATGTTGGAAATCATAACTCTCTTTGTTTATGGATTTGGCGTGAATTGGAGTAAAGAAAGCGCCTTAAGCGAAGTCATTTAAAAAAACGCTTTTCAAAACAGAAAATTCGGAAAAGCATATCCGATTAAAAAAAAAGTAAAAATGGTTTTGTCGACAAATGTGTAATAACACCAATACCACCATATCAGGGATATAACCGGACGCCAAAAAATGTCTCGTAATTTCGGCTCTCAAAAAATTGTAGACTAAACGGATTATGCTGGCTCATATATGAGAAGGCCCCATAACTTTTTAGTGTAGTGTTTTATTTTAATTCACTTTTGCAAAAAAATTTAAAACAAAATTTGGTCTCATGTATCTAAAGCATATAAAATTTTTTATGCTAGAGATTGAGTTCGAATCCGTTCCTTGAGGATGATTTTTACATTAATTTAATAAAAAAAATAAATATGAATAAGTGATCGCATAATGGCGGAGACGAACTCCGTGGGCGACCTTTAAGAAGACGTTATTGTGAATTGAGCTCAAACCCACTGCGCCACACACAAAACAAAAGAAAGTGCTCTCAAATGCAATTTCACTTCACTAAAATAATTATTTGTCAATTTTTAATATTTTTTTTTGATTGTTTTTTCACCCTTCCGCTCCACAAATCAGCGACGCCGACGAGAAAACAAATTTGAGTTTTTAACAAATTTCTTTAAAGAAAATCGGCCTTAAAACTGCGTTTAATTTGCCAACATTTTTGTTTGCCCCTTTTTGTTAGTTGTTAGTCCCCGGCTTTGTTGCTGTTTAATGTAGGGTTGGTCCCCGACCCCTCGGGGGCGGAAAAGTCGGGGTCGGGGACCAACCCGAGTTTAATGAGTACAAAAATTAGGTTGTTTGAGGCGATTTGAACATTTTATGAAATGATTTCTTCGGGGGGGGGGGGGGATAAGCGCTTGGCATTTCGTTGTGATAGCCGAATTGAACATTTTGGGCGGCTTTGGCCACACATTTTGTGGGGCAGCGGTTTTAAATTGCCCAGAAAACGAATGTAAGCGCGAAAATCGGTACTTTCCGCCGGTTATACGACGACCCCCTCCCCCCAAATCATCTGAAAACATAACATTTGGGGGTTCCCAAGGGTACTCTGATCAATGATCACAAATCTGACAATATTTTTAACATCTGACAACAAAAATATATTATTATTTTTTCACATTAAACAATTTTTAAATGCGATTCGTCAAATTATTTCGCTAAAATTAAATGTAAATTAGATGGGCAAATCCGACATATTTGCGCCCGCTGAACACAAAATTTGGGGAGGAGGTCCAGAAAGTACCCTGAAACCAAAGCCCCCACATAATTGGCCCAATTCTACGCCAGCATTTTGAGTCCGTTCTTCGTTTTGTGCTCTTAAAATGCAATTCTTGACTCGAATTTAAATGTTTAACAACACACACAAAGGCAGGCAACTTTAAGCACCAGAAAATGTATTTAAATGGAAATTGTTTATTTTGAAATTATTTTAATAAATGCATTTTTTATAATCTTTTACGACTCTTTTAATTTTTGTTTTTTCATAAAAGTGGTTTTCAATGTGTAAAAATTTCTAATAATGCAATTAATAAAAAACCATTGATTCAAACCTCATTAAATAAATATATTTTTTTTTTATAAAAACAATTGATAAGTAAATAATTTAGTAAAATATAATTGACCAATTAAAAATTAAAATATTATAAAATAAAATTATAAATGACTAAGTTGTATCTATCATATAAAATAATTTAAAATAAATTATTAATATGGAATAAAATATAAATGCAAAAGTATTAATTAATTAAATTTATATTGACCATAAACACTTATAGCAGCTCCATGTGCCGTTTACAAAGAATTCATTTGGGTTTTTAACCTAAAAAAAAACAATTTTTGTTCCATTGATAAAATGCCAAAACATTCAATATCTCCATTTGTCCATTGTTATTGTGAATTTGATGTAAGTTTTGAATTTGGAGTTGCGTTATTTCATCATCAGTTAATTCTGTATTATTTTAAATACAATTAATTAAATAAATATATAAAATAAAAACTAATTATATATTACATATACACTTTTAAATGTGTCTGCCATTTAGGTATTTGAAAAAGCTAAATATTTTATTAAGTTTAAATAAATCATTTAATTATTAAAATTGCATAAGCATCACTAAAAATTTAACTTAAATAAAATCGCATATTTATTAATGCAAACAAATATTTTACTAATTTAAAATTAAAATGCTTTCAACAATTTTGATCAAAAAACAAACAAAAGTTGATCGATTGATTTTTAGGGTGAAAAACACGGGCCGATCACTTTAGTGCCAGCAATTGAAAAGTCTATTAAACTCAACCAAATAAAGAAGATGCCGTTGGAAAGCTCAAATTGAGAAAAAGTATCATTAAAAAAACCAAGCGGTTTAATTCATTTAAAAAGTGTAATTACTTTTTTTGATCAGTATCAAAAGTTATGCATGCATGAATCTCTTGGTGCTTTTTAGGCTCACTAACAAATTTATTCTCAAATAATTCAATATTTTGTTGAACAAC
The DNA here is from genome assembly GCA_020449905.1 of Globodera pallida. Lineage (NCBI taxonomy): Eukaryota > Metazoa > Nematoda > Chromadorea > Rhabditida > Heteroderidae > Globodera > Globodera pallida. The sequence continues at coordinate 1,914,068 of JAIXHY010000011.1, forward strand.
CACGGGAATTTGATCACAGCTTCGATACGTCGGGCATAGAATTAATCAAATTGATAAAGGTGTCAAGTGGCATGGAATTCTAAGCCTCCAAAATTGCATTCCATGGAAACTGCTTTGGTTGGGGTGCATTGGCATCTTTCAATCACAAATAATTTTCATTGGGACTGTTAAGGTGGACGGACAGCTGCTCAAAGTGATCAGACTCTTGGAAATGATCTAAATACGGTGATCAGCCCCGTCACATTTTTTATGTTTATGATAGAATATACAACAATAATGTACGAGATTCCAATATTAATATAGCAAATAAGTGAACCCAACAATTATAATCGATTTTTTGTTTAAATTTCCTCCATTAAATTTGTTTGTCCTCTATCCGTCCCTTCACTTCAAAGCTTGCTCAAGTGATCAGACACCGTCCTGCCTTTGTGTCAGCCAGCCTGCAAATAAGAAAAATGTTAAAAATGGAATCTGGAATTTTGAGACTATTCATTGCCTTATCCGTCGCCGATGTCGCAGTCACGGAAGTCTATGGAGATGCGATTCCGTTGACGGGGCCACCAGATCCATGGCCATTGAATTGCCTCCTCCTCCCACTTGACCCATTTGTCCTCTTCTCGCCCAATTGGACAACGCGCCAACAGCCAATTGTCTTCTTCGAAGCGACGAAATGTCAAACGCTCGCCCGTCAAATTGTTCTTCAGCTCGAATGGTTCAATGTCAGCAAACGAACGAAGCCGGATGATGAAGTTTACCGGTCCAGAAGCGTTGACAAATGCCTAAAACGAAAGGAATAAATTCTCTCAAATTGATTATAAAAATGAGATTAATTACCCTTTTGAGTCCTTCCACTCCTGCCGAATAAAAGTCACAATGAAGCATCTTCGGCAGACCGTCTTCACGAGGGGTGAGCAACCATTTGGCCACGGCCTGACGAGAAGAAGCATCGGCGTTGTCCTCGGCCGGAAATTCCGGGAAAATCCCAAAGGAAGCAATCGATCGGAGATTTGCGCAGTTGCGAAGAACGGCCGAAGAGATTTGTCGCAAACGGTCCAATTGAGACGACTCCAAAAGAATGTTGTAAATGTTGTCGTTGATCAGAGGCCAAATCTTTTGCCAGATAATTTCCAAGCTGCGGCTTTCGTAGTTGGAGGTATCAATTGCAACAGTGGTCCCGGGCGAGACGAAAAGACGGCGAATGCGTCGAAGGAATTCGATGACGGGTTGGTCGATGTAACTGAAAGTTTAAAAACCTTTTAAATTCCATAAAAACTTAATTGGGAAAGAAGCGACCTGATTTGAATCTCTTCAAATCCGATCACTTTGCTTGGAAGCGGTCCTTGAGGGATTGACAGCAGTTCACCAGAGCGCTTGTTGACAATTTGTGCGCCATTTCCGTCGATTGCACAAAGAATTTGCAGTGAGTCCAGCGACCATTTCCTCAAGTTGATGTTGGCGTCGAGAAAAGGCCGGAAACTGAAATTTGGGGATCAAGTAATGGATTTTGATTTGACTCTTCAGTAAACAAACTCACATTTCCTCCATTTCCTGTTGCTGCTCTTCACCGCTTGCGTTGTCCGCCATTTTGTAGAAATCCGATTATTTTAACGTTCCAATAAATTTAGAGCTAAAAACAATTCGGTTTTAAACAATTTTTTGTCTTAATAATTGAATGAATTTGAGCGAAATTGCAAATGTGGAAGGAAAAAAACAAATATTTTTTTATAGCCGATCAGAAAATGTTTGCGTTGCGTGCGTGAACAAAAGCTTTATCATAAGGGTATGTTTTGGACAAAAAAATTTCAAAATAGCTGATTGAATAGGTGAAAAATATTAAAATAAGCTCCAAAACCCGAGCTCAAAAGTGATTGGACTGTAATATTTATGTATTGTGTATGCACTGGTTTGTTCTCGATATTTGTGCCTTTTATTGTGTATTGTATCGTATGTATTTATGTATGGTTTGGACTAGAGTTGGACGGGACCGGGACTTTTGGGGAAAACCGGGACCGGGACTTACCGGGACCAGAAAAACTGGGACCGGGACCAAGATTTTCAACCGGGACCGGTTCCGGGACTAACCGGGACTTTTCAAGAGGAAATTTTGTTTGTTTAATACAAATTTTTTTTTTATTATTATTATTAAAAAATCTATTCCTTATTATCTTAAACTTAAAGTACCTAATCCATCACCAATTTTTTTTAAGATTCTGCTTTACTTTTAGGGCGGGTGGGGGTCGGCGGTGCCGATAGGCGCCGCCGGAAAAATTTTTTTAAATTTTTGTTAACAAATTCCATCAAAATTTTAGCAAAATATGAATTTTGCTTCGGAATTTTGGGATAAAAACTGGTTTACGTAGTGGAGGATGCCCGGCGGTGCCGACAGGCGCCGCCGGGGAAATTTTTTACAAAAACTGGCAATCTTTGTAAGGAAATTGAAGCAAAAATTGGCAATCTTTGTAAGGAAATTGAAGCAAAAATTGGCAATCTTTGTAAGGAAATTGAAGCAAAAATTCAGGAAGATGTGATGAATTTATTCAAAAAATTCTTGTTTTGCTCGCGTTTTAATTAAAAATATTAAAAACTATAAAACATTTTTATTATTGGGGGAAGATTATGTGAGTCGAGGAAAAAAAAAACTGCTTGCAATCAAGCGGTTTTGAACCCAACACATAACATGAGACTCAACAAAGAGACAAACCACTAAGCCACCGACTTACTTGGGAGAAATAAGTAAAAAAGATTGAAATTGCGCTCAATGATGCCATTATTAGGCGTGTAAATTTAGTCCCGGTTGGTCCCGGTCCCGGCGGGACCAAAAAACCGGGACCGGGACTTTCAGTTTTTAAAAAATCCCGTCCCGACCGGGACCTGAAAAAACCGGGAAATCCCGTCCCGGTCCCGGAACCGGTCCGTCCAACCCTAGTTTGGACCCATTAATAATGGATAAAAAAACAATTGACACAAAATATTCGGCATTTGAAACCCCCAAACATGCGTGAAAAGTGTCAAAAAAATTTAAAAATTTAAACGATAGAACAAACAAAAGTTGCGGGAAAGTGTTTCCTATTAGAGAGCATCGACGCGGTTTTACCATATTCAAGATTTTCTGAAACGTTCAAAAAATAGGTGCCTAAAGTGATCAAGCACTTTTGAAAAGTTTTCGATATTTGTGCCTTTTGTTGTGTATTGTATTTATGTACATATGGTTAGGACGCATTGCCAAAGCTTTCGGTTTAACCAAAACCGGCAACCGAACCGAACCAAAGCTTTCGGTTTAACCAAAACCGGTAACCAAAAACTGAACCGAAGCTTTCGGTTTAACCAAAACCGGCAACCGAACCGAACCGAAGCTTTCGTTTATCCAAAACCGGTAACCAAAAACTGAACCGAAGCTTTCGTTTACCAAAACCCGGTACCCGAACCGAACCAAAGTTTTCGGTTTAACCAAAACCGGTAACCAAAAACTGAACCGAAGCTTCGGTTTAACCAAAACCGGCAACCGAACCGAACCAAAGCTTTCGTTTACCAAAACCCGGTACCCGAACCGAACCAAAGTTTTCGGTTTAACCAAAACCGCCAACCGAACTAAACCGAAGCTTTCGGTTTAACCAAAACCGGTAACCAAAAATTGAACCTAAGCTTTCGGTTTAACCAAAACCGGCAACCGAACCGAACCAAAGCTTTCGTTTACCAAAACCCGGTACCCGAACCGAACCAAAGTTTTCGGTTTAACCAAAACCGCCAACCGAACTGAACCGAAGCTTTTGTTTATCCAAAACCGGTAGCCAAAACTGAACCGAAGTTTTCAGTTTAACCAACCGGTAATCAAACCGAACCGAAGCTTTCGGTTTAACTAAAACCAGCAACCGAACCGAACCAAAGCTTTCGTTTACCAAAACCCGGTACCCGAACCGAACTAAAGTTTTCGGTTTAACGAAAACCGCCAACCGAACTGAACCGAAGCTTTCGGTTTAACCAAAACCGGTAACCAAAAATTGAACCTAAACTTTCGGTTTAACCAAAACCGGTAGCCAAAACTGAACCGAAGCTTTCGGTTTAACCAACCGGTAATCAAACCGAACCGAAGCTTTCGGTTTAACTAAAACCAGCAACCGAACCGAACCAAAGCTTTCGTTTAACCAAAACCGCCAACCGAACCAAACCAAAGCTTTCGTTTAACCAAAACCGGCAACCGAACCGAACCAAAGCTTTCGTTTACCAAAACCCGGTACCCGAACCGAACTAAAGTTTTCGGTTTAACCAAAACCGGCAACCGAACCGAACCGAAGCTTTCGGTTTAACTAAAACCAGCAACCGAACCGAACCAAAGCTTTCGTTTACCAAAACCCGGTACCCGAACCGAACTAAAGTTTTCGGTTTAACCAAAACCGGCAACCGAACCGAACCGAAGCTTTCGGTTTAACTAAAACCAGCAACCGAACCGAACCAAAGCTTTCGTTTACCAAAACCCGGTACCCGAACCGAACTAAAGTTTTCGGTTTAACGAAAACCGCCAACCGAACTGAACCGAAGCTTTAGGTTTAACCAAAACCGGTAACCAAAAATTGAACCTAAACTTTCGGTTTAACCAAAACCGGTAGCCAAAACTGAACCGAAGCTTTCGGTTTAACCAACCGGTAATCAAACCGAACCGAAGCTTTCGGTTTAACTAAAACCAGCAACCGAACCGAACCAAAGCTTTCGTTTAACCAAAACCGCCAACCGAACCAAACCAAAGCTTTCGTTTAACCAAAACCGGCAACCGAACCGAATCAAAGCTTTCGTTTAACCAAAACCGGTAACCAAAAACTGAACCGAAGCTTTCGGTTTAACTAAAACCGGCAACCGAACCGAACCAAAGCTTTCGGTTTAACCAAACCGGTAACCGAACCGAACCAAAGCTTTTGGTTTAACCAAAACCGGCAACCGAACCGAACCAAAGTTTTCGTTTAACCAAAATAAAATCTGGGTGTTTAGTCTAGAGATCGGACTGGCCGGGCCCGGTTTTAAACCGCTAGTCCTGATCCGGCGATTTTGGAGAAACCCGGATTTTCTGGTCTATCCTTTAAGACCGGTCGAGACTTCGATCGAGCATCTCGAAAAGCTCAATCAAAAACACCAATATTTTAATCGAGAATCTCGAAAGTCACTAAGATCTCGTAAAATTCGTCGATTGGGAATCTGGATCGGTTCGACCTCTAAATAAGACCGGACGGATGCTGTCCGATCAGTCGGATGTCACTAGCCGGATATGCCTCTGCGCCACCCCCGCAGAGGCGGAATGGTTTGATGCGCGACTGTGCCGTGACTGCTAAATGCAAATTAAAATGAAATTGGCACTGTGCCAATTAGTGCTACGCCTCCTGCGGATCAGGGATGTGCTCTTTTCTGTTCTGATTTACCAAAACTTCTGGTGTTTTGGGTACCAGAATTCTGGTTTTTGATTTTTAGGGGACCAGAATTATGTTTTATGTTTTTTGCAACCAGGATTCTGTATTCTAGTTTCTGATTTTTAAAAAAGGGACCAGAATTCTGTTTTCTGATTTTTAAAAGGGCGACGAGAATTCGTTTTCTGCTTTATTTTATGCAACCAGAATTCTGATTCTGATTTTTAAAAGGGGGATCAGAATTAAGAATTACATATGTTTTCTGATTTTTAAAAGGGAGGGGGGGAGACCAGAATTCTGATTTATAAAAGGGGGACCAGAATTCTGTTTTCTGATTTTTAAAAGGGCGACGAGAATTCTGTTTTCTGCTTTATTTTATGCAACCAGAATTCTGTTTCTGATTTTTAAAAGGGGGATCAGAATTAAGAATTATGTTTTCTGATTTTTAAAAGGGAGGGGGGGAGGGGGAGACCAGAATTCAGGGGGACCAGAATTCTGTTTTCTGACAAATTTGTCCACGTTTTTGACAAATTTGTCAACGTTTTTGACCAATTTGTCCACGTTTTTGGGCTTTCCCATCGCTTTTCTGTTTGTTATTCCTCCCACCACTTACTCATTCCTCTCGCCCACTATTCCATTGTTTATGTGTGTCTGCCCTCCCACTATGGATGGAGTCAGACACTGCATTCCACCGTTGACTGCTGCCGCCCCTTCCTTCCTTCATTCATTCCCTTCCCTTCCCTCTTTTTACGTATTGTTTTTGTTTTTCCGTCCACGCACTTTTATTTTTTTGCACAATTCTTTTTGGTCAGAAATAAATCAACAATATTTTTTTATGAAAATAAAATAATTATATTTTTTGTCTTTTTATTTAAAAATGTATCAAAAGTGGTCAGAATAAATCAACAATTATTTTTTTCGAAAATAAAATAATTATATTTTTTGGCTTTTTATTTAAAAATGTATCAAAAGTAAATGATTAAAATTTCTTTTTTTAATTTTCACGTTTACCGGTTGGGTTGACAGGCACCTCGACGTTCGGGGGAGAAAAGTTGGGGACGGGGTTTCTCGGAGGCTGAAAGTCGGGGACCTGGGTTGGGGGTGAACAAATTATTCAATTCTTCCATAAATAAATGAAATAATTATTTTTTGTACTTTCATAAAACCGACGGCGGGTTAAAATCAACAAATGTCTTTTTAAGACAAAGCCGTGAAGGATTCAATACACATTTAGTCTTTCCTGGCGAAACGGTGGTGGCACGCCATTCATCATCATCGTCCATCAACGGCACTGGCACTTCGTCCACTCGGCTCAGCTATCAGAACGACGATTTGATTCGAACTGCTCAAGCTGAACATGGCGGATGGGACGGCAATTGGCCGACTCAAACAGCAGCCACAAATGGTCGGCACTGTGGCGCTGGAGGCAATGACAAAAATGGCATCCACGCTGGAGGAGAGGGCGGTGAGTTAAAACAGATTTACATGACAAATTGGAAAACTGCTCAGTCAGAAACAAAACTAACATTTGATGCATTTAAATAACATAAAAGAATTCAATTTATTTGCCTTTTTATTTAATATTAAAGAAATGATTAAAATAATTGAATTCTGCGTTTGTTCAGGACGGCGTGTACAGGAAGAAGGAGCACATACTGATCGACGACTTCGAGCTGGTCGACAACGAGCTGGAGTCGAACCATACGGCGCCAAAGTACAACCACACGTTGACTCGCAAGTTGACCAACAGCTTTTTTGACAACACATCGCTCACGCTTAAACGTCATGACACGGGCGTGCATAGAACTGCAGCTGCAACACAACCAGTGGTGAGTTGAAATGTTCCGGTTCCAAGTTTTGATCAATAATTTTCAATAAAATCATAAAGCAGCTGGAAGCTGTACAACAAGCACAGACTCAGCAACAGCAGCAGGCAACATCAACACAACTGAACAGCTTGCAGTTGGTGTTCAAGACGGTGAAGCAGCGCGACGAGTGGAAAGAGTTGTTGCGGAAGACAATGTGCGTATAGCAGCAGCCAAAGCTAGCCGCTAATCAAAAATAAGATTTTAAACTCAAAAATAAGTCTACAGTGTGCCAAAAAGTATACTTACCGTAACCGCATTTAAGCGATGCGTGCAGTCCGCGCGCGGCACACGCCAAAGGGCACACATTGATCTACAAAACGTACAACAGTGTTGTTAGCTGTGCCATCTGCAAATTGTTACTGCGCGGAAAATTCTTCCAGGGATACCATTGCTCAGGTGAGCAAATGTTTTACCGATCAGCACCGAGTCGAATTGATCGGCATTGAGTCCGATCAGCACCGAGTTGCGATCGTAATTGAGTCCGATCAGCACAGATTGTATAGATTGGAATTGAGTCCGATCAGCACAGATTGGATCGATTGAGTCCAATCAGCGCCGAGTTACGATCGGAATTGAGTCTAATCAGCACCGATTGGGTCAATTGAAATTGAGTCCGATCAACCCCGAGACAGGCATCAGACTGCTGGAGGCATGAAATCAACAATATTTGAATGCATCCGCATTAAAAAGGTTATATTGCCTAAGGGGAAATGGGTTTTCCACCTCCCCACCCCTCTCTCATTCGTTAATTTGCCTTATCGCACATATTGCAATTTGCAAAGGCATACCTTAAATAGTAGGGGTGGTCGACGGTCCTTCGTACGAACGATGGGGGAGGGGGGGTCAAGGGGGGGGTCGACGCCTTGAAAATACGATGCATATATCAAGAGCGCCGGTGCTCAAATGGCAGGCCAACTGAGCGCCATCCGTGTTTTTTTTTTGCGCGATTTTTTCAAAACTTTTTAGGCGAGGGGGCGGGCGGGTCGGCGGTGCCGATAGGCGCCGCCGAGAAAATTTTGAAATGACTCAATTTGTTAACAGATTTGCGACCAAAATTTTAAAAAATCGGCACTTTTTTTTGAAGTTTTTTAGGAATGGGAGGAGCCGGCGGTGCCGATAGGCGCCGCCGGGAAAATTTTTGAATTTTAGACTCAATTTGTTAAGAAAATTGGTCATTCATGCACAAATCGATTCCCTACTTTCTTTCTTTCGTTCACTCCTTTTTTTCCTCGACACCCTCACCTTTTTTTCCTCGACGACCCCCCCCACCCCAACCCTCCCCCCCCCGGTACGATCCCCCCCCCCTCATTTTGGGCTCGGTACGAACGAGGGGGGGGGGGGGGGGGGTTGACCCCCCACTATTTAAGCTATGTGCAAAGGTCAGCGACATCGAGAGAGGTAAAGGTCATTTAACACTTTGTTATCTGTGGAGAAAACAACAAGCAAATAAATATGAGTCATTAGGGAGGGATGTTCGAGAGTCGAGAAATTTCTCGGCTTTGTTTGGCGCGTCTTTGGGTCATTTTTTGGTCTCGAGTTTTGGGGTCATTTTTTGGTATTGAGTCTCGGTAATTTCAAGTCTCGAACATCCCTAGTAGTCGTGCATTGCCTCAAGTGCTGCGGAGAATGCACGGATCGGACGGCAGGAAAAATTGACTACCTATTTTAATGGAAAAATGCCAAAATTTCTGAAAATGTTCGAGTTTGGGGGTTTGGGCTTCGAAACTGGTCTAAATGGTCAAGTTCGGTTTCTACGACCCGAAAACTCATAGAAACCGAAAACTCCTAGAAACACATTTTTTAATTTAAAAAAATTTGGCGCCTCTTAGCGGAAAAGTACCCATCGCCCCCCCCTCCCCCCCCCCCCCCCCCCCCCCCCATATTCCATTCGCCTCCCCCCCCGGCCTAACGTCGTAAAAAAGTTGAATTGATTAGCAGAACCGGGGCTGGGTGCTGACATTTCCATTTTGATTGACAAAACTCCTTCAATAAAATCAATTAGCAAATGTTTTTTGAAGACGCAGAACGTGAATGAATTCAATACACATTTAGTCTTTCCTGGCGAAACGGTGGTGGCACGCCATTCATCATCATCGTCCATCAACGGCACTGGCACTTCGTCCACTCGGCTCAGCTATCAGAACGACGATTTGATCGAACTGCTCAAGCTGAACATGGCGGATGGGACGGCAATTGGCCGACTCAAACAGCAGCCACAAATGGTCGGCACTGTGGCGCTGGAGGCAATGACAAAAATGGCGTCCACGCTGGAGGAGAGGGCGGTGAGTTAAAACAGATTTACATGACAAATTGGAAAACGCTCAGTCAGAAACAAAACTAACATTTGATGCATTTAAATAACAAAAAAATTCATAAATCAATTATTTTTTCGAAAATAAAATAATTATATTTTGGCATTTATTTAAATGTATCCAAAGAAAATGATTTAAAAGTTTCTTCTTATTTTTTGTACTTTCATAAAAACCGCGGGGGGGGGGAATGTCTAGCACTAATTGGCACAGTCCCAATTTCATTTTAATTTGCATTTAGCAGCACAAAAGCAGCAGGATTGTTGTGGCGTCAACCGTTGAGCAATTGCCGAAAACAGTGCTGCCGCCGCCGGCGCCACACCCCTCATTTGTTAGCAGGTGGTGTAAAGAACATTTTTAATTCAAAATGGTTTTAAATTAATTTTTTAAATTTTGCATTAGAGCTCACCGAGGCGCAAAATTGCATCGACATTTTTTGAGAGTTATTCTCGATTGAAATCGCAATCGATGAAATCTATTAAGATTTTTTGAATTATTTTTGATCGAAATCGTGATCAGTTAGTCCTCAAGTCTGGGCTCAAGCCAACCACCCGCGCTTAGATCATAATTTGATCAGTATTTCTATTTTTGTTCTTTATCTCACAGGGGGCAGATCATTTATTTGATCAGTTTATTTGTTTAGACATGAAGCTTGATCATGCCATTATTGACGGATCAATGAACATTTTTTGATATTTGTTTGCTACCGCACATCAACTTTATCGTTTATCCCATTTTACAGTATTATCATCAAAGACCACGAGCAGAATCCCAATGTGGCGGAACAGCCCTGGTATTTTGGCGTCATGGGGCGTGGCGAGTCAAACCGGTTGCTGGACGGCACGCCGGTGGCACGTTCATTGTACGGTGGAGCGTGGAGCAGCAACAGTTTTCGATCAGCGTGCAGGGTACGGTAAAGCATCTGAAGGTGGAGTACGATGCGCAGACCAAAAAGTAGGTGCTGATCAATTCAAAAAAGTCGTGTTGAAAAAATGGAATGTGCAAATTGCGCCCCACCCAGTTCAGTCTCAGTATCAAGTTTTGAAAATTTATAAAATGGCGAACAAAAAGAAAACAAAATTCGAAATTATTTGGTTTGTTTTTTACAGATATTACCTGCAAGAAGATCGCTTTTTTGACACAATTATTGTAAGTTATTTTAATTGATTATTTTATACCGTATTTAAATGTGGAAAATAATAATAAATTCTGAGAATTCGAAAATTGCAAGATAATAATAATTAAGGATTTGATCAATAAAATTTTAATAAAATTTAATTAGCTTTTGATCAACTACCACCGCATCAACAATCTCAAAGAGGCGTTCAACATCGACGTGGTGCTGAAGGGCACACCACTCAAGGGCACATTGTACCGGGCGATCGTGCCGTTCCCGGGGTTTGTCGAAAGGGTCGACGACACCGACGTCGGGATTAAGATTTTCTGAAGTTTGGGGATGAAAAATGCCGACAATTCAACTAAAAATTACGAAAAGTTGAAAGAAATTCGGGGGTTGGAGGCAAAAACTCGACCAAAAATGTCGGGGTCGGTTTGTTGAACAAAATTTTTGTTATGTTTAAGACCCGAGGACAAGGACCACTACATCACGCTGAGGACCGGCGACCTGGTGACCCTGTTGGACACGTCCATGGACAACAACGGCTGGTGGAAGGGCTCCATCAACTGCAGCACAAACGGTGGTGGTGCAGCACGGGTACGGCGAGCAGTACAAACTACCGAATTTTTTTGGGTGAACATAAAAACAGAGAAAACACTAGTTGACATAAAGCGCCGAAGAAAAAAAAAATTCAAACTCGTTTAAATTCCGTTTTGACGGAATTGGTTTGTCGTTTTTTCCATGTTTTTTTGGTCCCAATTTTTGTAAAACTAATTAATTTTTTGTTAATTTTTAATTGCATAAATTGTTCGGAAATTCAAATAAAGGTCGGCTACTTCCCTGCCACTTATGTGAAATTGGTGCTCGAACATGCAACTGTACAGCAACAGCAGCCGCCGCCCACAACACCGCCGCTGCAGACAAACAACAACACCAACGCGTACCAGAACGGCTTTGGCGTACAACAACAACAACATGACGGAGGCAGCGACACTGGGCACCGAAAATCAGCAAGATTGGGCACCAGCAGACTGTATCTCATTTCTGGTTGTGATGTGTGTATGTCGCTTTGACTCTACTGAGTTTGTTGTATGCTGTAAATATTTTTTGATAACAAGTGTTCATTGACTTTTGATTGAATTGTTTTTGCCATTATATGTACATATGTAAATGCAATAAACATTGTGCCTATCTCGAATTAAGTACGGACAACCCCAATTTGTTTACTTAAAATTGATAGCCCATGAACAGAACTCTGTGTGTTCCCTTCTAAATCCTTTCAATACGCGTCCTATGACCGTTTACGCATCTCAGAAAAAACTTACATGTTATGTTTGGGTCAATTTAAAATTCTGAACCCGTGAGTTCAACATTTTGTCAAAAAATGCAGCAATTTCATTTGCAATTGGGGAGATTAAGGACTTCAGAGATTTATTTCGTTACTTTAATACATCGGGTTCTGGTCGGAAGTTCGAAGGTCAGACCATTCGCGTAGCAGAGATGACTGGATCTCGCTGCTTTAGGCATTTGTTTAGAGAAAAACTCAAAAAATCGGATCAAATTTTGAGCATTCAGCTCCTGTGAAACATACAAACGAATGATATCAGATTTGTTTTGGTTGGTTGCACGAGGAGATAGGTGTCTAAAGTTTCAAAGTTGTTCGGCGCTGAAACGTGGCCGAAGTGACCCCCGACCGCAGTGATGGGCCAGGAATTTTTAGAAAATTCAATCAATGCAAACAAAATGTGAATATTTTACAAATTTGGGATCTGTCCTGTCATAAATTTCAAATGAGTCAAATCAGGCTCACAAATTAGCAAAAAATTGAACACCATTCTTAAGAGTGTATCCGGGTCGTGGAGGATTGGAGTAAAATTAATTTTTATCCCCAACACCCGTCGAAATTTGACATATTCTTGAAGGGGATTTTCTTTGTGGAATCGATAAAATTTTATTGGGAAAACAGCGCGTTTTCGAGAGGAAATCATTTATATTAGCAATTTGTCCGTCTGAGTAAGGCTGTCGGTTTCAAACCGAACCGAACCGAGACCGAAAACCGACATTTTTTCGGTTCGGTTTTCGGTTATCGGTTCGGTTAACCGAAAGCTTCGGTTCGGTTTTCGGTTTCGGTTCGGTAAAACCGAAAGCTTCGGTTCGGTTATCGGTTTCGGTTCGGTAAAACCGAAATCTTCGGTTCGGTAAAACCGAAAGCTTCGGTTCGGTTCTAATAAGTAGAGCCCGGATTTTCATGTTTTAACATGTTTTTTTGCGAATAGGGAATCATGAGAGAAGCCCAGAAATAGCATTCATTTCGAAAAATTTTCGAATTAGGGCGACTTTTGGGGGTTTTTAGTCCATATTTTAAGTCCATATTTCGCGTTTTTTAGTCCATATAAATCCGGGCTCTACTAATAAGCGACAAAAAATATGACTTTCTGTTTTACAAATTTGGATTTTTGACTAAATACATTTTAAATTGTGGCATTATTTACCCTGTTTTTTTTGCATAGATTTGTAACGTGAGATGGTGGTGTAGTGGCTAGTTGTGGGGCGTGATTGTTTTGGTCTGTTGGTGGTTCAAACCCTGACTAAGTAAATTATTTCTTATGACTTTCAGTGAGTATCTATGGAGTACTATCAATTTCTAAACAATTTTAAGTTATTTCTGATTTTTTAAAAATATTTTTGGGCAGAATTAAACTTTGAAATTCATTATTTTTTTGGTTGGAGAACTCACCTAATTTCTAGCTTTGTCAAATGTTGAGGGAAGACCCTTTTGTTTTGTCAGATTGGTAATTATTGGACCAATTTCTTAACAAAATTCACAGCATTTTTAAAATTTTGTTGCAAATCTCGTAACAAAATTGAGTCAAAAATTCAAAATTTCTCGGCGGCGCCTATCGGCACCGCCGACCCCCCCCCCCCCCTCCCCTAATTGTAAGGGAAGCAGAAATCGCAAAAAAATTGCGTTTTGTAAATTTCTTAACAAAAAGAGAACAAAACTGAAAATGCACCCCAATAATCAAATATTTTTTGGAAAAATTGCTTAACAAAAATGCTATAAAAAGGGGAAAATGCTCCCCTAAAAATCGTCTGGGAAATGGAGTTTTCAACCATTGGGTTCGGGAAACCGAAAATTTCGGTTCGGTTTCGGTTAACCGAAAGTTTCGGTTCGGTTTCGGTTCGGTAAAACCGAAAGCTTCGGTTCGGTTATTGGTTTCGGTTCGGTAAAACCGAAAGCTTCGGTTCGGTTATTGGTTTCGGTTCGGTTATTGGTTTCGGTTCGGTAAAACCGAAAGCTTCGGTTCGGTTTTCGGTTTCGGTTCGGTAAAACCGAAAGCTTCGGTTCGGTTACCGGTTTCGGTTCGGTAAAACCGAAAGCTTCGGTTCGGTTACCGGTTTCGGTTAACCGAAAATTTTTTGAAACCGACAGCCTTACGTCTGAGTGTCGTCTGTTCGTTCATCTCCGAACATTCTTTGACGGAATTGGACGTCCATTGGGCGGCGGCGGCATTCCGTTGCCAAACAAATTCGACGTCAAAATGCCCGCCAGCACTGTTTGAGGACTTTGGACCTCCTCCTGAACACTTCGCTCCGTTTGTGGTGAGCTGATTGGATGTTGAGAGAAGCCGTGAGGAGGAGAAACTTCGAAAATCGGCCTTTTTTTCGATGATCAAAAATGAGATTGCCTAAAAGTATCATGCCTAAAAGTATCAAAAGAGTTCAGATGAAGCGGCTTCATTGGAAATGCCATTAATTTCCCGGACATTATGTACCATTAGCAGCCGATGCCACGCCCTTCAATCGCCAATTGATCAGCCGTTTACCACCGCAACGGCGTCTACACATTGTTGGGGGAATGCCAATTTTCAAAACAAATCATTGGCACAATGTTCAGTTTAAGCCCCGCCCGACCCGTCGTCCAACTCCCGATCACGATCACCTGCTCACTAACAAATCCCAGATCACGTAGCAAAGCAGCACAATTGCAAGCGCACTGAACATGCCGAGCGCGGCGAACAGTGCGACAAGCGTGGAGCAGTCCAAACACTGTGTTGACCTTGTCGCAGTGGCGACGGAGTGAAAGTTTATAAGTGAATGGGTGCGCCCACCCCTGCGGGGAAGGGAATCGACCATTGTGACACTCCCGTGGCCTTGCAAAATTTTGTTGTTTTAGTACAATTCAAAATTTTGTCGGGACTATCCGAGAATCGTAAGCTCCGCGACCGAGGGGGTAAGGGCGTGGCCACATGTTGTGGATGTAGACGAACAACCCCTCGGGGCCGGGGATGGAGACGAACAACCCCTCGGGGCCGGGGATGGAGACGAACAACCCCTTGGGGATGGGGACGACAACCCCGCGGGGTCGGGGGGGGGGGGGAAACCCCTAGCAAAGGGAATGGGGAACTTCGACCGGGTTGGGGAAACCGACTCTTCTATGATGTTGAGTTGTCCATGCAAAAGTTGGCAGTGCCAAAAGTTCCGCGCCAATTTGACTGAACACACCCAACAACTGCTGGCGCTCCCCAAATCAAAAAGTGCACATGGCCCGAAAATGGGGAGACAAATTGGGGGGGGGGGGGAATTCGGTGGCGGGGGGGGGGGGTTTACCGGTGGTGCGACATTTACGGGACGGACCAGCACCAAAATGACACACCACCAGCAGCACTCGGCGAACACCACCAGACCAGACCAAAACAAAACAAAAAAAGCGTACCATTTGAAAGCATTTAACAAAAAGTGACAATGCATGTCTGCTGATCAATAAATTACAAGCTTTTTTTAGCCAGATTCATTTCACAAATTTAGCGAACAAACAACGACAGCCGTTTGGGAGAATTACTGTAAAATATGTATGATTAGGATAGCCAAATTATTTTAAGACATATCGCTTAATGTTTTGGCAATTTAAATAATCGATATAGACCAAAACTTCAATGAACTACCGGTAAATTCAGTTGAAACTCACCCAAAATGAGCATTTTATTGTTTGATATTGTGCAGATGACAATGCATGTCTGCTGATCAATAAATTACAAGCTTTTTTTAGCCAGATTCATTTCACAAATTTAGCGAACAAACAACGACAGCCGTTTGGGAGAATTACTGTAAAATATGTATGATTAGGATAGCCAAATTATTTTAAGACATATCGCTTAATGTTTTGGCAATTTAAATAATCGATATATACCAAAACTTCAATGAACTACCGGTAAATTCAGTTGAAACTCACCCAAAATGAGCATTTTATTATTTGATATTGTGCAGATGACAATGCATGTCTGCTGATCAATAAATTACAAGCTTTTTTTAGCCAGATTCATTTCACAAATTTAGCGAACAAACAACGACAGCCGTTTGGGAGAATTACTGTAAAATATGTATGATTAGGATAGCCAAATTATTTTAAGACATATCGCTTAATGTTTTGGCAATTTAAATAATCGATATATACCAAAACTTCAATGAACTACCGGTAAATTCAGTTGAAACTCACCCAAAATGAGCATTTTATTGTTTGATATTGTGCAGATGACAATGCATGTCTGCTGATCAATAAATTACAAGCTTTTTTTAGCCAGATTCATTTCACAAATTTAGCGAACAAACAACGACAGCCGTTTGGGAGAATTACTGTAAAATATGTATGATTAGGATAGCCAAATTATTTTAAGACATATCGCTTAATGTTTTGGCAATTTAAATAATCGATATATACCAAAACTTCAATGAACTACCGGTAAATTCAGTTGAAACTCACCCAAAATGAGCATTTTATTGTTTGATATTGTGCAGATGACAATGCATGTCTGCTGATCAATAAATTACAAGCTTTTTTTAGCCAGATTCATTTCACAAATTTAGCGAACAAACAACGACAGCCGTTTGGGAGAATTACTGTAAAATATGTATGATTAGGATAGCCAAATTATTTTAAGACATATCGCTTAATGTTTTGGCAATTTAAATAATCGATATATACCAAAACTTCAATGAACTACCGGTAAATTCAGTTGAAACTCACCCAAAATGAGCATTTTATTATTTGATATTGTGCAGATGACAATGCATGTCTGCTGATCAATAAATTACAAGCTTTTTTTAGCCAGATTCATTTCACAAATTTAGCGAACAAACAACGACAGCCGTTTGGGAGAATTACTGTAAAATATGTATGATTAGGAATAGCCAAATTATTTTAAGACATATCGCTTAATGTTTTGGCAATTTAAATAATCGATATATACCAAAACTTCAATGAACTACCGGTAAATTCAGTTGAAACTCACCCAAAATGAGCATTTTATTGTTTGATATTGTGCAGATGACAATGCATGTCTGCTGATCAATAAATTACAAGCTTTTTTTAGCCAGATTCATTTCACAAATTTAGCGAACAAACAACGACAGCCGTTTGGGAGAATTACTGTAAAATATGTATGATTAGGATAGCCAAATTATTTTAAGACATATCGCTTAATGTTTTGGCAATTTAAATAATCGATATATACCAAAACTTCAATGAACTACCGGTAAATTCAGTTGAAACTCACCCAAAATGAGCATTTTATTGTTTGATATTGTGCAGATGACAATGCATGTCTGCTGATCAATAAATTACAAGCTTTTTTTAGCCAGATTCATTTCACAAATTTAGCGAACAAACAACGACAGCCGTTTGGGAGAATTACTGTAAAATATGTATGATTAGGATAGCCAAATTATTTTAAGACATATCGCTTAATGTTTTGGCAATTTAAATAATCGATATATACCAAAACTTCAATGAACTACCGGTAAATTCAGTTGAAACTCACCCAAAATGAGCATTTTATTGTTTGATATTGTGCAGATGACAATGCATGTCTGCTGATCAATAAATTACAAGCTTTTTTTAGCCAGATTCATTTCACAAATTTAGCGAACAAACAACGACAGCCGTTTGGGAGAATTACTGTAAAATATGTATGATTAGGATAGCCAAATTATTTTAAGACATATCGCTTAATGTTTTGGCAATTTAAATAATCGATATATACCAAAACTTCAATGAACTACCGGTAAATTCAGTTGAAACTCACCCAAAATGAGCATTTTATTGTTTGATATTGTGCAGATGACAATGCATGTCTGCTGATCAATAAATTACAAGCTTTTTTTAGCCAGATTCATTTCACAAATTTAGCGAACAAACAACGACAGCCGTTTGGGAGAATTACTGTAAAATATGTATGATTAGGATAGCCAAATTATTTTAAGACATATCGCTTAATGTTTTGGCAATTTAAATAATCGATATATACCAAAACTTCAATGAACTACCGGTAAATTCAGTTGAAACTCACCCAAAATGAGCATTTTATTAGTTTGATATTGTGCAGATGACAATGCATGTCTGCTGATCAATAAATTACAAGCTTTTTTTAGCCAGATTCATTTCACAAATTTAGCGAACAAACAACGACAGCCGTTTGGGAGAATTACTGTAAAATATGTATGATTAGGATAGCCAAATTATTTTAAGACATATCGCTTAATGTTTTGGCAATTTAAATAATCGATATATACCAAAACTTCAATGAACTACCGGTAAATTCAGTTGAAACTCACCCAAAATGAGCATTTTATTGTTTGATATTGTGCAGATGACAATGCATGTCTGCTGATCAATAAATTACAAGCTTTTTTTAGCCAGATTCATTTCACAAATTTAGCGAACAAACAACGACTAGCCGTTTGGGAGAATTACTGTAAAATATGTATGATTAGGATAGCCAAATTATTTTAAGACATATCGCTTAATGTTTTGGCAATTTAAATAATCGATATATACCAAACTTCAATGAACTACCGGTAAATTCAGTTGAAACTCACCCAAAATGAGCATTTTATTGTTTGATATTGTGCAGATGACAATGCATGTCTGCTGATCAATAAATTACAAGCTTTTTTTAGCCAGATTCATTTCACAAATTTAGCGAACAAACAACGACAGCCGTTTGGGAGAATTACTGTAAAATATGTATGATTAGGATAGCCAAATTATTTTAAGACATATCGCTTAATGTTTTGGCAATTTAAATAATCGATATATACCAAAACTTCAATGAACTACCGGTAAATTCAGTTGAAACTCACCCAAAATGAGCATTTTATTGTTTGATATTGTGCAGATGACAATGCATGTCTGCTGATCAATAAATTACAAGCTTTTTTTAGCCAGATTCATTTCACAAATTTAGCGAACAAACAACGACAGCCGTTTGGGAGAATTACTGTAAAATATGTATGATTAGGATAGCCAAATTATTTTAAGACATATCGCTTAATGTTTTGGCAATTTAAATAATCGATATATACCAAAACTTCAATGAACTACCGGTAAATTCAGTTGAAACTCACCCAAAATGAGCATTTTATTGTTTGATATTGTGCAGATGACAATGCATGTCTGCTGATCAATAAATTACAAGCTTTTTTTAGCCAGATTCATTTCACAAATTTAGCGAACAAACAACGACAGCCGTTTGGGAGAATTACTGTAAAATATGTATGATTAGGATAGCCAAATTATTTTAAGACATATCGCTTAATGTTTTGGCAATTTAAATAATCGATATATACCAAAACTTCAATGAACTACCGGTAAATTCAGTTGAAACTCACCCAAAATGAGCATTTTATTAGTTTGATATTGTGCAGATGACAATGCATGTCTGCTGATCAATAAATTACAAGCTTTTTTTAGCCAGATTCATTTCACAAATTTAGCGAACAAACAACGACAGCCGTTTGTGAGAATTACTGTAAAATATGTATGATTAGGATAGCCAAATTATTTTAAGACATATCGCTTAATGTTTTGGCAATTTAAATAATCGATATATACCAAAACTTCAATGAACTACCGGTAAATTCAGTTGAAACTCACCCAAAATGAGCATTTTATTGTTTGATATTGTGCAGATGACAATGCATGTCTGCTGATCAATAAATTACAAGCTTTTTTTAGCCAGATTCATTTCACAAATTTAGCGAACAAACAACGACAGCCGTTTGGGAGAATTACTGTAAAATATGTATGATTAGGATAGCCAAATTATTTTAAGACATATCGCTTAATGTTTTGGCAATTTAAATAATCGATATATACCAAAACTTCAATGAACTACCGGTAAATTCAGTTGAAACTCACCCAAAATGAGCATTTTATTGTTTGATATTGTGCAGATGACAATGCATGTCTGCTGATCAATAAATTACAAGCTTTTTTTAGCCAGATTCATTTCACAAATTTAGCGAACAAATAACGACAGCCGTTTGGGAGAATTACTGTAAAATATGTATGATTAGGATAGCCAAATTATTTTAAGACATATCGCTTAATGTTTTGGCAATTTAAATAATCGATATATACCAAAACTTCAATTATCTACAGGTAAATTCAGTTGAAACTCACCCAAAATGAGCATTTTATTGTTTGATATTGTGCAGATGACAATGCATGTCTGCTGATCAATAAATTACAAGCTTTTTTTAGCCAGATTCATTTCACAAATTTAGCGAACAAACAACGACAGCCGTTTGGGAGAATTACTGTAAAATATGTATGATTAGGATAGCCAAATTATTTTAAGACATATCGCTTAATGTTTTGGCAATTTAAATAATCGATATATACCAAAACTTCAATGAACTACCGGTAAATTCAGTTGAAACTCACCCAAAATGAGCATTTTATTGTTTGATATTGTGCAGATGACAATGCATGTCTGCTGATCAATAAATTACAAGCTTTTTTTAGCCAGATTCATTTCACAAATTTAGCGAACAAATAACGACAGCCGTTTGGGAGAATTACTGTAAAATATGTATGATTAGGATAGCCAAATTATTTTAAGACATATCGCTTAATGTTTTGGCAATTTAAATAATCGATATATACCAAAACTTCAATTATCTACAGGTAAATTCAGTTGAAACTCACCCAAAATGAGCATTTTATTGTTTGATATTGTGCAGATGACAATGCATGTCTGCTGATCAATAAATTACAAGCTTTTTTTAGCCAGATTCATTTCACAAATTTAGCGAACAAACAACGACAGCCGTTTGGGAGAATTACTGTAAAATATGTATGATTAGGATAGCCAAATTATTTTAAGACATATCGCTTAATGTTTTGGCAATTTAAATAATCGATATATACCAAAACTTCAATTATCTACAGGTAAATTCAGTTGAAACTCACCCAAAATGAGCATTTTATTGTTTGATATTGTGCAGATGACAATGCATGTCTGCTGATCAATAAATTACAAGCTTTTTTTAGCCAGATTCATTTCACAAATTTAGCGAACAAACAACGATAGCCGTTTGGGAGAATTACTGTAAAATATGTATGATTAGGATAGCCAAATTATTTTCCGACAGAATCGGGCCTACTCTTACTGTAATTATTCACCAGACATGCCGATGAGAAAAATTACATTTGTGATTTGTAACAAATGCCAGGCGATTGGTCCAAAAGACGACAATCTCCCTCGAAAGAACTCGGCAACGCGGACGTTGAGGTTTCACCAAAAATGCCAAAACGCGGAAAACACTAATTCTAATTTTGTTGCGCGCTTCCGGCCAAAAAACGACAATCTTTTCCGACAGAATGGGGCCTACTCTTACTGTAATTATTCACCAGACATGCCGATGAGAAAAATTAAATTTGTGATTTGTAACAAATGCCCGGCGATTGGTCCAAAAGACGATAATCTCCCTCGAAAGAACTCGGCAACGCGGACGTTGAGGTTTCACCAAAAATGCCAAAACGCGGAAAACACTAATTCTAATTTTGTTGCGCGCTTCCGGCTAAAAAACGACAATCTTTTCAGACAGAATGGGGCCTACTCTTACTGTAATTATTCACCCGACATGCCGATGAGATTAAATTTGTGATTTGTAACAAATGCCCGGCGATTGGTCCAAAAGACGACAATCTCCCTCAAAAGAACTCGGCAACGCGGACGTTGAGGTTTCACCAAAAATGCCAAAACGCGGAAAACACTAATTCTAATTTTGTTGCGCGCTTCCGGCCAAAAAACGACAATCTTTTCCGACAGAATGGGGCCTACTCTTACTGTAATTATTCACCAGACATGCCGATGAGAAAAATTACATTTGTGATTTGTAACAAATGCCAGGCGATTGGTCCAAAAGACGACAATCTCCCTCGAAAGAACTCGGCAACGCGGACGTTGAGGTTTCACCAAAAATGCCAAAACGCGGAAAACACTAATTCTAATTTTGTTGCGCGCTTCCGGCCAAAAAACGACAATCTTTTCCGACAGAATGGGGCCTACTCTTACTGTAATTATTCACCAGACATGCCGATGAGAAAAATTACATTTGTGATTTGTAACAAATGCCAGGCGATTGGTCCAAAAGACGACAATCTCCCTCGAAAGAACTCGGCAACGCGGACGTTGAGGTTTCACCAAAAATGCCAAAACGCGGAAAACACTAATTCTAATTTTGTAGCGCGCTTCCGGCCAAAAAACGACAATCTTTTCCGACAGAATGGGGCCTACTCTTACTGTAATTATTCACCAGACATGCCGATGAGAAAAATTAAATTTGTGATTTGTAACAAATGCCAGGCGATTGGTCCAAAAGACGACAATCTCCCTCGAAAGAACTCGGCAACGCGGACGTTGAGGTTTCACCAAAAATGCCAAAACGCGGAAAACACTAATTCTAATTTTGTTGCGCGCTTCCGGCTAAAAAACGACAATCTTTTCCGACAGAATGGGGCCTACTCTTACTGTAATTATTCACCCGACATGCCGATGAGAAAAATTAAATTTGTGATTTGTAACAAATGCCCGGCGATTGGTCCAAAAGACGTCAATCTCCCATGATTGTACATGGTCGTCTACTGAGGCGGATAATGAAATTGGCCGGCTCCGAAGCGTTGGCAAATTCCTATAAAACGAAGGGAATAATTACTCTCAAATTGATATAAAATGAGATTAATTACCCGTTTGAGTCCGTCCATGGCTATTCCCGGAAAAAATTCACAATGAAGCGTCTTTGGCAATCCATCTTCAAGAGGAGTAAGCAGCCATTTGGTCACGGCTTGGTTAGAAGAAGCTTCGGCGTTGTCTTCGGCCGGAAATGCCGGGAAAAGTCCAAGCCACAAATGTTGTCGTTGACCAACGGCCAAATGTGGTGCCAAATGATTTCGAAGCTGCGGCTTTGTTAGGCGGCGGTCCCAATGTCAACAGAAATCCTTGATGAGTCGAAAAGACGATGAATGTGTTGGAGGAATCGATGACGCTTCGGTCGATATAACTGAAAATTATAAATTCAATTTAATTATTTAAGAGGGAAACGACCTGATTCCAATCCATTTGAATCCGGTCACTTTGGTTGGAAGCGGCCCTTGTTGCAGCTGTTCACCGAAGCTTTTGACAATTTAAAACCAATATTTTTTGCTTAAATATGTATTTAAAATTTAGGAATTTATCAATTTTTTAAAGAAAGTTACTAGCAAATTAATTTTCAAAAATTTTAACCGATTCAAAACTTCTAAGATTTACATAAAGAATTACTTTTTTTCACCATTTTAGTTATCGGAATTGGACAAGTTTTTTTTTTAATAAAATCGTAAGAATTTTCATTTTTCCTCTTGGCGACGCTATCGGCATCGCCGTTCACCTACAAAAACCCCTGATAAAACGGCTAAAATTTTTATTTTCTCTAGTTTTCTGAACCTAAAATTAAATTTTTTGGAAAAAGTCTCAAGTCAAGACTCGGAATATGGATTTCAAAAATGTCCGGAAAATTTTAAATCTTATTTGATTTTTTAAATTTTTTAAATTATTTTTTGCCCTTCCACGATGCATTTTTTGGGCCATTTTTTATAAGAAATTCCATCAAAAATTTAAAATTTTCTCGGCGGCGCCTATCGGCACCGCCGACCCCTCACCCTTCAAACTGACCAAAAACTATTAAAAATCCTGCCACAGAAAAGGAACAGGTCGAAATGATAATTTTCTTGAACCGCAATCTCCCAAAACTCAATTATAAACACTTGATTAAGCCAAAATTTAAAAAAAAACGATTTTTTGTTGAAAAGTTAATATAAAAAATTTTGGTACCGAAAACCGAAAAAGTACCGACAATTTTTTTCGGTACTTTACCGTAGGGTTGAGCGGGACTGGGACCAGTACTGAAATGGTCAATTTTTCAAATTTTGGTCCCGGTTTTTCAAAATTCCTTTAAAATCCCACTATAAAAGTCCCGGTTTTTACAAATGATTTTTTTTCTTGTTTTTGTCCAGCAGTCCCGGTTTTTTTGACCGGGACCAAATTTAGTCCCGGTCCCGGTTTTTCCAAAAGTCCCGGTACCGCTCAACCCTACTTTACCGAAAAGTACCGACCGAACCTTCTGGCCGGTCTCTACTTAAACGTGTGAAAATCGAATTTCTCGTGCCAGTTTGGCGCGGTGAGTCAAAACGGTTTTGTTTATTTGGACAAATCCTTTCTGCCGACTTAAAAAACAACTACACATACCAAACAAGAACCCACCAAATCATTATAATTTGTTCTTTAATTTTCAAAAATTTCAACCAATTCAAAATTCTCAATTTTTATTTTCTATTGACGAATTCGAAAACATCCAAGAAAACTCCGACACCAAATTAAAAACAAAGGCTCTTCATCAAGCATAATTATTCACCAGACATGCCGATGAGAAAAAAATTTGTGATTTGTAACAAATGCCAGGCGATTGGTCCAAAAGACGACAATCTCCCTCGAAAGAACTCGGCAACGCGGACGTTGAGGTTTCACCAAAAATTGTTGCGCGCTTCCGGCCAAAAAACGACAATCTTTTCCGACAGAATGGGGCCTACTCTTACTGTAATTATTCACCAGACATGCCGATGAGAAAAATTAAATTTGTGATTTGTAACAAATGCCAGGCGATTGGTCCAAAAGACGACAATCTCCCTCGAAAGAACTCGGCAACGCGGACGTTGAGGTTTCACCAAAAATGCCAAAACGCGGAAAACACTAATTCTAATTTTGTTGCGCGCTTCCGGCCAAAAAACGACAATCTTTTCCGACAGAATGGGGCCTACTCCTACTGTAATTATTCACCAGACATGGCGCTGAGAAAAAATTACATTTGTGATTTGTAACAAATGCCAGGCGATTGGTCCAAAAGACGACAATCTCCCTCGAAAGAACTCGGCAACGCGGACGTTGAGGTTTCACCAAAAATGCCAAAACGCGGAAAACACTAATTCTAATTTTGTTGCGCGCTTCCGGCTAAAAAACGACAATCTTTTCCGACAGAATGGGGCCTACTCTTACTGTAATTATTCACCAGACATGCCGATGAGAAAAATTACATTTGTGATTTGTAACAAATGCCCGGCGATTGGTCCAAAAGACGACAATCTCCCTCAAAAGAACTCGGCAACGCGGACGTTGAGGTTTCACCAAAAATGCCAAAACGCGGAAAACACTAATTCTAATTTTGTTGCGCGCTTCCGGCCAAAAAACGACAATCTTTTCCGACAGAATGGGGCCTACTCCTACTGTAATTATTCACCAGACATGGCGCTGAGAAAAAATTACATTTGTGATTTGTAACAAATGCCAGGCGATTGGTCCAAAAGACGACAATCTCCCTCGAAAGAACTCGGCAACGCGGACGTTGAGGTTTCACCAAAAATGCCAAAACGCGGAAAACACTAATTCTAATTTTGTTGCGCGCTTCCGGCTAAAAAACGACAATCTTTTCAGACAGAATGGGGCCTACTCTTACTGTAATTATTCACCCGACATGCCGATGAGATTAAATTTGTGATTTGTAACAAATGCCCGGCGATTGGTCCAAAAGACGACAATCTCCCTCAAAAGAACTCGGCAACGCGGACGTTGAGGTTTCACCAAAAATGCCAAAACGCGGAAAACACTAATTCTAATTTTGTTGCGCGCTTCCGGCCAAAAAACGACAATCTTTTCAGACAGAATGGGGCCTACTCTTACTGTAATTATTCACCAGACATGCCGATGAGAAAAATTAAATTTGTGATTTGTAACAAATGCCCGGCGATTGGTCCAAAAGACGACAATCTCCCTCGAAAGAACTCGGCAACGCGGACGTTGAGGTTTCACCAAAAATGCCAAAACGCGGAAAACACTAATTCTAATTTTGTTGCGCGCTTCCGGCTAAAAAACGACAATCTTTTCCGACAGAATGGGGCCTACTCTTACTGTAATTATTCACCAGACATGCCGATGAGAAAAATTACATTTGTGATTTGTAACAAATGCCAGGCGATTAGTCCAAAAGACGACAATCTCCCTCGAAAGAACTCGGCAACGCGGACGTTGAGGTTTCACCAAAAATGCCAAAACGCGGAAAACACTAATTCTAATTTTGTTGCGCGCTTCCGGCCAAAAAACGACAATCTTTTCAGACAGAATGGGGCCTACTCTTACTGTAATTATTCACCAGACATGCCGATGAGAAAAATTACATTTGTGATTTGTAACAAATGCCAGGCGATTGGTCCAAAAGACGACAATCTCCCTCGAAAGAACTCGGCAACGCGGACGTTGAGGTTTCACCAAAAAAAGTTTTACATGTCGGCATTAGTCACAACTGAGACAAATCATTTACTACAAGCGGATTGGTTCACAAAATCAAAATTCCTCGAAAAAATGATCGGCGCGGTTGCCAAAAACGACAATCCCGAAGAACAGCAAGTGGAGTGAGCTTTCGCCAAAGAAAACGCAAACCTATTCTAATTTTTGCGCGCTTCCGCAAAAAAGAAACTATTCCCGAGAATGGTCCAATATTACTATTATCCAAAATGCCAGAAAAATTAATTTTGATTAAAAACGCAAGCTTTCAAAATCCCACGCAAAACCGGCAACCTTAGCAAAATTCGCCATACCGGAAAACAATTCCAAAATTTTATTCGTTCGAATTTTAACAAACCGGCAACTTTACTTAAATTGTACCAAACAGCCGATATAAAGAATTCTGATAAAATCGGTGCAAAGTGACGTTCCCCAAAAACCAAAACGGAACTGGTTTCAAATTGCAGATCGGCAAAAAAATCCAATTTGCGGAAAAAATCTAATTTGTTTTCCGCAAAGGCAACGACAATTTTACCAGAAGGCATGAGAATTTCACCAATGCAAAAATACATTCTGATACAACCTGGCGGTCCCAAAAACGACAATCGAAACAAATGCCAAAGTGTCAAAAACAAATCCTCGAAAAAAACTAATTTTTAAACGACGGCAAAAATAATTTTTCCACAAATGGCCATGACGTAATTTTCAAGACAATGCCGAAAAAGACATTGATTTAATTCCCAAATGCCAAAAGACGACAATTTCCGAAAAATGACGCGACTTGAGTTAACAAAATGCAATCGGAAAAACATCTAATTTTACAATGCGCGTCGGCCAAAAAACAATTTCAATGACTGCCTAGCGAGTTAAAAAACATTCCTAAAAAATCAATGGATTTTAAAATTCCGAAAACGGCCAAAAGACGACAATCTCTCGAAAAATGGCCCGCGGACAAAGATTCACATTTCGCCACCGGAAAAACTATTCTAATTTTCGACGCATCCGGAAAAAACATCTATTTAACCAGCAGGCCGACTTACAATTTAAACAACCGGAACAAAAATCAATTTGTTTCAACAAAACCGAAACGGAAAAAATTCACTGCAAAACCGGAAAGACAGTTTCAAAAAATGCAAGTGAAAACACAATTCGATTGTGTCCAATTACGAATTAAAACAACTTTCGATGAGAGCATCTCATAGAATTCAAAGCCGGAAAAAGAATTAATTTCGAATACGAAAACCGGACATTTCCAAAATGCCAATCTCCAAAACCAATCTAACGATTGGCAATTCGAATATGAAACACCTGTAAAGTATATTCTTAAAAATCTTCAGCAAAAGGGGACATTTCCTGAAAGATAGCACCACATGTTTCCAAAAATCAAATTGTAAAAACCGGAATTGGCATACCATCCGTAATATAACGAAGCCGAGGAAAATTTGATTTAAAAATGACGGCGATGCAAAAACTTTATTCCGAAAAACCGGCAAGGTCTTAGATTCACAAAATGCAAAACGCGGAAAACACATTAATTTTCGAATCCGGCAAAAATTACATTGTGATTTGTAACAAATGCCAGGCGATTAGTCCAAAAGACGACAATCTCCCTCGAAAGAACTCGGCAACGCGGACGTTGAGGTTTCACCAAAAATGCCAAAACGCGGAAAACACTAATTCTAATTTTGTTGCGCGCTTCCGGCCAAAAAACGACAATCTTTTCAGACAGAATGGGGCCTACTCTTACTGTAATTATTCACCAGACATGCCGATGAGAAAAATTACATTTGTGATTTGTAACAAATGCCAGGCGATTGGTCCAAAAGACGACAATCTCCCTCGAAAGAACTCGGCAACGCGGACGTTGAGGTTTCACCAAAAGAGCCAAAACGCGGAAAACACTAATTCTAATTTTGTTGCGCGCTTCCGGCCAAAAAACGACAATCTTTTCCGACAGAATGGGGCCTACTCTTACTGTAATTATTCACCAGACATGCCGATGAGAAAAATTACATTTGTGATTTGTAACAAATGCCAGGCGATTGGTCCAAAAGACGACAATCTCCCTCGAAAGAACTCGGCAACGCGGACGTTGAGGTTTCACCAAAAATGCCAAAACGCGGAAAACACTAATTCTAATTTTGTTGCGCGCTTCCGGCTAAAAAACGACAATCTTTTCAGACAGAATGGGGCCTACTCTTACTGTAATTATTCACCCGACATGCCGATGAGATTAAATTTGTGATTTGTAACAAATGCCCGGCGATTGGTCCAAAAGACGACAATCTCCCTCAAAAGAACTCGGCAACGCGGACGTTGAGGTTTCACCAAAAATGCCAAAACGCGGAAAACACTAATTCTAATTTTGTTGCGCGCTTCCGGCCAAAAAACGACAATCTTTTCCGACAGAATGGGGCCTACTCTTACTGTAATTATTCACCAGACATGCCGATGAGAAAAATTACATTTGTGATTTGTAACAAATGCCCGGCGATTGGTCCAAAAGACGACAATCTCCCTCGAAAGAACTCGGCAACGCGGACGTTGAGGTTTCACCAAAAATGCCAAAACGCGGAAAACACTAATTCTAATTTTGTTGCGCGCTTCCGGCTAAAAAACGACAATCTTTTCAGACAGAATGGGGCCTACTCTTACTGTAATTATTCACCCGACATGCCGATGAGATTAAATTTGTGATTTGTAACAAATGCCCGGCGATTGGTCCAAAAGACGACAATCTCCCTCAAAAGAACTCGGCAACGCGGACGTTGAGGTTTCACCAAAAATGCCAAAACGCGGAAAACACTAATTCTAATTTTGTTGCGCGCTTCCGGCCAAAAAACGACAATCTTTTCAGACAGAATGGGGCCTACTCTTACTGTAATTATTCACCAGACATGCCGATGAGAAAAATTAAATTTGTGATTTGTAACAAATGCCCGGCGATTGGTCCAAAAGACGACAATCTCCCTCGAAAGAACTCGGCAACGCGGACGTTGAGGTTTCACCAAAAATGCCAAAACGCGGAAAACACTAATTCTAATTTTGTTGCGCGCTTCCGGCTAAAAAACGACAATCTTTTCCGACAGAATGGGGCCTACTCTTACTGTAATTATTCACCAGACATGCCGATGAGAAAAATTACATTTGTGATTTGTAACAAATGCCTGGCGATTAGTCCAAAAGACGACAATCTCCCTCGAAAGAACTCGGCAACGCGGACGTTGAGGTTTCACCAAAAATGCCAAAACGCGGAAAACACTAATTCTAATTTTGTTGCGCGCTTCCGGCCAAAAAACGACAATCTTTTCCGACAGAATGGGGCCTACTCTTACTGTAATTATTCACCAGACATGCCGATGAGAAAAATTACATTTGTGATTTGTAACAAATGCCAGGCGATTGGTCCAAAAGACGACAATCTCCCTCGAAAGAACTCGGCAACGCGGACGTTGAGGTTTCACCAAAAATGCCAAAACGCGGAAAACACTAATTCTAATTTTGTTGCGCGCTTCCGGCCAAAAAACGACAATCTTTTCCGACAGAATGGGGCCTACTCTTACTGTAATTATTCACCAGACATGCCGATGAGAAAAATTAAATTTGTGATTTGTAACAAATGCCCGGCGATTGGTCCAAAAGACGACAATCTCCCTCGAAAGAACTCGGCAACGCGGACGTTGAGGTTTCACCAAAAATGCCAAAACGCGGAAAACACTAATTCTAATTTTGTTGCGCGCTTCCGGCTAAAAAACGACAATCTTTTCAGACAGAATGGGGCCTACTCTTACTGTAATTATTCACCCGACATGCCGATGAGATTAAATTTGTGATTTGTAACAAATGCCCGGCGATTGGTCCAAAAGACGACAATCTCCCTCAAAAGAACTCGGCAACGCGGACGTTGAGGTTTCACCAAAAATGCCAAAACGCGGAAAACACTAATTCTAATTTTGTTGCGCGCTTCCGGCCAAAAAACGACAATCTTTTCCGACAGAATGGGGCCTACTCTTACTGTAATTATTCACCAGACATGCCGATGAGAAAAATTACATTTGTGATTTGTAACAAATGCCAGGCGATTGGTCCAAAAGACGACAATCTCCCTCGAAAGAACTCGGCAACGCGGACGTTGAGGTTTCACCAAAAATGCCAAAACGCGGAAAACACTAATTCTAATTTTGTTGCGCGCTTCCGGCTAAAAAACGACAATCTTTTCAGACAGAATGGGGCCTACTCTTACTGTAATTATTCACCCGACATGCCGATGAGATTAAATTTGTGATTTGTAACAAATGCCCGGCGATTGGTCCAAAAGACGACAATCTCCCTCAAAAGAACTCGGCAACGCGGACGTTGAGGTTTCACCAAAAATGCCAAAACAGCGGAAAACACTAATTCTAATTTTGTTGCGCGCTTCCGGCCAAAAAACGACAATCTTTTCAGACAGAATGGGGCCTACTCTTACTGTAATTATTCACCAGACATGCCGATGAGAAAAATTACATTTGTGATTTGTAACAAATGCCAGGCGATTGGTCCAAAAGACGACAATCTCCCTCGAAAGAACTCGGCAACGCGGACGTTGAGGTTTCACCAAAAATGCCAAAACGCGGAAAACACTAATTCTAATTTTGTTGCGCGCTTCCGGCCAAAAAACGACAATCTTTTCCGACAGAATGGGGCCTACTCTTACTGTAATTATTCACCAGACATGCCGATGAGAAAAATTACATTTGTGATTTGTAACAAATGCCAGGCGATTAGTCCAAAAGACGACAATCTCCCTCGAAAGAACTCGGCAACGCGGACGTTGAGGTTTCACCAAAAATGCCAAAACGCGGAAAACACTAATTCTAATTTTGTTGCGCGCTTCCGGCCAAAAAACGACAATCTTTTCAGACAGAATGGGGCCTACTCTTACTGTAATTATTCACCAGACATGCCGATGAGAAAAATTACATTTGTGATTTGTAACAAATGCCAGGCGATTGGTCCAAAAGACGACAATCCCTCGAAAGAACTCGGCAACGCGGACGTTGAGGTTTCACCAAAAGAGCCAAAACGCGGAAAACACTAATTCTAATTTTGTTGCGCGCTTCCGGCCAAAAAACGACAATCTTTTCCGACAGAATGGGGCCTACTCTTACTGTAATTATTCACCAGACATGCCGATGAGAAAAATTACATTTGTGATTTGTAACAAATGCCAGGCGATTGGTCCAAAAGACGACAATCTCCCTCGAAAGAACTCGGCAACGCGGACGTTGAGGTTTCACCAAAAATGCCAAAACGCGGAAAACACTAATTCTAATTTTGTTGCGCGCTTCCGGCCAAAAAACGACAATCTTTTCAGACAGAATGGGGCCTACTCTTACTGTATTATTCACCAGACATGCCGATGAGAAAAATTAAATTTGTGATTTGTAACAAATGCCCGGCGATTGGTCCAAAAGACGACAATCTCCCTCGAAAGAACTCGGCAACGCGGACGTTGAGGTTTCACCAAAAATGCCAAAACGCGGAAAACACTAATTCTAATTTTGTTGCGCGCTTCCGGCTAAAAAAACGACAATCTTTTCAGACAGAATGGGGCCTACTCTTACTGTAATTATTCACCCGACATGCCGATGAGATTAAATTTGTGATTTGTAACAAATGCCCGGCGATTGGTCCAAAAGACGACAATCTCCCTCAAAAGAACTCGGCAACGCGGACGTTGAGGTTTCACCAAAAATGCCAAAACGCGGAAAAACACTAATTCTAATTTTGTTGCGCGCTTCCGGCCAAAAAACGACAATCTTTTCCGACAGAATGGGGCCTACTCTTACTGTAATTATTCACCAGACATGCCGATGAGAAAAATTACATTTGTGATTTGTAACAAATGCCCGGCGATTGGTCCAAAAGACGACAATCTCCCTCGAAAGAACTCGGCAACGCGGACGTTGAGGTTTCACCAAAAATGCCAAAACGCGGAAAACACTAATTCTAATTTTGTTGCGCGCTTCCGGCTAAAAAACGACAATCTTTTCCGACAGAATGGGGCCTACTCTTACTGTAATTATTCACCAGACATGCCGATGAGAAAAATTACATTTGTGATTTGTAACAAATGCCAGGCGATTAGTCCAAAAGACGACAATCTCCCTCGAAAGAACTCGGCAACGCGGACGTTGAGGTTTCACCAAAAATGCCAAAACGCGGAAAACACTAATTCTAATTTTGTTGCGCGCTTCCGGCCAAAAAACGACAATCTTTTCAGACAGAATGGGGCCTACTCTTACTGTAATTATTCACCAGACATGCCGATGAGAAAAATTACATTTGTGATTTGTAACAAATGCCAGGCGATTGGTCCAAAAGACGACAATCTCCCTCGAAAGAACTCGGCAACGCGGACGTTGAGGTTTCACCAAAAATGCCAAAACGCGGAAAACACTAATTCTAATTTTGTTGCGCGCTTCCGGCCAAAAAACGACAATCTTTTCCGACAGAATGGGGCCTACTCTTACTGTAATTATTCACCAGACATGCCGATGAGAAAAATTACATTTGTGATTTGTAACAAATGCCAGGCGATTAGTCCAAAAGACGACAATCTCCCTCGAAAGAACTCGGCAACGCGGACGTTGAGGTTTCACCAAAAATGCCAAAACGCGGAAAACACTAATTCTAATTTTGTTGCGCGCTTCCGGCCAAAAAACGACAATCTTTTCAGACAGAATGGGGCCTACTCTTACTGTAATTATTCACCAGACATGCCGTTGAGAAAAATTACATTTGTGATTTGTAACAAATGCCAGGCGATTGGTCCAAAAGACGACAATCTCCCTCGAAAGAACTCGGCAACGCGGACGTTGAGGTTTCACCAAAAATGCCAAAACGCGGAAAACACTAATTCTAATTTTGTTGCGCGCTTCCGGCCAAAAAACGACAATCTTTTCCGACAGAATGGGGCCTACTCTTACTGTAATTATTCACCAGACATGCCGATGAGAAAAATTACATTTGTGATTTGTAACAAATGCCAGGCGATTAGTCCAAAAGACGACAATCTCCCTCGAAAGAACTCGGCAACGCGGACGTTGAGGTTTCACCAAAAATGCCAAAACGCGGAAAACACTAATTCTAATTTTGTTGCGCGCTTCCGGCCAAAAAAACGACAATCTTTTCAGACAGAATGGGGCCTACTCTTACTGTAATTATTCACCAGACATGCCGATGAGAAAAATTACATTTGTGATTTGTACAAATGCCCGGCGAATGGTCCAAAAAACGACAATATTTCCGCCTAAGCTGGGCCACTCTTACACTAATTTTTAACCAAAAATGCCAAAAAGAGGAAAATTATTATACAGATTTTGTTACAAATGCCCGGCGAATGGTCCAAAAAAACGACAATATTTTCCGCCTAAGCTGGGCCACTCTTACACTAATTTTTAACCAAAAATGCCAAAAAGAGGAAAATAATTATACAGATTTTGTTACAAATGCCCGGCGAATGGTCCAAAAAACGACAATATCTTCCGCCTAAGCTGGGCCACTCTTACACTAATTTTTAACCAAAAATGCCAAAAAGAGGAAAATATTATACAGATTTTGTTACAAATGCCCGGCGAATGGTCCAAAAAACGACAATATCTTCCGCCTAAGCTGGGCCACTCTTACACTAATTTTTAACCAAAAATGCCAAAAAGAGGAGAATAATTATACAGATTTTGTTACAAATGCCCGGCGAATGGTCCAAAAAACGACAATATTTTCCGCCTAAGCTGGGCCACTCTTACACTAATTTTTAACCAAAAATGCCAAAAAGAGGAAAATTAATTATACAGATTTTGTTACAAATGCCCGGCGAATGGTCCAAAAAACGACAATATTTCCGCCTAAGCTGGGCCACTCTTACACTAATTTTTAACCAAAAATGCCAAAAAGAGGAAAATTAATTATACAGATTTTGTTACAAATGCCCGGCGAATGGTCCAAAAAACGACAATATCTTCCGCCTAAGCTGGGCCACTCTTACACTAATTTTTAACCAAAAATGCCAAAAAGAGGAAAATAATTATACAGATTTTGTTACAAATGCCCGGCGAATGGTCCAAAAAACGACAATATTTTCCGCCTAAGCTGGGCCACTCTTACACTAATTTTTAACCAAAAATGCCAAAAAGAGCAAAATTATTATACAGATTTTGTTACAAATGCCCGGCGAATGGTCCAAAAAACGACAATATCTTCCGCCTAAGCTGGGCCACTCTTACACTGAGGTTTCACCAAAAATGCCAAAACGCGGAAAACACTAATTCTAATTTTGTTGCGCGCTTCCGGCCAAAAAACGACAATCTTTTCCGACAGAATGGGGCCTACTCTTACTGTAATTATTCACCAGACATGCCGATGAGAAAAATTACATTTGTGATTTGTAACAAATGCCGGCGATTGGTCCAAAAGACGACAATCTCCCTCGAAAGAACTCGGCAACGCGGACGTTGAGGTTTCACCAAAAATGCCAAAACGCGGAAAACACTAATTCTAATTTTGTTGCGCGCTTCCGGCCAAAAAACGACAATCTTTTCGACAGAATGGGCCTACTCTTACTGTAATTATTCACCAGACATGCCGATGAGAAAAATTACATTGTGATTTGTAACAAATGCCGGCGATTGGTCCAAAAGACGACAATCTCCCTCGAAAGAACTCGGCAACGCGGACGTTGAGGTTTCACCAAAAATGCCAAAACGCGGAAAACACTAATTCTAATTTTGTTACAAATGCCCGGCGAATGGTCCAAAAAACGACAATATTTTCCGCCTAAGCTGGGCCACTCTTACACTAATTTTTAACCAAAAATGCCAAAAAGAGGAAAATAATTATACAGATTTTGTTACAAATGCCCGGCGAATGGTCCAAAAAACGACAATATTTTCCGCCTAAGCTGGGCCACTCTTACACTAATTTTTAACCAAAAATGCCAAAAAGAGGAAAATAATTATACAGATTTTGTAACAAATGCCCGGCGAATGGTCCAAAAAACGACAATATTTCCGCCTAAGCTGGGCCACTCTTACACTAATTTTTAACCAAAAATGCCAAAAAGAGGAAAATAATTATACAGATTTTGTTACAAATGCCCGGCGAATGGTCCAAAAAACGACAATATTTTCCGCCTAAGCTGGGCCACTCTTACACTAATTTTTAACCAAAAATGCCAAAAAGAGGAAAATAATTATACAGATTTTGTTACAAATGCCCGGCGAATGGTCCAAAAAACGACAATATTTTCCGCCTAAGCTGGGCCACTCTTACACTAATTTTTAACCAAAAATGCCAAAAAGAGGAAAATAATTATACAGATTTTGTTACAAATGCCCGGCGAATGGTCCAAAAAACGACAATATTTTCCGCCTAAGCTGGGCCACTCTTACACTAATTTTTAACCAAAAATGCCAAAAAGAGGAAAATAATTATACAGATTTTGTTACAAATGCCCGGCGAATGGTCCAAAAAACGACAATATTTTCCGCCTAAGCTGGGCCACTCTTACACTAATTTTTAACCAAAAATGCCAAAAAGAGGAAAATAATTATACAGATTTTGTTACAAATGCCCGGCGAATGGTCCAAAAAACGACAATATTTTCCGCCTAAGCTGGGCCACTCTTACACTAATTTTTAACCAAAAATGCCAAAAAGAGGAAAATAATTATACAGATTTTGTTAACAAATGCCCGGCGAATGGTCCAAAAAACGACAATATTTTCCGCCTAAGCTGGGCCACTCTTACACTAATTTTTAACCAAAAATGCCAAAAAGAGGAAAATTAATTATACAGATTTTGTTACAAATGCCCGGCGAATGGTCCAAAAAACGACAATATTTTCCGCCTAAGCTGGGCCACTCTTACACTAATTTTTAACCAAAAATGCCAAAAAGAGGAAAATAATTATACAGATTTTGTACAAATGCCCGGCGAATGGTCCAAAAAACGACAATATCTTCCGCCTAAGCTGGGCCACTCTTACACTAATTTTTAACCAAAAATGCCAAAAAGAGGAAAATAATTATACAGATTTTGTTAACAAATGCCCGGCGAATGGTCCAAAAAACGACAATATCTTCCGCCTAAGCTGGGCCACTCTTACACTAATTTTTAACCAAAAATGCCAAAAAGAGGAGAATAATTATACAGATTTTGTTACAAATGCCCGGCGAATGGTCCAAAAAACGACAATATCTTCCGCCTAAGCTGGGCCACTCTTACACTAATTTTTAACCAAAAATGCCAAAAAGAGGAAAATAATTATACAGATTTTGTTACAAATGCCCGGCGAATGGTCCAAAAAACGACAATATTTTCCGCCTAAGCTGGGCCACTCTTACACTAATTTTTAACCAAAAATGCCAAAAAGAGGAAAATAATTATACAGATTTTGTTACAAATGCCCGGCGAATGGTCCAAAAAACGACAATATCTTCCGCCTAAGCTGGGCCACTCTTACACTAATTTTTAACCAAAAATGCCAAAAAGAGGAAAATAATTATACAGATTTTGTTAACAAATGCCCGGCGAATGGTCCAAAAAACGACAATATTTTCCGCCTAAGCTGGGCCACTCTTACACTAATTTTTAACCAAAAATGCCAAAAAGAGGAAAATAATTATACAGATTTTGTTACAAATGCCCGGCGAATGGTCCAAAAAACGACAATATCTTCCGCCTAAGCTGGGCCACTCTTACACTAATTTTTAACCAAAAATGCCAAAAAGAGGAAAATAATTATACAGATTTTGTTACAAATGCCCGGCGAATGGTCCAAAAAACGACAATATTTTCCGCCTAAGCTGGGCCACTCTTACACTAATTTTTAACCAAAAATGCCAAAAAGAGGAAAATAATTATACAGATTTTGTTACAAATGCCCGGCGAATGGTCCAAAAAACGACAATATCTTCCGCCTAAGCTGGGCCACTCTTACACTAATTTTTAACCAAAAATGCCAAAAAGAGGAAAATAATTATACAGATTTTGTTACAAATGCCCGGCGAATGGTCCAAAAAACGACAATATTTTCCGCCTAAGCTGGGCCACTCTTACACTAATTTTTAACCAAAAATGCCAAAAAGAGGAGAAATAATTATACAGATTTTGTTACAAATGCCCGGCGAATGGTCCAAAAAACGACAATATTTTCCGCCTAAGCTGGGCCACTCTTACACTAATTTTTAACCAAAAATGCCAAAAAGAGGAAAATAATTATACAGATTTTGTTACAAATGCCCGGCGAATGGTCCAAAAAACGACAATATTTTCCGCCTAAGCTGGGCCACTCTTACACTAATTTTTAACCAAAAATGCCAAAAAGAGGAAAATAATTATACAGATTTTGTTACAAATGCCCGGCGAATGGTCCAAAAAACGACAATATTTTCCGCCTAAGCTGGGCCACTCTTACACTAATTTTTAACCAAAAATGCCAAAAAGAGGAAAATAATTATACAGATTTTGTAACAAATGCCCGGCGAATGGTCCAAAAAACGACAATATTTTCCGCCTAAGCTGGGCCACTCTTACACTAATTTTTAACCAAAAATGCCAAAAAGAGGAAAATAATTATACAGATTTTGTTACAAATGCCCGGCGAATGGTCCAAAAAACGACAATATTTTCCGCCTAAGCTGGGCCACTCTTACACTAATTTTTAACCAAAAATGCCAAAAAGAGGAAAATAATTATACAGATTTTGTTACAAATGCCCGGCGAATGGTCCAAAAAACGACAATATCTTCCGCCTAAGCTGGGCCACTCTTACACTAATTTTTAACCAAAAATGCCAAAAAGAGGAAAATAATTATACAGATTTTGTTACAAATGCCCGGCGAATGGTCCAAAAAACGACAATATTTTCCGCCTAAGCTGGGCCACTCTTACACTAATTTTTAACCAAAAATGCCAAAAAGAGGAAAATAATTATACAGATTTTGTTACAAATGCCCGGCGAATGGTCCAAAAAACGACAATATTTTCCGCCTAAGCTGGGCCACTCTTACACTAATTTTTAACCAAAAATGCCAAAAAGAGGAAAATAATTATACAGATTTTGTTACAAATGCCCGGCGAATGGTCCAAAAAACGACAATATTTTCCGCCTAAGCTGGGCCACTCTTACACTAATTTTTAACCAAAAATGCCAAAAAGAGGAAAATAATTATACAGATTTTGTTACAAATGCCCGGCGAATGGTCCAAAAAACGACAATATTTTCCGCCTAAGCTGGGCCACTCTTACACTAATTTTTAACCAAAAATGCCAAAAAGAGGAAAATTAATTATACAGATTTTGTTACAAATGCCCGGCGAATGGTCCAAAAAACGACAATATTTTCCGCCTAAGCTGGGCCACTCTTACACTAATTTTTAACCAAAAATGCCAAAAAGAGGAAAATAATTATACAGATTTTGTAACAAATGCCCGGCGAATGGTCCAAAAAACGACAATATCTTCCGCCTAAGCTGGGCCACTCTTACACTAATTTTTAACCAAAAATGCCAAAAAGAGGAAAATAATTATACAGATTTTGTAACAAATGCCCGGCGAATGGTCCAAAAAACGACAATATTTTCCGCCTAAGCTGGGCCACTCTTACACTAATTTTTAACCAAAAATGCCAAAAAGAGGAAAATAATTATACAGATTTTGTAACAAATGCCCGGCGAATGGTCCAAAAAACGACAATATCTTCCGCCTGAGCTGGGCCACTCTTACACTAATTTTTAACCAAAAATGCCAAAAAGAGGAAAATAATTATACAGATTTTGTTACAAATGCCCGGCGAATGGTCCAAAAAACGACAATATTTTCCGCCTAAGCTGGGCCACTCTTACACTAATTTTTAACCAAAAATGCCAAAAAGAGGAAAATAATTATACAGATTTTGTTACAAATGCCCGGCGAATGGTCCAAAAAACGACAATATTTTCCGCCTAAGCTGGGCCACTCTTACACTAATTTTTAACCAAAAATGCCAAAAAGAGGAGAAATAATTATACAGATTTTGTTACAAATGCCCGGCGAATGGTCCAAAAAACGACAATATTTTCCGCCTAAGCTGGGCCACTCTTACACTAATTTTTAACCAAAAATGCCAAAAAGAGGAGAAATAATTATACAGATTTTGTTACAAATGCCCGGCGAATGGTCCAAAAAACGACAATATCTTCCGCCTAAGCTGGGCCACTCTTACACTAATTTTTAACCAAAAATGCCAAAAAGAGGAAAATAATTATACAGATTTTGTAACAAATGCCCGGCGAATGGTCCAAAAAACGACAATATCTTCCGCCTAAGCTGGGCCACTCTTACACTAATTTTTAACCAAAAATGCCAAAAAGAGGAAAATAATTATACAGATTTTGTTACAAATGCCCGGCGAATGGTCCAAAAAACGACAATATTTTCCGCCTAAGCTGGGCCACTCTTACACTAATTTTTAACCAAAAATGCCAAAAAGAGGAAAATAATTATACAGATTTTGTTAACAAATGCCCGGCGAATGGTCCAAAAAACGACAATATCTTCCGCCTAAGCTGGGCCACTCTTACACTAATTTTTAACCAAAAATGCCAAAAAGAGGAAAATAATTATACAGATTTTGTTACAAATGCCCGGCGAATGGTCCAAAAAACGACAATATTTTCCGCCTAAGCTGGGCCACTCTTACACTAATTTTTAACCAAAAATGCCAAAAAGAGGAAAATAATTATACAGATTTTGTTACAAATGCCCGGCGACAAAAAACGACAATCTTTTCAGACAGAATGGGGCCTACTCTTACTGTAATTATTCACCAGACATGCCGATGAGAAAAATTACATTTGTGATTTGTAACAAATGCCCGGCGATTGGTCCAAAAGACGACAATCTCCCTCAAAAGAACTCGGCAACGCGGACGTTGAGGTTTCACCAAAAATGCCAAAACGCGGAAAACACTAATTCTAATTTTGTTGCGCGCTTCCGGCTAAAAAACGACAATCTTTTCCGACAGAATGGGGCCTACTCTTACTGTAATTATTCACCCGACATGCCGATGAGAAAAATTAAATTTGTGATTTGTAACAAATGCCCGGCGATTGGTCCAAAAGACGACAATCTCCCATGATTGTACATGGTCGTCTACTGAGGCGGATAATGAAATTGGCCGGCTCCGAAGCGTTGGCAAATTCCTATAAAACGAAGGGAATAATTACTCTCAAATTGATATAAAATGAGATTAATTACCCGTTTGAGTCCGTCCATGGCTATTCCCGGAAAAAATTCACAATGAAGCGTCTTTGGCAATCCATCTTCAAGAGGAGTAAGCAGCCATTTGGTCACGGCTTGGTTAGAAGAAGCTTCGGCGTTGTCTTCGGCCGGAAATGCCGGGAAAAGTCCAAGCCACAAATGTTGTCGTTGACCAACGGCCAAATGTGGTGCCAAATGATTTCGAAGCTGCGGCTTTGTTAGGCGGCGGTCCCAATGTCAACAGAAATCCTTGATGAGTCGAAAAGACGATGAATGTGTTGGAGGAATCGATGACGCTTCGGTCGATATAACTGAAAATTATAAATTCAATTTAATTATTTAAGAGGGAAACGACCTGATTCCAATCCATTTGAATCCGGTCACTTTGGTTGGAAGCGGCCCTTGTTGCAGCTGTTCACCGAAGCTTTTGACAATTTAAAACCAATATTTTTTGCTTAAATATGTATTTAAAATTTAGGAATTTATCAATTTTTTAAAGAAAGTTACTAGCAAATTAATTTTCAAAAATTTTAACCGATTCAAAACTTCTAAGATTTACATAAAGAATTACTTTTTTTCACCATTTTAGTTATCGGAATTGGACAAGTTTTTTTTTTAATAAAATCGTAAGAATTTTCATTTTTCCTCTTGGCGACGCTATCGGCATCGCCGTTCACCTACAAAAACCCCTGATAAAACGGCTAAAATTTTTATTTTCTCTAGTTTTCTGAACCTAAAATTAAATTTTTTGGAAAAAGTCTCAAGTCAAGACTCGGAATATGGATTTCAAAAATGTCCGGAAAATTTTAAATCTTATTTGATTTTTTAAATTTTTTAAATTATTTTTTGCCCTTCCACGATGCATTTTTTGGGCCATTTTTTATAAGAAATTCCATCAAAAATTTAAAATTTTCTCGGCGGCGCCTATCGGCACCGCCGACCCCTCACCCTTCAAACTGACCAAAAACTATTAAAAATCCTGCCACAGAAAAGGAACAGGTCGAAATGATAATTTTCTTGAACCGCAATCTCCCAAAACTCAATTATAAACACTTGATTAAGCCAAAATTTAAAAAAAAACGATTTTTTGTTGAAAAGTTAATATAAAAAATTTTGGTACCGAAAACCGAAAAAGTACCGACAATTTTTTTCGTTTACCGTAGGGTTGAGCGGGACTGGGACCAGTACTGAAATGGTCAATTTTTCAAATTTTGGTCCCGGTTTTTCAAAATTCCTTTAAAATCCCACTATAAAAGTCCCGGTTTTTACAAATGATTTTTTTTCTTGTTTTTGTCCAGCAGTCCCGGTTTTTTTGACCGGGACCAAATTTAGTCCCGGTCCCGGTTTTTCCAAAAGTCCCGGTACCGCTCAACCCTACTTTACCGAAAAGTACCGACCGAACCTTCTGGCCGGTCTCTACTTAAACGTGTGAAAATCGAATTTCTCGTGCCAGTTTGGCGCGGTGAGTCAAAACGGTTTTGTTTATTTGGACAAATCCTTTCTGCCGACTTAAAAAACAACTACACATACCAAACAAGAACCCACCAAATCATTATAATTTGTTCTTTAATTTTCAAAAATTTCA
Organism: Globodera pallida; assembly: GCA_020449905.1. Lineage (NCBI taxonomy): Eukaryota > Metazoa > Nematoda > Chromadorea > Rhabditida > Heteroderidae > Globodera > Globodera pallida. The sequence continues at coordinate 1,956,273 of JAIXHY010000011.1, forward strand.
ACCAATTCAAAATTCTCAATTTTTATTTTCTATTGACGAATTCGAAAACATCTAAGAAAACTCCGACACCAAATTAAAAACAAAGGCTCTTCATCAAGCATAATTATTCACCAGACATGCCGATGAGAAAAATTAAATTTGTGATTTGTAACAAATGCCAGGCGATTGGTCCAAAAGACGACAATCTCCCTCGAAAGAACTCGGCAACGCGGACGTTGAGGTTTCACCAAAAGAGCCAAAACGCGGAAAACACTAATTCTAATTTTGTTGCGCGCTTCCGGCCAAAAAACGACAATCTTTTCCGACAGAATGGGGCCTACTCTTACTGTAATTATTCACCAGACATGCCGATGAGAAAAATTACATTTGTGATTTGTAACAAATGCCAGGCGATTGGTCCAAAAGACGACAATCTCCCTCGAAAGAACTCGGCAACGCGGACGTTGAGGTTTCACCAAAAATGCCAAAACGCGGAAAACACTAATTCTAATTTTGTTGCGCGCTTCCGGCCAAAAAACGACAATCTTTTCAGACAGAATGGGGCCTACTCTTACTGTAATTATTCACCAGACATGCCGATGAGAAAAATTACATTTGTGATTTGTAACAAATGCCAGGCGATTGGTCCAAAAGACGACAATCTCCCTCGAAAGAACTCGGCAACGCGGACGTTGAGGTTTCACCAAAAGAGCCAAAACGCGGAAAACACTAATTCTAATTTTGTTGCGCGCTTCCGGCCAAAAAACGACAATCTTTTCCGACAGAATGGGGCCTACTCTTACTGTAATTATTCACCAGACATGCCGATGAGAAAAATTACATTTGTGATTTGTAACAAATGCCAGGCGATTGGTCCAAAAGACGACAATCTCCCTCGAAAGAACTCGGCAACGCGGACGTTGAGGTTTCACCAAAAATGCCAAAACGCGGAAAACACTAATTCTAATTTTGTTGCGCGCTTCCGGCCAAAAAACGACAATCTTTTCAGACAGAATGGGGCCTACTCTTACTGTAATTATTCACCAGACATGCCGATGAGAAAAATTAAATTTGTGATTTGTAACAAATGCCCGGCGATTGGTCCAAAAGACGACAATCTCCCTCGAAAGAACTCGGCAACGCGGACGTTGAGGTTTCACCAAAAATGCCAAAACGCGGAAAACACTAATTCTAATTTTGTTGCGCGCTTCCGGCTAAAAAACGACAATCTTTTCAGACAGAATGGGGCCTACTCTTACTGTAATTATTCACCCGACATGCCGATGAGATTAAATTTGTGATTTGTAACAAATGCCCGGCGATTGGTCCAAAAGACGACAATCTCCCTCAAAAGAACTCGGCAACGCGGACGTTGAGGTTTCACCAAAAATGCCAAAACGCGGAAAACACTAATTCTAATTTTGTTGCGCGCTTCCGGCCAAAATACGACAATCTTTTCCGACAGAATGGGGCCTACTCTTACTGTAATTATTCACCAGACATGCCGATGAGAAAAATTACATTTGTGATTTGTAACAAATGCCAGGCGATTGGTCCAAAAGACGACAATCTCCCTCGAAAGAACTCGGCAACGCGGACGTTGAGGTTTCACCAAAAATGCCAAAACGCGGAAAACACTAATTCTAATTTTGTTGCGCTCTTCCGGCCAAAAAACGACAATCTTTTCAGACAGAATGGGGCCTACTCTTACTGTAATTATTCACCAGACATGCCGATGAGAAAAATTACATTTGTGATTTGTAACAAATGCCCGGCGATTGGTCCAAAAGACGACAATCTCCCTCAAAAGAACTCGGCAACGCGGACGTTGAGGTTTCACCAAAAATGCCAAAACGCGGAAAACACTAATTCTAATTTTGTTGCGCGCTTCCGGCTAAAAAACGACAATCTTTTCCGACAGAATGGGGCCTACTCTTACTGTAATTATTCACCCGACATGCCGATGAGAAAAATTAAATTTGTGATTTGTAACAAATGCCCGGCGATTGGTCCAAAAGACGACAATCTCCCATGATTGTACATGGTCGTCTACTGAGGCGGATAATGAAATTGGCCGGCTCCGAAGCGTTGGCAAATTCCTATAAAACGAAGGGAATAATTACTCTCAAATTGATATAAAATGAGATTAATTACCCGTTTGAGTCCGTCCATGGCTATTCCCGGAAAAAATTCACAATGAAGCGTCTTTGGCAATCCATCTTCAAGAGGAGTAAGCAGCCATTTGGTCACGGCTTGGTTAGAAGAAGCTTCGGCGTTGTCTTCGGCCGGAAATGCCGGGAAAAGTCCAAGCCACAAATGTTGTCGTTGACCAACGGCCAAATGTGGTGCCAAATGATTTCGAAGCTGCGGCTTTGTTAGGCGGCGGTCCCAATGTCAACAGAAATCCTTGATGAGTCGAAAAGACGATGAATGTGTTGGAGGAATCGATGACGCTTCGGTCGATATAACTGAAAATTATAAATTCAATTTAATTATTTAAGAGGGAAACGACCTGATTCCAATCCATTTGAATCCGGTCACTTTGGTTGGAAGCGGCCCTTGTTGCAGCTGTTCACCGAAGCTTTTGACAATTTAAAACCAATATTTTTTGCTTAAATATGTATTTAAAATTTAGGAATTTATCAATTTTTTAAAGAAAGTTACTAGCAAATTAATTTTCAAAAATTTTAACCGATTCAAAACTTCTAAGATTTACATAAAGAATTACTTTTTTTCACCATTTTAGTTATCGGAATTGGACAAGTTTTTTTTTTAATAAAATCGTAAGAATTTTCATTTTTCCTCTTGGCGACGCTATCGGCATCGCCGTTCACCTACAAAAACCCCTGATAAAACGGCTAAAATTTTTATTTTCTCTAGTTTTCTGAACCTAAAATTAAATTTTTTGGAAAAAGTCTCAAGTCAAGACTCGGAATATGGATTTCAAAAATGTCCGGAAAATTTTAAATCTTATTTGATTTTTTAAATTTTTTAAATTATTTTTTGCCCTTCCACGATGCATTTTTTGGGCCATTTTTTATAAGAAATTCCATCAAAAATTTAAAATTTTCTCGGCGGCGCCTATCGGCACCGCCGACCCCTCACCCTTCAAACTGACCAAAAACTATTAAAAATCCTGCCACAGAAAAGGAACAGGTCGAAATGATAATTTTCTTGAACCGCAATCTCCCAAAACTCAATTATAAACACTTGATTAAGCCAAAATTTAAAAAAAAACGATTTTTTGTTGAAAAGTTAATATAAAAAATTTTGGTACCGAAAACCGAAAAAGTACCGACAATTTTTTTCGTTTACCGTAGGGTTGAGCGGGACTGGGACCAGTACTGAAATGGTCAATTTTTCAAATTTTGGTCCCGGTTTTTCAAAATTCCTTTAAAATCCCACTATAAAAGTCCCGGTTTTTACAAATGATTTTTTTTCTTGTTTTTGTCCAGCAGTCCCGGTTTTTTTGACCGGGACCAAATTTAGTCCCGGTCCCGGTTTTTCCAAAAGTCCCGGTACCGCTCAACCCTACTTTACCGAAAAGTACCGACCGAACCTTCTGGCCGGTCTCTACTTAAACGTGTGAAAATCGAATTTCTCGTGCCAGTTTGGCGCGGTGAGTCAAAACGGTTTTGTTTATTTGGACAAATCCTTTCTGCCGACTTAAAAAACAACTACACATACCAAACAAGAACCCACCAAATCATTATAATTTGTTCTTTAATTTTCAAAAATTTCAACCAATTCAAAATTCTCAATTTTTATTTTCTATTGACGAATTCGAAAACATCTAAGAAAACTCCGACACCAAATTAAAAACAAAGGCTCTTCATCAAGCATAATTATTCACCAGACATGCCGATGAGAAAAATTAAATTTGTGATTTGTAACAAATGCCAGGCGATTGGTCCAAAAGACGACAATCTCCCTCGAAAGAACTCGGCAACGCGGACGTTGAGGTTTCACCAAAAATTGTTGCGCGCTTCCGGCCAAAAAACGACAATCTTTTCCGACAGAATGGGGCCTACTCTTACTGTAATTATTCACCAGACATGCCGATGAGAAAAATTAAATTTGTGATTTGTAACAAATGCCAGGCGATTGGTCCAAAAGACGACAATCTCCCTCGAAAGAACTCGGCAACGCGGACGTTGAGGTTTCACCAAAAATGCCAAAACGCGGAAAACACTAATTCTAATTTTGTTGCGCGCTTCCGGCTAAAAAACGACAATCTTTTCCGACAGAATGGGGCCTACTCTTACTGTAATTATTCACCCGACATGCCGATGAGAAAAATTAAATTTGTGATTTGTAACAAATGCCCGGCGATTGGTCCAAAAGACGACAATCTCCCTCAAAAGAACTCGGCAACGCGGACGTTGAGGTTTCACCAAAAATGCCAAAACGCGGAAAACACTAATTCTAATTTTGTTGCGCGCTTCCGGCTAAAAAACGACAATCTTTTCCGACAGAATGGGGCCTACTCTTACTGTAATTATTCACCCGACATGCCGATGAGAAAAATTAAATTTGTGATTTGTAACAAATGCCCGGCGATTGGTCCAAAAGACGTCAATCTCCCATGATTGTACATGGTCGTCTACTGAGGCGGATAATGAAATTGGCCGGCTCCGAAGCGTTGGCAAATTCCTATAAAACGAAGGGAATAATTACTCTCAAATTGATATAAAATGAGATTAATTACCCGTTTGAGTCCGTCCATGGCTATTCCCGGAAAAAATTCACAATGAAGCGTCTTTGGCAATCCATCTTCAAGAGGAGTAAGCAGCCATTTGGTCACGGCTTGGTTAGAAGAAGCTTCGGCGTTGTCTTCGGCCGGAAATGCCGGGAAAAGTCCAAGCCACAAATGTTGTCGTTGACCAACGGCCAAATGTGGTGCCAAATGATTTCGAAGCTGCGGCTTTGTTAGGCGGCGGTCCCAATGTCAACAGAAATCCTTGATGAGTCGAAAAGACGATGAATGTGTTGGAGGAATCGATGACGCTTCGGTCGATATAACTGAAAATTATAAATTCAATTTAATTATTTAAGAGGGAAACGACCTGATTCCAATCCATTTGAATCCGGTCACTTTGGTTGGAAGCGGCCCTTGTTGCAGCTGTTCACCGAAGCTTTTGACAATTTAAAACCAATATTTTTTGCTTAAATATGTATTTAAAATTTAGGAATTTATCAATTTTTTAAAGAAAGTTACTAGCAAATTAATTTTCAAAAATTTTAACCGATTCAAAACTTCTAAGATTTACATAAAGAATTACTTTTTTTCACCATTTTAGTTATCGGAATTGGACAAGTTTTTTTTTTAATAAAATCGTAAGAATTTTCATTTTTCCTCTTGGCGACGCTATCGGCATCGCCGTTCACCTACAAAAACCCCTGATAAAACGGCTAAAATTTTTATTTTCTCTAGTTTTCTGAACCTAAAATTAAATTTTTTGGAAAAAGTCTCAAGTCAAGACTCGGAATATGGATTTCAAAAATGTCCGGAAAATTTTAAATCTTATTTGATTTTTTAAATTTTTTAAATTATTTTTTGCCCTTCCACGATGCATTTTTTGGGCCATTTTTTATAAGAAATTCCATCAAAAATTTAAAATTTTCTCGGCGGCGCCTATCGGCACCGCCGACCCCTCACCCTTCAAACTGACCAAAAACTATTAAAAATCCTGCCACAGAAAAGGAACAGGTCGAAATGATAATTTTCTTGAACCGCAATCTCCCAAAACTCAATTATAAACACTTGATTAAGCCAAAATTTCAAAAAAAAAACGATTTTTTGTTGAAAAGTTAATATAAAAAATTTTGGTACCGAAAACCGAAAAAGTACCGACAATTTTTTTCGGTACTTTACCGTAGGGTTGAGCGGGACTGGGACCAGTACTGAAATGGTCAATTTTTAAAATTTTGGTCCCGGTTTTTCAAAATTCCTTTAAAATCCCACTATAAAAGTCCCGGTTTTTACAAATGATTTTTTTTCTTGTTTTTGTCCAGCAGTCCCGGTTTTTTTGACCGGGACCAAATTTAGTCCCGGTCCCGGTTTTTCCAAAAGTCCCGGTACCGCTCAACCCTACTTTACCGAAAAGTACCGACCGAACCTTCTGGCCGGTCTCTACTTAAACGTGTGAAAATCGAATTTCTCGTGCCAGTTTGGCGCGGTGAGTCAAAACGGTTTTGTTTATTTGGACAAATCCTTTCTGCCGACTTAAAAAACAACTACACATACCAAACAAGAACCCACCAAATCATTATAATTTGTTCTTTAATTTTCAAAAATTTCAACCAATTCAAAATTCTCAATTTTTATTTTCTATTGACGAATTCGAAAACATCCAAGAAAACTCCGACACCAAATTAAAAACAAAGGCTCTTCATCAAGCATTCATATGGCAACAAAAGGAGCCAACAATTATAGTGTCGTTTCACAAAATTCTCTCAGTCCATTCAATCGGTGGGCTCACTGGACCTTCGTTTGCTTCATCCATCCTGAAATAAGAACGATTTTAACTAGGGCTGTTCAAATATATTAATTTTTTTTTTAATTCTATAAAATATGATAAGATTATTTAAGACTATTTCATTCCCGTACCCGTCGCCGATGTCACTGTCTTTGAAGTTAATGACGATGCAATTCTGGCAGGAGATCGATCGGAGATTTGCGCAATTGCGAAGAATCGGTGGAGAGAATTGTTGCAAACGGTCGATTTTCGAAAAGCTCCAACGAAGGCGGCAAATGTTGTCACTGACCAAAGGCCAAATGTTTTGACGAATAATTTCCCAGCTGCAACTTTGGTCGTCGGCGGTACTAATCCAAACATTTGTGCCGGAGTCAAAAAGTCGGCGGATGCGTTGAAGGAATTCGACGACAGTTTGGTCGATGTAACTAAAGTTCAAAAAACATTTTAATTTTGTATATTTTTTTAAGGAAGAAGCGACCTGATTTTAATCTCTTCGAAGCCGATCACATTCTTTGGAAACGGTGTTTGAGTAATTGGCAACAGCTGTTCGCCCGGGTGTTTGACAATTTCTGCGCCGTTTCCGTCAGTTGCACGACGAATTACCAGCGAACCCAACGACCATTCCCGCGACTTGAAATGGACGTCCACCAAAACGTCCAATCGATCACTGATCAGTGCCATTTTCAGTCCGAGCTCTAATGGGCGAAGGAAGGCGTTGACGCCGAGCCAAACGTCGGCACAAATGAAACTGAAATTTGGGATTAGGCACAAAACCCATTTTTAAAGTAAATTCAATATAATTGAAATTTTCGTCAAACAAATCGCCAAATTAAAGTCCCGCTCCCGTCCAACCCTAATTGAATGAATGTGAGCAAATTGAAAATGTGGAAGGAAGAAACAAATATTTATATCTGATCAAAATTGAATCGCCTAAAATTTTTTGCAAAAAGCTTTTGTTAAGCTAAACCTAAACAATTAGAGAATTTGTGAATTGCCAATCTTGTTTGTTTGATTTACTTGAGTTTGAAAAAGTTATACACATGTTGTATTGTGGGTCAACTCCAGCAGCAGAGAAAAGCCCCTTGAGAAAAGTCTTGGAGAGCCCATGGAAATTGTTGAAGAAGCTGAATTTGTTTCCAGTGGTTCTTCTAAAAAAGCAGCGGGAACCGAATCCAGACCGGGGAAATAACTGACTCTAAACGTAACCGATTCAGACTTTCTAAACCCGTTCAACAGGTATTGTCGAGATGAAGTTACTCCCCGGTCTGGATTCGGTCCGTACGCCGCCGAAGCAGCAGAAAGTGATGCCCTTCAAAACATATCAATTTGCAGAAAGTGTTTCAAACCCTCATGGCCAAGAAGAGAACTACTTTAACCCATAATGGGTTTGGCTTTCGATAAAAGCTCTAAAATATTTAATGAGAGTCTAAAATGGCAAAATTTTGAAATTTTATTTTTTAATGATGGATTGCGGTGCCCAAACTTCCCGGTGCCCAAACTTCCTAGTGCCCAAACTTCCCGGTGCCCAAACTTCCCCCCGCCCTCCATGTCATTTGGGCACAAGTCATTTGGGCACGAGTCATTTGGGCACCGAGTCTTTAGGGCACCGAGTCATTTGGGCACTAATTCCGGATTTTTTTTTAAATAATACATTACGAAATAGGGTAATACTGTGGTTTGTGGGCTCCCTGTTTTGAAAAAATAATTTGTCTGTTTTCAAAGTCGATACAAAAAGTGTTTCTAGGGGTATTTAGGTGGTGTAGAATCCGAATCCCACTTCCGTTTCGACCAAATGCGAACCCCGAACCCGAATTAGAACAATTTTGGAAAATTTTGAGCTTTCTATAAGGGTTCTAGTTCGGGGTTCGCATTTGGTCGAAACGGAAGTCAGATTCGGATTCTACACCACCTAAATACCCCTAGAAACACTTAAACAGAAAAATTATTTTTTCAAAACAGGGAGCCCACAAACCACAGTATTACCCTATTTCGTAATGTATTATTTAAAAAAAAATCCGGAATTAGTGCCCAAATGACTCGGTGCCCTAAAGACTCGGTGCCCAAATGACTCGTGCCCTTGAAATGGGTTGACTCTTGTCAGTACCAACCTATAGGACATTTTGTCCACGTATAAATATTTGTTTCTTTCTTCAAATTTTCAATTCCACTCACATTCATTCAATCATTAAGACAAAAATATTGTCTAAATCTAGTTGTTTTAGGCTAAATCGGACTCTAAAAATAATTGCATTTCTACATATGGATGATAACGAAGCAGAGCAACAACGGCAAAGGGAGCAAATGTAAGTTTGTTTCCAGAATAGTCAAATCAAAAGCATAAATCCCCAAATTTCAGTTTCCTCCCCCTGGTGCACGTGCACTTCAACATGAGGAATTGGTCGTTGGCTCACCTGGACATTGTTCGTGCAACCGACGGAAATGGCGCACAAATTGTCAAAAGCTTCGGTGAACAGCTGCAAATTCCTCAAGGGCCGCTTCCAACCAAAGTGACCGGATTCAAATGGATTGGAATCAGGTCGTTTCCCTCTTAAATAATTAAATTGAATTTATAATTTTCAGTTATATCGACCGAAGCGTCATCGATTCCTCCAACACATTCATCGTCTTTTCAACTCATCAAGGATTTCTGTTGACATTGGGACCGCCGCCTACCAAAGCCGCAGCTTCGAAATCATTTGGCACCACATTTGGCCGTTGGTCAACGACAACATTTGTGGCTTGGACTTTTCCCGGCATTTCCGGCCGAAGACAACGCCGAAGCTTCTTCTAACCAAGCCGTGACCAAATGGCTGCTTACTCCTCGTGAAGATGGATTGCCAACAATCCAACAGGGGAGCGATTGACATTTCGACGCTTCAGCGAAAGCAATAATTGGCTGTTGTTGCGTTGTTCAATTGGGCAAGAAGATCGAAATGGGCCAAGTGGGAAAAGGAGGCGATTGGTTGGGAAGGGCGACGTCAACGGAATCGCCGCATCTACATTGACATCGGCGGGTAAGTGAATTAAATTGTCTCCAAATTTCAATGTTAAAATTTGCTGATTTTGAGGTTGATTGAGGACAACGACAAAGGCCCGTGAGCCGAATAAGTGAAGGCCGGCGACAAAAGAATTTAATTGCGGAAATGTGAACAGAAAATCGGTTAATTGATTATAATTGTTGTTTCTCATTTTATGGGGTGGTCCCTACAAAAAACTTAAAAAATCGTACAAATCTTGTGCGCAGAACGCGAATCCGAGTTTCTTTTTTGCGTATGTCGAACCCAGAACCCAAAATTCGAACAATTAATCGAAAAAAACTTTTTGAAAAAAATTTTAAAAATTTTTTTTAAGTCGTTAAAAGCTTTAAAATTGATGTAAGGACGAACGGAAGAGCAAACAAATATAAATTCGGGGACGCAGATCCCGAAATGAGCTTTCAAGTGTGCTGATCACGAATCACAATATTTTTAAGATCTGAAACATCTAAGATTTTGAGATGGGTTCGTTAGGCTTAGGCCTAAGCCACCCTGGCTCGGGGCGCGTTAGGCTCAGGCCTAAGCCTAACGAACCTTAGCCAGGGTGGCTGAGGCCTAAGCCTAACGAACCCGCGCTAAATTTTTGCTTGTTCCATCGGTTTCAGTCCTTAAGAAACACCTATAAAAGCGGTTTTATGTAGGGTGGCACGGGACCGGTACCGGGACCGGGACCGGGACGGGATTTCCCGGTTTTTTCAGGTCCCGGTCCCGGTCGGGACGGGACTTTTTAAAAACTAAAAGTCCCGGTCCCGGTCGGGAGTCCCGACCGGGACCGGGACTAAATGTACACCCCTAATGATGGCATCATCAAGCGACAATTTCAATCTTTTTTACTTATTTCTCTCACATAAGTCGGTGGCTTAGTGGTTTGTTTTTTTGGTGAGTCTCATGTTATGTGTTGGGTTCGAACCCGCTTGAGTGCAAGCACTTATTTATGGTTTTCCCCTTTACTCAAATACGCTTCCCCTCATTAATAAGATATTTTAAATAAATATTCTAATATTTTTTAATTAAAAATGCGTGGAAAAAAAGAATAGATACAAGAATTTTTGAAATAAATTCATCACGTCTTCCTGAATTTTTGCTTCAATTTCTTAACAAATATCATTAAAATGTTCAAAAAATTTCCCCGGCGGCGCCTGTCGGCACCGCCGGACATCCTCCATTCTTAAGTAAACCAATTTTTCCTCAAAATTCCGAAGCAAAATTCATAATTTTGCTAAAATTTTGACGAAATTTTGATGAAATTTCTTTAACAAATTGAGTCAAAATTTCAAAAATTTTTCTCGGCGGCGCCTATCGGCACCGCCGACCCCCACCCTCCCTAAAAGTAAAGCAGAATCTCAAAAAAAAGAATGATGATGACAATGACATCGAAGGTCAAGAAGATCAACAATATGTGTTCCCGGAAAATTAAAATTTTTTAGTGTTTGATAAAAAAAAAATTTTCCTTGAAAAGTCCCGGTTGGTCCCGGTCCCGGTCCCGGTCCCGGTCCCGGTTGAAAATCTTGGTACCGGTCCCGGTCCCGGTTTTTCTGGTCCCGGCAAGTCCCGGTCCCGGTTTTTCCCAAAAGTCCCGGTCCCGTGCCACCCTAGTTTTATGTGATTAAAGTTTAAAAAAAAAATCAAAAATCATAGATTTTCAAAATCTTAGATGTTTCAGATCTTAAAAATTTTGTTAGATTCGTGATCAGCACCCTTGAAACCCCCATATACGATGTTTTCAGCAAATTTGGTGGACCTTTTTTAAAAATTTGAATGTGCGGCCCACAAACGGAATAGTAACCTATACCGCTTAGTCCTGATCCGGGCGATTTTGGAGCAATCCGGATTCGATTGCCCAAATTGTTGCATAACTCTAATTAAGATGCATAAAATTTCGCATTTGGACGAATAAAAGTTTGCAGCTGGATGTGTTGTGTGATAAAAAGCCATTATTATCATGGGCTAATCACGAAATATTGAATAATTGATCGGGGCGGAGGCAAAATTGCGCGCAATCACAAAATCAGATTGGAGGGGGGAGGGTTGATAATAGCACAAAAAACAATATTGGACAACGTAAAAGTGTAGCAAGATCGTTGTGGTGGCTAAGGCGTGGGATAAGCCTAAAGCACGTACGGTCGAGACTTCGATCAAGCATCTTGAAAAATCTTGATCAAATTCAATCGAGAATCCCGAAAAAACATTAAGATCACGTAAAATTTCGTCGATCAAGAATCTAGATCGGTCCGATCTCCAGATAAGACCGGATGCTGTCCGACTCGACCGGATGTCATTAGCCGGATCATCCGCCGGCTCTCTCATTCTGCAGGCAAAAAGCCTCAGATATGGGGGGTGGGGCTGCGAATATTGCCGCACAATTTTATAACTCTTTGTGTTCAAACTAGAGACCGGAACGAGACGAGATCTCGAAAAATCTCGACGAGATTCTCAAAAAATCTCGAGATCTCGCTCGAAGCTCAAGCCCGGTCTCTAGTTCAAACCCTTCTCCCTCCCTCCCCCCGGGGTGGGGCAATAATTTTTGCCCCAACATCCGCCGGCTATCGGTCCAACGACAAGCCGCTGTCTGTGCCTTACTTATCCCACCAACCCAGCCAGCCTCGATAATATATATAATTATATTTTTTTATAAAATAAAATTCGTATGAGAGTGTGTTGAAAACGTTTTTGAATGTTTGGTGTCATGAGAACAAACGCCGAATTTTTGTATATAACTTTTTGTTGAGGGGAGGGGAAATACAAAAATAGTTATGTATAGAAAAATATTTGTGTATAAAATTCATATGCGCATATACATACATACATATATAATAGATAAAATAATAGACAATAAAAGTGATAAGGTAGAATCAATCTATAAAGGACACAATGGCATTTTGTCAGAATCGCAGTTTTGATATTTGGCACAACACGTTATTGATTGACACGAATCCACATAATCTGTGTGTGATCTGACCTACAGATCGGGGGGATCAAATCTATGAAAGATTTTTTTGTTTAAATCCCGATCGACGATCTGACACCGTTTGCTTAAGGGCAACAATGTCTGTCTGATCAGTGTATACATGGGCAAGAATTGGTGGTTCGAACCGGGGATGGTCCAAATTCCGATTTCCTAAAAATTTTTGAAGCCTCGAAATTTCGATTTTTCGAAATTTCTTCAGGTCATCGGCTCATCCCCAGCCTTATGCAAAGCTCTAAACAAATGCCGTCATTGGGCATCAAAAATTGAGCAATTTTCCGCTGGTGTCCATTTTTTTTTGCTGATTTTCGGTGTACAAATTTTGCCGAAAAAATTATTTGTTGGCATTTTGTTTTTATCACTGGCACAAGGTTTTCGCGGGACGGGGCATGGAATTTGCCCATGTAGGTGTATGTGAAGCGAATGTGAATGACTCAAAGAATTGACTCGTTTCGCATCTCTTCTCGCACAGTGCCGCCGCTCCCGTAATGCTGCTGTTGTTGTTGTTGTTGTACGCCAAAGCCGTTCTGATACACGTTGGTGTTGTTGTTATTGTTTGTCTGCAGCGGCGGTGTTGTGGGACGGCGGTTGCTGTTGCTGTACAGTTGCATGCTCGGACACCAATTTCACATAGGTGGCAGGGAAGTAGCCGACCTTTATTTGAATTTCCGAACAAATTTATGCAATTAAAATTTAACAAAAAATTAATTAGTTTTACAAAAGTTGGGACCAAAAAAACATGGAAAAAAGCCAAATCAAAATTTAAACGATTTTTGATTTATTTTTTGCCTTTGTGTTTACTGAGTAGTGTTTTTGGTTTTTTTGTTCACCCAAGAAAATTCGGGCATTTGTACTGCTCCCCGTACCCGTGCTGCACCACCACCGTTTGTGCTGCAGTTGATGGAGCCCTTCCACCAGCCGTTGTTGTCCATGGACGTGTCCAACAGGGTCACCAGGTCGCCGGTCCTCAGCGTGATGTAGTGGTCCTTGCCCTCCGGGCTTAAACATAACAAAAATTTTTATTTGACAAACCAGATCAAACTCCCCGACATTTTTGATTGGGTTTTGCCACTAAACCCCGATTTTCTTTCGATTTTTTCGGAGTTTTTAGTTGAAAAAACCCTGAAAATTTGTCGGCATTTTTCGTCCCCAACTTCAGAAAATCTCAATGCCGAAGTCAGTGTCGTCGACCCTTTCGACAAACCCCTGGAACGGCGCGATCGCCCGGTACAATGTGCCCTTGAGTGGTGTGCCCTTCAGCACCACGTCGATGTTGAACGCCTCGTTGAGATTGTTGATGCGGTGGTAGTTGATCAAAAGCTAATTAAATTTTATTAAAATTTTATTGATCAAATTCTTAATTATGATTTTCTTTAATTTTTTAATTCTCAAAATTTACTATTATTTTGCACATTTAAATACGGTATAAAATTGTCAATTAAATAACTTACAATCATTGTGTCAAAAAAGCGATCTTCGTGCAGGTAATATCTGTAAAAACAAACCAAAAATTAAATTTTGTTTACTTTTCGTTCGCAATTTTTAAATTTCAAAAACTTGATACTGAGACTGAACTGGGTGGTGCGGAATTTGCACATTCCATTTTCAACACGACTTTTTTGAATTGGATTCACCACCTACTTTTTGGTCTGCGCATCGTACTCCACCTTCAGATGCTTTACCGTACCCTGCACGCTGATCGAAAGGGCGTACTGTTGCTGCTCCACGCTCCACCGTACAATGAACGTGCCACCCGGCGTGCCGTCCAGCAACCGGTTTGACTCGCCACGGCCCATGACGCCAAAATACCAGGGCTGTTCCGCCACATTGGGATTCTTCTCGTGGTCTTTGATGATAATACTGTAAAATGGGAAAAACGATAAAGATGATGTACGGTAGCAAACAAATGACCAAAAAATATTCATTGATCCGCCAATAATGGCATGATCAAGCTTCATGTCTAAACAAATAAACTGATCAAATAAATGATCTGAGCCCCTGTGAGCTAAGGAACAAAAATAGCTCATAGAATACTGATCAAATTTATGATCTAAGCGCGGTTGGTTGGCTTGAGCCCAGACTTGAGGACTAACTGATCACGATTTCGATCAAAAATAATTAAAAAAATCTTAATAGATTTCATCGATTGCGATTTCTATCGAGAATAACTCAAAAAATGTCGATGCAATTTTGCGCCTCGGTGAGCTCTAAAGCAAAATTTAAAAAATTAATTTATAAACCATTTTGTATTAAAAATGTTCTTTACACCACCTGCTAACAAATGAGGGCTGCTGTGGCGCCGGTGGCGGCGGCACTGTTTTCGGCAATTGCTCGACGGTTGGCGCCACAACAATTCGGCTGCTTTTGTACGGGCTTTGAAAGGGAATCACTTCAGAGACGGAAGGGTTTGATGCGCGACTGTGCCGTGAGTGCTAAATGCAAATTAAAATGAAAGTGGCACTGTGCCAATTAGTGCTACGCATTTCCCCAGGTTTTATGAAAATTTAAGCAATTTATTTTTCATTTATTTCTGGAATAAAAGAATAATTTGTTCACCCCCGGACCCAGAACCCCGACTTTTAACCCCCGAGAAACCCCGTCCCCGACTTTTAACCCCCGAACCCCGTCCCCGACTTTTCTCCCCCGAACGTCGGGGTGCCTGTCACTATGTTGTATTAAAAGCAAAAAATGTTATTTAAAACAAATAATTTCTGATTAAGCATTTTCCAATTTTTGTCATGCAAAAACATGTTTGTTCCAACTCACTGTCCTCTCCTCCAGCGTGGATGCCATTTTTGTCATTGCCTCCAGCGCCACAGTGCCGACCATTTGTGGCTGCTGTTTGAGTCGGCCAATTGCTGTCCCATCCGCCATGTTCAGCTCGAGCAGTTCAATCAAATCGCCGTTCTGATAGCTGAGCCGGGTGGACGAAGTGCCAGTGCCGTTGATGGACGATGATGATGAATGGCGTGCCACCACCGTTTCGCCAGGAAAGACTAAAAAACACTTTTTTTGTTTTGATCAAAGAAAATGTGTGCATTGCATTCTTCACGTTCTGCGTCTTCAAAAAACATTTGCTGATTGATTTTATTGAAGGAGTTTTGTCAAAAAAAAAAAGCCGGGACCAAAATTGCTGTCCCAAAATGGAAATGTCAGCACCCCCCAGCCCCGGTCCTGCTGATCAATTCAACTTTTTTTACGACGTTAGGCCGGGGGGAGGCGAATGGGATATGGGGGGGGGGGGAAAGTACTTTTCCGCTATAAGGGCGCCAAATTTATTTAAATAAAAATGTATTTCTAGGAGTCATTTAGACCAGTTTCGAAGCCCAAACCCAAATTCGAACAATTTCCAGAAATTTTGGCAAAAATAGTCAATTTTCCTGCCGTCCAGTCCGTGCGTTCTCCGCAGCACTTGAGGCAATGCACAATTAATACGGATGTTCGTGCTTTAAATTTACCGAGACTCAAGACCATAAAATGACCCAGAGACGAGCCAAACAAAGCCGAGATTTCTCGACTCTCGAACATCCCTAATGACTCATATTTATTTGCTTGTTGTTTTCTCCACAGATAACAAAGTGTAAATGACCTTTACCTATCGCGATGTCGCTGACCTTTGCAAATTGCAATATGTGCGATAAGGCAAATTAACGAATGAGAGAGGGGTGGGGAGGTGGAAAACCCATTTCCCCTTAGGCAATATAACCTTTTTAATGCGGATGCATTCAAATATTGTTGATTTCATGCCTCCAGCAGTCTGATGCCTGTTTTCACATCCAAATATTACAATTTTAATGGGAAAATGTGAAAATGCGAAAAAAAAATTTCTGAAAATTTGTTCGAATTTGGGTTTGGCTTTTACTACCCCCCCCCCCCCCCCCCCCCCCCCTCCCTTATGTTCATCATATCACCGCCATCTGTTCCCCCCTCCCCCATTAAGCTGTTTGCTGGTTGGTCGTATATTTGTCTACCCACATTCATAACCGTGACGGCTTCAAAACTTGGACTACTTTCTCCATTCATTAGCCTATTCAATCGATTTGAATCGGTGGCCAGCAAGCAGTTGCCTATTGGCATACGCCATACGTCATCCGAGGGTTGAACGCCCGACAGTCCCACCCCCGCGAGATAAACCCCGACGTCAAAACCCATTGACAAGGAAAGCTTCACGCCCATTCAAAGTCTTACAATTTTGCGTGTTCGTCGTTTTTGCTCTCCTGTTATGCCGCTGATAGGTGCCGTTTAAGCTGCTGCTGGGTCTGCAATTGCCGTTTTGTTGTTGGGCCAGTAACACGCACTCCTTCATGCACGCGCACTCGCGATGCATGTCCCGATTGCAGCCTGCAGATTTTTAAACAAATTTGAGTTTTTCAAAACAGTGCAGATCGGGCTAAGTGCCGATTAGAGTAACGATAAGACTCGGTACCAGGGCTGGACTTGATTAAAACAAAAAATCCGTGATCCGACCGATCCAACTCGGAGTTGATCAGACTCAATTTCAATTGACCCAATCGGACTCAATTCCGATCGATCCAAGCTGTGGTGATTAGACTCAATTCCGCTCGTAACTCGGTGCTAATCGGACTCAATCGATCCAATCTGTGCTGATCGGACTCAATTCCGATCGTAACTCGGTGCTGATCGGGACTCAATGCCGATCAATTCGACTCGGTGCTGATCGGTAAAAAATTTGATCACCTGAGCAATGGTATCCCTGGAAGAATTTTCCGCGCAGTAACAATTTGCAGATGGCACAGCTAACAACACTGTTGTACGTTTTGTAGATCAATGTGTGCCCTTTGGCGTGTGCCGCGCGCGGACTGCACGCATCGCTTAAATGCGGTTACGGTAAGTATACTTTTTGGCACACTGTAGACTTATTTTTGAGTTTAAAATTTTATTTTTGATTAGCGGCTAGCTTATTGGCTGCTGCTATACGCACATTGTCTTCCGCAACAACTCTTTCCACTCGTCGCGCTGCTTCACCGTCTTGAACACCAACTGCAAGCTGTTCAGTTGTGTTGATGTTGCCTGCTGCTGTTGCTGGGTCTGTAGTTGTTGTACAGCTTCCGTATGTTGCTGCTGCTTTATGATTATTGAAAATTATTGATCAAAACTTGGAACCGGAACATTTCAACTCACCACTGGTTGTGTTGCAGCTGCAGTTCTATGCACGCCCGCGTCACTGACGTTTAAGCGTGAGCGATGTGTTGTCAAAAAAGCTGTTGGTCAACTTGCGAGTCAACGTGTGGTTGTACTTTGGCGCCGTATGGTTCGACTCCAGCTCGTTGTCGACCAGCTCGAAGTCGTCGATCAGTATGTGCTCCTTCTTCCTGTACACGCCGTCCTGAACAAAAACGCGGAAATTCAATGTGATGATTGACCAACCAAATGCGTAAAAATTGGGCCACCTTCCGTTTGCAGAACATCATCATCTTCTCAAACAGAAACACATAACGCTGGGCCGAGCTGTTCTGATTGACCAATTTCACATAATCATCGGACACGCGGCGCCCGTAGTCCTCCAATCGCTTAATGAACAAATGGAGTTTGAAAATTAAATTTTTGAACTAAACGTACATAGCAAAAACTAGAATAAGACTTTGTTGTTAACAAACATATGTACTTAAAAAAATAAAAATTTAACTAATTTTTATGAAAATTTTTTGAATGTAACTAGTGATCTTGGCAAGAAAAATTGAAAAAATTTTAATTTTATTGCATTGTCAGTCTCAAAAAATCTTAAAATAGGTAGCTTATTTATTCACGAAAATCTTGAAATAGTCATTCTTAGTCTCGTTAAAACCGAAATTTCCGACAACATAACATGTTTTTCATGAATATCTCGCCATTTAGTCTATTTGGAGAAAAATAACACCAAAAAGAAATGATCAAATTCATGCTTTTTGAACAATTTTGAGACCAAAATTGATTTCTAAGCAAAAAAACCTACAAATACCGAAAAAAAACATTTTAAAAAAAAGTCGACAAAAAGGTTTTCTTCGGATACCTATTCGGAGGCGTAGATTCAAGCAATTTCAAAAATCAATTTTGGTCTCAAAATCGTTCAAAAAGCATGAACTCGGTTGTTACTTGCCTTTTCGTTGTTATTCTATGATGTGAATCATTCAATTCCAATAAGCACAAAAATATTGTTTAAAATTGAATTGTTTTTTTTAGCTAAGTCTATCGGAACCCCTAAATAATCGGATTTTCTACAAAAAATGTCAGACAACGTAAGCGGCGAAGAACAACAACAACAAATGGAGGACATGTGAGTTTGTTTTCTGAAAATTCATAAAGCCATTAATCCCCAAATTTCAGGCTCATTTGCGCCGACGTTTGGCTCGAAGTCTTCGCCTTCGTTAGCCGTGTTGAGCTCGGACATTTGAATGGCATTGATCAGCGATCGATTTGACGTTTTGGTCGACGAACACTTCAAATTGAGGAAATGGTCGCTGAGCTTGGCTAGGACATTCGTCGTGCAACTGATGGAAGTGGCGCAGAAATTGTCAATCAGCTCTGGTGAACAGCTGCCGCTTCCTCAAGGACCGATTCCAAACAAAGTGATCGGATTCGAACGCATTTGGATAAGGTAATTTATTTCCTAAAAAGTTTTACAAATTTTAAAAGGTTTTTAAACTTTCAGCTACGTCGACCAAACCGTCATCGAATTCCTGCAACGCATTCGGCCCTCTTTTCGACTCTTCCGGGACAAATGTTGAAATTGGTACCTCCCACTTCGCCGATCAAAGCCGCAGCGGTGAAATTATTTGTCAAAAGATTTGGCCGTTCGTCAACGACAACATTCGCCGCCTTCCCCGTTTGGACCCCTCCGGTCTCAACCTTTTGCGACAATTCTCGCCGACAATTCTTCGCCGCAGCGCAAATCTCCGATCGATCGATTTCCGTGGACTTTCCCCCGCATTCCCAGCCAAGGACAACTTTGAGGCTTCCTGATGAACAAGCCATGGCCAAATGGTTGATCACTCAACGTAAAGACGGTCTTCCGAAGATGCTTCATTGTCGCTTTTATTCGGAAGGAATGGAACGACTCAAAAGGGTAAGTAATTTCTTATTTTTATGTTCAATTTGAGGAGTAATTTTATTCGCTTCATTTTAGGCATTTGTCAACGCTTTGAAGCCGGTCAATTTCATCATCAAATATTGGATTTATGGCGGTGAAGGTGTGCCATTCGAACTGGAGAACAATTTGACGGCGGAGCGATTGACTTTGCGACAAATGGACAACAAATACTTTTGGCTGTTGGTGCGTTGTCCGATTGGGCGAGAAGAGGCAAAATGGCGCGAGTGGGAGGAGGAGGCATTTCAGTTGGATTTCTGCCGTCAATCGAATTGCCTCGTCTACCTTAACATCAACGATTGGGACATCGACGACGGGTAAGTGAATGAGAAATTGTCTCAAAATTCCCCCTCCCAAAGTTGAAATTTTTTTTTCTAATTTTCAGAATGCTGGACGCAAACGACGAAGGCCCAAGTGAGCCCAAGAAGTGAAGGGACGGATAGACGACGACAGACGAATTTAATGGAGGAAATTTAAACAGAAAATCGGATTAATTGATTATAATTGTTGGGTTCACTCATTTGTTGTATTAATATTGGAATCTCGTACATTATTTGTTGTATGCATTTTTTTTTCGCGAATTCTGAAAAAACCTTGGAAGATTAAAAACCCATATAAAATGATTTGTGGGAACTTTTCGTTTTTAAAAAAAACGCCAATTTTCTTAGTATTTAGGTATGTTTAGATTCACAATATTTAGTCGAATCGATTGCTTTTTGTTAAATTTTGAAAAACGGTAAAATAGTTTAGAAAAAATCTAAAAAATAGTCTCAAGATTATTAAACGACGAAATTTCCGACTACAAATACGTTTTTCGTGCTTATCTCGCCAAGAAAATCCGCTGAAAAATAACAAAAAAAAAAGACTAGGAATCCGATCTCTATTGATCAGCAACAATCTGATCAAAGGATCAGATCACTTTTCAAAAAACGCAATCAGCAAAAACACTGACTGACTGCTTGCAGTCTGCGTTTGCACATTAACCAGGGTGCGCATCGAAAATTTTCAAAAATAAGGACATGAAGGGCAAAAAATAAGATTTTGGGGTCCGAAATAAGGGCTTACAAAATGTTCAAAAATGCAATTTTTTTTGCAAATTCTGCTTTAGTAGGGATGGGGGGTCGGCGATGCCGATGGGCGCCGCCGAGAACATTTTTGAAATTTCGACTTAATTTTGGTGAGAACATTAGACCAATTCGCTTCGAAATTTTCACATTTTGAAAATTGAATCAAAATATTATGAAAATCTTCACAAATTCGAAAAATAAGAACAAAATAAGGACGAAGGCCTCAAATAAGGACATTTTTAATTTATAAGATTGGCACCCCGCAAATATGGACAAATCTTATAAATAAGGACAGATGCGCACCCTGACATTAACACGCCCGCCCGCCTTACCAAATCAAGGCCAGAAATGCTTCGCGCAATTGTGTTGATGTACTCGATGGTGTCGTGGTCACGCTTCATCTCGTTCACATAGTCGCACACGTCCTTCATCGACTCGTACGCAATGTTCAGGGCGGCCTGCTCGACCAAGTCGTGCGTCGTGTATTTGGCCAAACTCTGAACATTTATTTATTGTGGCTTCCAAATTTTGTAGGGCAATTTGGACAAAATGGCTAAAGAACATTTTTTTTTTGCCAGATTTTCTAGGCATTTTGCCCGTTTTTAAAAATGCCAACTTTTTAATGGAACATCTTTCAAAATTAAATCCCACCCGTGAACACTTTCAAAATGTTTTATCATAATTTTTTTAGCGCAATGCCAAAATTGTTCAGCGGTGGGTTTTAAAAGACAAAAAATATGGACCATTTGTCAAGGGGACCTTTTGTCTGCGGTACATTTTGTCAAGGGGACCTTTTGTCTGCGGTACATTTTGTCAAGGGGACCTTTTGTCACACTTACATCAAGCAGCAAGTGATATTTGGTGATGCGCTGAAATGGGAGAAACACCAGCGCCTGAAGTCGAAACTGCTCATCCCGGCTCAAATTCTGAACAAAAAATTATGGCCCTCAAATACAGTTAGGTAATTAAAAATGTGCCGCTTACTGTACATAATACAGTATAGAAACTTGAGTATTCCGAATTTTTAGAACACAAACTGCCGACAAACAAAAAAGTTTTTTATAGCAATAAAAATTTCTGAACACGGACGGACGGCCTCCAACTAGAGATCGGACCGTTCAAGATTCCCGATCAATCCGATCTATAGCCCCCAAACTGATTACGGTACCGCAACGAGCTGCTTAAACTCGGGATCGTTCCGTTCCAACTCGTCGATGCGACTCGTGGACTTGCCGAGCAGCGAGCAGTACATCGCGTAAGCGGTGAAGCGCTCTTTGAAGCTAAAGCGCATAAGTCTCACATTGCTACGTGGATTTGTTTTTTTGCTTAAAAAATTCTATAAGATGCAAAAAACTAAAAAAGCGTTCAGAAAATCATTTTTTATCATTCAATCCTCTCAAAATAATTGACTTTGTGTTGATCAAAAAAAAGCCCCAAAGTCACAGGGGCTTTCCATCGTCAAAAGCTTACAGGCCCAAGTGAGGACAAGGATTTGATTTGCAAAGCCATAGAGACTAGACTTGCGGAACGATCAAGATCACTAAAGATCGATCAAGATTTCGATTAAGATTGAGAATTCGATCAAGAATCTCGATAGGGGCAAATTTTGCGGAAAACTGGACCTTTAAACTCGAAGAAGTAGGTTTGGTTGAAACGGGACTGGTACTAAAAGCCCATTTTGAGACTGAAATTTGGTCTAGATTGCTCAGAACTTCTTCAAAAATTTAAAATATTTTTCATTATTTTCGTCCATTAGCCCCTTGCTTTTTTTCCCCAAAATCCAACTCCCCATTTAAGCCTAAAATTATTTATTAATTTGTTTACGTTATGAACAGTTCGGCCACACTGAGTGGCGCCGGCGGCGCTTCACCGCCGGCGGCAAGTGTTTCGGCGATTTTCAATGTTCAGCGCGTGCAAAACGGCAGGCTCAAGTTTGGCCAAGAAAGTGCAGGTTAACGCGCAAAATTTCGCGAATATTGATGAAAATGGTGGCCATGTCTTCGGCATTCAGATAAAAGTGCAGACGCGAGTAGAAAATGTCGTCAATTCTGAAAATGTTATGGCATTTTTTAAATTAGAAACAGCTAATTTTTTGCCCGGCTCCATTCTCGGCGCTTAAATTGCGCAGTGAACAAAATGGCACGGACTTTACCCACCCAAAAATGCCTGCCTAAATTCCGTTTAGGCCATTTGTCTACTGGGCGAGTTGGCCGTTTGTCCTCCTATTTTGTGCAAATCGACATTTTAACTGATCATTTTTTGGAGTAATTTTTCGCTTGTGGGCATGTCGACCGTTTGTCTATATTAGGGTTGCCATCCCGACCCCGATCCCCGACGATTTTGGATTCAATCCCCGACGATTTTGGATCAATCCCCGACGATTTTGGATCAATCCCCGACGATTTTGGATCAATCCCCGACGATTTTGGACCAATCCCCGACCCCGATGCCGACATCCCCCGTCCCCGACAACCCCGACCCAGACTCTAAACATTTGTTGTTCCCCGACCTTTCAACCCCGAGGAAGCCCAATCCCCGACTTTTCCCGCCCCGAACGTCAAGAGGTGCCAACCCGCGTCTATATTTTCGCATCATTTGAATTTCAAAAAAAATTGTTCAGGCTTCAAAAAGCGTGCCGCTTTCCCCAGTGATCAAAAAATGGCAATGCTTTTTGGTCATTAACCGAATGGCACCAATTTTTTCTTGGCGTTCACAGCGAACCTTTGCAAAGCATTGTCGTAGTTAATCTCGGTGTCCAGCAGCTCCATCAAACAACATTCGCGCTTTGTTGTGGGCGTGAACTTGGCGTAACTCTGGAGACAAATTATTTAAAAACAAAATAAATTTAAATGAAAATGAAAATTTTGAGTGAATCCCCAAATTTATTAACTTTTGTGCTTGATCAAATCAGAAGATGATTAACCAAGCATTTAATTTCAAGATTATATTTTTGGGGTTAAGAAAACATTGCGCATCATAAATGGAAACAATTTTGCCGTGATCAAAATAATTCTTAAATTTGTCACTGACTGTTTTACAAGAGGTTAGAAAAAATGCCATCAAATTTTTGGCACTATCGCCACAAATTACAAAAATGTTTGGCACAGTTTTTTCAAACATTTTTTGTAACTTTTAAAATTGACGCGCTAATCAAAATAAATTGTTTTTAAAATAATCCCCCCCCCCGATCAAAAAAAAAACGTAATTTGATTACAATTGGCAACGTTTTGCTGCCCGTTTGTGGCACCACCGCTTGGCCACAAATTGTGTCATAAATTTGGCGCCCATCCTCCTCCCGCCGCTCATCGTCGGTGCTGCCGCTGCCCGAGGCGCTGCCGCCGTTGCCGTTCAAGCGCAAGTACTGCACCACGTCGTGCTGCAACTGCTCGACCTCGTCGCGCAAGTTGCTGTAAATGTTGTTGTTGTCCTCATCGTCCAGCTCACATGGCAATGTCGTCTCCTCCGGGAAGGGCCTGCAAATGGACAAAAGGGCATCCGGAAAGCAAAAAAAACACTGACTGAACTAATTGGTAAAAAAGCCTAAAGATTTGAGTCGTTCTAAAAATTTACGGACTGCAAGATTTTGTCTATAACTTTTTTGATTAGCATCCAATCGTTTAGCAATTGCTTAACAAAAAATGCTATCGACTTGGAGCTTTTAAGTGATACCAAATTCGTCTGATTTGGTTAAGTTCAAAGTCAAATCCTCCGACGTGAAGTTGGAGGTGTACACCGGTGCGGAACACACACACACACCAGATTTGATCGGGTCGAAAAAATGACCAAATATTTATAATGCAAAAAAAAAATGAAAGGCCCGCATTTCTATTAACAATCTCATAACTTTGGACACCAAAATTTGATTCAAAAACATTTTGTAAACATTTGTTTGAAACAAACAGTTTTAACAGAGCGCCGGCGGCCAAGGCTTTTTGAACAAAATTTTCTACAAATTTAAACTTATTGAACAAATTTAAATTGTTTGCGTTGGCAACAATAAATGCCAAAACCCCGAGCGGGCACAAGCGCCGCACCTCTGGCACCCAAATTGCAACGCGTTTTTTTTTGGCACGAAAAAAGAAGAATCGGCATTTGTTCACAAAAGCCTAAACAAATTTCTGGTTCATCTACTAAAAAAAGCTAAAATTGTTTCAACAAAAATGCCGTCCATTACTCCCTCCCCCGTCCGGCACAAACTTGAGGCCCAGTTGGCGTGATGTTTGGCTGCGCGACAGTTGGGAGAGGAGGCGGAGGACGGCACCAAAATTGTGCAGCCCATAAAGGTCGTCCTCGTCAAACAAATGCTCAATGCCAAAGTGCAAACGGCACGCGCTCAGAAAAAGCCCAATGTTCTTGGAGCATGTAAACTGAAAACGCAAAAAAAGAGATCATTTTGTTTTTTTTTTGCAATTTAACGCCTCAAGGCATTTTTTTACTTTTTCAAATTTTACATTTTAAACTGTCGTGTTTTACCTTAAAATCATTTTGCCGTTTAATAAATTAGGGCCTTAAAAATAATAAAAATAAAATTAACAAAATTAAAAAAGTAATTTGCCCTCAATGCATTTCTAATCAGATCAAAATTAGTCAAATGGTCGAATTTGTTCAGTGATACATCACTGATTGCCGTCATAAATTTGTGATCATTGCATTTTTATCCCCCTTTTACAAACATTAAGCGCGCTTAATCGCACTCTGATCAGAAAAAATAAGCGTTTTTTGATTGGGGGAATTTTACCAACCTCTCCCCCCCCCCCCGGGGGAAAAAAGCCTTTCTGATCAATCAAAGTCTCTTCAAGCACCTTGATCAGTGTGGCTTTTGTCCATTTTATTATTCGTGCCTGCGAGTAGTACAAGCTTTCTTTTCTAATCAAAAAATAAGCCCATTTTGATCAACCTCTGCCTGTGTGTTTGCAGGATCAAACAAGCAAATAAACTCGCCGGTGACTGCTGGTACTGCATCAAAATTTCGTGTCGATCAATGCAGTCCGGTTTCAGGCGTAGTGCAAGCTCGCACAACAGCACGCCGTTGCGCAGTATTGCCGCAAAATCGGTCAGCTTGGTGAACTGCTCGCGCGGGTCCAGCACACCGGTGCTGCCCAACCACTGCAGACACTGCTCCCAAAGCTCGCCCAAGCCGGACATCGCCTGCGGCATTTTCTTTAAAAAAAGGCTTATAATTGCAACGCCAAAAGCGGGAAAAGCCCTAAAACCGTTGAAAAGCTAATGCTCTTTAGGCACAAAAAACTATGCAGGTAATTTAAATAAAAAATAAAAACAAAATGCCAAAAATATTTACACAAATTTTGAATATTATCAAAAATCTAATTAAATGCCGCTTGCAAAAAAATTTTTCGCTAAAGCCGAAAATAAACCAAAACTTTACCGAATTTTGCGGTTAATCGAATCTCGAATTTTTCTCGAATTGTCTGAAAGCGACAGTCTTCCAATGAAAACGTAGTCAAAAATCTTAGTTTGGCTTATGTGCCAAGAACGTGACATTAGAAAATTGGGAGAGAAAGTGATCGGATCGAGAATAAGCTGGAGGTGAGTGGTCATCCTTTGCTGTAGGGTTGGTCCCCGACCCCTCGGGGATGAGAAAGTCCGGGACGGGCCGGGGTTCTTCAGGGGCTTTAAGTCGGGGGGGGGGGGGGTAAGCCCAAAAATGTTCGGGGGTAAAACCCAAAAATATCGGTAATTAGCTTGAACCTAAAAATCGATCGAGAATCTCAAGAAATCCTCGGTAAATTTTACCGATCAAGAATTGTCGGCAACATCTCGATCAGCCCGGGCGCTCTAATTAATTAATTATATTTTAAATGAAAATAAAATTATTTTCAATTTTAATTTTGTCACCTCCTCCACTCTTCTCTCTCTGCTCGCCCGTCTGCTTGCGCATGCGCTCGTCCGGTCCGCCCACTCAATTATGCATGCAATTTCATTGTTTGTGGCCACACTGGTGCCCGAATTACCCCGCAGGGGCTGAACAATCGCTTGAATTACCCCGCAGGGGCGTGAATCGTGAATAATCGTTTGGCCATTGAATTGTGTGCCAGTGCCATTTTGTGTAATTATCATCAATTTATCAATGCTTTTCGAATCCGAATTCTTAAAAATGTTAGGTAATTAATATCCAGAAAATTCGGAAAGTAAACGGCCAAAGTTGGACGATCTCTAATCAAATTTCGAGTTTTTTTTGTCCCGTTTTAAATCGCAAATTCTCTGTATTCAATTGCAAAAATCAGTGTTTTTCGAATCCGAATTCTTAAAAAATGTTAGATAATTAATATTCAGAAAATCCGGAAAACGCTCATTTCAAAAGTTCATGCCGCTGGGAAAGGGCGCGATGCCATGGCAACCAAAAAAGGGAGGATGGGTCAATCGATTTCTTCTCTGAAAGCAAACATTGGGGGCGGGCGGATTTTGCCAACCCCCGGGGGGGGGGGGGATGCTTTTCCCGAAATTTATTCCTGAACGAACCACAAAACAATGGCAATGCTTCCAAAACAATGCAGAGACAACAAATAAAATTTAAATATTTTTAATTTTTTATATTTTTCGCTTACAAATTAGGGCGGAGAATGTTCAAAAACGTAGGCGAGATAAATGTATTTGAATTTGAATTTTATGTTAATGTTAAGTGCCGTTGCCATTTTTTGGCACAACTAAAGTGCCAACGCCACCAAAATGTCCTCCTCATCCGGCGGCACCGATTTGGAGGCGCAGTTTCGGCTACGTCTGTTCGCCCTGCTCGGCTCGTCGTCGGCACTGCGCCAGCTCGTCCAGTCCCGGTCCAGCTCGGCTAGCCTGGCACGGTTGGACTTGGCCAGGTAGCAGGGGGATGAGGACAACAGTTTTTGTTTACGGATTTTGAAAATTTCTATGTGTTAAAATTTGCTACAGATTTTTGGCTGCTTATTATCTTGGCATCAATTTTGCTCGCTATTTTTGAACGGCTCAACCGATGTCATCAAGTTGAAGCTGTACCCAGTAGTGGGAATGGCAACCGTATTGCCCAATCTTATGATTTGTGCCGAGATGGACGTGGACGACTGTGGAGGAGAACATTGAGGTTAGAACAAAAACACCAATACAGGGCTTGATCAGTCTCTGATTCCTGCCTCTGATCTAAATAGGCTCTGGATCTTAACAGTAACCAGATCACACAAGCAGTACATATACCACTGAATCATAAAAATATATCTGATCTTTAAATTAAATTTTTATGGCAATCATTAATTTTTGGCATAATGTATACCCAACTTTGCCAACATTAGTGCCATGCCGATCGACTATCATCATCGCCGTCGTCTTCGTCAGTTTGGGAACGCTTCGCGACTTGGCCAACTTTTGCCATGCGAATGCACACCAAATTTTGCCCTGACACTGTTGCTTCGTGAACAGCGATGCATGGAGGCTGTCTTTTTTGCTGATCACTTTCACAACTCGCGCACATCGATGGCACTGCGCTTTCTGATTGATCGGCATTTTGCCGGGTATTTTTTTGGCATTTGCAAATTGGTCATTGAATTTGGCACCAATTTTTTCATTATTAAACATTCAAAATAATAATAATAGATAATATTTAAATAACTTTTAACAGCCTCAGTCTGTTGGCGCCTTATTGTCGCGCCACACTAATTGACCAATTATTGGATGTGATTGAACTTGGCGAATTTGATGGAGACGAGAAACGAATACACCAACTTATTGAGGTTAGACAAAATGCTTAGACATCGTAATTTTAAAATTTCATTAAATAGTTTTATATTTTTTAATTTTAAAAATTGTTTAAAAATATTTATTTTCAATAATAAAACGGCAAGTTCAGGCTGTCATCCAGGTAGGACGTTCTGTTCTATGAAGGAATTCGGCAGCTGCAGTTTGCTAAATGAATGCCTGAAGGCGATTGCCAGCAAAATAGGGTGCCCAGTTCGGTGAACTGCTTCATGAGCATCGCGGTTGTTGTTGCTGGTGATGAACATCATCATTCAGTTGCTGCATTGCAAACGCCGTCCATTGATACAGTAAAGGTACGACGGATACTGTATTGGGGCTGAAATGAGTACTGTACATATTGTAGCGCGTTGCCCTTCTGCTGCCTCGTCCGCCCATTTACTGTTCCAGCTTCGAGCTCGGCATGCCCTTATCGGCACGGCATGATGATGCTGACACAGAGACGCGCGCATGGGCTGTGCTGCACGCGTGCTGCACTGCACTGGTGCATGCATTGGCACGATCCAATCGCCTTGAGCAACTGATCGGATTCTTTGCCCTCTGGGTTGGCCGGCACAACGATTCAACAAAAGTACCCATTGAGAAAGTGATTGGGCTACCGAACCGAACAGGGCTATGTCGAAACTAAAAAAAAAAAGTCGAAATCGAAAGTAAAAAAACGTCGGAAATCGAAAGTCGAAAGTAAATCGAATTTTTTTTTTATGGGACTAAAAAAATTATTTTATTAAAATAATTTATTTTAATAAAATATTGTTTGATAAGTCGTCATTTTTTGCACCGGGGCAATAACTGACTTTAAACTTAACCGCTTCAGATTTCCTAAAAACCATTCAAAAGCTCTTGTCAAGATGAAGCTATCATTAAGGTAAAGCTTTGTGATTGGACAAGTCTCAAAAATGTTATGGCCAGAAAATCCCAAAAAATCGGGATTTTTAAACTTTTAGTTTTCTGGCCATAACTTTTTTTGAGACTTGTCCAATCGCAAAGCTTTAGCTTAACAATAGCTAATCTCGACAAACGCTTTAAATGGGTTTCGAAAAAGTCTGATCGGTTATTAATTAACGAAACAGTCATTTTTTGTTCAGAGTGATGTGCCCTTTTTGCTGGAGGCGGAATTCTTCACGAGCGGGCACTCGGATGCCGAATTGGCCATTGAATTGGATGCTTTCCAAACACTGTTAAGCATTGCATTGGCCATGGAAATTCGTGACAAATTTGTGCGCCGTGTGGCCGAATCATTGGAAGTTGCAGCAAATGAAGCACAAAATGCAAATTTGGCAAACTTTGATGACGTCATACGTAATTGTCGTGACAAACTGTGCGCATTGGCACCGCCGTTTTGTGACGAGCCCAACAAAATGCAACAAAAACAGCAGGACCAGCAGCTGGTGTGGCCAAGACTAAAACGGTAGGCCAAGTCTAAAACGGTAGGCCAAGTCTAAAACGGTAGGCCAAGTCTAAAACGGTAGGCCAAGTCTAAAACGGTAGGCCAAGTCTAAAACGGTAGGCCAAGTCTAAAACGGTAGGCCAAGTCTAAAACGGTAGGCCAAGTCTAAAACGGTAGGCCAAGTCTAAAACGGTAGGCCAAGTCTAAAACGGTAGGCCAAGTCTAAAACGGTAGGCCAAGTCTAAAACGGTAGGCCAAGTCTAAAACGGTAGGCCAAGTCTAAAACGGTAGGCCAAGTCTAAAACGGTAGGCCAAGTCTAAAACGGTAGGCCAAGTCTAAAACGGTAGGCCAAGTCTAAAACGGTAGGCCAAGTCTAAAACAGTAGGCCAAGTCTAAAACGGTAGGCCAAGTCTAAAACGGTAGGCCAAGTCTAAAACGGTAGGCCAAGTCTAAAACGGTAGGCCAAGTCTAAAACGGTAGGCCAAGTCTAAAACGGTAGGCCAAGTCTAAAACGGTAGGCCAAGTCTAAAACAGTAGGCCAAGCCTAAAACGGTAGGCCAAGTCTAAAACAGTAGGCCAAGCCTAAAACGGTAGGCCAAGTCTAAAACTAAGTGACATTTAATCAGGTGAACAAACGACGGTTTTTCTTCCGTTTATTTTATGGTAGATTTTGTCGGGAATTTACCGTATTTCCTCTATTAGAACCCCCCCCCCCTCAAATAGAACCCCCCCCCCCCTCTAATAGAACCCCCCTTTTCGAGGGGGTTGAAAAATAGAACCCCCCCCCCCCCCCTCTATTAGAACCCCCCCCCTCAAATAGAGCCCCCCCCCCCAATTTTTGATTTTTTTTTTACAAAATTGGCCAAAACTTTTTTGGATTTTTAAATTTGTTAAAATAACTCAAGCATAAAAATTCCTTTTATTTTTCTCCATTTTTATCTCCAAGATTATAAGTCATTGGCCAACTTTAAGCAAAGATACGAATTTTAAAAAATTCAAATTTAATTTTTGTTTTTGATTTTTTTTTGGATTCCTGTAAAGAAAAAATGAAAATTCGAAATAGTTCTAAATTTCTATTCCCCTCTTTAATAAGAGTTTTAATGAGCCTCCCTCCACATTTGGCCTTCATTGAAAAAGCATTAATTTAAGCATTACTTGTTTCCATTGTCTTTTTAAATGATTTTGAGGCCAAAATAGATTTTTGGAACAATTTGAATTTTCCAAAAATGTTTGTATTCCGGTCTGGGGTTTGAAATCGGTTAAAAAATAAGGGTCAGATTCGAATTTATTTTTGAAATCAAAATTAATTTCTCTAATAATAAAAGTAATAATGTTTAAACTTTGTGAAAATGTTCTTTTAAAATTAGTTATGAATTTTTTACGAAAATTAATTTGACCAAAAAATTGACATTAACTTTTAATTTTTTTAAATAGAGAAAACATCTCAACAAGTAAAAAATGTCCAAATTTTAGCATTTTTTAAAATTTTATTCCATTTAAAATCTCAAACAAATTGCATCTTAATTTTTAACGACTATATTATTTACCATATGCAAAACATAATCCCATTCTTAGAAATTGAATCAAAAATTAAAGACGAATTAAGCAAGAAATAAATGTAAGTTTTAATTCAAGATAAAAGCGGCATTCGCCTTAAGCTGAGTTAGGTATGCATTTTTTTAAAATTCATCCTGCTTTGCTGAGCAAAATTGGGAATTTTCAAAAAATTGTTGAAGACTTCAATAAATTTCTGTTTCTTACCAAGGGTTTCCCAGAAAAATGATTGAGTAACTCATAGATATCGAAAAATTTTGTTATTTAATAATAAAATTTCTATTCTGGCATTGATTTTGCCAGAAAAAAATGGTCAAAATTGTCCAAATTTTGCAAAAATTTGTGCAAAAATTGCAAATTTTGTTAATATTTTCTGAAAAAAAGGTTGAAAAATAAAGCCCCCCCCCCTCTAATAGAACCCCCCTTTTCGAGGGGGTTGAAAAATAGAACCCCCGGGGGTTCTAAAAGAGGAAATACGGTATACATTTTAATTTATGGGGCATTTTGTCCGGGGAGCCCGGAGTAATAATAATAATATCAGATGGGCTCAGTTGGCTGAACAAAATGACATTGAAAGTGCTTTGTTGTTCCTGCACACAATTCAACAACAAAATGCACCAACACGAAGGTGAATCTTTTTTTTTTCAAAAAAAAAACATTTTAAAATTGTTTTTTTTCAGATTTTTGCCTCCATTAAATGCGCAAAATCGACCAAAATGGCGATCACTGTTGTTGATGGACACATCGGACAATGAAATTGGGCCAACAAATTCAAATTGGGTTGGCCATTTGGAAGTGTTTGTGGGCGAGGAGCAAAAGTTCAAGGTGGACACGGACAACAGTGCAAAATTTAAATTATTTTAAATACTGTATATATACACTCTTGTAATCTCCCACCCTTCAATAATCCCACACCCTCTAATAATCCCCTACTCTCTAATAATCCCCCACCCTCCAATAATCCCCCACCCTCCAATAATCCCCCACCCTTCAATAATCCCACACCCTCTAATAATCCCCCACTCTCTGAGTAGGTTGGAAAAAAATCCCCTATGGGGGATTACAAGAGTATATACGGTATATATATTTATTCGGGTTGTGGACGGTCGGGTAATCGAACCAAAAACCAGTTTTTTTGGTCTAAAACCGAAAACCGTGGGCCAAAAAACGGCTTAACCGAAAAGCGGTACCTCCCGGTTTAAGCCCGCTTTTGCTTAACCCTAATATTTATGATCAGTTAACGAAACAATTGGTTTGATCGGAATCATTTTGGATTAAATCATCAAAAAAATTGGTTACGGTTTTTGTGGTAAACAATCTCAGAAATCCAAAATTTGCAAAGGTACCGGCATTTTGCTAATAAAAAATGTGCCCTGAAGTAAAGATTTATAATAGCAATAGCATTTGATGATCTGTTCCAAACTGATCACTGATCAGTAAAAAAAACAACAACATTGGCATTATCGTTTTCATTTCATGATCAGATCAAAGGACAAAGTCTCGTTTCATTTTTTAAAAATGTTCAGCTTGTGACCACTGATTTTGTACGTTTTCGCTTCCTGGCCCTCCGCTTTCAACTGGTGCCACTGCAAGACCAACCAATTCAAATACTGCTCCAATTGGACCCAAATGAAATTTGTTCTGTCGTCGCTGGAGATGAACAACACCTCCTCCCCGCCATGAACAGCTTCAACTCGGGCCCGGCGAAGACAGAGCAGCGGCCCTACAAAAATAGATGGGGACAACAAATGTCGTCATAATGAAGACGGTCTTTCGGAGCTAATTGTCCCAAATCCGGACCAGCTTGGCCTAAGTTGGATGAACAACATACTGCTGGGGAGGAATTGGATTACGATTTGAATTTGCGCCAAAACGATGCTCATCCGGATCAAGAAGTTCAGCGCGAATATTCCAGCGGGGATGAGCAGTGCCCAGCTGATGCGGGAACGTCTCCGTGACGAATTGATCAAGCGGCAAAAGCATAAGAAGAAGAAAACATTGATTTCGGCGGACTCGACCTCAGCATATGATGGAGGGCCAAAGTCGTTGAGTGCATCTCGAACAAGCCGAAGCTCGGGTTCAAGCCGTATCCGGACCAACCGGAGAAGAACTTCATCAAATAAAATGATGAGGACAAACAAAAAACCGAGCTCTGCAAGCAGTTCAGCAGCTGGACAAAGAAATGAAGAAGTGCTTTTTATTTGAATTTAGCGCCAAAAAATTATTGTTAAACATTTAGCCAAGTGATGACCAATTGATGCACGAAATGGACACAATTGGGCGCCGACTGGACTGGATTCGGCAACAATTCCAGCAACGAACTGTTGTTGAACAACACATTGATGGAGACGGAACGCCAAGTTTATCGGAGGACACCAAATTTGACAATCAAAGCGAAGTCGAAGCCATCGGGCAGCCGAACACTGAAGAACAACAACAACCACAACCAGGAAACTCGACAAAATCAACGAGTACAGAACCAAGGGGGTTGGAATCTGGAAGTCTTGAATCCGAGAAGTTAGCTCAAGCTAGCAAAAATGCCGAAGAACCCGGAATGGCAACGTCTGGAACTGCTGAATATTCCGCAACAGGAATGGCACGCTTTGAAAATGCGGAAACCGAAATGCCAAAGTTGAGGACTTATGAGGCGGGAATGCCGAGGCCCGAAAAATGCCGAAACTGGAATGCCAAACTCTGAAAATGCCAAATTAGAAATGAAACTTGCCGAAACCGGACAGCAGAGTCCCGTGTTGGCATTTGATACGCCGATTGCCGAGGATGTCGAGGCGTCGTGCCGGTCGGAGGTTCGTCAGACGCCACCTTCTTCGGCCGGCTATCATTCTTCGCGTCCGTCAACATCAAAAACTTATGACATTTATGCTGAAAATGGTGGGCATAATGAAGCGGAACATAATGCCAACAACAACATTTTTGAAAATTGGCTAAATGCCAATGTTCAAACGATGCCGCCGCCGGCGGTGGAACGGATGGACTTCCGCGGGCTGAGGAGCAGCGAAGAGGAGGAGGAGGTGGAGGATGCCAATTTGAATGTGACGAAAAAGCCAAAACGCCGATTATGGAGAGAAATTGAGGCAGGCAATTTGCAATAAGTTTAAAATTTAAAATATTTTAAATTGAAATTACTCTTTTACTAATTAGATTAAAAAAAAATTCAATTAAATATTATTGTACAATTGAATTAAAAGCCAATAGTTTTGTTTAAAAAAATTGATAAAATCGAATACTATTAGAGAAGATTTAAATTGGTTCATAATATTGTGATTATAAATTTTATTTTAAATATTTGAATTATAAAATAGGTTTTAAATTAAACTTTGTTTGCATTACTAATTTTAGAACTAAAATCTTTAAATACCTTAATTCAGAATACAAAAAGCTTTTTGAAGTTTTGAGATTTAATTAATAAAGCCTAAAGCAAATATAATCAAATTTTAATATTATGGAAAAACTCAATTTAATATTAAATTAGATTATAAAATTAAAAGTGATTTAGTTAAGCTCCTTTTTAGGTGTTCCCCCGGAACAGCCCAACAAAAGTGGCAAATCAACCGGCTCATGCCACGTCAGAATGCTCGAAATCGATGCCAAAATCATCCGGCGAAAGAATAGACGATTGTTCCGTTCCGGAAAAGCCTTCCGTAACGGAAGACGCGGCCCAGGACGGCACCGCGACGGTCGCCGTGGCGGCGGCCCCAATGGTTGCGTTTGTTGCCGCCCTTTGACGGCACAATTCGGACAGAACGCCAAACGGCGTCAATTCAACTTGAACAGCCGTTGCTTGTGCCTTAAATTAGACGGTACTGCCAAGAGCAGTTTTTTTGTTTGAAATTTAAAAAAAATTTTAAATAGAACTTTACACAACGCCCCGGGGGCCGGAAGATGCTGTTGAAACAGGCGGATGCAATTTAACGCATCCAACACGGCCGACGAACTTTTCTGGAGTTGGCCGCCAAAATGGAGCGAATGAGGAGGAGCCAAAATTCGGGCACCAAAATGCCAAAGTCGAAAATTGAGACGGTCAGTTTGCCAGAAAATTCAAATAATTTTAATTTTAAAAATATATACATTTTAGGAGCAGCATCAACAGCCTCAGACCAGCGGCACTTATGACAGCGGCATCGGGCTGGATCAGCACCAGCAGCAGCAGCACAACAACAACACACAAGAAACAGCAACAACATAAATAGTAATACCAACAATGGCATGCCAAGAAATGGTGTTGTCCTGTACTCAGTTGAACTGGACGAAGCGGATGTTGAGGCTATGCGAAGGCGTGCAGGAAGCGATCGGTGATCAGTAATCACTGATCAGAGATAAATGCTTAAACTTGCGGGCAAAAAGCGATTGGTGATTAGTGATCATTGATCAGAGATGAATGCTTATAAACTCGAGAAATTTTAAATATATATTTTTATTTTAGATTGATTTGTTTGTTTGTGCCATTTTCGTTGAGCTTTCTCCGTGTTTTTTTGTTTTTTTTGTTGTTTTCAAGGTCGACGTTGAATAAATGTACAGCACATTTTGTGTGTTCAACTTCCGCCCCACCCCCCGAACAAAAAAAATTGATCACCAGAACGGACGGGTGGGTGATCAATCATTTCCGATCACTCGACCGGGGAGGGGGGAGGGTATTCTTTCCTTCAATGCAATTTTTGTTGCGCCTTTCATGGATGGGGGGGGGGGTTTGTTGCTGCTCCAGGTCAGCAGCTTTTGGCGAAAAAATAATAAAAACAAATCTAGGTCAAAGAAATATGCTTGCTGGGGCTGTTCCGATCACAAGCAAAAGGAGGGAGGGGAGGCAAATTGTCTGATCACTTTCACCTTTTATGAGCTCGCTACGCCTCGGGGCATAATTCATTATTTTACTGCCTCCGGTGTTGAGTTGCCCCGCAGGCGCGTGATATGGTGGCGAATGGACTTAATTATAATTAACTCGAATGGTTGGAGCAGAACAGCTCCAAATTTTGTGGTTAAAAAGTGTGCTATTCCGGCATTTAATCCATCAGATTTTGGGGATCACTTTGAGCGCAGTGAATAGAGCACTACTCTGATCAGGTTTTTGTGATTGATCAGATCAACCGGAACACGTGCAGGTTCCGTTGAATATATTTTGGGGAGAATAATATGTGTGACTGATCAAGTTTTTATGAGTGATCAGATCAACTAGTAGAGCAGAACCCCGGCAGGTTCGGTCAGTCCATTCCGCGTCCACTTTCTGCCGAACACTTTTCGGATTGATCTGATCAGAAAATGAGGCGGGCGTTCCGTTCCTGAATGGAGACACTTAATTAGTGGGAACAAAATGAGCGTGGCCGCAAACTGTTGATTCATTTTAATTATAATTTTTGATTTGAATTTTTGGCCAAATGCTTACGAATGAACGTCATGGCGTCTATTTGGCCAGCGTGCTGTCCACCGTCTCGCTGATGGCCGTCGTTGTACTGCTTCCGCTCGCGCACCAACACTTTCCAGCGTACAATGTCCGTGATGCTGTCCAATGCTCGTCAGTGTCAGGTGGGGAAAATTAGCAAAGGATTTTTGAGATTCAAGATTTACGAAATTTTCAATAATCTCGATTGTTTAATTTTTTTTGAGATTCTCGATTAAAATCCTAATTGACAAAATTTGGGCTCGACAGAGATTTTTCAAGATTCTCAATCGGCCCTCAAGTCCGGGCTCTAGTCATTAGACTACAAACAATCCGTAATCGCATAAGGTTGATCCCAAAAAATGCGTAATTCGTAATCCGTGATTACATCCCTACCCCTGGGGAAACTTCCTGATCATCATACAAACTCTGATCAATTTTATATGTTCAGCATCAGTCCGCCAAAATGTGGCATCAGCTGGTGTCATCGCCGACGGCGCAAATGTCCGGCCCTGGCCTAAGGCGGCCAACGCGTCACAGTAACATCGACGGGGAGAAGACCAACAACAAACATGCGGACGGTGTGCAGCACTTTAAAGCCGCTTGTTGTGCGTGCGCGCAAGGTGTGGGGCATTTTTTTTCGAGAATTGAGCTCGAGAGTAAACCTATGAATAGGCTCAAGAGTCGAGATTTTAACAAAAAAAATGCAACATTTGTAATTCGGGAATGCAATTACCTAACTACAAATTATGAATAGTTAAAGGCCCACCAGGCCTCCGGGGGCCACCCGGACGGGACGGCATCAACGGCAGGGATGAAAAGCCAGGCACGCTGGGATACCCGGGTCGACCCGGCAAGCTGATTACCGGCGCCACCAGTTGAACAGACATCGTGCCAAATGGTGTGCACTTTTGGCATTTTGTTAGTGTAAAGAGGCGCCATTTTTGAATTATTATTTTTTTGGTTGATGTTTGATAAGCACCACATTTTATGCCTAATTAAGGAACTCAATTTGTGTTAAGTGCCATCCGGGACCGCCAGGCCCGCCGGGCCTACCCGGTCCCAAGGGTCCACGAGGGCTTGCTGGCCATGCGGGTAAAGCTGGAAAGCTTGGAGGTAGGCTTGTAGGCTTTGGAAAAATTAAAATTATCCCACGAAAAAAAAAATACAGAGAACAATCATCCCGGGCCTCAAGGTCCGCAGGGGACACGCGGAGAGGTTTGCTTTCAAAATTTAAATTTGGGTCAACGACGACTATTGGCATTATGCCAAAATTGCCAAAATGGGACTCCATTGGATGATGAACACAAAATAATGCCACCAAATTGGAACCAATAAAAATTATGAATTAATGAATGCATTAATCAAGCCCGGGCTGCCTGGCTTCAATGGACCTCGCGGCGATAAGGGACGCATGTTGAACGGCGC
The DNA here is from genome assembly GCA_020449905.1 of Globodera pallida. Lineage (NCBI taxonomy): Eukaryota > Metazoa > Nematoda > Chromadorea > Rhabditida > Heteroderidae > Globodera > Globodera pallida. The sequence continues at coordinate 1,994,378 of JAIXHY010000011.1, forward strand.
GGCGCCAGGGCGGCTCGGCCAAATGGGTCCGTACGGACCGCGCGGAGTGCCCGGGGGGCCGGGCAAAGATGGACAGGTGCTGTGCAATGCAGGCTTTAAACGCACCAACTCAAGAATGATTCCAACAGGCGGGAACAAAAGGCGTCCAAGGCATGCGCGGACCGGCGGGCGAACGTGGCGACGACGGGCCACTGGGCGCGCAAGGGCCATCCGGCATGCCGGGCACGCCAGGCGAGCCTGCCGGGTGTGACCACTGCCAAAAGGGTGAATTCAAATGCTGAAGAAATTTTAAAAAAATTTAAAATTAAAAATAGGTGGTGGGTCTTCGCATTCTGTGCAGCAGACTGCAGCTACTGCTTCGTCTTCTGGTGGAGCAACTCCAGGCGCTCAACATTATCCGGCATCGGTGCCGAGTACAGCGGCTCCTCCATCCATTGCCCCACCACTAACAGCTGTTCAGTCGGGTTCAACATTTGCTCCTTTGACTGTTCAACAACAACAACAACAACAACAGCAGCCAGCATGGGCAGGGCGTACAAGCGCCTGTGCTGGGGTATGTTTCCAAATTGGTTTTTCGAGTTTTAGGCAGTTTAAAAATTGGGTTTCATTGTAAATTTTTAAATTATTAATAACCATTGAAACCGATGCTCGGGGATCGGGAATGGGGCACAAAACAAAAATGTCGAGAGTTCGGGCACGGGTTGGACCCCTCTAATTTTAGCTCAAAAATGAATTTAAAATTCAGTCAACAGAGCCCGGAGGCTGCTGGCCAGGCCCAGCCGTACAAGGCCCACGCGGTGCCAACCCAGTACGGGGCGTACAATGCAGCGAAAACAGGCACAGTTTGGCCAAACCGGCTGCTTCAGCGCCGGCCATTCCGCTCCCAATGGAGCCACCGGGCCAAGAGCCGGCTACCGTAATGCCTACCGTAATCAGTGACAAATTTGTCGGCTACGGTACCGTCGGTGGTTATGGGAGTGCTGTAATGGCGGCCCCACAAAACAATGAATACGTGGAATATGCTGATGGGCAGGCAAGTTAATAGCTGGCCTAGGGAATTAAAATTTTCGGAAAAATCATTAGAAGGGGTTTGAAGTCGAAAAATACTTTTTTTAATTTGCCAATTACAAAAATTTCAGAAAGGATTCAAATTTATTAAGAAAATTTAATTTTTGAACAAATTTAGGGCGATCAAACTGGGCCAAAGGCGGTTGCAAGCAAAACACCATAAATGCTAAAGTACGGAAGAATGCGTTCAGCGACGACATAACTTTAAAAAAATTAAATAAATATTTATTTTATTTTGCAAAACATTTATTGTTATTTATTTTTTATGGATTAATTTAAAAATGATTTGGAATTTGGCTTAAAATTTTTGAATAAAATTTGTTTCATTATTTTTCTCCCAATTTTTCATAATTATATAAGCTCCTTCGTCAGGTTATTCGGTCTTTAACAATGAAAAAAACTGCAAAATGAGTATTTTAATTAAAAAAATAAATAATTTTGTATTAAAGGAAGAAACAAATTTGGCATTATTCATTTTTAAATTTATTTTGTTACGATTTATTTAATTATACATTTAGCCATAGATGATTTAATTTTGGTTGTAATAATGCCGAAGCCAAATTGGCTTTTCAATGTGTAATTTTCATGCACTTGACTCGACGACAATCGGCTCATCAACATGAATCCCCTCGGGCGCCGCCTTTGGTAATGCATTTTCCTCCCACAACCCCCCGGGGGTTGGTAATCGATGACAGAAAATTTACATGCATCCCCCCCCCCCCCATTTGTTAAACCTGAATTTTTTTGCTTTAAAAATATTAAAAATCAAGTCATCAGCTTGTGGGGCCCAGAAAATTCCGAATTTGCGGAAATTTTTGAAGCCCTAAATTCCGCTTCGTTTTTCTGTTCTCGCCGGCGGCTTCTTCTTTATGGTAAAATATCAACTCGTTCCCTTTTTCAAACTAACCAAATCATTAGGGCCGAGATTTTTAGGGACTAAAAAACGTGAAATAAGGACATATAATAGGGACTTAAAAACCCTAAAATAGGGACTAAAAACCCCAAAAAGTGGCAAAATAGGGATTATAAAATGTACTAAAACTGACCAAATCCAGTCAATTTTTGCGAGAAACCCTTTAAAATCTATCATTCTTTATTAAGTTTCCTCTTACAATTGTTATTAATATTTTTTCACAATGTTTTGTAAAATTTATAAAAATAACAAAAATAAACATTTTTTTCGTAAAATATAAATCTTTGAGGGTGGATTTTTGGTCCGAGAAAAAAAGTCTTTTTTAGGGGTGCATTTTTGGGTAAAAAACATTTGTTGGTTATAGGGGTAGTTTTTCTCCTTTTTTGCATTTTTCTTAAGAAATTTTCGGAAAAATGCCTAAAATATTCCATTTTTCCTTAAAATTTTGTGAAAAATGACAAAATAGGGAATAAAAACGCAAAAAGTCGCTCTAATTCTAAAATTTTTCGAAATGAATGCTATTTCTAGGCTTCTCTCGTCAAGCCCTATCCGCAAAAAAAAAATAGGTTAAACCCTAAAAATCTCGGCCCTACAAACCAAACATCGAAAGCGTGTGCAATGAGAAGAAGCCTCCAAAAGCAAAAGTTAAGGCATTGGACAATTCACAAAAAAGTTATTTAGGCGAATTGTGGCCAAAAAAGCGGTTTCTGGCCATAACTATTTTGAGAATTGGTCTAATAGCTTATACCTTTTGCGTTTGAAAGCTTTTAGCCATTTTCGCGTGCCTTCTTTATTTGTGCAAGCAACAATTACGGTTTTCAAGACTTCTAGCTCACCACACACAGCCCAATTGATTGATCAATTGAAAATTTGCCCCAAAAAAAAATTCGGCCCATTTCCAAAATTGCAATAAAATTTATCGGGCGCTGAGAGAGTCCATCGGGGGGAGTTTATTGCCTCCGCCGCCCCCCATTTTTGGCGATGTGTCCCCTCTCCCAAGAGGCTCAAATTCCGTCCAATCCCTTCACAAAATGCGCTTTCGCTTTTTTTCTTTCCAAAATGTTTTCTTTTCCGTCGCATTAGTCACCCCTCCACTCATTTTTGGACGTCCTTTTTCTTTTTGACTTAAAAATTAACATTTTTTTGACGCTTTCCCTCATAAATTCAAATTCTTTAAATATAAATTTTTGCATAATATTAAAGAAACGAGTTAAAATGGAATTTAAACAAAACATTAATTAAACAAGATTCACTAGTCCGGTAGCGCCGCCGGGGAAATTGGGAATTTTAACAATTTAATTAAGAAAATAGTTCCAAAAATAAAATAAAATAATTGGCTGATTTTTGAACAGCACAGCGTTTAAAAAATTACATTTTAACTTTTTTGATTTGGGCTTTCAACATAAGCAGCAGCAAACCCCTCCGCCCGGTCTCAATTATGCCGTGCCTTCATCACACCGTGGCACTTTCTTTACCTTACAAATTAGGGCTGCTCGAGATTCTCGGTCTCGGTTCTCGATTCTCGGTAAATTTCAATTCCCGAGCAGCCCTACTTTACCCCCGCCTTTTTAATTAGCTTCAAAGGTGACCGGCCGGGAGCGGGACTGAAATTTCCATTTTGGGCAGTGACTTTTGGTCCCGGTTATTTGGGTCCCGCTCAAATTCCACTTCAAAGCCATGAAAAAATACAAATTAAAATTTAGTTTAAACAAAAAAAGAAGCATTTATGGGGTCCCCTAGGGGGATGTTTAATGACTTCTTAAGTGTACTCTATTCACCCGCCAAAGCTTCAAGCCCCCAGCTGCTGAACAAAAGCATGTAAAACTTTGGCATTTTACCTACACAAGCCCTAATTTTGGTCTTCTTCAACCCGCCGTTTATTTCCTCCCTTTTCCATGGCACCCATTCTGGCCGCCGGAATTATTGATTGTCGCCCCAGGGCCTTTACCGTTGAGGGAAAATAATGCCATTCACACAACCCCCCCCCCCCCCCCCACCCACTCTTGTGTCGAGACTCTCGAGGGCGGCCCGAATTTGGCCAGCCAGCCAGCCGACCGGCCCGCCGGACGGACGACGGACGACCCATCGGGCCATTGTTAAGAATCGAGAATCCATCCCCCCGGGCGAGTCAGTTTGTCAAAAAATGGCCCGGCGTCCCTAAAATTCCAGCAAATTTTTAAAATCCGTTTTTTAAACATTTTAAATAGTTCCTATTTTTATGTGGACTCTTTGTGTGCCAATTTAAATTTTGGCACAAAATGTCTGAGGGCGATGCCGCTGACGAATTGGGCCAAATGCGAGGCACCGCCAACCGCTTGTCGGACACGCTGGACTCGCTGCTAAAACGTATTGAACAGCTTGAAAACCGTGATGGCGTATGTTCACCGACAAACGTGGCGCCGGAAGCGAAGACGGTTCGCCAAAAATTTCAAATTTATTTGAATTTATAACCAAAGTGCCCAAAAATTTGGAACCTTTTATTTTTTTTAAATGGGAATTTTTATTATTTAAATTAGGGTTTAGCCCCCGTCTCCGGACCCCGACTTTTTTTAGTCCGGGTTTTCGTCCCCGACCCCGACAAAACCCCCGAACCCCGACTTTTTTGGTCGGGGACGAAAACCCCGAGCCCCGAATTTTTCCGCCCCCGAGGGGTCGGGGCTGAACCTTAATTTAAATAGGAATTTTTTTTTTCAGAATGACATTTCTAACGCTGGTGAGACGCGTCGCGAATATTTGAGCTGGGATGCCACAAATGGACAACGCAAATTGGTCACTGTTCTGGAACGCATTCTGCCCCCAGGCAATGTTCCCCTCAGGTAAAATGTTGTTGAAAATTCAAAAAAAAAAATTTGTTTTTGTGCCCTAAGGGTCCAATCGCCGCCATTGCTTTCCAACGGACCGCTGCCCATTTCAGTCCCTGCGGTGAACAACAACGATTTTACTATTGGAAACAATCGCCACTTGTTGGCCAGTGCCTATGAGTCACGCATTGTGGAAGTACCACGGCCTGAACTGCTTGAACAGCTCGAGCTGGAACAAATTTGCGGTGCCTTAAATTATTAGGAAGGGCTTTTTCAAACAATTTTTTTACAATTGTAGACCAACTTGTCGTTGTTGGCATAACACCAGAAGCATCAAAATTGGGCATTCGGCCAGGCGACACACTGCTCGAACTTGACGGACGTCGATTGACGCATGTGAAACAGTTGCATGCGCTCAGGGGACCTGGCCATCAGCTGAAACTTGTTTTGTCCGACTTGTACAGTGCGCCAATGGTAAAACAAAAAATTTGAAACATTTTTTTTTGAAAATTTTCAGGAATTTTGCCAAGTGTTGGACGACTATAAAGCAAGTTTGGCGGATCAGCAACGGCAATTGCCCTACCTGTCATTTACGCTACAGCGAGGCGACATTCTGCAAGTGCTCAGCAGGGGGCCTCATTATTTTCAGGTCCAAATTGGCGTTATGTTTTTGAAATCCTCCGCCCCAAGTTTTGGCGTTTATTTTTAAACCCCCTAAGTTTTGGCGTTATGTTTTTGAAACCCTTTTGGCGTTATGACCCCCCAAGTTTTGGCGTTATGTTGAAACCCTCCGCCCCTAAGTTTTGGCGTTATTTTTTGAAAATGTTTTTGAAAATTCCACATGTTTAGGCTCGCAAGGTGAATGACTTGTCCACGTCCGGCTTTGTGCCCGCCTCGCTGGTCCGTGTCCGTCCGGTGGCCATGCTGAGTCCGTTCGGGCGCCGTGTCATCGTCATGCTGGGCGCCAACGGGGTCGGACGGCGCACGCTGAAGCGCATGCTCATTGAACAACGCACGCACCTGCTCGCCGGAGTGGTGCCGGGTACGAGATTCAAAACATTGCGTGCCATCATTTTCGGAATATTGGCAAAGTGTCCAAATTGGTACTGAATAGTGGGAATGCCCGTAGGCATTGCCGTACAAGCAATTAATGTTGCCGCGATCTGTAAGTAACATTTTGTATGTTTTGATTAGATGCCGATCTGTACGGGTTTCGGTATTTTCGCAATTCATTAAAAGTTCAGTCGTTTATATTAGGTTGGCACCCCGACCCCGAAAACACCAATCCCGAACCCGATCCCCGACGATTTTGGATCAATCCCCGACAGCACTGTCCCCGACAACCCCGACCCCGACTCTGAACATTTGCTGTTCCCCGATCCCGGCCCTTTTAACCCCGAGGAACTCCGATCCCCGACTTTTCCCTCCCCGAACTTTTGGCATTTTCCAAGGACATTCTTGGAAATAAGGACATTTTCAATTTTCCAAGACCGAGGGTCCATTTACAAGGACTGTCCTTGGCATCCAAGGACGAATGGGAACCCTGTAATAAAATGATCCGCTCGTCTCATATTATTTATTATATTTATATGCGCACAATTTTTAGTCACATCTCGCGCACCAAAACCGGGCGAGCAGCAGGGACGCGATTACAAGTTTGAGCGCAAGGAAGACATTCTGCAGCGCATTCGTGATCACCAGATGGTGGAATGGGGCGAGTACAAAGGTGGGTATTTATTTGTTTGTATTTGAATTTTTGCTAATTAAAAAAAAAGTTTAGCTGCATTGTATGGAACGACAGCGGATTCTGTTCGTCAGGTGGTTCGGTCTGGGCGTGCATGCGTGCTGGACTGCACAACGCAAGCGTTGGAAGTGCTCTACAATGCGGAGTAAGTGCGTTCAATTGGAAAATTTGCATTTTTCCAAATTTGACCTGATCAGTTAGTTAATTATACTTACTCTGATCAGAAATAATGGCACATTTAGGTGTTTTGCTTTTTTCTGATCAGGCTTATGAAAAATTCCTGATCAGTTATATTATGCATACTTTGATCAGATTTGCTGATCACGTCCCTGATCGTTTATTATAGCTACTTTGATCAAAGTAATGGCACATTTAACTGATCACTTTAGATGTGTTTGCTGTTTCCTGATCAGGCTTATGACCCTGATCAGTTTAATATACTACAACACATTATGTTTAGATTTATGCCGTTTGTTGTGTTGGTTGCGGCACCGCCCTTTGAGGAGCTCATCCAGCTGAGTCGCATGCACGGAAAGCCACGCGAAGACGCAGAACTGCGTCGCATCTGCGACCAATCTGATCAGCTTTTTCACAGCGAACATGCCAAATGCTTTGACCTGGTGCTGGTCAACCGCAACCGTGACATTTCTCTAAGAAGGTGCCGGAGGGGGTATTTTTTTTTTGGCATGTGCCTGGAGGGGTACTTTTATTGGCATGTGCCTGAGGCGGTCTTTAACAACTCAGCCTTGGCATTTGGCATGTGGCCAAAGCCCAGCTCGATATGTGCTAAATTTGATCACTTGGAAAGCAAACTAATCAATGATCACTGAGCCACAGTTAGGGGATCAGTGTCTGTCTGTCTGATCACGATCCGATCAGAAAACTTGATCACTTTGTTCAGGTTATTGGACGCGTTGGAAGCGCTGAAGACGGAGCCCCAATGGGTGCCGTTGGAGTGGATTCAGGCGGGCGCCAAAGTGAAAGCAAAAAGTTGACAGAATTTCAACATTTTGCGATGTGATCTTTGACCTCTCTCTCTCTCTAATCAATGGCACTTTGAAAAAGCATTTACCTAATTAATTAAAACACTCTTTTTTATTATTTAATTACAAAAAAGTGATGAAATATAAGACATTGTTCTTCTAAGTCAATAAAATCAACAATAATATGTGTTCAACCCCCGACCAGAATAAATTGCTAAAATTTTTTTTTTTTTTGATAATTTAATGGAAAGATAGAACAAAATTCTCAATTTTTAAACCAATTTTCTTAACAAATTCCATCAAATTCAACTTTTGAAAAATTCTTTAACAAAAAGCAATAAAAATGGAAGAAAATACCCCTAAAAATTGTCGATTTTCTTATGGCTTCTTTCCCCCGAAATTTTTTGTCTGAGCCTGTCCGTCCGTCCGGTCCCTGATCGCTCGCTGGCTGACACATTGCCATCAGATTATGTTCAGACACTTGCGCATGCATTAATTACACTAACAGTCTAATTGGTCGTGTTGAGCATCATTGCAACCAGCTCTGCTTCGTCAATGCCCCGGATTGCAATGCGTGCCGCTGCGGGACTGTTGACGGAGCGACTGCGTGGCGACTGCGCTCGCGCATTGCAACGACGCCCATTGGCGGCTGCAGGCACAAATTTGTGCACGCGACGCTTGCCCGGAGGCGATTGCGACCTGCTGCTGCTACAGAACGATGTTTTGGTGCAATTATTGGTCGCCGTCAGCATTGGCGGCCACTCGGGCCCAAACAGGCGACGCAGCGTGGCCTTTGATGCAGTCAAAATTGGCTTGTTGCATGCACAGTACACCGGAAAGCGCAATGTGCTGAATGAAGAAAGAAGCGCTAAGATTTTTTTTTGAAAATTTTTCTACAAAGCCTGCGGCGGGATTTTCAAGTTTTTCTAGGCTTAAACCCTCCAAATTTAGTCTGAAAACTTGCAAAAAAAGAGAGAACAAATGCTAATATTTAAGGGAGAAAAATGCGAATTTGACTGAAATTAGCTGCAAAAAATTAGATATTATTATGATTAAAAATGCTTAAATAATACAAAATTGCTAATCTTTTCAATTAAAAGAATAAAATATTGCAAAAATTCATTAAAACCACCCTAAAAATTGTTGTTGTTTATTAATTTTGTAAGAAAATTTCTGCGAACAAAACTAGGGTCGGACAAAACCGAATATTATCCGGGTCCCCCGGATACCGGATAGCTCAAAAACACTCGGGTATCCGTCCGGATCAGGGGTGTGCCATTTTGTCCCGAAAACGTGGCATTCGCCCCGTTTTGGGTTCTTTACCATGGGTTTTGCCACGTTTTTTAAAGATGCCACGTTTTGCCCCACCCGGATAACCCGGGTTTGTCCAATCAAAAAATCACCTGGACAACAATGTGAGAATGGAAATTGTGTCGTTGACATACGAATACAGCGGTCTGAATGGACCGTAATTGGCCGCGATGATCATTTCATCGGTGCTGAACGTCTCTATATTTTGTTTAGAGCAATTATTAATGTTTTTTTTTTTGTTTAAAAATAAATTATTATTTTTTTGTTAAAAATTTACCAAAAAATGTGACGGCCACTTGGAGCACTTTGGACATCAAATACATGCTGACAACGGCGATCAGCGTTCGGGTTGCAGCCTTTGGAGTTGATAACACAAATATTAATACATTTAAATGTTGAAAATATTTTTCAAAAATTAACAACAACAAAAACTGCTAAACGCTGTTTAAGCGATCTAATTTTTTGAAAAACAACCCCACTTTTATACTTTTTACACGGATCAGATCCAATACCCTCTGATCATCAGTTTGTGGCTGATCACTTTTAACTAGGGTTGAGCCCCGACCCCTCGGGGACAGAAAAGTCGGGGTCGGGGTTGGCAATGTCGGGGTCGGGGTCGGGGACGACCAAATTTTTCGGGGTCGGGGGTCGGGGTTGAAGAAAATTTTTTCATAAAATTTTTTTCATAAAAAAAAAAATCAGCATTTTTTTCATAAAAATTTCAGCAAGGTCTTCACTAGGCAAGCATAAAATATAATTTTATTTTTAAATCCGTTCATGATCTTTAAAAATCTCAAGAGTAAAGGGAATTTTTTAATTTCTGAAAAAAAATTATTTGATGGAGTTCACATGTCATTGCTTTTCTGAGCGAATTTTGATCAGCAATTTTCTATAAAAATTTGAGGGTGGGCGGTGATTGGCGCCAGGGAATTTTAGAAATTTGTTGGGATTTTCAATTAAAGAGTTTAAAAAATGGTGGTACAGTGCACACAATAAGTCACATTTTCAATAGTACTTATTGCTCCCCAAAAAAGTCAATCTTTAGGGGTGTTTGTTCACCCCCGATCCCCGACCCGAAAAAAGGTCGGGGACGGGGTCGGGGTCGGGGAGGCCGGGGTTGGCCATGTCGGGGTCGGGGTCGGGGACGGCCCCTTTTTTGGGCTCGGGGTCGGGGTTCGGGGGTTGGGGTCGGGGCTTAACCCTACTTTTAACACTGGTTACCAACAAGCCCTAACAAATTGTCGAACAGAATGGATCTTTTCAAAATGACCAATCACGCACGCATGACGTCATATTTAAGTGCGCCTGATCAGTTTAGGTTGTTTGGAATAAAATCTGATCAAAGCCAGACAACTATTAGGGCTATTGATTGGGGCTGATCGGAATCAAAACCAATTATGTTTTTGCGGGATCAGAGGCTAATCAAGTCAGCAGGCGGCGCTCACCCGCAAGTTTTTCTTCTGCGCGTTGTCCTCCGCCAGGGTGAGCGCGTGCCGCTGCAGGCGCCCGCCGCCGCTGCCCTTTTGCCGCAGGCTGTCGCGTGCCGCCGTTGCCGTGCTGTGTCGGCGGCGGCGGCGGTCGCTGTCGCGCAGCGGCACCGCCGACGCGGACGCTGCTGCGGTGGCAAATGATTGTGTGGCACGGAAGTGTTCGCGGTTGAGCGCGCGAATGATGAAAAAATTGAGAATGATCAGCAAAAAGAAGGGCACAATGTGATCAATCTGATCAAAATGTTCAATTTTAAATCATTATTTTCTAAAAACAAAAACTTCCGGAATCCGCCCCTCCCAACCCCTCCGATGACAAACCACGTTCCGGAAGACAAACATCCACCAGAACCTGTAGACGTGCCATTCGTCCCCCTCCACCGCTGAACGGACTTCAAATCTGTTAAAAAAGTAAATTAAGATACCTAAATAACATTTTACTTTAATAAACACTAAATTTCGATATTAATGCCAAATTTGTGCATTTGGCTCAATAAGTGCTCAACAAATGTCCAACTGGACATTGTGACTTAACAAATGGTCAACTGGACATTGTGACTCAACAAATGCCAAATTTGAACATTGTAACTCAACGAATACCAAACCAAGATATTTTGACTCAATAAATGGCATTTAGACATGTTGACTCAACAAATGCCAAATTTGAACATTGTAACTCAACGAATGCCAAACCAGGACATTGTGACTCAACGAACGTCAAACTAGACATTGTGACTTAACAAATAGTCAACTAGACATTGTGACTCAACAAATGCCAAATTTGAACATTGTAACTCAACGAATGCCAAACCAGGACATTGTGACTCAACGAACGTCAAACTAGACATTGTGACTTAACAAATAGTCAACTAGACATTGTGACTCAACAAATGCCAAATTTGAACATTGTAACTCAACGAATGCCAAACCAGGACATTGTGACTCAACGAACGTCAAACTAGACATTGTGACTCAACAAATGCCAAATTTGAACATTTTGACTTCAATGAATGCCAAAAAGTGTGCCACTTGGTTGGCGAACCGTTCAAACTCCGTGCAATTGTCATTCTCGACCACTTCAATCTCGAAGTATGTGCACAGTTTGTAAGCAAATGACCAGCACATCATCAAAAGGGTCACCCGCGGTCGATGCCTTTGCATAAGCCTGTGTAAATTTTGAAATCAAATTCAAAAACAATATTTAATAAAATTTGAAGGATTTTTTAATGAAATCGCTCGGCGCGACCTCGAAAATTTGGTCCATTTTTTACGGTCCGAATAGTTTTGGCGCCGATCAGTCATAAATTATTAATTAGGAAAGCAAATCAAACAAAATTGGTATCACTCAGAAGCTCTCGATGTTGAATCTTTGATCAATCAAAAACTAGCCGATTCGTCTTTTCTCAAAAAGTTAATTCTCGATTTTCGGTGCCAATTTGGCGCACTGAGTCATAACTTTCTTTGTTTAAGTTGAATCAGCAAGCTCTTTTTATTAAAGCATCCACAAACATAATGCTTCAAAAAGCCCAAAAATTGTTTGATTTTGTCAAATAACCAAAAAGTTATGACAATTTTAATAGTTTGTCGTCGCCAAAACGGCGCCGGCGCCCAAACTGTCCCCCCGTCCGATGTTTTTAAGTAAAACTTCGGCTCCACGCGCAGTGTTTGAGACCCCCGTTTTTTTGTTTCTGAACCTTGAGGGGGTTGTACGTACGTAGTTCTTCAAACCAGTGGTGTGCACGGATACAAATTTTTGTATCCGTATCCGTCCGTCCTCAAAATCTCATATCCGTTATCCGTCCGTATCCGTGACCTTCCAAAATCCCAGATCCGGAATCCGGATATCCGCGGATATACAGCGGATATATCCGGATAAGTGGGGTTTTCATATCCGTTATCCGTCCGTATCCGTGACTTTCCGAAATTCCATATCCGTTATCCGTCCGTATCCGGATATCCGCCGTGCACACGCCTGGTTCGAACCCTCAAATTCCAAAACCTGCGCGCTTTGACCACCCGTCGGCCCGAAAATGTTTGCAAGAGGCGCTCCGATGTGGCCAACAAAATCATCAACACGGAGGCGAACATGGCAAAGTAGGACAGGGACAGCATGGGCCGAAGGTAGGCCAGAAACAGTTGGTACAGCCACAGCAGTCGATACTGGTCCACTACGTGTTATGAGCAACATTTTTGGGCAATCGTAAAATTTTGAATTTCGCTGCTCGATTGGCATTATGTAAAATTGCAAAAATGTACAAAAATTCCTTTAAATAAATGCTTTATTTACTGTAGACAGGGACGGACATCAGTGCCAAGTAGTTGATGGCCAGCGCGAGGTCGAGCAGTGCAAGGACGCCAAAATAATAGAGTGAAGAGCGCCGCAGGCGCGCGTTCAGTGCAAACACCAGCGAGAAGAAAGCGTTGAACAGAAAAGACAACAGTGCAAGGCCGGTGGCGAAGACACCGATCTGCGGGAGTGGTGAGAGAGTTTATTAATTGGAGAGAATGCAAAAGAGAGAGAGAGAGAGAGAGTAAAGAAAATTAGTGCGCTAAAGAACGAGAGGGAAATGCTTGATTAAACAGACGCATACGGTAGTTAAACAAAAAAAAGCGCATTTTATACTGTACTTTCTTTTATTGACAAGAGCCCGGACCGATTGAGAGCCTCGTCAAAGATTTTTGGAGATTCTCTATCAAGATCTCGATCCGTAAGTTAAGATTTGGATCAAATTCTCGATCCGTAAATTAAGATTTTGATCAAAATCTCGATCAACCCGTACGTAAACAAAAAAGGTCTGGCAGTGGGGAAAGCGACAAAAGGTCCGGTAGGCAAAATGGGACAAAACCACCTGGCAGTTGCGTTATGAATTTTCTGAATTTTGCTTTTCGGACATTTTGTCCAATTTGGACCTTTTGTCCGTTGGATCTTTTGTCGTTGCTTCGATCGATCCTCAAAGCCCGGGCTCTGTTATCTTGGCCTGGCGTTTGTATTTTTTGTACCGATCGGATTCAATTTGTACGTACGTCAAAACAAAAAAAAGCACTCACCAAAAGTATCTTCACTTCCAGATAATCCGTACCCTAAAGGGGTAATTAATTGTATTGACACGATTTGCCTGTTTTTTTGATTACCTTGTAATCACAGGAATCATTGCCCGTCGGCAATGTGCCGTCGTAATCGTCGTTTGTGAAATTAATAATATCCCATGCGGCAGACAAATTTTCCATCGGCAAAAAGTGAGTAGCATTCATTTTTGCATAATTAATTAAAATTAAATGTGCTGTTCAATTAATTTTAAATAGTATAAATAATATTAAAAAAATTTCAAAAATCGATTAAAATATTTATAAAAACTTGAAAAAAACATTGTCAACACCTCTAATTCATCAGACAAAATGGGGGGGGGCGGACGAGGCGCTGCCTGAATTTGGCAATTTGGTAGTAAAATTGAATTTGAAACCATTATGTTGGTGTGCCATTCTTGGAGGATGCGGAATGTGCCGACAATTGAAATATTCCCCCGGAGGGGCTGCTAAATCTTGGATGCGTGAATGGGGGGATAAAAACAAATGAGAATGGCCCCAAATTGGATTAATCCAATTTGGGGGGGGGCACCGATTTTGCGGGTTCCTTCCCGTAGGCGCTGAATTGAATTAGGCGTACTGCTCGAGCGGCTTGGCCCCCCTCTCCCCGCACACAACCAACAACACATGATTTTGCATGGATTATAGGAGGCCAACAAGGCCATTTGGAACAATCAGAAAAAGCTGTGATCAGTCACAAAGAGTTAAGGACCGGCAAAAATCGATTATAAAACGATCGACCCGCACGATACCCGAAGGCATCGACACTCGCCCACGACCCCCTCCCCCCCCACCCCCACCAGAGATTAGCGAAATTTTATTTCGTTTCGTTGAAAATTTTTTTGCGTTTTGTTTCGTTTAATTTTACTTTTTCGTTTCGTGCGCCCATCTCTGCCCCCCCCCCCCCCTCTCCCCTCCACCCCGAAATTGTTTCGGCAGCGATACACGAAAGCCCGTAGGTTTTTGGGCTGATTTGCCCCGAACTCGCTGGAACCAATTTGTGCCCCAAGCCTGCTGGTGTGCAGTAGGGATGTAACCGAATGCCGGATTCCGGGCATTTTTGGGTCCGGAATGCCAGATTCCGGACATCCGGAATGCCGGTTTCCGGACATTTTTGGGTCCGGATATTTTTGGGTCCCGCATACCGGATTCCGGACATTTTTGTGTCCGGAATGCCCGTTTCCTGACTTTGGGTCCCGCATGCCGGATATATTTGGGTCCCGCATGCCGGTTTCCGGACATTTTTTGGAGCTGGATTTCCGGATGTCGGACTTTTTTTTTGGCATCCGGTTACATCCCTGCTTGTGTGCAGCAAAGCCACTAGCTAGAACCATCCATCTACCCTTTAGTAAATTTTTAAAATTAACTAAAAAGTGCCAATTTTCTCAAAAGAATTGTTCTATTTTTAGGTGCCATCTCTTTCCGTTATTACAGATAATTTAAAAGGCTTATTTAAAATGAAAATCCATATTTAAGTGACAATTTTGATTTCATTATAAGCCCAGCGCTTCGTGCCAAAATCGGAAACATTTCGGCGCCAAACACTGTCCGCGTTGGCATTCTCTGTCATTTAAAAATTGACATTTTTGGCGTTTTGTTTGCCCAAAATTTAAAGTTGCTGCTCAATGAAACTGCTCCTCCTTGCTAAAAAATGCAAATACGGAAGTGTGTCGCGAAGTAAAGTTGATGTTGAATGCATAATACAAATGGGTTGGATTGGCAAAAACGAAGCCCCGGAGGGGGGGGGGGGGGGACATTTTTAATAATAATAATTTGCGCACAGAGGGACTGCCAATTTCAGCATATTCATCCATCCCCCGGGGGAGCAATGTGCCACGGAAGAATATCGTCGTCCGTCCGTCCGTCCGTCCGTCCGTCGTTCGTCGTCGTCGTCGTCGCCCCTCAGGGCATGTATGTACATAAAAATGGCCCCCCAGGGGCACTCATTTTGGCCAAATTGCGTTTCCGGGGGCCAAAAATGACACACACACAACTGAAAATGACAGCAGCCCCCCACCCCCCCCCCCCCCCCCCACCAAAAGAATGTTGGGGGAAAATTTACAAATTGGCAAATTTAAAACAAAACAAAAATAAATAAATTTCCTTTTTGAACCCTCCGACTATTTTTGGAGGCTGCAAATTGCACTTACCTAAATGTATTCACTGATGCTTCTCCTGGTTATCCTCTGATCGAAAATCTTGATCCCAAACTTTTCGATTGTTTGATTAATTTGATCCAACAAATCCACTTTGTCAAGTCCAAATGTAGAATTTTAAATTTTTTTTTTGGCTCTAATGGGCTGGGCAATGAAAATTACTGGCTGAGGACATAGGCCATAGAGTTCGGGCTAGGTATGACTGAATTCCTGTCCTCTGGATTTTGTCTTGCAAATCAAGAATCCCGAGTCCAAGCTCAAATTTCGACAATTTGATGGGACAGGCAAGGATTTTGCTGGCTTATGGAATGCATGGGCCATGTGGACCTGGGTTGGATTATTGCTGAATTATGGTCCAGCAAATCAATACCCAGAGACAGAGCGAGAGAAAGAGAGACACAGATGCAGAATTTCTGAAATTATTGCCTCTAAAAGAAGCCACCAACAAGCAGCGTTGATGGGCCAAGGCCAAGAATAGTTGTTGAGGGCATGCGGGGCACTGAGCTCCCCCGAGGGGACGACGGACGGCCACGGCTCCCGAAGTGAACTCCATCCGTTCGCCACGGGCCCTCGGCCCCAAATGAGGGGTAATTGCTGTGCTTAACAAAATGCTGCTTCAGCTGTTCCTTTCACTTTTTGCAAGTGTTCGAAAACGGGTTGAGGGGGAGGGGACACCAATTTTGCTTACGGGCAAAAGAACGGGGACAAATTTAAAAGACAGAAAAACCGGGGGGGGGGGGGGTGGGTCGTCGACCGCCCCCTCTGGGGACGCAAATGGTTGATGGTGGGGCTTTTGGTAGAATGGAAGCTTTTGCATTTATAAATGAATTCAATTTTCATAAAATTCATTCTTCTATGGCAATTTAATTAAAGTTGCGCGGCACTTTTTCATGGTGACGACTTATATCAGAAGAAATTTTGATAATTATTCATTTTCAAAAAATAATTAGTAACGTTTAAAAAACGGTCTTTAAATATAAAAATGTTATTTTATTAGTGAAATGAGATGAAATAGTGGCCAAAAACAAATACCTAAAACATTTTTTCAATAAGCCAAACGCAAGAACAGCTTTTTTGGATAAAAATGATCAACAAAAACGATTAGAGTTAAGTGATTAGGTAATAAAGCAATCAGAAACATTGTGTTCAAGACTTTGTGGTCATGTTCATCAGCTCCAGCTGTTGTGAGATACTGCGCGGCACCCGATGATGCGGAACGGTTGCGGCATGCCCTGGGGGGAGAGCGGCACCATTAGCGGCAAATGCCGGCCCGGCATGGCACCAACCGACGCCGTTGCTGCTCATTGTAGGCAGTGGTGGTGGTGGTGGTGCTCCGGTTTCAGACTCCAGCTCCGAAATGCGAACCTCCTCCTCCTCCACAACATTCCTCCGATTGACAACAACAACAACAATGCTGCTGGTGATGCTCTCGTCGGCGGACGAGCCGGTCGTCGTGTTCAGCGACGTCTGGGCACCGTAACTGGACCTGTCAGGGCTGTGCAATGTTTTGTTTTGCGAGCTTGTTTGAGGCCCCTAGATGTGGGCCCCCCTCCCCTGTACCCGTTTCTATTTTAAGGGTTAAGACTTGTTAAAATTTTTTGAAATTAGGAATTTTTATTTTAAATTTGAATTTTAAAATGGGATTCTTCTGCGAGCATTCACCTCGACAAATTGTTGCTTTCACACACAAAATTCTTGGGCATCATTTTGCTGGGCGGTTCTGGTGGCGAATAGGTCGGTGGTTGGACCTGAAAAATTTTGCAAAATCTCAACCGGAACGCCATAAAAAGCAAAAATTTTAAAAGTGAGAACCTCCTAAAAATTAGATACATTTTATTTGGCACGTCTAGAGTTGGCCGAGATCGGGATTTTTGGTAAAAACCGGGATCGTGCAAGCCAGGATCGGGACCAGCATCTCGAACCGGGATCGGGATTACGATTTTTCAAAACCGGGATCGGGTCCCAAAAACCGGGATAATCCCACCCGATCCCGGCCAACTCTAGGCACGTTTTTGTGCCGTTGTTGTTAACGTACTTCAAATGTTGGCGGCGGCTGATGCAATGGCAATCGGTGGACAAAACGATGCACTTCCTCCTCCTGCTGTTGCTGTTCATCGTCAGCAGACACAAATGTCTGAATCGGGTCCAATTAATTTTATTAAAAAAAATAAATATGGAAATATGTTCAAAAAATTCGAAAATTTTGGCACTTTTTTTCGAAAATTTGAACGCTGGCTGTCGGACGAATGAGTACTTAAAAAAGCGCCGGCGGCAAATGCTATGGATGTAACCAAATGCCAAAAAAAGCCCGGAATCCGGCATTCGGGTCCCAAAATGTCCGGGATCGGCTGGACCCTAAATGTTTGGAAATCCGGCATTTTGGACCTAAAATCTCCGGAAATTCGACATTCCGGACCCAAAAATGTCCTAAACTCCGGTTACATTCCTGCGGGCGGCGGATGATACCCTGTCAATGGAGAGAAGTTCGTCGGCCATTGGGCGATGGTTCGTCTCCTCCGGGTCTTCCGGAATGGTCGCGCAGCTTTTCATGCCACCCGTTGTTGTTGTGGTTGTTGCGCGACTGTCCGGCGTTGTTGGCATTCGTCCTCGTGCCATCATCTTTTTTTTGTGGTAGCAATTTTTTTTGTTTTTTTTGGAAGAGATCTTCTATCTGGTCATCCAGATCATATCCAATTTATGCTTTCCCAATCCATCCAAATTTAAAAAAATCGGTAAATGGTTTTACCGTAAGCATATACCGTAACTTATTAGTGCCCCCTCCTCATAATACAACAAATGTGCCACTACGGTATTCGCTCCCGATTTTAAAACCAGATAATTTCGTCGGTCAGCTTTTGGCCTAAAGCCATCCCGTCGAAATACGGTAGTTAATAATGTCACCGTGCATCCCTTACGTTGTCAATCTGGTATACTGTATTCACCGCATTAAATCTCCACATACCGTTTTTTGCCTATTTTGTCTCGAATAATTGAAATATAAAGTACAGTACATGCATGCCTCGCTTATTATGCCATTAATCTGATGTACCGTATTCTCACCTGTTGACGATGGTGCAGCTGCTGTTGTTGCTGTTCGGCCATCAACATGACGAGCGGTGGAACACGCCGACGATTCTGTGACGTCAACGGGAGCACTTGCGTTCGACCACCGCTGCTGGCAAAGCGTCTTGGCGGCGGCGGACTTTCGACAGAAAAATGCGCTGGACGCGACGGCGGCAAATTGCCTCGGGGCGTGAGTGCCAACGGCATTTGGCAGAATGATGCCTGAAAATTTTTGCTTCACAAATATTTCAATTTCATGATTTTTTTTTGCATTTTAAATTGCATTAAATATTTGTCAGCCCAGTCTATACCAGAGTCCGGACCCAAAACCAAAAGCTATTGGGTTATTTTGTACAAAAATTTAGTCCCAAATTTTGTTTGAGTCAAAGTTTTCGGTCTCTAGTCCATACCTTAACGGAGTCCGCAACAGTTGCACTTTCAAATTGTGCTGGTGGTTGTGGTGGTGTTGCACCAACCGTTGGTTCTGTTACTGCTTGCTGCTGTCCTCGACTTTGCTGGTCGACATTGGCGTTCGGCTCTGCCTTCTTTTCGAGTTGCTGTTGTTGTGTCTGCTGCGGTGCCTTGCTGCTGACGGCGACGGCACAAATGCCATTCGGTTGAAGAAGACAGCGCTGAAATTACAGCAATTTTTTTTAAACTTTACTTTTTAATTGAGCGTGGACTGGCATGGCAAAGCTTTTGAGCTGAGCTAATGAAAATTTCGAGTCCCAAATTTACCAAAATTTAAGAACAAAAAAAACGAGTCTTTTTTTGGTTGCCGAGAAGCGATGAGGTCACTTTTGTGAAATGCCGAATGTTAATGGCATGAATTTATTTGCAAAAATTGTGCCATGTCAGTGCATTTTTTGTGTTTAAAAGTACAGTGCCCGGCGGAATCGTGATCCCGAGCCAGAATTTCACCCCGATTGGCCACATTTTTTTAATGCTAATGCCAACCCGGGGATTACTATTTTTCAACAATTTCGCCGGGCATTCAAAAAACGTTCTTTGTGTGATTCTTCTACACTTTTTAATTACCTTTTTTATAATAATTAATTAAAAATAAATAATAGAAGACAACTCGTTCTTCGTTGGTGCCGGTGAAGCTATTTGTGGGCGTTCGACTTGGCATTGCTCCGATCGGCTTTCGACGACGACAACGCCCTGAGCGTTTTGGACAACAACAGAAGCGGAGACTGACGGACATTATAGACAACTTAGAGGGAAATAGGTAATTAGGTAATTGCATTTTTACATATTTAAATTAATTAATTTAAATTATTTTAGTCAAACATTTTAAAAACAATTTGAAAGCTCTCAAAGAGACGGGGAGGAACTATTTAAGCTAAGCTTTAATTGGACACAACTCTCAAAACAAGGTTATGGCCAAAAAATTTTAATCAAAGTTTAAAAATCCCCAATTTTGTATTCGGTTCGGTATTTTAGATAAACGCCATTCATTTTCAATTTGTTTAATTAGTTGAGGGTTTAACATTTTTAAATAATAATTTCCTAAAAATTTGTGTTACTTTTATGCATAGAAAATATTTTTGTGATGACACAAAATCATTGCCAAACCAAAAGTGTGAGCAGTGAAAGCAGCATGAGGAGAAGCAAGCCGAGCTGCAAAGAGTCAATGCCAATTCGTTCGACAAGAAATTTGTGCCATTGGCGTGTCCATTCGGGCACGGCCGGTGCCATTTGTTTTTTGTTTGGCAAAATGCCAATAAACTAAAAAAAAAGAAGAACCCTTTGTTTTGGATGGATTAACAAACCAATAATTTTGCCTCGGGGACAAAAATGATGGATGGGCAAATGGCAAAATTTTGGGGGAAGAGCTTTTGAACTTTTGTGGGCAAAAATTGAGTCCATTAAACGACGTTTAAAAGTCGTTTAAGAAATTTAAAATTTTTTCTATTGGTAAAGCAACGAAAATTAAATTCACCCTAATTTTTTCGCCTCTGCTCAAGTCAATTTTGAACTCCAACAGTGTGACGCGGCGGTGACTAATTTTCCATGCCGCCCCCGGGGGGATGGCAAAAATGAGAAAGACGCCCCCCCCCCCCAAAGGCAACGCGGGAAAATTTGTCTCCGGGGAAATGGACGGATTTGGGGGGGGGGGGGTCGTTTACCATTAGAAAATCAATTGGTGGAAAAGAGTTGAGTAAGTTTCGCCGTTCCTACGAATTTTTGAACAAATCCATAATTTATTTATGCCGAAAAAATTCAGAGGCCCTTAAAACTTCTCTTTAAATAATAAAAATTTGATTTTAATGAATGTGAAGCGATTTTACGAATAATATTTTCGTTGGTATGCGCCCCGGGGGGATGGAATTGTGGAGGTCGCATTTTCAGGGA
This sequence comes from Globodera pallida, assembly GCA_020449905.1. Lineage (NCBI taxonomy): Eukaryota > Metazoa > Nematoda > Chromadorea > Rhabditida > Heteroderidae > Globodera > Globodera pallida. The sequence continues at coordinate 2,015,346 of JAIXHY010000011.1, forward strand.
TTTGTGTGGACATCGCGCAAAACAATTTGCATAAATTGCCTCCGGCCGGCGCGCCAAAACTCCTTTTGTGTGTGTGTGCCCTCCCCTCGGGGGAGGGCACACATTTTGAAGCCCCCTGGAGGGCATGAAGAATGGAATGGCGTGCCGCCATGATGAGGCCGGACGATGTTGGCACAATGGGAGGGACAACATGCCCTCGGGGCGCAAAGCCTTTCGGCCAATTCAGTCCCCCCCCCCCCCCACCCCGCCGGCACACATTTGTTTGTTTGTTTTTCCAATAAAAAGCCCAAAAAGATTTGATTTTAAAATTATGGATTATTTAAAAAATCTTTTTTCAAATTCACTAGGACTTTGGAAATGTTTAGAAAAACCCCGTTTTGTGGGATTAGATTGTATTTTGGGGACTGAGCTGTCCGCCTCCAAATGGAGTGACATGCCCCCTACGGGGATTACACAAAAGGGGGTCCAGCCAAAACTCTGACACTTTTGGCGCTCTCGACGGACGATGATGGAAATGATGAGTGAGTGGGCGGGCGGAAGTCCCTCCAGCAGCAGAGGACGGCGGCACACTTTGGCACACATACAAAACAGGGATGTCGATATCGTTTCCTCAAATACGATATTTACGATATACGATACTTACGATACACCAAAATATGATACGAATTTTTTTACATACACGATATGGCCAAAATTACGATTATACGATACAATACGCATCCCTGATATGATGCACCCATAAAAAACAAAAACAAAAATTTTCAAATAAAAATACAACCCCACCTTTTTAAGCCCATCTTTTGGCACTTTTGTGGGGGAGGGGGAGGGTTTAGTCAATATTTTGACAAATTTTATTTTTTAATTAGTCATTAATGGGATGCTACTTTTAGGATCGAAAAATATCAAAATAGGATCCTAAATAGGTGAGAAAAAAGTGCCAAAATAGGACCAAAAAACCGGGTTCATAAGCAAAAATAGGTGCAAAAAAATGTGTGTGAAATAACAAAAATGCGAATTTTATAAATGATCCTGACAAAAAAAAAATTTCAGATTTTATTGTGTTTTTTATGAAAATTTTTCAAAAAATTAGTGATCTTGGTAAGAAAATTTGAATTTTTACATATTTAATTTTCCTTAAGAAATTTTTTGAAAAAAGGGCAAAATAGGCACAAAAGTTAAACAGTCGCCAAAATAGGCTCAAAAAATGTTCAAAAACCCGAAATAGGATCGGTCCTATTTAAATAGGTATTTTTTCGGACCGAATAGGATCGTTTTAACGACGAGATTTTCGACTAAAAATATGTTTTTCGTGTGCATAACTCGTCAAGAAAAAGCAGCAGAAAATATAAGTTAAATCCTAAAATAGCATCCCTAGTCATTAATTTGTTTATCCCTATTTCAAATTGTTTATGCTGCGTGGATTATTTATTTAAAAAAATGGTTTTTTCAAAACCAATTAGGTAAAAGAGCAATCAAATGTCGGCAAATACAGAAATTGGGTAATCATATATTAGTAAGGGGGTAATTTAGTAATCAGAATTAAGCAAATAAAACGAATTTGATCACATCGTAATTAACTCCTGACACTTTAATTGGTAATTATCCCAATTTTTACGCAAAAATTTTGCACTTAAATAAGCAAGTGATCATTCCAACAACTCATAAACTTAAAACAAAATTCCATTTAATTTGTAATTTATTTATAATTAAAAATGAATTCACTGAAAATGTTCATTGTTCTGCTGACCATTGGCATTGCCCTTGTATTGACAAGTTCAGTGCCAATCGACGAAGATGAACGGTATGAATACGATTTTCTATACTTTTTTTAAATTTTTAATAATAATTTAATTTTATATTTTTAATTTATTTATATTTTAGTTTATTGATACGCCAAAGACGTGGTGGCGGAGGCGGTTATGGTGGAAGCGGCGGCGGATACGGTGGCGGTGGCGGCGAAATGGTGGTACGCCAACGACGTGGTGGCGGTTATGGTGGTGGCGGCGGCGGATACGGTGGCGGTGGCGGCGAAATGGTGGTACGCCAACGACGTGGAGGCGGTTATGGTGGTGGCGGCGGCGGATACGGTGGCGGCGAAATGGTGGTACGCCAACGACGTGGAGGCGGTTATGGTGGTGGCGGCGGCGGATACGGTGGCGGCGGAGGCCAAGAATAGAACGGCGGAATTGTATGAACCAGAGAGCAACCGTGGCGGACGGGCGATGATTGGTTGATGAAAAAATTGTCTGAGCATAATTATTTTAAAATTGTAACTTAAACAAACAATACAAAACATTCATAGAAATTTTGGTAAACCCATTGAAAGTATGAATGCAATCCGAAAAGAATTAGCGGAGCTTGCAGGTTATTAGTCATATTGTAAATTGAAAATAAAGCATTCTCATTATTCGATTATTTGTAAAAAGTAATCTATTTTTTTTAAAACACAAAAAATATTAGTTAAATTTATGGATTTCTAAAAGCAAAAGTTATGATTTTGTTATTTAGATTTTAAATTAAAGCACATGTGGGAACCTTAGCAAACGCTAGTCAAACAAGAGCTCAAAACGTTTGCTCGGTTTTCTGGGCCAATAATAGTTATCATCTCCAATTGCGTCCATTTGATTCCCATCATCGAGTTGAGCACGGATCTGCAAATATTTTTATTCGTCAATTCCTCACATACTTTTTATAAATTTCGACCTTGATATGCGTGGGAACCTCTAATAAAGGCTAATCAAACAAGAGCTCAAAACGTTTGCTCGGTTTTCTGGGGCAATAATAGTTATCATCTCCAATTGCGTCCATTTGATTCCCATCATCGAGTTGAGCACGGATCTGCAAATATTTTTATTTGTCGATTCCTCACATACTTTTTATAAATTTCGACCTTGATATGCGTGGGAAGCTCTAGCAAAGGCTAATCAAACAAGAGCTCAAAACGTTTGCTCGGTTTTCTGGGGCAATAATAGTTATCATCTCCAAATGCGTCCATTTGATTCCCATCATCGAGTTGAGCACGGATCTGCAAATGTTTTTATTCGTCAATTCCTCACATACTTTTTATAAATTTCGACCTTGATATGCGTGGGAACCTCTAGCAAAGGCTAATCAAACAAGAGCTCAAAACGTTTGCTCGGTTTTCTGGGCCAATAATAGTTATCATCTCCAATTGCGTCCATTTGATTCCCATCATCGAGTTGAGCACGGATCTGCAAATATTTTTATTTGTCGATTCCTCACATACTTTTTATAATTTCGACCGTTGATATGCGTGGGAACCTCTAGCAAACGGCTAGTCAAACAAGAGCTCAAAACGTTTGCTCGGTTTTCTGGGGCAATAATAGTTATCATCTCCAATTGCGTCCATTTGATTCCCATCATCGAGTTGAGCACGGATCTGCAAATATTTTTATTTGTCGATTCCTCACATACTTTTTATAATTTTCGACCGTTGATATGCGTGGGAACCTCTAGCAAACGGCTAGTCAAACAAGAGCTCAAAACGTTTGCTCGGTTTTCTGGGGCAATAATAGTTATCATCTCCAAATGCGTCCATTTGATTCCCATCATCGAGTTGAGCACGGATCTGCAAATATTTTTATTTGTCGATTCCTCACATACTTTTTATAATTTTCGACGTTGATATGCGTGGGAACCTCTAGCAAACGGCTAGTCAAACAAGAGCTCAAAACGTTTGCTCGGTTTTCTGGGGCAATAATAGTTATCATCTCCAAATTGCGTCCATTTGATTCCCATCATCGAGTTGAGCACGGATCTGCAAATATTTTTATTTGTCGATTCCTCACATACTTTTTATAATTTTCGACGTTGATATGCGTGGGAACCTCTAGCAAACGCTAGTCAAACAAGAGCTCAAAACGTTTGCTCGGTTTTCTGGGGCAATAATAGTTATCATCTCCAATTGCGTCCATTTGATTCCCATCATCGAGTTGAGCACGGATCTGCAAATATTTTTATTTGTCGATTCCTCACATACTTTTTATAATTTTCGACCGTTGATATGCGTGGGAACCTCTAGCAAACGCTAGTCAAACAAGAGCTCAAAACGTTTGCTCGGTTTTCTGGGGCAATAATAGTTATCATCTCCAATTGCGTCCATTTGATTCCCATCATCGAGTTGAGCACGGATCTGCAAATATTTTTATTTGTCGATTCCTCACATACTTTTTATAATTTTCGACGTTGATATGCGTGGGAACCTCTAATAAACGCTAGTCAAACAAGAGCTCAAAACGTTTGCTCGGTTTTCTGGGGCAATAATAGTTATCATCTCCAAATGCGTCCATTTGATTCCCATCATCGAGTTGAGCACGGATCTGCAAATGTTTTTATTCGTCAATTCCTCACACTTATACTTTTATAAATAAGCAATTGATCATTCCAACAACTCATAAATTCAAAACAAATTCCATTTAATTGTAATTTTTATTTATAATTGAAAATGAATTCACCAAATGTTCATTCTGAGGCGGTTACTGTGGAGGCGGTGGCGGCGGAATGGTGATACGCCAACGACATAGTGGCGGAGGCGGTTATGGTGGAGGCGGCGGCGGATACGGTAGCGGCGGAGGCGAAAAAATACATTTGGGTTTTATAGCACATATAAATCCGGGCCTAGTTATTAGCTAATTTGTAAGAAAAGTTGGTCGAGATTTTTTTTGTAAAAGAGCGTACAGATAAGGCTATTAATATTCAAAAATATTCTTAATTCAAAAAAATTATTTTTTTGCGCGCCTTTTAATTAAAAATATTTGAAAATTTTACTAAAAGAAATCATTTGTCAAAAAGTACTCTTCAAACAAAATTCAAACAGTAAATGAATATATTAAAATTTCTGATCTGATGGCTATCTTTAGGGGTCCATTTTCATCTCCGCCCCCGGCTGGGATGGGACCGGGGATCCCCGTTTTAGGGGATGGACAAACCGGGGAACGGGGACGGGGATGAGAATGTCCGGGGATCCCCGGTTTTCCCCGTCCCCCCCCCCCCGGCTGCAACCCTAGTTTGAATACAATAGCTATGGAAGGCGTCCGAAAAGAATTTGCGGAGCTATTGTTTTCTAAAAACAAAAGTTACGATTTTGGTATTTAGCTTGTGGCAAATGATATGGCCCAAAATTACGATATTTACGAACGATTCTTTCGATTAATTTATTGAATTACCGTATTTTCTCCATTAGTAAATTGAGAAAAATCACGGTATTATGTCGTTTCATTGTTTATAAATATTCAAACGTGGAATTTGTTAGCTTAAGGCGTAAAAACTAATTAAACAAAATTATTTTATTTTAAAGACTGAATAAAAATAATTAAAAAAACAATTAAAATTTGAAAATAAATAATTAAAGACATAAATTTTCCAATTAAATTATTTCCGGCATTTCATTTCACGCGCGCTTTTTGTGTCGAATTCGATCGTCTGTCTCTGTTTGATCGCTTTGAAGGATATGCTTTTCATTCAAAATGTTCTGAGGCTAATTAATGATCAGAGATATGTGGTTGATTGGCTATCGATGTGCAACAACAAGTCCATCGAGTCCGAGCTGTGCAGCAACAACAACGCCTGCTGCTCATGAACAGCTTCATCATCCGCATCAAATGCATTGCTGCCCAATGATGTCCAATTTGTCTACAAGTTTTTGAAATATTTTACTGAGCAAATAATTTTTATTAAAAATTTACTTCCGTGCCGTTGGGTGCATCTCCAACTACTTGTAGTATAGCTCCAACTCCGTGGTGTTCAACTTCTGCTTCTTTTTGTAAATCTCTAACTCCCTGATGTAAATGGACAACATCATTTTGTGTATCGCTAGCTCCTTGTTGTACAGCTCCAACATTCTCCAATGCATTTTTCTGCCTCCGTAAATGTTGAGGAGTTGTGTTGCCGTTGATGACCCGTCACCAATGTCAGCGTGGAGCTCAGCGAGTGTTGGCGCTGTTCGGTTATTGAGCGGTCAGGCGAGTTACAGCAGGTACGGTCATCGTCGTTCAACAACGACACTTCCATGGAAGCATGACGAATGGACGATACTTAAGCTCCAAAAAATGTATTTTAAAAAATTTACAAATTTTTCACCGTTCCGTACGCCTTAAGCCGTAGTGCTGAAGTTGCATCAGCAACCTGCAGTTGCATTTGATGGCAATTGCTGCGCAACTGCCGCTGCCAGCATAGCCACCGTTGGATGACGTCATCGCTATCGTACTCAACGCGCTGCTGTTACCGTTCATCAGCGCGGCACGGTCGGGAAATGAGTCGGGTTGCGGCTGCGGCATGCGGCACATTGCCATGGACAGCGTGGTCAGCGCGGCATTGTTTGTGCTGACGCCGCCTTGCCGAATTCGCTGCTGCAGCTGACCATTCATGGCACCTGAACGGCAAGCAGTGTGTTTGTTGTTGTTTTGATCAGGATTTTTTAAAAATGATTATGTGCAGCTACTTTTTTCTAAAGTATCAAATAATCTGATTGCTCCCTTTTAAAACCAGCACTAAGTCAAGAGATATTACATATTCATTCAGTGCAAAACTCCTTAACATCTGACGGGAGGGCATACTGTAGATAAGTGTAAAAGGGTACTGTGACGTGATACAAATCGAAGATTGATTTGCCTAATGTCTTGTGCAATTTAATATAGGTAAAGCAACAAGGACAGAAGTATGTTAAATGTGTTCATTTTTTTTTACTCCAGGCGCTTACTGTATGTATATTTAGATTTAAGCCTAAAAGTAATGGACTACAGTATAACCAGATTTTTTACATACCTTTAAAAATCAATAAATTATTTAAACCTTTTTCAAATACCGTAATTTTTGTTTGTGTGTGTGTGCCACTTACCATATATGATCCAGTTTACGGCCGAATTTGTAAACGGAAGTGCATGAATGAAGTACCTATTTTTTTATTGGAATTTAACTTTTTCTAAATGTTAAAATTAATTAAGAAATCATGAAATTTATAGGGTCCAATTCGACTATTCAAAAAAAAAATTAAAATTATATAAATTTGCCTATTCTTTCCCTTACATGCAGTAGACGAACACCGGTGGCACAGCGCCGTTCTGCTCTCCAGCATACTCCAGGTACACCGCGAATGCAGTCGCTACCCAAAAACTGAAAAAAAAAATTTAGAAAAATTAAAATTTATGAATTTTTCAATTGCATTTTTTTTGCTCAAAAATTAATTTTCCCTTACGGCGTCCAACAAAGGAAGTAGAAGCAGGCCACCGCCAGCGTGTAAAGTGAAATTCTCATCAACGGAATTTGAGAGCGAAATTGTGTGGTCTGTGACAGCAAACAAAACAAAATTATTTTTGTTTAAAAAATTATGGTAAGCAAAATTATATAAATTAAACTTTTATTTTAAAATATAGAGGTATTCATTTTTAGGGTTTTAGTTTTAATACACAAATTATCACATTTTTTTGTTAAACAAATTTCGAATTTTTAGACAAAAAAACGGAATCCCGGATAAAAAGCCGGCATTTTTTAAGAATATTGTTCAAATCCCGGTCAAAAAAAACAATCAGGACTAATGGACAATAACCTCCAGGGATCCCAAACCTGAGATTTTTAGTCTCATTTTTTGGAGCTTTTTAAAATTTAATAAGCCTTATTGGGGCGGCTTTTGAGATTTATTATTAATTTTAAATCAAGAAAGTAAAAAACCCGGCATCATTTAAGAGCGAATTTAGTCCCAAACCGGGGCATTTCACTTCCCGCTCAAATACGGCATTATTTAAAAGCGAATTTCAGTCCCAACCTAGAACATTTCAGTCCCAACCTAGAACATTTCAGTCCCAACCCAGAACATTTCAGTCACAATTCCAGAACATTTCAGTCCCAACCCAGAACATTTCAGTCCCAACCCAGCACATTTCAGTCTCAAAGCCGGCTTCCGGCCTCCAACTCTTCCATGTACCTTAAACTGTCGCGCATGTTGGTGCAGTTTGGAGAGCAATTTTGTGTAGAAAAATGTGACAAGAAACAGCGGGATCATGTAGCAGAGGACGAACAGAAAGCAGGTGAACAGCGTGAACAGGCGCGCACTCATTTCGACCTGAATCAATTTTTTTAAATTTAATAAAATGTCGTCCCCCCGCCCGCCCGTCCGTCACCATGGTGCACTTTTCGATGCGCATTCGCGTAATTTTGTTTGGGCCGGTCTCCTTCTGCAAATAGTTTAAATATTTTATATTTAAACTCAAAATTCAAAATTCCGACTCTTTAATAAACAGGGCTAAGATTTTTAGAGTCGAAATCCTAAATAGGTGAGAAAAAAGTGCCAAAAATCCCCGTGGGGGATGGTTTTTTACATGGTAAAATTATCAATCAGTAGGGCTGCTACTTTTAGGCAAGAAAAATTGCAAAAAGGCGCCTAAAAAGGTACGAAATTCTATGAAGGATTTGACAAAATTCGAATTTATTGTGTATTTAAAAATAAAGAAAGCTCCTATTAAAATAAATAATTTTAAAACTCTCAAAATTAAAAAAAGAGTTCACTTAAAAATATATAATGAAAGCAATAAATAAAAAATTAAGTTCAATAATTTTTAATACAACACAAAATAACATCCCGCGGGCAGACACTTTAAAAACAAATTTTAATCAATAATTTTATTTTAATCAATAATTTAAATCAACAATAACCTGAAACAGAATCACTTCGCGCGCTTTGAAGTTCAACAACAGCGGGCAGAGTGCGACCAGCGCATAAAGGGCCATCCCTAAAAAACAAATTAAATGGAATTCAATTTTTAGATCAAAAATAATTCCATGCTTTTCATTATTATGCTGATGAATGGGTGTTTAAGGTTGGCCAAATTTTTGATCGAGATTATGAGAAGAATGCAACTCTCAAATTCAATTAGTCAACCCCGAATTTAATCGATGCTCTAAAGATTGATCAATTCACACTATTTTAAATAACATATATATAATTTAAATTTAATACCGATCAGAATGCCAATGGCCAATCGCCTCGAGCGTAGCCAACGAATGTGCGAAAGGCAGACCCCGGCAAACCGATCAAACGACATTGCTTAAACAGAGAATTAAATTCAGAGAAATATGTGTACCTAAAATACCGTATTTCCTCAAATATAACCCCCGGGGATATTGCGTATTTCCTCAAATATAACCCCCGTGGGTAATGCTTATACCGTATTTTCTCAAATATAACCCCCGGGGGTATTGATATACCGTATTTCCTCAAATAGAACTTCCGGGGGTTTTATTTTTCAACTCCCCCCCCCCCCCCGCAGGGGGTTTTCTATTAAAGAGGAAATCCCCGGGCGGAGATTTATTTGAGGAAATACGCAATACCCCTGGGGTTAGATTTGAGGAAATACGGTATAAGCATTACCCGCGGGGGGGTGGGGTATATTTAAGGAAATACGGTATAGCAATACCCCCGTGGGTTATATTTAAGGAAATACGCAATAACCCCGGGAGTTATATTTGAAGAAATACGGTATAAGCATTACCCCCGGGGGTTATATTTAAGGGAATACGGTATAGCAATTTGGATTAAGCCCCTTAAGAGAGTTTATTGAGTTTTGGCGCCCCACTCCTTCCTTTACCAGTGATGATCAGTGCCGAGAGGATTTTGCCAAAGTTTTCAAGCACCGCGTGCAGCTTGCACATTGTGGAGCCGAACATCCAAAAGCCGAGAATCTGATCGATCACCGTGAACGGCAACGACAGACAGCTAAAAAGAAGCAACAAAAACATTTAAATTGCTTTTTTGCGCGTCATTATTATTATTATTATTATTTGAATTTGCATTTTGGCGCCTCTTTATGGCATTTTGTCATAACGTACACGCCAAAATCTACACAGCTCAGCACCACCATGTAGATGAGCGTGTTGTCCAGATGCGCACGTCGTGAACGCACCATGGTGGTGACCTAAAAGCAAAAAACATGATCGGCTCTTAAATTGATCACAAAATCTCTGAGCCAGGGTCAAAAACTGATCAGAATTTAGAAAATAATTTTTGGAAAAATCAAAATGCGCGAGCCCTAAATTGATCATTGATCTAAGCCGGGATAAAAGGGAACAAGATCAGCAAAAATCAAGCAAAGAATAATCGGGCCCAAAACATTGATCATTGATCTGACTAAGCCAATCAATGTGAAAAACAGCAATCAATAATTTTAAAATATACCAGGTTTGGGCCATACCCACAACAAACAAAAAATTTGAAATCCGACCCCTAAACATCTGTCAAAATTTACCATGGTCAACACCTGCCACGTTGCCGCACGTGCCGAGCAAGAAAAGCAACATGTACCCGATAGGCCATCACTTGGACCTGAATTAAGAAGAGAAATTTGAATCATTTTAAATTTTACCGCCCGCTCTTTTTATGGCAGTTTTGCCACAACACCAACACGTGCACCTGACCTGCACATCGTCGTGGTTCGGCGGCGGAAGCACGTCCGTGTACTCCGGCTTTTGGATGGCGTCAAGGTGTGCCATGAATTGCTGAAATTAAGCCATTTTTTTGACGCCGTTTTTCAAATATTATGAAGAAATATAATTTGTTTAGGCGTTTGGTATATTTATTTCAATATTCAAATTATTTTTTAAAAATTCCATATTTATTGTAAAAAAGAATTTCATCTTGTTTAAATTTTATTGAACTTTAAAGAGTAGAAAAAGTTGTTATGAGTGGTATTTTTTTAATTCAAAAAACATTTTTCATTGAATTTTAAATTCCCGTGTTTGTCCATCACTTAGGGGGGGGGGGGGGGGGGGTAGGGGGAATGTCGGGGTTTCGGGGACGAAACTACCAATGTCGGGGTTTCGGGGACGAAACTACCAAAAATGTCGGGGGTTTCGGGGTCGGAGAGAAGCCTATTAAAAGGCAACAAATGCTTTATCGACAAAAAAAATATTCTCAAATTTATTCATCGTCCGTATGGATGAGCTGATTGACGTAAGGAAAAGTTGTTCAAACAATTTGAATGAATATGGCTGGCTCTTCAATTTACGAAAATTGAAAATTTTTGCAAAAAATTGGAATTGAAACTTTTTTGCCAATTAATTTACATAAACTGAATTTGAAATTTAAATACCTACATAGTATATAAATTAATATTTAATTCACTGATTTTTATAGGCTTTAAATATTTTTTCTTTAAAAAACAAAAAATAAAAAACGTTTATAAATTTAAAAAAAACAATAAAAATTTTTTTTAAAAATTAGATTTTTTGTTCGGCCAACCATCAAATTATTATGAGTTAAAGATCTTTTGGGCGTCGGACGGACAATATTTTCGCGTTTGAGTTTTAACGCGAACTAATAAATAAAATGAGCGCAAAATGCCAACAATCACTTTTTGCCCGAGGCTTCTCCTCCCCCCCCCCCCCCCCTCCCACGTTAAAATAGCCTGAGGCGCTTGACGCATTCATATTTTGAGAAAAAAAACATTTTGCCAAACAAAAAGATATTTTTGAAAAAATTTAAAAATTATTTTTTGAACATTTTAATTAGGATGTTTAATTTTGGTTTTGCACATAAATATGTAGACAAAGAGCTTAAAGAATGGGCGAATAAATTATTTAATGCAAAATTGTTTCCGTTCCGTAACTTTTTGGGAAAATTTACAACAACAACAACAACACCAAAAAATTTTACACCAAATTTTAACGAAATTTTTTTCAATTTCAGAAAATGTAATTTTCTTTCTGTGCTTCTGTTGAATATGTGTTGTTCTTTTCGTGCGCAAAATTTGATTAATTTATTTGCTCAAGCGTCCTTTTCAGAGAGAGAATCGTTGTTTTTTGATTCTTTGAAGTTTATTTTATTTAAAAATCAAAACAAAAAATTCGAGGCAAATTCTATTCATTATAGAAATAAGTTTTAAGCATTTGCCTTTTTTTGCGATTATTTTGGCTTTTTTTTTAAATTTCGTAAGAAAAATGCAAAAAAAACCAAAAATGCGCCCCCAAAAACTCACACATAGAAAATTTTTCGAATCTTGAGTGCTGCTTATTTTGGCACTTTTTAGTGCCACCTATTTTATTATTTTTAATTTTGGGGGTTTTAAAGAATTTTGAAAAAAAAATTCGGCTTAAAAACAAAGCGTTTTTAACAATTGCATTTTCCAAATGTTTCAGATTTACGTTTGTCCCCCTATAGATTAATTGGCATTGCGAGTTGGATTTTGAAGGTACAATTTGTGGATGAATGGGGTGGCGCCCCGCTGTTGGCATGCCGAAAAGTATTTTTGCCCCCGAGGGGATTTGCCATTAGCTCAGCTCTAGCGGCTAGCCCCGGGGGGCAAAATTGCGAGCGCAGCGCCCTAATGATTTGCCCATAAAAATGGGCTTTATTTCTGCGGTTTTTTGTTTTGTTTTGTTTTGTTTCAGGTCGGAAGAAAATATTTACAAAAAAAAAGGAATTTAAAATTTGCACAAATTTAGAAAAACCAAAAATGGTGGGGAAATTTAAAAATCGTACTATTTCATCACAATTTTCAAAGGTGTTCTTATCATTTGTTTATGTCCCCGTCGTTATAATTTAATTTTTTGGGCATTTTTTTACGCATTTAATGTTTATTTAAAATGACTAAAAATATATATTTTCTGATAAAAATTGAAATTACATAAAGATTATTTAAAGTATGGATTTAACTGCATTAGTTTAATTATGTAAAGTGTGATTTATTTTTCATTTTTTAATTATATTCAGGGTATTGATTTTATTGATTAAGATTCAAAAAATGAAATAGTCTCCCCCCCCCAAATTATCTTACAGAATTTGAAACTAACAATTAGGCGATCCGCCTTGGCATTTAAAAATTTTGAACTCTTACCGCACAAACCTAATTAATTAATTAATTGAATGCTCAAAATAAGAAAAGTTCAGAGCTTCCGGACTCCGAATCGTCATTTTCTGTGAGCTTCCGGTATCGAATTCGGGAAAATTTTTGAAAACCCCTCCGACCCCCCGGGATGGAAATGCCTGAAAATTAAACACGCCCGACTCGTTCTCTTATGCTTAAAAATTTAGGACCAGGCTTTGCCAACGGCATAATAGCCGATAATTTCCCGCAATTTCTAGGCGCCTAATTGTGATGAAATGTTTGAATTTTTTTGACCATTTTATTGCGCCGGAAGCGCTGCTGTTCACACGATGGACAAAACAGCAAACCGTGTGAAAGTGTGGGAAACGCGTGGGGGTGCATAAATTGTCTCATCGTGCTAACAAATTAATTAAAGTGAATTGAAAAAAATTTAAATACCTAAATGAATTAACTAATTATACAGGCTTCTTCCCCACTCTAAAATGGCTGGCCTAAGGCGCTTCCAGAAATTTTTCAAAATTTTGTGCGAAACGCCAAAGTTTGTTATTTAGGTTAAATAAGTGATTTAAATTTCTTCAAATAAAGCAACAAATTTTAACTTTTAAAATTAACAAATTTTAACTTTTAAAATTTGCAAAAGTTTCGGCCAAAAATCTGTTAATATATATATATATATATATAATATAGTTACGATTAATTTTTGAAATCGGTTAATTCTGCAATTAGCCGGTTAATTTGCGAAAGCTCTAAGCTTTTAAAAGCTATTGTTAAGCTAAAGCTAAACAATTATAAAATTCGTGAAAAAGTTATTTCAATAAAGGGGTGCTTTTTCATATTGAATTTCAAAAATTTTAAAATTTCCAAAATTATAACATTTCTAATCCGCCGGCAATATTGAACCCACATTTATTTTTCCGGATGCCATTCCGGGAAAAAAGGGCTGCTGCACTCTCCCCTTACATGTGCTTATCATTTATGTACATAAAATATGACGAATAAATGATTTGTGCCGGATCGGGAAAGAATAAAAGAGGTAAAAGCGCCAAAAGCGCAAAGGTTTTTTGGAGTATACAGTGAACTCGAACTTGGCATTGGCACTAAGAGATTACGATTTACTACAGAGATATGGTGGTATGCCATTTTTGGCATTATGCCTGTGGCTAAATGGCCTTGTTGGCATTGGCATTAGCGCTTTTTGGTTAGCCAGACTTGGATCTATGTACTATATGTGCTTTGGCACCGGGTTGGGCAAGATTTGACACGCTCTGGATTGTGGCATGGCGCCTTGGCCTAAATGATGCCAGAAAAGTTGGCATTGTGTATTTATCAAAAATTGCCAGAATTAATTTAACAATTGGCATATTGTTGGGGTGGCACATTTTGCCTCTGGCATTTTGTCGCTTACCCTCAGCTGTTCCTTGGCCGCGTCGGCCAGCGGCTTTGCGGCCACGGCTCTGGCGTAGTCGTTGTCGTCCAAGCGCGACAGCGCGTCGCCGTCGACAAAGTCCAGTTGCATCGGTTGCGGCACGTCCACCGGTGCCGTTGTCGCCGCATGCGCGTTGGCCACCGTTGCTGCCGTTGTGGCCAACGTTGTGAGCACGGTTACGGTAAAATTCATATTTGGCAATAAGAATTGTGTTAAAACGCCTTAAAATTCGTGATTTAAAACACTCAAATTTATCGTCAATGTGAATATAACTTTTTTAAATTCCCATATAAACCAACCGCCCACCGATTGGAATTCTGTCCAAATTGGCGCTCCGTTTTTGACGTAAGCGTTGAATGGAAGGCGGCCAAAGATTGGTTATGGTTTTGCCTGGAGGCCATAATTTGTTTTTACTTGAAATCCCACGCCGCCCGAGGCGACAGTTTCTATTTTTGTGCCAAAATGAATTTTTTGCTTAAGCTTTTGTTTGTTTATGTTTTTTTTCTTGAACGCTTTTAGGCATTTTCTTATGCCAATATAATTGTACAAATTCGTCCTAGATTTATATCTGGTTCGGCTTTTTTGAAATGACCAAAAAAACGGATTTATTTTTGAATAAAATATATTTAAAAAAATTTATTTACACTCAAAAATCGCGTAAAATTGCGTGTTAATTTTGTAGGAGTTACTTTTTGCAAAAAAATCACGACTTTTTGCGATTTGTCCATTCCACGCCGCGCCCTGACCCCGGAAAGGTTTCGTGGCATTTTTCAATTATTACCCCCCCCCCCCCAGGGGGCGGGGGGGGGGGGGTTCACGCGGAAGTCGGCACACCGATGACGTGCCATCATTTGCATATTGAAGTGGATATGCACACGCATAGCCGGTTCCTATGAATTCTTTGGGTATCCGAACCAAAATTTTTGGTTCTTAGTGAATAAAACAAAAAATGTACTCAAAGTTTAACGTTTTTGACGGTGCCGATAGGCACCGCCCAAAAAAATTTGGTTAAAATTTTGGTATGTTTTTGTTAGCAAAATCCTTTCAAATTTTAACAAATTAAAGCTTTTCCATGCCGAAATTTCAAAAAGAGGATCGGCACGACGGGAAATGCCCTTTTTGAACTGGAACGCGACTGGCGGGATGGGACTTGACCAGCTTCGTCCGTTCCGTAGGGCGCCGAAACGACTCCGGGGCCAAGATGTTGGCGCCGAAACGACCCGCTACCAGTTTTATAATTATTATTTGCCATAAATATTTTCATAATTGGAAAAGCTTCACGGCTTTCTGGACCCGTTTTTGGACTTTGGCTTTTCGGTAGAGGTCGTTTGAGTTATGCTCAACCTTCTCTTTCCCCGGCTTTTTCTGTTACCGAAACGAAAAGTTGGCATAATGATTATAAATAAAATATTTGAATTGGCAACAAAAAATTTGATATATCCAAAACCAAAGAACCAAATTTTTGTTCGGTTCGTAACCGCCAACCTTAAATGGCACGGCACCTCCGCAAAAATCAAAGTGCTTTCTCATTGAATGACAGGCGCGCGATCCCATCGCCCCCGGGGGCGGGGGGGGGGGCAAAGTGGCACACCAATCAGTTTTGTAGCCCGAGGGGGGCATTGTATGGCGCCACCAGATGTCCCCTGAGGCGCGCTGTTTTTTTTTGTAGCGTTGTGGGAAGGGCGGACGGTTTTTTGTTGGTTTCACTGTTTACTCGCATTTTGACGGTGGTGGTGGTGGGAATTTTTGGGGGTTGGGTTTCGCCGCGGGGGTGGGAAAAAAATTTGTGTAAATTGGCACTTTGGCTGCCAACGCTTTGATTTATTGGAAGGTATTTAAAATGTATTGAATTTCGGGTTATTAAATATGCAATCTATTACCTAAAAAATTTATGGTTTTCACGAAAAAATGGTGGAAAAAAAATTTAATAAATTAGGTAATTAAATTTTGAATAATGTTACGAAAAATCTTTCTGTCTGAATTGTCGTTCATTAACAAAACAAAACAAAAAAAAGTGGTCGGAATTTTCACCTGTCCTATGTCAAACGAAGTGAGCGCGGGCGCCGAGCCGTCTGAGCGTTGCAACTTTTTGCCAGAAAATGCCATTTTTTTCCGTCGTCCAAACTCTCAGAAGAGACTTTTGGCATTTTGTGTGCGTGTTCGTGTGTCCAACCCGTGCCACCTTTTTCTTGAAGGGCCCCCAAATGTTATCCCCGCGCCCCCACAACTTGACAAAAAGCAGCGCCCTCCGTCGGCATGGCACACAGCGGACACTTTTCGCCCCCCGCCCCCACCCCTCAACCCCCGAGGGGCCAAGAGGGGGGCGATGTGGCGGCACTGCGCGTGCCAATTTTAATAATTCATCAGAAAACAATGCTCGCGCTCAGTGTGCCAACAATCTCTCCTCCGGCTTCCTCCTCCTCCCCTCCCCTCCACCCCCTCCTTTCTAGGATATAAATATAAATTTTTGTTTTGCCATCCTCATCATTGGCACTCTCATAATATTAATTGGTCTTGGCCCCTCCGGCGCGAGTGATGCGGCGATGGTTGGGATGCGCGCGGATGGGGATGGGTGGTTAAAAAGATGATTGCTGCGCAAGTGCGCAGCACTCACTGCTGCAGGGGCCAAAGGCTGGCACAAAATGGTGAATAAACATCGCCTGAGGGGCTGGCTACTGCTGGCTGGAGGGCGTACACAAATGACGACGCACAATAAAAATTGCCTGAGGCGCCATTCTTCACCAGCAGAACGCTGGAGGGGCATGCAAAAACTGAGTTTAAATTAAATTCAAAAAATATATGGCAAGTAGAGCACGGGACCGATCGAGATTCTCGATCGTAATCTCGGAAAATCTCGACAAGATTTTTCGAGATTCTCGATCGAACAAATTTTTTCGAGATCTTCAAGATACGAAATTCTTGATCGAAATCTCGATCGGTCCTCAAGTCCGAGCTTTAATGGCAACCAACAAAAATATCAACAGGGATTAGCTCCGGTGGATTGCAGCGTCGGGCTTCGTCGGTCCGCTGCGAAAGTGCAAAAGAGATCGACCCGCGGAGGGACTCGAACCCCCGGCCTTTCCAATCCGTGGAATGCTCTAACCACTGAGCTACACGGGCACCCTTTGCACTCCCCTCTATCTCATCAGGAAAAAATAAATGGAATTCGGAATTTAGCCCTAAAGTGTTCGAAAACCGGATTCCCGTCCCCAACAGAAAAAAACGGATTCAAAAAGCCGAAATTTGTAAAATTTTCAAAAAAGTTTTTCTTCTTGTACATCTCCAACCGGATGATGTGCTTTATGTGCACCAACATCGGTTTCTGCTTCCTCCTCCTCCTCCTTCTTGTCCAACTTCCAGGAGAAGGCTCGATTTGCGAACTCGGCCAGAAACGCGGTGGCACTGTTGTCTTCCTAAATTACAATAAATAACAAAGATTTGAATTTTACTAAAATTATAAAGTTTTGACTAGTGATCGGCCAGAAGGGTCGGTCGGTACTTTTCGGTAAAGTACCGAAAAAGTACCGGTACCGAAAAGTACCAAAAAAATCCAAAAAGGTTCGGTCGGTACTTTTCGGTAAAGTACCGAAAAGTACCGGTACCGAAAAGTACCGGTACCGAAAAGTACCGGTACCGAAAAGTACCGAAAAAAAATTGTCGGTACTTTTTCGGTTTTCGGTACCAAAATTTTTTATATTAACTTTTCAACAAAAAATCGTTTATTTTGGAAATCTTGGCTTTATTAATATTTATAATTGAGTATTGGGACATTGCGGCTCAAGAAAATTAGCATTTCGACTTGTTCCTGTCCTGCGGCAAGATTTTTAATAGTTTTTGGATCAGTTTGAAGGGTGAGGGGTCGCGGTGCCAATAGGCGCCGCGGAGAAAATTTTGAATTAGAAAAATGGCCCAAAAAATGCATCGTGGAAGGGCAAAAAAATTAAAAAATCAAATAAGATTTCAAAATTTTCCGGACATTTTTAATCCACTTGAGACAATTTTAGGTTAGAAAACTAGAAAAAATTAAAATTTTATCCGTTTTATTAGGGGTTTTTGTAGGTGAACGGCGATGCCGATAGTCGTCGCTGAGAAGAAAAAATGAAAATTCTTACGATTTTATTAAGAAAACTTGTCCAATTTCGATAAGTAAAATGGTGAAAAAAAGTGATTCTTTATGTAAATCTTAGAAGTTTTGAATCGGCTAAAATTTTTGAAAATTAATTTGCTAGTAACTTTCTTTAAAAAATTGATAAATTCCTAAATTACCTTCAATTTAAAAATCTTAAATACATATTTAAGCAAAAAATATTGTTTTTCTTTGCCATGAAGTTAATTGAAAGGCACAAAAAACTATTTACACAGTCGGGGGTTTGAACCCCAGGCAATTACACCACGCACCAGCAGGGCATTCAATAAAAAGAATAAAAAGAAATTTTGACTCGAGGACTCGAACCTCAGACAAAACGAACTTTTGGTTATCAGTTTAACCACTGACCCACGTAATATTAAAAATAAAAGTTGAAAAATTCAAATATATTACCAATTTTTCCATTCGGTACTTTTTTCGGTACTCAAATTTGGTCGGTCGGTACCTTCGGTTCTCAGATTTTTTCGGTCGGTACTTTTCGGTAAAGTACCGAAAAAGTACCGGTACCGAAAAGTACCGAAAAAATCCAAAAAGGTTCGGTCGGTACTTTTCGGTAAAGTACCGAAGCCTGAGTACCGAAAAGTACCGAAAAAGCTTCGGTACTTTCTCGTACCGACCGAACACTAGTTTTGACTTTTAAATCAATTAAGCGAAATGCCAAAACTTGTTTTAAATGATAATTTTTTAAATTAAAAGGTCTCACTGATTAAATTTATTAAAAATTCTTGTTTTAACTAACTGCCATCATTTAAAAACTGAACATCAATTCAAGCTTTTAAAAAATGCTAAAATAAATTTTTAAAATGCCCGTTTTACCGTTTCGTTAACGTCTCTGATCAGTTCGACACCTTCGCGAGCTCTTTGCCAAGTTACATGCGACAAATTGTGTTGTCGCGTCCAAAAGTTGCCAACATACAGACGAAAGCTGCAATCAAAAAATTAATGAAAAATGTAAATTTGATCAGAACAGGAAGAGGAAACTTTCTGATCACGTATCAGCACAGTCAAATCATTCACAAATACCGAAAAATCGCATTTGCCTGAACAATGTTGTTACCTACCTTGGGACTGCGTCGGTAATGCGCATAAATTGCAATTGCGAGCACAATTCCGAGCAGTACAACAAGAATCAGCGCTCTGAACACGGCTTTCCAATGGACAATGCCGAGTTGGATGGAGCAGTTGGCACGAAGATCGAAGAATTCGGCACTGTCCGATGGTTGATACTCTACCGACAGATGACCTATAAAGAAAGAAGCTTATGATCATCAGGACTAGGGTTAGCGATTCCCGGGGAATTCTTCGGTTATCCGAACCAAACCAAAAAACCAAACCGTCGAAAAAATCCCGGTTCTACAGGTTTGGTCCGGTTTGGTTTGGTTCGGAACCTAAACCCTAATCAGGATCATAAACTTGATCATAAAACTTTGCTGCTGCTACTGACCATTGATTGCTCGTTGCTGAACCTTGCGGAACACTGACCACATGGTGGAGCAGTACTCGGACTCGTCAAAGTTTGCGGGGTGGTCTGGCAACACGGAAATCTGTGTAAGAAACGTGTCCAAATGCGTCAAACTCGGTATATGGTTACAGTACGCTACAGTACTTAGTACTTTTTCGCTCAAATCACGGTGTTAGCTACGGTACAATACAGTACCTGGTACTGTGGATGAAAGGCATCCTTGTCAATGCGGAACCAACGACACGCCCATGCCGTTGGGCATTTGCGTTCGCGCACGAATGGATTCGTCCACAACGGCAAGTGACAGTGTAAAGTTCAGCGAGTTCTTCCGAAATCGAAGAACGGCACCTTAAAATTTAAAAAAAAAAAAGAAGTTTAATACCAACCTTTTAAAAAACAATATTTTTTTAAATACTGTCTTTAAAATTAACAAAAAAAATTCAAAACATTAAAAATGGTTACGAGGCTTTAAAACGAGAAAAGTAGACATCTTTTTTCCAAGAACATTTTTAGGAAATAGAGGACGCTTAAATGTGTAAATTCGCAATTTTTGAAAATGTTGAAAATCGAGGGCACATAAAATGGAAAATCTAAATTTTTAATAAAATTTTTGAAACTTTTAAATGACCGCATTGGGGGCAACATTGGCCAACGGGTTGGACAGGTTCGGCACAGAATGGCTCAACGGGAACACATTTGACAAAGCCGCAGAGAGAGGAAAATTGCTGGAATATTAATTACCTAATTAAATTGAAAATCACTTTTATTATTAATTCAAGAACTATCATAAAAAATAATGGCCAAAGTTTTGTAATTATTTAATTTTTAAATACAATTTAATTTGTGTGTACCGGTTCGAAAAAAGTTCGAATTTGGTTGACCAAACAAATTGGCTGTCTGTGGGCGCTGTTGTCCAATGACATCATCGCCGACTACGGTCAATACCGTATCATCCATTGGCCATCGAAAGCGCAAATGTTCGTGAATGTGCACATCGGCGCCAATTCGGACACGAAATTGGCCTTCAATTGTGCCCAGCAAGCGCCGCAATTGCCGTGAGGAGAGGGACTTGGAAAAGAAGTTTAAAATTGATGCCAATGAATACGGTGGTTGGCATTTTATAGAATTCGGATCTCTTGTTTCGTGATCAAAAATTCATGTTTCAATCACTGATTTGATCAAACTAATCTAGCTTGATCTAAAATTAAGCTGATCATTTTCTAAACGTTATCTGCAGAAAATAATATCTAAATGCTTTGATCAATGATCTAAAGTGATCTGGCATGTTGATCTAAAAAGTAATGGATCTGACCCACTTGGGTTGTACCACTGGTCTAATTTGTAAGAGCTAAAAGTGTTCTGCTTTTAGTCGGAAAATGATCTGACTCATACTCTAATTGATCTGGAACCCTTGGAACTCAGTGATCGAACATAATCTTTAAAAGTAATGATCACAAAGCGCTCATTTTCTGGTTTATTCTGATCGACACCTGGCCAAACATGGTGAGCGATCGGACTCGTGCCGGAACATCGATGAACACTTTGGATGCCGTGTCTTCCGGAAACAGCACTTGATCCTTATAAAAAACATTTTTGATTGTTTAATTTGCACAAAAAATTACTTCTTCCGATGGCACGCGTTCCGCATCGAGGCTTGCCCTCAACGGCATTTTTTGCCCTGAGCCTTCCGGCAAAATTTTCCAATTGACATGGTCAAAGAAATTCGGTGCATTTTGATGCGCATTAAAAATGGCATCTAAAAATCCCATTTTGTTGCAATTTTTAAATTTAAAAATTTATGATGAATTTACCTTTCGGTTCAGCACGTTTTTCACATTGCCAACCGGCCGCGCGTGTTGCTGTGCCAAACTCGGTCGCGCGCGTGCCAAAATACAAAATGCCATTTGACGGAAGTAACACTTTGTGGACCTTAAAATGCGATTTTTTTATTCTTTGTGAGCATTTAAAATTTTCAAATTTTGGCGTTTTGTCTCGGCACGCGCAATATTTAAAAAAGGCTTTTTGTGCCAACTTGCAATGGGCCGTCCAAATGTGCCACTTTAATGTTTTGGTCCGTCGCTTCATCCCCCGCGGCATCGAGCCGCACGTTGTCGCCAATGCACGGCACCGAGCCTGGCGGATGCCAATTGTTCGGGTCCGACAACGCGGCGGACGGCACCCAACGGAATTGGACGGCGCCGCCGCCGCAGGGCAAATTGTGGAGGAAGAAGAGTAGGGGCAACAACAATGCCTCGAGCAACATTTTTGATGGAAAATGATAAACTGTCCATTAAATTGGTGATAATGAAATTATTTAAAACTTGCCAGAGGCACAACAACAGGCCTCGAGCAATATTTGGAAAATTAAATTTTCAAAATTATTAAAAAATTAAGTTTCTAATTAATAATATTTTTATATTTTGCTTTTCCAAATGCTAAGGTCGAATTTTCTTGAATTTTTATGCTATTTTCGGTGCCTACAATTTTTGAATTTTTTGAAATTTTTACCCCAATTCTTAGGTAAATTTGATAAAAATAAATAATTAAGTTTAAAAGGTTGTTGCCGGATTTATTAATAATTTGTAAAATTAACTCCAATTAAATTAATGATAATTAAAAAATGAAAATAAATGCCGGAGAATTTTGTTAGATTTATTTATCATCGATAATCAATTAATGCGTCCGTCCGCCGCTCCATCAAATTTTATGTTTATAACTTTCCTGAAATCAACACCCCTCGGGGGATAGACCAAATAAATTACGAATGAGCAAATAAATGCAGAAAAATTTATCGAAAATTTGTAAAAATTTAATAGTGACAAAAAATAATGAAAATTGCACTTGTAAAATGTTAAAATAAATGTTTTGAATTGAAATTGCACTAAAATGAGTGAGAAATGAAGCAGCATTTTAAAATATACAGTAACCCTTTGTTATGTGGTACGGTATGTGCAGAGAAAGTGCTTTGAATGTGCCCGAAAACGGTATATAAATCTTGTACAATGTTAAACATATAAATTAGCTTACACAAATAGCGCGACTATTATACGCGAGATTACTGTGGATTTGTGGAGAGGAAAACGGTAGCTTGGGTGTGTATACTGTATCCACAGTAAGCCCAAAGACAGAAAGAGTGAATGATTGCTGATCATTGTTGTCACGCGGTTATGGTTCCCACAGGTCATGAAAATTGGAATTTTTGCAATAGCATCCGTCGTTATAACTTATAAGATTGGAATCGATTCCGGCATAAATCCAAGACGGTTTTGGCACCAGCTCGCGGTAGGAATTTCAAAGCGGTTCGGTTTCGGCACCGGCTCCAAAAAGTTTCGGCACAATTCCAAAACGTTTGGCACCGTCCAATAACAGAATTCAGGAGCGGTTCGGTTTCGGCACCGGCTCCAAAAGGTTTCGGACATAAATTCCAGAACCGCTCGGTTTCGGTACCGGATTCAAAAACAATTTCGGCATAAATTCCAATGACGGGACGGTTCAGTTTGGCACTAAACCGGTAATAAATTGGCACAAAAAAACTAGTACCGGAACCTGCGGACAACAACAACAACAAAAACAATGGAACCGGAACAACAATTCAATTTTGTGATCGACGATCTGTGGTGTGCACACCCTCCAGGCTCTATTTTGTTGAAGAGTTTTTCGTAAATTTAATTATTTTTTTTTGAAAAACAATGTGCCGCCGCCACCCTCCCTGAATGAATGCCGTCCGCCAAATTCATTTACGTCCGATGCCGCCAAGTCCGCCGCCACCGCCGCTGCTGCCGCTTGGGTTTTGCAGCAAATAGTCAAATTGCGGTGGCAATGTGATGGCGGCAAGTGCCGGAGGCGGTTTGTAATTCTTCGCAATTTTGGCGAACTGTAAAAGGTGAACACATCAATTCTGCTATTTAATTAAGGAGGAAATTAATTTTTTGCTTTTTAACTAATTTTAAATTGTATGTATTTTATTGAAAAACAAAATATGAAAGTTTGCACGCGCCTGCTCTTTGACCAGGTCCAACGCGCCGCCCGTGTTTGCCCAACGCTGCAACCTCTGCAGGTTGTCCGAGCCCAAACGCGCGGTCCACGTGCGAGAGCAGCTTGGCCTGGCTGTCCAATTTCTGACTGCCCAATGCCACCTAAGCGCGAGAAAGACGAGTCCACATAGAGGTACTCAATTTATGATGAAATTTTTGTGCCAGCGCTGAAGTGGCACAATGCTTTTTCAGTCGCCATGCAATTAAAACATTTACGGTCCCTTGTAAACTGACTGACCTCCATGATGTCGATGGCGGCCGCTTCGATGGGCGTGCCTTGCTCAAAGTGCGTGATCACCTGGTTGAAGCCCTCGTCCGCCTTGTTGATCAGGCCGAGCAGGGCGGACGGGCGCACCGGATCTGGCGCGGCGTTGCCGGGCGGCGGCTGCTGCGGTGCAACGCCCGCGGCGCCACCAATCGCATTTGGTAGGGGCCTGTGGAGGGGGAGAAATTTTCAAAACATTTTCATTCATTTTGCGCACTCACCTCAACGGTGGCACAATTGGCATTTGCGGAAGCTGTGGCGCCGGTAGCGGCGGCATCACTGGTGGCGCCGGCACTTGCGGTGGCGGAATGCCGGCCGCCGCACCGCCCACACCGATGGCGGAGCCGGTACCGGACGACGGGGGCACCGGCGCGCCGGGCAGCGCGGACGGGCCGTAGCCGTCCCCCTCCGGCCCACGCTTGTTGGTCATGAAGCCGGAATCGCCGGTGAAGAAGTCTTCCGCTTCAAATTCATTAAAAATGAATGTTAAAAGATCTTCTTCTTCATCCAATCCATAATGATCAAACTGTGAATTCCCGATCCTCATGATCCGAGAGTCTAATTGTCGATCAAAATGAATAAATTAAGGAGTCAAATTTTTTCAGAAAGATACGCAAATGAAGTACTCAAAATTCTCATAAATGATAAACTTAGTGTATCTGATTATGATTTTCAGAATGTGGAATCACAAAAAAGCGATTCTGTTCTGATCCGTTTAATAATATTACTATTTGAACCACATATTGATCAATTGTTGTGAATCTTGATCAGTGTTTGATTATGATCTGATATTTTCAGCAACAAGATCAATCTGATCATTTTGGTCTCGGAAATACAGTATTAACACACAGCCAAAACTTACGCTTCAGCGGTGCGGACGGCGGCTCCACCTGCACATTTTGTCCGCTTCCGGCGAACACGCGGCCACTGCCGCCACCGCTTCCGCCGCCGGCTCCGCCGCCGCCGCCTGCCTCCTCCAAAGAGCCGAAGCCGCCACCGCCTTCGAACTCCTTGGGCGGCGACACCGGACGCAGTCCGGAATTTTCCGGAATCATAAATTCTTCCGGTGGTGCCGGTGGTGCTGGCACATGCGCTGGTGGAGGCCTATACGTTGAAAATTTTGAAAAATCACTAAAAATTCAACAAAAACAAAATGATGCGCATACGGTGGAGGTGGAGGTGTAGGCGGAGGTCTGAGAAAAATATAATATTTTTTTAATTTTATGAAAAAATTCTTACGGTGGTGGGGGCGGTGGAGGAGGAGGCGGAGGAGGGGAGAGCTGCCGTCGTTGTTGGAGGCTGAAAAATGCCGAAATTTCCAAATTTAAAAATTTTTCTGTCCTTTTCAATGGCGCGCCAACCTACCGTAGTTGTTGCTGCTGCATGGCGTTGCTGCTACCGTAGTTGTTGTTGGTATCGTCGGCGGTGCTACTGTTGCTGTAGGCACTGGTGGCACAACGCTACTACTGCTGCTGCTACTGCTTGAACTTCCGCCCCAGTTGGTCTCCACACCGTTCAGTCCAAAGGCCTCCTTGAAGCCCGGCGGCGGTGTGCCCAATTCCTGGTAAATTTCGTAATATAAAGTCCAAAATTGAAAAAAAATTCTCGCATCTCTTACCCCGAAACTCAACGCGCTATCTTCAGTACCGCCACCGCCGCCAATGGAGCCTGAGCCGGCCTCAGAAAACCCGGGCGGCAACGGGCCCGGATCCGATCCTCCGCCCACCAGTCCGCTTCCGGAAGCAGCTGCCCGGGATCCTGCGCCTCCGCCAACCAGTCCGTTTCCGGACCCACTGCCCGGTTCCGGACCTCCTCCGCCGAGTCCGCTTCCGGACCCACTGCCCGGAATCCGCGCCTCCGCCCACCAGTCCGCTTCCGGATCCACTGTCTTCAGGCGTTCCACCGCCCAACACAATGCCGCTGTCCTGGAAAAGCATTTTGATAACAAAAATTTTTTTTTGACACTTTCGGCACCTAAAGTCTCAATTAAGCCATTCTCGAAGATTCCCAGTGCCGGGAATTAGTCCAATCATTTTAATCCCTCGATCAACTCGAGACCTGAAAAGCGGCTTCTTCGCTCGTCGTCGTTGTTGCCGCCGTGGTTTCGGTTGTGGTCGGCAACGGCGTCGTCGTCGTCGTCGTTGACGCTTCCGTGGGCGGCGGTCCGCCTGCGGCGATGACCTGCGGCGGTTGTTCACCCACCGAGCCGATTTCCATTGCCGGCTGTGGCGGCGGTGCCGGAGGCGGTGTTGGTACTTTTGTGGCCGGCGTTTCCGGAGGGGGTGGCGGCGGCGGGGGAGTTGGAGGCGGCGCGGTTGGTGGCGGCTCCGGAGGGGCCGGCGGAACAGGCACCGGCGCGGCTGAGCATAAACAAAAGGGAATTGAAAAGGCGTGCCATGGCATTTTGTCCGACGACTACATTTCGTCTCTTCTACTTCCCGACGTTTCGTCCCCGGGACATTTTGTCACCCCCCTAGGCCACGCCCCCTGGACACTTTGTCACCCCACCGACATTCCACTCTCATGGACGTTTCGTCACCTGGACGTTCCGTCACCCAACCACTCTCATTGACGTTTCGTCCCTGGACCTTTCGTCACCCCACCATTTCATCACCCTACCGATATTCCACTCTCATGGACGTTTTGTCCCCTACGTTAAATGTACCTTCCTCCAATTAATGGCAAAAACCAAAAAATTCGTAAATATATACTTACGCGTTTCCTCCGGCTCCGGCTTGAGCGGTGCCAACGCGGGCAGCTCAATGGGCCGTGCCGACTGCGGCTGCTGGTCTGCACCGTGCACAACAGGCGTGATGGGCGGCGACGACTGCGGCAGCAGCGAGTCTGGCGCCGATGCAGTGCCGGGACTCGGTTGGCCGGGCCGTCGGATGCGCAAACGCGGCCGGAACACCACTTTGTTAGGCGCCAACCGGAAGCGCCGTTGTTCCACCGGCGAGGGCTATTTTTTTTGTCACCAAATTAACAAACGGGCACCAAAAAACTAAGGGGTTGGTCTCCCCGACACCCCGCGGGGGCAGGAAAGGTCGGGGACAAAAACCCCGATTAAAAAAGTCGGGGTTTTCGGAGTTTTTTCCATTAAAAATCGCGAAAAATTCAAAAAAAAAAAGCCGGGGTTCGGAGTTCCCGAAAAATTTAAAAAAGTCGGGGTTCGGAGTTCCCGAAAAATTCAAAAAAAAAAAAGCCGGGGTTCGGAGTTCCAGAAAAATTCAAAAAAGTCGGGGTTCGGAGTTCCCGAAAAATTCAAAAAAGTCGGGGCTCGGAGTTCCCGAAAAATTCAAAAAAGTCGGGGCTCGGAGTTCCCGAAAAATTCAAAAAAGTCGGGGCTCGGAGTTCCCGAAAAATTCAAAAAAGTCGGGGCTCGGAGTTCCCGAAAAATTCAAAAAAGTCGCGGTTCGGGTTCTGGAACCAACACTAAAAAAATAATGAAAACATTTTTTTGGCACCAACCTGTGCAGGCGGTCTCCGACTTATTGTCGTCGTCGTCTGTTCAGTGGCGGCCACCAATTCTTTAAAAAATAAATTTTAAACATTTAAAAAAGCCGTTTAAAATCACACCCCCACCTTCAAGCCGGTTTGCATTGCCTTCGGGGCCGGCAAGTTCAGCGGTGCGCAAGCCAAACTGACGATCCGGACCACCGGCGCCGCCGGCGGACAACAGCGGCCCACTGAACACCGGCTGGGGCAGCCTTCGATGCTTTCCGTTAGACTGAATTTTTCGGCGATGTTTTTTGTTCATTAAAAAAAAATTTGGAGTTTGACTGCGCTTCGCCATGTTGCGTACGTACGTACCTCAAAGCGTTGTCGATGCCGATCGCGCAGTGCACGCAATGCGGGTCCGTAGGCGCGCGGCTGTTGCTCACCGCCAGGCAAGCCCGGCTGCTTGGCACGCCTGTGCACATGCTGACGCCAATTCTGTGCCAAAGTCGAACTGCTCGGCGCCTGTGTTTGTTGATTATTGTAAAATAAATTGCTCAAAAATGCGCACGGATTACAAAAGAACTGCTCTACCGTAAGCGCATCCTGAGAGAACTACAGTATGCCAAATTGGCTACAATTTTTAAAAGACCTTCGTGCCGTTGTTGTTGTTGTTGTGCATCGTCTACAGGCTGCTGCTTCATCTGTTGATGCCGTTGTACCAGTGCAATTGTCGTGGCCTCGTGGTGACTTCTTGCGCTATTGTAGCGGTTACGGTAGTTGCGGTTAGTTGTTGGTTCTGTTGTAGTTGTTGTAGTTGAAGCGGTTGTCGTCAACAATGTTGACAACAGCGTGTTTGCTGGCCGTTCCAATGATGCTGGTGATGGTGGTGGTGGTGGCATAACGTCCGTTTGCCTTCCCTGGAGCAAACATTTTTTTTTCGATTTTCAAGCACGCATCTTCAAGGCGTACACCAACACAAACCACTTACCGGCGCGCCAAAAATTTTGCGCCGCTGCACTAAGCGAAGGCGCCGAAGCGGCGCCGGCGCCGCGGCCGCGTCCGTCGCATTGTGCCCAATCAGCGGCCCAATTTTGCGCCAACGCGCCTGCCACCGTTCCATGCGCCGCAGCGACGGGTCGGCGGTCGCCGCCGGCGGCGTTTCCTCCTCCGCTGGCGTTGTGGGTGAAGGCGGCGGAAGCGTTGTGGACGCGTGCCTGGAGGGGGTTAAAAAGCGTTTAAATTGTGCCCAAATTTGACCGCAAAACCTAGTCCGAGCGCCTCCGGCGCCGCCGCCCGCGCGTCGTCTCTCCGCCGCTAGGCGTTCCGCTTGGGCGAGCAGACGCCGCGCCAGCACTTCCGCTTCAGCGGACGACATGCGTTGGAGGTCGCCGGCGCGCACCGGACTGGGCGCCTCCTGGGTTGGCAGCAGCGCGACCTTAAACATGACGACTGATCAACATGGAACTAACTAACTGGTTGGTCTGCTGATCTTGATTAGAGTGTTTTGACTGATCAGTATATGAGACTAGCTGATGATAAAGATCCTGATATATTGAGTTGCCCTGTTAATGACTAGAGCCCAGGCGATCGAGATTCTCAATCGAACTCTCGGTACTTTTCAATCGAAATTTTTCGAGATTCTCGATCGAAATCTCAATCGGTCCGCAAGTCCGAAGCTCTAATAAATAATTTTTCCTTGATGGTTCTGGTCATTGATCTGTCCAATCTTGCTCTATATTATTGATCTGATCAGTGAGTGATCTCTTATTGATCTGTCCAGATACGCAAATTTTGAAACATTTAAAATTTTTGTTGAAAGCGTACCGGCGCCCGCCGCGCCGTGGGTGGCGGCCTCGGTTCAACACCGCCGTGCACAATCAATGGCTGGCGTCGATTATGTGACCGACGCGCGTCCACTTCTGTCTGCCCGGCCTCAACAACATCCTAAAATTGAGTTGTTAGGGCTAATTGGGGTCCAACAAAGCAGTGTACCACACCTGAACGCCATGCTTTCGGCCATGTCGCCCATCAACGCCCGGTGTGGAGGCAATGTGCCGCAGATGCCGATGTTCCAGCAACTGCTGCTGCTCGTCCCCGCTGCTCCGGTCTCCGCCGGCATTGGCGCCTCCGATACGGTGGATGCCGTGCAAATGGTTTTTGCCGACCCCGGACGTGGTGAGCACGTGCTGCTACAAAAAGCAATGGAACATTTTGCTGATCTTTCAACACTCTTTCTTAAGAATCTGATCAGAGCATAAGATTGGAGTTGGTCGGGACCGGGATTTTTAGTAAACCTCGGGACCGGGATCGTGAAAGCCGGGATCGGGACCAGCATGTTGAACCGGGATCGGGACCAGCATGTTGAACCGGGATCGGGACCAGCATGTTGAACCGGGATCGGGACCAACATGTTGAACCGGGATCGGGACCAGCATGTTGAACCGGGATCGGGACCAGCATGTTGAACCGGGATCGGGACCAGCATGTTGAACCGGGATCGGGACCAGCATGTTGAACCGGGATCGGGACCAGCATGTTGAACCGGGATCGGGACCAGCATGTTGAACCGGGATCGGGACCAGCATGTTGAACCGGGATCGGGACCAGCATGTTGAACCGGGATCGGGACCAGCATGTTGAACCGGGATCGGGACCAGCATGTTGAACCGGGATCGGGACCAGCATGTTGAACCGGGATCGGGACCAGCATATTGAACCGGGATCCGATTTTTCAAAAAGCGGGATAATCCCGACCGATCTCGACCAACTCTACATCAGATGATACGGTTCCACTTTGGACCAAGCACCAATTGCCAAATTTACCGCTTCAACCGCCGGAATGTGCCACGGCGCGGCGACGACGAGCAGTCCGATGAGCAGCAGCAGTTGGTGCTGTTGCTGCTTGACGGCTTGGCCAAACTGTTGCAAATGTGCCGGAGGCAACCAACGGATTCCGCTGCTGTTGGCGCTTCCGTGGCGCCGCATAAAGGGGCGGAATGCACCGCCACCACCACTTTGGCGGCCAAAAATAGCGAATGCGCGGGGGCTGGGTGCCGAAAATTGTTCGGAAATCGTGTGAAATATGATCAAAATGCCTGAATATTGCACAATAAATTTTGTTTTTTTTTAATAATTCGTTTGACGCTTTCTGATCGATCGCCCGATCACTATCAAAATTAATGATTTGCGTTTAAATAGCACCGACAAATTGTGCAAATATTTTTTCTGAACTCTCTGACAAGTGTGATCAATGATCAACAACAAATTAATTTTTGCCCAGAAGCCGAGGCTAAGCGGGGAACAAATCAAAAAGCAAAATTAATACCTAATGCCTTTAAAGATCGACAAATTGTGCAAATGTTTTTTATAAACTCTATGACAAATGTGATCACTGATCAGAGCAGCAAATTAATTTTGCCTTATAAAGCCGGGTGCTGATCAGAAGCCAAGCGGAGCAAAGCGGGGGGGGGGGGGGGGGGAACAAATCAAAAAGCACAAGCAAATGCAAAACACC
Organism: Globodera pallida; assembly: GCA_020449905.1. Lineage (NCBI taxonomy): Eukaryota > Metazoa > Nematoda > Chromadorea > Rhabditida > Heteroderidae > Globodera > Globodera pallida. The sequence continues at coordinate 2,046,465 of JAIXHY010000011.1, forward strand.
CAAAATTGCTCCAGTTTTTCCACCAAATTTGTGTGGACAACACATCCGGGGGGGGGGGGGGGGGGGGTGATTGGGGTGGTAGATGAATGGAACCTGTTCCACACCCGCCACTACCTCCACCACTGCTGGTGCTGGTCCAACCTTGCTGATTGGATTTATTCCCTATTTGATCAACCATTTGATGAATGATTGGGTGATCATCGGAAAGGGGGGCGGCACATGGCGCGGCGCGGCGCGGTGCACACCTCTACTACCGACAGCAAGCAGTCCGCCGCCCCACCCCCAGGGGCTGCTGCTGGACAGTGATTAGCTCCAAAAAAATGAGAAAAGCTTAAATTTTCACCAAAAAAAATGACCCGATTTTAAATAAAAAATAAGAAAATGATAAAACATTTCAGAAATAAAAGTCTTAGAATGGCATACAATTTAAAATTAGATCACACTAATCATCAGAATAGTTTGTGATCAGAATCAACAATAGTGCTCAAGCACAAGCCAAAACAGCATATTACCGTATAAATTAAGCCAAAAAAAAAATTGAATGACGACACTGATCAATTGACCTTTGGACATTTTGGTCATTTTTGCCCTCAAGGAAGAAATAAATGACTGTAAACCAAACACACATCACATGGAATATATATATATATACATTGGCAAAACGTGGGGCACCTGATCAGAGCCCTCAGGGCATTCTGATCAGCTTTTGCCTTCAAACAACAAACAAAAGATTGCGGCACCTGGTCAGCGCGCCCTCCGGGCATTCTGATCGCTTTTGCCTTTAAGCGGCCCAAACAAAAGGGGAGGATTTTGGGATGTAACGAGTGGTCGATCGGTGCCCGATGATCAAATACTATGCTAATCCCCGCCATTTTTTTTATCCATTCTTCCCATCAACGCATTGTTTTATGGGAAGAAGCTGCTCACTTTGGTCAGTGGCCGTTGTGGCGGAGTTTTGTGCTTCGGGCAATAACGCCTAAAAGGAGTTTTGCTTTGGGCAATAACGCCCAAAATCAAGATGATTCACACATTTGCTTTCAATCGTCTCCTCGGGGGATTCTTTCAGATGCAAAGGGAAGAGACAAACAAATCTTTTAAAGATAAAATTGAATAAATTTTTGTTGAAGCGCCGATCAATGAACGGTCGCGGTCACCACTGATCAAAATAAATGATGCTTTACATAAGTAAGTTGAAGATCAGATCAGTGTAGGCAAAGGCGCCTGATCGCTTTTTGCGCGATCCGAAAATTTGTTGCCTAAAAAACTTTGCGCATTCATTTTCAACTTTTTGGACAGTTTTCTAAGCCTAAATTCGTTAAACACAGAATTTGGCTAGTCATAATCCCTGTTTGATCAAAATTTGGGTGCAGTCTGTTTGCTGATCAGAAGCTCTGATCATCCGCCTGGATCTCATCACTGGGGGGGAGCTCTCTCTTTACGCAAAGTGTGAAGCTTTGCGCATGTTGTAATTTGTAATTTTCAGTCCCTACCCGCTGCCCCCGCCTCCGGCAAAAAAAATATAATGCATTAGGCGGCGCGAGAGGTTCGGGGGGCAAAGGGGGGACAGAATTATGCGACGATTTTTGTGATGGCGGGGCGGAATTGTACAAAAAAAAAAAGAAAAGATGATGATGCACCACGCCATGTTGCTGTTGCTGTTGCTGATTGTGGGTTGTGAAGATGGTCGGGGTCGGTCATCTGCGCGACCGGTCGGTCCATCCGGTTTTCTTGCGGGGGCTTCTTCGTTGCCCCCGAGGGGACGGGGGGGGGGGTCATTTTTGTAAATTCTGGATTCTTCCCCCCCCCCCCCCCCGAGGCAAGAAAAAAGTGGTGGAGGATGCGCCGCCCGCGCGCGCGCAAAGGTGAAATGTGAAATTGACAAAAATGACACTTTTCTAATTGCGCGCACCCCCAGCCAATTGATTCCCCCCCCCCCACAAATTTGTGTGAGTGAGCCGTTGTTTTACACGCCTGCGGGCGCTGAATTCTGTAAAAATTCGCGCACTTTTTGCAAGCAGAAAACGCGAGCGCGCGCGCGAGCGTGCGCGAAAGTTTGTTGGACCAATTAGGGGGCTAATTTGTGAGTCTGCAACATCTCCGATCGAAACATTTTATGCAAATTGCCCATTGAATTTGCATTTTTGATACAAATTTTTGAAAAATGTTTATTGATTAGAGAATAGCTGATCGCCTGAACAATCACTGATCAGATCCATGTGGACGAAGCGATCTGACTTTTTGTCCAGAAAATTCAAGTGGCTAAAATTGATCAGAAGCTATCATCAATCGTGATCTGGTTCTTCAATCGTTGATAAAATTTTTGCCGGTTTTTAACCAGAAACCGAAATGTTGGCTTAAAAATGCAACAAAAAACAAAAGTATAGGAAAACAAATTTGCTGTGTGCTCTAAAAATTGCAGAAAAAGACACTTATTTGTTAATGAATGTTAAGTGAATTGTCGGCGGGAAAAAAGTGTCATAAAATTTCACCAAATAAAATGAACGATCGTTTTAATGAATTGCCCGCCCGATGATGCAAAAGAAATTCGCTTTGTGCAAACTCTTAAACACACACAAAATTTTGGCGCCGCGCGCCTTCTTTGTTTCGCTCACAATCAGCGGCAGATGCCCCAGATTCGATCGGAAGCAATAAAAGTGATTAAAGAAAATGAAATCATTAATGATGGGTCAAAGTGATCAGCGAAAATGAAATCATTAATGATCGGTCAAAGTGATCAGGGAAAATGAAATCATTAATGATCGTTCAAAGTGATCAGAGAAAATGAAATCATTAATGATCGTTCAAAGTGATAAGAAGAAACATATTCAAAAAGTGATCAACGAAAATGAAATCATTAATGATCGGTCAAAGGGATAAGAGGAAATATATTCAAGAAAAAAGTGATCAGGGAAAATCAACCATTGATAATCGGTCAAAGTTATAAGAGAAAACATATTCAAAAAGTGGTCTGGAAAATGAAACCGTTAATGATCGATCAAAGTGATAAAGAAAATATATTTAAAAAGTGATCGGGAAAAACTGATCAGGGAAAACCAACCATTGATGATCGGTCAAAGTGATAAGAGAAAACATATTCAAAAGTGATCGGAGAAAACCATTCATTAATGATCAATCAAAGTGATCAAGGAAAATGAACCATTAATGACCAGTCAAAGTGATAACGGAAAATAAAGCCGGTGTTCAGAAAAAAAAATTCAAAAGTGATTAAAAAAAAATCACAAACTGATCGGCGAAAACATGATAAAGTGTTCGATGAAACATAATCAGAGAGTGATCAGAAGACAACTAAATGCGAAAGTTTGTTGCGCAACGTTTTGCAGTGAAAAATGGGAGAGTTAAGATTTGGCGAGAACAACTGGGCCCGGACAAATTGAGCCCCGCTGATAAGAGTATGAGATAGGCAAAATAGTAGCCCTGGGTGGGAATCGAATCCGCGGCCCTCAGCGTAGTGATCAGCTTCACACCCAAGCCAATGCTTGTACCGTCTGAGCTTCCAACTATTTTAGGGGGGGGGGGTGATCAAAACTGATTTGATTAATTTGTTAGGCCAAAATCAAAATTTATGCTTAATTTGATTGAGCCAAAACAATCAAAATTTTATGATTATTTGAATGAAGCTCGGTTCGGCTCGGCGCTGATCACACCGATTCGTGTGTGATGGAATGTGAATTGAATATGGAAATAGTGAAAACGGGGCAGAAGATCAAACGGTCCGTCCGTCCGTCAGCGAAACGGATGGATTTGGATGAATGAATTGGTGGAATGCGCGCCGCGCGTATTGGAATTTCATCTCCGGTCGGACTCTTCTGCTGATCAGCAGCAGCAGCAACAGCAGGAGGTGGAGGCCGACCGGCAAAATCCCCTGAGGGGCGGGGAGATGAAGAAGACAAGCAGAAGGAAATGAGTGGGTTATAAATTCGGCGATTTTTAAGCCGGACCACAAACGGACGGACCATCTCCACCCCTCCCCCCCCGAGCAGTGAAAAGCCAATTTTTGCGGTTGATTTGTGCCGAAAATTGGGAATTTGTGCCGAAAATTGGAGGACGCCGACGGCGACGGCGGCGACGCTTACATCCGTGATCAATCATCATCATCTGCATATATATATATATATATAATATTTGTTTGTTTTTTTGTATGGGAATGATTCGCCCGCCCGCCGCACATTGGGCAGCCATAAGTCACACACACGCACACGGTTTTGAGCAGCACTTTTTTGTGCTTGAAGGTCATAATGCGCCCCCCTCCCGCCCCCGCCCCCGCGGGGATGGGTGCGCGGGGGGGCAGTGAAATTTTGCGGAGCAAATTGGGTGTGAAGCGCGCGCAACTGTGAACCGGACGATACCCGCCGTGTGCTGCACAACAAAACTGGTCGGCAATAGGGGGGGGGGGGGGGAGAAGGAATTTCTGAAATTTGATTTTCAACCAAAAAAAAATGGGGGTGAGATCAGCAGCAAACAATATGACCCTTGGGGGGGGGGGGGATGATGACCCCCGGGGCACAATCTGAGCCAAGCTTTGATCAGATTATAACCAAGATTCGGATTTTATACTGATGATTTAGGTAAATGTGCTTCCATATGACCCTTGGGGGAGAGGGGATGATGACCCCCCCGGATCACAATCTGAGCCATGCTTCAATCAACATTCAGATTTTTCAGATCACATATATTCGTGATAGGAAAAACACCGCCACTTGTCTATAGCAGTGGCTTCATACGATCCCTTAAGAACATGATTGGGTCACAAAATGTCCCGGGAAAATGCTTTATAGATCCATTAGGGCATAGTACAATCAACAATCTGATCCGATCAGAGATCATTGATCAGTGTAATTCAAATGAATATATATATATACATATATGGTCAGGACAGCGCGCACATATTCAAATTTTTGCTATATTTATACAACGGGAAATGTGGACGAAAACGCAAGCTAGGCTTAAATCATTAGGCATTTTACTTACATACTCTAGACGTCTAAACAAATTAGTAACCATGTCCTGGCTGCAACCCATTCACATTCAATTGCTTTAATTGCATTAATTTTTTCGTATTGTCCCCTTAAGCGCTGTATGTAAATTCGCTGGTGACAGTCAGTGGCTTTGCGCATTATTATTTTGTCCATGACATTGGATTGGATTTGGGGGGAAGCGGATGACGACGGATCGGATTAGTGGATCAGTCCGGACATTGGGAAGAAGAAGCATATAGTGCCCGGAGGGCATTGAGCTTCTTTCTTCCTCTGCACTCTCTAACTCATTCATTATTTCTCTCTGCATGCATCACCTTTAACACGCACACACACAGACTTGCAGCCTTCAGTGCACGCCAGCCAACTCGACTGCAGTCTCCTTCGCTCTCTGCCCATTCATTATTTCTCTCTGTTAACACACACTTGCAGCCTCATAGTCAGTGCACGCCAGCCAACTCGACTGCAGTCTCCTCGCTCTCTCTCTCTCTCTCTCATGTCTCACACATGCTGCACCCTTTAGCAGAGCGTGCTGCATGCAGTGTGTAAGTTTCTGTCGGCACGTTGCCCTCTTTCTCTGCACTCCCTGTTGTTGTGTTGTCCGTCCTCCCCGCCGCCCCCCCCCCACAATTTTTGTTTCAATTATTGTCAGTGAACAAAAAATGATAATGTTGTTGCCGGAGGCGATTCCACTCCCCTCCTTCCCCCCCCCCCCAAACAATTGTGTATATGCTTCATGCCCGCCCATTCATCATCAACAAACGGTATGCTGATGCGCGATATGATGCTGCTGACGTCGTCGTCGTTTGGGGGGATTTTGGTTGGTTGGTTGGTTGTGGTGCGCGGGGTGCGGCGGGGCGACTGGGTTGACAAATGTCCCCCCAGGGGGCACAAATCCAATAAATAAATATCGCCTCAAATCAGCAGTGCTGATCGTGAGATCGGGTGATTGTGATTTTATGAAGTTTCAACCGGAAATAGGAAATTGTGTGACGCGATTGTGTGCGCGCTCCGGTGTTCGCATTTTGCATGAAAAAAGTTTGGCGGGAGCGGACCGCCCGCGGCAAAAAGTACGGGGGACAGGGATGCGAAGCGGGCCATTAGCGTCTGGCCACTAGCGTCTCAGGGACGTTTGGCAGCTCATAACTTTTTTCAAGACTGACCAATCTTTATATCATTCGAAAGGCCGTAATAAGACGAAGCTATTTATAAGCATTCAAAAAGAAGTGGATAAAATTGAACAAAGTTATGACCAGAAACCAATGAAAAAGTCCGATTTTTGCACTTTTTCATGTAGAACTTTTTAATAGTGCATCGAACCGGCTCATAGCTGCTGACATATATCTTCTAATCATTTAGAGCTTTCGAATGATATAAAGATTATAAAGATTGGTCAGTCTTGAAAAAAGTTATGAGCTGCCAAACGTCCCTGAGACGCTAGTGGCCAGACGCTAATGACCCCTACTCCAGGGATGTGCTCTGGTCGCCTTTTTAAAAACCAGAAACCAGAAATCAGAATTCTGGTTGCATTAAAAAAAATCAGAAAACAGAATTCTGGTGCCCAAAACGACCAGAAATTCTGGTAAATCAGAAAAGAACAGAGCACATCCCTGACGGGGGATTCTCGTCAATTTGGGCCCAACGGGATTTTTAACGGAAGCGGGGATAAGGCAGAAATTGCGTTCCCCGGTTCCCGTTAAAATTTTTAAATTCGCGTCCCCGCTGCCTAAATTTACCGGACTCCAGTTCAAATATGGGGCATGGCAATGAATTTATTGTGGTCGGAGATGCCAAGGTCACGGTTTCCCCGTAAATTTCGGGGAGGGAGTGTTACCTAATTAAAAATCATTAAGCCAATTAATTTGTCCTTTTGGTTTTAATTGAGTTTAAAAATGTTTCATCTTACAAGATGAAATTTTATGAAAAATAAAATAAGACTCATAAATAGTCGGGATTATGTTTGATTTTGATTGAGCACTTACATAAATGTGCATTTGTTGGTTTCTGGAAATCTTTGGGTATCCGAATCCAGGACTTGAACCGAACCCGGGGATTTACGTGTGTACCCAAGCCGATAGAAATGATCGGCAATTTTTGGTTACCCAAAATCAAATAAAGAAGTGATCAGAAAATTTTCAGATTACACAAAATCGAATAGAAGAAAGTGATCAGAACTTGAAGGTATCAAATACCAAAAACGGGGGTCCGGCTTGGAATCGACAACTCAAGCCGGAAAGGCATTTATTCTGTGCACTATGACGTATTCCAAGCCCCCTCCCCTCCACTCTCCTCCTCCCGCGGATGTGATCACTGATCACTGATCAGCAACACGTTGATGAGTAATATGATCGGGATTAGCATAGTCGACGAATATAAAGCATGAATCACCAACACAATTGCGCGCAAGTTATATGCACTGCACGCGCGCGCACGCCGCTCGGCGCAAACGACGCCCCATTAAGTCGCGCATCGAGACAATTGTTGTGCAAATTGAGTGCCGTTTTGTTGTTCAGTGGGGAAAGTTGAGAGGCATTTTTTTTTTGTTGTCTATTTTTGTTTGGGTACATGTTGGTAAATTTTGGGTAAATTTACCAGATAAAATGGCGAACACACTATGGTTAAAAATAAAACAAAATAAAATTAAAAAAAAGGGAAAATTACGGCGGAGCTGGAACTATTTCTGACCACTGGAAAGAGTATAGTCAGTTCCGATGGATGTGACCCCGTCGCCGGAGGGGGGGAAAGTGAATCCGTTGATTGGGGCTGGCTGGCTGAAACATTGGAGTTCCCCAGGGACGGGGGGGGGGAGGGGGGGACGGACGGCTCATCCGATCGGGGACCTTTTCCCAGCTGGCGGTGATGTGCGATCGCTGCTGCTGCCTTCTTCACACCACCCAACCAACCAAAAAAAAAACCGCAGCGGCACTAATCGTCTCATCCCACCAATTAAAATTGCCCCAGGGCGGAACAAACAGTTTTCGACTCTCAAAATGTGCCCCCTCAGGGGCGGGGGGGGCGGCACTCCAAAGTCCATCCTTAAGGGATTTTGGGGCGGGGGGGGGGGGAGTCGATGGATGTGCTGACGACGGATAAATGAGGGGAGGGGGAGAAAGGAGAGTTCGCTGCCCTCCATCAGAGTCAGTGGGGGAGAGGAGAGTGAAAGTGTCCCTCCCCCCCTACCCCCGAGGCGTTTGTCTCATGCCCCCTGGGGGCAAAATCAATTGAAAATCCCCTTCAAAATGGGGGGGGGGGGGGGGGGGACTTGCGCACGGCAGGGGACACTGCGCCCAAACCAGCTCGTGCTATTGGTGGAGGGAGGAGGAGGCGATGGGGAATCCGAGGATATCCAATTCATCCTCTGCCCCCTCCCCCCACCCACCCATAGTGCTAATTTGTTTTATGGGAGACGGGAAAGGGGAGAAAGGGGGCGGAATTTTCCATTGAAAACCCGTAGCATCATCTCCCAGGGGCAGAGAAGTGTCAAGGGCAATATGCCTTACAAATTAATGAATTTTTTTTTGAAAAACAAAACCAAAACATTTTGTGAGGGTGATCTGATCGAAAATTGGATAAATAGCTCCGTCAACAATTCTCAACTGATCATCCCAGCATCCGTCCGTCCACATCACACACATACGCGCACGGGCGGGTCAGTACGGCGCATAGAAACCACCGCGCCGTCTGAAAAGCATTGATCAACAATCAATTTGTTGTTTAGGAGGGAGGCGAGGGATTGGGGTGGGGGGGGGGGGAATTTGGAAAAAATGAATGAACAATAAAGAAGAGTTTCATATTATAATTATGCTCGGCCGAGCTTTTACGGGATCCAAGGTCCCCGGCTTGGGTCATAACTTGTCTCGAGTTTTTTCGCAAAAAAAAAAAAAGTCGAGTTTTCAAGATTCTCGGGTTTACAAAATTCGGTGTGCCCTCAAATCTCATAATCCATTTCAATCTTCGCCCAAAAATGCACTCGCCAATTTGTAAAAGGCTGCGCCGTGAAGGCCCAATCTTCCACAAATTGGACGAGTTCATCCGGCTCAATTACTTAATGCTTTCATCATTGGGCAACACGCTGATCAAACACCCCCAAAAAAGGGAACAGCCTCCAAAAAAACAAACATTGATCAATTTAAGCACAATCGCTTTCAAGTCTTAAACAAAAAGTTTGCCTCAAAAAAAATTCAACAAATTTACGAGACTATCCCTTAAAAAATTCAAGCGAAAGAGCTTCTTTGATCACACTGATCAATCAACCCCAGTCAGATCGATAGACTGTTTTTTAATCACTTCTCCAACCTGGGCGGACGTCCACGCGGGCGCATGCCCGGATAAATGTACTTGACGATGACACGCGCGCGCCCTGTGCCGCCACGGCCACGGCCACGCGGAGGCCGATTGGTGGTGGACAGACCGGGCACATTGGTACGTTTCGGCACCACCTTGATCTGACGGCCCAAGAACAGCGAGTCGTTCAACGAGGTGGACGTGTTCACCGCCTCCACATCAGCGAATTGGATGTACGCAAAACTGAAACAAAATGTGGGATGAATGATTAAAGTGAAGGAAGAAACAAAAGAAAGTGATCAAAAGGTTGGAAAAAAAAATTTTTGTTTGGGCTTCAGGGGGCAAAAGTAAGCATGATTCAATTTTTGATATAAAGAAGCTCAAGTGAATTTTTATGGCCGAAAATGACCAAAAAATTGATATCCTAATAATTGAATTTTTATGCCAAGCTCCACTAGTTTAAATTTATAATTTTTTTTTTTAATCGTACCCCTTTGGGATGCCCAGTGAATTTGTCTGTCAAAATGGTCACTCTTTCGATGGCACCACAGCCGCGGAAATGCTCCTCCAGTTGGTCCGGCGTTGCGCTGTAGTCCACCTTCAGACAAACAAAAAAATATACAAATAAAACAAACCACCAAAATCCAAGGGAAAAAAAATTGGCTCAAATTTTGTCACATTTTTTGTTAAAGTCCCAAAATGCCGGGTTTAAACCCGAGATTTTGGGGTCCCAGAACTCTTGCGCACGGTTTTAACCAAAAAATTTTGTTTGAGAGATTATGGCGAATCGCCATATCCGCCCATTAAACAAAAAAAAGGTTGTTTTTTTTTTTTGAAAAATTGCGGTCAACCCGGCAAATTTAGCGACCCATTTCTGCGATCCGTTAAGTCGCAGAGACAAATTTCTTGAATCTTTGACGAATTTAGTTACTAAAGTTGATCCAAACTTGCGGAATTTTTCGTTTGTGGGAGGGGGGAGGCATTGGACGTTTTTTTCTTTTTCCGCAGAAGAACCGGCTTGATTTTGGCCAATTTTCTAATAAAATCATTGAAATTTGAACGTGTCCCGGCTCCGCTATCAATCCCACTTGTTCTTTTTGTTGCCCTCAACCCTCCCAAACTACGTAATAAGCTCATAAAAGTTTTTTTTGTTTGAATTTAAACAAATTTTCCCAATCTGTTGCGCTGACATTGCCCACGTAGATGGAACGCGCATCGACCAATTGCTTCTCTTCGATGGACATCGGATTCGGTATCACCGGACTGCCCGTGCCGGCACCGGCCGAGCCGGACTGAAACTGCTTCTCCATTTCGTTTTGCATCTCGCGAATTTTCTGCGCCTCTTGCTCAATTTGAAGTAGCTTCTCATTGATGTCGTCAAAGTCCTAAATAATGGGTGTAAAGTGCACATTTAAACATTTTACAGACAAAACCGCAAGAATGACACAATATTTCAACAAATTTGGTGATTAAAAGTTGACCTAGTTCACAGTTTTTTTTCCAGGATTTGGACCTGTGTTTCAGTTCCGTTTTTCGGAACCCATGTCAAGCAGTTTCATTGGCCAAATTTGGACTTTCTTGATTTTTTTAGTGTTGTCTCAAATATATCAGTCTGTATACCTATTTGCCAACTTCAATTTTTGGAATCCAAGTTAAACCTGGACTTCCAAGATTGCTGGAAGCAAATGATTAGAGATCGGAATTAAGAACCGATTGACGGCTTAATGTCCGAGAACTCGTCTTGGTCCGGCCGCCCTTACATTGTCTTCCGACATTGTGACTGAAACGGATCCGGCAGCGGCAGCTCCATTCGAGGCAGGCTCGTGTTCGTCGCTCCCAAATGAAACTTCATCTTCCATATTTGCCATTTTCAGAAATTAAATCTATAAAATAAAAAATGAGTTGAAAAATTGTTTGTGGATTCGATTGATCTGAAATTCTTTCTAGCCTTATCAGATGGATTTGGACGCATTAAATTTTCACAGAAAACATAAACGTTTGTAAGCGAAAGTCTTAATATAATTTAGTCTACACTAGAGCCCGACGGGAACATCCCGTGGGAAAAATACGGGCTTCACGGTCCCGTTCCCACCTTTTTTTGCCGAGCGGCATTTTTTACGGGAGAAGCTCCCCCCCCCCCCCCCCCCGCCACCTATTCCTAAAAAGCTTCAAAAAATGGTTGCAAGGAAAGTAAAGCGACGATAAAAAAAGGTCCGGCAGCACAAATTGGACTAGGTAAATGTTCAGAAAGCGGGAAAAAGGAAGGTCTTTTGTCGTAACCGGACATTTCATCACTAGTGGGGGTGGGAAGTACGACATTTCAGCACTCGGACGTTTCACTACCCACACCACACTAACACCTAATGAAAAATCGGAAGTTTCGCCGCTCGCCAGGAATGACGCCCTACGACTAGAGTTGAAAAGAAAAGGAAAATAGTGTGCCCATTCCGACTAAAAAGAAGGAAAATAGTGTTGGGTCAGACGTGCATACACTACACTATTTCTTATTTTCTCGCATCCATTTTCCACATACATAGGTTAGATTTTCATTTATTATTGATCCTAATCAAATTCACATAAAAAAAAGATATTTTTTAGACGATGAACAAAAAAATTCTACAGAATTTTTCACTAATAAGATCTCCCCCATTTAAAACGTCCACTCTTCAATGACTGAAATGATCAAAAATCAAATGCTGTTCTTACGGTGTAGTCTCAGTCACAGGCACACCATTTTTTAGGTGTCCGGACTTTTCGACAGTGGACTTTTCGACAGTAAGCGGACTTTTCGACAGTGCTGTCGACAGTACAACAAATATTCAAAAAAATTAAAGTTAATTGAAATTTTCAAAAAAAAACATTTTTAGTATTATAAATATAAATGTAACGTTTGGGGTCAACTGGGCGCTCACAACTGGGCGCTCACAACTGGGCGCTCACAACTGGGCGCTCACAATTGACGTCAATATTTTTCAGAAACGTGAAAAATATTTATGCATGAACCCAAAAAGGTTAACATCTTCAAAAAATGCACGAAAACCTTTGTAATGATAAAAAAACAAAACAATTTAGGTGAACTAAAGTGAACGCGCGACTCCAAAAGGGCATTAATTATATACCAATCGTTTTGTTGAACCCCTAAGCCTAACGAACACTATGCCAGGGTGGCGCTTAGGCCTTTATCATGACCACAATCCTTAAAGATTGACGTCAATTTGATTGTATTTTAGTTTTTTGATGAAGATTTCAGCAAAATTTTTGAAAAAATATTTAAAAAAACATTGGCGCCCAGGTGACCCTTTTATAATGGGCGCCCAGTTGTGAGCGCCCAGTTGTACCCGGCGCCCAGTCATGAGCGCCCAGTTGACCCCAAACGTTACATTTATATTTTTATAAAGCTATATTATAATACTAAAAGTGTTTTTTTTGAAAATTTCAATTAACTTTAATTTTTTGAATATTTGTACTGTTGAAAAGTCCGCTTACTGTCGAAAAGTGCACTGTCGAAAAGTCTACTGTCGAAAAGTCCTAGCGCCATTTTTTAATCCCCATCTTTTGTCATTCATTCCTGTTAGTAATTGTTGTTGTTGACTTTTTAGTTATTCTGAACTAAAAAAGCTATGCACATAATGATTTTTTAACCAAAAAATCCCCCGGTATTTTACATATACATATGGGAGCACTCCCAATTCATTCACCATTCATAAAGCAGACGAGTTCATATTTCGAAAGCTCTAACATTAAGTCTGTAGATGATCATTAAGCAAACGTTTAATTGCGAGGAATGATCGCTATAAATTCTCAGTTTTTATTCTATTGACAAATTGCGCGCATGAAGAATGCAAACTTTGGGATTGAGGCCCTGCGTTGGCACTGTTCGGACTCGTTTTTTTCTTGGTGGGCAGTCATACATTTTTTGTTTTTTCCATTTTTGATTTTTATGCCACTTTAGTGCGGCTGGATGCGAACCAATCCGCTGGGTTTTCGTGCATCAATTCGTCTATGTTTTCGGAGCGGGTAAGAATTTATTATTTTTCTTGACTATTTTAAAAATTTAAGCAATGCATTGAACATTCAATTATGAACAAGCTTGCGAACGAAGGTTGGAGCACTTTTAGTGTTGCCACTAATCTGATTTACGCCCTTGCCTGCGTCGTCACTGGAGTCTCAACATTTGGTATCCCTTTGTCCGCCGACGTGTTTCGTCTCAGAAATGGATTGAGGAAGCTTCGCTCAAACGTGTCTTGCCTCGAAGAGGGTGTCAAAGCTGAGTTTACGATTGTCAAGGCGGATGTGCAAAGTATCAAAGCTGATGTGACGACGGTCAACGCAGATGTGCTGGCCGTCAACGACAAACTTATCTAAATGGACGCGAGCCTTATCCAAATGGACGCAAGCCTTATCCAAATGGGCGCGGCCCTTACCAGCATTATCAACCATCTGGGCATTCCTCTTCCTGTCCCTGTTGACTGAAAGAATACCAAAGTCGCGAGAAAAAAATTGACCTCAGTTGACTAATGATGCTTTTGACCATTGGACTTTAAATATGCAAATTTTTATTGTTCTATGACATTTTGTTTTGACCCAAGACAGGGTATAAATGGTTTTTGCACATTTGACTTAAAACATTTACTAAACGAATTAATCTAAAAAAGTAATATCGCTCGTTATTCTCCCTTTTTCCTACTTTTATTTCGTCCAACTCAAGTCCCCTGTCCCAGTAGCTTACCCTGGTCCTAAAAATGAATGAATGTCCGAACACGAATGAAAATGTTTTTATTTGTCCAAATAAAATATTTTATAAATGTGTGTTTTGCTGAATGAATAATGCTAGGTGTTTATTGAAAGATGATAAAAAATAAAACTCAATTAAAATGTTCTTTTTGTGGAAATGGGTTTTATTCGACTTAAAGATTTCAACTGTTTGAGCGAACTATACGCGGCGATTGCAACAAGCGATGTTATCGACAGAAGAATTTCGGACGCAATTCACGCGAGCAAAAATGGAGAAGTTGATTAGATTAAGCATCGCTTGTTTTTTTGAACGAATTTTGTGCCGTAATTTTTATTGGGGATGGAATTCCTAAAATGCTGGAGAAACGCATCGCTTCAAAATTCAAGCTACCAGATACGATGGTCTGCTCTTTTAGTTGGCGCTCAATGCGACACTTTACTGTCTTGGACTCAAGCAGTGGCGTTCTAAATTTTATCGTTTTTCCATTGAAACGAATAAGATACAATCTACAAACACGCCAGCAACGAGCCTTTCATAAGTGAGTACTAGTTTCAAGACTTCTCAAAGAAAAACGATGCTCAGCAGTGGGGTTCTAAATTTTATCGTTTTCCCATTGAAACGAATAAGATACAATCTACAAACATGCCAGCAACGAGCCTTTCATAGGAGTACAAGTTCTAAGACTTCTCAAAGAAAAGCGATGCTCAGCAGTGGCGTTCTAAATTTTATCGTTTTCCCATTGAAACGAATAAGATACAATCTACAAACACGCCAGCAACGAGCCTTTCATAGGAGTACAAGTTTCAAGACTTCTCAAAGAAAAGCGATGCTCAGCAGTGGCGTTCTAAATTTTATCGTTTTTCCATTGAAACGAATAAGATACAATCTACAAACACGCCAGCAACGAGCCTTTCATAGGAGTACTAGTTTCAAGACTTCTCAAAGAAAAGCGATGCTCAGCAGTGGCGTTCTAAATTTTATCGTTTTTCCATTGAAACGAATAAGATACAATCTACAAACACGCCAGCAACGAGCCTTTCATAGGAGTACTAGTTTCAAGACTTCTCAAAGAAAAGCGATGCTCAGCAGTGGCGTTCTAAATTTTATCGTTTTCCCATTGAAACGAATAAGATACAATCTACAAACATGCCAGCAACGAGCCTTTCATAGGAGTACAAGTTCTAAGACTTCTCAAAGAAAAGCGATGCTCAGCAGTGGCGTTCTAAATTTTATCGTTTTCCCATTGAAACGAATAAGATACAATCTACAAACACGCCAGCAACGAGCCTTTCATAGGAGTACTAGTTTCAAGACTTCTCAAAGAAAAGCGATGCTCAGCAGTGGCGTTCTAAATTTTATCGTTTTCCCATTGAAACGAATAAGATACAATCTACAAACATGCCAGCAACGAGCCTTTCATAGGAGTACAAGTTTCAAGACTTCTCAAAGAAAAGCGATGCTCAGCAGTGGCGTTCTAAATTTTATCGTTTTTCCATTGAAACGAATAAGATACAATCTACAAACACGCCAGCAACGAGCCTTTCATAGGAGTACTAGTTTCAAGACTTCTCAAAGAAAAGCGATGCTCAGCAGTGGCGTTCTAAATTTTATCGTTTTCCCATTGAAACGAATAAGATACAATCTACAAACATGCCAGCAACGAGCCTTTCATAGGAGTACAAGTTCTAAGACTTCTCAAAGAAAAGCGATGCTCAGCAGTGGCGTTCTAAATTTTATCGTTTTTCCCATTGAAACGAATAAGATACAATCTACAAACACGCCAGCAACGAGCCTTTCATAGGAGTACTAGTTTCAAGACTTCTCAAAGAAAAGCGATGCTCAGCAGTGGCGTTCTAAATTTTATCGTTTTCCCATTGAAACGAATAAGATACAATCTACAAACATGCCAGCAACGAGCCTTTCATAGGAGTACAAGTTTCAAGACTTCTCAAAGAAAAGCGATGCTCAGCAGTGGCGTTCTAAATTTTATCGTTTTTCCATTGAAACGAATAAGATACAATCTACAAACACGCCAGCAACGAGCCTTTCATAGGAGTACTAGTTTCAAGACTTCTCAAAGAAAAACGATGCTCAGCAGTGGCGTTCTAAATTTTATCGTTTTCCCATTGAAACGAATAAGATACAATCTACAAACACGCCAGCAACGAGCCTTTCATAGGAGTACTAGTTTCAAGACTTCGCAAAGAAAAACGATGCTCAGCAGTGGCGTTCTAAATTTTATCGTTTTCCCATTGAAGCGAATAAGATACAATCTACAAACACGCCAGCAACGAGCCTTTCATAGGAGTACTAGTTTCAAGACTTCTCAAAGAAAAGCGATGCTCAGCAGTGGCGTTCTAAATTTTATCGTTTTCCCATTGAAACGAATAAGATACAATCTACAAACATGCCAGCAACGAGCCTTTCATAGGAGTACAAGTTTCAAGACTTCTCAAAGAAAAGCGATGCTCAGCAGTGGCGTTCTAAATTTTATCGTTTTCCCATTGAAACGAATAAGATACAATCTACAAACACGCCAGCAACGAGCCTTTCATAGGAGTACAAGTTCTAAGACTTCTCAAAGAAAAGCGATGCTCAGCAGTGGCGTTCTAAATTTTATCGTTTTCCCATTGAAACGAATAAGATACAATCTACAAACATGCCAGCAACGAGCCTTTCATAGGAGTACAAGTTTCAAGACTTCTCAAAGAAAAGCGATGCTCAGCAGTGGCGTTCTAAATTTAATCGTTTTCCCATTGAAACGAATAAGATACAATCTACAAACACGCCAGCAACGAGCCTTTCATAGGAGTACTAGTTTCAAGACTTCTCAAAGAAAAGCGATGCTCAGCAGTGGCGTTCTAAATTTTATCGTTTTTCCATTGAAACGAATAAGATACAATCTACAAACACGCCAGCAACGAGCCTTTCATAGGAGTACTAGTTTCAAGACTTCTCAAAGAAAAGCGATGCTCAGCAGTGGCGTTCTAAATTTTATCGTTTTCCCATTGAAACGAATAAGATACAATCTACAAACACGCCAGCAACGAGCCTTTCATAGGAGTACTAGTTTCAAGACTTCTCAAAGAAAAGCGATGCTCAGCAGTGGCGTTCTAAATTTTATCGTTTTCCCATTGAAACGAATAAGATACAATCTACAAACACGCCAGCAACGAGCCTTTCATAGGAGTACTAGTTTCAAGACTTCTCAAAGAAAAGCGATGCTCAGCAGTGGCGTTCTAAATTTTATCGTTTTCCCATTGAAACGAATAAGATACAATCTACAAACACGCCAGCAACGAGCCTTTCATAGGAGTACTAGTTCTAAGACTTCTCAAAGAAAAGCGATGCTCAGCAGTGGCGTTCTAAATTTTATCGTTTTCCCATTGAAACGAATAAGATACAATCTACAAACACGCCAGCAACGAGCCTTTCATAGGAGTACTAGTTTCAAGACTTCTCAAAGAAAAGCGATGCTCAGCAGTGGCGTTCTAAATTTTATCGTTTTCCCATTGAAACGAATAAGATACAATCTACAAACACGCCAGCAACGAGCCTTTCATAGGAGTACTAGTTCTAAGACTTCTCAAAGAAAAGCGATGCTCAGCAGTGGCGTTCTAAATTTTATCGTTTTCCCATTGAAACGAATAAGATACAATCTACAAACACGCCAGCAACGAGCCTTTCATAGGAGTACTAGTTTCAAGACTTCTCAAAGAAAAGCGATGCTCAGCAGTGGCGTTCTAAATTTTATCGTTTTCCCATTGAAACGAATAAGATACAATCTACAAACATGCCAGCAACGAGCCTTTCATAGGAGTACTAGTTTCAAGACTTCTCAAAGAAAAGCGATGCTCAGCAGTGGCGTTCTAAATTTTATCGTTTTTCCATTGAAACGAATAAGATACAATCTACAAACACGCCAGCAACGAGCCTTTCATAGGAGTACTAGTTTCAAGACTTCTCAAAGAAAAGCGATGCTCAGCAGTGGCGTTCTAAATTTTATCGTTTTCCCATTGAAACGAATAAGATACAATCTACAAACACGCCAGCAACGAGCCTTTCATAGGAGTACTAGTTTCAAGACTTCGCAAAGAAAAAGCGATGCTCAGCAGTGGCGTTCTAAATTTTATCGTTTTCCCATTGAAGCGAATAAGATACAATCTACAAACACGCCAGCAACGAGCCTTTCATAGGAGTACTAGTTTCAAGACTTCTCAAAGAAAAGCGATGCTCAGCAGTGGCGTTCTAAATTTTATCGTTTTCCCATTGAAACGAATAAGATACAATCTACAAACATGCCAGCAACGAGCCTTTCATAGGAGTACTAGTTTCAAGACTTCTCAAAGAAAAGCGATGCTCAGCAGTGGCGTTCTAAAATTTATCGTTTTCCCATTGAAACGAAATAAGATACAATCTACAAACACGCCAGCAACGAGCCTTTCATAGGAGTACAAGTTCTAAGACTTCTCAAAGAAAAGCGATGCTCAGCAGTGGCGTTCTAAATTTTATCGTTTTCCCATTGAAACGAATAAGATACAATCTACAAACATGCCAGCAACGAGCCTTTCATAGGAGTACAAGTTTCAAGACTTCTCAAAGAAAAGCGATGCTCAGCAGTGGCGTTCTAAATTTAATCGTTTTCCCATTGAAACGAATAAGATACAATCTACAAACACGCCAGCAACGAGCCTTTCATAGGAGTACTAGTTTCAAGACTTCTCAAAGAAAAGCGATGCTCAGCAGTGGCGTTCTAAATTTTATCGTTTTTCCCATTGAAACGAATAAGATACAATCTACAAACACGCCAGCAACGAGCCTTTCATAGGAGTACTAGATTCAAGACTTCTCAAAGAAAAGCGATGCTCAGCAGTGGCGTTCTAAATTTTATCGTTTTCCCATTGAAACGAATAAGATACAATCTACAAACACGCCAGCAACGAGCCTTTCATAGGAGTACTAGTTTCAAGACTTCTCAAAGAAAAGCGATGCTCAGCAGTGGCGTTCTAAATTTTATCGTTTTCCCATTGAAACGAATAAGATACAATCTACAAACACGCCAGCAACGAGCCTTTCATAGGAGTACTAGTTTCAAGACTTCTCAAAGAAAAACGATGCTCAGCAGTGGCGTTCTAAATTTTATCGTTTTCCCATTGAAACGAATAAGATACAATCTACAAACACGCCAGCAACGAGCCTTTGATAGGAGTACTAGTTTCAAGACTTCTCAAAGAAAAGCGATGCTCAGCAGTGGCGTTCTAAATTTTATCGTTTTCCCATTGAAACGAATAAGATACAATCTACAAACACGCCAGCAACGAGCCTTTCATAGGAGTACTAGTTTCAAGACTTCTCAAAGAAAAGCGATGCTCAGCAGTGGCGTTCTAAATTTTATCGTTTTCCCATTGAAACGAATAAGATACAATCTACAAACACGCCAGCAACGAGCCTTTCATAGGAGTACTAGTTTCAAGACTTCTCAAAGAAAAGCGATGCTCAGCAGTGGCGTTCTAAATTTTATCGTTTTTCCCATTGAAACGAATAAGATACAATCTACAAACACGCCAGCAACGAGCCTTTCATAGGAGTACTAGTTTCAAGACTTCTCAAAGAAAAGCGATGCTCAGCAGTGGCGTTCTAAATTTTATCGTTTTCCCATTGAAACGAATAAGATACAATCTACAAACACGCCAGCAACGAGCCTTTCATAGGAGTACTAGTTCTCAAAGAAAAGCGATGCTCAGCAGTGGCGTTCTAAATTTAATCGTTTTCCCATTGAAACGAATAAGATACAATCTACAAACACGCCAGCAACGAGCCTTTCATAGGAGTACTAGTTTCAAGACTTCTCAAAGAAAAGCGATGCTCAGCAGTGGCGTTCTAAATTTTATCGTTTTCCCATTGAAACGAATAAGATACAATCTACAAACACGCCAGCAACGAGCCTTTGATAGGAGTACTAGTTTCAAGACTTCTCAAAGAAAAGCGATGCTCAGCAGTGGCGTTCTAAATTTTATCGTTTTCCCATTGAAACGAATAAGATACAATCTACAAACACGCCAGCAACGAGCCTTTCATAGGAGTACTAGTTTCAAGACTTCTCAAAGAAAAGCGATGCTCAGCAGTGGCGTTCTAAATTTTATCGTTTTCCCATTGAAACGAATAAGATACAATCTACAAACACGCCAGCAACGAGCCTTTCATAGGAGTACTAGTTTCAAGACTTCTCAAAGAAAAGCGATGCTCAGCAGTGGCGTTCTAAATTTTATCGTTTTTCCATTGAAACGAATAAGATACAATCTACAAACACGCCAGCAACGAGCCTTTCATAGGAGTACTAGTTTCAAGACTTCTCAAAGAAAAGCGATGCTCAGCAGTGGCGTTCTAAATTTTATCGTTTTCCCATTGAAACGAATAAGATACAATCTACAAACACGCCAGCAACGAGCCTTTCATAGGAGTACTAGTTTCAAGACTTCTCAAAGAAAAGCGATGCTCAGCAGTGGCGTTCTAAATTTTATCGTTTTCCCATTGAAACGAATAAGATACAATCTACAAACACGCCAGCAACGAGCCTTTCATAGGAGTACTAGTTTCAAGACTTCTCAAAGAAAAGCGATGCTCAGCAGTGGCGTTCTAAATTTTATCGTTTTCCCATTGAAACGAATAAGATACAATCTACAAACACGCCAGCAACGAGCCTTTCATAGGAGTACTAGTTTCAAGACTTCTCAAAGAAAAGCGATGCTCAGCAGTGGCGTTCTAAATTTTATCGTTTTCCCATTGAAACGAATAAGATACAATCTACAAACACGCCAGCAACGAGCCTTTCATAGGAGTACTAGTTTCAAGACTTCTCAAAGAAAAGCGATGCTCAGCAGTGGCGTTCTAAATTTTATCGTTTTCCCATTGAAACGAATAAGATACAATCTACAAACACGCCAGCAACGAGCCTTTCATAGGAGTACTAGTTTCAAGACTTCTCAAAGAAAAGCGATGCTCAGCAGTGGCGTTCTAAATTTTATCGTTTTCCCATTGAAACGAATAAGATACAATCTACAAACACGCCAGCAACGAGCCTTTCATAGGAGTACTAGTTTCAAGACTTCTCAAAGAAAAGCGATGCTCAGCAGTGGCGTTCTAAATTTTAATCGTTTTCCCATTGAAACGAATAAGATACAATCTACAAACACGCCAGCAACGAGCCTTTCATAGGAGTACTAGTTTCAAGACTTCTCAAAGAAAAGCGATGCTCAGCAGTGGCGTTCTAAATTTTATCGTTTTCCCATTGAAACGAATAAGATACAATCTACAAACACGCCAGCAACGAGCCTTTCATAGGAGTACTAGTTTCAAGACTTCTCAAAGAAAAGCGATGCTCAGCAGTGGCGTTCTAAATTTTATCGTTTTCCCATTGAAACGAATAAGATACAATCTACAAACACGCCAGCAACGAGCCTTTGATAGGAGTACTAGTTTCAAGACTTCTCAAAGAAAAGCGATGCTCAGCAGTGGCGTTCTAAATTTAATCGTTTTCCCATTGAAACGAATAAGATACAATCTACAAACACGCCAGCAACGAGCCTTTCATAGGAGTACTAGTTTCAAGACTTCTCAAAGAAAAGCGATGCTCAGCAGTGGCGTTCTAAATTTTATCGTTTTCCCATTGAAACGAATAAGATACAATCTACAAACACGCCAGCAACGAGCCTTTCATAGGAGTACTAGTTTCAAGACTTCTCAAAGAAAAGCGATGCTCAGCAGTGGCGTTCTAAATTTTATCGTTTTCCCATTGAAACGAATAAGATACAATCTACAAACACGCCAGCAACGAGCCTTTCATAGGAGTACTAGTTTCAAGACTTCTCAAAGAAAAGCGATGCTCAGCAGTGGCGTTCTAAATTTTATCGTTTTCCCATTGAAACGAATAAGATACAATCTACAAACACGCCAGCAACGAGCCTTTCATAGGAGTACTAGTTTCAAGACTTCTCAAAGAAAAGCGATGCTCAGCAGTGGCGTTCTAAATTTTATCGTTTTCCCATTGAAACGAATAAGATACAATCTACAAACACGCCAGCAACGAGCCTTTCATAGGAGTACTAGTTTCAAGACTTCTCAAAGAAAAGCGATGCTCAGCAGTGGCGTTCTAAATTTTATCGTTTTCCCATTGAAACGAATAAGATACAATCTACAAACACGCCAGCAACGAGCCTTTCATAGGAGTACTAGTTTCAAGACTTCTCAAAGAAAAGCGATGCTCAGCAGTGGCGTTCTAAATTTTATCGTTTTCCCATTGAAACGAATAAGATACAATCTACAAACACGCCAGCAACGAGCCTTTCATAGGAGTACTAGTTTCAAGACTTCTCAAAGAAAAGCGATGCTCAGCAGTGGCGTTCTAAATTTAATCGTTTTCCCATTGAAACGAATAAGATACAATCTACAAACACGCCAGCAACGAGCCTTTCATAGGAGTACTAGTTTCAAGACTTCTCAAAGAAAAGCGATGCTCAGCAGTGGCGTTCTAAATTTTATCGTTTTCCCATTGAAACGAATAAGATACAATCTACAAACACGCCAGCAACGAGCCTTTCATAGGAGTACTAGTTTCAAGACTTCTCAAAGAAAAGCGATGCTCAGCAGTGGCGTTCTAAATTTTATCGTTTTCCCATTGAAACGAATAAGATACAATCTACAAACACGCCAGCAACGAGCCTTTCATAGGAGTACTAGTTTCAAGACTTCTCAAAGAAAAGCGATGCTCAGCAGTGGCGTTCTAAATTTTATCGTTTTCCCATTGAAACGAATAAGATACAATCTACAAACACGCCAGCAACGAGCCTTTCATAGGAGTACTAGTTTCAAGACTTCTCAAAGAAAAGCGATGCTCAGCAGTGGCGTTCTAAATTTTATCGTTTTCCCATTGAAACGAATAAGATACAATCTACAAACACGCCAGCAACGAGCCTTTCATAGGAGTACTAGTTTCAAGACTTCTCAAAGAAAAGCGATGCTCAGCAGTGGCGTTCTAAATTTTATCGTTTTCCCATTGAAACGAATAAGATACAATCTACAAACACGCCAGCAACGAGCCTTTCATAGGAGTACTAGTTTCAAGACTTCTCAAAGAAAAGCGATGCTCAGCAGTGGCGTTCTAAATTTTATCGTTTTCCCATTGAAACGAATAAGATACAATCTACAAACACGCCAGCAACGAGCCTTTCATAGGAGTACTAGTTTCAAGACTTCTCAAAGAAAAGCGATGCTCAGCAGTGGCGTTCTAAATTTTATCGTTTTCCCATTGAAACGAATAAGATACAATCTACAAACACGCCAGCAACGAGCCTTTCATAGGAGTACTAGTTTCAAGACTTCTCAAAGAAAAGCGATGCTCAGCAGTGGCGTTCTAAATTTTATCGTTTTCCCATTGAAACGAATAAGATACAATCTACAAACACGCCAGCAACGAGCCTTTGATAGGAGTACTAGTTTCAAGACTTCTCAAAGAAAAGCGATGCTCAGCAGTGGCGTTCTAAATTTTATCGTTTTCCCATTGAAACGAATAAGATACAATCTACAAACACGCCAGCAACGAGCCTTTCATAGGAGTACTAGTTTCAAGACTTCTCAAAGAAAAACGATGCTCAGCAGTGGCGTTCTAAATTTTATCGTTTTCCCATTGAAACGAATAAGATACAATCTACAAACACGCCAGCAACGAGCCTTTGATAGGAGTACTAGTTTCAAGACTTCTCAAAGAAAAGCGATGCTCAGCAGTGGCGTTCTAAATTTTATCGTTTTCCCATTGAAACGAATAAGATACAATCTACAAACACGCCAGCAACGAGCCTTTCATAGGAGTACTAGTTTCAAGACTTCTCAAAGAAAAGCGATGCTCAGCAGTGGCGTTCTAAATTTTATCGTTTTCCCATTGAAACGAATAAGATACAATCTACAAACACGCCAGCAACGAGCCTTTCATAGGAGTACTAGTTTCAAGACTTCTCAAAGAAAAGCGATGCTCAGCAGTGGCGTTCTAAATTTTATCGTTTTCCCATTGAAACGAATAAGATACAATCTACAAACACGCCAGCAACGAGCCTTTCATAGGAGTACTAGTTTCAAGACTTCTCAAAGAAAAGGACTCACACCCCCAAAACCTTTTTCCCCTGGGAAAAGTTTTAAAATTCTCAAAACAGCCAGCAAAGGGTTTCTAAATTAGTTTCCCAAAATTTAAAGAAAAGCAAACTCAACAGCCCCAAATTTATGTTTCCCCCGAACATAAGATCAAAAAAACAGCCAGCAAGGGCCTTTCATAATATGTTTCCCAAAATTTAAAGAAAAGCAAACTCACAGGCCCCAAAACCTTTTCCATTGAAACGATAAGATCAAAAAAACAGCCAGCAAGGGCCTTTCATAATATGTTTCCCAAAATTTAAAGAAAAGCAAACTCACAGGCCCCAAAACCTTTTCCATTGAAACGATAAGATCAAAAAAACAGCCAGCAAGGGCCTTTCATAATATGTTTCCCAAAATTTAAAGAAAAGCAAACTCACAGGCCCCAAAACCTTTTCCATTGAAACGATAAGATCAAAAAAACAGCCAGCAAGGGCCTTTCATAATATGTTTCCCATTCAACGAAAAGCAAGCCAGCAGGCCTTCAAAGATACGTTTCAATTAAAAGATCAATCTCAAAAGCGTCTAAATTTCTATTTTTGTTCAAAATCAAAAAACAGCCAGAACGGGGCCCTTTTAAATTTCGTTTCAATTAAAAGATCAATCTCAAAAGCGTCTAAATTTCTATTTTTGTTCAAAATCAAAAAACAGCCAGAACGGGGCCCTTTTAAATTTCGTTTCAATTAAAAGATCAATCTCAAAAGCGTCTAAATTTCTATTTTTGTTCAAAATCAATAAAACAGCCAGAACGGGGCCCTTTTAAAGTACGTTTCAATTAAAAGATACAATCTCAAAAGCGTCTAAATTTCTATTTTTGTTCAAAATCAAAAAACAGCCAGAACGGGGCCCTTTTAAATTTCGTTTCAATTAAAAGATCAATCTCAAAAGCGTCTAAATTTCTATTTTTGTTCAAAATCAAAAAACAGCCAGAACGGGGCCCTTTTAAATTTCGTTTCAATTAAAAGATCAATCTCAAAAGCGTCAAAGCTTCTATTTTTGTTCAAAATCAAAAAACAGCCAGAACGGGGCCCTTTTAAATTTCGTTTCAATTAAAAGATCAATCTCAAAAGCGTCTAAATTTCTATTTTTTTAAATCAAAAAACAGCCAGAACGGGGCCCTTTTAAATTTCGTTTCAATTAAAAGATCAATCTCAACAGCGTCTAAATTTCTATTTTTGTTCAAAATCAAAAAACAGCCAGAACGGGGCCCTTTTAAATTTCGTTTCAATTAAAAGATCAATCTCAAAAGCGTCTAAATTTCTATTTTTGTTCAAAATCAAAAAACAGCCAGAACGGGGCCCTTTTAAAGTACGTTTCAATTAAAAGATCAATCTCAAAAGCGTCTAAATTTCTATTTTTGTTCAAAATCAAAAAACAGCCAGAACGGGGCCCTTTTAAAACGTTTCAATTAAAAGATCAATCTCAAAAGCGTCTAAATTTCTATTTTTGTTCAAAATCAAAAAACAGCCAGAACGGGGCCCTTTTAAATTTATAGTTTTCAATTCAAAAAACATGCTACAGCGCAAATTTTATCGTTTTCCCATTGAAACGAATTCAAATACAAACAGCCAGCAGGGCCTTCAAATATAGTTTTCAATTCAAAAAACATGCTACAGCGCAAATTTTATCGTTTTCCCATTGAAACGAATTCAAATACAAACACCCCCAACGAGCCTTCTAGGAGTACTAGTTTCAAACAAAAAAAAAAAACTCAGCAGGGGTTCTAAATTTGTTTCCATTAAAGAAAGATCAATCTACAAACACGCAAACGAGCCTTTCAGCAGTACTAGTTTAAACTTCTAAAAATCTTCCAATTTTAAATTTATCACCAGAAAAAGTAGATACAATTTCAAACCCCAGAAACTTATGGTAAGTAGGCTTCTAAAGATAGCGTTTTCCAGAAGAAATTAAATTTAAAAGCCAGCAAGGTAAAAAAATCTATTCAAGACGCCCAAAAAGAGCTTTCTAGCATGCTTCTAAAATCGTCCCTACGTTCTACAATCTATCGTTTTCCCAAAGTATAAGATACAATTTTTAAAACCCAGAACGAGCCGTTTTGGAGTCTAATTTAACTTCCCAAAGAAAGCGATGCTAGCAGGTTTAAATTTACTAACCCCAAAAAGAATAGATACAACTTCAAACCCACAAAAGGTTCAAGGCGTTCTAAATTAAGACTTTCCAAAAAAAACTAAGGGATAAATTTACCCCATCAAGATCATAATCTATTCAAAACCAACGACTTTTAGACTACTAGTTTCAAGACTTCTCATGAAAGTAAGAGTAATCTACAAACCGCCAGCACGTGCTTTTATTTATAGTTTCAAACTTTCCAAAAAACATTACATGCCAAAACTTTCATGGTTTTTATTAAGATTCCAATGAAAACAGCCAGCAAGCTTCTAGAATTTCTAGTTTAGATTTCAAAAAACATCTAGAAAGCGTTAAATTTTTGTTTCTATTTAAGATTCCAAAAAAACACCAACGGCCTTCAAATTTTTTTTCATTCAATAAAAGATCTCAGCAGCGATCAAGGCTTTTTTATTAAAAAGATTACAAATAAAACGCCAACGGCCTTCAAATTTTTTTTCAAAGAATAAGATCAATCTACAAAAGCCAGATTCTAATAGTTTAAACTTCTCAAAGAAAAGCGATGCTCAGCAGTGGCGTTCTAAATTTTATCGTTTTCCCATTGAAACGAATAAGATACAATCTACAAACACGCCAGCAACGAGCCTTTCATAGGAGTACTAGTTTCAAGACTTCTCAAAGAAAAGCGATGCTCAGCAGTGGCGTTCTAAATTTTATCGTTTTCCCATTGAAACGAATAAGATACAATCTACAAACACGCCAGCAGCAACGAGCCTTTCATAGGAGTACTAGTTTCAAGACTTCTCAAAGAAAAGCGATGCTCAGCAGTGGCGTTCTAAATTTTATCGTTTTTCCCATTGAAACGAATAAGATACAATCTACAAACACGCCAGCAACGAGCCTTTCATAGGAGTACTAGTTTCAAGACTTCTCAAAGAAAAGCGATGCTCAGCAGTGGCGTTCTAAATTTTATCGTTTTCCCATTGAAACGAATAAGATACAATCTACAAACACGCCAGCAACGAGCCTTTCATAGGAGTACTAGTTTCAAGACTTCTCAAAGAAAAGCGATGCTCAGCAGTGGCGTTCTAAATTTTATCGTTTTCCCATTGAAACGAATAAGATACAATCTACAAACACGCCAGCAACGAGCCTTTCATAGGAGTACTAGTTTCAAGACTTCTCAAAGAAAAGCGATGCTCAGCAGTGGCGTTCTAAATTTATCGTTTTCCCATTGAAACGAATAAGATACAATCTACAAACACGCCAGCAACGAGCCTTTCATAGGAGTACTAGTTTCAAGACTTCTCAAAGAAAAGCGATGCTCAGCAGTGGCGTTCTAAATTTTATCGTTTTCCCATTGAAACGAATAAGATACAATCTACAAACACGCCAGCAACGAGCCTTTCATAGGAGTACTAGTTTCAAGACTTCTCAAAGAAAGCGATGCTCAGCAGTGGCGTTCTAAATTTTATCGTTTTCCCATTGAAACGAATAAGATACAATCTACAAACACGCCAGCAACGAGCCTTTCATAGGAGTACTAGTTTCAAGACTTCTCAAAGAAAAGCGATGCTCAGCAGTGGCGTTCTAAATTTTATCGTTTTCCCATTGAAACGAATAAGATACAATCTACAAACACGCCAGCAACGAGCCTTTCATAGGAGTACTAGTTTCAAGACTTCTCAAAGAAAAGCGATGCTCAGCAGTGGCGTTCTAAATTTTATCGTTTTCCCATTGAAACGAATAAGATACAATCTACAAACACGCCAGCAACGAGCCTTTCATAGGAGTACTAGTTTCAAGACTTCTCAAAGAAAAGCGATGCTCAGCAGTGGCGTTCTAAATTTTTATCGTTTTCCCATTGAAACGAATAAGATACAATCTACAAACACGCCAGCAACGAGCCTTTCATAGGAGTACTAGTTTCAAGACTTCTCAAAGAAAAGCGATGCTCAGCAGTGGCGTTCTAAATTTTAATCGTTTTTCCCATTGAAACGAATAAGATACAATCTACAAACACGCCAGCAACGAGCCTTTCATAGGAGTACTAGTTTCAAGACTTCTCAAAGAAAAGCGATGCTCAGCAGTGGCGTTCTAAATTTTATCGTTTTCCCATTGAAACGAATAAGATACAATCTACAAACACGCCAGCAACGAGCCTTTCATAGGAGTACTAGTTTCAAGACTTCTCAAAGAAAAGCGATGCTCAGCAGTGGCGTTCTAAATTTTATCGTTTTCCCATTGAAACGAATAAGATACAATCTACAAACACGCCAGCAACGAGCCTTTCATAGGAGTACTAGTTTCAAGACTTCTCAAAGAAAAGCGATGCTCAGCAGTGGCGTTCTAAATTTTATCGTTTTCCCATTGAAACGAATAAGATACAATCTACAAAACACGCCAGCAACGAGCCTTTCATAGGAGTACTAGTTTCAAGACTTCTCAAAGAAAAGCGATGCTCAGCAGTGGCGTTCTAAATTTTATCGTTTTCCCATTGAAACGAATAAGATACAATCTACAAACACGCCAGCAACGAGCCTTTCATAGGAGTACTAGTTTCAAGACTTCTCAAAGAAAAGCGATGCTCAGCAGTGGCGTTCTAAATTTTATCGTTTTTCCATTGAAACGAATAAGATACAATCTACAAACACGCCAGCAACGAGCCTTTCATAGGAGTACTAGTTTCAAGACTTCTCAAAGAAAAGCGATGCTCAGCAGTGGCGTTCTAAATTTTATCGTTTTCCCCATTGAAACGAATAAGATACAATCTACAAACACGCCAGCAACGAGCCTTTCATAGGAGTACTAGTTTCAAAGACTTCTCAAAGAAAAGCGATGCTCAGCAGTGGCGTTCTAAATTTTATCGTTTTCCCATTGAAACGAATAAGATACAATCTACAAACACGCCAGCAACGAGCCTTTCATAGGAGTACTAGTTTCAAGACTTCTCAAAGAAAAGCGATGCTCAGCAGTGGCGTTCTAAATTTTAATCGTTTTCCCATTGAAACGAATAAGATACAATCTACAAACACGCCAGCAACGAGCCTTTCATAGGAGTACTAGTTTCAAGACTTCTCAAAGAAAAGCGATGCTCAGCAGTGGCGTTCTAAATTTTATCGGTTTTCCCATTGAAACGAATAAGATACAATCTACAAACACGCCAGCAACGAGCCTTTCATAGGAGTACTAGTTTCAAGACTTCTCAAAGAAAAAGCGATGCTCAGCAGTGGCGTTCTAAATTTTATCGTTTTCCCATTGAAACGAATAAGATACAATCTACAAACACGCCAGCAACGAGCCTTTCATAGGAGTACTAGTTTCAAGACTTCTCAAAGAAAAGCGATGCTCAGCAGTGGCGTTCTAAATTTTATCGTTTTCCCATTGAAACGAATAAGATACAATCTACAAACACGCCAGCAACGAGCCTTTCATAGGAGTACTAGTTTCAAGACTTCTCAAAGAAAAGCGATGCTCAGCAGTGGCGTTCTAAATTTTATCGTTTTCCCATTGAAACGAATAAGATACAATCTACAAACACGCCAGCAACGAGCCTTTGCATAGGAGTACTAGTTTCAAGACTTCTCAAAGAAAAGCGATGCTCAGCAGTGGCGTTCTAAATTTTAATCGTTTTCCCATTGAAACGAATAAGATACAATCTACAAACACGCCAGCAACGAGCCTTTCATAGGAGTACTAGTTTCAAGACTTCTCAAAGAAAAGCGATGCTCAGCAGTGGCGTTCTAAATTTTATCGTTTTCCCATTGAAACGAATAAGATACAATCTACAAACACGCCAGCAACGAGCCTTTCATAGGAGTACTAGTTTCAAGACTTCTCAAAGAAAAGCGATGCTCAGCAGTGGCGTTCTAAATTTTAATCGTTTTCCCATTGAAACGAATAAGATACAATCTACAAACACGCCAGCAACGAGCCTTTCATAGGAGTACTAGTTTCAAGACTTCTCAAAGAAAAAGCGATGCTCAGCAGTGGCGTTCTAAATTTTATCGTTTTCCCATTGAAACGAATAAGATACAATCTACAAACACGCCAGCAACGAGCCTTTCATAGGAGTACTAGTTTCAAGACTTCTCAAAGAAAAGCGATGCTCAGCAGTGGCGTTCTAAATTTTATCGTTTTCCCATTGAAACGAATAAGATACAATCTACAAACACGCCAGCAACGAGCCTTTCATAGGAGTACTAGTTTCAAGACTTCTCAAAGAAAAGCGATGCTCAGCAGTGGCGTTCTAAATTTTATCGTTTTCCCATTGAAACGAATAAGATACAATCTACAAACACGCCAGCAACGAGCCTTTCATAGGAGTACTAGTTTCAAGACTTCTCAAAGAAAAGCGATGCTCAGCAGTGGCGTTCTAAATTTTATCGTTTTCCCATTGAAACGAATAAGATACAATCTACAAACACGCCAGCAACGAGCCTTTCATAGGAGTTACTAGTTTCAAGACTTCTCAAAGAAAAGCGATGCTCAGCAGTGGCGTTCTAAATTTTATCGTTTTCCCATTGAAACGAATAAGATACAATCTACAAACACGCCAGCAACGAGCCTTTCATAGGAAGTACTAGTTTCAAGACTTCTCAAAGAAAAAGCGATGCTCAGCAGTGGCGTTCTAAATTTTATCGTTTTCCCCATTGAAACGAATAAGATACAATCTACAAACACGCCAGCAACGAGCCTTTCATAGGAGTACTAGTTTCAAGACTTCTCAAAGAAAAGCGATGCTCAGCAGTGGCGTTCTAAATTTTATCGTTTTCCCATTGAAACGAATAAGATACAATCTACAAACACGCCAGCAAACGAGCCTTTCATAGGAGTACTAGTTTCAAGACTTCTCAAAGAAAAGCGATGCTCAGCAGTGGCGTTCTAAATTTTTATCGTTTTCCCATTGAAACGAATAAGATACAATCTACAAACACGCCAGCAACGAGCCTTTCATAGGAGTACTAGTTTCAAGACTTCTCAAAGAAAAGCGATGCTCAGCAGTGGCGTTCTAAATTTTATCGTTTTTCCCATTGAAACGAATAAGATACAATCTACAAACACGCCAGCAACGAGCCTTTCATAGGAGTACTAGTTTCAAGACTTCTCAAAGAAAAGCGATGCTCAGCAGTGGCGTTCTAAATTTTATCGTTTTCCCATTGAAACGAATAAGATACAATCTACAAACACGCCAGCAACGAGCCTTTCATAGGAGTACTAGTTTCAAGACTTCTCAAAGAAAAGCGATGCTCAGCAGTGGCGTTCTAAATTTTATCGTTTTTCCCATTGAAACGAATAAGATACAATCTACAAACACGCCAGCAACGAGCCTTTCATAGGAGTACTAGTTTCAAGACTTCTCAAAGAAAAGCGATGCTCAGCAGTGGCGTTCTAAATTTTATCGTTTTCCCATTGAAACGAATAAGATACAATCTACAAACACGCCAGCAACGAGCCTTTCATAGGAGTACTAGTTTCAAGACTTCTCAAAGAAAAGCGATGCTCAGCAGTGGCGTTCTAAATTTTATCGTTTTCCCATTGAAACGAATAAGATACAATCTACAAACACGCCAGCAACGAGCCTTTCATAGGAGTACTAGTTTTCAAGACTTCTCAAAGAAAAGCGATGCTCAGCAGTGGCGTTCTAAATTTTATCGTTTTTCCCATTGAAACGAATAAGATACAATCTACAAACACGCCAGCAACGAGCCTTTCATAGGAGTACTAGTTTCAAGGACTTCTCAAAGAAAAGCGATGCTCAGCAGTGGCGTTCTAAATTTTATCGTTTTCCCATTGAAACGAATAAGATACAATCTACAAACACGCCAGCAACGAGCCTTTCATAGGAGTACTAGTTTCAAGACTTCTCAAAGAAAAGCGATGCTCAGCAGTGGCGTTCTAAATTTTATCGTTTTCCCATTGAAACGAATAAGATACAATCTACAAACACGCAGCAACGAGCCTTTCATAGGAGTACTAGTTTCAAGACTTCTCAAAGAAAGCGATGCTCAGCAGTGGCGTTCTAAATTTTATCGTTTTCCCATTGAAACGAATAAGATACAATCTACAAACACGCCAGCAACGAGCCTTTCATAGGAGTACTAGTTTCAAGACTTCTCAAAGAAAGCGATGCTCAGCAGTGGCGTTCTAAATTTTATCGTTTTCCCATTGAAACGAATAAGATACAATCTACAAACACGCCAGCAACGAGCCTTTCATAGGAGTACTAGTTTCAAGACTTCTCAAAGAAAAGCGATGCTCAGCAGTGGCGTTCTAAATTTTATCGTTTTTCCCATTGAAACGAATAAGATACAATCTACAAACACGCCAGCAACGAGCCTTTCATAGGAGTACTAGTTTCAAGACTTCTCAAAGAAAAGCGATGCTCAGCAGTGGCGTTCTAAATTTTATCGTTTTCCCATTGAAACGAATAAGATACAATCTACAAACACGCCAGCAACGAGCCTTTCATAGGAGTACTAGTTTCAAGACTTCTCAAAGAAAAGCGATGCTCAGCAGTGGCGTTCTAAATTTATCGTTTTCCCATTGAAACGAATAAGATACAATCTACAAACACGCCAGCAACGAGCCTTTCATAGGAGTACTAGTTTCAAGACTTCTCAAAGAAAAGCGATGCTCAGCAGTGGCGTTCTAAATTTTATCGTTTTCCCATTGAAACGAATAAGATACAATCTACAAACACGCCAGCAACGAGCCTTTCATAGGAGTACTAGTTTCAAGACTCTCAAAGAAAAGCGATGCTCAGCAGTGGCGTTCTAAATTTTATCGTTTTCCCATTGAAACGAATAAGATACAATCTACAAACACGCCAGCAACGAGCCTTTCATAGGAGTACTAGTTTCAAGACTTCTCAAAGAAAAGCGATGCTCAGCAGTGGCGTTCTAAATTTTATCGTTTTCCCATTGAAACGAATAAGATACAATCTACAAACACGCCAGCAACGAGCCTTTCATAGGAGTACTAGTTTCAAGACTTCTCAAAGAAAAGCGATGCTCAGCAGTGGCGTTCTAAATTTTATCGTTTTCCCATTGAAACGAATAAGATACAATCTACAAACACGCCAGCAACGAGCCTTTCATAGGAGTACTAGTTTCAAGACTTCTCAAAGAAAAGCGATGCTCAGCAGTGGCGTTCTAAATTTTATCGTTTTCCCATTGAAACGAATAAGATACAATCTACAAACACGCCAGCAACGAGCCTTTCATAGGAGTACTAGTTTCAAGACTTCTCAAAGAAAAGCGATGCTCAGCAGTGGCGTTCTAAATTTATCGTTTTCCCATTGAAACGAATAAGATACAATCTACAAACACGCCAGCAACGAGCCCTTTCATAGGAGTACTAGTTTCAAGACTTCTCAAAGAAAAGCGATGCCTCAGCAGTGGCGTTCTAAATTTTATCGTTTTCCCATTGAAACGAATAAGATACAATCTACAAACACGCCAGCAACGAGCCTTTCATAGGAGTACTAGTTTCAAGACTTCTCAAAGAAAAGCGATGCTCAGCAGTGGCGTTCTAATTTTATCGTTTTCCCATTGAAACGAATAAGATACAATCTACAAACACGCCAGCAACGAGCCTTTCATAGGAGTACTAGTTTCAAGACTTCTCAAAGAAAAGCGATGCTCAGCAGTGGCGTTCTAAATTTTATCGTTTTTCCCATTGAAACGAATAAGATACAATCTACAAACACGCCAGCAACGAGCCTTTCATAGGAGTACTAGTTTCAAGACTTCTCAAAGAAAAGCGATGCTCAGCAGTGGCGTTCTAAATTTTATCGTTTTCCCATTGAAACGAATAAGATACAATCTACAAACACGCCAGCAACGAGCCTTTCATAGGAGTACTAGTTTCAAGACTTCTCAAAGAAAAGCGATGCTCAGCAGTGGCGTTCTAAATTTTATCGTTTTCCCATTGAAACGAATAAGATACAATCTACAAACACGCCAGCAACGAGCCTTTCATAGGAGTACTAGTTTCAAGACTTCTCAAAGAAAAGCGATGCTCAGCAGTGGCGTTCTAAATTTTATCGTTTTCCCATTGAAACGAATAAGATACAATCTACAAACACGCCAGCAACGAGCCTTTCATAGGAGTACTAGTTTCAAGACTTCTCAAAGAAAAGCGATGCTCAGCAGTGGCGTTCTAAATTTTATCGTTTTCCCATTGAAACGAATAAGATACAATCTACAAACACGCCAGCAACGAGCCTTTCATAGGAGTACTAGTTTCAAGACTTCTCAAAGAAAAGCGATGCTCAGCAGTGGCGTTCTAAATTTTATCGTTTTCCCATTGAAACGAATAAGATACAATCTACAAACACGCCAGCAACGAGCCTTTCATAGGAGTACTAGTTTCAAGACTTCTCAAAGAAAAGCGATGCTCAGCAGTGGCGTTCTAAATTTTATCGTTTTCCCATTGAAACGAATAAGATACAATCTACAAACACGCCAGCAACGAGCCTTTCATAGGAGTACTAGTTTCAAGACTTCTCAAAGAAAAGCGATGCTCAGCAGTGGCGTTCTAAATTTTATCGTTTTCCCATTGAAACGAATAAGATACAATCTACAAACACGCCAGCAACGAGCCTTTCATAGGAGTACTAGTTTCAAGACTTCTCAAAGAAAAGCGATGCTCAGCAGTGGCGTTCTAAATTTTATCGTTTTCCCATTGAAACGAATAAGATACAATCTACAAACACGCCAGCAACGAGCCTTTCATAGGAGTACTAGTTTCAAGACTTCTCAAAGAAAAGCGATGCTCAGCAGTGGCGTTCTAAATTTTATCGTTTTCCCATTGAAACGAATAAGATACAATCTACAAACACGCCAGCAACGAGCCTTTCATAGGAGTACTAGTTTCAAGACTTCTCAAAGAAAAGCGATGCTCAGCAGTGGCGTTCTAAATTTTATCGTTTTCCCATTGAAACGAATAAGATACAATCTACAAACACGCCAGCAACGAGCCTTTCATAGGAGTACTAGTTTCAAGACTTCTCAAAGAAAAGCGATGCTCAGCAGTGGCGTTCTAAATTTTATCGTTTTCCCATTGAAACGAATAAGATACAATCTACAAACACGCCAGCAACGAGCCTTTCATAGGAGTACTAGTTTCAAGACTTCTCAAAGAAAAGCGATGCTCAGCAGTGGCGTTCTAAATTTTATCGTTTTCCCATTGAAACGAATAAGATACAATCTACAAACACGCCAGCAACGAGCCTTTCATAGGAGTACTAGTTTCAAGACTTCTCAAAGAAAAGCGATGCTCAGCAGTGGCGTTCTAAATTTTATCGTTTTCCCATTGAAACGAATAAGATACAATCTACAAACACGCCAGCAACGAGCCTTTCATAGGAGTACTAGTTTCAAGACTTCTCAAAGAAAAGCGATGCTCAGCAGTGGCGTTCTAAATTTTATCGTTTTCCCATTGAAACGAATAAGATACAATCTACAAACACGCCAGCAACGAGCCTTTCATAGGAGTACTAGTTTCAAGACTTCTCAAAGAAAAGCGATGCTCAGCAGTGGCGTTCTAAATTTTATCGTTTTCCCATTGAAACGAATAAGATACAATCTACAAACACGCCAGCAACGAGCCTTTCATAGGAGTACTAGTTTCAAGACTTCTCAAAGAAAAGCGATGCTCAGCAGTGGCGTTCTAAATTTTATCGTTTTCCCATTGAAACGAATAAGATACAATCTACAAACACGCCAGCAACGAGCCTTTCATAGGAGTACTAGTTTCAAGACTTCTCAAAGAAAAGCGATGCTCAGCAGTGGCGTTCTAAATTTTATCGTTTTCCCATTGAAACGAATAAGATACAATCTACAAACACGCCAGCAACGAGCCTTTCATAGGAGTACTAGTTTCAAGACTTCTCAAAGAAAAGCGATGCTCAGCAGTGGCGTTCTAAATTTTATCGTTTTCCCATTGAAACGAATAAGATACAATCTACAAACACGCCAGCAACGAGCCTTTCATAGGAGTACTAGTTTCAAGACTTCTCAAAGAAAAGCGATGCTCAGCAGTGGCGTTCTAAATTTTATCGTTTTCCCATTGAAACGAATAAGATACAATCTACAAACACGCCAGCAACGAGCCTTTCATAGGAGTACTAGTTTCAAGACTTCTCAAAGAAAAGCGATGCTCAGCAGTGGCGTTCTAAATTTTATCGTTTTCCCATTGAAACGAATAAGATACAATCTACAAACACGCCAGCAACGAGCCTTTCATAGGAGTACTAGTTTCAAGACTTCTCAAAGAAAAGCGATGCTCAGCAGTGGCGTTCTAAATTTTATCGTTTTCCCATTGAAACGAATAAGATACAATCTACAAACACGCCAGCAACGAGCCTTTCATAGGAGTACTAGTTTCAAGACTTCTCAAAGAAAAGCGATGCTCAGCAGTGGCGTTCTAAATTTTATCGTTTTCCCATTGAAACGAATAAGATACAATCTACAAACACGCCAGCAACGAGCCTTTCATAGGAGTACTAGTTTCAAGACTTCTCAAAGAAAAGCGATGCTCAGCAGTGGCGTTCTAAATTTTATCGTTTTCCCATTGAAACGAATAAGATACAATCTACAAACACGCCAGCAACGAGCCTTTCATAGGAGTACTAGTTTCAAGACTTCTCAAAGAAAAGCGATGCTCAGCAGTGGCGTTCTAAATTTTATCGTTTTCCCATTGAAACGAATAAGATACAATCTACAAACACGCCAGCAACGAGCCTTTCATAGGAGTACTAGTTTCAAGACTTCTCAAAGAAAAGCGATGCTCAGCAGTGGCGTTCTAAATTTTATCGTTTTCCCATTGAAACGAATAAGATACAATCTACAAACACGCCAGCAACGAGCCTTTCATAGGAGTACTAGTTTCAAGACTTCTCAAAGAAAAGCGATGCTCAGCAGTGGCGTTCTAAATTTTATCGTTTTCCCATTGAAACGAATAAGATACAATCTACAAACACGCCAGCAACGAGCCTTTCATAGGAGTACTAGTTTCAAGACTTCTCAAAGAAAAGCGATGCTCAGCAGTGGCGTTCTAAATTTTATCGTTTTCCCATTGAAACGAATAAGATACAATCTACAAACACGCCAGCAACGAGCCTTTCATAGGAGTACTAGTTTCAAGACTTCTCAAAGAAAAGCGATGCTCAGCAGTGGCGTTCTAAATTTTATCGTTTTCCCATTGAAACGAATAAGATACAATCTACAAACACGCCAGCAACGAGCCTTTCATAGGAGTACTAGTTTCAAGACTTCTCAAAGAAAAGCGATGCTCAGCAGTGGCGTTCTAAATTTAATCGTTTTCCCATTGAAACGAATAAGATACAATCTACAAACACGCCAGCAACGAGCCTTTCATAGGAGTACTAGTTTCAAGACTTCTCAAAGAAAAGCGATGCTCAGCAGTGGCGTTCTAAATTTTATCGTTTTCCCATTGAAACGAATAAGATACAATCTACAAACACGCCAGCAACGAGCCTTTCATAGGAGTACTAGTTTCAAGACTTCTCAAAGAAAAGCGATGCTCAGCAGTGGCGTTCTAAATTTTATCGTTTTCCCATTGAAACGAATAAGATACAATCTACAAACACGCCAGCAACGAGCCTTTCATAGGAGTACTAGTTTCAAGACTTCTCAAAGAAAAGCGATGCTCAGCAGTGGCGTTCTAAATTTTATCGTTTTCCCATTGAAACGAATAAGATACAATCTACAAACACGCCAGCAACGAGCCTTTCATAGGAGTACTAGTTTCAAGACTTCTCAAAGAAAAGCGATGCTCAGCAGTGGCGTTCTAAATTTTATCGTTTTCCCATTGAAACGAATAAGATACAATCTACAAACACGCCAGCAACGAGCCTTTCATAGGAGTACTAGTTTCAAGACTTCTCAAAGAAAAGCGATGCTCAGCAGTGGCGTTCTAAATTTTATCGTTTTCCCATTGAAACGAATAAGATACAATCTACAAACACGCCAGCAACGAGCCTTTCATAGGAGTACTAGTTTCAAGACTTCTCAAAGAAAAGCGATGCTCAGCAGTGGCGTTCTAAATTTTATCGTTTTCCCATTGAAACGAATAAGATACAATCTACAAACACGCCAGCAACGAGCCTTTCATAGGAGTACTAGTTTCAAGACTTCTCAAAGAAAAGCGATGCTCAGCAGTGGCGTTCTAAATTTTATCGTTTTCCCATTGAAACGAATAAGATACAATCTACAAACACGCCAGCAACGAGCCTTTCATAGGAGTACTAGTTTCAAGACTTCTCAAAGAAAAGCGATGCTCAGCAGTGGCGTTCTAAATTTTATCGTTTTCCCATTGAAACGAATAAGATACAATCTACAAACACGCCAGCAACGAGCCTTTCATAGGAGTACTAGTTTCAAGACTTCTCAAAGAAAAGCGATGCTCAGCAGTGGCGTTCTAAATTTTATCGTTTTCCCATTGAAACGAATAAGATACAATCTACAAACACGCCAGCAACGAGCCTTTCATAGGAGTACTAGTTTCAAGACTTCTCAAAGAAAAGCGATGCTCAGCAGTGGCGTTCTAAATTTTATCGTTTTCCCATTGAAACGAATAAGATACAATCTACAAACACGCCAGCAACGAGCCTTTCATAGGAGTACTAGTTTCAAGACTTCTCAAAGAAAAGCGATGCTCAGCAGTGGCGTTCTAAATTTTATCGTTTTCCCATTGAAACGAATAAGATACAATCTACAAACACGCCAGCAACGAGCCTTTCATAGGAGTACTAGTTTCAAGACTTCTCAAAGAAAAGCGATGCTCAGCAGTGGCGTTCTAAATTTTATCGTTTTCCCATTGAAACGAATAAGATACAATCTACAAACACGCCAGCAACGAGCCTTTCATAGGAGTACTAGTTTCAAGACTTCTCAAAGAAAAGCGATGCTCAGCAGTGGCGTTCTAAATTTTATCGTTTTCCCATTGAAACGAATAAGATACAATCTACAAACACGCCAGCAACGAGCCTTTCATAGGAGTACTAGTTTCAAGACTTCTCAAAGAAAAGCGATGCTCAGCAGTGGCGTTCTAAATTTTATCGTTTTCCCATTGAAACGAATAAGATACAATCTACAAACACGCCAGCAACGAGCCTTTTCAGCAGTGGCGTTCTAAATTTTATCGTTTTCCCATTGAAACGAATAAGATACAATCTACAAACACGCCAGCAACGAGCCTTTCATAGGAGTACTAGTTTCAAGACTTCTCAAAGAAAAGCGATGCTCAGCAGTGGCGTTCTAAATTTTATCGTTTTCCCATTGAAACGAATAAGATACAATCTACAAACACGCCAGCAACGAGCCTTTCATAGGAGTACTAGTTTCAAGACTTCTCAAAGAAAAGCGATGCTCAGCAGTGGCGTTCTAAATTTTATCGTTTTCCCATTGAAACGAATAAGATACAATCTACAAACACGCCAGCAACGAGCCTTTCATAGGAGTACTAGTTTCAAGACTTCTCAAAGAAAAGCGATGCTCAGCAGTGGCGTTCTAAATTTTATCGTTTTCCCATTGAAACGAATAAGATACAATCTACAAACACGCCAGCAACGAGCCTTTTCAGCAGTGGCGTTCTAAATTTTATCGTTTTCCCATTGAAACGAATAAGATACAATCTACAAACACGCCAGCAACGAGCCTTTCATAGGAGTACTAGTTTCAAGACTTCTCAAAGAAAAGCGATGCTCAGCAGTGGCGTTCTAAATTTAATCGTTTTCCCATTGAAACGAATAAGATACAATCTACAAACACGCCAGCAACGAGCCTTTCATAGGAGTACTAGTTTCAAGACTTCTCAAAGAAAAGCGATGCTCAGCAGTGGCGTTCTAAATTTAATCGTTTTCCCATTGAAACGAATAAGATACAATCTACAAACACGCCAGCAACGAGCCTTTCATAGGAGTACTAGTTTCAAGACTTCTCAAAGAAAAGCGATGCTCAGCAGTGGCGTTCTAAATTTTATCGTTTTCCCATTGAAACGAATAAGATACAATCTACAAACACGCCAGCAACGAGCCTTTCATAGGAGTACTAGTTTCAAGACTTCTCAAAGAAAAGCGATGCTCAGCAGTGGCGTTCTAAATTTTATCGTTTTCCCATTGAAACGAATAAGATACAATCTACAAACACGCCAGCAACGAGCCTTTCATAGGAGTACTAGTTTCAAGACTTCTCAAAGAAAAGCGATGCTCAGCAGTGGCGTTCTAAATTTTATCGTTTTCCCATTGAAACGAATAAGATACAATCTACAAACACGCCAGCAACGAGCCTTTCATAGGAGTACTAGTTTCAAGACTTCTCAAAGAAAAGCGATGCTCAGCAGTGGCGTTCTAAATTTTATCGTTTTCCCATTGAAACGAATAAGATACAATCTACAAACACGCCAGCAACGAGCCTTTCATAGGAGTACTAGTTTCAAGACTTCTCAAAGAAAAGCGATGCTCAGCAGTGGCGTTCTAAATTTTATCGTTTTCCCATTGAAACGAATAAGATACAATCTACAAACACGCCAGCAACGAGCCTTTCATAGGAGTACTAGTTTCAAGACTTCTCAAAGAAAAGCGATGCTCAGCAGTGGCGTTCTAAATTTTATCGTTTTCCCATTGAAACGAATAAGATACAATCTACAAACACGCCAGCAACGAGCCTTTCATAGGAGTACTAGTTTCAAGACTTCTCAAAGAAAAGCGATGCTCAGCAGTGGCGTTCTAAATTTTATCGTTTTCCCATTGAAACGAATAAGATACAATCTACAAACACGCCAGCAACGAGCCTTTCATAGGAGTACTAGTTTCAAGACTTCTCAAAGAAAAGCGATGCTCAGCAGTGGCGTTCTAAATTTTATCGTTTTCCCATTGAAACGAATAAGATACAATCTACAAACACGCCAGCAACGAGCCTTTCATAGGAGTACTAGTTTCAAGACTTCTCAAAGAAAAGCGATGCTCAGCAGTGGCGTTCTAAATTTTATCGTTTTCCCATTGAAACGAATAAGATACAATCTACAAACACGCCAGCAACGAGCCTTTCATAGGAGTACTAGTTTCAAGACTTCTCAAAGAAAAGCGATGCTCAGCAGTGGCGTTCTAAATTTTATCGTTTTCCCATTGAAACGAATAAGATACAATCTACAAACACGCCAGCAACGAGCCTTTCATAGGAGTACTAGTTTCAAGACTTCTCAAAGAAAAGCGATGCTCAGCAGTGGCGTTCTAAATTTTATCGTTTTCCCATTGAAACGAATAAGATACAATCTACAAACACGCCAGCAACGAGCCTTTCATAGGAGTACTAGTTTCAAGACTTCTCAAAGAAAAGCGATGCTCAGCAGTGGCGTTCTAAATTTAATCGTTTTCCCATTGAAACGAATAAGATACAATCTACAAACACGCCAGCAACGAGCCTTTCATAGGAGTACTAGTTTCAAGACTTCTCAAAGAAAAGCGATGCTCAGCAGTGGCGTTCTAAATTTAATCGTTTTCCCATTGAAACGAATAAGATACAATCTACAAACACGCCAGCAACGAGCCTTTCATAGGAGTACTAGTTTCAAGACTTCTCAAAGAAAAGCGATGCTCAGCAGTGGCGTTCTAAATTTTATCGTTTTCCCATTGAAACGAATAAGATACAATCTACAAACACGCCAGCAACGAGCCTTTCATAGGAGTACTAGTTTCAAGACTTCTCAAAGAAAAGCGATGCTCAGCAGTGGCGTTCTAAATTTAATCGTTTTCCCATTGAAACGAATAAGATACAATCTACAAACACGCCAGCAACGAGCCTTTCATAGGAGTACTAGTTTCAAGACTTCTCAAAGAAAAGCGATGCTCAGCAGTGGCGTTCTAAATTTTATCGTTTTCCCATTGAAACGAATAAGATACAATCTACAAACACGCCAGCAACGAGCCTTTCATAGGAGTACTAGTTTCAAGACTTCTCAAAGAAAAGCGATGCTCAGCAGTGGCGTTCTAAATTTTATCGTTTTCCCATTGAAACGAATAAGATACAATCTACAAACACGCCAGCAACGAGCCTTTCATAGGAGTACTAGTTTCAAGACTTCTCAAAGAAAAAGCGATGCTCAGCAGTGGCGTTCTAAATTTTATCGTTTTCCCATTGAAACGAATAAGATACAATCTACAAACACGCCAGCAACGAGCCTTTCATAGGAGTACTAGTTTCAAGACTTCTCAAAGAAAAGCGATGCTCAGCAGTGGCGTTCTAAATTTTATCGTTTTCCCATTGAAACGAATAAGATACAATCTACAAACACGCCAGCAACGAGCCTTTCATAGGAGTACTAGTTTCAAGACTTCTCAAAGAAAAGCGATGCTCAGCAGTGGCGTTCTAAATTTAATCGTTTTCCCATTGAAACGAATAAGATACAATCTACAAACACGCCAGCAACGAGCCTTTCATAGGAGTACTAGTTTCAAGACTTCTCAAAGAAAAGCGATGCTCAGCAGTGGCGTTCTAAATTTTATCGTTTTCCCATTGAAACGAATAAGATACAATCTACAAACACGCCAGCAACGAGCCTTTCATAGGAGTACTAGTTTCAAGACTTCTCAAAGAAAAGCGATGCTCAGCAGTGGCGTTCTAAATTTAATCGTTTTCCCATTGAAACGAATAAGATACAATCTACAAACACGCCAGCAACGAGCCTTTCATAGGAGTACTAGTTTCAAGACTTCTCAAAGAAAAGCGATGCTCAGCAGTGGCGTTCTAAATTTTATCGTTTTCCCATTGAAACGAATAAGATACAATCTACAAACACGCCAGCAACGAGCCTTTCATAGGAGTACTAGTTTCAAGACTTCTCAAAGAAAAGCGATGCTCAGCAGTGGCGTTCTAAATTTTATCGTTTTCCCATTGAAACGAATAAGATACAATCTACAAACACGCCAGCAACGAGCCTTTCATAGGAGTACTAGTTTCAAGACTTCTCAAAGAAAAGCGATGCTCAGCAGTGGCGTTCTAAATTTAATCGTTTTCTCATTGAAACGAATAAGATACAATCTACAAACACGCCAGCAACGAGCCTTTCATAGGAGTACTAGTTTCAAGACTTCTCAAAGAAAAGCGATGCTCAGCAGTGGCGTTCTAAATTTTATCGTTTTCCCATTGAAACGAATAAGATACAATCTACAAACACGCCAGCAACGAGCCTTTCATAGGAGTACTAGTTTCAAGACTTCTCAAAGAAAAGCGATGCTCAGCAGTGGCGTTCTAAATTTAATCGTTTTCCTCATTGAAACGAATAAGATACAATCTACAAACACGCCAGCAACGAGCCTTTCATAGGAGTACTAGTTTCAAGACTTCTCAAAGAAAAGCGATGCTCAGCAGTGGCGTTCTAAATTTTATCGTTTTCCCATTGAAACGAATAAGATACAATCTACAAACACGCCAGCAACGAGCCTTTGATAGGAGTACTAGTTTC
The DNA here is from genome assembly GCA_020449905.1 of Globodera pallida. Lineage (NCBI taxonomy): Eukaryota > Metazoa > Nematoda > Chromadorea > Rhabditida > Heteroderidae > Globodera > Globodera pallida. The sequence continues at coordinate 2,090,235 of JAIXHY010000011.1, forward strand.
AAGACTTCTCAAAGAAAAGCGATGCTCAGCAGTGGCGTTCTAAATTTAATCGTTTTCCCATTGAAACGAATAAGATACAATCTACAAACACGCCAGCAACGAGCCTTTCATAGGAGTACTAGTTTCAAGACTTCTCAAAGAAAAACGATGCTCAGCAGTGGCGTTCTAAATTTTATCGTTTTCCCATTGAAACGAATAAGATACAATCTACAAACACGCCAGCAACGAGCCTTTCATAGGTGTTACGACCCCAAGTCCGAAGTAAATAGAAGATATTTATTCGGAGAGAAATGGAGGGGACAAACAAGGATGGGAATCAACTGATATTGATTGGGTCAATTGGGAATGGCACCAAATATGGGAAATGATAGGAAGTGAATGAGGAAGGGTCAAGGACGGGTATTTATGGACGTGGATGGGTGTGTCAATCAATAGGGACCAATGTGGGACTGGGTCATCTGAGTACCGACCGAACATATCCTCCCTAAAAAAGAGTGTCTGCTTCCATTCGTCGTTCTTGACCGATGTTTCCTCATGACCGCCTTCGGGCTCCTCTTAGGCCAAAGGGTTCAGATCGCTGACGAGAAGTAGAGGGCGATCGCTTTCCACTCGCTCCCGCTGGCCATGTCCATCATCGGCCTTTCCCCCAGCAATGTTCTCGGACGGTGCTTTGCGCAAGCTGACCCCGTCTTGACGAATTCCGGCGCGGTTGTCCACGTAACCTGCACGCCATGACTGCGAGTTCGATCTGCTCGCGACTCCGGTTGCTCCCACAGCAACACGTTTCGTCCTTCGTTGGTGTTTGTCCGATGGCTTCTTGATCACACCTTCCCGAACAGCCGATTGGTGGTGCTGCTCTTTGGTTCCCTGGACGTTCTCGGCTGGCAACTTAACTGCCAAGCTCCTTTGGATGGACTTCATGAGTCCCAAATTTTCCATCATCTCAGTTCCGAGCAAGTTCTTTGATCCGTTCTTGGATACAAAGAAGCGTCCCGTGTGGGTCTGTCCTCCGATCGAGAATGTTGCCAAACCTTTACCCAGAAAGGTGCGAGTGGATCCGTCAGGGTATTTGGCTCGTTCCTTGCAACGGCTCACCCGCGGAGATCCGATTCGTCGATGTGCTTCCTCGCACAACACCGTACTTTCAGTGCCCGAATCGATCACAAAGTCCACTTTCTTCCCATTCATCTCAATCGGAATCTCGATTAGACGATGTTTCTGGTTGACCGAATTGACCAGAAAAACTCTTCCCAGCCTAACTGAGTTGGCTGCCTTCTCTTCCCTTGTCCCATTTCCGTTCTTCTTCAGCCAGGCCTGATGTGGCGCACACATTCTTTCCAAGTGCCCTGACGTGTTGCACTTGCGGCAAACCGTTTTGATGTGACGGCACCGCCTGCATGAATGTTCGCTGCCGCATCGCCAACAAATGGGTTGCGATCGGCTCCACTGGCTTTTCCTCGACGTGTTGCTCCCACTGGAAGAATTTTCAGAGTTCTTCCGCTTCCTCTGCGGTTTCGATTTGACCGCTAACACGTTTCTCACAATGGACGGCTGTTCGATGGCCTTGGCTTCGGCGATGGTTGACAGATACATCTTGAGGTCCTCAACAATGCTCTCGTATTTGACATTGTCGCCATCCGCTGCCAACTTGGCCGGAATTCGCGATCGGAGAGCGCCGTCACTGGGTGACTTCAACGCTATCAACAGCATCAAGCTATTGAATTGCTCCTCCTTCAACTTCTTAAACTCGAAGTCTCGCAACAGCCTCTTGTGTCGATTCACAAAGGTGCCAAAGTCCTCTTCGTCCTGCTTCCTTGCGCGGAGGCACTCATATCGGTCAATCCAAACGGACTGAGGTTTGCCAAACAAACCGTTGAACTGCTCCATTGTCTGCGCAAAATTGAATTCGGTGACCTTCTTCGGCAGGCAGGACTTGCTGTATTCCGCATACGCGTCCTCGCCCAACTTGGTCATCAGCAACTTGACTTTCAGTTCGTCCGAAAGGTTCGGTGCAGAACAGTCCACTGCGAAGTTGAACCGTGAGCTCAAAACATTCTATGTTTGGTAGCGACGGCAGCGGAGGTGCGATGGGTGCAGGATTTTGCTGTTGGTTTGCCAACAGTTGTTGAAGGACTTGCGTCAGCTGCTGGATCACTGCGTCTGCCATCTCCAAGGCTCAGATTTTGTCGAAATAAAACCACACCAAGTGGACTTTCTTCCCTCCTGGGGAATACTCGTTTTATTTGTCGTTCACCACTTTTTGTTAGCAGCACCTAGCTTACTAACTAGTGGGTTGCGCGTGGATGAACTGTTATGTGTCGCCTGGACAGCAAAGCAGTAGCGCGATGATTTCCTTTAGCAAGTGCTTCAAGCTGCTTGCTAAGAACGGACAATAGTGGTAGCGCCAAGCTTTCCACAATTCACAAAATCCGACGTTGTGCGGTTGTGCTGTTGTTCTCTTCTTGGAACAAACAAAAAGATTGGACACAACCCACAATCTGATTTGCAGTTCGTATGCAGCACGGGCGTCGCCAATTGTTACGACCCCAAGTCCGAAGTAAATAGAAGATATTTTATTCGGAGAGAAATGGAGGGGTCAAACAAGGATGGGGATCAACTGATATTGATTGGGTCAATTGGGAATGCAACAAATATGGGAAATGATAGGAAGTGAATGAGGAAGGGTCAAGGACGGGTATTTATGGACGTGGATGAGTGTGACAATCAATAGGGACCAATGGGGGACTGGGTCATCTGAGTACCGACCGAACAATAGGAGTACTAGTTTCAAGACTTCTCAAAGAAAAGCGATGCTCGCAGTGGCGTTCTAAATTTTATCGTTTTCCCATTGAAACGAATAAGATACAATCTACAAACATGCCAGCAACGAGCCTTTCATAGGAGTACAAGTTCTAAGACTTCTCAAAGAAAAGCGATGCTCAGCAGTGGCGTTCTAAATTTTATCGTTTTCCCATTGAAACGAATAAGATACAATCTACAAACACGCCAGCAACGAGCCTTTTATAGGAGTACTAGTTTCAAGACTTCTCAAAGAAAAGTGATGCTCAGCAGTGTCGTTCTAAATTTTATCGTTTTCCCATTGAAACCGATAAGACCCAATTTTCAAAACATGCCAGCAAGCTCAAAAAATTGTTTTGCACTTTTACAATTTTTTGACCAATTTTCTTAACAAATTACAAATAAAATGCAAAAATTTTCTCCGGCGGCGCCTATCGGCACCGCCGACCCCTCCCAGTTAAAAAACTTCAAAAAAAGGGCCGATTTCAAATTTTTGGTTGAAAATTTCTCAACATCGAGTCAAAAGTTCAAAATTTTCTCGGCGGCGCCTATCGGCACCGCCGAGCCGCTCCCCTCCCCGAAGTAAGCAGAATTCTCTTAAAAAATTTGCATTTTTGAAAATGGACAACATTTTCGAAATTATTAGTAATTTTTAATAAAAATGTTAAAAAATTTACTGAAAATTGAACTTTTTTAAAGCCACCCGAAAGATCTCGAAGAGTTTAAGTTAAAGCTTTGCTTGGGCAATTCTCAAAAAAATCATTTAATGAAATCAAGAAAATCCGTTTTTAATCATTTACAAATTAGTGTTAATCTCATAAATATTCTCTAATAATGACTGCCGAACGCAAGCCTGTTTTTTGTATACCGCTTAAATCAAGCCCTGAAGCATTTAACAAGGTAATACAATTTACAATTACACTGAAAGTGGAATCTATAGTAATGAGTAGAAGTGCTAATTAGAACTCCATAATTGTTACATATCTTAGAACACAAAAATGATTGGTCCCAATCAAATGCTCAGAGTCTTAGTTAGACCTTAAAACCAATAAAAGCTAATACGATAGTGGCTGTTAATGATTCAAAGCTTTCTACTCTTTCAGTACGTTGACAAGATGGGAGTCAAGGGAGTGGAGTGTCATGAGCTGCTAGGCTTTGAGCCTGAGCTGATGGTTAATTTTGTGCCCGGAGCTCACTTGGCGCTGATTTTCTGCTACCCGTATCAGGAGAAAGCGAATGCATTTCTTGAGAACATCTACGGACAGTTGGCGGAGTCGGGCGAGGGAGTCGTGCCGCAATGGGCCTTCTTTACAAAGCAAAAAGTTCGCACCGATTGCGGAACTTACGCGCTCTTTCACGCACTGATCAACAACATCAAACGTATTGACATTGGTGGGCAGTTTTGTCCACTTTATTCAAAATACGGGATTTTGCTGTTTTAAATTTAGCGGATTATTCAAAAACGGGATTTTGCTGTTTTAAATTTAGCGGATAGCCAATTTGGCGAATGGCTCGGCCTGGCAAAACAAAAGGAAGTCGACGAATGCTCTGACCTTCTTGCGAACAATTCACAGCAGGCCGTCCTGCATGAGCACTGTGCTTTGAACGAATCAGAGACAAATGTTCCAGACAAAGTTGAATACCATTTCATCACGTACATTGTTCACGACGAGCGTCTCTTTGAATTCGGTAATGGATTCTGTCTGTGGCGTAGTCAGCCTTGGAGAAGGCGGGGGGGGGGGGGGGGGGGGGGTCGGACTAGCGCCGGTAAAATCGGTATCGAGGGTATAAAAAGTGTGCCGGCGAAATACCGGCAAAAATCCAGTTTTATGAAATCCAAATACACTCAAAAGTTACATTTTTTTAATCAAAACAAAACCACTATTCTTGTTCAAATGGTTTGTATTTTTTGCCCAAATGAATTCTTTTTTTTCCAAAATTTTGTTTCCGCTCAGATTTTAAATTTTTAGTTTTACGAATCGGCGCACCTGAACTAAATCCCCCCCCCCCTTAATCGTTCTAATTCTTGTTCAAATAACGCTTCTTACCCCCTACCCAACGCCAATCACTTCTTTTTAGACTCTGTGCAGGAATTCCCCCGCGACTGTGGGCCTTCAAGTGATGCCACTTTCTTGGCCGATGTGGGCACTGTTTGCAAGGAACTGATGGATCAGTTGGAGAACATTTCGTACAACGCAATTGTGATCAGTGCCAAACAGGATTGATTGGGGTGGACGCCGACGAGGACGATTGTGTCTCCCGAAATTGTTGTTTTAAAAATATGATCAACGTGCATAGCGGATTAGGGGCATAAATCGTTCGCATTGGTCAAGAGGTCAGAGGCGGATTCTACAGCCCTTAAAACCATCCATCTTTTTTACAACTAGAAAAAATTTTCATAAAAAAGGCTCCTATCGGCGCGCCATCTCAATGCTTAAAAACCAACAAAATCTACCATTTTTTCAAAATTGAACGATCATTCATGCAAATAAGGATTTTTTGCATTTTTTCTTAAGAAATTTTCCTTAAAATGAGGATTTATTACGGAAAAATGGCTAAATATTGATTGTTGTTGCTTTTGTTAAAAACAAAAGGTGCTCAATAATGATGGCTTCCACCGCTGTTGTTGTTGCTTTTGTCCACCTCGGTCCGTCGCCAGAAATTGTCGGTACTTTCATTTGAATGTCACAAATTATTATCTCCCACCGGACACAACCCGCGCCCCCAACCTGTGCCCCTCCCCTCCCCCCCCCCCCCAATTCCACAAAATTGGATTTTCCGTGTGGGAATTCTGTGACAGTTTTTACCTCCGACCGGTTTTTAAGTTGCGATTTTTTAGTACAAAAAATAAATGTTGGTGCCCCCCCCCCCATTTTCGAGATTGAATTTGCCAAGAATTTCGGTCGAGAAACAATCTCGGAGCTTTGTAAGTTTTCTTCGTTAAGCGGTACCGTTTTGGTTAACCAAACGGAAACCGAACACCCCGAAAAAATGTCTTGTTCAGCATATTGTTAGTTTAAGTCAGTTCAATTTGGCTCTGAAACGGGGATAAGCTTAATAATCGATACCGAAATTGATAAAATAGTGTGAGTCAATTCCATACATTTGTATTATATAGAACTTGGGCGATCGAGATTCTGGGTCAAAGTCTCAGTATTTTTCAATCGAGATTTTCTGAGATTCTCGATCAAATCTTAGATTGCCAAAAACTTCCATATTTGTTACAATAATTAGTTACTTGTGTTTTGATTAATCGAAAAATTTGTAGATTTTAATTTTATGGCATTTCCGTCGTTGCCCTACCGCTTGCGCACACGTGCCGAATGATGCATGACTCGCGCACGCGCGGCGTGTTGCGGATGCGATGAGACACGCACGCGGCCCCGTCCATGCAGCCAATGATAGAAGAAAATGCTGTGTCCATTTCAAATATGCTTCAAAGTGTACTAACTGAATTTCATCTTGACAACACAAAATTGGTTTCGTTAACAGCCGATAAGCACGGATGCACCGGACGAGCTGGACAACCTGTTTGACGAGGTGGTAGAATTAAAGGAAGTGGTCAGAGAATTGGAAGCAACGGAGGGGTTTTCCAAAAAGAATTTGGAGAAGAAATGGGGTGAGGTGCTGAAGGACAAGAATCTCAAACACATCAAAACATTGGTGTCAATTTTTCTTTCAATATTTCCTTCAAATGCATTCTGCGAGTCCGTCTTTTCGGTTGTAAATCATATTTGGACCGATCAATCCAATCAATTTTCCCCGGAAACGGTTAATGCTTTTGTTTGTGTCAAACTGAACTCTGATCTGGATTGTATCTCAGCGCATGATTTTTTTCTGTTGCAAAATGACCTCTTGAACAAGGCAAAAGCTAATGAGAAGTACAGTTACTCGCAATAAATCAGATTTTTTTGTTTTTCTATGCCTTTTGCAAAAAAACGGATGCCATTACAATGCCATTTTTCGGAACCCTTGATGCCATTACAATGCCATTTCTTAGAAGCTGTTTGCCATTTTTTCACGAAAGTGATCTGGCCTCCCTGGGCAGAGGCCTAAGGAGCCTAAGCTGAGGCTTAAGCTTAAACCTATCTACGTTTCTGGTACTGCGCATTTCCAGAAATTACCAGCTTTAATTCCTAACTATGTATAAGTCCTTTACAAAGCTAGTTTTTTCGGGGCGCCGACATTTCATACATGCGACATTTCATACACCGACATTTCATACACGCGACACTTCATACATTAAGCAAAAAAACGACACTTCATACACGCGACATTTCATACACCTAAAATTTCATCTACAAAGCAAAAATATAATATTAATCTAATAAAGCCCGCCCGGTTTCAAGTTGGGTTTCCTACCCCTATTAGGCCGGCTAGGGTTTAGTTTACAAACAGTAATCATATTTTTTTTATCAAAACAAAAAATATTTATTCTTGTTCAAATGGCTTGTATTTTTCGTCTGAATATATTTTTTTGCAAATTTTTTTTGTATACGTTCAATATTTTGTACATCTCGCCATTGTGAGTTAAAAATGAAAGCATTTGGATGGGTCCGGAGCGCGTGTATGAAATGTCGAATTTTGGGTTAATGTATGAAGTGTCGTTTTTTGGGTTCATGTATGAAGTGTCGCGTGTATGACATGTCGCATGTATGAAGTGTCGTATTTTGGGTTCATGTATGAAGTGTCGTTTTTTTGCTTAGTGTATGAAATGTCGCGTGTATAAAATGTCATCCTGCCGTTTTTTCTGCCAAGATCACTAATTTTTGTAAAATTTTGATAAAATTACAATAATTCGATTTTGGTATCAAAATCCTTCATAGAATTTTGTGGCTTTTTAGGCACCTGTTTTGAATTTTCTTGCCTAATAGTAGCAGCCCAAACTGATTGATATCCATAGTTCCAGATGAAAATTATCAAAAGCCTTATTTGGCAGACAAAAAAGCCTCTTTTTGCTAACGCTTTATTTAACCGGTAAATAATAAATTAAATCAGGGTTCCCATTCGTACTTGGATGCCAAGTACAGTACTAGGAAACGGACCCTCGTACTTACAAATATAAACGCGTACTTATTTCCAAGATTGTACTTGGAAAATGAGCATTTTGCGTGAGTGTTGAAAATTTTGGAATTTTTAAAAAAAGCGCACGATTTGGCATTGTGTAGATTCAAAATTTCAATAAAAAATGGGTATTTTATAGGGTTGACCGGGACCGGGACGGGACGGGATTTCCCGGTTTTTTCAGGTCCCGGTCCCGGTCGGGACGGGATTTTTTGAAAACTAAAAATCCCGGTCCCGGTTGACTCCTCCTATTTCTAAAAACTTGAAAAATTACCGTATTTTTAAAATTTTGGTTGCAAATCCCTTACCAAATTGAGTCAAAAATTCAAATTTTTCTCGGCGGCGCCCATCGTTCACCGCCGACCCCCCCCCCCCACCTGAAAGTAAAGCAGATTCTCAAAAATTCTTTTGGAAAATAAGACCAGTTTTATTTTTGAAATTCTAGATTACCGTTTTTATTTTAAAAATTTTTCCGATTTTTTATTTTAAGACTTTCTGAGAGAAATTTTTGTTTTAGTGCGCGATTTTACTAAAAAGGCAAAAAAGTGGGGGGGGGGGGGGTCGGCGGTGCAGATAGGCGCCGCCGAGAAAATTTTGAATTTTTGACTCAATTTATTAAGAGATGTGCTACCATAATTTTTATAAGCTTTTTAGGAATGGTAGAGGCTTGTCGGCGCCGAAAGGGGCTGTCAGGAAAATTTTTTGAGGGATTTGTTAAGAAATTGGTCCAATAATTATCAATTTTTGAAACAATTTATAATTATTTGTTTCGTCCACCATAGATGCTCACCGAAAGTGATAAAAAATAAATTACTCAGTCGGGGTGGGGCCACTCAACTTTGAACAAAGTTATTCTTTTTAAATATTCAGTGAATTCGTCCAATCAAACAAAAAAAAGAAAAACTTGTGAATTGTATTTAATTAAAAAAAATTATGGAATCTAAAAAACTTTTGGAATTGTTTACACGCCGTAAAGTTCAGAGAACGTTTAAAAAAACAATTAACGCAGCCGGGATCTGAACCTGCTCACACAGAGTTCAACTCATCCCCACTACTAACCACTACACCAGACTTTTCTCAACAGAGTCCCATAAAATCCCATCATTAGGGGTGTATTTTTTAAACCGATAAACCGGTACCCCCGGTTTTCGGTTAGGCCGGTTTTACGACCCCCGGTTTTCGGTTTCGGTTTTTGGGCCAAAAAAGCCGGTTTTCGGTTCGGTTAACCGAAGTAGGTCGATGGGCCTAGTGGTTCCTCTTTTTGGTGAGTCTCATGGTATGTGTTGGGATCGAACCCGCTTGAGTGCAAGCACTTATTTATTGGTTTTCCCCTCTACTCAAATACGCTTCCCCTCATTAATAAGATATTTTAAATAAATATTCTAATATTTTTAAATTAAAAATGCGCGCAAAAAAAAGAATAGATACAAGAATTTTTGAAATAAATTCATCACATCTTTCTAAATTTTTGCTTCAATTTCCTTAACAAAGATTGCCAATTTTGTAAAAATTTCGCCGGCGGCGCCTGCCGGCACCGCCGGACATCCTCCACTCTTACGTAAACCAGTTTTTTCCCAAAATTCCGAAGCAAAATTCATAATTTTGCTAAAATTTTGATGAATTTCTTAACAAAAATTCAAAAATTTTTCTCAGCGGCGCCTATCGGCATCGCCGACGAACGGACCCCAACTCGCTTTTGGCCAACTCGCTTTTGGCCAACTCGCTTTTGGCCAACTCGCTTTTTACCCAACTCGCTTTTGACCCGACTCGCTTTTTTTGGGACGATTCGCTTTTTTTGGGACGATTCGCTTTTTTTGGGACGACTCGCTTTTTAGTAAGAAAAAAGCATTTATGAGCGGAATTTGAAGGTTTTATGCAATTCTTTAAAGGTATCCGGGGGTTATTAAGATCGCTGATCACGAATATGACATCAGATTTATCATAAGACATCCTCTAATCTATGATTTTTTTGAAAAAAATCAAATTTTTTCAAAGTCGAGAGAGTGGTGTTTCCAGGGGTATTCAGAGGCGTAGAATCCGGATCCGACCTCCATTTGAATCATTTCCGAACCCCTGACCCGGATTCGATCAATTTTTCAAAAATGGTTTTTAGCCGATTTTATTTGCTTGTAACTTCCTTTAAAGTGGTTTCCGTGGAATTTTTTTTGTAGATTCATGCTCAGCTTAATGAGAGGAATCGATTGATATATGAATTGCGCGGTTTTGTTCCATTACCATAAACCGATTTTTCAAAATTTTTGAATTTCTAAAAAATGTTTCAATTTGGGTTCCGGTTAGAAATTGATCCAAACGGAGGTCGGATTCGGATCCTACGCCACCGAATACCCCTAGAAACACTTTTTTAGCTACTTTGGTAAAAAAAATTTAAATTTTTTTACAAAAAATATAGATGTCGAAATCATAGATTAGAGGATGTCTTATGATAAATCTGATGTCATTTTTGTGATCAGCGATCTTAATAACCCCCGGATACCTTTAAAGAATTGCATAAAACCTTCAAATTCCGCTCATAAATGCTTTTTTCTTACTAAAAAGCGAGTCGTCCCAAAAAAAGCGAATCGTCCCAAAAAAAGCGAATCGTCCCAAAAAAAGCGAATCGTCCCAAAAAAAGCGAATCGTCCCAAAAAAAGCGAATCGTCCCAAAAAAAGCGAATCGTCCCAAAAAAAGCGAGTTGGCCAAAAGCGAGTTGGGTATTTACCACCGCCGACCCCCACCTCCCCTACAAAAAAAAGCAGAATCTAAAAAAAAAAAGAATGATGATGATAAAATTGAAGTTAAAGACAATAAGGAAGATATTTTTAAATAACAAAAAAAAATTTTTGTTTTACCATTGAACATTACATAAAAAAATTTCTCCCTTGAAAAGTCCCGGTTAGTCCCGGTCCCGGTTGAAAATCTTGGTCCCGGTCCCGGTTTTTCTGGTCCCGGAAATCCCGGTCCCGGTTTTTCTGGTCCCGGAAATCCCGGTCCCGGTTTTTCTGGTCCCGGAAATCCCGGTCCCGGTTTTTCTGGTCCCGGAAATCCCGGTCCCGGTTTTTCCCAAAAATCCCGGTCCCGTGCAACCCTAGTATTTTATCAAAAATGCGCCCTCTCAAAACATTGGATCTCAATGTTCATTTTTGCGTTAATTTTAGAGCAAATTTCTTATATCGTTAAACTCTTTACAAATTTTCTCGACGGTGCCTATCGGCACCGACGACCCCCCCCCTGTAAGCCGAATTCGCGAAAAAATTGCATTTTTGAAAAATTGCAAATCGCAGAATTTTCGAAATTTCGGTTCGGTCCGAGCTTTGCACATTAATAATGTGGCTATCGGACATTTCACACATTGGACATTTCACACATAGACATTTCACACATTGGACATTTCACACAGTAGTGAAAAAACGGACGTTTCACACATAAGACATTTCACACATTGGACATTTCACACAGTAATGCAAATTCGGACGTTTCACACATAGAGAGGGAAAAAGACGTTTCACACATAAGACATTTCACACATTGGACATTTCACACAGTAATGCAAATTCGGACGTTTCACACATAGAGAGGGAAAAAGACGTTTCACACATAAGACATTTCACACATTGGACATTTCACACAGTAATGCAAATTCGGACGTTTCACACATAGAGAGGGAAAAAGACGTTTCACACATAAGACATTTCACACATTGGACATTTCACACAGTAATGCAAATTCGGACGTTTCACACACAGTGACTTCCCGGTTCCGGAACCGGTTCCCAAAACCGCCAAAATCCGGAACCGCTTTGGGAGCGGAACCGCGAAAGCACCAGAAAAACTGAAACCGGGAAAACTGTTAACACATAAGATATTTCTACCTATGTGGGAATGATTCAGATCCGAATTAAAATACTATCAATCGATTCCTCTCGTCGAGCTGAGTACAAATCCGCAAAAAGTTTGCGCCGGGAACCACTATGAAGAAAGTTATGCGCCACTAAAAGTTGGCCAAAATGGGTTGGCATTGTCTTTTTTGAGTTTGTTTTGATAATTTATTGAAATTTGAGTACAATTTTAGCCAAATATTCAACATTAGCTTAATTTCAGATTTATTCACCCATTTAAAATATTTTACAAGCTTTTATTAAATGTGTGCGAAATTTATGTGTGAAACGTCTTTTTTGCCCTCTATGTGTGAAACGTCCGAATTTGCATTACTGTGTAAAATGTCCAATGTGTGAAATGTCTTTTTCCCTCTCTATGTGTGAAACGTCCGAATTTGCATTACTGTGTGAAATGTCCAATGTGTGAAATGTCTTTTTCCCTCTCTATGTGTGAAACGTCCGAATTTGCATTACTGTGTAAAATGTCCAATGTGTGAAATGTCTTTTTCCCTCTCTATGTGTGAAACGTCCGAATTTGCATTACTGTGTGAAATGTCCAATGTGTGAAATGTCTTATGTGTGAAACGTCTTTTTCCCTCTCTATGTGTGAAACGTCCGTTTTTTCACTACTGTGTGAAACGTCCAATGTGTGAAATGTCCGGACACCCTATCAATGTCGTTTGATTTATTGAGCGGAAACAAGAAATTGTTAGAAAAGATTCATTCGGGCGAGAAATATACGCCATTTGAACAGGCATAAGCGTTTTTGTTTTGATAAAATGTTAATTTTGAGTGTACTTGGATTTCGGAAAATTAGTCCGTTATGTACTTGGAAATCAACACGTGTGTACTTGGGAATTGTCTTTACTCGATGGGAACCCTGAATTAAATGGTCCGGCGGGTGCCACCGGGAAAAATTTTAAATTTAATGAATTTTGTTAAGAAAATTTGTCCAAATTTGCGAAAAACGGAAAAAATGTAAGCGAAATTTCTATGCTTTTTTTGCGCGCGATTTTTTCTCATATTTTTGCTTAGAACTCGGTTTTTAGTGCCTGACATTTTTTTCACCTAATTTGTAAAAAACTTATTTGGAGATTTTTCGAACTTAAAAGTAACAGCCCTGTCCATTACATAAATTTCAATTTATACTGAAAAATGTAGTGATTGGCGCCGAAACGTCCCGGGCACCGAAACGGCAGCGCCGAAGGCGTCCTGCTGCCTAAAAAAATGGTGTGCCTGTGACTGACTACGCGTAAGACACGTCAAATCGATTTTGGGGAACGAGAGAAAGTCAGAGAAAGAGAAGAAGAATTGTAATGGGTAAATCTTTCGCACACTCTATTATTGTCACACGTTTCGCTTTTTTTTCGACCTGAAAAACAGCCCCCCCCCCATTCGTCCATTTTTTGTTGACAAATTTGCTCAAAAATGGAGGGCGGGGGAGGTGGATGCTATCCCTGCTGCATTAATAGTATAAGGCTCGGTCCAATTGTTTGCAAAATTATTTAGTTTGTGCCCTTTTCTAACGATTCTTTCTTCAATTTGAACAATTTAAAAAATACATAACAAAGTTTTGGGGCCTATTTGAGCAGTTTTGCAAAAAGTCAACATTTTTGCTCAGAAATTCAAAAAGTTTTGATTTTATTTGACCTTTTTGATTAAATCGAAAATTCTAAATTTTATTCATTTTTAAAATTCAAGTTTTTTTTAAATAATTTTTCACAAATTTTTTCAGACACTTTTCAAGCCCCCGAATCTGAGGCCCATCGTCTGAGCGTCGATTTTGCCCTATTTGTGCATTATCGTAGACGATCGCCTGCTGCTGCGAGATTTGCACGGCTCGATGGCAATTCCGGACGAATTCCATCCATGGACGGTGCATTCTCATAAATTGAAAATATATTTAATTTATTTGTAAAAAAAGAAAATTTGTAATTTATTAATAATTAGTGAATTAATTCATGGATTTCAATTTAGTTAGGTACATTATTTTAATTAGATGTTTATTTATTTGTATTAAAATCACTTAATTCTTTTTATTTAATAAGAATTTTTTAAACTTTTTAGTCTTCTTTTGTCAATATTTTTGATAAAATTTATAATAATTGTCTTGATTTAACAAATTGATTTTGTTTAAGCCTCGTATCCAGCCCTTGCCAATGGAACTGGGGCGTGGACTTTTAGTGCAAAAATCGTCAACTTTTGAACCCAAAACCGGACATTTGACAGCAATTTTTCGGTAAAAATTCAGAAACAAATTTTGTTTAAATGAAAATTAATATGTTTTAATTAGGTAATTATAAATAATATTTAACAATTCAGCTTTTACGGCACCATCAGATGCGAATTTGACGCATGGAAAGTGCCATTTGAGCGTTACAAATGCCTGTTTTGGCTTGAAACAGATCCCGGTGAGAGGGGGGGGGGGGGGGGGGGATTTATACGTATGAAAATTAGCATAAAATTACGAAAATCCAATTAAAAAATAAATAAAAAACAAAGTTTTTTCAGAAGAACGCATTGCCTTGCGAACGCTGCGCGACCTTCGCCCGAATTGGCAGATGCGACAAATTGGCATAGGCAATAAAAATGATTTACTTAATTTTTTTTATTTAAATTTAAAAATTTTTAAATGTTTTAAGAAATGCCGGAAATTTGGGCAATTAATAAATGAATGTTTAATTTAATTTCAAAAATCATTTTAAATTGCGCTCATCAAACTTTGCAGATCACTGGCCTTTTTTAAACACTGTCCTTTACCTTCCAATCGCATCGATGGCATCACACTTTGGTAAGTCGAGAAAATTGTTTTAAACATTACTCTTAAAATTTAAAATTTTAACGCGACATTTTTAAACAAAAACAATTATTATAAAGCAATTGAATTTAAATGAATTAGGCAGGACTTTGAACTCATCCCAGCCGCGGTATTCGACGCCACATTATGTGTCAAGCACGCATCTTCAACCGCTTTCCCATGGCACGGCACATTCGAGGTCACGTCTAAGTCGGCACATTACGCCATCCCCGGGGCAGGTAAAAATTGTTAATTAAATTATGTAATTATACTAACTGTGTCAATGTTTTTTTAGGTTAATTTGGTAAATATTATTTCCATAAATATTTTATATTATTAATTTTTGAATTGATTTTACTTTTAAATATTTGGCAGACTTTAATTATTGTCATATATTTTAGCGCCAATGATAAATTTAATAATTTTTTAAAATGAATTTTAATATCATTTTTTCTCAGTTAATCCGTACGCTTTCGGTGCCACCGCCGCGTGAACAGCGGGTACAACGCATCGCGACACTGCTAGCCGAAATGGAAAGCATCCGGCGGGAAGCCGAGGGAATCGGGTGGGCAAATTTTATTAAAATGAAATTAAAATTAACTCTCTCTGAAATTATGACTGATGGTGATTTTTTAATATATTGACGAAGCTCCGTATTGCAAACATTTTAATTTGTCCGGAAACCGGCATTTCGGCTCCAAAAATGCTCGGAATTCGGTTACATTCCTGATGTGATAGTCCACAAACCCACAATGTTCCGGGTCCCCCTAACTTAAGTAAATTTTTTTTAAATTTTAAATTGAATGAAAAGTTTTAATTAAAGGAATAAATTTTAATTTAAAAAGTTTTAATATTTTGCATTATTTTGAAAAATTACAGAAATTTTAATTAAAATAAGAGTTCTTTAACTAAACCCTGAAATAATAATTGCACTTTTTTGGACTTTGATGTGCTTCAACAATTCTGAAATATGTTTATGAATTAATTGGGGCAACATTTTTTGTTTGAGGCCGCCCCTTCGCCATGCCGACAGCGTTGTTGCGGTGGACGAACTGATGGCGGCGGCGGCGGCATCGTCTGAGGCCGTTCTGTTCAAAACTTTTGCCCATCCCCCGCCGGCAGAACCTCCGAAAACAACGACGGCAACGGCACTGAACACGTGGGCCATGAAGCGATTTCCGTCAGCGATAAGTAAAATTTAAATTAAAAACAACATAAATCTCGATACATGTGAGTTAAAAATGAAGGCATTTGGAGGCGAAGCGGGCCACTCGCGTATCAGGAACGTTTAGAGCTCATAACTTTTTTTAACACTGACCAACAATCTTCATAATCTTTCTATTATTGGAAAGGCGAAGCTATTTGTAAGCATTCGAAAAAGCATTGGATAAATTAAACAAAGTTACCTATGATCAGAAAACCAATGAAAAGGTCCGATTTTTATACTTTTTCATTTATAACTTTTTATATGTGCATCGAACCGGCTCGTTGTTGCTGACATATATCTTCTAATCATTTAGAGCTTTGATTGATATAAAGATTGGTTAATGTTGAAAAAAGTTATGAGCTGCTAAACGTTCCTGAGACGCGAGTGATGGAGGGGTTCGGAGCGAGGCGGCGACCACTTCAGTGCCGGACACTTCAGTGCCAGCACTTAAAAAGTTTATAACTGTTTAAAATCAATCAAACCAAACAATCAAGATGTCATTTGAAAGCTCTAAATGAGCAGTATCGATTTTTAAAAAACGAAGCGGCTTAATTCATTTAAAAAAAAAGTTTAGTGTGAAAGAGTTTAAAAAAGTTACAGCCTTTCAATTGCTAGCACTGAAGTGTCCGGCACTGAAGTGCGGGGACTGAAGTGAAGCATACTGTTCGGAGCGCGTGGACGAAATGTCATGTTTTGGGTTACTGTATGAAAAGTCGTTTTTTGCTTGGCTTATGAAATTGGAATCGAATTTTGAGTATAAAAGGGACGAATTTGTACATATTTTCATTTGGCACTGCTCGTCCCCTCCCCCTTCACACACATCCGCTGTAGGAATTACATTTCCTTTTTTCAGCTTCTCTTCGATTTCTTGCGACAAAGTCAATGTCTGCGGCTCCGTTAATGCGACAACTGGCCGAAATTGAGGCAAACCCGCCTCATGGGTTCTCTCTGCAGGGCATTGTGGATGGCAATGTTAGTTTTGACAGATGAAAACTTTTAGACTCGGTTATTTTTAGATTCTTAAGTGGCGCGTTGTCATATTTGGTCCACCAAACACACTTTAGTAAGTAACTTTTGTCCATTTAGTCACAGTTTTTCAAAATGTTTTTTTAGCGAGGGCGGCACATTTGTCGCTCAACTTGACTTTCCGCGAAGTTACCCGCAACGGCCGCCAAAGATGCGATTTCTATCGCACATCTTTCACCCAAACAGTGAGTGGCATTTTTTCCACTATGAATTTCTTGATCACTTCTTTATTTAGTTTACGCTGACGGCGGTGAAGTTTGCGTTAGTATTCTTGATGACGCTGAAGACGGACGCCCCTCGGAGGCATTCTTGCGGTGGCAACCAGTGCACACGGTTGAATCAATCGTTATCTCCGTACAGTCGTTGCTTGCGGAACCCAACTTTCGCAGCCCCGCAAATTATCGCGCCAGCGTAAGTAAAAACATTAAAAGAATCGTGTGTTGTAAAAAGACTCTTTCCTCCGTTAAAGGCCATGTTCCATACAAATCCGGAGGCGTATTCTGACATGGTGCGCCGATGCGTGAAAGAGTCTAATCGTTTTTTCGAACAAGAATAAACAGCTGCTGATCGCCCTTTCTCTATTTGTCTTCGTTGATAATTTGTGTTGAACGAGAAAAAAAATTGGCATATTTCTGTGGTTTTTTAATGTTTTTTCTTAATGAAACGCTTCAAATGCCGATATTCGGCAGCCTCTGAGCCTCCACACCCACTAAAAACTAAGAGAGAGTCATTTTTTCAGCCCCCTTTTTTGCATTATGGGCGTGAGGGGTTACCCTGGCCGGGCTTCTGTGCCAGTTGTCTTCGCTTCCGATCCGAATCCCCCTCGCCCGAATCCCCCCGGTTCAAATCCCCTTGTTGGGGGGGGGGGGGGGAAGCTAGCGTTTAGCTTTTGCTTAGATATTGGTAAGCTTTTGAATGGTATCAAACGTGTTTGATTTTGTCGGCTTTGAAAAAACAAATAAATCAAATTTCGAGATGGAATGAATCGCTTCTTACAAATTTGTCCGTATTCCGCCGAATTATTGTTATTTTCTATTCTACTTTTGATCGCAAACTTTAATAGCAAGTAATTATGCACCCAAATTCTTCAGTCCCGGACTCATAACTCTTCGTAGTTGAATCCGCGCAAAAATTTTTTGCAGCTTCGTGCGTTAGGCTTAGATTGGAGTCGATTGGTGTATGATTTAACGGATTTTGAGCGACTTACGTAAACTCAATTTTTACCTCTAGTTTTTCCTCTCCTTCCAAACTTGATCCCTCTTTAAATTCTAAGACATTTGTGTATTGTATAATCTTAGATTTTATAGGCAATTTATTTATTAAATTGAATGACGGAAGAGTCAAACAGCGGCAGTCCGTTGCCTTCCACCTCCGATCCGGGATCGGCGGCAAAAAGGGCGCGAATGGTCAGCAATTTGGAGATGGAGGAGGATGAGGAGATGACTACCACTGATGAGGAGCGTGAGGCGGCCAAAGCCAACCCTGTTACAGGTTTGTGAAATGGACGCGGAAGCCGTTGCACGCGGGAAATTTAACGCGTTGTTAAGGAATAAGAATTTTACTATTTTGGGTAAAATTTCGACTATAAATTCTTTCAAATCTGACCAAATCAAACTTCTTTTTTTTAGAAGTTATGGCCAGAAAAACCTTTTTTGACCACAAATTGGCCATAAACTTTTTGAGAATTGTGTCGTCGACTACCTATTTTGTATCTTATTTTTCGAAGAAACATTTTCAGGCAAAACTCGAGCAGTATTTGAGGAAGATGATGACGTTGAAGAAGAGGAGGAGGAAGCGCCTCTTCCGGAAGCGCTGGCCTTAACGCGAGCGCGGCGGCCGAATGCCGGGCGCAAAATGGCCGAACTGATGGCACAGCAGAATGATAAGGACGACGATTTCTACGGCACTGCCTATGGCGGTTTTGGAGAGGTATTTTTTTGTTGTTGAAAATTTCGATAATTTTTTGCCAAGAAAATATCATGCAATTCTTTAAAAAGTGGCAAATTTCTAAGCATTGGAACCAGGCCCGTAGCTTTCTTAAGAAATTGTAATCAAAAATTGGTGGCGCCTAAGGCACCGCCGACCCACCCGCACCCCCAAAGAAGCAGAATTCGCAACAACAACAAAAATTAGCATTTTGAAAAATTTGAAATCCCAAATTTTTAGTAATTTTTTAACAAAAATAATTAAAAATTTACTGAAAATTGAACTTTTTTTAGAAAAATACTTTAAGAAAAACAAAAATGCACCCGTAAGAATCGACTTTTTTGGTTTGCTCCCCCCCCCCCCGAAAATTTTTTCTGGCTACGGCCCTGATTTGAACTCTCTTTGCGTATTCTCTTTTTGTTGCGTGTACGTAAAAAGCTAAACGCTTTAACAAAATTTTTTCGTTTTAATGAATTTTTTCTATTAGGGTGAACAGGACGCAGACTTTGAGTCGCCGCCCCACTCGTCGGATGAGGAGGAAGCGGAAGTGGACTCGGACTTTGACAGGGACGAGGACGAGGGAGACGACCCCGCGCCGGTGGAGGAGGACCCGGAACAAATTGAGCGGAGACGAAAGGTGTGTCGATTTTGCGTTTTTGATAAAGCAGAATCTTGAACAAAAAAAAAAACTAGAAAATTCGTAAATCGACAATTTTTTCTGAATATTTTACAGTTGGCTAAAATTCTACAAAAAAATTTACCGAACATTTTTTTTGGAAAAAAATTGCTTAAAAAAACTAATAAAACCCAAAATGCACCACTAAAAGTCAAATTTTTGGCTTTGCCCTCCCCCCCCAAAAGCCCTGTTTTGAGAGTACGTGATTTTTATTTCTGCAGCGGCTGAACCAAAAGCGTTTGTTGGAACACAACAAAAATTGGGCTATTGCGCGTATCAATCGGATGGCAGTGCCGGAGAATGCGTGTGATCCAAAAACGCAACGGCAACGGTTGGAGGAAGCGAAACAAACGGTTTTTTATTTGTTTTTTCTTTAAATTTGTTTTATTGATTTTTTATTAAAAATTGTTTTCTCTAAATGTTTGTTGTATGCCCAATGATGAAAATATTAGTAAATTGAGCCTGATGAACTCGTCCAATTTGTGGAAGAATGTGCCTTCACGGCTCAGCCTTTTACAAATTGGCGAGTGCATTTTTGGGCGAAGATTGAAATGGATTATGAGATTTGAGGGCATTACAAAATGTTTTTTCTCAAACTGCGATCTTTAATTATTTTTAAATGAAAAATACAATAATTTATATGTGTAAAATTCCAATCTTCAAGGCCGTGATGAACATCGCATCGTTGAAGCGCTTTGAAGACATGGAATTGGAGCGCAAGCGGCGCCATCAAAAGCCGGTGCAGCGACGCGCGCTGGAGGGCCCGCGTGCGCGCGAGCTTTGGACATCGGACGGATTGCATTGCATTACATTTTTGCCCGAGCCGCCGCCAGCCGAACAGTGCTTCCCGAAGTTTGTTTTTAAATTCCATTAATTTATTTGAGCGAAAAAAGTGGAATTAAAAAAACAAATTTATTGCTGTATGGCAAAATTCGGTTTTTGATTGGACAAAGTATCATCCCCTCCCCCCCTGCTTTTAAAGGCCAAAACGACGGGAGTTCCGCGTCTGTGCAATTAGTGGACAACCGGCGCGTTACATTGACCCGGTGACGCGCCTGCCGTACGCGGACATGGACGCGTTCCGCGTGCTGCGCGAGAAGTACCGACAATTTCTGGAGACGGACCGAGGAGGACGGAAGCAACAACAACAGCGATAGAAGGACATGATTATTGAATCACATTTTGTTTTACCAGTAGATGGGCCCAATATGATATGTTTTTTTTGCACATTCGACATAAAATTTACAATTCAAAAATTTTTTAACGAATTCTTTTCTACCCAACCCCCAAAAAACCGGATTAATCCCAAGCCCTACAAATAAATGTTCGAACATGAATAAGAATGTTTTTATTATGTCCAAAGTAAATTATTAAAATGTGATCCGATCAAAAATCTCGATGTTTGATAATAAAAAAAAAGAAGGTAATTAACGCTGGGAAAAGTGGTGGTGGTGTTTCTGATCCTCGCCTCCCTTCTGTTGCTGCGAGCAGTTCGGCGCGAATGCCGAGGCGGAGGACGCCAACTGCGACGTGTCGCCCATGCGCGTCTTAGCAAACTCAATGCGAATGCCGCCGTTGGCGGCGCCCGCAGCGCTGGCCAACGCGTAGCCCTGCATGGCTTGCAGCGCCGCGCTCGCCTGCGCAATGTCCCCAAACTCCACGAATGCCACCGGACCGCCGCCCTTTGGGGAGAACACATTTTTCAATTAAATTGAATTCTGATTTAAAAACAAAAATTTGAAAACCAACCTTGGTATGCATTCGCATTCTGCAAAAGCCCGGAAACATGGCGAACAAACTGCAGTTTTTTTTGGTTAAATTTGAAAAAAAAAATCAAAAATTATTAATTTGTGTACTTTCTCAACTCCTCCTCCACCACATTTGGCTGGCTGCTGGCCATTGAGCCCAGGTTGCCAATGAAAATGGTTGAACATGGAGGCGCCAATGCAGACGACCCACTGCCACTGTGTGATGGCAAATTTGCGGCGGACGATGCTGCTGCTGCCGACGAAGGAGATGACCAATGCTGATGATGATGTCTGCGGAGATTACCAAAATTAAACATTGATCATCATCGTTGTTTTGGCATTTTACAGACAAAACCGCAAGAATGATATAATATTTGAACAAATTTGGGATTGAACGGGGACCTAATTAGCAGTTTTTTTCCAGGATTTGGAGCTGGACCTGTGCCAGGTCCGTTTTTCGAAACACATGCCAAGCAGATTCATTGAGCAATGCTGGACTTTCATGTTTTTTTTGGGTTGTGTAAAATATATAAAAGTCATTGCTAACTTCAATTTTTGGAATCCAAGTTAAACCTGGAGTCTCGGTCCGGCCGTCCTTACATTGTCTTCCGACACTGTGACTGAAACGGATCCGGCAGCGGCAGCTCCATTCGAGGCAGGCTCGTGTTCGTCGCTCCCAAATGAAACTTCATCTTCCATATTCGCCATTTTCAAAAATCAAAATCTGTAAAAATAAAAATGGAGGGATAATTGTTTGTGCATTCGACTGCTCTGAAATTCATCGATCCACTAAAACCTCGATATTTTTTAAACCTTATCAGATGTGTTAGTGCTAGAGCCCGGACAGGACAGGAGTCCTGCCAGGATTTTCCAGGACTCCTGATCCGGAATCCTGGTATTTTCGTCGAAACACCAGGATCAGGATATCCTGAAAAACCAGGATTTTGATCCTGGTAAATCCTGATCCTGGTCTTTTCCAAATTCTGATCCTGATCCCGACTTTTCGAACCAGGATCCTGATCCAGAATCCTGTCCGGGTAATCGGACCAGGATTTCCATTATGTATTGGATTTAGGACCCATAAATTTACATATGAGCTCGTGGTGTAGTGGTAAATGGCGGTGACCGGAACCATATTTTGGTTGGGGTTCGAACCCCGACAATGTAAATTATTTTTATGACTTTTCGGTGAGTATCTGGTAAAAAGACGATTCGTTCCCGGCCGATTCGTTCACCCCCGATTCGTTCCCCACCCCCGATTCGTTCTCTTTACCCCGATTCGTTCTCTTTACCCCGATTCGTTCTCTTTACCCCGATTCGTTCTCTTTACCCCGGTTCGTTCTCTTTACCCCGGTTCGTTCTCTTTACCCCGATTCGTTCCCCTTTAATAATGACAAAAAACTTATAAAATCGTACAAATCTTGTGCGCAGAACGCGAATCCGGGTTTCTTTTTTGCGTATGTCGAACCCATGACCCAAAATTCGAACAATTAGTCGAAAAAAAACTTTTTTTCAAAAAAATTTTCTAAAAAATTTTTTTTTTAAAGTCGTTAAAAAGTTATTTCAGGGGTTTTTGGAGCCCTAGGGGTGCCGACATTTCATCGAATATATCAAACCCCGGACCTGAATTTTTTTTCGAAAAATTAAATTTTTTGGCTCAAAGTAATTCAGAAAGCACGATTCAATCATCATTACTTGCCTTTTTGTTGTAATTGGTTTTTGGAATGATTTTGAGGCTTTTGTTGAATTTTTGAGATATTTTCAAAAAATCACAGAAGTTGAACTCATAGATTAGATGATGAATCCTTATGTACATGTACTATTCGTGATCAGAAACCCCGATAACTCCCGAGTGTTCATGCATAAATATTTTTCACTGGTCAGAATAACGAAAATTGTTCGAAGTCGGGTTCGGGGTTAGAGATTCGCAAAATCCAAGGTCGTATTCGTGCTACGCATGTTTCACCCTAGAAAACATGCATTTAAAAACTCGGCGAAATTCCACTCGATGAAATGTCGTTTAGCGGCCGGCCCTAGGGTTACTATTTTGATTCGGTTCCGAACCACGGACCAGAAATCGAAAAATTTTTCGAAAATTTTTTTTGTTCAAAATCGACTTTTTTGTAACAAAATCGTTCAATTGCATATATGTTCGCTCTTCCGTTCGTCCTTACATCCATTAAAGCTTTTAACGACTTTTTTTCGACTAATTGTTCGAATTTTGGGTCCTGGGTTCGACATACGCAAAAAAGAAACGCGGATTCGCGTTCTGCGCACAAGATTTGTACGATTTTATAAGTTTTTTGTCATTATTAAAGGGGAACGAACCGGGGTAAAGAGAACGAACCGGGGTAAAGAGAACGAACCGGGGTAAAGAGAACGAATCGGGGTAAAGAGAACGAATCGGGGTAAAGAGAACGAATCGGGGTAAAGAGAACGAATCGGGGTAAAGAGAACGAATCGGGGGTGGGGAACGAATCGGGGGTGAACGAATCGGCCGGGAACGAATCGTCCTCCGTCCGAGTATCTATAGCCGAGTAACCATTTTTAAAAATATTTTTTGGTTGGCATTTACAACTTTTTGGAATTTTCATTTTTTGATTGGACGACATCACCGACTATTTAAAAAATCATAACTTTGTCAAATGTTGAGGGTGGACCCTTTTTGTTTTGTAAGATTGGACCAATTTCTTAAGAAGCTTGTTAAGTCTTCAAAAAAATTTCGTATTTTTAAAATTTTGGTTCCAAATCGTTAACAAATTGAGTCAAAAAATTCAAAAATTTTCTCGGCGGCGCCTATCGGCACCGCCGACCCAGCCCCCCCCCCTCCAAAAGTTTGAAAACTCTTTAAAAATAAATTTTTAAAAAACTCATGTCTCTGCTAAAGTAGGCCAATCCTTATAAACTAGAAGAAAACAACGGAGAAAAATCAGGAAAATATTATCGCCGATAGTTATTTCAAAATTTTGAAAAATCCCAAAAGTTTGGGCAATTTTACAAAAAATTTCAAAAATTTTTTAAAATCCTGATCCTGGTCCAGGATCCTGGTCCGCATCAAGCACCAGGATCAGGATATCCTTGAAAAACCAGGATTTCGATCCTGGTAAATCCTGATCCTGGTAATTTGCAAATCCTGATCCTGATCCCGACTTTTTCAAAATTCCGGGCTCTAGTTAGTGCGCATTAAAATTTTGGCAATCATCGGGAATTGGGGTCCCGACGAAAAAAAAAATTAAAACTTTTAGACACTCACTCACTATCTTACACCACAACCAACGATTTTCTTGCTCAAAAATTCTATTCTTAGGGGTGGGTGTACCGGGTTCTTGGCGAAATGTTTTCAAAAATTTAACAATTTTGAACCAATTTTCATCACAAAAAGGTATGCTGACATTTGGTCGAGGCGACATTTGGTCGAACGACATTTCGTCGAGGTAACATTTCGTCGAATAAGCAAAAATACGACATTTCGTCGAATAAGCCAAACACGACATTTCGTCGATTGAAATTTCGTCAAATTTTAAAATTCGTGTTTTCTATGGTAAAAGTATGCGTAGATTACAAATCCAAGCTCGGATTTTTGCAAATCTCGAACCCTGAACCCGAATTCGAACATTCGGTTGAACAAAATGGTCCCTCCCCTTGTGGTTTTGCCCAGCTTAATTTGCTTGTAACTTTCTTCATAGAGGTTTCCGGCGCAAAATTTTTGCGGATTCGTACTCAGCTCGACGAGGGGAATCGATTGGTAGTCTCACACAATTGGGTTCATGCTTAAATTATTTTTCACTTGTCTGAACTTTCGAAAATTGTTCGAATTCGGGTTCGGGGTTCGAGATTCACAAAATCCGAGCTCGGATTTGTGATCTACGCACGCTTTTACCCTAGAAAACATGCATTTAAAAACTTGCCGAAATTCCACTCGACGAAATGTCGTTTTTGGCTTATTCGACGAAGTGTCGGATTTTTGCTTATTCGACGAAATGTCGCCTCGACGAAATGTCCGCCCCCCCCCACAAAAACGCTTAAAATTTCAAATTTTTTTAACTGCGGCGCCTGCACCGCCGAAGGCCCCAGAAATTTGCACTATTCTGTTGGTTTTTTGATTTTCTACATGATTAAGACTTCTCTATTAACAAATGTGTAAAAACATGAAGTGAATTATGGAGCCGGCCTCCTTCATTCCCAAAAAGCTTCAAAAAAATTACCGTATTTTTAAATTTTGGTTGCAATCTCTTAACAAATTGAGCCAGAAATTCAAAATTTTCTCGGCGGCGCCTATCGGCACCGCCGATCACCCTCCCACCCCACAGAAGCTCTCAAAAAAAACTTAGTTTTTGCGCAATTTTCCAAAATTTATCGCAAAGTGCGCACCAAAAAAATTCGAAAAATTACGTATTTAAAAATTTTCAAAATTTTTCCCGTTCCCGCGGGATTCCCGTTAAAAATTGAACGGGAATAGTACGGGAACGGGAAAAACACGGGATTCCCGTTCAGGATTCCCGTCCCGTTCGTTTTGAAAACCCCGTTCCCGGAAATTTTTTTTTACCGGGCTCTAGTTTGTTTTGATAATTTATTGAAATTTTGAGTGGAATTTAGTCAACTTTAGCTAAATTTCAGATTTATCCATTCATTTCAAATACTTTACAAGCTTTTATTAAATGTGGGCGAAATTTATGGGCGAAACGTCTTTTTTCCCATCAATGGGCGAAACGTCCGTTTTTTCACTACTGGGCGAAATGTCCAATGGGCGAAATGTCTATGGGCGAAACGTCCGTTTTTTCGTTACTGGGCGAAATGTCCGGACACCGGTGAATGAATTGGCGGGGAACTACCGACTGTACCTTAATTCAATGTTTTTTTAGATCGCAATTGATTACAATCTTCTGGCCAACTTAGAGCTTATAATTAGGGTTGGACGGGACCGGGACTTTTGGGAAAAACCGGGACTTGCCGGGACCGGGACCAACATTTTCAACCGGGACCGGTTCCGGGACCAACCGGGACTTTTCAAGGAAAAATTTTTCTTTTATCAAACACTAAAAAATTTTAATTTTCCGGCAACACATATTGTTGATCTTCTTGACCTTCGATGTTATTGTCATCATCATTCTTTTTTTTGAGATTCTGCTTTACTTTTAGGGAGGGTGGGGGTCGGCGGTGCCGATAGGCGCCGCCGAGAAAAATTTTTGAAATTTTGACTCAATTGTTAAAGAAATTTTATCAAAATTTTAGCAAAATTATGAATTTTGAAGAAAACTGGTTTACTTAAGAGTGGAGGCTGTCCGGCGGTGCCGACAGGCGCCTCCGGAGAAATTTTTTTTTAAAAATTGGCAATCTTTGTTAAGGAAATTGAAGCAAAAATTCAGAAAGATGTGATGAATTTATTTCAAAAATTCTTGTATCTATTCTTTTTTTGCGCGCTTTTAATTAAAAAATATTAGAATATTTATTTAAAATATCTTTTTAATGAGGGGAAGCGTATTTGAGTAGAGGGGAAACCCAATAAATAAGTATTTGCACTCAAGCGGGTTCGAACCCAACACTCACCTTAAGAATTACCAAAAAGGCAAACCACTAAGCCATCGACTTACTAAGAATAAATAAGTAAAAAAGATTGAAATTGTCACTCGATGATGCCATCTTTAGGGGTGTAAATTTAGTCCCGGTCCCGGTCGGGACTCACGACCGGGACCGGGACTTTTCATTTTTCAAAAATCCCGTCCCGACCGGGACCTGAAAAAACCGGGAAATCCCGTCCCGGAACCGGTCCCGTCCAACCCTACTTATAATGATGCAAAATTTATTTATTCGAAAATGTAATTTTGGTTAAAGTTGAATATTTGGCTAAAATTGTACTCAAAATTCATTACGTTATCAAACTCAAAAAACACACTGACAATCCACTTTGGGCTGCATTTGGTGCCAGGAAAATTCGACAGTGACTGAATTCGACAGTGGATTTCGACAGTGGATTTCGACAGTGAACGATTTCACCACTTCATTAACCTTTTTCAGCTCGTTCGACAGAGTGGATTTCGACAGTAAATAGTTCACTGTTGAAATCAGCCATTGTCGAAATCGTTCACTGTCGAAATCCACTGTCGAATTCAGTCACTGTTGAGATTACATAGCCCCTACATTTATTGGCTCATAACTTTCTTCATAGACTCCCTCTTTTTGCGGATTCGTAATCAGCTCGACGAGAGAAATTGATTGGTGATAGTTTTATTCGAATCTAACTATTCAATGGGCGAGCGATGTGCAAAATGTCCTATGGGCGAAACGTCTGTTTTTCACTACCGTGCGAAACGTCCGTGTTTTCGTTACCGGGCGAAATGTCCGACAGCCGTCCGGAATTACAAAAAATATTCTAATTCCGGTTCGGGGTTTGGAATTCGTAAAATGGGCCATGAATTTGTGTTCTACGAATATTTTTACCCTAGAAAACATGCATTTAAAATTTTAAAAATTTTCCGCCACGCCCCCAATTCCCGATGATTGCCCAAATTTGACACTTTCATTCTAGCGCAAAATAATTTGTTTATAAACAATATGCAGGCGGTGTCTATTTACGTTTCTCCAACATGTTTTGAATCGCTGTCATGGTG
Source organism: Globodera pallida (assembly GCA_020449905.1). Classification (NCBI taxonomy): domain Eukaryota; kingdom Metazoa; phylum Nematoda; class Chromadorea; order Rhabditida; family Heteroderidae; genus Globodera; species Globodera pallida. The sequence continues at coordinate 2,117,961 of JAIXHY010000011.1, forward strand.
ATTTTGAGCTCTCCAAAAGCATCTTTAAAAACTTTAATCTCATCATTCACCAGTTGGAAGCCCGAACGCGTTTCCTTTTCGTTCGCCGCCACTCTCTTCTCAACCAAAACCATTTCAGTCGTCAATGGGGCCATCGCACGTAAAATTTCGTTCTTCAATTTCTCCACGCCCGCTTTGTTCGCCGCGATTGTTTCTTTTTTAAAGCTGGCCATGTCCGCAACTAATTTCGTTTCCATTCCTTTTATGTCGGTTTCGATCGTCGTAACTTTGGCCTTAACCTCCTTGATACCCCGTCGGAGGCAGAAAATATCCAATATGGCGGGTACGCACAATAAACCGATGCCAATAACGGCACATACCACCACAATCACGATCCCAATGGCGAGGTAGGAACTGTACCAGTTTTCACTGGAGAGTTTGTTTTGAATCGATTTTTCAAGACCGGCCTAAAAATATTTGAAAAATACCAGCCATAGTAGTAAATTCTTACACGATCAAGTGCTGGCGACGTGTTGACCCCATCGTTGGGCATAGATTCTTGACCGCAGCAGCCCGAAAAGAGCATAACAATGAACAGCGCTGCAAACGTGGTGCCAAATCCGCTGGAACGCTGGCCGACAATGCGCTTTCCGATCTGACAAAAATGTTTTCGATTTTAAAACAAATTACTTGGCTAAACGAGCCCCAATAAGTTTAGTTTCCGAAAGTGCGTAGGTGGGGGCAAAGCGTTTGTCGCGCGTTAAGAGCGGGCGTAAAAATGAAAATCGATTTTCGATGCCGTCAATAAAAGCAACCAAAAACACTTTGCCCCCTTTATGCGCCTATGCCAGTTTTCACAAATATGTTTGTCACTAACTTTGATGCACGTCCTTACGATGGACACTCGTCCGATTGCCTCACGTTGGCCCAACGATTCTGTCTCGGAAAATGTCTAAAAAAATTGAACAATTTTGTTAAACAAAATGTTGAAACAAAACAAAAAATGTTGAACCAATTTTCAACTTTCATTTCCAACTAAATTTGCAAAAAAAAATCGTAAATACACGCCGCGCCGTTTACCTGCACATTCAGCTCGCCCTCGTTGTCGTCCTTTTTCTCGCCGCTGTTGTCCTCCGTTTTGCATTTGAGCGGAAAAAAACGACCAAATGCCCATGCCGCAGCCACCAAAACGCTCATTGACTAAAATGAGTTAATTCTTGCCTTTACAACAAAATTCTTTTTGTGTCGCGATATAAATTTGGCTAAGATTTATGGCAAAGTCCCTCAACACATTTTTTGCGTGAATTGCGGGCAACTTTTTTGATCAAATCTACACGAAAGATTACCTTGACACCTTTTGCCACTTTGCCGGATGCAAACTCTTTGGAGCGCGACGGTTTGCCCGATGTTTGCCATCTTTTCAAAGCAACCATTATTAATTAGTCAAATAATGAAGAATATATATTTTGTTAAACCGTCTAAAAATATCTATTTATATTGATTACGATTTGTCAATAGAAAATAAAAATTGAGAATTTTTAAAGTCATTTAAATCAAGCAAAAATAATTAGAAAAAAACTAGGCTCCACCAATAAATTCTGGGGAATATTTTTTATTATTCATCGTCTAAAAAAATATTTTTTGATGTGAATTTGATTAGGGTCAATATGTAATAAATGAGAATCTAACCTATGTATGTGAAAATGGGTGCGAGAAAATAAGAAATAGTGTAGTGTATGCACGTCTGGCACCCACGCTATTTCCCTTCTTTTTAGTCGGAAGATTTTTTTGTTTTTGACCGATCAAACGGTGATTTCATTTTGCGCGACTTTAATCTGATTTTTGAGCCTATAAACACTCGTATAATCTTAGATTTTATAGGCAATTTATTTATTAAATTGAATGACGGAAGAGTCAAACAGCGGCAGTCCGTTGCCTTCCACCTCCGATCCGGGATCGGCGGCAAAAAGGGCGCGAATGGTCAGCAATTTGGAGATGGAGGAGGATGAGGAGATGACTACCACTGATGAGGAGCGTGAGGCGGCCAAAGCCAACACTGTTACAGGTTTGTGAAATGGACGCGGAAAATTTAACGCGTTCAGGCAAAACTCGAGCAGTATTTGAGGAAGATGATGACGTTGAAGAAGAGGAGGAGGAAGCGCCTCTTCCGGAAGCGCTGGCCTTAACGCGAGCGCGGCGGCCGAATGCCGGGCGCAAAATGGCCGAACTGATGGCACAGCAAATGAATGATAAGGACGACGATTTCTACGGCACTGCCTATGGCGGTTTTGGAGAGGTGTTTTTTTTTGTTTTGGAAATTTCGGTAATTTTTTGCCAAGAAAAATCATGCAATTCTTTAAAAGTGGCATATTTCTAAGCATTGGAACCAGGCCCGTAGCCAGGGGGGAGGGCAGCTGCCCCCCCCAGAAATGTTTTTTGAGGGAAAAAACCATAGGGGGGACCCTTTTGTTTTGAACTTTTACGTTTTTGACCAACTTTCTTAAGAAATTTTAATCAAAAATTTTCTCGGCGGCGCCTATCGGCACCGCCGACCCACCCGCACCCCCAAAGAAGCAGAATTCGTAACAACAACAAAAATTAGCATTTTGAAAAATTTGAAAATCCCAAATTTTTAGTAATTTTTTAACAAAAATAAAAAATTTACTGAAAATTGAACTTTTTTTGGAAAAATTCTTTAAGAAAAACAAAAATGCACCCGTAAGAATCGACTTTTTTGGTTTGCTCCCCCCCCCCCCGAAAATTTTTTCTGGCTACGGCCCTGATTTGAACTCTCTTTGCGTATTCTTTTTTGTTGCGCGTACGTAAAAAGCTAAACGCTTTAACAAAATTTTTTCGTTTAATGAATTTTTTCTATTAGGGCGAACAGGACGCAGACTTTGAGTCGCCGCCCCACTCGTCGGATGAGGAGGAAGCGGAAGTGGACTCGGACTTTGACAGGGACGAGGACGAGGGAGACGACCCCGCGCCGGTGGAGGAGGACCCGGAACAAATTGAGCGGAGACGAAAGGTGTGTCGATTTTGCGTTTTTGATAAAGCAGAATCTTGAACAAAAAAAAAACTAGAAAATTCGTAAATCGACAATTTTTTCTGAATATTTTACAGTTGGCTAAAATTCTACAAAAAAATTTACCGAACATTTTTTTTGGAAAAAAATTGCTTAAAAAAACTAATAAAACCCAAAATGCACCACTAAAAGTCAAATTTTTGGCTTTGCCCTCCCCCCCCAAAAGCCCTGTTTTGAGAGTACGTGATTTTTATTTCTGCAGCGGCTGAACCAAAAGCGTTTGTTGGAACACAACAAAAATTGGGCTATTGCGCGTATCAATCGGATGGCAGTGCCGGAGAATGCGTGTGATCCAAAAACGCAACGGCAACGGTTGGAGGAAGCGAAACAAACGGTTTTTTATTTATTTTTTCTTTAAATTTGTTTTATTGATTTTTTATTAAAAATTGTTTTCTCTAAATGTTTGTTGTATGCCCAATGATGAAAATATTAGTAAATTGAGCCTGATGAACTCGTCCAATTTGTGGAAGAATGTGCCTTCACGGCTCAGCCTTTTACAAATTGGCGAGTGCATTTTTGGGCGAAGATTGAAATGGATTATGAGATTTGAGGGCATTACAAAATGTTTTTTCTCAAACTGCGATCTTTAATTATTTTTAAATGAAAAATACAATAATTTATATGTGTAAAATTCCAATCTTCAAGGCCGTGATGAACATCGCATCGTTGAAGCGCTTTGAAGACATGGAATTGGAGCGCAAGCGGCGCCATCAAAAGCCGGTGCAACGACGCGCGCTGGAGGGCCCGCGTGCGCGTGAGCTTTGGACATCGGACGGATTGCATTGCATTACATTTTTGCCCGAGCCGCCGCCAGCCGAGCAGTGCTTCCCGAAGTTTGTTTTTAAATTCCATTAATTTATTTGAGCGAAAATAAGAATTAAAAAAACAATTTTTATTGCTGTTGGCAAACTTCAGTTTTTGATTGGACAAAATATCCCCCTCCCCCTCTATGCTTTTAAAGGCCAAAACGACGGGAGTTCCGCGTCTGCGCAATTAGTGGACAACCGGCCCGTTACATTGACCCGGTGACGCGCCTGCCGTACGCGGACATGGACGCGTTCCGCGTGCTGCGCGAGAAGTACCGACAATTTCTGGAGACGGACCGAGGAGGACGGAAGCAACAACAACAGCGATAGAAGGCCATGATTATTGAATCACATTTTGTTTTACCTGTAGATGGACCCAATATGATATGTTTTTTTTGCACATTCGACATAAAATTTACAACTACAAACATTTTTTTACTGAATTTCTCTCCCAACCCCCAAAAAATCGGATTAATCCCAAGCCCTACAAATAAATGTTCGAACATGAATAAGAATGTTTTTATTATGTCCAAAGTAAATTATTAAAATGTGATCCGATCAAAAATCTCGATGTTTGGATAATAAAAAAAGAAGGTAATTAACGCTGGGAAAAGTGGTGGTGATGTTTCTGATCCTCGCCTCCCTTCTGTTGCTGCGAGCAGTTCGGCGCGAATGCCGAGGCGGAGGACGCCAACTTGCGACGTGTCGCCCATGCGCGTCTTGGCAAACTCAATGCGAATGCCGCCGTTGGCGGCGCCTGCAGCGCTGGCCAACGCGTAGCCCTGCATGGCCTTGCAGCGCCGCGCTCGCCTGCGCTAATGTCACCAAACTCCACGAAATGCCACCGGACCGCCGCCCTTTGGGGAGAACACATTTTTCAATTAAATTGAATTCTAATTTAAAGACAAAAATTTGGAACCCACCTTGGTATGCATTCGCATTCTGCAGAAGCCCGGAAACATGGCGAACAAACTGCAGTTTTTTTTTGTGGTTAAATTTGAAAAAAAAAAGTCAATAATGTTTATTAATTTGTGTACTTCCTCAACTCCTCCTCCACCACGTTTGGCTCGCTGCTGGCCATTGAGCCCAGGTTTCCAATGAAAATGGTTGAACATGGAGGCGCCAATGCAGACGACCCACTGCCACTGTGTGATGGCAAATTTGCGGCGGACGATGCTGCTGCTGCTGCCGACGAAGGCGATGACCAATGCTGGTGATGATGCCTGCGGAGGTTACCAAAATTAAATTCACAAAAACAAAAGAAGAAAAAAAATCTGAAACTCGCCCCCTCAAAAATATAAAAACCAATTTAAATTTTGGATGTCTTACGCTGGATGGGCGCCAAAACCGTTGCTGTTGAACTGCTGCTGCTGCTGCTGCTGAGCAACAGCCAAAGCGGTCAGCAGCTGTGCATTGCCATTATGCAAACCGCCGCTGGCAGCGCCGAGCAGTACACCAGGGCTGCTGAAGCAGTTGCTGGACAAGCTGTTGCTGATGCAAGTGCGGCGGCCAACGAGTTGGACGGGGTCGAGCCCTGCAAAAATTTTCGTAATAGGCTGCGGAAAACACACATCCCCCCCCCCGACCGGAGTCCCCGACAGTACCCGGGCCTCCACCAATTCCGTTGAGTGCCGCAAGCGTGGCAAACTGTTGCTGAACATCGCCGCAGCCACCGCCACCAACCGACGTGGCAAGCAAATGGTTCAGCAACGGCTGCTGCAATTTTTGGTCCGGCGCTGAGGCGGCTGTCATCGCCGCAAGCAGCAACTGTTGTTGATGTTGCGCCGCCGCCAAACTGTTCGGCGAAGTGTCACCAACACCGCCGCCGCCTGGCGCCGCAGCGTCATGATGATGATGTGGATGGTGGTGATTGAGCAAAACGGATGCAACGGCGGCCAATTGCTGTACAAAAAATGCAAAAAATTTAAAAAAAAAAGTGGTGTGACATTTTTTTTTTGCATAAAGTTATACACTTTTTTCAGAATCGAACCCAATTCTGTCTATGCATGCTAATTGTTAAAAATGAATTAAAAAACCAAGTTGGAGATGGTTAGACACAAAATAATTTCCCCAAAATTGGACGGTAAATACCCAACTCGCTACTTTTTAGACTTGCTCTTTTTCTCTGCTCTCTTATAGAGTAACACTATCTCGTTTTTTTGCATTTCTCTATTTAACACACGAGGTAGCGAGTTGGGTGTGATCCAATTGGACCAGGTCCACCAAATCCAGGGATGAGTATATCCCACACCCCTCCTCCAAAATGGCTTATTTTGAGCTATTTTTTCAACAACAAAAAACCCCCGAATTTTTGTCATTTCGGTGAGGGTTTGAAGTGTTACAAAAAAAAACTCCATTTTTTGGAGCCCCCTGAAAGGAGCCCGACCGAACCTGTTGCTGTTGAATGGCGGCCAATTGTTGTTGGGCGGCCACCACCGAGTTGTGGTGGTGCTGGTGGTGCGTCGACACGAGCGGCACCGGTGGTGGGAGAATGGCTGTCGAAATGTGCTGATGGTTGGGCGGGGAAGACTGCTTGCTGGGCTTGGTGACCTTAAAAAACCCACAGAAAAAATTGAACAAATATTCAAAATAATAAATTAATTTTTTTTTGGCACATGTCCAATATTGGCGGCTTACAAAGGCCCAAACCAAAGCAAATCCAAAAATATAAAATAAAGAAAAATTGTACAAACTCTAAAATTTAAAGCATGTTTCTTACAAGCATCGTTCGTTAAACTCCGACAAAAAATTTCCCGGCCGCCCGCCCCTATCGACACTGCCGAACCCTTTCATAAAAATCTTAAAAACGCGTTTTTAAAAGTTGGATTTTACCCACCCCCCAAAGACAGACCCTTTTTTGAGTTATCCCCCACTCCCCCCCCCACAAATGGATACGCTTTTGTCGTTTTTTAGATTTAAAAGAACTGAAAAAGCCCTTTCAAAATTTTTGTATCAATTTTCAGCAAACAAAAACCTTGGTATTCGACCGCGCGAACTCAAGTCGGATGGTCTGTGCCAACTCCGGGTCAAACTTGACGCCCTCCAACTCTCGTTTCGCCGACTCCGCGTCCGCCCGCGTGGCAAATGTGACAAAGCCGACCGGCGTGCTGTTACCCTTCCCCTGAAAAATTGTTCAAACAATTTTAATGCAAAATTACAAAAAATTTAATTCTGAAAAATCCTGCTAATTTTTTTTAAATTCAAACATATTGATCACATTTAAAATTTTGGATCAATTTTAAAAAAATTCAAATATATTAGTAACCGCTGAATTGACGACAGATGACAACATGCCGGTGCCATTCTTGCCGGACTGCGTCAATTTCAGTTGGCACGACTCGTAACCGGCACAAAAACGGAAGAGCAAGGTAAAGCTCACGCGCCTTCACGTCCGCCTGGAAGGACCAGACACGAACAAAGTGCGCACCTGAAAATTAACAAATTAAAAAAATTGAGAAAATAAAAAAACATGAAGCGCTGAAAACTCAAAATCCAACCTATTAGGAAACAGAAAAAAAAATTTTATTCAAAAAGTAAGTCATCTTAACGACTTCGGAAATGCAAAAATCGCTTTTTTCCATGAAAGTCCTCCCTCAATTAAATTTGCTAATTGCCAATGTGCTTTGTGCAGAGACCTGAGGCCAAGGCATCGGATCCACTTGCCCCACCACTGCCACTGCCGCCACCGTTGGTGGCCGACGTGGACGAGTCCAGCGACTCCATGGACACAGCATTGACCATCATCGTTGTTTTTGCACTGCTGTTACTGCTTGCCAACCGCGCTGTCGTCGTCGTGGTGGTGCCACCGCCGCCGTTGAAGATGAAGCAACCGTTGTTGTCCTTGGTCATTCGTGCCAACACTTTTTTGTGTGTGTGTGGCGGGCGTTGTTTTTGTGGCGTGACGGCAAATTTTTTTTTGGGTTAATTTTTTTTTTGTTGCTTTTTTTGGGTGGCCAAAAGAACAACACAGCGCGTGTGTAGCGTGTGTAGAGGAAGAAGAATGTGTGGTGCGATTGGGAAGTGATTTTGTGGGGTGCCGAGATCAGAAAATGAAAGAAAAAAAAAGAATATGCAGTGCTGAAAATGTTTATGCAAAAATCAAAATGGCAATTGTGTGATTGATTTGGTTGGTGGGTGGGTGAGTGGTGGTGGCAATGGCAGTTGCACATTAAAATTTTTGGTGTTTTGAGCTACCTTTTTTTCAAGGTTCCCACCTTTCAATGCAACATTTTTTGTTGATAATTTTTGGATGGAAACCCGGCGCAAAAATTCGGGACTCGAACAGACACATTAACAGTAATCCTAAAAACTAGTGCCTGATTTGTAAGCTGAAATTAAATTCAGTTTTTACGAAAATGAAAATCGAGATTTGAAAATGTTCGAATTTGTGCTAATGATACTTTTTGCCAAAAATTTGGGACAAAAAGTCAATAAAATAAAATAAAAATTCTGGACCACTCTCGGTTTTCTTCATATTCGCTTTTTGATGGCTTTTTCTAATAACTACATATCATCACTCGGATGTTGCGCAATTAAATTGGGACCAGGAGTTGTAGCAGTACTCCTGACCGGCATTTTTTCTGGTCTTAATTTCACGGCATTTTTTTTAAAATCTCAATTTCAGGTTCCGTTTTTCGATTTTGTCGGCTACCATTCTCCACTGGTGTATGTATGTAGCGCTAGCGATAGTGTGATGCTTTTGGATGTGAAAAAAGTGTGAAATTGTGAAAAGATATGGTGGGGGGGGGGAGGCTCGGCTTGGGTAAATGTAATGAGAAATGGAACAAGGGCCGATGAATAATGAATGTTATAGGAAAGAAGTGAAAGTGTTGAAGCTGATCGGTGGTGGAAAATGGGTGATTAACTCAGTGAAAGTTTTTTTTTTTGGTTATTTATGCTTGGTTTTGTGGCCACCGGAAGTATTATGTATTCGAAACGATGACGAAAATAGGAATTGAATGCTTTTTCTAAACAGGAAATTTTCCATTTTGGCCACACTTATATTGAATGAAAACAAGAAAAAGCGGGTCATTTGACCGACATTTTGAAAAATTTTAGGTTCATGAGCAAAGAAACTTAAAAAAATCCCGAGTAAAATCAGGTAGCCTAGGATCTGAGTTGGTCTGATTTCTCTGGATCAAAAACAATTGATCTGATTTGGGTCCATAAAAGCCAGCAGTACTTGGACCACAACCAGATCTGGATCGATGCTCTCCACAATCAACCCAAAATTGTAGATTTAAGCTCGAGAATGAAAATGAACGCAAATTCATGTCCTATGTATCATCAACACACTGAACGGAACGATCTCGGGGGAATGGAGACAGAAGAAGAAGCGGGGAGCTCCGTTAACCTCCCCTCCCCTCTGCCTGTGCTACTCTGCTGATGGATGGAATGTGGATGAATGATGAGGGATGGTTATAGCCCTATCCCCACAACCATCGAGGTCGTCGTCGTGGTGGTGGTGGTTGCCGGGGAGAGGGGAAGAAAATGCGAATAGATAGGATTTGTGTGTGTATATGATGTACAAGGAAGACTGTGGTGGTGGTGGTTGATGGGGGGGGGGAATGTTTGTGTGAAGGATGGGAGATGGGTGAATAAATGGGGGGCCATTGGGGGGGGGGGGGGATGGCGTCGTCGGATTGGGGGGAAAGGTCACAACCCTTCCCCCCCCCATTCACCGCCGTCCAACCCCTTTGCCCATCGCGGAGCTCCCCAATCCCGCTCGCCCCCCTCCCCCCGTTCGTTCAGTGAGTGTCCTCTCCTCTCCCCTTTGGCTCAGCTCGTCCCATCCCATCGATGTGTCTTCTTGCCCGTCCGTCCTCCACCACCAGCACACTCTCAGATAGTTCAGTGAATGGGGGGGGGGGGGGGGTGAACGAGGGGAGGAAGAAGAACATACACAGAAGAGACACAAATCTGCTGCTATTTCCGAGTGAAGCACATCCATCTCCCCCACCCCCCCCCCCCACATCTTCCGCTTCTTCCTGAGTGTCCCTCCCCTCCCCTCCCTCCCATTCCAACCAATTCCACAGATTTAGAGCGATCCCTTCCTTCTTCCCTCTTCTTCCACATACACACTCATTGACAAGACAATGTCACCACCACCACCACCACCCACCACCACCACCAGTGAGCAAATGCCTTGCCGCGACATCGGCGGGGACGAATGGGTTGGGGGGGGGGCAAGCCGTCGTCGTCGTCGTCTTCGGCGTCAATTTGTTTGCGCTCTGTGTGATGGTGCTCAACCGCTCTGCCTCAAAAAGTGCTGCTGCTGCTGCTGCTGCTGCTGCTGTGGCTGGTTAAGTCCTCCACACTATTCGCCGTCGATGAGACGACAACTCTCTCAAAATCCCCCCCCCCCCCCCCCCCTCTCCTTCACATCATCAGCAGGGGGGGGGGGGGAGAGGACACGGCGACCATTGCGCTCAACTCACTTCACTCACTCACATTTTGTGGGGGGGGGGGGGGGGGAATTGAGTGAGTGTCGGCGGCGATGCGATGGGTTAGGAGGAATTGGTGAAAAAGAATAGCGATTTTGAGTGAGACGCATGGAATTTTGGTGGCGGGGGTGATTCATCCCCCCCCCCCCCCCCCATCAATTCACTCACTTCACCACAAACCCCCAGGGATGGGCGCCGACGACCCCAAAAAATTACGGAACTCGGAATTCCGGGGTTTAAACATTTTTTGGAAGTCCGAACTCGCGGAATTCCGGGGTTTAAAACATTTTTTTTTGGAAGTCCGAACTCGCGGAATTCCGGGGTTTAAAACTTTTTTTGGAAGACGAACACTCAACAGTTATAGGCCTAAATTTGTTGTTGTTGCCGAAACAGTAACAGCAACAACAGGAGGCGGTGGGGAGGGGGGGGGGGGAATAAATGAGCACAGAAAACAGGAAAAAATCGGAAAATCCATACCCACCAAATTTTTGGGCACAAAATTGAGCGGAAAACCTGAAAAATCACACAGAAATCCATATAACCTCCATAATATTGTGTTGTTTTTGATTGATGGCGGCGCGGCGACGGTGAGGGAAATACATAAAATATGGGTGCTGAAAATCGTGATGAGGAGAGATGTTTTCTCATAAGGATGGATGTTTTTGGTAATGGAACATTGAGGAGATGGATGGCTCCTCTATGAATTAGTAAAAAATAAAATTAAAAATAAGATTTTAACATTTGTTTCAAAAATCGAGTTTTTTAATTAACTAAAAAAATAAATAAATAAATGAAATAAAATAAAATTTATTTAAAAAAATGTTTTTACCTACATAAGTGGCTTAAAATCTTAGAAAAAAAGTCTCCATTTTGGCATTTTTGAATACCTAATTCGTTAAGAAAAATGCATTAAAAGCCGAAAAATGGCAGCCATCCTTTAAGGGTGCATTTTTTGTTTTAATTTATAAGAAATATTTTTGCTTTTTATTGCATTTTAATCTTTAGGGCAAATTTTCTAAAATTTTAGATCAATTTCCATAACAAACATCGTTAAAATCTTTAAAATTTTATCCGACCGCCGGACTTATCACCGAAATTTCGGCAAAATGGTCGAAATTTTGTCGAATTATTGACTTTTTCTTCGAAATCCTTAGCTAAATTCAAGCGCCGCAGGCGTTAATGTAATTTTTTCAGAAAATTTTCGATGAAAAGCCTGGGGGGGCCAATTCCATATTGGCAATGGAACAACATTGAGGATTGTGATGCGTCTAGGTTGAGGTTGAAGGTTGGTTGGATCACATGAGAATGAATGAATTGGAATGAATGTTTGCGCACCCCCCCCCCCCCCCTCGCACCCGCACCCGCACTCTTTTGTGTGTACTGTCCGAGCCCCTCCCCATTCACCACCAGCAGCAGGCGCATAATGATCAAAATTGTCGTGCTCATCGTCCTCGCCGTCGTCGGTCTCGCCCCCGTCACTGCACGCGCGCGCGCGCGCGCGCGCTTTAGTTACCTCCCGCCGAACAGCGCAGCAACAAGAATATAATGCGGTACACATACAAATACATGTTGCCGCCGGCGCCGACGCCGCCACACATTTAGAGCATTTTTGTTCGTTTGTGGAGCAAATGTGTGCGTGAGCCAAATTACCAGTAAATTGATCCTGGTACGCGTACGCCCAGAATCCGTACCGGCACGCACGTGCAGATACGACGAGCGAGCGTTGTTCACAATCGGGTGATTTTTAAAAAAACCGGGACCGGGATCACAAAATTTTAAAAATTTAGTCTCAGTACCGACCAACTTACAAATTAGATACGTCTCGACGATTCGCTCTACCTATGGCAACTCGCTACTCTATCTATCCCGACTTCATCACACATTCTTCGTGTTTTAATTTGGAGGCATTTGTGGGGACTTTCAGGGACATTTTGAACGATTTTCCGTTAGGGGATGAAATGTCGTTAGGGGACATTTTGTCCGCATGTCGTAACTGTACGCGTTGAATTGTCGCAAAACATCGTTGAACCGGGAAGCGCAAGAATACGGAATGGGCACACACACACTTTTGTAATCGGAATCGCGCGAAAACGGGACCCTGGAGAGAACTGCGCTTTGTTAAAACATTTAAAGCCCTTCGGGCGTAGTTGCCGGGACATGGACGAACAAAAATGGAGGAGTTTCCGGCAGAAGTGAGCATGGGGAGGAGAGGTTGCCATGCGCAACGGACTTCTGTTTAAATAGGGAGGGGGGGGGGGGGGGTAGCTGAGAAAATCGAAATTGAGTATTTGGAAAAGAATATGGAAACACCCACACCTCCCCTATAACGAAAGCACCGATCGATCAGCAAATAAGTGTATATAATTTATGCGGGGGGTCCATCATCATCAAATTGCTAAATAAACAGACAACAGAAAGACAATGTGCGAGGGGGGGAGGGCAGTTGTTGTTGCAGGCTGCGGGTTGCGCGAGTCGCGGGTTTCGGCTGGCTCGGGTCAGCCGTAAAGCGCCGCCGGGGCGCCTATTGATCTCACTCTCACTGCTCTCTTGCCCATTAGCTGCTGCTATAAAAGTGGTTGGGCGGCTGAGTTCAAAGACCAGCAGCATTTCTCAGCGCAAGCAACTCAAAAAGTCGGCAACATTTTTTTCAAAAACTCGTCGAAAAACACGGCAGGCAATTAGGGACAAAATGGCACACCCCTGACTGGTCCTTGGCGCTGGGGAACCACGGGATGTGTAACCTCGGATGCCAAAAAAGCGTCCGGAATTTCCGAAAATCAATAATCCGTTTACGTCCCTGCTGGGGACCGGCCGATCAATGTGCTTGACCGCCCGCTACAACCACGCCGTTGCTGCAACTCGGGTTCGAACCAGCTGAGCCCGGACCAGAGGCGCCCGCCGCCCTGGCTCTGGGTAGGATTTTCCAGGACTCCAAGTCCCAGAATCATGGTTGTTTATCGTAAAATCGGCGTCTTTTTAGTCTGGCAAATGCCAATCCTGGTTTATTTTTATATATCCGGAAGAAAGTTTCGTTATGGATTAGGTCCAAAAAAGTAAGTAAAAGTTGGAGATCGTTTTAGTTCATTAGCTCCGGCTTTTTGAACGGGATGTACACAATTTGTCTCCTTATAAATGTCACGGTTTTTTTTCCAAAACACTCAAATTTGAGTGCTTTTGAATTTCGAGACTGAAGCGGTCACAAATCTGACACTTTTCTTCATGGTGTATGTACAGTATGAGGATCTGGACACCACTCTCGCTCTTTTTTACAGTACTTTTTCGGCTTTTTTTAAACACTTTTGTCGATGCTTCTCGTGTCACGTATCTTTATGTACATATGTAGAGCAAGCATATTTATGCATTTGCGCGTTCGTTTTCTCATCTTTTAAAAGTGCCGCCAGCCGGAGACTGGCGGCACGAATAAAAGTGCCGTTCATTACAAGCAGGCAGCCGACCACCTACGCCGGGGGGCACGACATGTGTATGATGTGTGTGTGGATGTGGTGGTGTACAGTGCTGTTTTGCTATTGCTGCTGCTGCTTTCTTGGAAAGTCGGCCCCCGGCACTTTTGCCTCTGTCTGTCTGACCGTCCGTCTTTGTTTCTCACAACTCTGTCTGTCTTCTTTTTCCTTTTTTTGGCACACTCTCTCACTCGCGCTTCTCTGTGTCTCACTTCCTCTTGCCCTTTCTCTCACTCTCTTTCTCTCTCTCTCTTTCGTCTTCTTCTCCCTCCCTGCCGCGTCCAATGGCATTTATCTCAATTTCATGCCTGCGGCATTTTAGTGCCGCCGCCGGAGGGGCTTGATGACTGACGCCCACCACCCACCCACACAAGCAGCAAAAGAGAGCACAACAAACAGCGCAGCGATCTTCAAAATCATCATTCAAATTACTGCCAAATTTGTGTTGTGCCATCTCCATTTGCAAAAATGGTGGCACAAATATTTGCCACACTTTTCAATAAACAAAAAACTTTGGCACTTCTTTTGCGCGCAAATCTTTTTGCCATTTCATTATTTCAAAGAACGCGTTAAATTAAAGTTAATTTGTAATCAATAAATGAAAATTGACAATTTCACCTCCAATTAGTTGCGCCCATAAAAAGGCCTTAATTTGTTTCTTGACAATTTTTAATTGAACATTTTTTTAAATCTTTTTTTGTTTAAAATTTTAGAAAAAAATATTTTTCGTTTAAAATTGATTTTAAATTTATAAAGTTTTGTCCACCAATAATATTTATTTTAAAAATTAATTTTATATATGTTTTTTTTTATTCATTTTGCCCGTGGCGAATGTTTTTTCCTTAATTCTTTTTGTCTTAGTTAGTTTAATTTTAAGTTTTTTATCAAAAAAAGTTTAATTGAAATTTGCAAGAATTTGAAGAATTTAAAGCATCAAAAAATTATATTAAAAATTTTAGTCCATTTCACCAAAACGTACAATTTTTACTAAAAAAAAAATTGGTTTCCTATCAAATTTAATGAATTTTTTTTTTAAAGTTTCCTTCATCTACTTCCCCCCCCCCCCCGGCGAACAATTTTTATTAAAAAAAAAATTGATTTTTCTACAAAATTAATGAATCTAAAAAGTTTCGTTCATCTTCTTCCCCCGAGGCGAACAATTGTTATTAAGAAAAAAAATTAGGGGTTTCTACCAAATTAATGAATTTTTAAAAAAAAGTTTCGTTCATCTTCTTCCCCCGAGGCGGCGAAGAATTTTTATTAAAAAAATTAGGAGGTTTTCTACCAAATTAATGAATTTTTAAAAAAAGTTTCGTTCATCTTCTTCCCCCGAGGCGACGAACAATGTTCAGAAAATAGGGGGGAGGAGGGGGGGGGAATCGATCGGGGGGGACGGGCGTAGGCGAACCCCGTGGGGGGGGGGGGGGGGGGAATTGTTGTGAAAAGCGATGACACACACACACAACAAACAGCAGAGAGTGGCCGCTGCTCCGTTTTATTATTCATTGAATTTATTTGGCGAATAAAACCCAACCAATTTTCATATTAATTTCCGATTTTTTTAATTTGAATTTAACAAATTTTTGGTGGTTTATTTGCTGAATTGGTTGACGCTTCATTTCACCTTTTTATCCCCAAAATTTGAGCAAAAAAAGCGCGCTTAAATCGCACCAAATTTTTGGCTATAAATAATAATCACAAATCAAATTTGAAATTTTACAAACTTTTAAATTAGACCCAAAATTCCATTATTTAATCCTTTAATTAACAGAAAATTAAAATTCAACGCATTGTTTGTTTGTAAAAAATCAAATTCCATAAATAATATGAACTAATTTAATTCAAATTAGAGCCCAGACTTACGGACCATCGAGATATCGCTCGAAATCTCGAAAAATCACTAAGATCTCGGCAAAATTTTGTTGATCGAGATTTCGATCAAGATTCTCGAAAAATCTCAATCAACAGTACCGAGATTTAAATCAAGATTCTTGAAAAATTTCAATCAACAGTACCGAGTTTAGATCAAAAGAAAAATCTCAATTAACAGTACCGAGATTTAGATCAAGATTCTTGAAAAATCCCAATTAACAGTACCGAGATTTAGATCAAAAATCTCAAAAAATCACTAAGATCTCGGGTAAAAAAGTCTCATTTGAAAAGTACCGAGATTTTGATCAAGAAGCTCGATCAAGTCCGGTCTCTAATTAAAATACTAAATAATTTAATCGCCCCATTTTGGGCTATTAAAATAGCGGCTTTTTTGTTTGTTCACCTGTGCCCCAACAATAATTGTTCTCCGTTCTCGAACAGCCCAAATTTGGACGGGAATTTTATGCTAAAATCATTTTTGGCTTCTCCCCCCTTTTTTTTAATTGGTTTTTTTGTTTGGTAATTTTTTTTTTGTTGTAATAAATAAAACTTTTCGTTTTTGTTCTCTTATCGCCGCCCGCCGCTCATTTGTGGCGACAACAAATGTTTGGTGTTTAGTAATTAATTGAATGTTGATGATTGATTCCGCCATTTATTCGGTGGTTTAGCCTTAAAACATTAAGTTACTAATTAATCCATACATTTTTTTGTTTTATTTAATTAAAAAATTGGCAAAAATGTTCCCTTAAAATTGAAAAAATTAATATGTTTAGTTTCATAATTTGATTTTAAATTTTGTTTTATTTTGTGCTCCCTTAAAATTGTAATATTTTTATTTTCATAATACATTTAAATTACCTATAATTAAATTGTTTTCCTTTCCCATTTCTTCGCTTAAATATTTTTTAACTAATAAATGCATTTAAATTTTAAATTTTTGCCTTTAAAATAGCAACAAAAAAAAGGGCGGGGGGAGGGGGATTCAATTTCAGGTTCAATTCGCCCCGTTTTATTCCCGAAGGTATCGCATTTTTTGCATTTTCAATGTGTTCCAAAAATCCTCTATTTTTGAAGCCGCGAGAAAGTTCAAAGACCGCACCGCTCCCTCCCCGCCGGCAATTTATTTTGGTCCCAAATTTTATTACTTTTTCTTTCTCAAAAAGTGGCCCGCTGTTGCCGTCTTCGAAAATTATATTTTTCCTAACTTTTCAGAAAAGTTTAAAATGCACATTTTGATTTTTTAACCCCCCCCCCCTTTTTGCAATTTAAATTTGGGCTTCATTTTTTATTCGGAATAAAGAACAATTTATTTAAATCATTTAGTCGTTTTTGACCCAAAAATTAAAAGGTTTCAATTACTAAATCAATATCACAGAATGTAAAACAACAAAAATCGAAGCTGATTTAAGTGTTTCAAAAATTGTTTTTAAAATTTTGAATATTTTTAATTGGTGAATTTAATCCAATATTTTTCAAAACACTGAATACTTTCCCATTTTAAGCCTTATTATTTTTTCAAAACCTAATTTATTTTTATCAAATTGTTTTTCATTTTCTTTTTTTTTGGAAATTTTCTGTAAAAAGCAGCGAACCTTTTTTAATCCATTTTAAACTTTATAGCCAATTTTTCCCCCACTTTTTGGAGTAAATTTGCCATTCAAACCCCAAATTTTTTTTACCAAATTTCCAATTTTTAAGGGGAAAAAAAGTTTCTCGCATTTTGCTGCCCCATTCATTTCCAATTCAATTCTTGGCGACGAAAGGCCCCCCCCCCCCCCCCCTCCATTCTCATCGCATCATCGTCAGGTTGTGTGTTTGTTTCACAGCGTCACGCGTTCTGACGAACATTTGCCAATAACAAAATAAGACATTTTTAATGGAGGTACAAATTTTACATTAAAAAAAGCCCAAAAAATTTTGAATATTTTTTATTTATTTACTTTGGCATATAATCAATCGCGTGTCTGCCTCATAATTTTGCAAAATTTTCCAAAAAAAAAAAAAATTGGGCACCACAAAGTTCATGCCCTCCGGGGCCAGCAACTATTCCATTACAAATTGACGTCATTTATTCCCGTTAAAATTAAGCAAAAGTTCACCACAAAAAATTCTTCTTTGATTGGAAATGATCAAAAAAGTTAAGTTTTTTAGTTGCCAAATACATAATTAATATTAATTTAATTTGATTTGATTAGAAAAAATTTCCAAAAAAATTTGCGCACCAAATTTCATGCCCTCCGGGGGGGCCAACAAGTATTCCATTACAAATTGACGTCATTTATTCCCGTTAAAATTAACAAAAGTTCACCAAATATTAAATTCAAAAAATTCTTCTCTGCTGATTGAAAATGATCAAAAAGTTAAGTTTTTTAGTTGCCAAATACATAATTATAATATTCATTTAATTTGATTAGAAAAAATTTCCAAAAAAAAATTTGCGCACCAAATTTCATACCCTCCGGCGGGGCCAACAAGCATTCCAATACAAATTGGCGTCATTATCCCCGTTAGCGCGCAGTTTTTGTCCATGAAAAGTGAAAGCGCGAAGAGTGGCGGTGGCAACAACAAAATATTTTCTTTAAATAATTCCTTCTGATCGAAAATCATCAAAAGTTTGTGAAACTGATCTTTGATGCGTTGGCCTGAACATTTTTTGGCCGAGTTTAAATTTTTTACTTACAAGGGGGGGGGGGTGTACAGGCCTAGGGCCTAGGCTTCCTCAGTTTCCGTTTAAATTTAATTTCAATTTCAATTTATTTTTTTTTAAATTTTTTGTTATTGTTTTTGGCATCTACCGATCCAAGTTTTGAATGTTCCGAGTGCCGAATTATTTTGTTTATCTCTTTTAAAACACTTAAGAGATTTTAGTTAAGACACCAACCATCTGAAAGCTCTTGACAAGTTAAGGCTAGCCTTAAATGCACAGTTTTTTTGCGATTGGACAAAGCTCAAAAAAAACAAATTCAAAAATGGGCCAATTTTTAGAGGGTTTCTTGCCTTCTTGCCATAAATTTTGGGCTTTGTTCAATCGATTAGCTTTTTGTTTAAAGAAAGCTTCATCAGAATGTTAGTCATCATTTGTGTATGCCTCAAGATTGAATCAGTTCGGATTAACAATTTGACATCACAAAATTTTAACCTGAAACAATTCAAAACAAACTTTGATGCTTAAATTTTGATAATTATTTTTAAAAATTATTAAAATATTTTGCCTTTTAAATCAAATCTTTTTTGATTAACCAACACGCGCGAAAAATGTTTTTAACCTTTTCACAATTTTGTCCGCATTTTCTAATTGCTTATTTGCCTGTATATATATATATATATATTTATTGATTGGGTGGCCATTTAGGCTTAATTTGTTTGGGCGTGTTGCCAAAAAATGCCAGAATTGCCTAATTTGAAGAGGACGACGGCACTCCTCCAAATGCCGTGCTGTCCGCCCAGCACGTCGGCCTCCTCCACAATGTCCACCACCTCGTCGGTGGAGCTTGTCGCCGCCGGCGGCGGCGGTGACCACGACGACGACAACGACAACGACATCAAGCAGTCACAGAACGGACTGGTGGCACTGAACAACGGTGGCCAAATGGGCGGCGACGGCGACGACGACGACTTTCGCTGGACGATGAACGGTGATGATAATGATGGTGATCAGCAAAAAGTGTCCATGGAGAATTTCGCGCTGATCAAAGTGCTTGGAAAGGGCGGTAAGTCAAAGTTTAAATTCAAAATATTTTTAAATTGAACAATTATGAAATTTTAACTTCTATGAGTTATATAACTTTTTAAGAATTTTAATTATTAAAAATGGTTTCAAAGTTATCAAAATTCAATTTGGAAAATATCTTTTATTTTTATTGACACATTAAAATTAAAAATCATTTAAAACTTTTAAAATAAATGTTTATTGTATTAAAATTTAAAATTTGCATTAGAAAAAGCATTTGAAAATATTAAAAAAATATTTAAAAATTATGGCAATTTAAAAAAATTGAATAAAACACATTAAACAATTAAACATTTAGCCTACGGCAAGGTGTTTCTTGTGCGAAAAGTGGGCGGTCATGACAGCGGCAGTTACTACGCGATGAAGGCAATCAATCAATCAATAAATGAATTTTCTACAAAAATTTTTGCACCACAAAAAATTCAAATGCTTCCTAGGAGGCTAGGCTAGCCTAGCTCTTTAGGCTTAGGCTTAGGCTTTGTGTACCCGATTTTTTTTTTGTTAAAAAAACATTTTTCAGGTGTTGAAGAAGACGCGCGTAAGCCAAAAGCAGAAGACGCTGGAGCACACATTGTCGGAAGCGCAAAGTGTTGGAGCGGCTCAAGGGACTGCCGTTTCTGGTCAACATGGTGTACGCCTTCCAGACGGACACCAAACTGCACATCGTCATGGGTAGAGAGGGAGGGAGAAGAAAACATTTTCTTGAAAATCCTTTAAAAAATTTTGGAAAATTTTAAATGAAAACCAAATGCCTAATATAAAAGCGCACACACGTTTTTAATGAAGAAAAATTTTTGCACAAATTTCTAAAAGGCGACAGAGAAAATTGGTTTTTTTAAAATGATTTTTAATTTAAATTATTTTCGATCATTTACACAAGGGTTTTATTATTAAAATTAAATTTAAATTTATAAATTAAAAATGTTTTAATTTTAATTTATTCAAATAAAAAATCGATCAGAATTTGTGCGCGGCGGCGAGCTGTTCACGCATTTATGCAAGCGGAAAAAATTCGATGTGGCGACCACGCGTGCACTGCTTGCCGAGATGGCGTGGTAAGAAGGGAGCAGAGAGTGTCCAAAATTTCTTTAAAACTTTTTTTGTTGAAATTTATAGCGCGCTGCAGCACGTGCACGCGGCAGGCGTCATCTACCGAGACCTGAAGCTGGAGAACATTCTGCTGGACGAGCAAGGCCATGTCAAGCTCACCGACTTTGGCCTGTCCAAGGCGTTCGAGCTTCAACAACAGCAGCACCAGGGCGGTGATGCGCCACAACTGACCAAGTCCTACTGCGGCACCATCGAGTAGGCCAGCGGCATTATTCATTTCAAATATTGATTCGGATCAAAAATTGAGACGGGCAGGCGAGTTCAGAGGGTTCCTGATCGAAAATTTGAATTTTTCGGCACATTTTATGCAATAAAATACAATGTTGGCACTATTCTGATCAGAACCAAGTTTGATCAAAAGTGAACAGACAAGCAGATTGATATTTTGAATTCCACAATCTTAGTTTGATCAAAATGCGAATGATCACAAAATTCCAAACCCAAATTTTTGAATTTGGGTTTTATTTAAGCCAATACCTTCTTGTTATTACTTAAATTTGTTTAGATATATGCCGCCAGAGATTGTTCGTCGACAGCCAGAAGTGAATAAATCAATTTCTTTATTTTTTAATAAAATTTATTGTTCAAAATTTAAATAGATTTGGTTTTTGATCGAGTAGAGCCCGGACTTGAGCACCAATCGAGATTATTTCTATTGAGAGTTTCGAAAAATCTCGACCGAAAAGTACCAAGATTTCGATCGAGAATCTCGATCGTCCGGGCTCTAATGTCGAGGGGATGACCCATCGGGGCAATATGCGGGAATCTTGAGGGTCGGGGATGAGTCCCAAAAATGCTGCCCCGTTCGGGGCCAGCTGAGAGGTCAGCTGATCGAGGATGTCCCTTCGGGAGGAGGTGGGAGGGGGACATTAGTCGGAGATCAACGATCAGGCCCAAAATTCATCGGGAACCAACAAACATTAGATTAAAAAAATATATTAAAAATCTCGAACAAATTTTGTCAAAATTTTCCAGGGCTACGGTCAATGCGCGGACTGGTGGAGCTTTGGGGTCATTGCATTTGAACTGCTCACCGGCTGTTCGCCGTTCACGGTGGACGGCAATCAGAACTCAACGGAGGACATTGCGCGACGCATTTTGACCAAAAAAGTGCCGTACCCAAAATGGATGGACCGAACGTCGCGCGACTTCATCGGCCAACTGCTCAACAGGGAGCCAAAGCTGAGGTAGGTGATCAGAGCAAAAGAAGAATTATTGATTAAAGTCGCAACTGAAGTGATCAGACGCAAATTCGTAAAGTAAAGATAGACAAAATGGTAATAAACTCTGGGTGGGACTCGAACCCACGACACTCACCCGATCCGTGGGCAGCTTTTCCACTGAGCTACCCGGGCGTCCGGTTTGTTTACGGATGAGCTTTGACCCCCTAGGCGTTTTAACTAGAGACCGGAAACTTGAACCCAAAACCAAAAATTTTTTTTGGGATTTTTTTTTTGGGTTGTGCCAATTTGACCCAAAAACAAAAATTTTTTTTGGGTCTTTTTGGTTTTGGTATTTGGGTCCGGTCTCTAGTTTTAACCGTCCACGTCCAACCAGCTTCTTTCTTACAGTAGTGAATAACATTTAAATTTAAAACAAAAAATCCAATTTTGTCCAGACTTGGCGCCCGAGGGGCTGCCGAAGTGAAGAAGCATCGCTTCTTTGACGGCATCAATTGGGAGGCGGTGGAGCGGCGTCAAACAGCGGGGCCCATTAAGCCGAGCATGGCCGGCGGCGTTGCCGACGTGGAAAATTTTGCTGCAGGCAAAACAAACACTTTTTTATTAATAAATATTTTTGCCCATTTTTATATTTTTTTAAATTTCAGAATTTACTGCCCAAACGCCGCTGTTCTCGCCGGCGGACAAGCCGCCCGCCGAGTGCCACACATTCTTCCGCGGCTACTCCTTTGTGTCCCCGTCGGTGATTTTCGCTAGCGACAACGTTATTGGACAAGAATGCCTGGAGGCAAGGTATTTATTTACAAGCAGCCCAAAGCCTCCACTCATAAAAGTCCGGCATTTTTCTCAGGGCTTTAAAATGCTCTAAAAAGTATTATGGAAATTATTGCCTTGGGGGTTAAAACGCCTTGAAAATATCGCCAGAGGGCTTTTGTGTAATATACATATACATATGTATCCTGTGGGTAAAAAGCATTTTGGAAATTATCGCCTCGGGGGTTAAAATTAAAGCGAGGACAATGGAGAATTTTTGAGATTCTCCATCGAAATCTCGGTCGAAGAAAAATTTTTTCCAAGATTTTTTCTACAATCGAGATTTTTTTGAGATTTTCAGTGATCTCGAAAGAATCTCGATCGTTTAATTTTTTTTCGAGAATCGAAGAAATTTTGGCTTGACCGAGATTTTTCGAGATTTATTGGGATTCTCGATCGGAACCTCTGGTAAAAATGTTTTTGGAAATTATCGCCTCGGGGGTTAAAAACATTAAAAAAATTAAAGCGCCCGAAGTGTTTAAAAATTATAGAATGTGGGCAAAAGCGTGGAAATTACCTTAATTAAATACCCCTCCAAAAATGATTTGATTTTAAATATTTTAAAAATAAAATGTTAGCACATTTGTTGCCAACAGTGTTCGTCTGCTGTCCGCCCAGTCCTCCCCATTTTTTGCCAACTACCGACTGGACATCACAGCGCATGGACTGCTCGGCAAGGGCTCCTTTTCAATTTGTCGCAGATGCGAACGCGTCGCGGACGGACGACAATTCGCGGTCAAAATTGTGTCGCAACGATTCGCGCACCAGGCACGACGCGAGGTACACACAGCGTAACGAAATACCGTGTGCACTCTGGTAATCCCCCATGCGGGATTATTTTTCAACTTACTCAGAGAGTGGGGGATTATTAGAGGGTGGGGGATTCTTAGAGAGTGGGGGATTATTAGAGGGTGGGGGATTCTTAGAGAGTGGGGGATTACAAGAGTGAATACGGTAAGTAGGGGCCGGATCGATATGCACCAAA
Organism: Globodera pallida; assembly: GCA_020449905.1. NCBI lineage: Eukaryota > Metazoa > Nematoda > Chromadorea > Rhabditida > Heteroderidae > Globodera > Globodera pallida. The sequence goes on from JAIXHY010000011.1 coordinate 2,141,426, forward strand.
ATATGCCAAAAATGCCGAAATATGCACCGTAAAATGTCATTTTTAGTGCATTAATTTGCTTAATACTTCTAATTTTTTCTTCTTTTAACTCTAGTTAAGTAGATTTAAAGCTTTTTAGTGTATTGTTTTAGTATATTTGGTAAGTTCAAAATTCAAAAAATATTCAGGATGATTGCCGATGAATTAAGCCAGTATCTTTTTGGGAGTATTTTTTCCAAAATTTTTTTTGTTAAAAATGACAAAAAAAATATGCACCAATATGCAAACAAACAAACAAATATGCGCGAAGCTGAAAATATGTATAATATGCTATTTTAAACTTGACCAAAAAAGTTCAGCTTATTTTTGGGCCGTATTCTTTGAAGCATATGAGCAAACAAAATATGGCATTTGCTTATAAATCTGGGTCCTAGAAATAAGTAGAGATTGGACCTATCGAGATTCTCGATCGGTCCTCAAGTCCGATCTCGAGAAATAAGTGTTCAAATTCCGGACAGCACACAACGCCAAAAAGGGACACACAGTTTTAACATCGATTTTCAAACGTATTCCCCCCGCAGGTGCGCGTGCTGGAAGCGTTGCAGCCCCATGCGCATATTGTGCCGCTGGTGGACGCCATGTCGGACGCTTTCCACCATTACATTGTGCTTGAACTGCTCGAGGGCGGTGAACTGCTCCAACGTCTGCGACGCATGGAAAAGTTCACGGAGCTGCAGGCGGCCGAAATCATGGCCCAACTTGTCGCCGCTGTCAAGCACATGCACGACAGAGACATTGTGCACAGGTAGACAGACAGAGGCAGGCGTGGACGGCTTTTGAGACCCGAAATTTTGCCGAGACCGATGTTTTTATGCCGAGACCGGAGACACGAAATTTTGTCGAGACCAATGTTTTATGTCGAGACCGGCGACCCGAAAAACTGGGGTTGGCACCCCGACATTCGGGGAGGGAAAAGTCGGGGGATTGGGCGGGCTTTGTCGGGGTTGAAAGGTCGGGGAATTACAAATTGTCGGGGACGGTACTGTCGGGTATCGGGGTCGGGGGTTTTCAGGCTCGGCGTGCCAACCCTACTTTAAACGCTCTGATCACATTTTTCATGGGAAGCCTGAACTATATTTATTTATCTATTTAAAAAACAAATTTCAGGGATCTGAAGCCGGAAAACATTTTGTTCGAGCGCGATCAGCCTGGCCATGTGGCGCCCAAACTTCGGCTTGTCGACTTCGGGTTTGCTCGCATTTTGCCCAGGCCGTCCAGCTCCAGCACTGTCGCCCAGTCACTGATCACTCCGCTGTGCGGCACACTTCACTACGCGGCACCTGAAGTGCTGGACATTGAGGACGAGCTGCCACAGTACAATCAGGTAGCCAGCCAGCCGCACATGAAAAGAGTGAGCGCCGATCCGATCTGAAAATGGTTGATTGATCGATCATGATTATCTGATCCGATCTGAAAATAGTTGATTGATCGATCATGATTATCTGATCAGATCCAAATTGATCATGATTTCCGATTTCAAAATGTTGATCGATTATGCTTTGATCTAAAAATGCTCTCTTACTGAACGGATCAGCAGATCCGGAACAGAACAATGATAGGTGATCACTGAAAAAAGGACTCAAAAAATCCTTTACGTTTAAAGAATTAAACATAATGATTTGTAAATGTTTGTCTCGAGACCTTTCGAATGATTTTATGTCACATCGGGCCAAAAGACTCTCGAGAGAATTGTGGCATTGAGTGAGATTTTTTTGGCATTTTTACAACAATTTTAGCAATGCGATTTGTGGAGCCTTGGCGTCATTTTGTTTACAATGCTTTCCGGCAAAGTGCCATTCCATGCCAAGAGTCAGGCCGAGTCGGCAGCGGACATCATTGCGCGCATTCGTGCCGCCGATTTCTCCTTTTTGGACCCCGTCTGGACAATGGTTTCGCAGTCGGCAAAAGATTTGAGTGAGTGTTATTTTTGAAAGAGCAAATATTGATTGCTTGAAACTAGAGTTGGCCGGGATCGGGATCCCGGTCGGTATCGGGCGGGATTATCCCGGTTTTTGGAATCCCGATCCCGGTCCCGGTTCAACAGGCTGCTCCCGATCCCGGCTTTCACGATCCCGGTCAATCCCAATCCCGGTTTTTACCAAAAATCCCGATCCAGGCCAACTCTACTTAAAAACTAGGGTTGCTCCCCGACCCCTCGGGGGCGGAAAAGGTCGGGGACGAAAACCCCGACTAAAAAAAGTTGGGGTTGGGGGTTTTTTCCCCCAGCAAAAACCCCGAAAATTTCAAAAAGTCGGGGTCGGGGGGCGAAAACCCCGACCACAAAAAGTCAGGGTTTGGGGAGCAACCCTACTTAAAACGATAAATGCTCCGCCGGTACCGGTAAAAACCGCTATACATATTAGCCATTTACCCTAATCTGTAATAACGGTAATCTTAATTACTCTTAATTACCGTTTAACAATTACCGGACAATTAAACAGTTCAAAAAAATGGGCGAAACTCGAATTTTAGCAAACGAATGTTGCGGTTGTCCCCGTTAAAAAATTGTCTGCTGGCCTCCCCGGCTAAAGAAGATCGAAATTTATGGGAATAAAAAGGCTCATCATCCAATGGTCTCGTGGTGTAGTTGGTTATCACGTCAGTCTAACACACTGAAGGTCGCCGGTTCGAGTCCGGCCGAGATCATTCTTTTTAAATTATTTTATAAAATTGAAAAAATTGTAGGATTTTTTGCGATTCTTGATTGACGAAATTTAGCCAACATTTTTCGAGATTTGAGATTAGTGATTTCGAACAAATCTTGATAGGTGAAAGCTTTTTTATTTTTGAGACGAGATTCTCGATCAAAAATTTTTTTGTTGTAATTTTAACTAAATATTTCCATTTTTAGTCACCGGTCTGTTGACGGTGGACCCGACCCGGCGCTTGTCGTTGGCACAGCTCGGCGCCCACCCGTGGCTTCGCGCAGGACGCAACAAATCGTCGTCGTCGTCTTCGGCATCGTTGGCATCGTCGGACATGCCGCAGTGCGGTGGCACGGAGTTGCCGACGCCGACAATTTTGCCGCCGAGTGCCGACGAAACATTCAATGCCACAATGTCCGCATTTTTGCACGCCAACCGAGACGGTTTTCAGCTGATGGATGTGCAAACGGCGCCGTTGTTGGTGCGCGAAATTAAATGAAAAACAAATAATTTTATCTAATCTTTTTGGGATCAGGGAAATCCACTGATTTCCGCCACAGTTATTTTTGGAATACCGGAATTCTGAATTGTTGGACGGGAGTCGACGAATTAATCCCGACTCTCGAATCGAATTTTGAATTTGGCGTTCTAATCAGATCAAATGATCTCTGCAGTCTGGATCTTCTACAGCCAGATTTTGTTAGGGTTCAACAAATTTAAAATTTAGAAAAATAATCGATTCTTTCCTGAAGGTAAAACGGCGTGGCATGAAACGCCAACGCGGTCAGGAGACCACCAATAAAGGCTCAGGAGTTGATGAGAAAATGGAGCAGTGTCCGGACAGCATGAAGCTGTGCACTGTGCCGGAAGGGCCCGAGCTTGGCGAGCAGTCCAAGCGGCGTCCGACCACATTGGATTTGTTTGGCACTGGCATTGAAGAACAGCAGCAGAGCACGCCAAACTCGGCAGCTTTCACCGAATACCGGGTAGGCGACAAATGGAAATTTCAATTTTTAACATAAATATATTTATTTATCACAGAAATAAAATTATTAATTTTTAAATATTTATTAATATTTTAAATGATTCATTACAACCTTTTAATTGTCTAATTTAAAAGCTGATCCAAATTTTAAAATAAATTTTAATAAGATGCTGAGCTTTTAAATTAATTAAATTAGCTTTTAAATTAATTAAATTATTAGCACAAATTCTTGAAAATATAATTTATTTAATTTTAAATTCATAGTAACGGCTTTCTTTTTGTAAAATTCAATTTGTTTTTAACACATATTAATTAGCATTAACAAATTCCGAGTAATTTCTCCTTTTTTTTAAACATTTAAATTTATTATTCATAAAAACAGGACACCAAGCCGCCCTATTTGAAGTACAGTCGGGACGATTTTGCACGCGGTGAAAGCGGAGGCACGGCACGGCACAACAACAACATCGCCTCCGTCAATGAACCATCCAGCGGCTGCTCCTCACTTTCGGGTGCATCAACAATTCGATTGTCCAACGATTCCAACGAGTCCCAGTGATCATGAGAATGAATATATGCACACAAATTCTGTCTGATCAGAGATGTGTTGAGGCATCGTTGGCACCCAGCAGGAGTTGCGATTTTGTGCCTGAAAAGAATCCGGCATTTGCCGAAAAACGCGGGTCCATTCGGGTTCCGAAGAATTTTGCTGGATTTAAACAATTTTTGACAGTTTTTTTTGCGCCGAATTTTGAAGAATTTGGGGGCATTTCGATGGTTTCACAGAGCTTATCGAGCTTTTTTGCCGAGTTCCGGAGAATTTTGCCGGTAGTTCGTTGGGGTTTAAACAATTTTGACGGGTTTTTGGAGAATTTTCTGATTTTCAAGAATCTCTCGTGAGGTTTTTTTGCGAGATTTTGCTGGTTTTAAACAATTAGACGGGCTTTTTTGCCGAGTTTTTAATAATTTGCAAGCATTTTGCTGTGTTTAAAGAAATATTGTGGGTTTTTTGCCGGCTTCCGGAGAGTTTTGCCGGCATTTTTGCTGGGCTTTAAACGGGTTTGACGGGGTTTTTGCCGGGTTCCGGAGAGTTTTGCCGGTTTTAAACGATTTTTGCGGGTTTTTGCCGGATTTCGGAGAATTTTGCCGGCATTTCGCATCCTCCCGGTGTTGATGTCTCAGCCCCCGCCCCATAATCCCACTCAAACCCTCTCTCTCTCTGGTGTACGTGTCTCTGATGAATTGGGCGTAAACTTATATGGACAAAATAGTAAAATTAAATTATAAACAAAAAACAATTAAATTTTCCATATAAATTCACGCCGCTGCTCTCCCTCCTCTTATTAATTGATATTTTGCGCGGACTGTTTGTTGTTTTTGTTGCACTTTTCGGATTCGATTTTCCTTTATTTTAACACAACATACCCAATTTTGCTGTTCCAAATTAACGACATTTACACATTTAAAACAATTTTATTTTGCGCCAATTCCAGACCGCCGCTTGGCCCCCAGTGATAGAAAGAATAAAATGCCTTATTTTGCTGTACTAAATTTTGTAAGACGACGACGGACAGATCCCACAAATTTGCGGACCCGAACAGTTTGGTGCCGGACAGTTTTGGCACGATTAGTCATAACTCAGTCATTAAGAAAGCAAATCAAACAAAATCGATATCATTCAGAAGCTCTCCGTTCGGTTAACCTTTGATCAAGCGAAAGCTACCCAATTCGTTTTTTCTCAAAAAAGTTATAGCTTAAGGCGTGTAAAAATCTCAATTTTTCGTGCCAGCCTGGCGCGCTAAGTCATAACTAGAGACCGGTCGAGACGAGATCTCGAAAAATCTCGACGAGATTCTCGAGAAATCTCGTCTCGACATCTCGTCTCGAATAAAACTGAATTTTCGAGATTTTTCGAGATCCGAGATTTTTTCGAGACTCTCGTCTCGCTCGAAGCTCAAGTCCGGTCTCTAGTCATAACTTTCTTTGTTTAAGTCGAATCGCTAAGACCTTTTGTATTAAACATTACCAGACATTTTGCTTTCGAATGACAATTAAAATTGTTTGATTTGATCAAATAAGCAAAAAGTTATTAACGTTGGCGTCAAACTGTCCCCGCCCGACCGTGTATTTGCCAACAACAACAACAAAAAAACTAACCCATTTTGTTTTGCATCGCATTGTAAATAATACAACAAAAAAAGTGTGTGGGTTGAAGAAGCCAGCAGTATAAAAATGAAAATGGCCTGTTTATTCCATGGCATATGGCCATAAGATTTATTTATTTATCAATTCGTTCATTCTTTCTTCGTGAACAGTTTGTCCAACTTTTGGACCAGTTCGAACAGCGGCAAGCCGACAATGTTGGAAAAGCTGCCAAAAATGGCCTTGACAAGAACGGCACCCTTTCCCTGAATTGCGTAGGCACCCGCGCGATTCCTGGGACATGGACAAATCAATTTTGTTGGATCTTCAATCATGATCACTCTATCACAATTTTCCCGATCATTTCCAAATATCATTCCTTATAGTTAGGGAATTTTGAAAATTCCTAGACTCCCGGAATACGAGAACTGGATTTTAGGGAGGTGCCTGGACCAGGGATGTAACCGGATTCCGGAGATTTGTGAGTCCGGAATTCTGTCACTTTTTTGGCCAAAAATTCGGAATTTTGATTTCCTGGGCCAAGGGACCTGAATTTTAGAGACGGACGGTTTGAAGCCGGTTCCGCGCAACCGGGACCAAAACTTCTGTTTATGACACAGTTTCCAATCATTCCCCACATTGGTTCGCCGGTCATGATGTACTGCTTGATCAGCTCGTCCGACAGCTGACCAAACTCCACACGGCTCTCCACACTGAACAGCTCCGCCTCCGCACCGCACGAGTCGACAATGCACACGCCCGTGCGAACAACGTGCGAACGAGCGCTGAGCCTGAAACAAAACTGAAAAATTCATTAAAAAATTTTAATTATGTATCATCTACCGGATGCCCAAAAAAAAGTCCGGAAACCGGAATTCCGGACCCAAAAATGTCCGGAATCCGGTTTACATCCCTGTGGTAATAATCTACATTCTGAGTATTTTGAAGGCGTCCTCCGCGTCCTTTGGCTTCCCAACCAGTTCACCGTCAACAGAGATCATCGTGTCACAGCCGACGAGTGCATCGAACGGAACCTTTAAAATAGGCTTTGAACATTTAAATTGGCATTTAGTGCCACTTTTTTAAATAGAAAAACTGCACCTTTTCTCGAGCGAGTCGTTTGGCAACTTCAACCGCTTTTTGGCGTGCCGTTTGCTCAACAAACTGGGCCACCTGCATTGTGCGAGGCAGGTCTTCCGGGCAGTTTGACGGCACCACCACAGGGTCAATACCCTCAAGAAAAAAACATTTAAAATTTTTAAATCAGTTGTTATTACCGGATCCCGAATAATTCGGATTCTGGAACCCGGTTTCCGGGTTCGGGTTACCGCACCCGAATTATACGGATTGAAAAGACACACTCCGAAAGATTGCGTCACCGAACTACAAAATTCAATGTTCTGGCGGGTTTACTTGACACAATTTGAACTTTTGTTGACAGATCGCCAAATTTTTAAGTATTTGGAAGTTTTTTTTTGAAATTTCTTAACAAAAATTGAAAATTCTTAAAAGTTATCGCGCCGGTCCGCTCCCTTTTTAACACAGTTGTTTTTTGATAAACCCAACTCAAAATTTGGTCTGATCTTTGAGTTTGTCTCAAATTCCATAATAATTTGAAAACTAAGATTTTCTGACGGCATTCTCCGGGTCAAAGAGTTCCAGATAGTCCTGAAAATCCTGGTACATATTTTCTAAAATCACCAAGACCAGGGTTGCCCGGGCCCTGAGAAATCCTGATCAGGGCTCGCTTCTGCCCGACCTCTACTAAAAATCCCGGAAAAAAAATCTCGATTATATAATTTAAACTGCGCCAACTCTCCCCGTTTTTGTTTCAAAAATTTTTGATCTAAAACTGATCAGTTTTGTGATCCAAACTCACAATTTGTCGCATCAATTCCAGCCGATCTTTCGAAGCACTTGCCAGCACAACAACAACAGTGCCTGCCCGCGAAATGGCGTCTCGCCCAATTTCACGGCCCAAAAACCAAGCGGATTTCATTGTTCGACAAGCAATGGAATGGTTGGGCTCCGAATTCTTCTCCAAATCGTGGGGTCCGCCTGAACTGCTCAAAAAGTTGGAAATTGCCAATTTTAATAGCCAGAAATTGATTGTGTGTGTTGAATATGTATATGTATGTATGTATAGCGATCAAATTTGTGCACTATTTTCAATTAAAAACAAAAAGTGCGAATATTTTATATTTTTCTACAAATTTTTTTTTGACATTTTGCAATAAAATTTCTAAGAAAATATTGTTCAGGCTTCAACAGCACCAAAACAAATATCCACTGCAGGGCGCATTAATGGAAATTGTCGAACGTCGGATGCCAACAATGGTCATTGAAAAGGTAAATTAATGCCGAAAATGACAATACAACGACAAAAATTGAAAGAATTTTCAAATTTTTGAAAAAAAATTCGAATTTTTCCGTTTTTCTCCCTTATCCATCTTAGAAGTGCCACCATTTTTTAGTTGGTATTGGCCAACCCTGCTCAAAAGATGTGCAAAATTCTTGGCAGAATTAAAAAAATTAAAGAATTTTCAAATTTAAAAAAAAATTTCATTTTTTGGTTCTTCTACTCATTGATCTTTTAGGAGTGGGTTAAGGACGGTGTCCAGTTCATGGAAGGCTGGTTCCGCTCCCCGCTGGAGACGCTGTTGCCCGGCGTGTTCAATGCTGGCGGTGACACAAATTTGAACCGTGCAGCATGGCGTGCCATTGTGCCGATGCCGGGCGCGCCACGGCGTGCACTGGTGGTCAACCTGGCACCCACCGGTGACCAGGGCTATTGGCGACGGGAAAACTTCTTCCAGGTACACACTCAAATCGACGGGTTTTTCTAATAAAGTAAATTGTCTTAAAATAACAAAAAAAATTTGTCCAAGCACCCTACCCTACCTCTCTCATTCAAACAAGGATTCGCTTACTTTTTGGTCTTTTTATAATAATTTTTCTTTAAGAAATATTAGGGTGGCACGGGGCCCGGGCTCTTAGAAAAAACCGGGACTAAGGGATCAAAAAAATGATTTGTCAAAACCCCGGGACTACTGGACAAAAAAAAACGAAAAAAAAATTGGTAAAAAACCGAGACCAATTCATGTTTTTCATTGGACAAATAACAAAAAAAAAGTTTTCCATCCCCATAACCGCAGGCAGCCCAAATGTGCAAGCAGGACGGGATCAGCTCCATTCTGTTGACCAACCCGTTCTATGGAGACAGAAGGCCAAAAGGTGCGCGTACATTAAAAGCGAAAAATTGCAACAAAAAAAACAAAAAAAATTCTCGAAATTTTGTAACGTTTTCGGGGAGATTCCGATGATGTTCTCATCCAGACTTGATCATCAACTCGTTGCAGCACAATCCTATTCCCGGTTGATCAACGTGTCCGACCTGTTCGTGATGGGCGGCTGTCTGATGTTGGAGAGCTGTTTCCTGCTGCTTTGGGCCAGTCAACAAGGCTTTCACCCGCTGGGGCTGACCGGTGTGTCCATGGGCGGACACATGGTGAGCAGATTTATAATTTTATGGAAATTGTAAAAAAATTACTCAAAAATTAGAGTTTTCGTAACACATTTTTGACCCCATGGTTGTTACTTGAATACCTTGCCCTCTGAAAAGCCTATGCAAATGTGTGCAAAAAACATTGTTTAACTAGACTTATTGATGCTATAATACTCTGGATACCGAAAAAGATATTCGAGACGTACTTTTGAATACCGGCATTTTGTGGGGCCGGGGATTTCGGGAAATGTTTACAATTCGGTTTAAGGGCGTACCCAGAAAAATAAAATCGATTTTTTTTGTTGTTTGTTTTTGGGTTTCAAAAGGCGAAATTGAACATTTTCGACTAAAAAAAAAAAAATTCCAACAAAAAACTAATTTAATCAGGCCTCCTTGGCCTCCACCAACATTCGTTGTGCAAACGGTGAGCCAATTGCCCTCGTGCCGTGCCTGTCCTGGACATCAGGCAGCGCCCGTCTTCACCCAGGGACTGCTCGCGCGTGCTGTGCGCTGGGACGTGCTGAGCGCGGAGCTGTCGTCAAACAGTGGCGTTACGTCGCGTGTTGGACGAATGCGGATGGGCAGCAATGCTGGTTTGTTTGTTTGTGGTTGTTGTTGTTGAACCGCTTAGATTTGGTGCCGCAACAAAAAAAAATGCTCACTTTTTTTTAGGCGGACGATGCTCATGTGTCCGCCCAGCTGTTCCCTGGCTCACCAGCGCACCGGTTGATGTGGATTCTGATGGAGGAGTTCACCAACTTGGGCCACTACCCGGCACCGCCTGTTCAGGGACGGCACATTGCGCTTCGTGGTCGCCGAGCAGGACGAGTACGTGCCGCACAATGAGCATGTGCTGCGTCCGGAAGCGTTGTGGCAACGCAGCGCGCAGGTGCACGTTGTGCCCGGCGTTGGCCACGTGTGGGCCTATCTGAAGTGAGCAGCACCAGAGTGCGGTGGAGGGGAATTTTGTCAGAAAAAAAAAATTTTGAGCGAAACGTCTTGGACCTGCTGTACCCTAAGCTCGGGTTTTCTTTGACCCCCCACCATGTGCTCCTTGGAGTTTTAAAAACCCTATTAAATTTTTTCTGGACTTTTGGACAAGAAAATCGGTCCAGAGCACACTCTCTCTCACAAATCCGTGGGTCATCCGGTTTTAGGAGTTTGAATTATGAAAAAAACCATCGTTTTCCCTATGCATTAAGACACCACCCGTTGTTCCGGCAGTCCATTGTGAACTCGATGGCCACAATCAGCGGCACCAGCAACGACAACACCAACATTGGTGAAATTATTGGCAGCAACATGAACATCAACAACAACAGCACCAGCGACAGTATCATTACATCGTCGTCGTCCTCGCCAATGGTGGCGCCAAATGTGAATTTGAATTGGATGTTCCGGCGGTTGGTCAACAATGTGTGGACGCTGAGGAGGGACAACGACAACAAGAACGGCGAGGAGGACAGCGACGGTGGACCATCACCATCAACAACAACAGCAGCAGCAGCATCGCCACATCAGCAGCAATAGCAAATATGAACACAAAAATTGTGATGTTATGTGTCATTACGTCGTTAACCCCCCCCCCCCCCCCACATTCACCACCAATAATCACACATTGAGAGATTGGGTATAAATTTGCAGGGACGTAGCCCAAGCCCACCTTTTTGTCTGACTTTTGAGTCCCAACAATAATGAAATTGGAAAAGAATGCAATTGTCAACTACGTCCCTGCCCTCCTAATAAATATGTAAACTCGTACACAAAAATATGTGTCTGAATAGTGCGATTAATCCCGTTGATATGCCATCGGATGTTTGATTGGTTTATCTCATAAATTTTAGACAAAACAAAACCATATTTTGTCATTCGTGCGTGCACTTCTTGAGCCCGGGGGGGGGAGCTGTGTGTGTATGGTGTTTCCAAACAGTTTTTCTCCTAAAAATTTTCACAAAAGTGCTCCGGTCTACGGCTTTTTTTTGTTGTTGTACCGATTGGATAATTATTTAATTTCTTTTTAATCTACACACACACACACATGCAAATAGGTATTTTGTGCGGCGTTTCTTTTTTCTTCTGAACATTGACTGATCGATCGGTCCAAACAACATACATTTTATGAGCTTTAATACAAAAAGAGAAAATGGGGGAGGGGGGAACGGCCTAACATTTTTGCGGGGGAGCTTTCTTCCAACGGTCAACGTCATCAAACAATCGTTTTTTTGGGCGGTGCAATCACTTTCAACGTTGGCTCGTCCTTCGGCGGCTTTGGTGCCGTTGAGTCTGGCGTCCATTCACGGCCGGGAATTCGCCGGTAAATGACCTTCTCCGACTTGAGCAGTGCCCACACATGGCGCTTCCCGTACAGCAACACAACAAGCAAGATGGGCATCACGGTCATCAGCTGTGGGGCGGATGCAGCAAATTTTTGTTTTGTTTAAAAACGACGATTTTATAACCAGAACCCCAACAAAAAAAAACATGTTCAGTTTTAGTTATTCCGCAATTTGTTGGCCAAAAAAATTAGCTCAAAAATTGGAAACCGAACGCCGGAGGACAATTAATTATATAATCCCCATCGGAGGCTGTTAATCCGATCAAATTCCAAACAAAAAAAAGTGATCGCTTCGGGATCCCGAGCCCAAGATTTTGGTGTGTGTAAATGGCAGGACGAGCCTCCCCGCCCCTCCCCCACCGCCAGAGCTGAAAACCCGAGGCACGGACGCCCAACAATTCAACAAATGCCGGACATTAACCCCCCAAGCGTGACCGGCACACATTAGCACCGGCGGGCGGCACAACCACCACCACCAACCTTCCAAAACCAACGCTTGCGAGTGTCATGCCATTGCTTCCGCCCCCCAGCGCAAAAACGTGCAAACGTCCTTGGCCTGCTGAGTCATTGTTGCCGGCGTCCCATCCTCGTACTCAATGCCCTCGTCAAACAACTGCTGCGGCATCGCTATCACGCTGCCGTTGGGGAAGTACGGGTTGAAGGCCTTGCCCTCGTCCACATCAACGCCAGCCGGTGTGTCAAAGGCGTACCTGAACACACATACACACCAGTGAATTATTTGGGGGCAATAAGCATGGAGAGAACAGAACAATGTTTTTAGCCACCCTCAAAATTGAAATGTATTAAATTTTGTAGAATAAAAATTCTCGAAAATTTAAAATATTCAAATTAAATTAGCTGCCCAAATTTTTTGTCAAATCAATATTAACCCCTGTCAGTAGATGGAAAATGTAATCTTCTGCCCCTTCGCGCGCCCACACAATCAGTGAAAGATCGGGCGGCAACGCGCCGCTGTTTGCCGCTGCCGCCGCCTTGTTGTTTTTGTACGGTCTGGGCAATGTGGTCGTTGAGCATTCCGGGGCGCAAAATTTCGTTGCCTTCGTCGTCCAAATCCGGAATCATTGCCTAAAGAAGTTGGGAAAACTCTCCCATTTAAAAAAGCGAAAAATTTATCGCATTATCTCTCAAAACTTTTGCACAATCAATGCCTAAACCAAAAAAAGGGGGGAGGGGGGAAGGAAGAAATTCTTAAAATGTTTCGTAACACACGGCAAAAACAAACAAACAACGGGTGTTTAAAAACTAGGGGTGTCGGGAAAAAAAAAATAATTAAAAATAGAAAAAATGGGGGGGAGGGGCGGACCCCGAAAAGCGAGATTCCGCTGGGGACGAAGACAACACTCAAAAACGGAGGAGGATTTTCCTCTCATTCAAAAAAAATTTTGGTTTCTAATTGGGTCATTTAAGCTGAACGCCAGCCCCTTGATGTTATGTTTTGTTTATTAAGAACATTTTGAAGGAAAAAAAAACCTCTGCCGCCTCCGTTTTCGCTTCGTCCGAAGTCATGAATTTGTCGACAAAATGGTTGTATCGGATGTACTTCATGGAATGGCACGCGGCACACACTTGCTTATACACTTGGTAACCTCGACGGACACTGTGCGGTGAAAACAAAATAAATGAGAGCAGAAAATTACCTCCAAATTTGGGTGCCTATTTTTTTGTTGTTTTGTTTTTAAAAATCCCTTTAACAGGACTGTAAATGGCCTAAAACGCGGTATGGAGATTGTTTTCGTGTCAGTTCCGGGAATGTTTGACCCTACATTTCTAACAAAAATTGTGTTTTTTTCAAAAAAAAAATAATTGGATTTTCGGGTGTCAAAAAGGTCCAGGTCTGGACTCTGGATTTTTCATGGAGTTTAGTCCAGCAAACCTTGTCCAGAACACCAAAGCCAAATCCCGGGCTTTTTAAAATACCGGGACTCCTCTAGTCCTAACTCATCTAAATTTACAAAAAAACTTTGTTGAAGAAGACGCACGATTTCATGTCAATTGCATCCATCGGCCCATTGTGGGACCAGGGCAACGCGCTCGGGTGCACCACAAAGTCGTATGCCCGCGCCCCGCCCGCGTTCTCCAACGAGTACAGCAACACGCCAGCCCCAGTTGCCAAAGAGCCAAACAACACGAATTTGGCTGTTTTGCGCTGCAAACAAAACAAAAAATGTAGAAACAAATCATCGGTTGAGTGATCAAAACAATTTAATGCCAAAGAGACAGAAAAAATTTTCGGAGAAAGGGGGTTGACAGCCTTTGTACATATCTCGTGTTTTAGATACTTTTTAGTCGGTGTGGAGGCCCGAAAAGTGCCGAGGTACATTTTTGAGAAGTTTTGTTAGGAAAAAAAGCTCAAAAAACTCCAAAAATATGCCAATTTTTTCTCGTTGTCTTAAAGAACAATACAAATTTTAAAAAAACTAGCCAAGCTTATCCCCGCCGTTGACCAAAGCATCATCAGTCGCTGTAGTTGTCAGACGAAAATTAATTCTAAAAAGGCTTGCGATGAAAAAAGTGTAAATTCAATTTTTGTTTTTAAAAGCAAACTCTTAGCTTGGATAAACCAGGGTTCGGGTCTTAAAATTTCTAAAAGCATCACAGCTAAAAAGATGTCGGCACGTTTTGTTAAGAAAATTGCGAAACAAATTTCAAAAATGCAATTTTTTTTGCGAATTCTGCTTCAACTCTTGGGTGGGGAGGGGGAGGGGGAGGGGGGTGCCGATAGGCGCCACCGAAAATTTTTTTTTGAATAATTTTAACAATGTTTGTTAAGAAATTGGTCCAATTTAACGTAAAAATGGTCAAGAGATCCAATGTTTTGAGAGGGCTGATAAAATGGCCATTTTCTATTAAAAATTTAGAATTTACACAACGCCAAATCATGCTATTTTAAAATTAAATATTTAAACTTCCAGCCAAATCTTTATTTTTCAAGGACATTCTTGGAAATAAGGACATTTTCAATTTTCCACCGAGGTCCCATTTCCAAGGACTGTCCTTGGCATCCAAGGACGCGTCCCACCCCTGCTCAAATCAATTGTTTGTAACCAGACAAATTTGTTTTCCCAGTTGATGGGGTCGGCACAAAAAATTTCTATTTCCTAATGTTTTAGCCGCATCCGGTCCGAAGGTCGAATTGTCCGAAGGTCGAAAGTGTTGTAACTTTCTTCAACCTAAACCGATTAGGTCGAACATAATACCAAATGAAAGCTTGCGATGAGTTTGAGTTATTATTACGTTAAGCTAAGTGATTGGACAGTGCTTAAAAAAGTTATGCCCAAAAAAGTGAAAAACTCCAAAAATGGCCATTTTTGGAGGTTTTCTGGCCATAACTTTTTTCATAATTATCAGATCGCTTAGTTTTTGCTTATTAATTGCTTCTCCTCATCGAGAGCTTTCATTTGGTATAATGTTCGACCTAATCGGTTTAGGTTGTAGAAAGTTATAAAGCATTCGGCACTCAAACCCCTTTCGACCTTCGGGCCGGTAGCCGTTTTAGCATGCACCATCAAGACTTAAAGCTGATCTTTTAAATATCCGAACAAGCTTTTTGTCAAAATACAACATTACTAAATAAATATCAAATATTAAACAACAATAATCGATCACGCGTCCATAACGCAGTTTTGAGCAATTTTGAAAATTAAGGAAAAACTCCTTTGGGTAAAATTGAAGAATATCAAAAACTTTTGTTTTTCCTGAATTTATATATCAATCGACTCCTCTCGTCGAGACAAGTCGAATGGTATCAAAATTTTGATTGGGAAACCACTTTGAAGCAAGTTATGAGTCCGGGACTGAAGTGCCTTTTTGGGTGGGGACTCAGTTGTCCACTGATTAAAAAATGGGAAAAATCACGCATATAGGCTTTTTAATTACGAATTTGTAGATAGAAAATAAAAATTAAGAATGTAAAGCGGCTTTTGAACCGGTTTAAAATTTTTAAAATTAAGGAAAAAATTGTAAAATGGATACACTTCAGTAACAAAAGTAAAAATGAAACCCCTTTTACCGCAGACACCTGTAACCAGAAGATAACTGTGCACACGACCCCGACGGAGGGTGGCGAATTAAGGGGTAGTCAAAAGGTGTGCGTGTGAAAAGCTATTTTCATCAAGACGGCTAAGATAAACTATTAATATTAGGCACGCGCGAAGCGCGTGCCTAATATTAACAGATTAACTTAGCCGTTGATGAAAATAGCTTTTCACACACCCACCTTTTGACTTCCCCATGCGCCCACTAGATACCATTCAGTTCGATTCGTAATTTAAATAACCTATATGCGTGATTTTCCCATTTTTTTAAGCAGTGGACAACTGAGTCCCCACCCAAAAAGACACTTCAGTCCCGGACTCATAACTTGCTTCAAAGTGGTTTCCCAATCAAAATTTTGATACCATTCGACTTGTCTCGACGAGACGAGTCGATTGATATATAAATTCAGGAAAAACAAAAGTTTTTGATATTCTTCAATTTTTCCTTTTTTTGTTTTAAGTAACTAACTCCAAAGCTGAATGGAATAACTGGGGAAAAAAAGTTGGAGAGAAATTTAATTTATTTACAAATTTCGTAATTTTTTGTTTTGTTTTACGGTTGGGGTCGTTTCGGCGCGACCAGTTCGGCGCGTCCGGTTCGGCGCGATTTTTTCGGCGCCGTACCGTTTCGGCGCGGACTCGTTTCGACGCCGCTCGTTTCGGCGCGACCAGTTCGGCGCCCACACAAAAAATTTATTTTGTCGCCGACGAATCATATTAAAGAAAAAATGATTTTAATTAGAATTATTCACTTCAATTCTATTTTCTAATGTTTTAGCATGCACCATGAAGACTTAAAGCTGATCTTTTAAACATCCAATAAGCTTTTTGGCAAAATACAATAAATAAATATCAAATATTAAACAACAATAATCGATCACGCATCCATAACGCAATTTTGAGCAATTTTTGAAAATTAAGCAAAAAACGGCTTTTTTTAAGTAACTCCAAAGCCGGATAGAATAACTGAGTAAAAGTTAGAGACTTAAGGGTTCGTTAGGCTTAGGCCTAAGCCACGCTGGCTTGGGGTTCGTTAGGCTTAGGCCTAAGCTAGCTTAGGTTTAGGCTTAAGCTAGCTTAAGTTTAGGCCTGAGCCTAAGCTCATTTGCGCTAATTCGAATTAAATTCTGTCGGCGCCGAAATAATATTTTTTGTGGGGGCGCCGAACTGGTCGCGCCGAAACGGTACGGCGCCGAAAAAATCGCGCCGAACCGGTCGCGCCGAACTGGTCGCGCCGAACTGAGACGATCCGTTTGTTTTAATGCCATTGGTATAAAGCCGCACACATCCAAGCATTGCTGCTGATTGTCAAGCTTATCATTTTGTCAATCAGTGAATAAATCTTTACCAAGTTTTTATAAAGGCTTTAGCAACAAAAAAAAGAAGCACAAATTGAATGAAAGACACAAACTAACAGAAACTAAATAATATAAACAGCACCATAAAATTATTAAAATTAAATAATTTTGTTGTGTTGATATTTAATAGTATTTATTTCAGATCGGCCATATTCTCTCGGCTTACATCGATCATTTTTGGTATGATAAGAATTCAAAAAAAAAAAACCACTATCTCTTTCCGTGGAACTGTCCCAAGCCTCCCCTAATTTGTCCAGCAACAATGCCCCACGGTAATGAAAATCGATTTTATCAAAATTATTCATAAATCAATTCGATTCCTAATGTTTTTAGCCATGATCTGCAATTGTGCCGTAGTTATAGCCCGAGTGCTTAATGAAAAAAGAAAAGTTCAAAAAAGCCTTTCTAACCCCACCAAAAAATGGGTAATAGCCGGGTTGTGCCCCTCCCTCCCAGGTTTGTCGGAAATGCCCAAATTTGGGTTAGGGGTTCGACACGCACGAGTTTTGTATGATTTTTGAGGTTTTTTTGTTGTCATTTTTATTAAAATTTGCCGTAATTGTATTTATTTAATAAGTCAATTCATTCTCTGTCTCATTCATGCATCGCACAATATGGCGATAATATTAACAGTATGTGAACAGTTTGCTTATAATTATGATCAGTGATCGGGGATTTGTAAACAATTTGTTCAAGGCATCATCCAAATCCATCATCTTCATCTATTGATTGGCATCTATTTGTGATGCCTAAAAAGTGAAATTTTTAAGCGTTTTTTAGAAAGTTGGGCGCCGCCAGCACGGGATTTTTAAAAGCCCCCCGGGGGTCAGAATTACAAAATTCAACAAAACTCTGCACTTTTTGTGGCAAAAATCCGTTAAAGCTCTAGTCTCATGAATCTCTCTGAAACCGCATTCGACCTTGCTGAACTTGATGGCACGAAGCTGCCCCCACCCCGGACGCTGTTTGACCATTTTGGAAGGCAGTGCCTGGATAAGTGAGTTGATTACCTGCAGCTAAAGCCGGGAAAATCCAGTGCCAAAGGCATCTGAGTCGCGCGGAAACCGGAATACCCCGGCTAAACATGCCCCCAGGGGCAATTCTAAATCGCCTACTTCTTTTACATGGCTAAAAATTTGAGACTTGCTCTGTTTCTCCCGGAAAAATGACCGCGAGTCTCGCCCAATTCTCAAAAGAATGAATATGCTGTGCATGTGTATTGGTTAGTGATGCACGAGAGTCTCGGTCTCGACTCTCGAGTATCGGGGAATTTTGGGTCTCGTGCATCACTAGAATGAATAATTTTGCAAGAATGGCTATTTGTAAAATCAGAACAGAACAGAGCACATCCCTGCCGGGCGGGCTCTAACTCAAACGGACCCCACCACTCATCACTACGCCACAATTCAGCAGATTCGGGGAAGGGGTCACAAAACAGGAAAGTACCAATTTTTCCAGAGTTCACAATTAAAATCGCCCACCCGTTTCGTCGCCAGTGCACTGCAGGAAGATGCTAACGCGAGCAGCACACCGATCGATCGATCCAGATTCGCCATGGCAACCCGTTGATGTACACCACCGGGGAACTGAACATGCTCTTCGGACCACGTCCTTCAGAAAACTCTTTGAAATTTGACATCCGGAAGACAATTTTGCCGCTGCGTTTGTACTTTTTGTCTGCAAGTCAAAAATCAAACAAAAATAAATACAGAGAATATTTGACCTTCTGCCTGGTCACCACCGGTTTCGACGAAGATGGTCTTTTGGATTGTTCCATTGTGGGTGGTTATTTTCGATGTTGTTAAGAGTGAAATATAAAACAAAAAAATTTTAATGCTTAAAATTCTCAATCAATCCAAAAATGACAAAAGTTAAAAAAAAGATATTCATGTTATGCACAGCGTTTCATTTTTGAATTTTATTAAACTGTTCTCTTCTTTTGGCGTTCTCTCTCATCTTTTTTAACAAATATTTTGACCATGGCGCACTTCGCTCTGGAAAACTTTTTTTCCCTCTGGCCGATCCTTCTCAAACTTTCACCATCTCTTGAGAACAAAATGAGGAATTTAATAATCGCTTTTTTATTAAATATAATCGCTAGTATTTCGAGTTATAGGGAAAAATGTTCATAATTTTATAGAATTTTGATTAAAATGCGTAAAAGTCCGTCAACATAATTTTTGAATTTAGCGTTTTTTTCTTTACTTTTCTGTACTTTTTTTCGTGTCAATAAACTTGGCAAAATGGTTAAGCGGTAATAAAATGCAAAAATGACGCGCTATGTATGAAAAATAAAGTTGGCATTGATTATTTTGTGGGGGGGGGGGACGGGGAATGAGCATTCACTTTTTTAGGAATTATTCTCATTTTATTTCATAAATGCGAATTTTTGTTTTATTTGCTTCCAGCAAAATATTGACCCAGAAGTGTGAGAAAGAAACTGCAAAAGTTACAATTAAAATAAAACGACTCCCACTGTTTTTTTGATGAGTAACACATTTTTTGTTTTGCCCGGAAACAAACGAGCGCCTTACCGCATTATTTGTCTCATAATTAGAAATAAATTATTATTAGTTAAACAGAAATAAAAATAAATAAAAATTAATGATGAGCTAAGTAATTGAAATTGAAAAATTTGTACAAAAAAAACCCCAAAAATCTTTTGATTGTGGATTTGATCTCTATTAAAAAGTCGCTTAATCACAAATTACCTGGGTTCAAGCGTAACAGCTTGAAGAATTTTATTGGAGCATTGAACTTTCTGTTTGTTTTGTTGCGTTTATTATGTGATAATTTGGCTGCTGGGACAATGTGTGAAATGTGAATGTTTGAGAGATCGCCAAACACCAAAAAAAAAAAAAGCATTTCAAAATTTTAAATGTTTTTTGTTGGCATTTTTCTGATTTGATTTTTGTTTGTTTGTTTTTTCTTCGCTTTTCCTCTAAAGGTGCGCAATTGAGGAACTGGTGAAGGAGCTTTGTCTGCTGCGACTGTTGTTGCTGGCTGTGATGGTGCCAATGCTCAGCCTGTTCACCTGAACATTGGCGAGTGCCTTAAATGTGTCTACCAAAAAATAAATAATAAAAAATGCCGGAGAATTTATTAAAATTTCTAAAATAATGTACAGAATTTTTTAATGTTTCAATTTACCTAACCAATAATTTTGTCATCAGTTTTTACATATGTATGAGAAAGGGACCAAAAATTGAGAGCAACACTGGATACCGTATGCCCAGACTGGACCCCCGAGACTCGATACCGTATGCCCAGACTGGACTACCGTATGCCCAGACTGGACTACCGTATGCCCAGACTGGACTACCGTATGCCCAGACTGGACTACCGTATACCCAGACTGGACCCCCGAGACTTGATACCGTATGCCCAGACTGGACCCTAAGACTCGATACCGTATGCCCAGACGACCCCCGAGACTCGGTATTAAATCACCTCTAATTGGAAAAGCGGGATCGGAATTTTAATTAAAAATCGGGGACCGACCGTAATTAGCCCGGGATTGAAAAACCCGAGATCGGGATCTGGGATTCCAAAACCAGGATACATTTTGTGCACCTGCGGATCGGTGCCGGCCTCCTCCTCGGCCATGTTGTCGTTGCTGTTTGCCAAATCTCGATCAAAGTGATGGCTCGGCATCGTGGTGATGGTGGTTGTTGTTGTGACAGTTACGGCACCTTCGTCCGTGTTGCCGCCGTCCATAACCACCATCAGACTGCTGCTGTTGTTGTTGTTGGGGTTGGCACTGAGTGCACCACCGGTGCCGCCGCCGGCACCGCCGCCAATTGAGAAAGTGCCCGCTGAGCTCATTGATGGACGCTGTTGGGCCGTCAGCATGAATTTGATGCGCTCAAATTTGGAAATTTTAAGGCCCGGTTCTTAATGATGTTCCAAATTTTGCTTCCGGGGGGCACACCCAAAATTCCGACCAATTAGCGGTGCCGATAGATGCTACCTGATTTTTTTAAAAAATTTTTTGACGATTTTTGTAAATGAAAATGGTCATAATTTTTAGTATTGCCAAGTTTGGTGGGCGTTTTGGAAGTGTTAATGACTTTTGTAGACATTTTAGTGAGCTGCGCCCCGGGGGGCACAGTCTGTAGTGAAGCGAGCATGCCCAATTCCTTGTTCCCGGAACTTTTTCTTGCATCCAATTGCATGCGTTCAATTGCGTGCATTTGGCATGCGTTCAATTGCATGCATTTGGCATGCGTCCAATTGCATGCGTTTGGCATGCGTCCAATTGCATGCATGCACATGCTGCAACCAATAACATACACCTGCATCATCGTGCCCGGTGTGATGATGAACAGGTAGAGCGCGTAGCCGGGCACGGACAAGCAGGAAAGCATGCGGAACACCCAGCCGAGCAGTACGGACCAACCGGGATAGGTGTAGTTGGGAATTTGCATGGGCGCAAACGAGGTGGAGTACAGGGCCAACACAAAAATGATGCCGATGAACAGCTTGAGAGGGGCGGGGCGGGCGGGATTTTTTGGGTGTTTGAATTTGAATTAGGGTTGGCACCCCGACGTTCGAGGAGGGAAAAATCGGGGTTGAAAGTTCGGCGGGGGTCGGGGAATTACAAATTGTCGGGGACCGAGGTGTCGGGGAATTACAAATTGTCGGGGACCGAGGTGTCGGGGAATTACAAATTGTCGGGGACCGAGGTGTCGGGGAATTACAAATTGTCGGGGACCGAGGTGTCGGGGAATTACAAATTGTCGGGGACCGAGGTGTCGGGGAATTACAAATTGTCGGGGACCGAGGTGTCGGGGAATTACAAATTGTTGTGGGTCGGGGTTGTCGGGGAAGACACTATCGGGGTCGGGGTGCCAACCCCAATTTGAATTAAATAAAATGTTTTAATTTGAATTGAAGATTACCGGGCACAGTGTCCAGCAGCAGCGCCAATAGAGCCCTGGGTAGAAGCCGAGCATCAGACGAATGTCCTGTATTATTTTTTACGAAAATTTTTTTTTGAAAATTCAAAAAACTCTTTTTCCCCACCTCGCTGAAGCGTCGAATGCCGTAGAACCAGCAGACGGCAATCATTTCGCACATTACGATGAACAACACCGACAGCGACACGCCGTACTCGTCCAGAAACGGGATCACATAGGAACCACCCTGGAGGGGCAAAACAATTATGAATTTTAATCCAAAATAAATTATTGTTTGGTCTAAAAATTATGAATTTTAATCCAAAATAAATTGTTGTTTATGAATTTTAATCCAAAATAAATTATTGTTTGGTCTAAAAATTATGAATTTTAATCCAAAATAAATTGTTGTTTATGAATTTTAATCCAAAATAAATTGTTGTTTATGAATTTTAATCCAAAATAAATTGTTGTTTATGAATTTTAATCCAAAATAAATTGTTGTTTATGAATTTTAATCCAAAATAAATTGTTGTTTATGAATTTTAATCCAAAATAAATTGTTGTTTATGAATTTTAATCCAAAATAAATTGTTGTTTATGAATTTTAATCCAAAATAAATTGTTGTTTATGAATTTTAATCCAAAATAAATTGTTGTTTATGAATTTTAATCCAAAATAAATTGTTGTTTATGAATTTTAATCCAAAATAAATTGTTGTTTATGAATTTTAATCCAAAATAAATTGTTGTTTATGAATTTTAATCCAAAATAAATTGTTGTTTATGAATTTTAATCCAAAATAAATTGTTGTTTATGAATTTTAATCCAAAATAAATTGTTGTTTATGAATTTTAATCCAAAATAAATTGTTGTTTATGAATTTTAATCCAAAATAAATTGTTGTTTATGAATTTTAATCCAAAATAAATTGTTGTTTATGAATTTTAATCCAAAATAAATTGTTGTTTATGAATTTTAATCCAAAATAAATTGTTGTTTATGAATTTTAATCCAAAATAAATTGTTGTTTATGAATTTTAATCCAAAATAAATTGTTGTTTATGAATTTTAATCCAAAAATAATGGTCTAAAAATTATGAGAATTTTTGTTCCATTTTTTACATATGTTGTGGCCGGCAAAGAGCCAATGTAATGCACGCCGATGACGCATGCGACAAAAATTTCACGCCGACGCGCCAACAGTCGCGGATACTCGTCGCAGAAGCCGGTGATGAATGCTTCGATGCCGGAAAACTGTTTGAGAGGACAACTTTTTAAAATATTTTTGTTAACAAAACTAAATTGGACACTTATGTTAATTCAAATGTTTAATCACACTTTGGGGCCAATCAAATGCTAAATATTTTGTTGAATTTTTCACACAATCTTTTAAGAGTTGTAAAATATGAGCAATTTTGAAAAATTAACTTTTTTGATTCCCCTCGGGGGCGATTCAAATTTTAAAACACACTTCTAAAAGAGGAGGCCCTTTCGGGGGAAAATCGAATGTTAAAATGTTTTTTGTTGAATCAAACTTTAAGAGTTGTAGAATTGGGCAATTATAAAAGTAAACATTTTTGTTTCCCCTCGGGGGGCGATTCAAATTTTTAAACACACTTCTAAACGAGTGGCCCTAACGGGGGCAAATCAATTATGAGAATTCTTTTAATTATATAATAAATATGTTTTTGCCCTCCTCACCGTGCTGTCGATGCCCAACGTGATCAGCATCAGAAAGAAAATCAGGGACCAAATGGGCGCGTGGTTCATTGTAGCAATTGCCTGCGGGTACACGACGAAAATCAGCGACGCTTCGCCCTTAGGGGAGAGGGGGGGGCATTTTTTTCAAAAATTTAAAATTCTGAAGCTCTTCTCACCTCACCGACCACCTCGCTGACCTGAAAAAGTGCCAAAAAAAATGTTTTGTTTTAAATTTGTAAACATTTTTTTGTTTTAAATTTGTAAACATTTTTTTTGGTTTTTCTTTTTCACCGGTCGATTTGTCAATTCGCTCATGTAGCCGAGCGTGGAGAAGATCACAAAGCCGGAAAAGAAGGAGGTGAAGCAGTTGATCAGCGAGGTGACCACGGCATCTCTGCGTTTTTAAATATAATTTAAAGCGCCGAAAAATATATTTATTATATTCAAAAATATTCAAATTCAATTTAAAAAATTAATAAATAATTGTTTTAAAAACGGAAAATGTTTATTTAAACATAATTAAGTGAATGAAAAATGTTTTATAAAAATTTAAAAAAACATAATTTGTAAAACTTTATTTTAATAAATTGGAATTAAATTCCGCTGTTTTTGTGCCAACTTTTTTTGTTTATCACCTGTAACAATTGTTGTTGAAGTCATTGTAACTGCTCAGTGCCAACAGAACGCCAAAACCGGGTCCAAGTGAGAAGAAAATTTGGGTGGCCGCTTTGGTTTTTTAAAACAAAATTATTTATTTTTATTTTTTTCAAAACTTATTAAAGTTTTAAATTTTTGTGATTACCGGCTGTCCATACGGTGGGCTCCAACAGTTTGTCAAAGTTCGGCATCAAATAGTAATAAATGCCTTTGGAGGCGCCGGGCAGCGTCTTTTTTTTGTGGGTAAAATATTTTATTTTTATTATTATTTTCTTAATTTATTTATTGTTGTTTCACATTTTTACGCTTTTTTGTAAAATAAATTTCTAAAAAATTAGTTAAATTTGACGGATTTTTAGCGCTTTTACTAAACAAAGTTTCGATCAGAGCCCGGACAGTCGAGATTCTCTCGATCAAAATCTCAATCGGTCCGCAAGTCCGGGCTCTGATTTGGATTATCAAAATTTATATTTTTAAAAATTTTATAAAATTTAAAAACGTTTAGGTTCAACCAAAAAAAATTTCTGAAGAAAACTTCGAACAGAGTTTTGTTTTTTCAAACTCAATTCCACTTAAGAATGCCTTTTATCCACAATAGGCGTTGAATTTTTATTTATTACATTTAAACAAAAAAATTATTTATGAATTTTAATCAAAACAAAAAAGAATGCAAACTAAAATAGGTAATTTTGTTAAAAATTTATTTAAAAAACAATTTTTTGAATATTTAAAAATGCGCTGTTTGTTTTTTCACTCACCAGCCCGCGGACGAGCAGCACAGCCAGCACAATGTACGGAGCGGTTGCGGTCACCCACACAATTTTGCCGGTGCTCCGCGGGCCTTTCCAAAGCGCAAAATAAACAATCAAAAACACCAAAAACAAACAGAACGCCATGGAAAACTGTGGGAAAAAAAGTGGGGAAGCGCAAAATTCAAAAATTTAAAAAAACGCCAACGCTAACGCCACCGCATCCGGTCCGAAGGTCGAATTGTCCGAAGGTCGAAAGTGTTGTAACTTTCTTCAACCTAAACCGATTAGGTCGAACATTATCCCAAATGAAAGCTTGCGATCAGTAGAGTTATCATTAAGTTAAAGCTAAGTGATTGGACAGTGCTCAAAAAAGTTATGGCCAAAAAAGTGAAAAACTCCAAAAATGGCCATTTTTGGAGGTTTTCTGGCCATAACTTTTTTCATAATTATCAGGTCGCTTAGTTTTTACTTATTAATTGCTTCTCCTCATCGAGAGCTTTCATTTGGTATAATGTTCGACCTAATCGGTTTAGGTTGTAGAAAGTTATAAAGCATTCGGCACTCAAACCCCTTTCGACCTTCGGACCGGTAGCCAACGCCACACAACACAAACGCGGGTGACTGACTGACTACCCATGTCCGCAGTGCCATTTTTGAATTTTTATCTATTTTTAGCTAATATACAGTATTTAAATACTGAATAAGATTGAATATGCATTTTTTTTCAAAACTATGCGTAAGAAAATAAACGAAAAATTTACATTTTTATGTTACCAAAAATTTATCAGAAAACACTTGGTCCTGGCGCCGGGATAGGGTATAAGAAAAACCAGGAATCTAGGATTTTTAGAACCATAAGATTTTTTGCAGTATAAAAAAAGGAAAATACTTCTTATTAAGAATTTTTGTACGTAGGCCTGCTATTTTTTTAGGGGTAAATTCCTATTTTTTCTGCAAGCTTAGTTTGTTTGGCTTTACACTCTAACACTTTACTTTTAGGCTTATATTCTTCTTAGTACTTTTGTTTTTTCATCTTACGCTTGTAGCTTTTTAAATAAATTTCAACAGTTAATCAATGACTAATGAATGATGTATTAATAAATTTTTGATGTTACATAAATACTGTAGATTGGCCAAAAAATAGATAAAAATTCAAAAATGGCAGTGCGGAAATGTCATGGAGCCCAAACGTGCACGCACTTTTATGCCTCCCAAATCGTTGAGCCCTGTGGACTTTTGACTTTCGAGCACCTCAAATCTGCAACAAAATTTGATTTTTTTAAATTAAAACAAAAAAATATATAAATTTTTAAACAAAAAAATTTTGTAAAAAAACGAACAGGTAAAACTCTTGCGACGGCGTCCGCAACTCTTCGCCCCATCCGTCCGCGTCCTCGCGCGTGGCGTTGAACGACTCGCGGCACTGTTTGGTGTTCCACGCGTTGTCGCAGCGTTGCCACGGCACTTCCCACTGAAAATGGTGCGCGTGCGCAAATTTGTTTTTGTTTAAAAAAAATATTTGTTGGCATTTTGTTGTTACAGTTCCCCCCCCCCCCCCCACATTTTTATACAAATACAATTTATTTTAAATTAATTCTAATTTAATTAAGATTGTGAATGTAAATTTAAATGTTGTGGAATAATATATTTTCAACCATAACCGATTTTGACGTTGATTATAATTGGTCAAGACTCAAAAAAGTTAGGCCAAAAAACGCTAATCCAATCAAAGCTCCTTCTTTTCTTTGAGATCTTTTGAATAGCTTTTTAAGAATGTCTAAATTGTATAAAGCAAGTCTTTTTTAATTTTTTTTATTATTAATTAATTTTTAAATTTAAATTAAAAATATTTAAAAAATGAGCGACCCGACCCTAACGGAGTAGATGAAGAAGTACACGGCATGTGCAATCACCGTGTTGTAGAAGCACGAGATGAATGTGCAGATAAAGCAAATTCCGTAGCCAATTCCTACACAGAAAATTAAAGACTAAAAAATTCAAATTTTGTAACAAAATTTAGTCAAAATGTTTCAAAACGAATGTTTTGAACAAATAATTGGCATTTTGTTTGTTTTTGGGGCGGCCAGCACATTTTCAAGTTGAGTTGGCCGGGATCGGGATTTTTGGTAAAAACCGGGATCGGGATTGAACGGGATCGTGAAAGCCGGGATCGGGATCAGCCTGTTGAACCGGGACCGGGATCGGGATTTCGCTTTTTCAAAAACCGGGGTCGGGATCAGGATTCCAAAAACCGGGATAATCCCGCCCGATCCCGACCGGGATCCCGATCCCGGCCAACTCTATTTTCAACTTTTCAAACAGTCCACCACCTTTAAACATTGGACAAATTTTCTTCCAAATGCTCAGGCAGCCCGACCGATGGAATTGGCCCAACACCAATTCCATGTAGAACATTGGCAGCCCACCAACCAACAGCATCACAAGGTACGGTATCAGGAAAGCGCCTGAGGGGCAAACAAAGGCTCAAAGTTTACATTTTAATGTAAAAAGATGTAAACAATAATACAAAAAAACAACAACAAATTCAATTTGTTTAAAAAGATTATAAGTAATTCAAAAATAAACCAAAAGTTTCATTTATGTTGGAAAATAAAAAAATTCAATTAGCAAAATTTAAAAAACTCGAGATCGGACCGGACCGTGGCCCGGACCCGAAGGTAGAGCCCTGATCCGTGTGATTTTACCGGATTTTCTGACCCGGGTCCGGTCCTTAAATTCGGGAACCCGAGTCATTGGACCCGGATTATCCGGACTTTGACATTTTCACATAAAAAAAAGCCACGACCCAATCCCTGGGATTTTACCGCATTTTCTGACCCGGGCTCAGTCCGGGTATGAGCTAAGCTAAATCCGGGAACCCGGATCCCGGATCATTGGACCCGGATTATTCGGACTAGATACATTTAGAGCCCTAAAGTCCGGGTGTCCGGACTCGGCTTTTTCAAAATTCCTGTAACGCTATAAAAAAAAATTGTGACATTTTCACATAAAAAAGCAGCCACGTACCTCCGCCATGCTTGTAACAAACCTTAATAATAATAATAATAATAATAATAATTGGGGGGAATAAAATTTGAAAGCATTTTTTGCGAGACGCTCACAAACCGACGGGAAACGCCAAATGTTGCCAAGATCCACTGCGTAGCCTAAAGCAAATAATTGTTGGAAATTGTGGCACCAAATAATATTTTTTCGTGCCGGCCATGCCACCCCCACACCAGCAGGGATGTAACCGAATGGCAACAAAAAAGTCCGGAATCCGGCAAATTTCGAAATCTCAAAATTTGATAATTTTTTTCTAATTTTTCTGATCATTTTTGGCCTTCCGCAATGCAGTTTTTGGACGATTTTTCTTAACAAATTCCATCAAAAAAAAAATTCAAAATTTACTCGGCACCGCCGACTCCCCTCTTCCCCCCACCACATGTGCCGGATTTATTCCGGGATTTTTGCCAAAAAGTCCGAAATCCGGCATCCGATTACATCCCTGACCCCCCCCCCCCCCCCACACACCAACCAATAACAGCCAGCAAAAATTCAAGTTTGCTGGCCCATTTTTCGCGCGCAAATGAGGAGCGCCTGCGGCGAATTAAGGCGGCCTAAATTGGCGGCATTTTTCTTTGAAATTAATTTAAGGGGCGGGGCGTTCACCGCCGCCTGGAGGCTGAACCGACGCACACTTCCGCCATCCAACGATTCGTTGGCCGGCACGCCAAGCAGAGAGGCGCGCCCATTCAATTGCTAAAAATTCAAAAAACATTTTTGTTTGTGATACAGTACTCAATGTTTTTCGTGCCAAGAAAATGGTTTTGAATTTATTAATGTTAGTGCTTTTTGTGATACAGTAACCAGCCTTAAAATGTTTTTCGCATTCAAACACTAAATTTTTAATGTCTTATTGCTTTTTGTGACACAGTAACCCGCCCACTAAAATGTTTTTCGCGTCAGAAACAATTTTTTTTTGAATTTTTTAAATGTTTTATTTATTTTTTTAATACAGTAACTCGCCCCTTAAATCTTTTCGCGTCGACAAAACAAATTTTTTGCACTATTAATGTTTTATTTCTTCTTGTGATTACAGTAATCTTCCTAAAGTGTTTTTCGTGGCAAAAAATGATTTTGAATTTATTAATGCTATTTCTTTTTTTCGGAGCGCCACGATTCGGCGCGCACGATTCGGCGCGCACGATTCGGCGCGGCACGATTCGGCGCCGAAGTTTGAAACCTTATAACTTTTTGTTTATTTGACCAAACCAAACATTCTTGGTATCATACAAAAGCTCTCAGTATGCTGAACATTTGATCAAGCTAAAGCTAAACAATTCGTCTTTTCAAAAAAAAGGTATAGTTTAAAACGTGTAAAAATTGTCATTTTTGGTACCAGCTTGTCGTAGTGGAGTCATAACTTTCTTTGTTAAAGTCGAATCGCTTAGCTTTTGACTTTGTAAGCTTCTACTTATTACATGCTTTCGAATGATACCAAGAATGTTTGGTTTGGTCAAATAAACAAAAAGTTATAAGGTTTCAAACTTCGGCGCCGAATCGTGCCGCGCCGAATCGTGCGCGCCGAATCGAGGTGTACCGTTCTTTTTTTGTGATTACAGTAATCCTCCTAAAGTGTTTTTCGTGGCAAAAAAAAAATGATTTTGAATTTATTGTGATACAGTAACCTGCTTTAAAATGTTTTTGCCTAATCAAATTTATTTTTATTTTTTTTTTAATATTTTATTTCTTTTCGCTATACAGTAACCCGCCACAAAATGTTTTGTGTCAATATAAAAATGTTTTGTCGATTTTTTACAGTTTTTTGGACCAAAAATTGTGATTTGTTTTTTTCTGCCTGATAATTGGGCGTCATCGGTGTCAGTGCTCGATGACTGTGCTGCTGTTGCTCAATGTCCTTCTGAATGGCTTCGTCGCAAAACGATGTCTTCCGCAACGATTTGGGCACCATCGGAAGCACTTAAAAAAATTTGTGAAGCCTAAGCCTTGGAAATTTGTCCTAAAAATTAAAATTTTATAGGAAATTTGTCCTAAAAATCAAAATTTTATAAAGCTTAACTCTGGAAAATTTCTCCTAAAAAACAAAATTTTATAAAGCCTAAGCCTGAGAAATTCTGCCCTGAAATCAAAAAATTTATGAGGCCTAAGCCTTGTCATAAAAATCAAAATTTTATGAAGCCTAAGCCTGAGACCTAAAAATTTATGAAGCCTAAGCCTTGGAAATTTTCTATCCTAAAAATTTATGAAGCCTAAGCCTTGGAAATTTCTCCCCCCTCCCCCCCCCCCCCCCTGACATTCTGTGCCGTGCGCAAACGCATCGTTGCCAATGCCGGTGCCACTCTTCTCTTCCTCCGTGGTCGTGTTCTCGTCGTCATCAATAGCCAACAGAGGGCCCGTCGATGTGGAAAGCGCAGTGCCAAAAGAACCTTGAATTTTGGAATTTGAAAACAAATTGACCACAAATTTTCAAAATCGCTCAAAATTTGGCATAAACTTGCGCACCCCGACCCAACGTTGTGTTGTCGGGTGCCGTGCTGCTGCTGCTGTTGTTGTTGTCCAACATCAGGCCGGGCGAGGAGTACTTGCGACCTGAGGGAGGTGGATGGATGGTCGACAGAAAATTTATGTGCCCTAAAAATGCGCTAAAAATTTTCACACACACACCACAAATTTCAGAAAAATCTGCCACTGGAAGGAAGTGGGGAATGGACGGACGGCACAGCACAATCAATTGGCACGGCTTTTCTCGCCTCGGGGGAAACAATGCAAAAAATTCTCGGTGAAATATGAACGGTCGGCAGGGGGGGGGGGGGGGGGGGGAGAGGGGGGGGGGGAGGGGGGCGAAGGTGGGAACATTTTGAGAACATTTCGCCGCCGGCGGCAATGCCAACAACAAAATGGCGGGGATGGATGGCACAAAATGTACACTTTTCATTTTTTATATCGATATTAACAGACGGACGGACGGACGGAAGGCGGGGGCAGAAGAGTCTCAAAATTTACCCAAATTTTTTCGTGTCCCCGAAATGCGGGGACTACCCCAAAATCCGGTCTCTTTTGCACTTGCCGTACACCATGGATGTAAGCGGATGCCAAATTTCCCGATATTTTTGGGTCCGGCAAGCCGGATTCCAGACATTTTTAGGTCCAAAATGGCAGATTTTCGGACATTCTTAGGTCCGCATGCCGGATTCCGGGCATTTTTGGGTCCGGCATGCCAGATTCCGGACATTTTTTGGAAGCCGGAATTCCGGATGCCGGATTCAACGCCCTTTTTTGGCATCCGGTTACATTCTTGCCCGTACACGCCCATGATCTGGTGCCGGTTGACCCCCGATCACTGATTTGTATGAAAATTTTGGAGAACAGTGGTTTGTTGATTGATATGAAAACACTCCACTGACTATGACGTTGCTGCATATACGGTCGTTGTACTGCTCGAACTTCTCGCTCCTCACTTCCGCCGCCGCTGCTGTGCGGGCTTCTGCGCAAGCGTGCCTGTGCGGTCGCTATCCAATAGCTTCGCCGACGATGTCTGGCACCAAATGTGGCACTGGCGATGCTGGTCGGCGGCAAGGTTGCCGAACCACCGCCGCCGCCATGCATTGTCATTGTACGAGGATGGCCCAACTGTCGGTGCTGTTGATGGTGTTGAGGAGAGTCTAAACTGGGCTCCTATTTTTTCATGGAGTTTGAAAGCCTTTTTGTTCCCATTTTTTAGGCTTTTAAGCTTTTCCTAAAGCTTCCGGGAGGGGGGGGGGGGGAGGGGTATTTAAAACTTTTCCAATAGAGAGATGGTCGACGGTATTATCACTAGAGATCGGACTTGAGGATCGATCGAGATTTCGATCAATCCAATCTCTAATTATCACGCCTGGGGCGCTGAGCGTTGTCCAACAACTTTTTTGTCTGTTGTGCCCTCGGGGGGGGGGCAAAAGGGTTTCATTGTTGGCACCCCCAAGGGGCACAAACATTTGGGGCGCTGAAAAACGGTCTGCGGCTGCTGTTGTGTTCTCTTGAATTATTCAAGAGTGCCAATTAGCCCAAACGTGCCGTGCCAAACAAAGAATTTTTGATAAAAAAAAGAATTTGATACTGAACACATTTTTTGTGTGGACGACGATGATTTATGCGCTTGTAACCTGAGAAAATGTTGGCCTTTTAGGAGTTTTAGCGTTTTTAAAGGTTTTTTTTTGTTTTGGTTTTTGGCAATTTTTGCATAATTTTGAGTAATTTACAACATTTTTGACAGTCCTCTAAATTTGGTCAGGCCACTTTTATGCCAAAAAATTCAAAACAAATTTTAGCGAGGGGTGTCAATTTGGCACGCGTTTTCTAAACATTCAAAATTTAAAAGTGCCAAATTGCCTTAGGCAACAGACAAAATTTTTTTTTTGTTGCTTTAGCTAATAGGACAAAACCGGCAAAATGTAGCGCCAAGTCAGAAGGGATCATGGGAATAATGCTGAAAAATGTTTTGGGAAATGAGAAAATTTGCATGAGAACGACGAGGTGAGTGAATGTGTAAAATGTTGTGGAAAAGGCGGGGGGGGGGGGTCCAATTTCCGCCGCGCTAGCCCCCGACTTGCTTAAGAAAGATTGCATTTTTACTGTACATTTTCTTAGAGGCCATAATGCCAACAGTCAAAATGCCAACCGGGCCAAAACCGGTTATAAATGCCAACCGGGTCAAACATTTTTATTTTAAAAACTATAAAACTTTATCGTTGATTAAAGTTTTTATCAATATGGCAATTAGTTTAATTTTCCCGCTAGCATTTGACCGTTTTAGGCATAGTTGGCATTTTGACCGTTTTAGGCTTAGTTAGCATTTTGACCGTTTTAATGGTTGGCATTGACCGTTTTGGGCATGATTGGCATTTTGACCGTTTTATTCCTGGCGGGCATTTGGACCGGTTGGCATTTGTCTGTCAGAACACCAAATTCCAGACTTTTTGGTGCCCATTTGATCGCTGATCTGCTCTTGTGATCAATTTTAAACCCCCCAAAAATTGTTTGATTGGATTGATCTGCTCTTGTGATCAATTTTAAACCCCCCAAAAATTGTTTGATTGGATTGATCTGCTCTTGTGATCAATTTTAAACCCCCCCAAAAATTGTTTGATTGGATTGATCAGCTTACCATTTTCGTTTCTGTCCTCCTCCACGGATGCGGTGGTCAGTGCCGTCGCTGTGCCGGCATACCGCTGTTGAAGTTGGTCCGGCTCCCAGTAGGAGCTGCGTCTGTGCACTGATGACCTTCAATTAATAAAAATTAAAATAAATTTAATTTTAAAATAAAAATATTTTTTATTTAAACAAAATATTTTTTTTGCTTTTTTATTTAAAAAATTTTAATTTTTGTTAATAAAAAAATTTAATTAAATTTTAATTTAAAATAAAAATATTTATTTATTTAAACAAAATTTTTTTTGCTATTTTTATTTTTAAAATTTTGATTTTTGTTAATAAAAAAATTTAATTTGATTTAATTTAAAATAAAAATATTTATTTATTTATTTAAACAAAATATTTTTTTTTGCTATTTTTAGTTAAAAAATTTTGATTTTTGTTAATAAAAAAATTTAATTTGATTTAATTTAAAATTAAAATATTTATTTATTTAAACAAAATATTTTTTTTTGCTATTTTTAGTTAAAAAATTTTGATTTTTGACTGAAAAATGCAATTTTTTATTTAAACAAAAGAGCAAGGATAAAATTAATTTAAATTTTTTGAAAAATTTTCCAGCACCCGAAAACGGACACTTTTTCCAAATTTTAAGTGTAAAATTGAATGTGTTAGCGCAGCTTTACGTTGGCATGTGATCAGACCGCGGCTTTTCCAACAAAAAGAACAACAACAAAAAAATGCCACGCATTGATTTTTTCCACATGAAAAAATTGATCAATTTCCCTTTTTCTCTCTCTTTTCTGATAGTTTTTGTTGTCGGAACCGCTCTCTTCGCAATTGATCCAGAGACCGTTTGTTTTTTAAATTTTGTTTTGTTTGAAAATGATCAGTCTGTCTGATCATGTGTGATCGATCTGATCCAATTGTTGGTTCACCAAAATGCTGGAATTTGCGTGTTCCCCGAATGCCCTGCCCTGCTTGCGCTATCTCAACAAAACAAGAACGAACGGGAATAGCGAATTTGTACAATCATGACGCCAACCGTTTGTTTGAATTGCGAGATTTGAAAATATGTTTTTATGCATCGTGTCAGGACAAAATGCCAACCGGTCAAAATGCGTTTGGCTCAGGTACGAAGCCCACTCGACCGAATCCCACCCAAGCAAAAACTTCCTGAATTCCCTGCACGTCTTAGCCTAAGCCTAAGCTTCGTCTAAGCTATGCTTAGGCTTAGGCCTAACAAACCCCAAGCCAAGGTGGCTTAGGCCTAAGCTAGGCTAAATCTTGTCCAGTTAGCATTTTGACCAAGCGCCTTAATCGTGTGAGGGGACGAATTACCAGCGTAGCATTGCTTTCGGTCAGCAGTGAACAGCTCCAATTTGTTGACGACGGTTGGAGCAACGAAAGGAATATTGATTGATCTGTTGAATTTGACAACAATTTTTGTAAATATTTAAAATTTAATTAAAGACAATAAATGCAATTAATCGGCGGAAATCGCTCAATGGAAATTTTGTTGCGATTTCTTTGCGTTGGATTTACTCGATAATCGCATGGACTTGGCCATTGTAGCACACTCAAGGCCTCTCGGCATTGGTTTTCTGAAGTTTTCTGCAGTTTTTAATGCTTCTTGGCGTGTCCAAATGTTGCTTCACTTGCCCAATTACCTTTTGAATACCCTCAAGCGCTATTTGCTTTAATTTAGATTTAAAAAAAGTTTTAATGATCCCTTAAGCTTCCCCTAACTGGGCATGCGCTTTTCCAAAGCTAAAGATGGGGCACACTGGTGTTCACCGTCTTCGCAAAAAGCGTGGGAACGCGCTAATTGTCGGTGCCTGAATTTATTGCGAATGTGCCAACCGCGCCCCCTCTCCCCGTTCATCATAATGAGAGCGTATAA
This sequence comes from Globodera pallida, assembly GCA_020449905.1. NCBI lineage: Eukaryota > Metazoa > Nematoda > Chromadorea > Rhabditida > Heteroderidae > Globodera > Globodera pallida. The sequence goes on from JAIXHY010000011.1 coordinate 2,176,559, forward strand.
AGAGGGGGGGGGGCTTATGATACTCCCCCTCCCGCCCCGCCTCCTCTCCCCTCCGGCGCGTGCCGTGCCGCATAATTTATGAGCTTGCCAAAATCAGAAACAAAACATTTACGGATGGTGTGGCGAGTTGGTGGAGGAGGGCAAAAATTTGGCAGGACGGGCAAGCCGCCGTTGGGGAGAACAGAAAATCTCCCGCCCCCCCCCCCCGGGGGGATGAAAGCACAATGGATGCGGCTGTGCCAAATGGGCGCTTTCGGCACCGAAAAAGCGCGCGCGCCAACGACGCGCCAATTTTTTGAACAAAAAAAATGCGCAGAGAAAACACAATTTTATTGATTGAAAAAGTCGAAAATTATGTGCGGGAGTTTTTAATTTAAGGGCAATAATTGGAATTTTTCCGCGGGGGCAATAGACCGGAACTGGCAAAATGCCGGATTTTTAGTACCTTATAAATTCCCGGCTTTTCCGGATTAATATTTATAATCCCTTGCCTGGGTTTTCCAAAAATTCCCGGGTTGGCGAACTGTTTTCAAAAATTTTTGAGAAAAATTTGCTCCAAATTTATATATTTTAAAAATTTTTATGACGCAATAAACGACGACCCAACCCATTCATCCATTTTTACGAAAATGTTGGAGCTGTGTCTGTCTGCTGCTGGTGTCTATTAAATTCGCGTTATTTGATACCAATTTCATTTTGTTTTGTGCCGAAATTTTTCCGTAACGTCAAAATTATTGGTCAGTTTTTTTGCTGTCGGGGGGAGGGGGGGGGGGGGGGGCTAATTGGCTTTGCTTTTGCCTGAGGGCCCCCCCCCCCCGATTTTTGAGGGGGCAAATTGTGCCCGAAGGCGCAGCGGCTTTCTTTTTTCTGTTTTTAAACAAATAATCCGTCGAAGCGGCAATTTTCGCGCAATTTGGCCCCAAAAATGGGGGAAGGTGCCAATTTGCGTTGAAATTGCCATATTTTGGTGCGCAGTTATTGTGGCAAAGTCAAAATATGAAATTTTTTGCGGGCACTTTTTGCCCGATAGACGCATAATGCCAAATGATAGTGCGAATAAAAGTCAAAAATCTTGAAAAAACAAATTTAAAAATTAAGAATTTAATTTATTATGATTAGAGGCATATTTAGTTAATTATAATTTTATATAAATCAATCATACATGTAAGTAATCAGCTCAATCTTTAATGGACTGTATCAAATGGAGTCAAAATGTTAAACAAAAAAATATTTTGAAACCCAATTGTTAGGAAGAACAAAATGCATACAATTTTTTTTGTTGTAATTTTTATGCTTTTTTTTCGAAACTCATCGAACATGCCATTCCAAAGGCTTGCCAGACGAGTCATTCCATCCATTTTGTGGACTGAATCGTCCAGGGCACAGGACTGAGTTGTCTCGTCCTGGCGTATCCGCCCACTTGTCGTCGTCGACGTTTAACCTCCGGCCAATGGACCGTAAAAATCTTTTCATCATCCTTAGGCGGGGGGGGGGGCGGAGGTTGGATCGTCAGCATTTTTTTTTTGTTGTTTTGCTCCCCGAATGTTGAGGGGGGGGGGGGGGGGGGGGGGGGGGAGAACAAATTTCCATTTTCTCATCGACACCGACCGACCAAAACGACAGCACAGCAGCAGCCGAATGAATGAATTGGACAGCCTTCAACAACTTACGATCACTTTTCATACCCGCCGACGACGAGTCTCCGGAAAGTCTGATCAATTCATTCATATGGAAATCACTTTTTGTTCCTCCAAAAGCGAAGTCAATGAGTCTGATCACTCACTCATTCATATGGAAAATGATCGGGGAAAAGTCTGATCACTCATTCATATGGAAATCACTTTCTGATCACTCACTCATTCATATGGAAAATGATCAGGGAAAGTCTGATCAGTCACTCATTTATATGAACATTTTTTTTTTCATACCCGCCGACGAGTCTCCGGAAAGTCTGATCACTCATTCATATGGAAACCACTTTTTGTTCCCCCAAAAGCCAAGTCAATGATCGGGGGGAAAGTCTGATCACTCACTCATTCAAATGCTTTTCATTCCCCCGAGTCTCCGGAAAACAGTTCGGTCGGGGAAAGTCTAATCATTCATAGACAAGTCGAGGCTTAGGGAATGTCTGATCACCAACCATTCGTAAATGGAAAAATTCAACAAAACGATCACTTTTCATACCCAAAATGGTTGGGGAAAGTCTGATCACTCATTTATATGAAAATTTAACGATCACTTTTTGTTCCCCCGAAAGACCATTTGAGGGTCGGAGACTGTCTCTGATCACCACCCTCCCATTCATATCACTTTTTGTATTCCCGAACAATTTAGGGACCAGTAATCACCCCCTTCATATGAATTGCATTTTCTTTAAAATCACATTTTCCCCCTAAATTTGTAAGGACAATGCGGGGATCAGAGAATATTTTTGATCATCGCCCCGCCCCCGCCCTCGCCCTATTCATACAATTAATATATTTTAAACCCCTAATTGTTCGGGGAATGTGTAACCGGAGCTGATCTTTGATCACAAAAACACTGTCGGGGGGACACATCCCCGACAGTGTCGGGGACACATCCCCGACAGCGTCGGGGACAAATGTGCGGTGCATTCATTCCCCCACCCCCTCCCCCCCCCGCCCCACCTTTCCCCGTTCGTCGGAATGGCCCAATCATTGAACAACAACAAAAAAACGACAACAAAAATAAAATTCCATCGATGAAATCTTCTCTCAAAAGTGATGATGATGATGCTGCTAATGTGTTCGTTCTTCTTTGCCTTCGCCTTCGTCTTCGTTTTTGCCCCTCGGGGGTTGTTGGTTACCTATTTTCTTTACCGCCGCATTTCCCTTATCACAAATTAATTGAACGACCGAAAGAAATCAAAAATGGCATCGCCATTTTATTGCCCAACAAAAATTCTTGAATTTTGATCACTTAATATGTGTACGTACACCGGTTGGTGTGTTGTATGAAACTTTAACATTATTCTTGCGATCAAAATTACATAATAATTTATTTTTTGTTTTTGGAAATTTTCTTTTACATTTTTTATTTTTAAAAAATAAATTTCTCTATTTCCATGTAAATGTGATCAAAATCGCTTTTAGGGATAACGAGATTGACTGATGAAAATCCATTTTTTGTTTTCAAAATTAAGCAACGATCTGAAAGAATGATCAGATTAGAACCTCCTCAATGTAAACGAAATAGCAAAATAGTGATCAGGGGCCTTTACTGCTCTGATCAAATGCTCTAAATTTTATTTCGTTTTTTTGTGTTTTATGGAAATTTTCAAAAATATTTTTGATCGCTCTGCTGATCAGCAAGATCAGTGTGTTTATTTTTGGGATAATTGATTTTACACAAATCATAATTCAACTCCGATCCGATCGATCGCACATTTTCAGACCCCCCCCCCCCCCCCGCCAAATTAAATATGTGTAGCAGCAAGCCCGTGGGGCACAGATTAGCACCAATTATTTGCATCTTCTGCTGCTGCACTGCTGCTGCTGAGTCATTATGGTGGTGGCGAAATCGGTTGGGTGGCGGAGAAAATTGAGAAAATGAAATTTTGCGGCGCGCGCGCGCGCTTCATTTTGGTGGGGCACAATTGTTGTGCATTTTGGGCCCACTTTTTTTTTATTTGTTTGTTTGTTTGTGGTGAAAGCCGATAATTAGAAAATTTTAAAATTCCAAGGCTAACAAATCTAATACCCAGATTCAATGATTACGAAGCTTGTAGGGAGTAGTGCATTCAAGATCAGGGATTGCGCTTAAATTGCGCCTCCGGCGACACCCTCATTGGGCATCAAGAAAATTCAAAAAACCTAGTAGAGTTGCTTTCTGAAACTTTCTGAAAATTTAGCAGAATAGAGCGGCCGGGCCTTATAGGTCTCGAGAAAAATTCTGATTCGAGTTGAGTCGATCCGTGCCCTTTGCGGGCTTTGCGGTATCAGAATTCCCAGAACTGGACCAGAATGCTAATTCAATTTTGTGCCTTGGGTGGCCTAGATTTTGTTCCCGAAAATCCAACATAATTTATCGTCCATCTCCATAATTTTAGATTTTAAACAAAAATAAATTTATTATTAAATCTTTTCATTAAAAAAAATGGGCCAAAAGCATTCGTATTCGTTGGACCGTGCCAAGGTGACGCGACAGTCCACGCAGATGATAGAGGATGAGGTGGGCATAAAATGGGGAAATGGGGGGTAACGAAAACCCCCAAAATTTCTGTTGAAATTTCAAAAAATCCTGTTTTTTTTTTGTTGGCATTCTGTCCAATTTTCTGTCATTTATGGTGGCATTCTGTCCAATTTTCTGTCATTTATAGTGGCATTCTGTCCAATTTTCTGTCATTTATGGTGGCAATCTGTCCAATTTTCTGTCATTTATGGTGGCATTCTGTCCAATTTTCTGTCATTTATGGTGGCATTCTGTCCAATTTTCTGTCATTTATGGTGTCATTCTGTCCAATTTTCTGTCATTTTTTGGGTTTTTTTATGTTTAGGTGGCATTAAATGTAAGCTCAACGCCACCGCGTCCGTCCGAACCGGTTCCGCTTGGGTTGCGGACCAGCATGGACAGCAGCGACTACGTGCGACGTGAGGTGGAACGACAAGAACTGCAGCAGAAGGAACGAGTTCCGGGAGTTCAAGCAGGTTCAGGACCGGTTGATGATGATGATGTCAAAGAAAGCCAAGGAGATGATGCTCTAACAAAAGGGCAAGCAAGTGTTGGACTGGTTGGGGATGTACCGGAAGTTCAAGCAGTTGTTGAAGTGGTTGATGATGTCAAGGAAAGCCAAGGAGATGTTGCTCCAACAGAAGGGCAAGCAAGTGTTGGACTGGTTGGAGATGTACCGGAAGTTCAAGCAGTTGTTGAACCGGTTGATGATGTCAAGGAAAGCAATGGAGTTGTTACGGTTACGGAGAGTCAAGCATGCACTGAACCTGATCATGCCACGGAAGGCCAAGTAGATGAAGCGCCAGAAGGGCAAGCAGGTGCTGAACTTGTTGAAGATGTTCCGGAAAGCGAAAAAGTTGTTATATTGGTTAATCTTGCTCCGGAATTTGTCGGAGAAGATGCTGAACAAATTGAAAATGTTCGTGAAGTTCAAGCAGTTGACGAACGACTGATTAATGATGCTGTTGAAGTCAAAAGCGTTGTGACGGAAGTCCAAGCAGTTGTCGGAGTGAAAACTGATGTGCCGCCGGAAGTTCGTGTTGAATTTGTTGAAAATATTCCGGACGGGCAAGAAGCAGCAGTTGCTGAACTGAGTCCGTCAACGGAGCTGGGTGAGGATGTACAGCTTCAACAAAAGATGTCCAGCAATGAAAATTCGGAAGGTTTCATAACAGAACAAACACAAATAAAATAGGTAGAACAAAATTCATCAAATTTAAGTTGACTTCATTGTTGCCGGAGTTGTTCAACATGTTCTTCAAACTGATGAAGGACAGTACCAACAACGACAGCAAGCAGTGTCTGAATTGGTAGAAGATGAACATGAACAACAACAGAATGAGGACGAGAAGACCGTGCTGGTGTTGGACGATGACGGCAACGGACAAGTGCGCGGGTTTTTACATTTATCTAAATCCGGATACGAGTTTTGAGCTCGAGAATCTTGAAGCGTTTAGATCTGGGCTAAAAATTTAAACAAATAAAATTAAAACGAAAATGTTTTTAATTTTAAACATTTTATATTTTTAATTAAAATTAAAATATTTAACCAATTTTAAACAGAAGGTAATGTCGTCATCACCAGCAAGTTCAGCTGATCAGAACGGACATGTCTACAACAACAACAACAACAACAACCGGAAGCCGAGCATTGTTTGATCGATGATTAAATTCTTGGAATTTTTCAAATTTTTTTTCTTCTTTGCCGGGCGCCTGCCTTTTTTGATCATTGCGAAATTTTTGAAAATTTTATTTCTTTTTAAAAAGTGGAATTACTATGTGATATTTGTGCAATAAATACAAAATAAAGGACAAAGCGGTGAACAAAAAGCTCGGCTTTAAAATGCAAAATTTTGTTTTCAATTATTTGGGCTATTTTTGCAAAAAATAAGAAATACGTTTTTTGATTTAAAATTAATTTTAAAAAATATGGGGAGAAATTTGATCAATCGAGCGGGACTAAAAAGTGATCAGAAATCATAAATAGCTTTTGATATCGATCAATCAAGCGTCACTAAACTTTTTGCAAAAACTAAGAAATACATTTTTTGATTTAAAATTCATTTAATAAAATATGGGGAGAAATTTGATCAATCGAGCGGGACTAAAAAGTGATCAGAAATCATAAATAGCTTTTGATATCGATCAAATCAAGCGTCACTAAACTTTTTGCAAAAAATAAGAAATACATTTTTTGATTTAAGATTCATTTAATAAAATATGGGGAGAAATTTGATCAATCGAGCGGGACTAAAAAGTGATCAGAAATCATAAATAGCTTTTGATATCGATCAAATCAAGCGTCACTAAACTTTTTGCAAAAAATAAGAAATACATTTTTTGATTTAAGATTCATTTAATAAAATATGGGGAGAAATTTGATCAATCGAGCGGGACTAAAAAGTGATCAGAAATCATAAATAGCTTTTGATATCGATCAAATCAAGCGTCAACAGTGCCACAAACGTCGCATATGACGTCATGAAGAAGCCAAAACTGAATGCGACGAAGCCGAGCACAAACCTGTAAATTAGGCGCGCCATTTTTTTGAATTCAAATTTTTGCGCTTTTCCTCAAACCTTCCCCTTACAAATTAATTAAGTCAATTAGGGATAAAACTTGACAATCCAAAAAAACATACACTTAATAGGGAGGAGGCTTAATCATAATTTTTTAAAATGAAAACAAAATGCAAATTTTGTGATGCCATTCATTCGTGTCCCTCTGCTGGGGTATTGCGAGTAGAGCGAGGAGGGCCGAGATTCTCGGTACTTTTCGATCAAAATTTTTCCGAGATCAAAGAAATTTTACCGCGAAATATTCGACAGTCTATATTTTTACGAGAGTCTCGATTGGTCTTCAAGTCCTTGCTCTAATTGTGCGCCGACCTTTTCCGCCTCGGGATGCCTTCGGTGCGGCCTAATTCTGTGCCAGAAGTGCTGTCGCGAAAGCCAGCGCCAGAAAAATCTTTAAAAAAAATAACGTTGGGAGTCTAGTATTTGTTTTTCAGTGCTATCTCTTAGATAGCCTATTGTTAGGTTGGTTAGATTGGTTCTTTTTTTTTTCAAATAACATCAATAATGTTCAAATAAAATATATAAAAAATTATGTTTTTAGTTTGAAAAGTCAAAAAGAAGCAAATAGATTTAATTATTTTTTTTAAAAACTTGATTAAATTTAAAAAAAATATTTAATTTAAAAATATTCTTAAAAATAATATAAATAAACTCGTGATTCTTTTCCGGTTTTTCTGTTAAATTAATATAAATTGTTTATTTTATTTATTTTAATTTTACTTGTCGCTGACTGGAAATCGCTTCATGGCCCACGTGTTCAGTGCCGTTGGCGTTGTTGTTTTCGGAGGTTCCGCCGGCGGGAGGCGGGCAAAAGTTTTGAACAAAACGGCCTCAGACGATGCCGCCGCCGCCGCGGCCATCAGTTCGTCCACGGCAACAACGCTGTCGGCATGGCGAAGGGGCGGCCTCAAAAAAAATGTTTTTTTTCAATTAATTAGGTAATTTTTTTATTTAAAATCCCATTTAAAAATAAAAGAGAAACTTGGAAAAACCATTTTTTCGAAAAGGAACGAAAAAACGAACAAAAAAATGTACCAAATCCAGACTTATTGAAGCATATCAAAATTCAAAAAAGTCTTATTATTTCAAAGTTTAGTTAAAGAACGCTTATTTTAATTAAAACTTCTTCCAAAATAATGCAAAATATTAAAGTTTTTATTAATGGAAATTTTGCCGCGGTCCGGAAAAATTTAAAAATTTTTTTTTTTGCAACTCGGCGCCATCAGTCGTGATTTCAGAAAGAATTAATTTTACATAATTTCATTTTTATATAATTTTTAAATAAAAATTAGTGTCCACCCGATGTCCTCGGCTTCCCGCCGGATGCTTTCCATTTCGGCCAGCAGTGTGGCGATGCGTTGTGCCCGCTGCTCGCCGCTGTCGGCGGCACGCGAAAGTGCCGTCGTCGTCGTCGTCTGTCTGCGCTGCAGCGGCTCACTGTGCGCGGGCGGTGGCAGTTCGGCACGACGCGTCACTTGCGCCGCCAGCCGACGCAGCGGCGGTGGCACCGAAAGCGTACGGATCAGCTGGAAAAAATTCATTAAATATGAAATTATTAATTCATTATTAGCGGTAAAATAATTATTGATAATAATTTTAAAAATTATAAAAACAATTTTTTTACAATTTAAAACCTTTAATTATAATCTTATTTATATAATATAAACATTTTAATAGGTGAAAAGAGTCAAATATTTTATGGAAATAATATATTTAAACAAATATTAACCCAAAAAACATAGACCCAATTAGTACAATACTGATTTATATAATATATATCATTTTATATAATTAAATTAAATTTTTACCTGCCCAGGGGATGGCGTAATGTGCCGACTTAGACGTGACGTCGGATGTGCCGTGCCATGGGAAAGCGGTTGAAGATGCGTGCTTGACACATAATGTGGCGTTGAATACAGCGGCTGGGATGAGGTCAAAGTCCTGCCTAATTCATTTAAATTCACAATTTTATTTAAATTTAATTAATTAGTTTTGTTTAAATCGTTAAATTGGCGCGCTTTGGCATTTTTACCATTTTGAATTGGTGGCGAACTGTACGACGAACTGTACAGCCCCCGTCGGCAACTTGGGCTGGCTTTTTTGAACACGACCGTCCGTCGGGCGGGAAGTAAAAGATCCGCGCTCAGCAGGCACACCTGCACAAAAATGGTGATAATTTACACATTCTTTTGGCGTTTTGTTTTTGATTTTTTAAATTTAAATTTTGAACAAAACCAAATGGACAAACACTACGCCAAGCCACAGGTCCAAAAGAGTGGTCGACGATTTTAATGGAAGGACAATTTGGGAATGTTGATGCTAAATGAATAATATTTATTTATTTAATATCTTTATGGAAATGAAATAAATTCGTAAATGTTAACAAGTGTTCTTTTAATAATTTAATTTAATATAATTATATTTATAAATTAAAAACAAATTTGCATACAAATAAAATTAAAATGGCCAACAGAGCGCCCATTGTGACGATCACTTGGATTTTTCGGCGCCGCCATTGGGCCACGAGGGCACATGAAAACAGGAGAAAGCTGGGCACATATGCTGAGACCTAATAATGTTTCGGGTCATAATTTCAAAATTCGAATTTGCAAAATTCCGAATTTTAAAACTTTTGGATTCCGTCCGTACATAATTGAATTCTATCGACAAATTTTGCAAAGGTAAGCGCCGCATGCTTTAATACAAAATCTAATTAGTTTTGTTTGAGACATTTTCGTCAATTTTTAGTCTTAAGTCCAGCTATGGCTTTAAAAATGTCGTTAACAATTTTTAATTTTTTTATAATTTTAAGAGAAAAAAAAAATGTTTAAAAAATTTTGCGGCTTACCAAAGTGTGATGCCATCGATGCGATTGGAAGGTTAAGGACAGTGTTAGAAAAGGCCAATGATCTGCAAAGTTTGATGAGCGCAATTTAAAATAATTTTTGAAATTAAATAAAATTAAACATTTTATTTATTAATTGCCCAAATTTCCGGCATTTCTGTAAAACATTTAAAATTTTAATTTAAATTTTTATTGCCTATGGTAATTTTGACACGTCGCATTTTTAATTATTGCCTATGGTAATTTTGACACGTCGCATTTGCCAATTCGGGCGAAGGTCGCGCAGCGTTCGCAAGGCAAGGCGTTCTTCTGAAAAACTTTGTTTTTTATTTATTTTTTAATTGAATTTTTCGTAATTTTATGCAAATTTTCATACATACAAATCCCCCCCCCCCTCTCCCCTCACCGGGGTCTGTTTCAAGCCAAAACAGGCATTTGTAGCGCTCAAATGGCACTTTCCATGCGTCAAATTCGCATCTGATGGTGCCGTAAAAGCTGAATTGTTAAATATTATTTATAATTACCTAATTAAAACATATTAATTAAAAAGTAAACATTTTTAGTTAAACAAAAATTTGTATTCTGAATTTACCGAAAAATTGCTGTCAAATGTCCCGTTTTGGGTTCAAAAGTTGACGATTTTTGCACTAAAAGTCCATGCGCTAGTTCCATTGGCATCGGCTGGATACGAGGCTTAAACCAAAATAAATTTGTTAAAAAGCAATTATTATGAAATGTTATCAAAAATATGACAAGAAGATTAATGAAATTTCTTATAATATTATATAATAAAATTCTTATAATATTATACAAAAGGAATTAATGTGATTTCAATACAAATAAATAAGCTTCAATTTAAAGTAAATTCACTTAATTAAATAAATTTAAGTCTACGAATTAATTATTTAAATAAATTTCAAATTTTCTTTTATACTAATAAATTAAATAATTTATTTTATGAATGCACCGTCCATGGCTGAAATTCGTCCGGAATTGCCATCGAGCCGGGCAAATCGCGCAGCAGAAGGCGATCATCTCGATAATGCACAAATAGGGCAAAATCGACGCTCAGACGATGGGCCTCAGATTCGGGGGCTTGAAAAGTGTCTGAAAAAAATTTTGAAAATTATTTTTAAAAATAAATTTTGGTTTTTTTTCTTCTTAACCCTGAAGCTCTAGCTCAGTGACGAGCCGAAAAAAGGTGCCGTTGAGCGTGTCCAGCATGTTCAACTCCAGCGACGGGCGCACCGTCCGATGGTAATATTTGAATTTGCGCGCCAATTCGCTTCGCTCTTCAGATGTAAGGCTGAGTTGAATAAATTGAATTTTAAATGAATAAAAATTTAGAAATTTTTGGGTTATCTAAAAGGTCAGATGAAAATCAAAACGTTTAAATTTCTGAGCAAAAATTTTGACAAAATTTACAATGACGTCATTTTGAATAGCTGCTCAAATAGGCAGAAGTGCGCCATTTTTGCCATGGAAACAGGGCATTTCTCGAGTTTTGGGTGGTCCGTGCCGGGTTTTTGAAAAAAAAAACCCGGGGTTTTGATGACTTCACTGGGCAAGGTGGTGCCATTAGCCTTTTATCATCCCCCCTATTTAATTATTATATAATTTTCAATATAGTTAAGGTTATTTTTGTTAATGATAAATTGTCCAGAAAACATTTATATATATTTAAATTGTTTATAGTAATTTAAATTTTAACTCCACCCAAAGGCTGGTCGGTGGTGGACGCCCGAGGCAATGATTGACACAATTAAGACGACGGCACGAATGAACAGCCTCAGGGTATTGCGCGAACAGCGCCACGCGCAGCATGACGAGTTGCGGCGAAGGAGTTGCATGGACGGCCGCGTGCGTGTCTCATCTCATCCGCAACGCGACGCGCGTGCGCGAGTCATACGTCATTCGGCACGTGTGCGCAAGCGGTTGGGCAACGACGGAAATGCCATAAAATTAAAATCTACAAAAAATCAATTATAGTAATCAAAAAAAATTTTTGGCAATGTGTTGGGTGGGGGACAACAATTTTAAAATGGTCACGTATATTCAAAGGATCAAAGGGACCGAAGCGCCACAAGGATCAAAGGGACCGAAGCGCCACAAGGATCAAAGGGACCGAAGCGCCACAAGGATCAAAGGGACCGAAGCGCCACAAGGATCAAAGGGACCGAAGCGCCGCAAACCGACAATTTTCTGTTTACTTTTGGGTTCGCTTTTTTGGTTTCCAATAGGGTATGACAAGACCGGGTTTAAAGCCGGGATTTGGGGACCCGGTTTATAGTTTCGTACCCGGTTAAACGGGGTTTTTTTGATACGATCCGGTTTATTTGAGTGACAATTTTAAAGAATTTGATTAAAATTTTGAAAACCCCGGTTTTAAAAGCCTTGCACCCGGTTAACCGAAAACCGTGGGTTGTCCTACTCCAGTTTCCAGTGAATCTACAAATTCTTGCACTGAGTTTTTGAGATTTCTAGGGTCGGTCCCCGTCCCCGACGCCCTAACCCCGACATTTTTGGGCGGCCTCACCCCCGGCACGCCGTCCCCGAAGAACCGCGCCCGACCCCCGACATTGAGTTTTAGATTTTACTGAATTTAATTAAGACAAAATTTTTGCAAACTAAAAAACAAAATCGTATTAAAATTTTAAATTCCAAATCAAACAAATTTGTGTTGAACATACCTAATCAATGATGAGATAATATAATGACCATTTCTTTTTCGGGGATCGTTGAAAATTAATGGACGTTTTTGGAGGTCAATTCTTTTAATTGGGGGAAAAATTGAATTTTGATAAAATAGAAAATAATAATAAATATCTAAGAAATTCGTCATTTGTATAATTTTAACAAACGCGAATTTTTTATGCTTTGGAGCTGACAAAATGTATTAAAATTTTGAATTCCAAGCCATAAGCAAGACTTCTCAAATTTGTGTTGAACATAATCAATGATTAGCTAATGACCATTTCTTTTTTGGGGATCGTTGAAAATTAATTGACGTTTTTGGAGGTCAATTCTTTTGATTGGGGGGGGGGGGGGGGAGGGAATGGAATTTATAGAGGGAACAATGAATGGATAAAACAGGAAATAATATGTCTAAGAAAAAAATTCGTCATTTTTATAAATTTAACACATATCTAATTTTTTTATGTTTTGGAGGGAGAGGACAGTTTAAACAAAACAAATTTTTTTTTAAATTGTGTCGTTGCTTTTTTAGGTCAATCAATTGCTTTTTGGATGGGTAAAAAGGGCGTTCGAGAATTGTGTCGTCATCAAAAAATTTAGGCAATTTGCCGCCCGTCGTCCGTACGCCCCCCCCCCTCCGCCAATTTGTCGAGTCATCAGCATGTTTTTGTTCATGTTCTTCTCCATTAAGGGAGTGAATGCATTCATTCATTTGTTCATCAACTCTCATCGCCCTCAAATTCCGGTTACTCTACTTAGGCTTAGGCTTAGGCTTAGAGGGGGGGGGGGGGGGGGGCATTGTCACTCAACCACTCAGACAACCAAATTTAGGGGGGTCAAAGGGGGAAAGAAGAAAAAAGAAGAACAATTGACAATGAAAGAAAATGAATTGAAAATGTTTTATTAATACAAATTTGAGCCGGACTTGAGGACCGATGGAGAGATTTTGATCCAGAATCTCAAAAAATCTCGATCGAAAAACACCGAGACTTTGATAGAGAAGGACCGATCGAGAGTCTTTGATCGAGAAGGACCGATCGAGAGACTTTGATCGATAACCTCAGAAAATCTCGATCGCCCAAGTTCTATGTAATTCATGTGTATGAAATTGATCAATTTCAATATCGATTCTCAGTTAAAGCAAGAACATTTCGAGATTTTTAACATCCAAATTCAATGAATGTTAGGGGGAAACTTAAGTTTTTAGTTGGACTCAGCTCTCGAGATTAAGCTTATCATCGTTTCAGAGCCAAACTGAACCGACTTAAACTAACAATAGCTGAACAAGACATTTTCCGGGGGGTTCGGTTTCCGGTTAGGTTACTCAAAAATTTCGGTATCGCTTAACGAAGATGCCGAGATCGTTTCTCGACCGAAATTCTTGGCAAATTTCAAGCAATTTCAAAAATCGGGGGAGGGGGGGGGGGGGGTCAAAGCACCGACAATTATTTTTGTACTAAAAAATCGCAACTTAACAATGCCATGCACAAAAACCGGTCGGAGGTAAAAACTGTCACAGAATTTGCTTCCCACACGGAAAATGCCAATTTTGTGGAATTATAAATTGGGGGGGGGGGGGCACAGGTTGGGTGGGGTTGGGTTGGGTCCGATGGGAGAAAATAATTTGTGACATTCAAATGAAAATGGCCTCGGGCGACCGCCCGCCCCGCCCGTCCATCATCGCTCGCGCACAAATAATTTGCGCACATCGCCGCCCCCCGAAGGGGGGGGGCCATTCATTCATCCGTCAATACGGCGGTTGTGGACAATGGAATTGAGCCAATTTTGTGGGGGATTATAAAGTGACTAAACCCCCCTGGGGAAAGGGCTCAAAAGAAAATGAGAACATTGTTGAAACAAATTGAAAAAAGAAATTAATTTTTTGTTAATTTAGTTCAAGTTTTGTTTTTTCTTTCAAATTCCGCCCATAACTGATCAGCAGCTGATCGTCATCAAAGGATTGAGTCTAAAGGAATTCAACGCTAAAATAAAATTGCGAGGTTGTCTTTCTGCAAATAAATTTATTATTGTTGAGTTAAATTAAAATGAAATTAAGATTTTTTTAAAAAAAAATAAAAATATTAAAAATGATAAAAAAATTGTTCTTATTTTTGTTTAATTTTTTTTTGGCTGTGGTTGTTGTTGTTGTGGCGATTTTTATTGTTTTTAAACAATGTAAAATTTCTTTTTGGAAATTCCGGTTTTTCAAATCAGGAGGAAAGTTGTTGGAGTGTTTGTTGATTTTTGAAGAAATATATGGAAATTCAAACATCAGGGGAAAACATTGTGAAGCCTCATAAATCACAAAAGTGGTTTCTGAACGACGCAAAGGATTATTGCTTTGGTAAACAAAACGCAAAAATTGCCGTCCAAAATGTGTTGAATTAATATTAAAAAATGATTCAGAAACACTATAACTTACGCCCCAATAGATTTGGAAATAGCAAAGTTTGCACGCGTGGTGAAGTGGAATTCAAAAATGTTGGCATACTGTATTACACAACACAAACAGTGCATTTTTGGGTACGCATCGGTTCAGTGCCGCACGGTTCAGTGCCAGCAACTTTGAAAGGCTATAACTTTTTTTAAACTCAACCAAATCAAACAATCAATATGTCATTGGAAAGCTCTAAGCTTTTAAAGGCTATTGTTAAGCTAAAGCTAAACAATTAGAAAATTCCTGAAAAAGTTATTTCAATAAATTACAAAAAACCTCGATTTTGGGTGGTTTTTTACATTGAACTTTTTAAAAACGAATTGAACCGCTTGGCTTTTTCCCTATATGATTCTTCTTATTTAGAGCTTTCGAATGACATCTTGTTTGCCTGATTAGGTTGAGTTTAAAAAGAGTTATAGACTTTCAAAGGTTGCTGGCACTGAACCGTGCGGCACTGAACCGATCGCCGCCGTGCATTTTTGCTCTGAGCCAGGGGTTCGAACCCGGTAGACTGTAAGGATGAATTTCACCGATTTTTCGATAAAAACAGTTATGGATTGGTTAAAAAAAAGATTTTTAAAAATTCTAAAAAAATAAACAAATGCTAATAGACAACATAGTAACAGTTTTCGAACCATAAATACCATTTTAAAAAGTTTTTCGCCGCCCCATAAAGTTCGAGCAGTTCAACCACCTGGGCATGCAAAACAAAGTTCACCAGCACGTTCAGCACCCCGAAAAACCTCTAAGTGCACAAAATAAGCAAGATTCCAAGAAGATACAGCTCCCAGAAAACTTTACAAAAAAATGTTGTCAAAAAAACGTGAATTTTTGCCCAGTTAGTGACAGTTAAAGCAGTTTTTCTGACTTGGAACCACTTTATTCATGTGCTGTCCAGATGAACGTCGACTCTCCTTCCTCTTTCGTCGTTTGGCCTCCTTTTCCTGCGTCCAAATTTTCTTCTTTTCACTCATTTTAATCAAAATTCTACTTTTTTCAGTTTGTTTGCTAAAAAATGTTGAAAAAATTTTTGGTTTAAGCCTAAAACGTTTTGCTTTTGGATAGACAATTTAGTTGCCAAGCTCTGTGAAAAAAATTAGGCAAATCGGTGTGTTTAATCAAAAAATCTTGTGTTCGAAGTGCGACCCAATTATTTTTCAGCTAAAACTAACGACGGATGACTTTTGACACAGAAATTTATTAATGGTCACTTCAATTGCTCACAAATCAGTTGAGCAGAGAGAAGTTAATAATTTTGTGGTTTTAAAAATCCGATTCTGGCTTACAAATTAGGTGGTGAGATGTCCGATTCTGGCTTAGGTGGTGAGATGTCCGATTCTGGCTTAGTTTGGTGAGATGTCCAAATTAAATTAAAAATTGGCGAGATATTTAAATTTAATTGAAAATATAATTTTAAATCGGAAATTTCCGATTTAATTTTAATTCAATGACAAAACTAACCAAATGGTCATTTTATGCATTAAAACCCTTCAAAATTCGTCAATTTTATTATTTTGCTCACCCATAGATGTGTTATTTTTTACGTGTTTTTGAAAATTTTTTTGATTTTTAAGGGTGCATTTTTCGTTTTTATTGCATTTTTCTTGAGAAATTTTGCACTGCAAGAAATGAATACTATTTCCGGGCTTCTCTTGGCAAGCCCTGTTCGCAAAAAAACATGTAAAAACTTGAAAATCTCGGCCCTAATGATCACTTCCCTTACCGAATATATCTTAATTAGAACTTTCAAGTTGTCAGCCATTTTTTAATTTTTGCCCCCCCCCCCACCGGAGGTTATGGCGCTTTTTTTCAAACTGCTTGATTTTCTGGTGGCTAGCTTAAACCCTATCTGCTGTATTTGAACAGTGATCACATATTTTTTGATCACATTTTACCAAATTCTCCATTTTCAGCAACAGTTATTAATTAAAGCATTGAAATGGAGGCGGAAGAAGCGACATTTTTCTCCGACGTTGAGCGCATTATTGCTCTTTTGGAGACGAAGAAGCTCGTCATTTTGCAGGTTTAAACCAAAACGCATTTAGCCAATTATTTGTTTAGAAACTCCAAACTTCAGTTTTGGGGGGGAAAACCAAAAAATGAGTTAAACAAATATTTTTTTTCTACTGCCCTACCTATCTTCCTTCTCCCGCGGTTTTGACGACTTTTTTTCTAATTTTAGGGTCCCCATGGTTGTTGGAAAACGCAAATTGGCAGTTTGGTTGCTCACCGAAGAAGCATTCCGATCAAAGTGCTGCAGATCAACGACCAGTACGACTCGAAGGTTTGTTCGCGGGAATTTGGAGGGGTTTTTTTTGAGCAAATCCCGAATCCCGGGGAAGTTTATTGGAAGACCCGGTATAGGACTCCCAAAATCGCAGAAAGTTTCTTAAACTTTTGTAAGAATTGTTTTTTCTGTTCTCTTATATACCCTATTTAAGGTTCTTTATGGCAGTTGCTTAGAAGTGCCTGGCGCGTTCCTTTGGCAGCCCTCCAAATTTGCTCAGGTTTTTTTACAATTTTTTGAAATTAAAACAGACTCACGTTGTTCGTCAGACTTTAGGGGTATTGGATTGGCTAAAAAACCCATAGGCCCGGGTTTCATTTTTGTCATAAAAAGCGTGGATTTCGGCTTCCTATCCGATAATCCGGTGTGCACTTTGCTTAAATATGTATCAAAAAATGTGGAATTGCCAAAAAAAAACACTAACATTTTTTTTGCGTTTTTTCAGTTTCTGCAACAGCCTTGTGTCATTCTGTTGAAGAATTTGGACCACGGCGGGCCGGACTTGGCCGCCGCCATCACCGACCTGGCCGAGCGTGGCCATGCCGCGTTGGCCAACGGCCGGCACATTCGAATGGACGCGAAATGCCGCATTTTGGGCGCTCTTTCCACCGACGACCATCACCATAATCATCATCTACAACAATTGTGGCGTGACTACCCGTACACAGTGAAAATGGGACCCATTCAACTGGCACAAATGGACGCCACTTTGAGAGCGACACCAAAAATTCAAACCGGTGGGGGATTGGCAACCGTAAAAAATAAATGAATTTTTTTGTCCAAATTTGAAAAAAAAAAAAAAAAAAAAATCGAGTTAAAGCAGGGCTGCTAGGTAATCCTGCCTTTTATGGGTCCCGATTTTGTTTAATAGTCGGGGGTTATCGAGGTCGCTGATCACGAATATGACATTAGATTTATCGTAATGAGATCATCTAATCTTGATTTCAACATTTAAGATTTTTTGAGAAAAAAAACAATTTTTAAAGTCAATAAAAGGGTGTTTCAAGGGGTATTCGGGGGCTTAGAATTCGAATGTGAGGCTTCATTTTGACCAATTCGAACCACGGAACCGTCCGTATTCGAACAATTTTCCCAAAAATTCAAAAAAAAAAAGCTAAGCTAAATAATTTTTTTTTTGGCAATTTTCTAATTTTGTCTTTGTTTGATGGCATTTTTTATTGCAGTTCAAGAATTGTAGAGCGACCGGCTCAATCTTCTGCAAACATTCGTCGCCGTGTCCGAGCTTATTCTCGCGCGCAAGACGTCCATGGACAGGGCGTTGAATGCAAAAGACTTGTTCCGGGTTGTTCGTCGACTCGTCGAGGATCATCAACAGCATACCAGTGTTACTGATCGTTGTGCCCTGTTTGCCGAACTCTTTGACGGTTGGGGCGCCCATTTGACCGGCACAGAGTTGCGACGTTCTGTTGCAGGCAAGACCAAATATTTTTTGCATATTTAAATTCAGAGATTTCAATAATTTTTAAAGCTATTTTTAAAGACATAACAAAGTAATTTTTATTATTGAAAAAAAATCGTTTTTTTTGCGACTTTTTGTTTGAGTAAAATTTCTATAAAACAAAATGTTGCCCTCCATGTTTCAGCTGCAATTGGCGAATGCGACGTTCTGTTGCAGGCAAGACCAAATATTTCTGTCATTTTTAAATTCCGAGTTTTCAATTATTTTTAAAGCCAACATTTATTAAAGCATACAAATTCTTTTAATTTTTATTACTATATACTATAGTCGAAACCCGGAGTTTCTGAAAGACTTTGTTTTTGAATTAGATTTCTAAAAATCGATAATTTGCTTTCCTGTGTTTCAGCTGCAATTGGCGAAGCGTTGTCACTGTCGACGGAACAGCAACACTACCACATGAATGTACGACATCCGGATGTGTCTTTTTTTGAGGAAAACGGAGTGCACCAGCGCGTTCAAATTGGTCGGATAACATTGGACCGACATGAACAACAACACAGCGCAGAGCGGAGGTTTGAATTTTTAGGATTCGAAATTAATTACTCAAAACTCTTTTTAAAAAATTTGAATTTTTTGCATCCAGATTCTTTGCTCAACAATATTTGTTTTAGCAGACCGTTTGTGCACACCCGTGACGCGGCCCAACTGCTTGAACGTGTCGCCGCCTGTGTGGCTGTTCGCCGCCTGAGCCGGTGCTGCTCACCGGCGACACGGGCGTGGGCAAGACGGCCATTGTGCAGCACATTGCGCATTTGTCGCGCGTTCCGCTGCACGTCGTGAACCTCAGCCAGGAATCGGAGTTCTCCGACCTCGTTGGCGGGTGGGTGAAGACTTTTGAATAATTCCATGGGTTGTAACCTAAATTTTTTGAACTATTTCCCAAAAAATAGCATCTGTTTGGGGGGCATTTTGAATGTCCAAAGGGTTGAACGCCTTGAACATGGGGACACGACTATTTAGTAAAATTTTTTAAGTGCTTTTTTTGTCTAGGCACAAGCCCACCTCGGCCACCAACATCCTTCGACCGCTGGTTGATGATTACGTCGTTCTCTTCCGTGAAACGTTTGATGCGGAGAAGAATGCAAAGTTTTTGGACAATTTAAATGTAACCAATACTGCACTAATCTGTCGGCTATTGCGTTTTTTATATTTACTAATTTTAGCACTGCTTCAACGCGCACCGTTTTGCGGACCTCGTGCAGCTTGTTGTCAAGTCAAGCTCGCGTGCACTTCAAAAATTCGCACCCCTTGACGCATGCGACACGCGGCGCAGTCGTTGGACACTGCTGCGGCAACGCGCTCGTCGGCTGGCCAAATGCTTTCGACCCGGCGGTGATGACGATGGGGCATGGCGACGCCGACTGCTGTTTGCGCATGTGAAGGGCGTGCTGACGGAGGCGGCCGAGCGAGGCGACTGGCTGCTGGTGGACGAGATCAATTTGGCGCCGGTGGAGTGCATAGACGCACTGGTCGAG
Organism: Globodera pallida; assembly: GCA_020449905.1. NCBI lineage: Eukaryota > Metazoa > Nematoda > Chromadorea > Rhabditida > Heteroderidae > Globodera > Globodera pallida. The sequence continues at coordinate 2,196,544 of JAIXHY010000011.1, forward strand.
GTGCGTTTGTTTATTGTTTGGTTATGATTTGCCGGACAAACGCTTTCCGGCTTTTAGTTCAATCTCGAATTTTTGAAAAGTTTCGATGTCCGTACTTTTGGAAAAGTGCATGCATGAGTTCAATACCTTTATGTTTTTGATTGGCCTAAAAATGTCCGGAATGGCCAAGCCGATATCAAATTCTGACCCAAAAAAATTAGAGCTTTACCGACTTGGACACAGTATTTGCATTGCCATAATTTTTATAACAATTTACAGCTGTTGGACCCGTCTTCCGACTTCATTGTTCATGCCAATTTTCGCCTGTTTGCCTGCATGAACAGTGCCACCGATGTGGGCAAGCGCGTGCTGCCGCTGGGCATCCGTTCGGCGTTCACTGAATTTTATGTGGACGAAACGCGCGATGAAGACCAATTGAGGAAGATCATTCGTGATCAAATCCTGTCGATGGACGAAGCTATGGTGGAGGCGGTCCTGCAATTCTACATGGACGTTCGGTCACAATTTCCTGGCAAATTCAAGTGAGTGGTTTTTTCGGGGGGGGGGGGGGGGAATTCAAGTGAGTGGTTTTTTCGGGGGGGGGGGGGTGGCATCTTAATAGGTACAAGCCGGACAAGTTTTTTGATTCCTGGTCTGGAATCGAGAAAATCGTGACGTTGATTAGGGGACATGGTATAATTCTCCATTTTATTGTACAGTCTACGAACACTGAGCCGTGCACTGGCGGTGGCCAACGATCAGCAACAGCAATTGGGCACTGCTAAGCACTGTCTTCATCGCGCATGTGCTGTCGCCTTTGTCTCACAACTCGACGCGGAGCAGCGCGGGCGGATGCAACTGTTGATGTTATATATAGATTGTAAACTTTTCACTTTACACCTTTTTCGCCCCTTTCATTTTTTGTTGTTCACTTTTTAATTTACTTTTTATTTTTTAATTTATGTCACCTTTTTTGTATTTTTTGCTTTTCACTTTTTATTTTAATTTGTAATTTTTCATTTTATTTCACCTTTTTGTATTTTTTGCTTTTTAATTTTTCTATTTAAATTTCATTTCTCACTTTATTTTACCTTTTTGTATTTTTTGCTTTTTAATTTTTCTATTTAAATTTCATTTCTCACTTTATTTCACCTTTTTGTATTTTTTGCTTTTTAATTTTTCTATTTAAATTTCATTTCTCACTTTTTATACTGATGTAAATAAATTTTGGATAATTAATTGTGTTGTTTTAATCTGAAGATCTCTCTCATCATTGTGTTCATTTATTTATTTGGGGTATGTAAATATTGGAATGGGTGTCTTCTACACTAACAGGGCGTTTTGAGTATGCAAAAAATCTGCTCTACCGTAATCCTCTCAACCGATTTCCATCCGTTTTTCATCTACAGTATATCACACATTTATTTCAACCATAACTCATACCGTTTTACACTACCGCAATCCTCTCTCTCATCGATTCCATCCGCTTTCATTCTACAGTATAATCATAATGGCCACAATTATGAATGGAAATGTTCACCATGCGGAGAGCATTGGCGCGCATGTTAAAAACGGCACTGACCAAAACGGCACGAAGCTGGCCAAGCCGTTGTTGAACACCGTAGCCCAAACAGATGCTTGCAACAACGACGTGAAGCAGTACGTGCTGGATGCAATCCGTGACAAGCAGGAACTGAACAATATGGAACAATATGCTATTGACTATGCCCATTCTATCGGTTTGTACTCATTTGTTTTGGGATTGATCATTTTTTTGATCAGTCAGTACGTACATATCATTTGAATATTAATAATTGAATTGCCCACAATTTTTGCCCTCAAGGACTGGTGGCACCGATGCCGGACCAACCGAAGGGGACCTTTTCGAACATTATGGCCGTGTTACCACCGATCACCTTGTTGCCTTCCCCATTCCCGCGGGAACTGTACGAGCAGGCTGTTGAGGTTCAGCAACAGCTGAGCGAGCTGTACTTTCGCATTGCGTCGGATCACGAATTTTTGATGGACTCATTCAAAGATGTGATCAAAAGTGTGTTGACAATTAATTAAAACATCAAATTAGTCTTATTTTAATCATATTAAAAAAGGTGATCCGTTCATGGCACGCTTTGTGCAAATCGCAAAAATAGTCCATGAGGAAGGCGTTCACCAACCGTTGGCGTTGCAACTGCAGCGCTCCGATTATATGGTACATTTGGAGCCGTCGGATGGCACATTGGCACTCAAACAGGTAACATAACCACAGGGTGGCCAGGCCAGTGGCCACTATGTAAACTAGAGTCCGAACCTAAAACCAAAATTTTGTTTTGGGTTTTTTGTGCAAAAAATTGGACCATTTTGGTTTTGAGTCAACTTGGAGTAAAACCCAAAACCAACGAATGACCAAAAATTTTTTGGGATTTGGGTCCAAGTTTCCGGTTTCTAACGTAAACCCCAAAAAGCAGGGTTAGCCTAAATGCAAAATACGAATTTAATGCCACAACTTTTGTTGGTGGGTCCGACGATGCCGACCAGAAATTTTTTAAATATTTTTAATAGAATGGCACTCCAACCCCGAACCCCGAATTTTTTTGGTCGGGGTTTTCGTCCCCCGTCCCCGAATTTCTAAATTTTTGGGTGTTTTTAGTGCAAAAAACCCCGAAGCCCGACTTTTTTGGTCGGGGGTTTTTGTCCCCGAACCCCGCAATTCTCAACGCTGACGTCGCGGTGTCAACCACTAATTTTAAACTTTTTTGTTAAGAAAATTGAGCAAATTTTTTTTTGCTAATTCTGCTTTACAGGGGGGGGGGGGTGGTGGGGTCGGTGATGCCGGGAAAATATGAAGATTTTAACAAGGTTGTTAAGAAAAAAAGTTCGAAATTTGGACATTTTAAAGCGAGAATTCCTACAAAATTTAAAAAGCAGGAAAAATTCCCAAAAAGCAGGTACTATGACCACCCTGAACATAACAACAACACCTTTTTGGGCCCATATTAATTTAAACAAAAACAAAACAAAATTTTTCAATTTAAATCAGGTCGAAGTGAACATTGGACCGCTTGGAGGGCTCGGTTCTACAACCTGCGTTTCAAAATTGCATCGCAAAATGTTGGACAAGGTGGCCATTGTGCGCGAAGGACGGCTGGCCATGTTGGCCAATGCGTTTGCGCCAGTGTCTCGAACACGACAAAACATGGCTTACTCAATCTACCAGGCATGGTGAGTCAGAAAAGGGTTTTCGATTTAAACCCCAAAAATTAGTTGAACAGAATGGTGTAAATTCGATAAATTTTAATTTGTTTATATAATAATAGTAGACCAATGTTTATTTATAATGTAATTGACACACAAAAAATTGTTTTTTAAAATAAGACCAATGTTTATTTATAATGTAATTGACACACAAAAAATTGTTTTTTAAAATAAGACCAATGTTTATTTATTAATTGACGCAAAAAATTGTTTTTTAAAATATAAATGAATAAGGGTGGTTTAAAATGATTTATATTTATGTTTGTTTTATTTTAAAGGAAATTGTTTGGCGACCCAAAGGCCATTCTGCTCTTCTTGGACACGCCGGACCTCCTGTATTTTGAGCAGCTTCAGTGCATTCAGTTTGATGTGGAAGAGTTGGGCAAACAGGAGGGCCATCTTGTGGTGGTGTTGTCGTTGACTTTCGTCGAGGCATCGAAGAGGTTGAGTTTGACTAAATATAATAAATTAATAATATTAATATACATATTGTATTCAAAACCAGGCATGGCCATGGATACTAATTTTTAAATCCGTGTCCGGGGATATATCCGTGCCTTTGTATCCGTCGCATTTTTCGAAATTCGTATCCGTTATCTGGTATCCGGATAAAGTGGATTTTTCATATCCGTATCCATCCCATTTTTGAATTCCGTATCCATATCCTCAAACCCAACCCCCGAGTCAACTCGGCGTGGTTTAACTTGGCGCCGACGAGTTTGAACTATACGGTTCATCCCCCCGACCATTCGGGCACGGGAATGTCGGGGTTTGAAGGCGAAAACCCCGGCCAAATGTCGGGGTTAGGTGGTGTTTTCATCCCGGAATTTCGAAAAATTTGGGGTTGACGAAAAACGAAAACGCCTCCCGACCAAAAAATGTCCGAGTTTGAGGGGGGGGGGGGGGTCCGAAATTTCGGAAAGTTCGGGGAAAAATTGGTGACATTTTCAAATATTTGCTGGCACGAAAAATTTTTACCTAAAATTCTTTATATTATATTATTTATATATATATATATATATATATATATATTTTAAATTGTTTGCCGAACCAATTTTCTAAAGAATGTCCCTGGATGAAACTGGTGACTTTTCGCTGTACATGGACGGCAACAAGCGGGTGGCGTTGGTGCATATTACGGATGGCAATTCGCCGGACGAATTTCCGACGGAACGCGAATGGACGGCACTGACAATGATGGAGCGCTCAACAGCCATTCTGTCGCCAAACATTCGTTTGCTGCTGAGCTGCACCAAAAAAATTCAGCAGGTGGGTGTACTGTTTAGATGGATTAATAATCCAAAATTAATTTAAGCCAGGCTGTGCCGAGACACACGCACTCTCGAGGGGGGAATTCTCGATCTAAAAACTTTGAAAATCTCAATCCCAGTGTTCGTTAGTTAGATGAATTTAAAAATTTAAATATTTTATTTCGAGCAAAGCTTTAGTTTGATCAAGCGTGATCAGAGCAACTCGTGCTTTGAGCCACCAATTTAATGGATTTATAAATTTTTAGGTTTTGGCCAAGCCGGGCATGTTGGAACGCTTCATTCCGAACGATTCGAAGATTGTGGCCCAAGTGCGCAGTACGTTCACCGGCCTTTGGGGCCTGGAAGAAGACGACGAAGCGACTAAAGAAGTCATTGAGGTGTTTGTTTAACGCAAAACTTTTATTGAAAAATGAAATAATAAGTATAATAAATTGCAAAAATTATTTACTTAATTACTAAATTATTCAACGTTTTAAACCATTTCAAAAAATGTTTTCCGTCGTTTTGAAGGCTGCAATCAAATCGCCGAGCAATTATGTGCTGAAGTCGCAGTTGGAGGCCGGCCTCGGCAACTTCTTTGACGAACAGGTGGCGGAGATGTTGCAAAAGCTGAGCAAGCAGGACAGGGCCGCCTACATTCTTCAGCAACGAATCAATCCGTTGGTGGTCAAGGTGATGAACAAATCATTGTGTGATCGGAATCCCGGACCTAAAAATGTCCAGAAACCCGAAAACCGGAATTTAAAATTCTCAAAATTGATATATATTTTTTCTATGATGTTCTGATCATTTTTTGACCTTCCGCGATGCAGCGTTTTGGACCATTTTCCTTAACAAATCCCATCAAAAATTAAACCCAAAAATGTTCCGGAAACCCGGGAACTGGTTACATCCTGCTCTGGTGTGTTTGTAAATTATTTTTTGATTTTGTCAAAAATTTACACAATTATTTTTTTTGTTGCAGAATTTTATGATGCGACAAATGAAGCCGGCACAAATGGAAGATGTTGTGAACGAATTGGGCATTTACGCATCACTGATCGGAAACCAATCGACCGGTCAAATTCTGCACAATTCTGTCGATGGGCACACCATCCGAAGCAAAGTAGGCTTAGAGTAAATTGTGAAAGTTTTAAATTAAAAAATCAATATTTAAATTTAATTAAAATATTGAAATTCTTTTTTAAGCCCTCAAAAGTGAATCAGGCGGGTATCGTTTGCGGCGGTGGCACAATCGACTCGGCACTGCTTTTCCCCGCAGCCGAAATGTTGGAGGCGCAAATTTGAAAGGAATTTGATCAAATATTTAAAAAATTTATTAAAATGACTCTGAAGTTGCAATTTAAAATGATAACTAATTATAGCTATTGTCAAAATTGTTTGATCATTACGAAAAGGTTGCTCATTCAAAGAGAAGAAATTTTGATTATGTTGGATGGCGCTCTCAAACAAAACTCATAAAAAGACGCAAAATGATTTTGATCAGCAAAAGCGTGAAATATAGAAAAACATTTGACAGAGGAATAATAGCTTACAAATCAGTAGGGATGCTCGGGAATTGAAATTTACCGAGAACCGAGACTCTCGAGCATCCCTACAAATTAGCGCATTTGTCCAAATATCGAAGGCTTTGGGAGAGAAAAAAAAAGAAAAGCGGGAAGGATGGGAAGAGAGAGAACGATGGGAAGGGAAGAAGAAGAGAAGAGGGAATAAGAAAAGAAGAGAAGAGGGAAGAAGAAGAGAAGAGGGAAGGAGAAAAGAGAACTAGGGAGAGGGACGGGAAGAGGAAAAGACCCCCCCCAAAAAAATCGTAATTTTTAAACTTTCTCAAGTGTCTTTTTTGAAACTAGTCCAATCACAAAGCTTTAACTTAATGTTAGCTTCAACTCTTCGGGAGATCTTGCGATTGGCGTTAAGAATTTCTAAATCGGTTAAGGTTGAAGCAAGTTATTGCCCCGATCTTGAAGTTGGGTTTACCCTAAAAATTCGAATGTATTGGAGGGGATTTGAACCTGTGTCGCTAGTTTAAAAAATAATTTGCATAATTTGGCGTTTTGCCTAATTTGTAGTGCTGCACGAGACCCGAAATTTCTCGATACTCGAGCCCGAGCCCGATACTTTACCTCGAGACTCGAGCCCGAGCCCGATACTTTACCTCGAGACTCGAGCCCGAGCCCGAGACCCAAAAAACACGAGACTTTTCTCGAGTCGAGACTCGATACTCGAGACTTTTTTTTGTAAAATTTTTAATTACCCCAAAAATGTCATAATTTTCTAGGATAAAGTCAATTTTAGACCAAATCTAACAATATTTATCTTGATTTTGACTAAAAATAATTGCTTGTAAACAAGTTATGAGTTTCTGAAATTTATTCATCAAAATTAAAATGCAAAAAAATTTGCTGCATTGCATGTGCCGCGGACAGACTTGATCTTTTAGGACTGAAAATTTCCGACAGCTGGCTGAAAGTTCGTTCCGATTCAACTGTTCCCGGCGGGGGGGCCAAATATTTTGGAACAATCTGTTTGATGTTTGGATATGTTGAATTCCCGCGCCAAAAAAGTAACGGGTCGGCATCAAACTCGATTGTAGGACTCTGAATTACTAGATTTTACAGACAATCGCGATTAATTAATTCTCACTTTAAAAAAAGAATCGATTTCATTGATTATGACATTGCTTAAATCATTTTGCGATTGGGTAGAGTCAACGGATCCGCATGTGGTTGGAAACAGAAAATTTGACAGTGGATTGTCAGATTGAGTGATTAAGAAAAATTCCACCTCTGAAAGCGCTTTGAGAAGTTCAAAATCTGGCAGAACCGTTCCCGGAAAATCAATTTGGGACAATCTTAAATACAATTGGCGAAATGAATCGCAAATTTCAAATTTTGTTAATCATTTCTATATCTGAAGTGAATTCCACCAAAAAGGCCATCTTTAGGGGTGTAAAAAAGTCTCGAAAATCGAGACTAAAAACGCGAGACTCGAGCCCGAGCCCGAGCCCCGAAAAACTCGAGACTTTTCTCGAGTCGATACTCGAGCCCGAGACTCTCGTGCAGCACTACTAATTTGTCTGCTGGTGGAGTTGACCAATAGTGCACACACTTTTTTTCATTTGTTTCTGATACGTTGGTGTCCAGTGGTCACCAAAAAAGTCTGAAATTGGAAATTTCGAAAGACCCTGGCGATGTTCTATTTGTCAGTCATTTTTTAATTTTTGTTTTTAATCCCTCCACCCACACCAGAGTTTTGGCATTTCTTAACTGAGTTGATGGTGTCTAGCTCAAGTCCTAAATATGAATCTGTATTTGAACAGTCGTCACATTTTTTTGATCAATCAAATTTTCCCATTTTCAGCAACAATTAACAGGAAAATGGCACGAAAAAGCAGACTTAAAAAACGAAAGTGTCTGAAGACAGCGGACGAAGAAGTGCTGTTGTTGAGCGAGAAGAGAAGTAAAATGGAGGCGGAAGAAGCGACATTTTCATCCGACGTTGAGCGCGTTGCTGCTCTTTTGGAGATGAAGAAGCTCGTCATTTTGCAGGTTTTTAACCAAAAATTTAACATTTGTTTAATTAGTGCTCTAAGCCCCAATTTTGGAGTGCAACATCGAAAACGAGTCGAACAAACTTTTGTTTTTTGGTGATTTTGTAGCGTTTGAGTTTGACCGTTAAAGGTTTTGAATGTTTGGTCGATAAATTGAATTTGGAATTCACCAATTTTTTTAAAGAAATTCCCTTTAACATAATTCGAATTAGGTCGGAACGAGAACAATATCAAAGATACACTCCCACCCCTGGGTGTGAGCAGTCCGAACGTTTTTTGGAGCCGAAATCCCTGAGAAAAGTTTCTGAGCAGAATTAATGAAATTTTTTTTAATTTACGCTTATTTTGTCTACTCATTTTTTGACGACATTTTCTCATTTTAGGGTCCCCATGGCTGTGGGAAGACGCACACTGCCGGCCAGGTTGCTCACCGAAGAAGCATTCCGATCAAAGTGCTGCAGATCAACGATCAGTACGACTCGAAGGTTTGTTTGCGGGAATTTGGAGGGTTTTTTTTTTGCAAATTCCGAATCCCGGGTAAGTTTACTGGAGAACCCGGGGTAGGTAAGGACTCCCAAAATCACGAGTAGTTCCTAAAACTTTAGTAAAAATCGTTTTTTTCTGTTTTTTATACATTGTAAAAATCGGTTTTTCTGTTCTTTATACACCTATTTTAAGGTTCTTTATGGCAGTTACAATTGCTCAGAAGTGCCTGGCGCGTTCCTTTGGCAGCCCTCCAAATTTGCTCAGGTTTTTTTTTTACAATTTAAAAAAAATACCTTTTTGAACAGTTTATGTCGTTCGTAAGATTACTTTCGCGAATCGGGTCAGCTGAAAACCAATAGGTCCGGGTTTCGGTTTTGTCATAAAAAGCGTGGATTTCATGTTTCCTTACGTTAATCCGGTGTGCATCTTGCTCTAAAATTGATCAAAAAGTGCAATTGCCAAAAAAAAAAAGCTAACATTTTTTTGCGTTTTTTTCAGTTTCTACAACAGCCATTGTGTCATTTTGTTGAAGAATTTGGACCACTGGCGGGCCGGACTTGGCCGCCGCCATCACCGACCTGGCCGAGCGTGGTCATGCCGCGTTGGCCAACGGCCGGCACATTCAAATGCACACGGAATGCCGCATTTTGGGCGCTCTTTCTCCTGACGACCATCACCATAATCATCATCTACAGCAATTGTGGCGTGACTACCCGTTCACGGTCAAAATGGGACCCCTGCAACTTGCGCAAATGGACTCCATTTTAGCAGCAACAACAAAAATACATAGCGGTAGGGGATTGACAGTCGTGGATTAAAAAAATAAATTTTATTTGTTAATATTTAAGAAAAAAAAATGCAAAAAAAGTACAGTGAAAATTGGAAGCATGGTCTAAGCCTAAAATTTTTATTTTTGACTATTTTTAAAAATTGATTTTTCTTTTTAAGAATTGGACAATGTTCGGGTGAAGCTGCTTGAAACGTTCACCGCCGTGTCCGAGCTTATTCTCGCGCGCAAGACGTCCATGGACCGGGCGTTGAATGCGAAAGACCTGTTCCGGGTTGTTCGTCGACTCGTCGAGGATCATCAACAGCATACCAGTGTTACTGATCGTTGTGCCCTGTTTGCCGAACTCTTTGACGGTTGGGCCGCCCATTTGACCGGCACAGAGTTGCGACATTCTGTTGCAGGCAAGACCAAATATTTTTTGCATATTTAAATTCAGAGATTTCAATCATTTTTAAAGCTATCGTTTTTTTGCGACTTTTTTTTGTTTGAATAATTACTTTAAAAAATTTGTTCTCCATTTCAGCTGCAATTGGCGAAGCGTTGTCACTGTCGACGGAACAGCAACACTACCACATGAATGTACGACATCCGGACGTGTCTTTTTTGGAAGAAAACGGAGTGCACCAGCGCGTTCAAATTGGTCGGATAACACTGGACCGACATGAACAACAACACAACGCAGAGCGGAGGTTTGAATTTTTAGGATTCGAAATTAATTACTCAAAAATCTTTTAAAAAAATTGATTTGTCTTGGCCCACTAATTCTCGGTACCGATCAGTAGTGTTTTTTTTTGTTTTTCAAATTTCGACATTCCGATTTTGCTGTACAAATATTTATTTTAGCAGCACCAACAGACCGTTTGTGCGTACCCGTGACGCGGCCCAACTGCTTGAACGTGTCGCCGCCTGTGTGGCGCGTTCGCCGCCTGAGCCGGTGCTGCTCACCGGCGACACGGGCGTGGGCAAGACGGCCATTGTGCAGCACATTGCGCATTTGTCGCGCGTTCCGCTTCACGTTGTCAATCTCAGCCAGGAATCGGAGTTCTCCGACCTCGTTGGCGGGTGGGTGAAGACTTTTGAATAATTCCATGGGATGTTGTAACCCGAATACTGTGAACAATTTTTAACAAATTTTTTAAACCGTTAATTTTGCAAAAATAGCATCTGTTTGGGGGCCATTTTGAATGTCCAAAGGGTTGAACGCCTTGAACATGGGGACACGACTATTTAGTAAAATTTTTTAAGTGCTTTTTTTTTTGTCTAGGCACAAGCCCACCTCGGCCACCAACATCCTTCGACCGCTGGTTGATGATTACGTCAGTTCTCTTCCGCTGAAACGTTTGACTGCGGAGAAGAATGCAAAGTTTTTGGACAATTTAAATGTAACCAATACTGCACTAATCTGTCGGCTATTGCGTTTTTATATTTACTAATTTTAGCACTGCTTCAACGCGCACCGTTTTGCGGACCTCGTGCAGCTTGTCGTCAAGTCAAGCTCGCGTGCACTTCAAAAGTTCGAACCCCTTGACGCATGCGACACGCGACGCAGTCGTTGGACACTGCTGCGGCAACGCGCGCGTCGGTCTGGCCAAATGCTTTCGACCCGGCGGTGATGATGATGGGGCATGGCGACGCCGACTGCTGTTTGCGCACTGTGAAGGGCGTGCTGACGGAGGCGGCCGAACGAGGCGACTGGCTGCTGGTGGACGAGATCAATTTGGCGCCGGTGGAGTGCATGGACGCACTGGTCGAGGTGCGTTCGTTTGTTGCTTGGTTATGATTTGACGGACAAAAGCTTTCCGGCTTTTAGTTCAATACCGAATTTTTTTTTAAAAAGTTTATCGGTGCCCGTACTCTTTGGCAAAGGCGCATGCATGAGTTCAATACATTTATGTTTTCAATTGGAATAAAATGCCCGGAATGGCCAAGCCGAAAATTAGAACTTTACCGACTTAAGCATCATATTTGCTTTATCATAATTTAAATAATAAATTTCCAGTTGTTGGACCCGTCTTCCGACTTCATCGTTCATGCCAATTTTCGCCTGTTTGCCTGCATGAACAGTGCCAACGATGTGGGCAAGCGCGTGCTGCCGCTCGGCATCCGTTCGGCGTTCACTGAATTTTATGTGGACGAAACGCGCGATGAAGACCAATTGAGGAGGATCATTCGTGACCAAATCCTGTCGATGGACGAAGCTATGGTGGAGGCGGTACTACAATTCTACATGGACGTTCGGTCACAATTTCCTGGCAAATTCAAGTGAGTGGTTTTTTCGGGGGGGAGTATCTCTCTCTAGGTAGAAGCTGGACAAGTTTTTTTGGTTCCTAGTCCGGAATAATGAAAATCGTGACTTTTGTTTGGACCTGTCGAGAAAACATTGATTCCGATCAATTTCAAAGCTCTTATTAGACATCAGGGACCATGGTATAAGTCTCCATTTCATTGTACAGTCTACGAACACTGAGTCGTGCACTGGCGGTGGCCAACGATCAGCAACAGCAATTGGGCACTGCTAAGCACTGTCTTCATCGCGCATGTGCTGTCGCCTTTGTCTCACAACTCGACGCGGAGCAGCGCAAGCGGATGCAACTGTTGGTGACCAAATGGCTTGGTGATGTACCAACCTTGGCACGAAATGCCAAGTTGAGCGCGGACGAAATGCGCAAATTTGTGTGAGTTTTTAATGAGTGGCAAATGTCAAACAAACGTCCAACCCCTGGACTGTTTGGTTTGTCGATCAAAAATTTTTGTAGAAAATTGAGTTGTTTTACAAATTTTTAGTTTTCATTTTTAAAGAAAGAACTTTAGAAAAAACAAATTATTATTTTTTAAATTAAATTTCATCGATTTCAGTTTGATCGAAGGCCATAAAATACCGCGCGGCAACGAGATGCCGATGTTCAGTGACACCAATGGCATTGCAGACGACATTACGGAGACGGACAATGCCACCACCGATGAATCAACGTACATTTTCACGCCGTCCGTCCGTGCCAACATGGCGCTGTTGGCAAGCGTTGTGGCCACCGGTCATTTTCCAATTCTGATGGAGGGCGAAACGTCCGCTGGCAAAACGTCGATGGTGATGCAGTTGGCCAAAATGAGCGGCAATCGGTGTTTTCGAATCAACAACCACGAACACACCGATGTTCAGGTGGGAATTGTTGAACAACAACATTTTTTAATTTACAATTTTGATGAACCCAGGATATGATGGGCGGGTCGAATTTTTGAATTTCATATTTTATTTCGATTTTTGAACACGGTTTAGGAGTACATTGGCAGTTATGCGCCTGATGCAACCGGCCGTCTCGAATTTGTGGAGGGTGTTCTGTTGAGAGCGGTCCGCAACGGCGACTGGATCATCCTGGACGAACTGAACTTGGCGCCCAGTTCGGTGCTCGAAGCACTGAACCGAGTAATGAATTTTTTTTTATTTCTTTTTTAAAAATAAAGTCATGTTTTTTATAAATAACATTTAGTTGCTTGACGACAACCGCGAGCTATTCGTCTCGGAACTGAACATCGCAGTGCGTGCACATCCGCGCTTCCGTCTGTTTGCTACCCAGAACCCGGTGGGCACGTACGCGGGACGCAAGCGCTTGTCACGTGCCTTCCTTTCGCGCTTCATGTGCCTCCAGTGGGATGCGTTGCCGCACGCGGAACTGCCTCAGATTGTGCAACGACGGTGCGGCGTGTCGCCCAAAATGGCGCAACTGATGGCTGATGTGCTTGCCGAGCTGAAAGTGCGTCGTGCCGTTGGCAGCATTTTTTCAAGCTCGGACGGCTTGATGACGTTGAGGTGGGTGGTTGTGCCAACATGTCAATTTTGTGCCAAAGTCTTAGCCATTCATTTGCCTTTTTCCCTAATGTTGTTGTTCTTTCCAGAGATTTGTTCCGCTGGGGTCACCGGATGTCGTCTGCGTTGGTGGACGGTCAAGCAACCGCAGATTGGCGCCAGGCGCTTCGCTGATCAAGGCTATTTTGTGCTGGGCACTCGCTGTCGCACCCAACAGGACGAGCAGGCGGTTGTGGATGTGCTGAAGCGACTGTTGGACCCTAAAATTGACTTTTCGCGACTGTTCAGTGCCGAGTCGCCGTACATGCCGTCAACGACCATTTTGCCTGGGGTGAGTGGGTGAAATTTTGAACAGTTTGTAATTCAATCCATGCACATTCAGCTCTCCTCTTCCTCCGCCATTGTGCTTACTGCACAGATGCGCCGCATGCTCATTCTGTGCGCGGAGGCATGGCGTCGCAACGAGCCGATTCTGTTGGTTGGTGAAACTGGATGTGGCAAAACGACGGCTGTCATCAATTTGTGAGTTTATTTGGGATTTAAGCTCAGGCTTTGGTGGTGTGATAATAGGCAACATTATCTAAGGGTCATCTCCTGTCCATCAACTGTCATGAGCGTACAGACGCGGCTGATCTGCTTGGCAGCATTCGTCCGATTACAGCAGAGGATGATGACGGTGTTGGCGGTTTCCGGTGGCGTGACGGCATTGTGTTGCAGGCAATGCGCCGGGGTCAACGGTTGCTGATCGACGAGATTTCGTTAGCGCCCGACTCGGTGTTGGAGCGGTTGAACTCGTTGCTGGAGCCACAGCGTGCCATTCTGTTGACCGATGCGGGTGCGCAAAGCGGTGGTGACGAGACGGTGACAGCTGCTGACGGTTTCCAGCTGGTGGCAACAATGAATCCGGGGAATGATCATGGAAAGAAGGAGGTGTGTGGCGTTTTGTTGGAGACTGAACAATTTGAAAAAAATAATTACGGCACGTTCAGTTGTCGAAAGCATTGCGGAATCGTTTCACGGAAGTGTGGTGCCCGGCTGAACATGACCGAGACGATCTTTTGGCCATTGTGCGCCATCGGTTTGAGAAACTGCTTGATGTTGATGATCAACAGCAATTGAACGGACAAATTCCTGTGGATAAAGTTGCGCAACTTCTCATCGAATTCAATGAGTTCTTCAACGGCAGCTTCAACGATTTGTTACGGTGTGTGGGTGTCTATTAATTGTATCGTACAATTTTTCAATTTGATCAATCCAGATTTTCATTGTCGACGCGTGATCTGGTGACGTTGTCCGAGCTGTTCGCAAATTTTTACATTGCCGGCATCCCAGTACACCAAGCACTGTACCATGCTATTGAAGCAAACCTGTTGGACGCCTTGGGCGTGTTGCCATCCCGGTTGGCATTTGACCGACAAGAAGTGATCGACAGCTGCATTAAACAGGCGTGGATTTAAAAATGTTTTTTTTGAAAGTTTAAAAAATTTTTCTTCAGTTACACACACTGATCAAGTTGGAGCTGGGTGAAGATTTTACTGCTGCTACAGCTTCTTCTTCTCATGTTCAACAACAGCTTGAGCTGAACGCAGACGCGCTCAGCATCGGCCTTTTTCGCATCCAATGCAAACGTCAGGGTGCGGATTTTTGATTGTTAATTTGGAAGATCGGACGACGCTTAGAATTTTTTTTAATTTGTTAATTTTTTACGAAAAAAATGAGAACAACTTATGCTATAGTTTTGTTTTCCATCAACAGTTGGTGGTGACATCGACCGGTGCCGACTCCCTGTAGGCTTCTCCCTGGACGCGCCCACCACTCGTCGTAACGCAATGCGGGTGGCGCGTGCGCTTGCCTCCAGCAAACCGGTGATGCTGGAGGGCAGCCCCGGGGCGGGCAAGTCCAGTCTGGTGGTTGCGCTTGCTGCTGCCACTGGGCACAAGCTGGTCCGGCTGAATTTGTCTGAACAAACAGTGAGTCGCGGCAGTGCTAATCGAGTTCAGGAAGATTCAGGAAGACAAAATTATTATTATTAGGATTTGCACGATTTGTTCGGCGGTGATGTTCCAGTGCCGGATTCGGACGGTTCCGCCTCTTTCGCTTGGCGTGACGGTCCTGTGCTTAAGGCAATCAAAGAGGGCTCATGGATACTGCTTGATGAGGTGTGGTGGATAATTCTTTTGAAAATCGCTCTTCCAAAAGTCCCAAGTCCACATGGTGCGCACTTACCTATCTATTTTAGATGAACTTGGCATCCCAGTCCGTGCTTGAGGGGCTCAACTCGTGCTTTCGACTTCCGCAAACGCATTTACATTGCTGAACTTGACCGTACATTTGAGTTGGACAGCTCGCGCTGCAAATTCTTTCGCCTGTCAAAACCCACATCAGCAAGGCGGTGCTCGTCGTGCGCTGCCCAAATCATTTCTGAACAGATTCATTTCGGTGCTGTTTCTTTTTTCTGAGGCGTAGTCTGATCAATGATCGGAGATATGATCGTACACTGCTCCAAAGCTGGGGAATCGAATCAATGCGAAACAATTTAATCTGAGAAAAAGTAGTTCTTTATCATCCGATCATGATCAGAGAACTTAAAGAACGTAGTACTTGATTTTTACGAAATGGATCCCATAACTGATCAGTGAGCAAATCACGCTTTACCAATTTTGGCATTATGGGAAGCCCAACTTGTGAATTTTTAAAAGGAAATCTTTGCATTTATTCAAAATGATTTTTAAGATTTTTGTGGAGGAAATGACCGACGATGACTTCATCCACATTTTGTGCGAATTTTGTAAGGCGCAACAGCAACAAATGGCCGGTCTAATGGACAACATTGACGACGACGGGAGCCTTTCGTCACCGTTGTTCACAGAAGACCGTCTTGCAAAGATGGTGTTGGTCAACAAACTTTGCCGGGAGCGCGTCCGGGAGTTGCACCAGTGCGGCGGGCCGTTTGAGTTCAATTTGCGTGACCTTTTCCGATGGGTGGAGGCGGTTGATCGGGTGGGTGTTGTAAATTTTCATAATTTTTTTTGTTGTTGCACAAATTGCATTTTTCTGTCAATTTTCGTGTTTTGGTTTGAAACGTTTCGGGAGCAGACTTTTTGCGCTTTTTTGATGTGCTATATTTGTAATATTTATTGTCTTCTTTTTTCAGTTTGGTGGCAATTTTGCGTTCGGTTTTGAGCTGGTGTATCTGAGCCGGTTGACGAGACAAAGTGCTCAAGGATACGGTATAGTTTATTCATTTTACACAATTTTTTTTATCAACAAAAATGGGGTGGGGTGAGGGGTGGAGAAGTGGACATGGACACGGACACGTTATTTTTTGAATTGATCAATTTAATCAGTCTAACAAATGAAAGAATTTTTTTTGTTTCTTAATATTCTTACAATTCCT
This sequence comes from Globodera pallida, assembly GCA_020449905.1. Classification (NCBI taxonomy): domain Eukaryota; kingdom Metazoa; phylum Nematoda; class Chromadorea; order Rhabditida; family Heteroderidae; genus Globodera; species Globodera pallida. Next base: position 2,213,071 of record JAIXHY010000011.1, read on the forward strand.
TCTTCTTTTTTGCATCCTTGGTGTCCTTCTTTACCGGTTTGGCCTCGTCTTTCTGTTGCTCCTTTTCCTCCTCCACTCCTTTCTTTGCTGGCTTTTTGTTGCTCGAAACGGGCGCGTCCGGTGCAGTTTTTGGTGGCGGTTTCTTTGGCTTTAGCTTGTCCCCCTTCTGTTCTTGTGGCAACTCAATTCCATAATGGGCTATAACCTTAAGCAAATTAGTAGTTTTTGTTTTGTTTTTAGTGCTTTTAAAGGCGTACGTACATCTTTCATTGTGTTCAATATGTCCGCGGGGCTGGAGTAGTAATAGGCGTAGTTTTTGTACTCGGCCTTCTTGTTCTTGAAGTCGGTCAGCGTGTCGCCATTTTTGTCTGAATTTTTTGGTTCAGAAAGTTATTGTTTCAATTTTAAAGAGTAACAAAAATTGTCAATCAATGCCAACCTAGGAACAGTATTCTTGGCACATATTTGCCGTCCGGTCTATATTCCTCCTCGAACGGCTCGTCGTCGTCCGCGGTGTTCACCATGATGAAATATTCGCTCAATTTTTTGAACGCTTTCTTCGCGTTTGATTGTTGCATGATTTTGCGCAATGCTAAAAATTGTCGTGAACTTCTTCATTGTCATTATTATTAGAGGAATAGCTTCTTAAAAGTGTGCGCGCGCGTGGTTTTCAACACGTACTTTTGCATGCATGGCACCATGTTTTGTGTATTAGCAGAAAGATTGGCTTATTCTTGTCCAAAGCGTTTTCGATCGCCTCATCCCATGGCACCCAGTCGATGTCGTCGCCGAATCCTTAAATAAGGAACTTAGATTTTAAAATTTTCAAAATTTTTTTAACCATTTGACAATGGATTTTTGTACGACTCAGCAATGTCCTGGAACTTTTTGGCCACGTCTTCACCGTGCGTCGTTCTTGAGGACAATAACATTGCTAACAGTAGAACGAATGGCATGATGGTTGTTAATATATTCATTTTTCTTTAAATTCTCGCACGCAATTTGTTCTAAGATTGGAGAGGACAGCGATGAAAAAAGTTTTTTAAGGTCGAATGAACGCCACAAAAAATGGATGATATTTAGTGGAAAATTGTAGGTCTTGTGTACAAGAATGGGAACCCTAATAGGTGATATAGGAATTTGTCGTCATGGCTCATCAGAAACTGCAAGAAGAATCACTTTTCTTGGATAGAAATTTTGTTGAATGTGATTCTCGAGGGGTATATGAACGAAACGAACTGTTTGGTTGACGTTGCACAAGCGCACTTCTTCCAGCCGCGCTTGCCTGCGGCTGCTGTTCCCATTTCAAGACGTGTGTGCAACTGCGTTTGGGGGGTGTTTGGGGGCGGTACGTTTTGGGCGTCTTTAGACTGAACTATTTCAGTTCAATTCCGATCTTTCACTCTCTCACTCACTTACTCTCTCTACCAATTTCTGCGCGTCCTGATCGCGATCTTTGTTCGCATCCACCAACACCGCCACCAAATTCATATCAAAAAGCGGCGGCGGCAGCGGCGGTAGGAAGCATGATTGCTTGCCTGCCTGCCTGCCGTCCGACCAATTGCAGCCCCCGAGGCGCGCTGACCAATCAATCCTAATGATGGCGATGGTGGGCGGGGGGGGGGGAGAAGGACCTTGACATTCTCCTCCTCCCCTCTGGGCATAGGCTAGAACTTTCTAGGCGACGTGTTAGGGTGGGCGGGGAGGGGGATAGCGGGGAGAAGAGAGGTGCGGGGGGGATTCCTATTCTTTTTTTTCGGAACGTGAAAAACCGGTCATTGGTTGTTGCTGTTTTTCCTCTGTTGAATGTTTGATGAGAGAGAAAAAAATTGTTGATAAAAGTTGATTGATACGATTGCAAAAGGAGTTTGGGTTCGGATCAGTTTTTGTTTTGATTTTTGTGGTAGATCTGACTGATCTGGTTTCTGGTTTAGATCGATCTACGTAATTAATGGGTTGGATCAGACCAAACATCAGCTGTCATTGTTACCCTGATCCTGGGCAATTAAACACAAAAATTTCAGAATCATTAGATACGGTTAGTGCATGCTAACGTTAACCAGTGTTTTAAGATCATCACGGATGTGTACAATCCGGTGTTTGGTGACGACAAAGAAATCAATAACGCATGGGTGCCCAGCTTGCCCCTCTTGCATTTGACGAACCCAGCAAACACTGACGAAAATGAACTGCAGCTCAACATCGGTTGTGTGCCACTCCAACTTCATGCCAACCACGATCGGTCAAAAGTTGTGCCATCGCCGTTTTCCATTCGTCTGCTGGCATCGCAGCATGGACTGCTCGAACGTGTTGCCGCCTGTGTGTCCGCTAATTTGCTTGTCCTTCTCACCGGGCCACCGCATGTTGGGAAACGTTCGACGGTGCGCGCACTCGCCACGCTCGTTGATCAGCCACTTGAGCACATTCGACTGACCAGCGAGACAGACGCGCTGGAGCTGCTCGGGTCTTTTGAACAAGTTCAGGTGGATAAAACATTTTTGGACTTTTTTTATTTAAACATTTGGACTATTTCTTGAAGGTAACAATTTTTGGCAAGGTTTTCGAGATTTTTTTTTACTATTTTCTAAAATATAAAGCCATTTTTGGACAATGAGAGCCGTAAATATTTCTTCTGACATACCGCGCATTTTTTCCCCTAATCCGATAATATAAAACGGAATTTTTCCAACGCAAATTAAATGTGAACATTAAAAATTGCAGAATCAACAACAACAACAACCACAGATGGAAAATGAGGATGATGATGGTGACAATAAAATGGTGGTGGACTTGGATTGTGACGATGATGAAATGAATGGCCGGTCGGAAGACGACGGGCTTCACGCGTCGGGAAGCAAAAGCAATTTGCGATTTGAATGGGTGGACAGCGTTTTTGTGCACGCATTCCGTGACGGGCATTGGCTTTTGGTGGACGACGTGAACTGTTGCAGGTCGGTGAATGTGTGCTGCTGTTTTTGAACATTTTTGTTTCGATTTTTTTACTTGGCCATGGTCCAATCACATGAACAAGTTCAGATAATCGTGATCCGATTGATTGATCAGCAAGATCACTATGGGGATGGCCTCTGAACATTCCTAAAATAATCATGATCCGATTGGCAGATCACAATAGGGATTGCTTCTGAACATTACTATTTTTGTAAAACATTTTATTTAGCTCTGCCGTTCTTGACTGCCTGAATTCGTGTCTTGAAAGCGCCGATGGTGAGCTTGTGTTGCCGGTGCAGCATCAGAAACATGCCGACGGCACAGTGTTGGAGTCCAAAATTTGTCGGCATGCGAATTTTCGGTGAGATAATAATTCAATTTTGAAATATATATAAAATTCTCTTCAAATTTTCAGCATATTTTTTACGATGAACCCAAGGAATGGCCAACTGTCGCGCGCCATGCGAAATCGGGCGGTGGAACTGGCGTTTGGTACGGATTCAGATCCTGGAGTTGAGCCGTCCAGTTGGAGTGCCGATGTCGTCGACGTGGTCAGTGCCGTGTTTATGCCTACCCATACAACAACAGAGTCTGAATCATCAACTTCAATACGTGCAACGATGCCGTCCTCACTAAAACAGTGCCAACTTGTCACACAATTGCAACATACACTGCAAGGGTGTGTCGAAATGTTGAAATTCTTGATATATGATGTTTTACCATGACAGTTCCACTGACTGCTCGACAATGCTCTGTTGTGCTGCACAATTGCCATCCCGTTCAAGAGGAGATGCAGGCAACAATTGGATGGTGGAACAACCATTTCTCGCTGGGCTGGAGCAGTTCATTCAATTGCTATTGCGGTATTCTCGCACAATGCTGCTGCTGTTGTTGATGATTATGATGAACGTTCTCAGCCGATGTTGGGCTTCAACACCTTTCCGCCGGTTGCGCGTCCATCTGCTTCAACAATAAGTCGTCGTTTTTTGGCAGTATTCTCTTCTTTCGTCCTTTTGACTGAATAATCGTCTTTTTGTCCGTTTTTTGGATTTCGGCCCTTTTGTCGTTTGTCGGGATTTTGTCGCTCATACAGTATATGTTTTGTCAGGTGCCAGCCACGACGAATTAACACTTGTACTATTGGCATTGTTGGAGCGATGTGTCTGCCTTTCCTGTACAACAACATGCTCCCCATTCCGATGTTTGCCTTCAGTTGGCCTTCATGTTCCCCGGCTCGTTCGACTCACAAAAGCGCATGTGGCCAACTGCACTTCAAATTGGCTTATTTGGAACGATTAATGGTAAAGCGGCAAAATTTAATTACTGGTTGTTTCCATAATTGTTATTACTATAGCTGAGTTTGTCTAATATTCTGACACTTTTTACACAGAAACTCGCCAAACCGTCATCTTCTCATTGTTGTCGATGGACATCGGAAAAACTGCAGACGATCGGCTGGACTTGGACCAACTGCTTTTTGATCACACATTCCCGGCTGAAATGCGATGTTGGCCGGACCCGCGCAAGTTGGCCATCAACGAGACGGAGCTCGGACAGAAATACATGGCCATCCTTCGTGCAAGCCCAGCCAAGTGTCGTCCGTTTCTGTCAGCTCGTCGAGTTGGAGCAGTACAAGCAACGATGGCTCGACAACTCCAGCAGCGAAAGCGATGAAGTCCGGGACGATTCCACATTCGGCGTTTTTCGACGGCATTTTGCCAAATTGATCAATTTGATTAATCGTATTTTTGGCTGAAAACGACTCGGCGAACACTGCGCTTCCATGGCATGACAATGAAGGATGTGCCGGACGAATGTTTGAATTCGGACGGGTGAGCAGCACTGACATTGGACGGCATCTCTTCAACAACGAAAAATCACAATTGGTGAGTACACAATGTGTCCCATTATGATCATTCGGCACTGATTCGTCGGATAAGACCATTTTTAAAACGGTAGAACTTTGATCTAGCACAAAGGTCATGATGATCTGGTCTTGAATCAAATCATGTGTGTTTAAGTTAAGTGTCATCAGGTTTATTGTCCATACATGAACTGGTCCAAGGTTGTGGATAACACAAGAAACATGATCATGGTGATTGAATCTATTTTTGATCATGGAACCACCAGATTTCACGTTGATTATTTGTTATTTTGGGTCAACCCATAAAATTAAAATTCTTTTAAGCTCTTTTCCCATCTTCAACTTCCATTCATCACATTTGGCCTCAACACCTTCCTCTGGTCCCGTTTGCACTTCGACGACCTTAACGTGCTGCGTCATCTCCGTCTCGCCGAACTCGCCACCGCTTCTGTCGAGCTTGACCAAACATTTTTTGACCACTTGGGAGCTGAGCTTTTGCGAACAGGAGTCTGCAAAATGCTTCAAAGTTGGAATGAAAATGATCAAAAATGTTTCATTTAAATTTAAAATTTTCAGTAATTTGTTTCGACAAAGTGCTGCACAATTTGATGTCGACATACAATTGGGACACAATTTTGAGCTGTCCGGACTTGTCGAAAGTAATTGCAAAGCTGATCAGCATGCTTGGATCGCTGACGCCTCCACGTGGACTCATGGATCCGCCCTCATTTCGCGCTATATTCAACAAATGCATTGGCGTGAACGTCTTCAGCAAGTGGACGTCTATTTGAACGCTCTGCAAATGTTTCTTCGACTGACGGTCGGCGTCTAATTTTGTGCAATTTTGAGGAACTAAAAAATTAAGCATTTCTTTTCAGATTGCCTAAATCTTATGAATGTTGATCAAATCGTTGCGATTTGTTGCGCATCACCAGCTTCTTCCTTCTCCGTTGTCACCACATTCATCAGCTCCAATTTTACGACAAATTTGTGCCGTCCATCGCGACACCGCAAACGCATTGCGACAGCTGGATTCTGACGAGACGCAGGCGCACGAGCCAAGAGCGTTCGAAGAGTGACCCGTTTGTGTATCGTTGCTGCTGGACAGAGGGGCAGGAATCGAATTATGCAAATGTATGGTTTATCTACGCTTCATAACATAGTCATAAAACGCACATTTTTTACAGCATTTTCGACATGAGTTTGTTGAACGTCTACGAAGTGCTACTGCTCATCTGACGGAAGCGATTCACATTGCCACTGACGACGCTTCCAACCTGTTACAGGCGTTCAACGACTTGCCCCAGTTGAGTAACGATGGTGGTGGTACTGCTTTACATGGACGAAGTTCAACAACAACAACCAATCGTCTCAGTGTTGCCCAATTGCATCTTCATAACTTGTTGAGCACAATTTCAACCCTCAAGGCATTGCTCACCAAAACCACAACAACAACCTCCGGTGAGTGCTTTTGTTGAAGAAAATTTTCTGGACTGGGACCGAAAAGTACATCCATTATCGTTCATGTCCCTGTTCATTTTCACCAGCTGCAGAAACAACATCGCCGCCGCTTCCACCAGCTCTGTTCATTTATCCGGATTTGGTGTCGCCCTATTTGCATGTGCTCAATTTGCTTGCGATTGCTTTGGCGGAACTTCATCGACAAATTGGCAGTGCACTGTCTGTCGAGCACATTCGCCACAAATATGGATTTTCTCGGGTAGAGGAATCATCAACTTATATTTCACTTTTATTTTTTTGTCGTTTAAAAATGTAATTATTATAAAAATTATTTTTCAACTAATCAATATATTGGACAGTCTCAATGCAAGGCATATTTTAGGTTGAATTTGATGCTTTTACTCTATTGCTTCACCACTGCTTCTCCTTCCTCTACCGCGTCAACTTCAAAACGATAAACAAAGCACGGATGATGATGCCGTTGCCGACGTCGCCAAGTGTACCGAACCGTTCATTCCGTTGGCTGATCACTGATCAGTGGTGTCCGTTGACGGCACATCAAAGGCTTCCAATTTGCTTGTGGTCCATTGCCTTCTTGCCATTCTCGACGCCAGCGGAGTGAAGTGTTGGAGTGGATTCTGCGTCCTGTGGGAGCGTTGGCATGAGCAAAATGCGCGCATTCAGGCGGAAGAGCAATTGGTAGGTAATTAAAACGGGTGAAGAGAAAACCGAGGAAGGGACGGAACAGAACCGATGAAGGCAATGAAGAGGAGGAGATTGATCAACATGACGAACATGTACAGTTGGAACCGGATGAACAAAAGGTGGGTGTGGCAACCGACCATGATTTAATCATAAAATCAAAGCATTCTTCTTCATTCAAGCTTCGCGCCGCTTACCTTCCCGACTTCTCCAATTCAACCTTTGACCCTGAACCCGTTGGTGGTGATCAGCCTGGTCATGGTGATTGTCGTTGTTGATCAGTTGTTGTTGTCCGGAGACGCGCTGCACAACGCGTTGTGCGACATTGCCAATACATTATCGGACGAAGAACAGCAAGGACAAGAAGAATGTCGCCCATCGCATGCCTTTTTCAAAACCAGACAAAACTGATAATCCATCATCGCCACCTTTTCTTTCCCTACTGCATGTTGCCGACAAGTTGGAGCTGTATTCGACAGCCGAAGAATTGGATGACGCAGTCGTGTCGTGTAAGTTTATGCAGGACTCTCAAAACCTACTGATCTGCCATTTTTGCAGTTTCTCATCTGCAAGCACTAGGAAAATTGCGTGAACTGCTCCAACTCCGTGTCGCCACTACCACCAAATTCCCATCAACATCATCATCTTCACCGTCATCAACGTTGCCGCCGCTAAACGTCTATCGTGACAGTGAACCGTCCGCCCTGGTGCATTGTGTGCAATGTCTTGCGCCGTTTCAGCACCGTGTCCAACAACTGCTTTCGGAATTTCCGGAAAATGCTCAACTGTCCACGCTCAACTTGTCTATCGACACGTTCATACACAAAGCACCAGCCGGTGCCCCGTTAATGAAACACGCGGCACAATTGGAGCACATTTTAGGCACTGTTTAAAATCCATTGTGGTTTAAGGGGGGGGGGGGCGGGTGAGGGAGACTTATGAGGGCGGCAATCCGTACTCGGATTTTTCATATCAAAATGGTTCCGAAGGTGTTTTATTTATTTCCGATATTTTTTTGTCTAATTCACGCAAAAAACTAATTAAATCGCAAAACAATGGCAATGCGTTTGTGCCAATGTTTCCATTGATCACTCACTGATCATACACGCTCCTGTTTGGACTTTGGAATCCGATCATTTGACCAACTCAATTTGTTCATTTTGTCTTAAATTATCTAATTTTTTTTATTTTGGTGAACAGATAAAGGATATATAAATAAAATCACAGATTCCAAATTGTTCTTTTAGTACGTGCCGAAGAGTGGGAGTCAATTGCGGACCGAGCACATTCCGTTCGTGCGCAAATGGTCCCGCTGCAGGACGTGCTCGTGGAATGGCGTCGTCGCGAGGTGCACTGCTGGGCAAGCCTGGTCGACATGGTGCGTGCCGACTGTGCGCAACTCGCTGTCTTGGCCGGATGGCCGCTGTTCAAATGCGCGCTGGACACGCTGCAAAGTGAGTTGGCGGAATTGTGGTCTCTCTTATTTTCATTTCATTTAAAACATTTTTCTCTTTTTTTTCGATGGAGACCAAAAAGATGGTGGTGGCACCGTGCCGCTTTTGGCCTTTGTGGACTGGATGCACAGCTCCACCGTCGGAGACTTTGATGCTCGTCTGTGGACCGGCCAATTACTCACCAAATGCCTTCACAATCTTGCCCCGAATTGCGCCGTTACTGCCACACTTTGTCGACGCATGCGTTGCGCGTGCGCCCATTTTGCGCAGTTTGGCCAAGCAGTGCATGTACATTTTGCCTGACCGTTTTGCACCCGTTGAACGTTCGCTTGCGCGATTTTTGCCGAGCAGTGCGCTACACGGACCTGAACGTTTGGAGTGTGCGGGACAGCGCGAGACGTGCACATACCCAGCTGATCCGCATTTTGCGCGATTTTAAGGTGGAAAGAGTCATGGACGTACCACGTCTCAAAACCTATGAAATTTGTTGTTCAGAATCTGAACGATGAGCCGGTTCTACCTCTTCTGTTTGACAAGCTTTCTCCTCTCTTGGAATGGACTCCTCCGACGACAGCGTTGGATCGTTCACCACCAAATCCAATGGCACACTCAGAACATGAAGAAACAACAGCAGCCACGCCTCTCGCGTTCACTCACATCATTTGTGACCCGTTTGGGCACTTCTGTTGTGCGCCTGTTGGACATGGACGCGTTGGATGTCCTCCGGGCAGATGCCATCGGCATGCTGAAAGAGCTTCAAATCCACATCATTTACGACGACTGTCATAGTGTTGACCAACAGCAGCAGAGCTAGCCATAATCTGTCCAAATCGGAAGTTGACAATGTCCGGTCCATCAACGAGAAGCGCCATGGACGGGCACTGTTCACGCGTCAACAACAGTTTGCACGCCTTGTTCGCACAGCTGCACGCATCGGACTGAACGCCAGACGAGCGCAGCACATCGATTCGGAGCAGCTCACCATGCAAACACTTGCCGAAACTGATGCACTGGACTGTTTGCCCGAAACAGTGAGTACTAAAATGGCTATTTTGTAACTAACAAAAAATCTTTCCAAAACCCCACTGTAGATTGGTACACACTTCCGAAACACAACCGCTGCACGCAACGTGTTCCTGCGTCAGTTTGCCAACTACCGTCGCCATCAATCTCAGCAACAGCAGCAGTTGACACCCGCAACACTGCAGCAACTGCGCAACACTGTCGAGTTTGCGCTGCATTGGATGCACAACGCAATCAGCGCCTTGGGGCAGCAACGTTTTGCTGACGCACACCAACGCGCACTGCACATCACGCGTTGTATCGAGTTGGAGGCACAAAACGCGGCAGCTGCAATACCGGATGATGATGGTCGGTGAGAATGGAATGACTTTGATTTTCTTTTTTGTAGACCCGGATGGTCGATCAGACCAAATCATCCGCTCAGAATTTAAATGTGAATTTGACACGGTGCCCGATCGATTTTTTTGGTTTTTTTTAATTTTAGAAAAAATTAAAAAATGATGATCAATTGTCTAATTTTCTCGTAAAAATTATTTATTAGATTTAGCACCATCTCACGCGCATATGAGTTCCGTGTTTGTGCGCAATGGAAGACTGATTAACATGCTGACCACAATTGTTGATCGGATGCGACAGCTTCACCAACTTTGCCCGAGGCAACATTCATCCAATTCCGGCGATGATCAACAACACATCCCTTCACACCCGTCAACATCGATTCCACTTTCATTGAATGCATTCCAAACTCCGCTGGGCTCACTGCGTCAGCCGAGCACTGAACATGCTGAACTTGATGCCGACTTGAGCGCGTTGGAGCTTCTTTTGAAGCGTCTGAAGAGAAGCCATTCCGATGTGCTGGTCAGTTCAGTGCGCGTTACGGGTGACTGTTATGGAAATGATGGTGCTTCTGCAATGGAGGACAACAATTTACACATTTGGAAAAGGTGTCGTTTCCCGTAAAAATGATCAAGAACGAGATTTTGTTTCAGAACCAACTGGAGAACATACACTGATTGCCTGCGGGAATTCCACCGCGCATTTTCCGAACTTTCACTGGCAAAGTTGGGCACGTACTTTGTTGACGAATGTGCCAAACTTGGCCCAGCCTTTGGTCAACTTCTGCAGATTGATAAGGAAATAATGGTGGAGGGTCGTCCGACCTACTGCTGCTGAAACGAATTTGGAGTTTGAAGAAGTGGAGCGTGCCATCCTACTCTATCTGCAATCCATCTACAAAGAGATCGAGCGGTACAACAACAATGATGGTAATGGTGCTCCGCCGGTGTTGGACAGTGTCAAACGTGTGCTTGAATTCGTCAACAAACTAAACAGTGACAAAGTGAGTTTCGTTTTATTGGCATCACCTGATTGGCATTTTAAAGCTCAATCAAATTGCAGGTACTTCGCTCAACTTTGCGACTGGTTTTTTGCCAATTCCTCCGTTCACAACGTGCCCGCATCATCATTAACAACGACGGCATCGCGACTCGTCTCTGGATACACATTGGCACACGGACTCTGTTCGGCATTGTGCCATCTTCACCATCACATCGGCACTCTGGTCTCGCAGTTGGCCTTCCTTCCACTGCACATTGGACCGCCATCGGCTGTCATTTGTTGACCAACGGCTTTGTGAATCCGATTCCGGCCGAAGACCGACGTGAAGGAGCGGAAAGCAAACGCGTAGAATCCGGCGACGGCTTCGGTGACGCTGACTTGGCTCCGAACGCCACCGACGTGTCGTCCCAAGTGGAGAACATGGAGCAAATTGAGGGGCTTAAGGTGTGTGATATGAACTTTGTCTTTTGGGTATTTTTCGGTTTCTGATCATGATACATTGATCAAACATAATGTGATTTTTTCCCCGTAGGAAAATGGAAGTGATCAACAGCAGCAACCGATGGATGAACGCAACGATGCTGATCAACAACAACAGCAGCAAATGCCTGATGTGGAGCAGCCCATTGATGTAGAGGATGACTTTGCCGGCTGCTTGGAAGGGCTGGATACGGGGGAGGGCGAGGAGGGAATTGGTTGGTGTGTTTAGTGTTTATGGATCGCTTTCAATTATTTCATATTTTTGAAAATCGTTTGATACAATAATTTTTACTCAGATGAAGAAGACAATGTTGAACAGCAACATGAGGACATTGAGGATCGTGCCGATTGGAACTTTGGCGATGTGGAGGAGCCGGAGGAGACGCAGTTGGACCCGCAGTTGTGGGAACCACCGGAAGAACAGCAGCAGCAGGACAACATCGAAGTGAATCGTCTTTTTTTGATCTCGATTTTAACCGAAAATTCAGGAAAAAGGAGGCGATAAACAGCAACAACCGATGGATGAGTGTGGGAAGGGCGATGCTGATCCACAACAGCAGATGCCGGAAGTGGACGAGCCCGTTGGTGGTGAGGATGCGGACGACGGGCAAGATTGGACGGCTGTTGAAGAAGCTGGTGGTGATAAACAACGACAAGAACAGCTTGAACAAGGTGGCCAAGAGGCGGATGGGGAGGACAATGATGAACAGCAACAACATGAGGAGGACATGGAGGAGGAGCGAGCTGATGAGAACAACATTGGTGAGATGGAGGAGCAATCGGAAGAAGCGCAGTTGGACCCGCAGTTGCATGGGCTTGCGGACGAGCAGCAGGACAACAGCGAGGTGGGGGGAGAGATCATCGTTAACTTCTCGTCCATTACGGATTGCTTTCCGAATTCAGGAACAGGGAGACGATCAACAGGAGCAACCGTTGAATGAAAACGGACGATGCTGATCAGCAACAAAAGCAGCAGCAACAGAAAATGTCCGACGTGGATCAGCCAGTTGGCGTGGAGGATGCGGACGGGCACGACTGGACAGCTGTCGAAGAAGCTGGTGATGATAAAACACGACAAGAACAGCTTGAACATGATGATCATGCTGGTCACGGAGCGGATGATGAAGCAGAAAGTTCGTCAAAACAACGCAGGACAACCGATGGCATGGATGAGGAAAATGGACGGAAAAATGATAAAAATGAAGATGAGGAGATGGAAAACAATGCGGACGATGATGAAGAGATTGAAGTGGGCGACTGTGAACAGCGTCAGGTGCTAATTTGGGAAATCTAACCAATTCTTTGATTTATATTCTATATTTACTGTTCCGTTGTTTGCAGTTGTCTGCACACGCTTCTGCAACGCTTGAGCAAGCGCGACGGACTCGTGCGTTGTTCAGCGCGCACCTGCGTCGTCTTCGTCAGAAGCAGCGACAAGGACGTGCCGCCGAATTGGCCTCCGAACCTTCTGACGCCGATGGTCGCGCAACTGATCAGCAAAAGGCTGGAAAAGATGGAGAAGAAGATGACGCAGCAGGCGTTAGTGATCAACAACGAATGGAACTCGGACGAGGCAGATGGTGTTGAACAGCAACAAGAGGCGGCAACAGGACTGCAGAATCAAAATATTTTTAATACGGTAATGCTGCCGACAGTAAACATTTTTGCAATTGAATTGACCAGCACAACATTCTCATTCATTTTGCAGATGGCTGAAGCGGAACGTCATGCTGCGTCAATGTTGCTGTCTGCTGATGGGGCGAAGTTGGACGTGTCCGCTGATCTTATTGAGCGTCTTTGTGCCGACTTTGACTCGTTGGATCAACAGCAGAATGATGAAATGCAGAGCGGCCGCGCTGGTGATGAACAGCGTCAACTTCAGCTGAAATGGGCACTGATCACGGACACCGTTGCGCAACTGGCCGCCGAGCTGGCCGAGTCGTTGCGTGCCATCATCGAGCCCACCATCGCTTCACGACTTGAGTAAGCAAATTACAATGTGATGATGTTGATCTGCCGATCAGTGGTTTCAGTGATTTGGACAAAAAATTTTAGTTTTTTTCGGGTTGAATCACTTTTTGTTCAATTTGTTCATACCCTTTAGGGGCGATTATCGGACAGGAAAGCGGCTAAACATGCGTCGACTGATCTCCTACATTGCCAGCGACTATCGCAAAGATCGCATTTGGATGCGCAGGACGCGGAAAGAGCGTCGCAACTATCAAATTTGCATTGCGGTCGACAATTCGCAGAGCATGCAACACAACCACATGACCGAGGTGGGCACGTACACCTATTTGGGAATTGTTTGTCGAGTTGATTGATTGACCTTAAAACGACCAAATGCGGGTTATGTACCCTCCGATTTTGTCACAGATCACATGCAACGCGCTGTGCTTGATTGAACGAGCGCTACGCCAACTTGAAGTGGGCCAACTGGCGCTGTGTTCGTTCGGCTCCCAGGTCCAACTGATCGCCGATTTTGCCGCTTCTGAACACGACTGTGACGTGCCACCGTTGGGTGTTCGCATTCTGCGTCAGTTGCGCTTTGATCAGTCGCGCACCGACCTTGGGCCAACTTGCTGGACGTTTCGCAGACGTTGTTCACACGAGCGCGCGAAGGCGGTGGAGCAGTAGCAGCACCGACCGAGCAGTTGCTGATCATTTTGGGCGACGGAAGGGGTGTGTTCAGTGAGGGCGTGCAACGCATCCGGCAGGCAAGTTTTATCAGTGCAACATCTCCAGTACCCGGTTTGAGTTGATTTTTTGCTTTTCCAGGCCATCGCCCGTTTGTCCATGGATCGGGTCACTGTTCTGTTCCTGGTCATGGACGTTCCTCCTCCGTCGTCGTCGTCGCTATCGTCCACCAACAAAAACAGTAGCAGCGGCACCCACAAGTCCATCATGGACATGCGCATTGCCGACTTTTCCGTCAACGGACAGTGCACCTTTCGCCCATACATGGCGCAGTTTCCGTTCCCGCTGTACGCGCTGGTGCGTGACACGCACACATTGCCCGCCACGGTGGCCGAAGCGGTGCGCCAATGGTTTGAGCACACGGCGACTGGCTGATCACTCACTGATCAGCGCAGCATGGATGATCAAAGCCATACAGATCGAAAATTTGTTGTACCAATTACATATGATCCCACAGTTGTTTTTGTTTGATATTTATTGTTGTTTTGTTGTTATCTCTGCCCTCTTTGGGCTATATTATTTAGTACTTCAAATTTCTATGTTTTCGCCATTGTTGTTGTTGTTGTTGTTTTTGTTGATGTTTTTTAAATTATACCAAAACAAGACATTTTTGTACGTTTTAAATTGTTCTAAACCAATCGTATTTATTTATCTTTTAATTCCACATTTAAAAAAAAAGTATCATTCCAGGAGTTCAGTTAAACGTATAGGCTATGATGATGGATGTATCGTCGACAAATGCCCTGGAGAACGACTTCGACATTGACCAGTTGTTCAATAATAGTGCGGGGGATGAGGAAGCCGACGGGGATGCGCAAGTTGCGATGATGGGCAACGATCCGACATCATTTTCACTCCCACTTTTCAACGGGGCCAGCGCTGGCGCCGGTGGTGGCGGCAAACGTCGACGTCAGCGAAACTTCACTTCTGCAGATGAGGCGGGTTCAAAGCGTTCAAATTGTCTGATGTTGCATATTAATGATGAAAGCCCGAACGGAATATACCAAATGGCCTAACGGAATATGAATAAAAACCAAATGGCCTAACGGAATATGAATAAAAACCAAATGGCCTAACGGAATATGAATAAAAACCAAATGGCCTAACGGAATATGAATAATAACCAAATTGCCTAACGGATATGAATAAAAAACAAATTTTGTATGGATTCGAAAATTTTCAGCTTCCTATGGGCACGTTGGACATTGACAAGCCCAAGCATTCGTATTGGCGCTACTTTCGTCGTGACCGTGCCACTGCGCGTGCCGAGTGCCGAATGTGCGGTCGATCCATCCAAATGGGGTTGAAGTCGTCCACCGGAGGAATGTGAGCTTTTTAAGAGCCATTTCGTAACATATTGCTTTGAAATTCACTCACCGCGATTTTCATTTGCTCAGGCGTCGCCACATGCAATCCTTACACTTTGGCATTTTTGTCGAGTTCATTGCTGAACGTGCCGCCCATCCACGCGGTGGCGCGCCATCGCAACAACAACAACAGCAAATGGCAATGCGCAAACCGAAGGAATGGCATGATGAGGAGGAGGGGGAAGAGGCAGAATTTGGCACACCACAAATTGGCATTGGCGCCGGAGGAGGTGGAAAAAAAAATTCATGCAGAAGAAATTTTGTTCTTTTATAGCTAAGCACTTCCTGGACGTGGATGGTTGTTTTGCTGGGCTCGGCGCTAGTTCTGTCTGTTCGAGCAGTTCAGCGTCATACGGTGTAGCCAGCAACCGCAATTTCAACAACAACAACAATAAACGCCTTCGGCACTCAATAAAGACGGAAGTTGTTGACGCCGGTAGGGTTCCTAAACAAATATTATCTATTTGGATTCGAACTCTTCAAGCAGTCCTCGTCGGCGTTATTGTCCTCCTCAGACCGCCGTGGGCTGGAGACGTCGCTGAACCAGTCGTTGAAAGTGTTGTTGAACCACAGTGTTGGCGAGCAGTACCCAAACGACGGGCTGATGACGCGAGAGCAGGAGGCGGACAACGACACCAGCCGTTTTCCGGCAACGAGCCAAGAACGGCTTCACCAGGTGACCAAGCTGGTGCAAACGTCCCTTTTTGTCGAATTGGGGAAATTGATCATTTAGTAAAACTGGATAAAATGTTTCTGATCAGAGGACTCCACAGCACACTCCCCCAGATCAATGCTTAAAACATTCCAGATGGTGTTCTCCTCCAACTCCAACGCGAAGCTTGGTGGATGCCAACTCTTTCGCAAATGGCATTGCCGACAGCGCGACGACGACGAGCGTCCCTGCAATCAATGCTAAAACAATCAGGTGAGTGTGCGCTTTGTATGTTGCTGAACACACACAATGCCAAGCAGTCCATTTACACTTTCAAATGTTAAAAATACAGAAGCATAAAATTAGGCATCTTCAACATCATCGTTGCGCGCTGTCACCGACGCTGAACTGATCGGGCGGCTGCAAATTGCGCGTGAGCGTCTGAAGGACGCGCTGGACATGATGGACTCGCTGCAGCACGAACTCACCATTCGTCAACAATTGCGCGAGTCTGACGCCGTCGTTTACAACGAAAATAACAACGACAATTAAATAAACAGGCGCCCATTTTCTCGAAAAATGTAAAGGGCTTTCTTCTTCTATTCCTTTTTGTGTTACTCATTGAATCCGACACGTTTATTCTACAATACTTTAATAAAATTGTAACAATTATTTTCCAGTTTTAACCAGCGTAAATTTGTTGGTTTTTTGAAACAGTGCAAAAATAAGGAGCGGTGACGGCGTAACACTTTGCCAACAAGTTCGTTCTGCAAACAAAAAAATTTGGGCTTTTACACGAGTCCAAAAACTGAAAAAGCACACCGCCGCCAAATTGTTAGAGCCGGGTTGACCGCCGGGCAACACAACAGCCGCGTACTGCTCGCCGAGAACGTCCTTGAACAACGCGTCCACGTGCAGCTTCGCCTTCTCAATTTGAGGCTGGTCCTGTGCGCAAAAAAGTGGCAAAAAAATTAGAGCCCGGACAGGACAGGCGTCCTGCCAGGACTCCTGATCCGGAATCCTGGTATTTTCGTCGAAACACCAGGATCAGGATATCCTGAAAAACCAGGATTTTGATCCTGGTAAATCCTGATCCTGGTCATTTCCAAATCCTGATTCGGCAAATCGAGCCAGGATCCTGATCCTGCCCTGAACCCTGGTAATCGGACTAGGAGTTTCCGTTATGTATTGGATTTAAGACAATTTTTTATGGCTTTCTGTAATCATATATGGTGGAGTAAAAAATTTTTAAATTTTTCCGCTTTTTAAAAAATATTTTTGCTCAGTATTTAAACTTTTTGGAATTTTCATTTATTTGGTTGGACGAAAGGTTAGTTTTTTGATTAAAAAAACAGCATAGGGGGGGGGGGGGCCCTTTATTTTGCAAAATTGTAATTTTCGGACCAATTTTCTCAACAAAATATGTTTAAATCTTCGGAAATTTTCTCGGCGGCGCCTATCGGCACTGATTTTTGATAAAAATGAAATTTAAAAAATTCAAATCTCTGCTAAAAGTTGGACAGTCCTTATAAAGCAGGGCTGTGATCTCAAAATTTTAAAAATCCGCATCGGAGCATTAAAAACTCATCAATTGATCACCAAAAATCTGCAAATTCGTCATTACTTTATTTTAACCCAAAAATTATGTTAACTTCCCGACTTTTTTAAAATTCCGGGCTCTAAAAAAATTCTGGTTCTAATTCCCCGCCCCAAATCAGGCAAAAATTTGCGATCAATAAAACCATTGAACCCTTCTCAAAAAATACGAATCTGACTAGCCTCTCGTTCCGTATTTATGTTTGCATTTTCTTGTTGCGGTTAAAGCCAAGCTTTTTGTTCACCGCTTTGTCCTTTATTTTGTATTTATTGCACAAATATCACATAGTAATTCCACTTTTAAAAAGAAATAAAATTTTCAAAAATTTTGCAATGATCAAAAAAGGCAGGCGCCCGGCAGAGAAAAAAATTTGAAAAATTCCAATGAATTTAATCATCGATCAAACAATGCTCGGCTTCCGGTTGTTGTTGTTGTAGACAAGTCCGTTCTGATCAGCTGAACTTGCTGGTGATGACGACATTATCTAACTGTTTAAAAAAAATTGGCTAAATATTTTAATTTAATTAAAAATTTGTATAGCACGGTCTTCTCGTCCACATTCTGTTGTTGTTCATGTTCATCTTCCACCAATTCAGACACTGCTTGCTGTCGTTGTTGGTCTTTAAGCATGTAACTTATCGTTTAAAAAAATTATCATTATTTACAAAGCCATTTTAGTTGCAGTGGTTTGAGATAGAGTGCAGCGCAGGACCGGATCCTGCGCAGGATTTTGCAGGATCCGGTCCGCAATCCTGCACTTTTTGGGCTTTTGCAGGATTGCAGGATTTGCAGGATTAATCCCGCAGGATCCGATCTTGCAATAAAACAATTTCTAAAAATATTTTGATTTTTAAAATTAATTTTATAACAATTAAGCAATTTGTTAAATTTTCATTTTTTTTTGCCCAGCAAAATTGGGTGAATAGTTAAAAATGCATAACTTTGTTCAAAGTTTAATGATCTTAATTATTTTAGTGTTATAAAATGCAGAAAAATCAGCACAACTTTTTATTACTTATACATATTTTAAGAAATTCGAGATCAATTTATCGAAAATTTGGAAATTTTCACTGAAAACAGCTCCAAATTTAAGAAGTATTGGCCCATTTTCGTTAATTTTGAAGCAATTTTTCTTAACAAACATTGCTAAAATCTTGAAAAATTTCCCCCGGCGGCGCCTATCGGCACCGCCGGCTTCTCCCATTCCTAAAAAGCTTTAAAAATAAATGCGGCCTAAAACCAAAAATGCCACCAATGAAATTTTTTGCTTTTTCGAAAAGATTATATTGTGATTCTGAGTTGTTGGGCTAATTTGTAAGTGATATACCTGATGAGAAATCCGCAAATTTTTCACAAATTACAAATCACCTTCACTCTTGAGGTTTATAAGACGATAAATGGATTTTAAAAATTGATTCATCTTATGCTTTTCCACTGAAGACATTGCTGAAATTTTATGAAAAAAATTTTTTTGATAAAATTTCTTCACCCCCGACCCTTTTGAATTCCAATCATGCAACAGGATCCGCAAATTGATTTTGCCGCACTCTAGTTTGAGACTGCTTATTGCTAAGAAATTCAATTATTTAAACTGTGGGATACAATTTTAAGCATGTGATTTACAAAAAAGTTGTGATGATTTACACCCAAACCAAGGTGAACAAGGAGATGGCCGCTCGTCTGCAGGCCGAACTAGTCCATTGACGCCCTGGGCGATTACGAAGGCATTGGCGACAAAGCGTCCCCCTCGACCAGGGCACATCCGAAAAAAGTGGGCTAGTTTTTTTGACTAATTTTCCTCGTCTACCTCTTTTTGATGAGTTCATAGGTGACAAATTTTAAGAGAAAAAGGTTTTGCACTTTTCAAAGCATTTTTACCCCGTTAGCAACTGAATTGGGTGTCAGTACGTTTTGCCAACGAACGTTTTGCCAACGGTACGTTTTGCCAACTATACTTTTTGCCAACGCAGCAAAAATGGTATCTTTTGCCAACAGAACAAAAATGTTACATTTTGCCAACACAGCAAAAATGGTACTTTTTGCCAACAGAACAAAAATGGTACGTTTTGCCAACACAGCAAAAATGGTACTTTTTGCCAACAGAACAAAAATGGTACGTTTTGCCACGAAATTTTGCCACCACAAAAAAAAAGGGTTTTATTGCGACTGACAAAGGTGTAAATTGTGACAAGTGTGCTAATGTTGAATAATTTTGAATAAAATGGGTATAATCTGTAAGCAACCGAATTGGGGGAAGAGGATAAAGAAACGAAATGGTGTAAAAGTGGGAAGACGACAAAATGATAAAAAACTATTCTTCAACATCGATTTCCTCTTCACTGTCTACATGTTCAGCAACAACATTCGCTGGGATTGCTTCAGTGTAAGTGATCATTTGGTGCGCGAGACTACGAACTGTCACGTGTGGTTCCCCCGGCGCCATGTAATCGACTGCGTCCAGTACCGCCAACAGATCTCCTTCTTTTAAAGTATATTTTTTTCTGCTCGGCTTAGCAGCTTCTTCTGGATGCAGTGCCCAATAGCGCGCGTGATCCAACTGAACGTCGATGTCATCGCTCAATGCTTGCAAAAAATGCACCATCGACGGATGATGGTTAAGATTTTTCTATAAATAAAAAGCATTAACGACTAAAATTAAATAGATATTTAACTGAAAAATGTTTGTGTTGAATTTCGAGTGGGTTGTTGGTCTTTTCGATAATCAGTCGGGCACGGTCATGGACATTCCAGAAGTTCGGCTCATATCGCGGCGAAACGACAATCGGTAAATCCCAGGGAGAACGTCAAAACAACATCTCCTTCGCCCGGTCTGTTGCCGTCCTCTCTGCTATCATAAATAAGAATTCGGTCTTCGCCTTTCTGCACAAGCTCATCCGGAATCGCCATCTCCAGTGGCCTTGCTACGTTCAGTTGGCCAAACATCTTCTTGTCTTTCCTGAAGAGAGCAAATACGCATATATTTTAAGCTAGTTGCTCACCGTTTCATCATTTGGCGCAATGCGTCATTCCTTCCCATCCTCATTGCCGCTGCGTCGTTTAACTTCTGTCGCTCGTGCGTAATTGCCTTCCCTTTCTTCAGCATCGTCTCTTCGTTCACTCTCTTCAGCAAATTCTCTCTTCCCTCTTCTGCTTTTCGTTTTTCTGGCCTTGCAACACCACATTTATGTTCATTTGCGCCTAAAATGCCTTGCATCGTTTCCTCATCAGCCAATTTGACACTTGCGGGGCAAAGGCGCTTTTCACACCGGAACCAAGCACAATTAGTGCGTATTCGCACGTATCGATGCCCTTAAATTGGGTAAAATTTTAGGCATTTTTTCCCCAACCTCTGAACCACAAAGCTAATGATCCGCGTGTCGTTGTGCCTTTTTCGAATTGAACTTGTTCCGCAGCTCCATCTTCATCCGGGTCCACATTTTGGCTGTTCTCATCATGATCCAAGTCGTCAATAATCAGGCCGCTATCAGCGTCCATAATTGTAAAAATCTTTTTATAATCGCCGCTATTAGAAATTGAATGTAAAACCAGTAGAAAAGGTATCAAAATATGAATAAAAAAATTGATGAATAGAGCAATTAAATGAAAGCATGACGTAACATTAGCAAAACGTACTATTTTTGCTGCGTTGGCAAAAAGTACAGTTGGCAAAACGTACCATTGGCAAAACGTACCGTTGGCAAAATGTTTATTGGCAAAATGTACAGTTGGCAAAACGTACCATTGGCAAAACGTAATATTTTTGCTGAGTTGGCAAAACGTACTATTTTTGCTGGGTTGGCAAAATGTACAGTTGGCAAAACGTAGTGTTACCACTGAATTGCTTTGTTTTCTCTTTATTAACGCATTTTTGAAGATTTTAATTTTATTCTTTTTGTAGTTCATACAAAAGCTACTTTTCAAGCGTGTGAAAATTCTAAAAAGTTCGAGTTCGGGGTTCGGAATCCACAAAATCCGAGCTCAGATTCGAATCATTTTAAACTGCCTGGGATACAATTTTATGCATGTAATTTCAAAAACAATTGAGACGATTTGTAACAAATGGACCAAAAATTGTCCTCTTATTCTGCGTAAACCAATTCGGCAAATTCGCTCTTGTTTCCGTGCCTCATTTCGATCCGCATCTTCTCCAAGTCTATTTCAGCAAGAGAGGCAAAAGGGCGTTGATTCTGAGACTGTAAAAAAATGTTTTATCTTAACATTAGTGAATTTCTGCAAGTCAATTTACAATTTTTTCACCAGCTCGAAATTTGTTATTAAACTTCTTTACCGGCCATACGTTGAGACACGTCCTCTACCAATCACTCGAGCAGTTCTTCTGTGATCACTTTTCAAACAAAGTAGGGCTTGACAGAAAATCAAGTTTCGTTTTTTGAGAAAATGAATTCCAATAAATAACCCTTGACAAAATAACAGGGTACCTAACCGTTACATGTTTTAATTCGCATCATGACGAAAAAAGAGTGCGCGAAAAAAAAATAGTACACCGTCCCGGCCTACCCTATGTAAAAGGGTACAGGAAAATGGCACGAAAAAGCAGACTTAAAAAAAGAAAATGTTTGAAGACAGCGGACGAAGAATTGCTGCTGTTGAGCGAGAAGAAAAGTAAAATGGAGGAGGCTGAAGAAAGTGAAAATTTGGTGTCCCTACGTTTTGCCAACGTTACATTTTGCCAACCCAACAAGAACTAATCGACCAATTTCGAAGCCCGGACAAATTTTGGCTGTGGGGCAGGGCTGGGCAAAATTTTGGGTTTCGGAATTTTGGGTCTTTTGACGTTTCGGAATTTGAGTAAAATTTCGATTTTACACCCTTAAGAATGGGATTTTTGATATAAACCGCCGTTTGGTTGTGGTGTATTGGTGAGTGATGGGGCCAGTTAAATTTTCTAGAGGGGGTTCAGATCCCCGACTGGGTAAATTTCTTTTGATTTTCTCTGAACTTCACGGTAGTTAGTATAAACTAGGGTTGGACGGGACCGGGACCAGTACTGAAATGGTCTATTTTTTTCATTTTGGTACTGAAATTTTAGTCCGGGTTTTTCAAAATTCCTTTAAAATCCCCTTATAGTGGTCCCGGTTTGTTACCAAGCATTTTTTTTCTTGTTTTTGTCCATTAGTCCCGGGTTTTTTTGACCGAGACCAAATTTAGTCCCGGCCCCGGTAATTTGAAATTTTAGCTTAAAATGAACGGAAATCACAAAATTGGGGCGTTTGTAAAGGGAGACCAAATGAAACTTGGTTTTTTATGTTTTTTAGAATTTTAAAACTATCTTTTTTAATCATCCATAACTGTTTTACCAAAAATCGGTTTAATTTATCCTTACAGGCTACCGGGTTTGAACCCCTGGCTCAGAGCAAAAAATGCACTTTTGTGTTGTATAAATACAGTATGCCAACATTTTTTTAAATCCACTTAACCACGCGTGCAATTTTGCTATTTCCAAATCTATTGGGGCGTAAGTTATAGTTAGGGATAGGATTTTTATGTTATAACATATTTTTTTCGTGGATTCCTTACCATGAGAGAAGCCCAAAAATTGTATTTGTTTTGAAAAATTTTTGAATTAGAGCGACTTTTTAGCACATATTAAAACATCTTTTGGGGGTATTTTTAGGCACATATTTACTGACATATTTTAAGCTTTTTCAGGGTTTTAGCACATATTTTCCTTAACAAAAATGCAATAAAAACGAAAAATACACCCCTATCCCTATGGATCGACTTTTTAAAATTTTCAAAAATGCACCCCTAAAAAATGACTTGATCTTGGACCAAAAATCCACACACAAAGATTGACATTTTCCCTAAAATTTTTTACGTTTGATATTTTTTATAAAATTTTCCAAAACATATGAAAAATATTATATTTACAACTGTAAGAGCTATTAATAAAGATAGATGAATTTTGAAGGTTTTTATGCATAAACTGACTAGATTTTGGCCATTTTTAGCATAATTTTGGCTTTTTTGGGATTTTTAGCACATATTTTGGCATTTTTTAGCACATAAAAACATACATATTTTGGGTTTTTCGAGACTGCCTATCTCGAGGCAAGTAATCAATGCCGTTTTAGCACCATCCACTATCCGCCCAGAAGTCGAGAATTAAAATATGGCAAAAAATATTCGCTGTGAACCCGTCACTTTTTGTGGCCACAACTCGAGACTGCCTATCTCGAGGCAAGTAATTCAATGCCGTTTTAGCACCATCCACTATCCCCCCAGAAGTCGAGAATTAAAATATGGCAAAAAATATTCGCTGTGAACCCGTCACTTTTTGTGGCCACAACTCGAGACTGCCTATCTCGAGGCAAGGAATTCAATGCCGTTTTAGCACCATCCACTATCCCCCCAGAAGTCGAGAATTAAAATATGGCAAAAAATATTCTTTATACACTCGGCACTTTTTGTGGCCACAACTCGAGACTGCCTATCTCGAGGCAAGGAATTCAATGCCGTTTTAGCACCATCCACTATCCCCCCAGAAGTCGAGAATTAAAATATGGCAAAAAATATTCGTTATACACCCGGCACTTTTTGTGGCCACAACTCGAGACTGCCTATCTCGAGGCAAGGAATTCAATGCCGTTTTAGCACCATCCACTAACCCCCCAGAAGTCGAGAATTAAAATATGGCAAAAAATATTCTTTATACACTCGGCACTTTTTGTGGCCACAACTCGAGACTGCCTATCTCGAGGCAAGTAATTCAATGCCGTTTTAGCACCATCCACTATCCCCCCAGAAGTCGAGAATTAAAATATGGCAAAAAATATTCGCTGTATACACCCGGCACTTTTTGTGGCCACAACTCGAGACTGCCTATCTCGAGGCAAGGAATTCAATGCCGTTTTAGCACCATCCACTATCCCCCCAGAAGTCGAGAATTAAAATATGGCAAAAAATATTCGCTTTATACACTCGGCACTTTTTGTGGCCACAACTCGAGACTGCCTATCAGGGGTGGGTCGAAACCTTTCGATTTCGATTTCGATAATTTCGAGGTTTTTCTACCGATTTTCTTACGAAAATCGAAAGAGAAAATTCTTCGAAATTTTGTCGAAAGAGAAATTGTATCAAAGAATATATTTTTTGAGACACTTTACCACATTTTTCGTGATTAAAGCAAGTGTTATTGTTGGTTTATTGGTCTGTGTTCCCGTCACTAAAAAAATCCGTTGTAAGTTCAAACCCCCTCCATGGCATTGACATTTTCTTTTATTTTACCCTTTACACTAAATTTTGCCAAAAATCATTGGAAAAGAACCCGGCGATAAATAATTAGCGCGGGCAGGAAAAGTGAAAATTTAAGACATTCAATTTATTTTTTTAAGAAAATTGCTTAGAAATTTCACAAAAATCAAATACTTTAAAATCTTCAAAAAAATTTACTTTCTCATTCCTAAAAAGCTTCAAAAATTTACCGTATATTTTAAATTTTGGTTGCAAATCCGTTAACAAATTGAGTCGAAAATTCAAAAATTTTCTCGGCGGCGCCTATCGGCACCGCCGACCTCCCACTCCCCCCCTAATCAAAAAATCATCTAAAATTTATGAGAGATTGTTTTAGTACTTTCTGCACAAAATTATTGTTATTGTGCGATTTTACCATAAAGGCAAAAAGTTGGGGGGGGGGGGGGGTCGGCGGTGCCGATAGGCGCCGCCGAGAAATTTTTTTTTAAATTTATCTGTTTTTGTTAGGGAAATTGATCCAAAAATTCATTTTTTACTTGAAAAGGATTAAAATCTTCAAAAAAATTTTTAACAAGTCTGTCAATGTCGGGTTTTTTTTTGAAAACTTCAACCATTTTTCTAAAGAAAATTAGACTTTTTATTTGGGAAATGCCCTCGATCCAATTTAATTTAATATTATGTTTAAATAATTCAAGGATACAATGATGTCGTGTTAATGTAGGACAAAAAAATTTTAAAAAAAAAGATATATTTTTGTTCCACTTTCGAAAAGTCTCTTCCGTTTCGATTTCGATTTCGATAATTTCGAGGTTTTTCTACCGATTTTCTTACGAAAATCGAAATAAAAAAATTTCGATTTCGAAGATACTTTCGATTTCGAAAAATTTTTTCTTTCGACCCACCCCTGCTGCCTATCTCGAGGCAAGTAATTCAATGCCGTTTTAGCACCAACCACTATCCCCCCAGAAGTCGAGAATTTAAATATGGCAAAAAATATTCGTTATACACCCGGCACTTTTTGTCGGCCACAGCTCGAGACTGCCTATCTCGAGGCAAGGAATTCAATGCCGTTTTAGCACCATCCACTATCCCCCCAGAAGTCGAGAATTAAAATATGGCAAAAAATATTCGCTGTGAACCCGGCACTTTTTGTGGCCACAACTCGAGACTGCCTATCTCGAGGCAAGGAATTCAATGCCGTTTTAGCACCATCCACTATCCCCCCAGAAGTCGAGAATTAAAATATGGCAAAAAATATTCGCTGTGAACCCGGCACTTTTTGTGGCCACAACTCGAGACTGCCTATCTCGAGGCAAGTAATTCAATGCCGTTTTAGCACCATCCACTATCCCCCCAGAAGTCGAGAATTAAAATATGGCAAAAAATATTCGTTATACACCCGGCACTTTTTGTGGCCACAACTCGAGACTGCCTATCTCGAGGCAAGGAATTCAATGCCGTTTTAGCACCATCCACTATCCCCCCAGAAGTCGAGAATTAAAATATGGCAAAAAATATTCGCTGTGAACCCGGCACTTTTTGTGGCCACAACTCGAGACTGCCTATCTCGAGGCAAGGAATTCAATGCCGTTTTAGCACCATCCACTATCCCCCCAGAAGTCGAGAATTAAAATATGGCAAAAAATATTCGCTGTGAACCCGGCACTTTTTGTGGCCACAACTCGAGACTGCCTATCTCGAGGCAAGTAATTCAATGCCGTTTTAGCACCATCCACTATCCCCCCAGAAGTCGAGAATTAAAATATGGCAAAAAATATTCTTTATACACTCGGCACTTTTTGTGGCCACAACTCGAGACTGCCTATCTCGAGGCAAGTAATTCAATGCCGTTTTAGCACCATCCACTATCCCCCCAGAAGTCGAGAATTAAAATATGGCAAAAAATATTCTTTATACACTCGGCACTTTTTGTGGCCACAACTCGAGACTGCCTATCTCGAGGCAAGTAATTCAATGCCGTTTTAGCACCATCCACTATCCCCCCAGAAGTCGAGAATTAAAATATGGCAAAAAATATTCGTTATACACCCGGCACTTTTTGTGGCCACAACTCGAGACTGCCTATCTCGAGGCAAGTAATTCAATGCCGTTTTAGCACCATCCACTATCCCCCCAGAAGTCGAGAATTAAAATATGGCAAAAAATATTCGCTGTGAACCCGGCACTTTTTGTGGCCACAACTCGAGACTGCCTATCTCGAGGCAAGTAATTCAATGCCGTTTTAGCACCATCCACTATCCCCCCAGAAGTCGAGAATTAAAATATGGCAAAAAATATTCTTTATACACTCGGCACTTTTTGTGGCCACAACTCGAGACTGCCTATCTCGAGGCAAGTAATTCAATGCCGTTTTAGCACCATCCACTATCCCCCCAAAAGTCGAGAATTAAAATATGGCAAAAAATATTCTTTATACACTCGGCACTTTTTGTGGCCACAACTCGAGACTGCCTATCTCGAGGCAAGTAATTCAATGCCGTTTTAGCACCATCCACTATCCCCCCAGAAGTCGAGAATTAAAATATGGCAAAAAATATTCTTTATACACTCGGCACTTTTTGTGGCCACAACTCAAGACTGCCTATCTCGAGGCAAGTAATTCAATGCCGTTTTACCACCATCCACTATCCCCCCAGAAGGCGAGAATTAAAATATGGCAAAAAATATTCGTTATACACCCGGCACTTTTTGTGGCCACAACTCGAGACTGCCTATCTCGAGGCAAGTAATTCAATGCCGTTTTAGCACCATCCACTATCCCCCCAGAAGTCGAGAATTAAAATATGGCAAAAAATATTCTTTATACACTCGGCACTTTTTGTGGCCACAACTCGAGACTGCCTATCTCGAGGCAAGTAATTCAATGCCGTTTTAGCACCATCCACGATCCCCCCAGAAGTCGAGAATTAAAATATGGCAAAAAATATTCGCTGTGAACCCGTCACTTTTTGTGGCCACAACTCGAGACTGCCTATCTCGAGGCAAGTAATTCAATGCCGTTTTAGCACCATCCACTATCCCCCCAGAAGTCGAGAATTAAAATATGGCAAAAAATATTCTTTATACACTCGGCACTTTTTGTGGCCACAACTCGAGACTGCCTATCTCGAGGCAAGTAATTCAATGCCGTTTTAGCACCATCCACTATCCCCCCAGAAGTCGAGAATTAAAATATGGCAAAAAATATTCGCTGTGAACCCGTCACTTTTTGTGGCCACAACTCGAGACTGCCTATCTCGAGGCAAGTAATTCAATGCCGATTTAGCACCATCCACTATCCCCCCAGAAGTCGAGAATTAAAATATGGCAAAAAATATTCTTTATACACTCGGCACTTTTTGTGGCCACAACTCGAGACTGCCTATCTCGAGGCAAGGAATTCAATGCCGTTTTAGCACCATCCACTATCCCCCCAGAAGTCGAGAATTAAAATATGGCAAAAAATATTCGCTGTGAACCCGTCACTTTTTGTGGCCACAACTCGAGACTGCCTATCTCGAGGCAAGTAATTCAATGCCGTTTTAGCACCATCCACTATCCCCCCAGAAGTCGAGAATTAAAATATGGCAAAAAATATTCGTTATACACTCGGCACTTTTTGTGGCCACAACTCGAGACTGCCTATCTCGAGGCAAGTAATTCAATGCCGTTTTAGCACCATCCACTAGCCCCCCAGAAGTCGAGAATTAAAATATGGCAAAAAATATTCTTTATACACTCGGCACTTTTTGTGGCCACAACTCGAGACTGCCTATCTCGAGGCAAGGAATTCAATGCCGTTTTAGCACCATCCACTATCCCCCCAGAAGTCGAGAATTAAAATATGGCAAAAAATATTCGCTGTGAACCCGTCACTTTTTGTGGCCACAACTCGAGACTGCCTATCTCGAGGCAAGTAATTCAATGCCGTTTTAGCACCATCCACTATCCCCCCAGAAGTCGAGAATTAAAATATGGCAAAAAATATTCGTTATACACTCGGCACTTTTTGTGGCCACAACTCGAGACTGCCTATCTCGAGGCAAGTAATTCAATGCCGTTTTAGCACCATCCACTATCCCCCCAGAAGTCGAGAATTAAAATATGGCAAAAAATATTCTTTATACACTCGGCACTTTTTGTGGCCACAACTCGAGACTGCCTATCTCGAGGCAAGTAATTCAATGCCGTTTTAGCACCATCCACTATCCCCCCAGAAGTCGAGAATTAAAATATGGCAAAAAATATTCTTTATACACTCGGCACTTTTTGTGGCCACAACTCGAGACTGCCTATCTCGAGGCAAGTAATTCAATGCCGTTTTAGCACCATCCACAATCCCCCCAGAAGTCGAGAATTAAAATATGGCAAAAAATATTCTTTATACACTCGGCACTTTTTGTGGCCACAACTCGAGACTGCCTATCTCGAGGCAAGTAATTCAATGCCGTTTTAGCACCATCCACTATCCCCCCAAAAGTCGAGAATTAAAATATGGCAAAAAATATTCTTTATACACTCGGCACTTTTTGTGGCCACAACTCGAGACTGCCTATCTCGAGGCAAGTAATTCAATGCCGTTTTAGCACCATCCACTATCCCCACAGAAGTCGAGAATTAAAATATGGCAAAAAATATTCTTTATACACTCGGCACTTTTTGTGGCCACAACTCGAGACTGCCTATCTCGAGGCAAGTAATTCAATGCCGTTTTAGCACCATCCACTATCCCCCCAGAAGGCGAGAATTAAAATATGGCAAAAAATATTCGTTATACACTCGGCACTTTTTGTGGCCACAACTCGAGACTGCCTATCTCGAGGCAAGTAATTCAATGCCGTTTTAGCACCACCCACTATCCCCCCAGAAGTCGAGAATTAAAATATGGCAAAAAATATTCTTTATACACTCGGCACTTTTTGTGGCCACAACTCGAGACTGCCTATCTCGAGGCAAGTAATTCAATGCCGTTTTAGCACCATCCACTATCCCCCCAGAAGTCGAGAATTAAAATATGGCAAAAAATATTCGCTGTGAACCCGTCACTTTTTGTGGCCACAACTCGAGACTGCCTATCTCGAGGCAAGTAATTCAATGCCGTTTTAGCACCATCCACTATCCCCCCAGAAGTCGAGAATTAAAATATGGCAAAAAATATTCTTTATACACTCGGCACTTTTTGTGGCCACAACTCGAGACTGCCTATCTCGAGGCAAGGAATTCAATGCCGTTTTAGCACCATCCACTATCCCCCCAGAAGTCGAGAATTAAAATATGGCAAAAAATATTCGCTGTGAACCCGTCACTTTTTGTGGCCACAACTCGAGACTGCCTATCTCGAGGCAAGTAATTCAATGCCGTTTTAGCACCATCCACTATCCCCCCAGAAGTCGAGAATTAAAATATGGCAAAAAATATTCTTTATACACTCGGCACTTTTTGTGGCCACAACTCGAGACTGCCTATCTCGAGGCAAGTAATTCAATGCCGTTTTAGCACCATCCACTATCCCCCCAGAAGGCGAGAATTAAAATATGGCAAAAAATATTCGTTATACACCCGGCACTTTTTGTGGCCACAACTCGAGACTGCCTATCTCGAGGCAAGTAATTCAATGCCGTTTTAGCACCACCCACTATCCCCCCAGAAGTCGAGAATTAAAATATGGCAAAAAATATTCTTTATACACTCGGCACTTTTTGTGGCCACAACTCGAGACTGCCTATCTCGAGGCAAGTAATTCAATGCCGTTTTAGCACCATCCACTATCCCCCCAGAAGTCGAGAATTAAAATATGGCAAAAAATATTCTTTATACACTCGGCACTTTTTGTGGCCACAACTCGAGACTGCCTATCTCGAGGCAAGTAATTCAATGCCGTTTTAGCACCATCCACTATCCCCCCAGAAGTCGAGAATTAAAATATGGCAAAAAATATTCTTTATACACTCGGCACTTTTTGTGGCCACAACTCGAGACTGCCTATCTCGAGGCAAGTAATTCAATGCCGTTTTAGCACCATCCACTATCCCCCCAGAAGTCGAGAATTAAAATATGGCAAAAAATATTCTTTATACACTCGGCACTTTTTGTGGCCACAACTCGAGACTGCCTATCTCGAGGCAAGTAATTCAATGCCGTTTTAGCACCATCCACGATCCCCCCAGAAGTCGAGAATTAAAATATGGCAAAAAATATTCGCTGTGAACCCGTCACTTTTTGTGGCCACAACTCGAGACTGCCTATCTCGAGGCAAGGAATTCAATGCCGTTTTAGCACCATCCACTATCCCCCCAGAAGTCGAGAATTAAAATATGGCAAAAAATATTCGCTGTGAACCCGGCACTTTTTGTGGCCACAACTCGAGACTGCCTATCTCGAGGCAAGTAATTCAATGCCGTTTTAGCACCATCCACTATCCCCCCAGAAGTCGAGAATTAAAATATGGCAAAAAATATTCTTTATACACTCGGCACTTTTTGTGGCCACAACTCGAGACTGCCTATCTCGAGGCAAGTAATTCAATGCCGTTTTAGCACCATCCACTATCCCCCCAGAAGTCGAGAATTAAAATATGGCAAAAAATATTCTTTATACACTCGGCACTTTTTGTGGCCACAACTCGAGACTGCCTATCTCGAGGCAAGTAATTCAATGCCGTTTTAGCACCATCCACTATCCCCCCAGAAGTCGAGAATTAAAATATGGCAAAAAATATTCTTTATACACTCGGCACTTTTTGTGGCCACAACTCGAGACTGCCTATCTCGAGGCAAGTAATTCAATGCCGTTTTAGCACCATCCACTATCCCCCCAGAAGTCGAGAATTAAAATATGGCAAAAAATATTCTTTATACACTCGGCACTTTTTGTGGCCACAACTCGAGACTGCCTATCTCGAGGCAAGTAATTCAATGCCGTTTTAGCACCATCCACTATCCCCCCAGAAGTCGAGAATTAAAATATGGCAAAAAATATTCTTTATACACTCGGCACTTTTTGTGGCCACAACTCGAGACTGCCTATCTCGAGGCAAGTAATTCAATGCCGTTTTAGCACCATCCACGATCCCCCCAGAAGTCGAGAATTAAAATATGGCAAAAAATATTCGCTGTGAACCCGTCACTTTTTGTGGCCACAACTCGAGACTGCCTATCTCGAGGCAAGTAATTCAATGCCGTTTTAGCACCATCCACTATCCCCCCAGAAGTCGAGAATTAAAATATGGCAAAAAATATTCGCTGTGAACCCGGCACTTTTTGTGGCCACAACTCGAGACTGCCTATCTCGAGGCAAGTAATTCAATGCCGTTTTAGCACCATCCACTATCCCCCCAGAAGTCGAGAATTAAAATATGGCAAAAAATATTCTTTATACACTCGGCACTTTTTGTGGCCACAACTCGAGACTGCCTATCTCGAGGCAAGTAATTCAATGCCGTTTTAGCACCATCCACTATCCCCCCAGAAGTCGAGAATTAAAATATGGCAAAAAATATTCTTTATACACGCGGCACTTTTTGTGGCCACAACTCGAGACTGCCTATCTCGAGGCAAGTAATTCAATGCCGTTTTAGCACCATCCACTATCCCCCCAGAAGTCGAGAATTAAAATATGGCAAAAAATATTCTTTATACACTCGGCACTTTTTGTGGCCACAACTCGAGACTGCCTATCTCGAGGCAAGTAATTCAATGCCGTTTTAGCACCATCCACTATCCCCCCAGAAGTCGAGAATTAAAATATGGCAAAAAATATTCTTTATACACTCGGCACTTTTTGTGGCCACAACTCGAGACTGCCTATCTCGAGGCAAGTAATTCAATGCCGTTTTAGCACCATCCACTATCCCCCCAGAAGTCGAGAATTAAAATATGGCAAAAAATATTCTTTATACACTCGGCACTTTTTGTGGCCACAACTCGAGACTGCCTATCTCGAGGCAAGTAATTCAATGCCGTTTTAGCACCATCCACTATCCCCCCAGAAGTCGAGAATTAAAATATGGCAAAAAATATTCTTTATACACTCGGCACTTTTTGTGGCCACAACTCGAGACTGCCTATCTCGAGGCAAGTAATTCAATGCCGTTTTAGCACCATCCACAATCCCCCCAGAAGTCGAGAATTAAAATATGGCAAAAAATATTCTTTATACACTCGGCACTTTTTGTGGCCACAACTCGAGACTGCCTATCTCGAGGCAAGTAATTCAATGCCGTTTTAGCACCATCCACTATCCCCCCAGAAGTCGAGAATTAAAATATGGCAAAAAATATTCTTTATACACTCGGCACTTTTTGTGGCCACAACTCGAGACTGCCTATCTCGAGGCAAGTAATTCAATGCCGTTTTAGCACCATCCACTATCCCCCCAGAATTCGAGAATTAAAATATGGCAAAAAATATTCTTTATACACTCGGCACTTTTTGTGGCCACAACTCGAGACTGCCTATCTCGAGGCATGCCGTTTTAGCACCATCCACTATCCCCCCAGAAGTCGAGAATTAAAATATGGCAAAAAATATTCTTTATACACTCGGCACTTTTTGTGGCCACAACTCGAGACTGCCTATCTCGAGGCAAGTAATTCAATGCCGTTTTAGCACCATCCACTCTACCCCCAGAAGTCGAGAATTAAAATATGGCAAAAAATATTCTTTATACACTCGGCACTTTTTGTGGCCACAACTCGAGACTGCCTATCTCGAGGCAAGTAATTCAATGCCGTTTTAGCACCATCCACTATCCCCCCAGAAGTCGAGAATTAAAATATGGCAAAAAATATTCTTTATACACTCGGCACTTTTTGTGGCCACAACTCGAGACTGCCTATCTCGAGGCAAGTAATTCAATGCCGTTTTAGCACCATCCACTATCCCCCCAGAAGTCGAGAATTAAAATATGGCAAAAAATATTCTTTATACACTCGGCACTTTTTGTGGCCACAACTCGAGACTGCCTATCTCGAGGCAAGGAATTCAATGCCGTTTTAGCACCATCCACTATCCCCCCAGAAGTCGAGAATTAAAATATGGCAAAAAATATTCGCTGTGAACCCGGCACTTTTTGTGGCCACAACTCGAGACTGCCTATCTCGAGGCAAGTAATTCAATGCCGTTTTAGCACCATCCACTATCCCCCCAGAAGTCGAGAATTAAAATATGGCAAAAAATATTCTTTATACACTCGGCACTTTTTGTGGCCACAACTCGAGACTGCCTATCTCGAGGCAAGTAATTCAATGCCGTTTTAGCACCATCCACTATCCCCCCAGAAGTCGAGAATTAAAATATGGCAAAAAATATTCGCTGTGAACCCGGCACTTTTTGTGGCCACAACTCGAGACTGCCTATCTCGAGGCAAGTAATTCAATGCCGTTTTAGCACCATCCACTATCCCCCCAGAAGTCGAGAATTAAAATATGGCAAAAAATATTCTTTATACACTCGGCACTTTTTGTGGCCACAACTCGAGACTGCCTATCTCGAGGCAAGTAATTCAATGCCGTTTTAGCACCATCCACTATCCCCCCAGAAGTCGAGAATTAAAATATGGCAAAAAATATTCTTTATACACTCGGCACTTTTTGTGGCCACAACTCGAGACTGCCTATCTCGAGGCAAGTAATTCAATGCCGTTTTAGCACCATCCACAATCCCCCCAGAAGTCGAGAATTAAAATATGGCAAAAAATATTCTTTATACACTCGGCACTTTTTGTGGCCACAACTCGAGACTGCCTATCTCGAGGCAAGTAATTCAATGCCGTTTTAGCACCATCCACTATCCCCCCAGAAGTCGAGAATTAAAATATGGCAAAAAATATTCTTTATACACTCGGCACTTTTTGTGGCCACAACTCGAGACTGCCTATCTCGAGGCAAGTAATTCAATGCCGTTTTAGCACCATCCACTATCCCCCCAGAAGTCGAGAATTAAAATATGGCAAAAAATATTCTTTATACACTCGGCACTTTTTGTGGCCACAACTCGAGACTGCCTATCTCGAGGCAAGTAATTCAATGCCGTTTTAGCACCATCCACTATCCCCCCAGAAGTCGAGAATTAAAATATGGCAAAAAATATTCTTTATACACTCGGCACTTTTTGTGGCCACAACTCGAGACTGCCTATCTCGAGGCAAGTAATTCAATGCCGTTTTAGCACCATCCACTATCCCCCCAGAAGTCGAGAATTAAAATATGGCAAAAAATATTCTTTATACACTCGGCACTTTTTGTGGCCACAACTCGAGACTGCCTATCTCGAGGCAAGTAATTCAATGCCGTTTTAGCACCATCCACTATCCCCCCAGAAGTCGAGAATTAAAATATGGCAAAAAATATTCTTTATACACTCGGCACTTTTTGTGGCCACAACTCGAGACTGCCTATCTCGAGGCAAGTAATTCAATGCCGTTTTAGCACCATCCACTATCCCCCCAGAAGTCGAGAATTAAAATATGGCAAAAAATATTCTTTATACACTCGGCACTTTTTGTGGCCACAACTCGAGACTGCCTATCTCGAGGCAAGTAATTCAATGCCGTTTTAGCACCATCCACTATCCCCCCAGAAGTCGAGAATTAAAATATGGCAAAAAATATTCTTTATACACTCGGCACTTTTTGTGGCCACAACTCGAGACTGCCTATCTCGAGGCAAGTAATTCAATGCCGTTTTAGCACCATCCACTATCCCCCCAGAAGTCGAGAATTAAAATATGGCAAAAAATATTCGCTGTGAACCCGTCACTTTTTGTGGCCACAACTCGAGACTGCCTATCTCGAGGCAAGGAATTCAATGCCGTTTTAGCACCATCCACTATCCCCCCAGAAGTCGAGAATTAAAATATGGCAAAAAATATTCTTTATACACTCGGCACTTTTTGTGGCCACAACTCGAGACTGCCTATCTCGAGGCAAGTAATTCAATGCCGTTTTAGCACCATCCACTATCCCCCCAGAAGTCGAGAATTAAAATATGGCAAAAAATATTCTTTATACACTCGGCACTTTTTGTGGCCACAACTCGAGACTGCCTATCTCGAGGCAAGGAATTCAATGCCGTTTTAGCACCATCCACTATCCCCCCAGAAGTCGAGAATTAAAATATGGCAAAAAATATTCGCTGTGAACCCGGCACTTTTTGTGGCCACAACTCGAGACTGCCTATCTCGAGGCAAGTAATTCAATGCCGTTTTAGCACCATCCACTATCCCCCCAGAAGTCGAGAATTAAAATATGGCAAAAAATATTCTTTATACACTCGGCACTTTTTGTGGCCACAACTCGAGACTGCCTATCTCGAGGCAAGTAATTCAATGCCGTTTTAGCACCATCCACTATCCCCCCAGAAGTCGAGAATTAAAATATGGCAAAAAATATTCTTTATACACGCGGCACTTTTTGTGGCCACAACTCGAGACTGCCTATCTCGAGGCAAGTAATTCAATGCCGTTTTAGCACCATCCACTATCCCCCCAGAAGTCGAGAATTAAAATATGGCAAAAAATATTCTTTATACACTCGGCACTTTTTGTGGCCACAACTCGAGACTGCCTATCTCGAGGCAAGTAATTCAATGCCGTTTTAGCACCATCCACTATCCCCCCAGAAGTCGAGAATTAAAATATGGCAAAAAATATTCTTTATACACTCGGCACTTTTTGTGGCCACAACTCGAGACTGCCTATCTCGAGGCAAGTAATTCAATGCCGTTTTAGCACCATCCACTATCCCCCCAGAAGTCGAGAATTAAAATATGGCAAAAAATATTCTTTATACACTCGGCACTTTTTGTGGCCACAACTCGAGACTGCCTATCTCGAGGCAAGTAATTCAATGCCGTTTTAGCACCATCCACTATCCCCCCAGAAGTCGAGAATTAAAATATGGCAAAAAATATTCTTTATACACTCGGCACTTTTTGTGGCCACAACTCGAGACTGCCTATCTCGAGGCAAGTAATTCAATGCCGTTTTAGCACCATCCACAATCCCCCCAGAAGTCGAGAATTAAAATATGGCAAAAAATATTCTTTATACACTCGGCACTTTTTGTGGCCACAACTCGAGACTGCCTATCTCGAGGCAAGTAATTCAATGCCGTTTTAGCACCATCCACTATCCCCCCAGAAGTCGAGAATTAAAATATGGCAAAAAATATTCTTTATACACTCGGCACTTTTTGTGGCCACAACTCGAGACTGCCTATCTCGAGGCAAGTAATTCAATGCCGTTTTAGCACCATCCACTATCCCCCCAGAAGTCGAGAATTAAAATATGGCAAAAAATATTCTTTATACACTCGGCACTTTTTGTGGCCACAACTCGAGACTGCCTATCTCGAGGCATGCCGTTTTAGCACCATCCACTATCCCCCCAGAAGTCGAGAATTAAAATATGGCAAAAAATATTCTTTATACACTCGGCACTTTTTGTGGCCACAACTCGAGACTGCCTATCTCGAGGCAAGTAATTCAATGCCGTTTTAGCACCATCCACTCTCCCCCCAGAAGTCGAGAATTAAAATATGGCAAAAAATATTCTTTATACACTCGGCACTTTTTGTGGCCACAACTCGAGACTGCCTATCTCGAGGCAAGTAATTCAATGCCGTTTTAGCACCATCCACTATCCCCCCAGAAGTCGAGAATTAAAATATGGCAAAAAATATTCTTTATACACTCGGCACTTTTTGTGGCCACAACTCGAGACTGCCTATCTCGAGGCAAGTAATTCAATGCCGTTTTAGCACCATCCACTATCCCCCCAGAAGTCGAGAATTAAAATATGGCAAAAAATATTCTTTATACACTCGGCACTTTTTGTGGCCACAACTCGAGACTGCCTATCTCGAGGCAAGGAATTCAATGCCGTTTTAGCACCATCCACTATCCCCCCAGAAGTCGAGAATTAAAATATGGCAAAAAATATTCGCTGTGAACCCGGCACTTTTTGTGGCCACAACTCGAGACTGCCTATCTCGAGGCAAGTAATTCAATGCCGTTTTAGCACCATCCACTATCCCCCCAGAAGTCGAGAATTAAAATATGGCAAAAAATATTCTTTATACACTCGGCACTTTTTGTGGCCACAACTCGAGACTGCCTATCTCGAGGCAAGTAATTCAATGCCGTTTTAGCACCATCCACTATCCCCCCAGAAGTCGAGAATTAAAATATGGCAAAAAATATTCTTTATACACTCGGCACTTTTTGTGGCCACAACTCGAGACTGCCTATCTCGAGGCAAGTAATTCAATGCCGTTTTAGCACCATCCACTATCCCCCCAGAAGTCGAGAATTAAAATATGGCAAAAAATATTCTTTATACACTCGGCACTTTTTGTGGCCACAACTCGAGACTGCCTATCTCGAGGCAAGTAATTCAATGCCGTTTTAGCACCATCCACTATCCCCCCAGAAGTCGAGAATTAAAATATGGCAAAAAATATTCTTTATACACTCGGCACTTTTTGTGGCCACAACTCGAGACTGCCTATCTCGAGGCAAGTAATTCAATGCCGTTTTAGCACCATCCACTATCCCCCCAGAAGTCGAGAATTAAAATATGGCAAAAAATATTCTTTATACACTCGGCACTTTTTGTGGCCACAACTCGAGACTGCCTATCTCGAGGCAAGTAATTCAATGCCGTTTTAGCACCATCCACTATCCCCCCAGAAGTCGAGAATTAAAATATGGCAAAAAATATTCTTTATACACTCGGCACTTTTTGTGGCCACAACTCGAGACTGCCTATCTCGAGGCATGCCGTTTTAGCACCATCCACTATCCCCCCAGAAGTCGAGAATTAAAATATGGCAAAAAATATTCTTTATACACTCGGCACTTTTTGTGGCCACAACTCGAGACTGCCTATCTCGAGGCAAGTAATTCAATGCCGTTTTAGCACCATCCACTATCCCCCCAGAAGTCGAGAATTAAAATATGGCAAAAAATATTCTTTATACACTCGGCACTTTTTGTGGCCACAACTCGAGACTGCCTATCTCGAGGCAAGTAATTCAATGCCGTTTTAGCACCATCCACTATCCCCCCAGAAGTCGAGAATTAAAATATGGCAAAAAATATTCGC
The DNA here is from genome assembly GCA_020449905.1 of Globodera pallida. Taxonomy (NCBI): domain Eukaryota; kingdom Metazoa; phylum Nematoda; class Chromadorea; order Rhabditida; family Heteroderidae; genus Globodera; species Globodera pallida. The sequence goes on from JAIXHY010000011.1 coordinate 2,251,972, forward strand.
TGTGAACCCGTCACTTTTTGTGGCCACAACTCGAGACTGCCTATCTCGAGGCAAGTAATTCAATGCCGTTTTAGCACCATCCACTATCCCCCCAGAAGTCGAGAATTAAAATATGGCAAAAAATATTCTTTATACACTCGGCACTTTTTGTGGCCACAACTCGAGACTGCCTATCTCGAGGCAAGGAATTCAATGCCGTTTTAGCACCATCCACTATCCCCCCAGAAGTCGAGAATTAAATATGGCAAAAAATATTCGCTGTGAACCCGGCACTTTTTGTGGCCACAACTCGAGACTGCCTATCTCGAGGCAAGTAATTCAATGCCGTTTTAGCACCATCCACTATCCCCCCAGAAGTCGAGAATTAAAATATGGCAAAAAATATTCTTTATACACTCGGCACTTTTTGTGGCCACAACTCGAGACTGCCTATCTCGAGGCAAGTAATTCAATGCCGTTTTAGCACCATCCACTATCCCCCCAGAAGTCGAGAATTAAAATATGGCAAAAAATATTCTTTATACACGCGGCACTTTTTGTGGCCACAACTCGAGACTGCCTATCTCGAGGCAAGTAATTCAATGCCGTTTTAGCACCATCCACTATCCCCCCAGAAGTCGAGAATTAAAATATGGCAAAAAATATTCTTTATACACTCGGCACTTTTTGTGGCCACAACTCGAGACTGCCTATCTCGAGGCAAGTAATTCAATGCCGTTTTAGCACCATCCACTATCCCCCCAGAAGTCGAGAATTAAAATATGGCAAAAAATATTCTTTATACACTCGGCACTTTTTGTGGCCACAACTCGAGACTGCCTATCTCGAGGCAAGTAATTCAATGCCGTTTTAGCACCATCCACTTTCCCCCCAGAAGTCGAGAATTAAAATATGTCAAAAAATATTCTTTATACACTCGGCACTTTTTGTGGCCACAACTCGAGACTGCCTATCTCGAGACTGCCTATCTCGAGGCAAGTAATTCAATGCCGTTTTAGCACCATCCACTATCCCCCCAGAAGTCGAGAATTAAAATATGGCAAAAAATATTCTTTATACACTCGGCACTTTTTGTGGCCACAACTCGAGACTGCCTATCTCGAGGCAAGTAATTCAATGCCGTTTTAGCACCATCCACTATCCCCCCAGAAGTCGAGAATTAAAATATGGCAAAAAATATTCTTTATACACTCGGCACTTTTTGTGGCCACAACTCGAGACTGCCTATCTCGAGGCATGCCGTTTTAGCACCATCCACTATCCCCCCAGAAGGCGAGAATTAAAATATGGCAAAAAATATTCGTTATACACCCGGCACTTTTTGTGGCCACAACTCGAGACTGCCTATCTCGAGGCATGCCGTTTTAGCACCATCCACTATCCCCCCAGAAGTCGAGAATTAAAATATGGCAAAAAATATTCTTTATACACTCGGCACTTTTTGTGGCCACAACTCGAGACTGCCTATCTCGAGGCAAGTAATTCAATGCCGTTTTAGCACCATCCACTATCCCCCCAGAAGTCGAGAATTAAAATATGGCAAAAAATATTCTTTATACACTCGGCACTTTTTGTGGCCACAACTCGAGACTGCCTATCTCGAGGCAAGTAATTCAATGCCGTTTTAGCACCATCCACGATCCCCCCAGAAGTCGAGAATTAAAATATGGCAAAAAATATTCGCTGTGAACCCGTCACTTTTTGTGGCCACAACTCGAGACTGCCTATCTCGAGGCAAGTAATTCAATGCCGTTTTAGCACCATCCACTATCCCCCCAGAAGTCGAGAATTAAAATATGGCAAAAAATATTCTTTATACACTCGGCACTTTTTGTGGCCACAACTCGAGACTGCCTATCTCGAGGCAAGTAATTCAATGCCGTTTTAGCACCATCCACTATCCCCCCAGAAGTCGAGAATTAAAATATGGCAAAAAATATTCGCTGTGAACCCGTCACTTTTTGTGGCCACAACTCGAGACTGCCTATCTCGAGGCATGCCGTTTTAGCACCATCCACTATCCCCCCAGAAGTCGAGAATTAAAATATGGCAAAAAATATTCTTTATACACTCGGCACTTTTTGTGGCCACAACTCGAGACTGCCTATCTCGAGGCAAGTAATTCAATGCCGTTTTAGCACCATCCACTATCCCCCCAGAAGTCGAGAATTAAAATATGGCAAAAAATATTCTTTATACACTCGGCACTTTTTGTGGCCACAACTCGAGACTGCCTATCTCGAGGCAAGTAATTCAATGCCGTTTTAGCACCATCCACTATCCCCCCAGAAGGCGAGAATTAAAATATGGCAAAAAATATTCGTTATACACCCGGCACTTTTTGTGGCCACAACTCGAGACTGCCTATCTCGAGGCAAGTAATTCAATGCCGTTTTAGCACCATCCACTATCCCCCCAGAAGTCGAGAATTAAAATATGGCAAAAAATATTCTTTATACACTCGGCACTTTTTGTGGCCACAACTCGAGACTGCCTATCTCGAGGCAAGTAATTCAATGCCGTTTTAGCACCATCCACTATCCCCCCAGAAGTCGAGAATTAAAATATGGCAAAAAATATTCTTTATACACTCGGCACTTTTTGTGGCCACAACTCGAGACTGCCTATCTCGAGGCAAGTAATTCAATGCCGTTTTAGCACCATCCACTATCCCCCCAGAAGTCGAGAATTAAAATATGGCAAAAAATATTCTTTATACACTCGGCACTTTTTGTGGCCACAACTCGAGACTGCCTATCTCGAGGCAAGTAATTCAATGCCGTTTTAGCACCATCCACTATCCCCCCAGAAGGCGAGAATTAAAATATGGCAAAAAATATTCGTTATACACCCGGCACTTTTTGTGGCCACAACTCGAGACTGCCTATCTCGAGGCAAGTAATTCAATGCCGTTTTAGCACCATCCACTATCCCCCCAGAAGTCGAGAATTAAAATATGGCAAAAAATATTCTTTATACACTCGGCACTTTTTGTGGCCACAACTCGAGACTGCCTATCTCGAGGCAAGTAATTCAATGCCGTTTTAGCACCATCCACTATCCCCCCAGAAGGCGAGAATTAAAATATGGCAAAAAATATTCGTTATACACCCGGCACTTTTTGTGGCCACAACTCGAGACTGCCTATCTCGAGGCAAGTAATTCAATGCCGTTTTAGCACCATCCACTATCCCCCCAGAAGGCGAGAATTAAAATATGGCAAAAAATATTCGTTATACACCCGGCACTTTTTGTGGCCACAACTCGAGACTGCCTATCTCGAGGCAAGTAATTCAATGCCGTTTTAGCACCATCCACTATCCCCCCAGAAGTCGAGAATTAAAATATGGCAAAAAATATTCTTTATACACTCGGCACTTTTTGTGGCCACAACTCGAGACTGCCTATCTCGAGGCAAGTAATTCAATGCCGTTTTAGCACCATCCACTATCCCCCCAGAAGTCGAGAATTAAAATATGGCAAAAAATATTCGCTGTGAACCCGTCACTTTTTGTGGCCACAACTCGAGACTGCCTATCTCGAGGCAAGTAATTCAATGCCGTTTTAGCACCATCCACTATCCCCCCAGAAGTCGAGAATTAAAATATGGCAAAAAATATTCGTTATACACCCGGCACTTTTTGTGGCCACAACTCGAGACTGCCTATCTCGAGGCAAGGAATTCAATGCCGTTTTAACACCATCCACTATCCCCCCAGAAGTCGAGAATTAAAATATGGCAAAAAATATTCGCTGTGAACCCGGCACTTTTTGTGGCAACAACTCGAGACTGCCTATCTCGAGGCAAGGAATTCAATGCCGTTTTAGCACCATCCACTATCCCCCCAGAAGTCGAGAATTAAAATATGGCAAAAAATATTCGCTGTGAACCCGTCACTTTTTGTGGCCACAACTCGAGACTGCCTATCTCGAGGCAAGTAATTCAATGCCGTTTTAGCACCATCCACTATCCCCCCAGAAGTCGAGAATTAAAATATGGCAAAAAATATTCGTTATACACCCGGCACTTTTTGTGGCCACAACTCGAGACTGCCTATCTCGAGGCAAGGAATTCAATGCCGTTTTAACACCATCCACTATCCCCCCAGAAGTCGAGAATTAAAATATGGCAAAAAATATTCGCTGTGAACCCGGCACTTTTTGTGGCAACAACTCGAGACTGCCTATCTCGAGGCAAGGAATTCAATGCCGTTTTAGCACCATCCACTATCCCCCCCAGAAGTCGAGAATTAAAATATGGCAAAAAATATTCTTTATACACTCGGCACTTTTTGTGGCCACAACTCGAGACTGCCTATCTCGAGGCAAGTAATTCAATGCCGTTTTAGCACCATCCACTATCCCCCCAGAAGGCGAGAATTAAAATATGGCAAAAAATATTCGTTATACACTCGGCACTTTTTGTGGCCACAACTCGAGACTGCCTATCTCGAGGCAAGTAATTCAATGCCGTTTTAGCACCATCCACTATCCCCCCAGAAGTCGAGAATTAAAATATGGCAAAAAATATTCGTTATACACCCGGCACTTTTTGTGGCCACAACTCGAGACTGCCTATCTCGAGGCAAGGAATTCAATGCCGTTTTAACACCATCCACTATCCCCCCAGAAGTCGAGAATTAAAATATGGCAAAAAATATTCGCTGTGAACCCGGCACTTTTTGTGGCAACAACTCGAGACTGCCTATCTCGAGGCAAGGAATTCAATGCCGTTTTAGCACCATCCACTATCCCCCCCAGAAGTCGAGAATTAAAATATGGCAAAAAATATTCTTTATACACTCGGCACTTTTTGTGGCCACAACTCGAGACTGCCTATCTCGAGGCAAGTAATTCAATGCCGTTTTAGCACCATCCACTATCCCCCCAGAAGGCGAGAATTAAAATATGGCAAAAAATATTCGCTGTGAACCCGGCACTTTTTGTGGCCACAACTCGAGACTGCCTATCTCGAGGCAAGTAATTCAATGCCGTTTTAGCACCATCCACTATCCCCCCAGAAGTCGAGAATTAAAATATGGCAAAAAATATTCTTTATACACTCGGCACTTTTTGTGGCCACAACTCGAGACTGCCTATCTCGAGGCAAGTAATTCAATGCCGTTTTAGCACCATCCACTATCCCCCCAGAAGTCGAGAATTAAAATATGGCAAAAAATATTCTTTATACACTCGGCACTTTTTGTGGCCACAACTCGAGACTGCCTATCTCGAGGCAAGGAATTCAATGCCGTTTTAACACCATCCACTATCCCCCCAGAAGTCGAGAATTAAAATATGGCAAAAAATATTCGCTGTGAACCCGGCACTTTTTGTGGCAACAACTCGAGACTGCCTATCTCGAGGCAAGGAATTCAATGCCGTTTTAGCACCATCCACTATCCCCCCAGAAGTCGAGAATTAAAATATGGCAAAAAATATTCGCTGTGAACCCGTCACTTTTTGTGGCCACAACTCGAGACTGCCTATCTCGAGGCAAGTAATTCAATGCCGTTTTAGCACCATCCACTATCCCCCCAGAAGTCGAGAATTAAAATATGGCAAAAAATATTCGTTATACACCCGGCACTTTTTGTGGCCACAACTCGAGACTGCCTATCTCGAGGCAAGGAATTCAATGCCGTTTTAACACCATCCACTATCCCCCCAGAAGTCGAGAATTAAAATATGGCAAAAAATATTCGCTGTGAACCCGGCACTTTTTGTGGCAACAACTCGAGACTGCCTATCTCGAGGCAAGGAATTCAATGCCGTTTTAGCACCATCCACTATCCCCCCCAGAAGTCGAGAATTAAAATATGGCAAAAAATATTCTTTATACACTCGGCACTTTTTGTGGCCACAACTCGAGACTGCCTATCTCGAGGCAAGTAATTCAATGCCGTTTTAGCACCATCCACTATCCCCCCAGAAGGCGAGAATTAAAATATGGCAAAAAATATTCGTTATACACTCGGCACTTTTTGTGGCCACAACTCGAGACTGCCTATCTCGAGGCAAGTAATTCAATGCCGTTTTAGCACCATCCACTATCCCCCCAGAAGTCGAGAATTAAAATATGGCAAAAAATATTCGTTATACACCCGGCACTTTTTGTGGCCACAACTCGAGACTGCCTATCTCGAGGCAAGGAATTCAATGCCGTTTTAACACCATCCACTATCCCCCCAGAAGTCGAGAATTAAAATATGGCAAAAAATATTCGCTGTGAACCCGGCACTTTTTGTGGCAACAACTCGAGACTGCCTATCTCGAGGCAAGGAATTCAATGCCGTTTTAGCACCATCCACTATCCCCCCCAGAAGTCGAGAATTAAAATATGGCAAAAAATATTCTTTATACACTCGGCACTTTTTGTGGCCACAACTCGAGACTGCCTATCTCGAGGCAAGTAATTCAATGCCGTTTTAGCACCATCCACTATCCCCCCAGAAGGCGAGAATTAAAATATGGCAAAAAATATTCGCTGTGAACCCGGCACTTTTTGTGGCCACAACTCGAGACTGCCTATCTCGAGGCAAGTAATTCAATGCCGTTTTAGCACCATCCACTATCCCCCCAGAAGTCGAGAATTAAAATATGGCAAAAAATATTCTTTATACACTCGGCACTTTTTGTGGCCACAACTCGAGACTGCCTATCTCGAGGCAAGTAATTCAATGCCGTTTTAGCACCATCCACTATCCCCCCAGAAGTCGAGAATTAAAATATGGCAAAAAATATTCTTTATACACTCGGCACTTTTTGTGGCCACAACTCGAGACTGCCTATCTCGAGGCAAGTAATTCAATGCCGTTTTAGCACCATCCACGATCCCCCCAGAAGTCGAGAATTAAAATATGGCAAAAAATATTCTTTATACACCCGGCACTTTTTGTGGCCACAACTCGAGACTGCCTATCTCGAGGCAAGGAATTCAATGCCGTTTTAACACCATCCACTATCCCCCCAGAAGTCGAGAATTAAAATATGGCAAAAAATATTCGCTGTGAACCCGGCACTTTTTGTGGCAACAACTCGAGACTGCCTATCTCGAGGCAAGTAATTCAATGCCGTTTTAGCACCATCCACTATCCCCCCAGAAGTCGAGAATTAAAATATGGCAAAAAATATTCGTTATACACCCGGCACTTTTTGTGGCCACAACTCGAGACTGCCTATCTCGAGGCAAGGAATTCAATGCCGTTTTAACACCATCCACTATCCCCCCAGAAGTCGAGAATTAAAATATGGCAAAAAATATTCGCTGTGAACCCGGCACTTTTTGTGGCAACAACTCGAGACTGCCTATCTCGAGGCAAGGAATTCAATGCCGTTTTAGCACCATCCACTATCCCCCCAGAAGACCCAGGACCAATGGCAAAAACAAAGATTTGAAATTTTGAATTTTATAAGGGGAAAATTCTGCTCTTAAAATTGGCGACTTCAGTACAAGTCCCGGTCCCGTCCTACTCTAATTTTCAGCCCTAAAATTGAAAATCCATTAATTTCTCTCGCAATTGTTGATTATTATTTTTTGTTGTAGTTGTAAATCTAGGGGGTATTGATTTCTTTCAGCAGAAGACAAAAAATATGCCCATAGGGCACTGATACAAAATCGGCCTCCACCCTCTAGCAAATCTTTGGGATTCGTTTAATTCGCTCAACCGAACGGCAATATAAAACGCACCAGGCCCGCGACTGGCGACTCTGACTGGTGCCCAAGCATACGCCACCGGCAACTATCACGTGGCCATTTTGACAAATTCTGAGGAGCTGGAGTCGGCTTGTGTGAGGGCGGGGCGCAAAATCGGCGATTTGGGTGAGTGTTTGAAGGTGCGTGTTAAAAAAAATGACGAGTTTATTCTCCTTCAAAAATTCAACAATGCGCTCAACGTCGGAGGAAAATGTCGCTTCTTCCACCGCTATTTTAATAATTTTAATTTCAACAACTGTAAGCTGAAAAATGGGAGAATTTGGTTAAATGCACAGATCGTATTTGTACTTTTTGTTGAGATATTTAAAAAATAAAAAGTACTTTTTTTTTAAAGATTTGTACTTTACTTGGGGTACCTGTCCTTTATTTGAGATTTTTAGAGCTTTTTGAAGAATTTTTGTTTAAATTTGAAGAATATTAGACAGATGGCCAAATTTGTTAATTTTCAAGCATTTTTAAAAAATATCCAAAACGTAACGGCGCGCTAACATAATGTCGAAGCCACGAAATGTCGTAGCCACGAAACGTCGAAGCCACGAAATGTCGACTCAGCCAAAAACGACGAAATGTCGAAAAACAAATAAAAATTTTTCAAAATCGAAAAAAATTTGTTTTGGGCAAAATGAATGGCAGATTCGTAGTCTACGGCCCAGAAAACCACTGAAAAACTATTTTGAAAAAAAAGTTCGATCCGGGTTCGGGGTTCGGGATTGGCGAAATGAAGGTCGTATTTGGATTCTACGCCCCCGAAAGAGCTGGAGTCGGCTTGTGTGAGGGCGGGGCGCAAAAGCGGCGATTTGGGTGAGTGTTTGAAGGTGCGTGTTAAAAACAGTGGCCAACGAAAGTTGTTTTTTGATGGGCTCATTGGTGACAAAGAAAAAGGTTTGCACTTTTCAGAGAATCCAAGAGTTGGAGTTGTTGAATCCGTCTTTTTCGAGAATGATGGAATTTTTAAGAATACTGAACATCTATCTCCTTTGTTGAATGAAATAAACGGAACATTTGGTTTAGCATGCGCTGGGCGGCATAATGCAGGATGCACGCTTTGAAAGTCTGTTTGTGGATCCGGACATGCAAATTGACGAGGACAGCGAGAAGTACAAGCAGCTGTAATCGATGATGAACCAGTTGGAGGCGAAGAATCAACGCATGGGGAGGGGTTCAGGACTCTATGAAAAAACCTCTGCCTATAATGGTGGCACGACACTTCGACAATGGACACTTCGACAACGGACACTTCGACAACGACATTTCGACAACGACACTTCGACAACGACACTTCGACAATAAAAAATGAAATGCCATAAAAAAATTTGAAATTTTTTGAGTTCAATAATACATAATATAATTAGCAATATAATTATGTTTATTTTTAAGATTAATGAACTGACCAAAGTTATAATATTATGTACACATACTAATTTTCTAATTAGATGTAAGCAAAAAATAAAACATTGGAAAATGCCTCAATAGGGAAAAAAGCATTGGATGGGCCAAGTTTTCGCCGCTTCCGATCCGAGTGCCGAATGGTCCGAGTACCGAATAGTGCAAATACAGTCCGAGTACCGAATAGAACAAAAAATGTCCGAGTGCCGAACGTCCCAGTGCCGAATGGTCTGAGTGCCGAATAGAACAAAAACTGTCCGAGTACCGAATAGAACAAAAAATGTCCGAGTGTCGAAATTCTGAGTGCCGAATAGAACAAAAACCGACCGAGTGTCGAATTCTAAATTCAAGTTATGTACTTCATTTAATCTTTTTTTTTGTCATTTTTTGAGTGTTAAAAGTCCAATTGGGCAGCTTTCAGATTTATTATTTAGTTCTTTCTATTTATTTTGTTTTTCTTTGAGATGAAAGCGCAAGTCGACGACGAGGTAGAGTGTCCCGTTGTGCGGTTCGAGTTCGGAAAAACTCAGAGGGGGCGGCACTTTCCTTTGGTTGCCTAGCTAATGTCACAATTTTGATGAAGGTTTACATTTTTTGACGCGCCAACAACGCCGTCCAAAAGTTGTTTAATCATTATAATCCAAACATTTTATTCCTTTTCTAGTTTTTTCCGACTCCGATAAAGCGGAACTCCTTGCCGTCCGCGCGACATATCCAGCTGTAAGGACACATTGGACTGACACAACGACAGATGCAGCAAGGATCCGGTGCGTTTGAGTGCGATCCACGCCGTTCAGTTGACACAGCGTCAGGTAATTTTTCTTGCTATTTACTTAAAATATTAAGACTCGTCAGCGCGTTCGGAGCACTGTTACGCACAAAGTCACGTTCAATCAATTCACCAGGGTTTTTTTACAAAATCTTATTGCGGTGGTAATGCTGCGCATCCTCTCGGAAGTCTCCTACGAGTCCGACACGGACATTATCAACATGCTGTCTCATCTTGGACTCCAAATTGAAGGCTACGCAGGACAAATGAAAGAGGAAGAAAATATGAATGATTCGACGAATGCCTAACAAAAAATTCTCGTTGATCGCCTTTGTTAGGAAATTTTAACGGGTTATTATCCCATAAAAATTGATCCCAGCTGAGTTTTTTTATTATTTGCCGGTTGTTATTTTATGAGGTTATTATGAATAAATATGTATAGCAATTTAAAAGGTATTTTTAGCAAAATTAATGGTCTTCTTAACATCTTTTTATGGCTTAGAACAAGAACTGCGCTTTTTCTTGCAAATTTTTTGAAATTCGACTTTGAATTTTGCAAAATTGTTCGAATTCGGGTTCAGGGTTTGAAATTGGTCAAAATAGAGTTCTAATTCGGATTCTACGCCCCCGAAAACCCCTAGAAAAAGCTTTTTATCTTGGCTTAGTCGGTGTTTTGTTAGCGCGCCATCGGCACTCGAACATTTTTTGTACTATTCGGTACTCGGACAGTTTTTGTTCTATTCGGCACTCAGACCATTCGGCACTGGGACGTTCGGCACTCGGATATTTTTTGTTCTATTCGGTACTCGGACTGTATTTGCACTATTCGGTACTCGAACCATTCGGCACTCGGACTTTCGGTACTCGGACCATTCGGCACTCGGACCGGTAGCCGTTTTCGCGGATCCGCTCAGTTCGGCGCGATCACTCATTTATTAGTAAAGCAAACCAAACAATAAACGTTTCAATCTTGCGGCGCCGAACTGAGCCGCGCCGAACTGACCCCGACCCAGTTTTCGTGTGCATCCCAAACTTATTTTTGCATCTGTTAATAATACGCACATGTGAGAAGAAAATAATCGAAAGAGTGATAAACATAATTATATTGCTAATTAATACTATATTAGGATTTATATTATGTATTATTGAACTCAAAAAATTTCAAATTTTTTTATGGCATTTCATTTTTTATTGTCGAAGTGTCGTTGTCGAAATGTCGTTGTTGAAGTGCCCGTTGTCGAAGTGTCCATTGTCGAAATGTCATAGCACCCCTATAATGATTTTGCCTTATTCCCTTTGTATTTTTAACACGTTTAAAAATTTCTTTCAAACATTTTTCGAAATTACTTTTTTTGGTTGGACCAATTTAAAATTCTAAAAAGTTCGAGTTCGGAATCCACAAAATCCGAGCTTAAATTTGGATCGTTTTAAACTGCATGGGATACAATTTTATGCATTTGTTTTACACAAACAATTGGATTTGAAAGAAATGGACCAAAGATTGTCCCCCTCATTCATCATAAACGAATTCCGCACGTCCCTGTTGGCCCTGTCCGTGAAGGACGATGTTCATGCCTACCAAATCAATGTCCGCTTCGAGAGGAAACAGGCCGTTGAGTCCCAAACTGTGAAATAGTAGTGAATTTCTTTAAGTGAATGCATCTATTATTAAACAAATTTTTTTAAACAAAGCCAAACTTGTCGATTTATTTGCCATTTCTTACCAAAAATGAATTAAACTATATTACAAAACAAAAAACTCACAGAACGTCGTACGAAAAAATTTCATCGTCGAACACTTCGGAACGGGGAACATTCGCCGGTAGTCCCCGTCTGTTGGTTTCGGGGAAACTTTCATACCAAATTCTTACCTCCCGTGACTCGTTACTCTGCCTCCGCCGACTATTCTTGGGCTGACTCGTTGGGTGTTGTCCACTGACAAATTGCAACTTTCCGCTACAGACTTCTTAAGAACTGTCAGCGAGCTACCTGAAAACAATTGTTTAACAAAAATGCAATAAACAATAAAAAAAAATAGACCTCTATGAATCGGCTTTTTTGATTTTCAAAAATTGCACCCCTAAGGATCGACTTTTTGGATCGTCCCCCCCCCCCGATAAAAATCCTGGCTACGCCCTTGTTCGTCAATATTACCAACCAGTGTCAACCAATGCACAGAGGATCTTGTGGTTTATTATTATGGGCACAAAGATATGTCCACCGTGAAGTTGGCATACAAACATTTCAGATATTTGCTGTTCCGTTGAAGAGAACGTTTAGCCAATTGCAGCTAGAAACGGAGTGCAAATTAATTTTTTAAAGGCTTAAAGCATAAGAATCCGCTTCTCATTTGTTTTACACTCTTTTTTTTGTTGCATTTTTTTTTCAAAAATAGACAAAACAAATTTATTTATTTTTCGCGACTATCAAACCCCAACCAATTTGCATTTTCCGGGGAAACTTTATTTTACCCAAATTCTTACCTCCTGTGACTTGTCACACGACCTCCGCCGACTACTCTTGGGCTGACTCGTTGGGTGCTGTCCACTGACCAATTGCAACTTTCCGCTTCAGACTTCTTAAGAACTGTCAGCGAGCTACCTGAAAACAATTGTTTAACAAAAATGCAATAAACAATAAAAAAATAGACCTCTATGAATCGGCTTTTTTGATTTTCAAAAAATGCACCCCTAAGGATCGACTTTTTGGATCGTCCCCCCCCCCCCGATAAAAATCCTGGCTACGCCCTTGTTCGTCAATATTACCAACCAGTGTCAACCAATGCACAGAGGATCTTGTGGTTTATTATTATGGGCACAAAGATATGTCCACCGTGAAGTTGGCATACAAACATTTCAGATATTTGCTGTTCCGTTGAAGAGAACGTTTAGCCAATTGCAGCTAGAAACGGAGTGCAAATTAATTTTTTAAAGGCTTAAAGCATAAGAATCCGCTTCTCATTTGTTTTACACTCTTTTTTTTGTTGCATTTTTTTTTCAAAAATAGACAAAACAAATTTATTTATTTTTCGCGACTATCAAACCCCAACCAATTTGCATTTTCCGGGGAAACTTTATTTTACCCAAATTCTTACCTCCTGTGACTTGTCACACGACCTCCGCCGACTACTCTTGGGCTGACTCGTTGGGTGCTGTCCACTGACCAATTGCAACTTTCCGCTTCAGACTTCTTAAGAACTGTCAGCGAGCTACCTGAAAACAATTGTTTAACAAAAATGCAATAAACAATAAAAAAATAGACCTCTATGAATCGGCTTTTTTGATTTTCAAAAAATGCACCCCTAAGGATCGACTTTTTGGATCGTCCCCCCCCCCGATAAAAATCCTGGCTACGCCCTTGTTCGTCAATATTACCAACCAGTGTCAACCAATGCACAGAGGATCTTGTGGTTTATTATTATAGGCACAAAGATATGTCCACCGTGAAGTTGGCGTACAAACATTTCAGATATTTGCTGTTCCGTTGAAGAGAACGTTTTGCCAATTGCAGCTAGAAACGGAGTGCAAATTAATTTTTTAAAGGCTTAAAGCATAAGAATCCGCTCCTCATTTGTTTTACACTCTTTTTTTAGTTGCATTTTTTTTTTCAAAAATAGACAAAACAAATTTATTTATTTTTCGCGACTATCAAACCCCCCCCCCCCGATATGCATTTTTGTTGTCGCTGCCAAAATGGAGTCCATTTGCGCCGGTTAAATGGGACCCATTTTGACCGTGTACGGGTAGTCACGCCACAATTGCTGTAGATGATGATTATGGTGATGGTCGTCGGTGGAAAGAGCGCCCAAAATGCGGCATTTCGCGTTCATTCGAATGTGCCGCCCGTTCGCCAACGCGGCATGGCCACGCTCGGCCAACTCGGTGATGGCGGCGGCCAAGTCCGGCCCGCCATGGTCCAAATTCTTCAACAGAATTACACACGGCTGGTGCAAAAACTAAAAAACGTCTAAACTGTTAGTGTTTTTGGCAATTGCACATTTTGGTGATTGCGAAAATAAACCTAATTCACATTTTTTTGATAATTCTATATTTTAAAAATTTCTAACTGAGCAAATTTCGATGGCTGTCAAAGGAACGCACCGAGCACTTCTTCTGACAACTCGTAATCGCCATAAAGATTTTAAAAATGACATAAAATCGAGTTTAGACTTTGCGGATTTTGGGGGGTCCCTATCCCGAACCTTTCAATAAACTTCCCGGGATTCGGGATTTTCAAAAAAAGGAACCAACAAATTCATGCGCACAAACCTTCGAGTCGTACTGATCGTTGATCCGCAGCACTTTTAGCGGAACATTTCTTCAGTGAGCAACCTGAGTGGCCGTGTACGTCTTCCCACAGCCTTGGGGATCCTAAAATTAGTAAATGTCGTCAACAAATACATTGAATCCTTTTAACAACGACGTATTAAAATGTTTTTATTACTTTTTGAACATATTGGATTATTCGACCAAATCTTCGGGTTCGACATTCGCAAAATCTAAGCTCGGATTCGTGTTCTACGCGAGAAAAAATATTCGCTCGACTTTTCCCAGTTGTGAGCGCCCAGTTGAACGACTCCCTGCCCCCATTTTTCAAAAAAAATAAAATATTTTTCTAAGTCCACAAAAAGATTTTTCAAGGGGTATTCGTGGGTGTAGAATCCGAATCTGGCATTAGTTTCGATCAATTTCGAACCCCGAACCTGAATTCGAACAATTTTTTGAAAATTCAAAATTTTCAAAAATCATTTTAGCTTAGAAATTGTTCGAATTCGGGTTAGGGGTATGAAATTGGTCGAAACTAATGTCAGATTCGGAACGTCGGAGGAAAATGTCGCTTCTTCCGCCGCCATTTTAATATTTTAATTTCAACAACTGTAAGCTGAAAAATGGGAGAATTTGGTTAAATGCAGAGATCGTATCTATATTTTTTAAAAAGAGATTTGGGTAATAGTAAAGATCAGGAATGGGCAAAATTTCGGATTTCGGGTTTCGGAATTTCGGAAATTCTCTATCAAAGTCTCGGTGTTTTTCGATCGAGATTTTTTGAGATTCTGGATCAAAATCTCTCCATCGGTCCTCAAGTCCGGCTCGAATTTGTATTAATAAAACATTTTCAATTCATTTTCTTTCATTGTCAATTGTTCTTCTTTTTTCTTCTTTCCCCCTTTGACCCCCCTAAATTTGGTTGTCTGAGTGGTTGAGTGACAATGCCCCCCCCCCCCCCTCTAAGCCTAAGCCTAAGTAGCGTAACCGGAATTTTTGAGGGCGATGAGAGTTGATGAACAAATGAATGAATGCATTCACTCCCTTAATGGAGAAGAACATGAACAAAAACATGCTGATGACTCGACAAATTGGCGGAGGAGGGGTGGGGGCGTACGGACGACGGGCGGCAAATTGCCTAAATTTTTTGATGACCTTTTTGTCAATATTTTTGATAAAATTTCATTTGTAACAAATTTATTTTGTTTAAGCCTCGTATCCAGCCTATGCCAATGGAACTAGCGCATGGACTTTTAGTGCAAAAATCGTCAACTTTTGAACCCAAAACGGGACATTTGACAGCAATTTTTCGGTAAAAATTCTGAAACAAAAATGTTCTCTTTTTAATTATTATGTTTAATTAGGTAATTATAAATAATATTTAACAATTCAGCTTTTACGGCACCATCAGATGCGAATTTGACGCATGGAAAGTGCCATTTGAGCGCTACAAATGCCTGTTTTGGCTTGAAACAGACCCCGGTGAGGGGGGGGGGGGATTTGTGTGTGTGAAATTTTGCATAAAATTACGAAAATCCAATAAAAAAATAAATAAAAAACAAAGTTTTCCAGAAGAACGCCTTGCCTTGCGAACGCTGCGCGACCTGCGCCCGGATTGGCAAATGCGACGTGTCAAAATTGGCATAGGCAATAAAAATGCAAAATTCCCCGATACTCGATACTGAGACCAAGACTTGACCCCGAGTCGATACCCAAAAAATCCGAGACTTTTCTCGAGTCGATACTCGAGACTTTTTTTCCTAAAATTTTTAAACACTTCAAAAAAGTCATTATTTTATAAAAAGTATATTTTGGCCAAAAACTAACGATATTTATTTTTTGGTGTTGGTATAGTGGTGAGTGGTAGGGTTAGTTGAATTTTGGGTGTGGGTTCGGGTACCCGACTGTGTTAATGATTTTTTCCGACTTTCTCTGATCATTTACCCTGGTGCAAACAATTCCAATTTGTTTTTTAATTTCCCATTTTTTTAAAAATATTTTAGATGACAATTCACAAGTTTTCATTTCATTTTATTGTACAAATTCGCTGAATATTTAAAAAAAAATTTATAACTTTGTTCAAAGTTGAGTGAGCGTAAATTACTTTAGTGCTATAAAATGCAGAAAAGCCTATTTTCTTAACAAGATTCGTTAAAATTTTTAGAAAATTTCGGCGCCTATCGGCGCCACCGGACCTCTCCTAGTCCTAAAATTTTCAAAAATTACCGTATTTTAAAATTTTGGTTGCAAAACTGTTAACAAATTGAGTCAAAAATTCAAAATTTTTCCCGGCGGCGCCTATTGGCACCGCCGACCCCCCCCCCCCCCTCCTAAAAGCGTAAAATAGACATAGAAGGCAGCTGAAAAAAAGACATCCTTTAAAATTTTTTAAAGTGAACTGTGAATCTAAAAAAATATTTATTAAAATAATTATTTTTCAGACAATTTTTAGATATAAAATATTTACAAAATTTTGACAAAAAGGTCCCCCCCTATGGGTTTGTCAACTTAAGGGGCTATAACTTGCTTAGAATCAAGAGCGACTCAAATTTTTTGCAGATTCGTATGCAAAAAATTCTCTTGAAAAAATTTCGGATTTCGGGTTTCGGAATTTCGGGTTTTTTGGCCGTTTCGGATTTCGGGTTTTCGGAAATTTCGGGTTTTTTGGCCGTTTCGGATTTCGGGTTTCGGATTTCGGAATTTTTTTCCGATTTCGGAAATCCAAAAAGTAACAATATTTGCTCATTTTTATCCAAATTCTGATTTGTACTGATTCCCAGGATAATTAGTAATTTTTGACCAATTACCAAAAATTGCAAAATATGCACATAAAATAAAATAAATTTTTTTTTTTTTTTCCAAATCCAGTATAAAATTCCTCCAAAATTTTTCAAATTCATTCATCACTGGTTAAAATTGCTGATGAGATACATTTCCAAATTTTCAAGTGATCAAGACATTTCAGAGAAAATTTTTGAAAATAAGCAGAATTTAAAAAATTTTAATTTTTTTTGGTGGCAGATTTTTTGTTGCAAAACAGTCAATTTTTTGAAAATGTTGAAAAAATCGATCTTTAGAGGTATATTTTTTGTTTTTATATTGCATTTTTGTTAAGGAATTTTTGAAAATGGCGAAATATGGATAAAAATGCCACACATAAATCGCAAATATGCAAAAAGTTTAAATTCATGAATTAATTTATTCCCTTGGCAAAACGCAAAAGGTTTTGAAAGAATAATATAATATGGGGGAAAAAGGCTTAGAAACTTTTCCACAAAAATAAATTATGAACTAAATCAAAAATGTATGAGGACATCAAAACGTGGCGGATCATGCAGCAACACCTCCCCCACCCCCAATGATCACACTTTTCACACATCGATAAGCCTTCTCTTCACCATCATCCAGAAAGGCGCCTCTCTGATCACTGATCGGATCAGTCAAGCAGCAGCAGTGCACCGCGAACTTCTTGCGCCTTCTCCGCACCGGCCAACAATTCTGCCAGCTTCAGTGCAAAGTCAAACGCCGTCCCTTTAAAAAGGAGGAAAAGTGTCGAATTTCAAACAAACTGCGCAAATAAAGCACTCCCCATTTGAAAATCCATTAATTTCTTGTCACAATTTGGCCACTTTTTTGTAATGGGGGGGGGGGGTATTAATATCTTTCAGAAGACAAAAAATATGCCCATAGGGCACTGATGCAAAAATCGGCCCCCGGGGGGGGGGGGATTGATTTCTTTCAGCAGAAGACAAAAAATATGCCCATAGGGCACGGACGGATACAAAAATCGGTCCCGCCCCCTAAGCAAATCGTTAGAATTCGTTTAATTCGCTCAACGGCACGGCAATATAAAACGCACCAGGCCCGCGACTGGTGACCACATTCTTGTACACGCACACGTTGTCCTCCGAGTACGCGTAGCCGCCGGCGGTGATTTTGTCCTGCAAAATGTGAATTTTTCCAGAGCAAAAGGATTGGCCAAAAAATGAATAAACGCAAAAAGATGTATTTTCACACTATTCCAATCAATTTTCTAAATTCAAATTATTTTATTTTATTTTTATAAATATTTCATTTACCTAACTCTTTAACAAACACATTTTTTTCATTTTCATAAAGCTCTTCTTAATGTGGGTGGGGAAAAGCATTTTAATAAACAAAAACAAAGCGATTTGATAATTATGAAAAAAATTATGGCCAAAAAAACCTTCAAAAATCGCTTTTTTTTCGAGCTTTTTACTTGTCTTGGCCATAACTTTCTTGAGCATTGTCCAATCGCAAAGCTTCTTCATTTTTATGATTTATAATTTTCCTGCCACCTTGACTGACGGGTAGGCGGTCAATGTGCCGCCCTTGGCCACCCCATGGGCCACCAGCGCAATTGGTGCCGCACAAATGGCCGCCACAATGGCACCGGCGGCCTCATGGCGGCGCAACACTTCGCCAACACGTTCAGTCCTGCAACAAAAAACAATGTTGGATCTCTGTTTTTTCATGGATTTGGGGCATGAAAAATGAGTCCGGAAACTGAAAAAGCACACCGCCGCCAAATTGTTGGAGCCGGGCTGACCGCCGGGCAACACAACAGCCGCGTACTGCTCGCCGAGCACGTCCTTGAACAGCGCGTCCACGTGCAGCTTCGCCTTGCGCGCCAACTCAATTTGAGGCTGATCCTGTGGTGAGCAAAAAAAGTGGCAAATTTTTGGTGTCCAATTCCCCGTCCAACTCAAGCAAAAGTTTTTGTGATCAAGAAAACCAAAAATTGGTTTATTGGCCAATTTATTAATATAAAAACCCCAAAATTTCCCCATTATTATTGTCCTAAACAATTGTGTTCATTTGTCAGCACGCTTCTCACCTGCAGCCCGGCAATGGTCACATTCGACGCCTTAAAAAGCCGTTGATTTAAATACAAATTAATGATTTATGTAATTATGACTAATTTCCGATTGATCACTTTGAGTCAGCCTACACACAATTCCCAAATTCAGCAATTCTTTGAAAACTCAATCTTGCGTTTTAAATTAAGCCGGTTTCTAGGCGAAATATTTATGACAAAAGAAAACGCACCCGCCCGGCGCAACACGTCACTGGTGACAATCAGTTCGATGTCCTCCGACCCGTCGGAAGCGATGATCAGCACAGATTTAGCCATTTTTACGAGACAATATCACCTCAACTCAATGCAAAAAGACCCATGTAATTTTTTATGTCAAAGAATGTAAAAGAATTTGGACAGTCCTTTAGGCCACTGATCAGAATCATGAAAATACGAATCAGATCAATCTCTCAAATACGTTTTATGGTAGGAATTTGATCACAGACTTTTGGATTAAAAGTAATTTACGAAAACGGATTAATCAAGATTTGGTTGTTAAGTACATTTACGAAAAACGGATTAATCAAGATTTGGATTGTTAATTACATTTACGAAAGACGGATCAATCACAATGTTTGATCGGAATGTATCAGTTATGGACGCTTCAAAATGAATTCGACGATACTGTCAACGGTTCGAAACTGTTCATCCGTGTCCAACTTTTGCCCCTGCACACAGCACCCGTCCGACAGTGAATATTTGATGAGTGACGGCACACTTTTGACGTCCAACGTGGCGTCCGCTTTGATGCTGTTTGACGGCGATTTCCAACTGAAACAAAATGTTCAAAATTTGAAACATATTGGCCCCGACTGAGAACGACGACAACAACGACATACACTTCTCGATTTCCAATATCGCAGGTGATGAACACGATGTGCAGCTGCTGTTGATCCGTGTCCACCTTGGCGAGGTCGTCGAGTGCCTGCTCGATGACCGGCTCCGCACGCACGCAGCTCGGACACCAACTTCGGCCCGTATCAGCAACCTTTTTGTGAAACAGTTTAGAGCAGCAAACCAGCATCAAACCATAAGCTAACATCGACAAGTCCATGGCAAATAGAACAAAAAATTTTGGTTAACAACCCCTAACCATCATCCAACCAGAGGCTAACATCGACAAGCCCATGGCAAATTAGACAACAAAAGTTAACAACCCATAACCATCACCCAACCATAGGCTAACATCAGAAAGCCATGGCTAATTAGACACAAAAAGTTTCGGTTAACAACTCATAACCATCATCCAACCAGAGGCTAACATCGACAAACCCATGGCTAATAAAATGCGAAAAAAACAAAAAGCAGTGTCTCCACCTTTGATCCGGTGAACAGCACAAAAATGCCACCGCTGTGGTGCCGGTTGCTCCGTTGCAATTCGAGCAAACACGAGCGCAAGCCGTCATGGCCCTCAGCCGTAAGTTTGTTTAGGTGAACAACCATTTTTTCTCAATCAAAAAAAAAGCGGATTCATTTTTTAAAATTTCGAAAAAACGACGATATTTTTGTTACAAGTACATAAATCTTCAACTTGAAAATTAAGCGATGTGTGTGTGTGTTGTGTTGTCATATTTGTGACCAGAGTAAAGCCAGCACAAAAACTCCAAAAAAAATACAATACTTCTCCAAATGTGTGCATTAAATAAATGGTCCAATGAATCAACACAAGAATAGCAAAGCAAGGACATCATAACAAAAGATTGTTCCTCATCATTTACTTCTCCCCCCTCCTTTCATCACCACACCAACGCCGTTTGATCGCGATCAGCGCTCAGTTGGCGGAAGTGGAAGCCGCCGCCGCCAACTCCCCAACATCCGTGTGACGGGCAAGCAACGAGCACAGCAACGTGGTACCAAAGCCGCTGGAGCGGTCGCCGATCCCTGACAATTTTAGACACGTTTTTTGTTGTTGTTTGATTATGGCCACCATGGTACAAACATTTAAAAAAAAATGCCTTAAAAGTAGGGGGGTAGGACGGGACCGGGACTTTTGGAAAAACCGGGACCGGGACTAAATTTGCTCCCGGTCAAAAAAACCCGGGACTGTTAGACAAAAACAAGAAAAAAAAATTCTTGGTAAAAAACTGGGATATTATAAGGGGATTTTAAAGGCATTTTGAAAAACCGGGACCAAAATTTCAGTACCAAATGGAAAAAACTGACCATTTCAGTACTAGGCCCGCCCTACCCTACTTAAAAGTAATTGGACACAATCTCCTTTTTTGTCCCGTTTGTCCGCCCTCAAATTTGCGGATTTTGTTAAAAAAATCAATGCCAACCCCCTCCCCCCCCCCTCAACAGCAATTCAAACGCACATCTTCGAGTTCACATTGGCCGCCATGTCAATGTGCAACCAGCGCGGGTCCCCGTCAACACCCTGCGGCTTGTTCAAATCCAAGAAATGGGCGCCCACAAACAGTCCGGCCAAGGCGGACGGCTGTAAAATGGAGACACATTAATTAAAATATAAAATATTCAATGCTTTTTTAAAAATTATACCGGTCCAACTTGTGCGCCAAGGTTTGAATTCTTCATGTCCGCAACCTTGGAGCTCAGGTCGCCAAAGTGCAGCTCCGGCGCATACGGAAGCGGATGGACTTGAAAGGTAAAAAGGAAGTTAATTGCTGACCGACCCAAAAGTAAAACAAAAAACTGCAAAAAAGGCCTTAAATGTGACACTTGCCCGGCCGGGGCCTTCCCTCCTCAAGAGTAAATTCAAAATTTTAAAAAAACTAAAAATCCCCCAACCCCCACCCCCCTCCCCCCATTTTAACACGCACCCCCTCAAAAGCACTCACCCAAATCGCCGCTTTTGCGCCCCGCCCTCACACAAGCCGACTCCAGCTCCTTCAGAATTTGTCAAAATGGCCGCGTGATAGTTGCCGGTGGCGTATGCTTGGGCACCAGTCAGGGTCGCCATGTCGATGATTGTGCCGGCCTTTAAATTTAAAAAAATTGATTGGCAAAAAACTTTATTAAAAATTTGAGCGTATTTTCTTGCTTAGGCTAAAATGTTGAATCAAATTTCAAATTATTATTTTTTTGTGTGATTCCGCAGCACATGCAATTTAACTAAACACAACAATGCGTATTCAGTTACAAATAAAGAACGTAATTCCAAAAGCGATGCATAAAATGTAAAACACAAAAATTTATTATATTTTTTTCATAAAAAATTTTTCAACAAATAACTTATGGCCCAAATAAAGGGACAAAACCCCCATCCCCATGCACACAACGCACCTTCAACGTGTTTTTTGCGTAAAAAACGCCGTCCGCCAGCACCAAGCGCCCCTCCGCGTCCGTGTTGTTCACCTCCACCGTTTTGCCGCTCAACATTGTGATCACGTCGTCGGGTCGACTGCAATATAAAAAAAATATTAAAAAAATTTGTAGCAAAATAATCTTCTTCTCCCAACATACGTCGCCTTGGCCGAAACGCAATTCTCCGCAATGCACAGCAGACAGTGCAAATTTTGCTTAAAATTCGCCTTGACCAGCGAGCAGAATGCCGTCAGCATGGCAGCAGCGCCGCCCATGTCGACTTTCATGCCTAAAACAAACAAAATTTAAAAAAAACGTCACGTCCGTTTGAATTTAAATCAAAAAATTGATGACCCACACAGAAAACCCTATAAAAAAAATATGCAACAAACTAAAATTGAAAGAACGTAATTTGGTTTTGAAATTGTGAATTAATTTGCGGCTTAAAAGCAGCAACAATTTTGTTTGGATTCAAATCAAATCATATTTTATTCAAGATTCCCCCCCCCATCAAGAAAAAATGTCAAACTAAGCACCGGGCATTGTTGTTCGGCTCTTCATGGTCAGTCCACCAGTGTCATAGACAATGCCCTTTCCGACCTGTCAAAAAAATGTTTCAACTTTATTAAAAAAATTTAAGAAATTGTGCAAAAAATAAAATAGGTGCATCAATCATTATTCAATATTACTCACGAGTGCAATTGTTTCTGTGGCGCCTTGCGGTTGATGGCTGAAGCAGGCAAAAATTGGCGGATGTTTGGACGCCTTGCCGACGCTGTAGATGCCGCCAAAGCCGCGCTCGTCCAGCTCCTTGCCCTGAAAATTGCCAAAAGATTTACAACAAATTAAGTTTCAGTTTTAGAAAAGAGGGGTAGAGTTGGGGCACACAATGCTTACAAAAGCTTTTGTCGCGTGAAAAGCGCAAAAAAAGAAAATCAAAAAAAGATTATTTTTTTGGATGAAGTTGAATAAAAGTAACCAACAGAAACACTCACCTTTGATGATCGTCTTCTCAATGGGCGCTCCGAGTCGCGTCAATTTGGCTCAACGCCTCGTCAAGAAGAGCCTAAAAATATATATTTTGCAACATTTTTGTTGTTGGTTTGTGTCCATTTTCAATGCTTCAATGACTGAACTTCGGTGTGCAAAATGTTTGGTGGTACTTCGACGAGCCGTGCACAGTTGCGCACCGCAGCACAGAGTGTGTCCAAAAAGTTCAATTCCGTCTCGGAAAGGGTCTAAAAAAATTGCAGAAAATATTTGTTTGCCAAACAAAATTGTGGAAAATTGAAAATCAAATCCAAAAAATAAATGTTCATCATGTTTTCAATCTTTGTTTATTAAGCAATAACACACCTTTCCATCGACAAGGAACCAGTTCAACCTAAAGAAAACAAAAATAAAAAATTTACAAGAAAAAAAAGAAGCATAAGCATTACCTGCACATTCAGGGACTCGTTGTTGTTGTCCTTTTTGGACTTGAGCGAAAACAGTGGGAAACAGCGCGCAATTGCCACACATGACGCCATCGCCGACGCGTAATCCGTGAACAGCACAACGCTCAGAAACTGTTTTAAAAGAAGGAAGATAAAAATTTTGTACAAAAAAAAAAATGTCTGAGAATCAGTTGATTAAGAATCATTTTGGACTCACCCCCGGGAATTTCGTTTTCGTATAAAAAACCCATTTAGAATTTTCAAAAAGACCCCCCCCCCCCGCCTTAAAATGATGAAATGAAAGTTTGTTCAAAAATTCTTTATATATTTTTTAGAATTAGTGCTGTAAATTTGTTTGACAAAAATATGTCCGCTGCGTGCCAAACAAAACTTTCCTTAACATTCACAAAATTTTGCGGTTTTGCGACGCAACGGCAATGATAAGAAGCGTTAATTTTTGCCAGGTTTTACAACGAAATTCTTTGTGTGTCGCGCGTGGTGTGCGCGATATGAATTCCGCCAAGATTCATGGCAAATTGTTGAGTAAATTTGGGTGAACAGTTTTATTTGAAATCAATTTACTCGAACTGATTGACTAATTACCTTGACACCCTTGGCCACTTTGACGCAGGACACCTCTCTGGAGAAGCCGTAGCCGTTTGCCGGCGAATTGTAGCGCGACAGGTCTTCCGAAACCACGGCAATCTGTGCAAAACATTTGTTTCAGCTCAAAAGTGCCACCAATTCGTTGAATTCCACCCCCATGCCCCCGGTACTTTCCCGTTCTGGGGCCACAAATTCAAAGTTACTTCAATTTTAGGTTTTGTCGTGGTCTCCAATCTCCACTAATTTGGTAATCAATCGATCGACAGTTCTTAACAAGAACAAATCGATCTAGATGTGGCGCGGCTCAAGTCGGGGAAAGCTTGAACTTTTTATTATTGCTTACAAAGTTGAAGTTGTGGCCCCAGAACGTAAAAGTATCACCCCCCCCCCCAGTGCCAAATACTTTCTTAAATTTCCAAGACACACTAATCTTCCACAAAAAATTTCGATGGGAGAATCCGGTTTGTACTTCAGGTTAAGAAAACGGAACGAGTCTCGGCTCCCGGATAAACCAGTCACAACCCCGGAAACAGTAACAAAACCTTAGCCAAGTCCATGTAGAGCGGCATGGAGCCGGACGACTTTTCGAATTTGCTCAACGCTCGCTTCAACACTTGCCCATCGACCAGCGAGCCCCAACTTTTCGGTCACCGACTTGGTCCAATCCGTGCCATTCTGTGCCGCCTTTATCGAACTCTGTCGACCCAACAGAAGCACCTTAAAAGAATGGAAAATTTTTAAACAAACATAAAGCAAAACCAATTCAATAAATATGCCAAAGTTGGGAAGAACGAAGCGTGGTAAAGTCAAGAAAACTGACATCTACCAAAACCGTAATCAATCCATCAAATAACATATTTTCAGATAGGATTAAAAAAAATTTCAAAAATATTGACCAAAAGGTCCTTCCCCCTATGATTTTTGGCCAATTGAGAAACTGTACTCAGCTTATAGTTGTTACCACACTTAAAAATGGTACCGATCAATTATTTCTCATCGAGAATAGTCGAGGAAATGAGATACGTCAGTATTCTTGACTTTTTCCCGAAGCGTTTTCCCCAGAAATCGTCCAAATGTTTAGGCATAAGTACTGAACAGAATTCAGAACCCCGGTTCAAACTGAATAGGTTCAAGTCCCTTTTTAGTAACCAAAAGTTCAGGTTCTTCAGGTTCAGCATCATTCAGAAACAAAGGTGGACAAATGATGAGGGAAGGTGGGCCTAACTCCCCAATTTGAAAACACCAAAATTCCCCTCTGAAAAAACCAAAATTTCAAGACCATTACAGATTTTTGTGCTCTAAATATGTATAAAAACCTGTGTTTCACCAGCCGGCTCCAACTTCTTCTCGCAGTCCACGCCCTGGCGCAGTTTGAAGGTGGCCATTGAACGACGAAGCAATTTTGAGCAAACAAAAATTTTGGACGCCGTTTTTGACGAGGAGAGCAATTTACGAAGGCTCAACACAAACAGAAAATATTGCAAAAGGTTAGCTAAAATAGGTAAGCAAGCGTCCAGTTTACGTATATTGAGACTTATGTCCTCTTTGATAAAAGCAAGGCAAACCCAGTTTGCTTAATGATCATCTACAGACGTAATGTTAGAGCTTTCGAACTTAACTCGCATAGTTTGTGAAGGCGAATGAGAATTGGGAGGTGCTCCCATATGTATATTATGTAAAATACCCGGGGGGGGGGGAGGTTTTAGGTTAAAAAATCATTATGTACATAGTTTTTTTTACTTCAGAATAACTAAAAAGTCAAACTGAACAGTCAGTCAGTCAACAACAACAACGAACAAATAAAAGCAGGAATGAATGCCAAAATGATTGCTGGGTCAAAAATGAGGGGAGTAAAAATTGTGTGCCTGTGACTGATTTGTGAGAGATTTACACCGTAAGAAGATCATTTTGATTTTTGATGATTTTTTACTAATAGTAAGTGAATCTTATTGATTTGTGCAGTAGTTCAGAAAAATCGTCAAACGATGACGACGAAAAAAAAATATAACGGAAAAATGAGAGACTACTCTGACCGAGCTGAACAGAGAAATCTCTCATTTTTGCTTACAAATTAATATTATTTTTCGTCGTCATCCGACGATTTTTATGTAATGTAACCACAGTATTAAATTCTTTTACAGAAATGGGAATTCAAGGCCCGGGTTCCGATTCGTCCTTGGGCGCCAAGGACAGTCCTTGGAAATGTACCAATGTACTTATTTTGCAAGAATGTCTTTGGAAAATGAGGATTTAGTTAAAAGTTTAAATATTTGTAATTTTAATGGAAAGATTAATGTTTTGGCATTGTGTATTAATGTTTTGGCGTTGTGTATATTTTGTATTTGCAATTTTGGATCAACAACAAAAATTGCTCAAATTTTCTAAAAAAATGCGCTAATTTTTGAGATTGTCTACTGTATATTGGCCAATTTTGTTAATTATGGAGCAATTTTCTTAACAAAATTGTTAAAAGCTTCAAAGAATACTGCTATTTCATTTAGCGAACATAAAGCTCGACTTCCGCCTATGTACATATATTTAGTTTCCTTGCGTTGATTCAAATTTTCTGTTTTTTTATTTTTATCTCCTTTTAATAACTCTCCTTTTTTAGTCAATTACTTCTTCTGAACTCTAAAATAATTTGGATTTTCTACAAAAATGTCAGACAACATAAGCGACGAAGAGCAACAACATCAAATCGAGGAAATGTGAGTTTGTTTCTTAATGAATCAATTAAAAGCAATAAATCCCCAAATTTCAGTTTCATTTGTGCCGATGTTTTGCTCGAAGTCTTCGCCTTCCTTGACCCTGTTGAGCTCGGACTCAAAATAGCACTGATCAGTGATCGATTCGACGCTTTGGTGGACAAACACTTCAAGTCGAGGAAATGGTCGTTGGGTTCGATGGAAATTCGTCGCGCAATCGGAGGGAATGGCGGCGCACAATTTGTCAATTGCTCCGGTGAACAGCTGCCAATTCCTCATGGACCGATTCCAGGCAAAGTGATCGGCTTCGAAGGCATTTGCATAAGGTCATTTCCATCTTAAAAACCAATATTTAAATTATTTTGTATAATTTAGTTACGTCGACCAAACCGTCATCGAATTCCTCCAACGCATTCGCCGACTTTTCGACTCTTCCGGGACAAATGTCGACATTGGTACCTCCGACGACCAAAGCCGCAGCTGGGAAATCATTTGTCAAAAGATTTGGCCTTTCGTCAATGACAACATTTGCTGCTTTTTTTTGGAACCCTCTCGATTGGGCCGCTTGCGACAATTCTCTCCGGCCATTCTTCGCAACTGCGCAAAGCTCCAATGGATCGCTTTCTTTGGACGTTTCCCCGAATTTCCGGCCGACGACAACGCCGGCGCTTCTTCCCGTCAGGCCGTGGCCAAATGGTTGATCACTGCCCGTGAAGACGGTCTTCCGAAGCTGCTTTATTGTGAATTTGATTCGGCAGGAATTGAAGGACTCAAAGGGGTAATCAATCTCATTTTTATAATCAATTTGGGAGTAATTATTTCCCTTAGTTTTAGGCCTTTGTCAACGCTTTGGAGCCGGCCAATTTCATCATCCGTCTGCGCCCAGCCGTTGCCACTACATTTGAAGAAGTTGTTGCGCCGTTTGCTGGCATTGTGCCATTTGAGCTGACGAACGATTTGACGGGGGAGCGATTGGCATTGCGACGCGTCAGAGGCAATCGACTGTTGGTGCGTTGCCCGATTGGACGAGAAGAGGCGAAATGGACCAAGTGGGAGGAGGGGATAATTGGGTGGACAACGCGCGGGTGGTGGCGGCCTCAACGGAATCGCATCTCCATTGACTTCAAAGACGGGGACATCGGCGACGGGTAAGGGAATGAAATTGTCTCAAAATTCGCCTCTCCCATTGTTAAAATTTTTCTATTTTTCAGAATGCTGGACGCAAACGACGAAGGTCCAAGTGAGCCCAAGAAGTGAATGGACGGACCAGAGGACAAACGAATTTGATGGAGGAAATTCGAATAGAAAATTGATGATCATAATTGTTGCTTCTCTCCTTTGCTAAATGAATATTGGAATCTGCGTACACATTATTTGTTGTGAATTTGGAAATCAAACAAAAAATGGATCAAAATTTTGTTTAGGGGTAAACACAAAGGTCTGATGTCCCCCACAGCAAAAATCATTAAATGCAATGTGTAAAAGTTGCCAAAATTTTGTATTGATGCCTTAACAAAAAACAACATTTTATGATAGCGCAAAGCTTAGCCAATCGTTGAGCACTACAAAATGCTTTACAGTAGTAGAATCGATTCGGTCCTTTGTTAGAATTGCTTCAAAATGTAAGGGCAAAAGCATACAGTAGATCACACAGATCCTACAATATATTTTTATTGTATGGGCATGGGGGGGGGGGACTGCTCCATCCGGCCTGGCTTCAATGTACTATTAAAAAGTATAAATGAAAAAGTATAAAAATCGGACTTTTTCATTGTTTTCTGGTCATAATTTAGTTTAATTTTATCTAATGCCTTTTGAATGCTTACACACAGCTTCTTGTTACGGCCTCTCGAATGATATAAAGTTTATGAAGATCGGTCAGTCTTGAAAAAAAGGATTGCGAATAGCGCGCCAGTCCTGACAAATGATGTACAGGGCGATTCAAAAGTCTGTCCGCATGTTTTTTGTCATAACTTTTGGTAAACACAAACAAATAGGGCAAAAACCAATCAACCGATTGAGAAACAAGTTTTCGCAACGGTCGATCCAAGCCCCCCGGGGGAAAAATTCGAAAAAGGATAGCGGACAGCGCGTCAGGCCTTGGGCAAATGATATAGGTAATAATATACTTAAGTTATATATGAACATGCTCTTCCCAATTCTTGTTGATGCCAGACAATTTTATATGTAGCATAAAACAATGGCTTTCCCCATCGAGAATGTTTTGAAAAAATGGAGAAAATATGCACCCCTAAGCAATGATGGTGTTTTGGTGAACCCTTAAACGGGAAATTTTAATGATAAAACTGTTGATTTTGGCGAAAATTTAGACAACATTTTTTTATCAACACTTCAAATTTTTCCCGGCGGCTCCTATCGTCGGCACAGCCGGACCGCCACTAAAAGCCTAAAGTTGACTAAGAATTTACAAGAGAGTACAATTTTTGAGGTTTTGTCGAGAGTCTCGACCGGTTCTCAAGTCCGGGCTCTATCTCGCGTACAACCAACTAATGACTGGTGTGCGTATTTTTAGTTATTTAGGTAACTATTTTTTCTGCTGCTTTTGGAAATATGTATATGATAAAATTGAGTTTCAGCAAATTGTTTTGGCTACGAGGACATCTGTCTCTTTTCTTATACATACAATTAAATTTGAACACTTTTGATACATTTTTTAATTGGTTAAATAAAGATTCTGCCAAATGAGGCTTTTGAAAAATTGTTTAGTGGAAGTCGCCTTGGGGCATAATAATTCATACCGTTTTTTATTTTAATAATATACTTTTTTTGTTTAAGGGTTGAGTCCGACTCTTATTTTAAATATAAATTTTAAATTTATATTTTTTTGTTAAAGATTTGAGTCGAGTAGGGGTCACTCCCGTCCCGCCACTTAGAAGTAGGGTAGGAGCCGGGGGGGGGGGGATCCCCGGTCAAACCGGGGACGGGGATACCGGGGATGGACAAACCGGGGATCCCCGTTTTCGGGGATGAGCAAACCGGGGAACGGGGATCCCCGTACGGGGATGGGCAAAATCCATTTTTAGGGGTGCATTTTCATCCCCGTCCCCGGCGGGGATGGGACCGGGGATCCCCGTTTTCGGGGATGGGCAAACCGGGGAACGGGGACGGGGATCCCCGGTTTTCCCCGTCCCCGGCCGGCTCCTACCCTAGTTAGAAGCTTAAAAAGATGAAAAATTCTAAAACCTATGGCCGGGACGGGAGTGGCCGGGACGGGACTGGCCGGGACGGGAGTGGCGGGACGGGAGTGGCCCGCTTCGATTTGAGTCCGACTCTTATAGTGTTTTAATTTTAAAAATTTATATTTTTCGTTTTTTTCTGTTTATGATTTGAGTCTGACTTGGCATCACGATTGCCTCAGGCAATGTTTCCGCCGAACGACTAGCGGAAACAGTTGTAACACAACAGCGCCTGCTGCACCAGCAATTGTCCATCAGCGAATCATTAACCCAAAATGCCCTGAAGCAACGTTAATGGAAAGATTAATGTTTTGGCGTTGTGTATTAATGTTTTGGCGTTTTGTATATTTTGTATTTGCAATTTTGGAGCAACAACAAAAATTGCTCAAATTTTCTTAAATTTCGTTAATTTAGCAATTTTTTCAACAAAATTGTTAAAAAAGCTTCAAAAAATACGGCCATTTTCATTTAGCGAACATAAAGCTCGACTTCCGCCTATATTTATTTTGGTTTTGTTGATTAAATTTCTGTTTTTTATTTACACCTCCTTTTATTACTCTACTTTTTTAGTCTATTACTTCTTCTGAACTCTAAAATAATTTGGATTTTCTACAAAAATGTCAGACAACGTAAGCGACGAGGAACAGCAACAACAAATGGAGGAAATGTGAGTTTGTTTCTTAATGAATCAATTAAATCAATAAATCCCCAAATTTCAGTTCCATTTGTGCCGACATTTGGCTCGAAGTCTTCGCCTTCCTTGACCCTGTTGAGCTCGGACTCAAAATGGCGCTGATCAGTGATCGATTTGACGTTTTGGTGGACGAACACTTCAAATTGAGGAAATGGTCGTTGGGTTCGCTGCAAATTCGTCGTCCAATCGAAGGGAATGGCGCAGAAATTGTCAAAAGCTCCGGTGAACAGCTTCCAATTCCTCAAGGACCGATTCCAAACAATGTGATCGGATTCGAAGAGTGTTGCACTTTGTAGTACAACAGAAATGTTATTTTTGAATGGTCGGGACTGGAGGACAGACAGAAGTGTAATGTGTGTAGATGTATTTATTTTCTGATTAAATGTGGGGACAACGGGCCAAAATCAATCCTTTCAATAGGGTCGGGATCAAAATGATAAGTCCGATTTGGCCGATGCTTCCGTCGTTGGGTTGATGTGTCGTTCTTCGTTGGATCTGTGGTCAGTGTTTGGTCTGTTGGATGTGTAGTCGGTGTTGGTCGAGCACAGTTGAGTTGAGAGCGGCTGGAAGCATGAAAACTGGTGTTGAGTCTCGCCTTAAATACTTTTTGGGGAAGGGAAAAGCCGGGTGGCTGTTTGGCCAATTTCGCCGTCATTTTATTAATTTTCCCATAATCCGTTTGCCAATCGCATTATTTCATACAGTTTTAATAGTTTTCCCAGTTTTCCCATTTTACGAGTTTTGGATAAACATCCTTTTTATTGTACGATTCACAATTTTCCGTCGGCTATTTTATTGGTTTTCTCTTTTGTTAGCTTTTCTTCCATTCCTCCACATTCCAATTTTTCGTAGGTTTTGCCTTTCACAATTCTTATTTAATTTATTATTTATATTTCATTTTTTGGAATTAAGTTTTCTTTTATTTAAATATTATTTTAGTTTTTTAATTTTATTATTATTTTTTGATTTTATTAAAGATTTTTTCGCGCTGGTCGCGACACTCCCACGGGAGGAAGGTTTTTTCTTTTTAAAGATCTTAAAATAAGATCGAATTATGATTGGCCAGAGTACTGGAAATAGGCAGAATACTAGTCCTAAAATTAGAAGGATCGGTAAGATCATCATGATTTCCCATAAATGGGTTTTAAAAAATTCAACAATAGTGTTTCCAATTTCTTTTAATTTATTCACAAGTTCATCAAAACTGGTTCCAGTAGTTGATTCGTGTTGTGTATTATTGGTCGGGGTTTTTTGTTCGTCTTGTTGAGGAACATAAATTAATTTTCCTTTTATTTCTACTTCTGACTCTCCGCCTGGACAGGATACAGAGCATTTTTCGTTAATATCTTCCATGTTATAATTTAGTTGAATGACTTTTTCTTCATTTTTTGTATCACAGTTAACATCAACTGTCTGGCTCGGGCATTTGACTTTTGCCAATGCCGTTCCAAATTGGGTGGTACATTTAAACGTCCAATCGGCGCCCTTACAGGCATAACATCCCTTCAGTGATTTTGATTCAATTAAACAATTAGTTTTATCTAGGGTGGCACGGGACCGGTACCGGGACCGGGACCGGGACGGGATTTCCCGGTTTTTTCAGGTCCCGGTCCCGGTCGGGACGGGACTTTTTAAGAACTAAAAGTCCCGGTCCCGGTCGGGAGTCCCGACCGGGACCGGGACTAAATGTACACCCCTAATGATGGCATCATCAAGCGACAATTTCAATCTTTTTTACTTATTTCTCTGGCATAAGTCGGTGGCTTAGTGGTTTGTCCTTTTGGTGAGTCTCATGTTATGTGTTGGGTTCGAACCCGCTTGAGTGCAAGCACTTATTTATGGTTTTCCCCTTTACTCAAATTGGCATCCCCTCATTAATAAGATTTTAAATAAATATTCTAATATTTTTCAATTAAAAATGCGTGGAAAAAAAGAATAGATACAAGAATTTTTGAAATAAATTCATCACGTCTTCCTGAATTTTTGCTTCAATTTCTTAACAAATATCATTAAAATGTTCAAAAAATTTCCCCGGCGGCGCCTGTCGGCACCGCCGGACATCCTCCATTCTTAAGTAAACCAATTTTTCCTCAAAATTCCGAAGCAAAATTCATAATTTTATCTAAAATTTTGACGAAATTTTGATGAAATTTCTTTAACAATTGAGTCAAAATTTCAAAAATTTTTCTCGGCGGCGCCTATCGGCACCGCCGACCCCCACCCTCCCTAAAAGTAAAGCAGAATCTCAAAAAAAAGAATGATGATGACAATGACATCGAAGGTCAAGAAGATCAACAATATGTGTTGCCGGAAAATTAAAATTTTTTAGTGTTTGATAAAAGAAAAATTTTTCCTTGAAAAGTCCCGGTTGGTCCCGGTCCCGGTACCGGTCCCGGTTGAAAATCTTGGTACCGGTCCCGGTCCCGGTTTTTCTGGTCCCGGCAAGTCCCGGTCCCGGTTTTTCCCAAAAGTCCCGGTCCCGTGCCACCCTAGTTTTATCATAAAAGGGTTCCGTTTTGTATCCTTTGAAGGTAATTTGTAATTGTAGAGCAGAAGTTTGTTGGAGTTTTGCTTTGAGCCTATTATTTTCATATGATACGTGACTTCCTTTAAAGTCTGTCGGCAACTTTTGATCTTTTCTGTCGAACATTTCTGGGAGTGGGTTTTTGGTACATTCGCAATGTACTTCATTGTCTCCGCTATTGCATTGACATGCTTCTGGGGGGAATTTACAGTTGAAGCTCTTTGCTGACGCTTCGTCCGGACAGCGGATACTATTTCTTAACAATTCTTCATTATCAACAATGATAGTGTCGTTGTTGATTTTATTCAGTATAAATTTTGATCCAAAAATGGGAGTTGGTGGAATACTTGTGGTAATGAGGGTGACATCCATGGATGTGTCAGAGTATAGGGTTCCAGGAGATAAGAGCATGAAGCTTGAAATTTTTCCTTCGTCGATTTTTAGATACAGTTCAATTGGCCATTGATTGCATTTTAGAACTTCATAATAATCGTTTCCTATTTCTTCCATGTATGTTCTATAGAACAAACAGCCATCAGTTGCAATGAAGCATTGACAGTGCCATCCTCCACAGGAGGGTACACAATATGAATATCCGGGTTTGTTGTTTGTCTTGTCGGACGTTTCAGGATTTCTTTGATCAGAATTAAGTTTTTCACAAGTGGTGCCTTTACAACTTCCCGTACTGGGGCACCGTTTGACTGATTCGGATGTAATTTCATAATTTCTCATAAAGTATTCAGTCTGTTTTTCACAGATTACTGATAAGTCTACAATAGTGATTTCCAGTGTTTTCGCAGTAGTGTTTCGTGTTTTATCATCGAGCTTGAGGCAAGTTACATGTTCAGGTTTAACAGAAATTATTGTCGTTTGATCGAAGGTGCATTCAATTTTTCCGTGTTCGTCACGAGGACAATTACTTGATTCGGCAATTAAATTTGTAACTTCGTCACAACAATTAATGAAGTTTATAACTGCTAAAACCATAACTAACATAAGTATAACTCTGGGTTTAGGTTTAATGGTTTTGACTTTTGTATATCTTTTATTTTTAGTATTTGTGTTGCAGCAACAAATTTCCTTAACAATCCATTTCAGAATTGAAAAAATGAATTTTATAATTTGAACTGATAAAGTAAGTAGATAAGTTATCAAAATAGTGAGTGAGAAAATTAACATCAAGTGGAACTGTTGTATGCATTGTACATTTTTTACGTACTCCCAACATACCTTGCAGGTGATCATTTCACAAATTGGTGAAGATGTACAACTGATAACCTTACTTTCAGTGATCGAGTTGTTTACAATCAATTTTACTTCTGCCTCGTAATTACTCTTTGTTATTTGTGGGGGAAACATGATTAACTCTTTGGATTGGGGTTTATTTTTCGTAACACAATATGATCCGCTGCAAATTCCAACAATGTCTATGTTTAGCAAAATATTAACGGTTATTCCTCCGGGCATGCATTCAATCAGGAGATGATTCTGAGCTGTTCTTTTATCTCGAATGCTTAAGAGTCCAGTTCCGAATACCTTGTCTGACCATTTAGAGGAGTTCCCAATAGTATGGGTGGCAATTTCAGTGTCATTTACTTGATGCTCCATTTCTTCTTGCCCAAAGGATTCAGTTTCAATTATTTCATTCAATTTATTGTTTTTGTCAAAGTATGTCAGTTCAATTGTTCCCCATTCTTTTATAGGAATTTTCGTTTGATTTATGATAAGATTGATTCTTTCTCTTGGGTCATAATAGCAAAATTTAGTAGTTCCTTTCTCGTCACAGTGGAACTCTCGGCAATAAGCTGGTGTTCCAATCGTTAGATTGCCCTCCCCAAGGCAACGAACATCATTCCTTGAGCTGGCTTGAGTGTATTGGACGTGTATGTGTTTGACAAAATGGATACTGTTGTCATATAAGCGAATCGCTTGAATCTTTCCTTTTATCTTTTGTGGGCATTTGTCGTCTTGTTCGAAAGAACAGATGTGAGGCCTATTTTCTTTCAAAAGCTGCATTGCAAGTTTTTTATAGTATTTTTCAATGAGTTCGTAGGGAACAAAGGAACAATGTTGGGCCCAATGAGAGCATTCACACGCAGAGCCACATTTGGGTGTTTTTTCAGGGTTCAAATCAACGCGAGGACACGCGAAATTGTCGAAACAAAATTCATTTGTATCTATATTCTTTTTGATAATTATACCTTCTTCAGCACAAGGGCTTGTTAAAAGAGTGATGAAATTTTTTGAGTTGTTAGAGCACTCAAAGGTCGAAGAAATTTGAGTTGGGAAAAGAAACAAGATTATTGCTAATACAAGCAGCGTTGAAGTAGAAGCGATTGCGGACTGAGGAGTCTTTAAATGAATAAGTTTGTGATTCCGATCAAGGCAAAAGGCGTCATGAGTTCGGCATTTAGCACAGAAATTTTCTTCAGCATTACAAGCTTCAATTTTGTGACCAGGTTTCAGACATTTATAACAAAGGTTCAAATTTTTTGTTCGGAATTTTCTCATTCTAGAGCCTTTATACTTAATACAGTTACCGGCGGTGTGATTTTTATCAAAACAAAATTCGCATTTATAAGATGGTTGAATAGTAATTGAATTTGTGACCAAATTATTAATTTCTTCAGTTAATGACGGTTCTGGATAGAGTTCAAGGGGATAAATTAATTTTAGAGGCCGATTTATGAAAGATTTGTTCGGGAGCTCAATTTTTGCACCTCTGGTTATGGAATCCGAGCCGGTGATTAATTCTTTAATAATTCCGGTTCTCCACATTGCGCGTGGGAGGGCGTCTTTAATTAATACAATTTCATTGAGCTCTGGTGAGCTTTTTACGCAACTTTTCGGATTTTTGTGAGTTGTTTGGAATCTTTCTCTCAAACTTGGAATATATTCTTCTGTCCATAATTTCCAATAGTCGTCCAGCAATTTAGTAGTGTTTTTCCATAATTCAATTGTCTTTTCGTAAGAAGTATAAGTAGGGTGATAATCGGGATCATCGAATTCATTTTCTTCTAGGATAGGGGGTATACAAATATTTTGATGTGGTAATAAAAAATCGATCGGGCGTAAAATTTGATAAGATTTTATGTCATCGTGGATGAATGTCAAGGGTCTAGAATTTACGAGGCTTTCGACTTCATGAATGAGTGTGTTAAAGGAATCAAATTCAAGTAATTTTCTACCAATAGCCTTTTTCAGGGCAGTTTTTATATTTAAATTTAAACGTTCAACAACTCCATTTTGCCACGGAGCTAATTCGATCGAGAAATTCCAATTAATATTTTCTGTCAAAAAGTAATGACTTATAGAATCGTCTTTAAAAATTTCTTTAATTTTTAACACATCATTTATTATATGAGAGCTATGTTTTAATTGTGAGGCATTATCACTCCATATATTTTTGGGAGTTCCGCGTCTTGCAATAAATCTACGAATTGCGTTTAAAAAATGTTGAGTTGAAAGAGAAGTTACAATTTCGAGATGAATTGCACGAGTCGTAAGACAAGTAAAAACGATAAGCCAAAGTTTTTCTGCAAAATGTTTTATTTGAATTGGACCAGTATAATCCAAAGCAATGTTACAAAAAGGTGTAGAAGATTGTACTCGATATTTAGGCAAAGGAGGCATAGGGGGTTGTTCAAAAGGTTTTGCGTCGTATTTCCTGCAATAAGTGCATTTTTTACGGATTGAATCGACAGTCTTTCTCCCTTTTGGAATCCAGAAGGTTTTTCGTAACTCACAGAGGGTGGTAAGCGTTCCAGAATGGAGATTTTTCTGATGATAAAAAGCAATTATTAGATGGGTTCCAGGATGATTCTTTGGGAGGAAAATCGGATGAATTCCTCGTATCGCGGCATTTTTTAAGCGTCCGCCACAAACAAAAATATTTTCAGAGTTTACATAAATGCCCAGTTGTCGTTTCTCTTGATCGGTAGGAGTTATTTCAGTCTGGATATATCTTATAAGAAGTTTTTCTGCTGCGAGCTGATAAAAGAATTCAACATTAAGCTTTAGAGGATTTTTTAATTTGAAGGTTTGGTCGAATTTTTTAGATTTTCCAGAAAAAGTAAAAATAGTAAATTTCAAAAGCACTTTGAAATGATTGACCAATTTTTTCCAGGAACTAAATTTGTTCCAATGGATAAAGGGTTTGATGTCAGCTTTGGTTAAATTCACTTTAGTGTCATTAAGCTCGTCTTCATAATTTTCTTCAATATTTTCTGGAGTAAATTCTTCTAATTGTTTAGATGGCCAAAGTTCGCACGGCAATTTTAACCAAGACGGACCATGCCACCACAAAGTAGAATTAATTAATTCTGAACTAGTCATCCCTTTGGAAGCAATGTCTGCTGGATTATCTAGCGATTTTATATAATGAAATTTTAAATGGTGAGCAGTTGCAGTTGTTTTTATTTCATTTATTCGATTTTTTACGAATGTTGGGAGATCTTTTTTGTATTTTAGCCAACTTAAGACACATTTCGAGTCGGACCACATGTAAGTGTGTTGAATCTGGAGCTTTGTCTCTTTGATGACAAATTTAGCAATTCGAGTTCCAATTAAGAGCGCTAAAAGTTCAAGTTTTGGTATGGTCAGTTCTTTTAGAGGGGCGAGTCTTGTTTTGGCAAAAATTAAATGTATTTCATTCGATTCAATCGTTTTCAAATAAGCTGTGGTTCCATATGCCGTTCCTGAGGCATCAGAGAATATGTGTAGTTCCATGGATTTATTCAATGTTTCATTATATGGAAATCGCGGAAGTATGATTTCACCAGAATATGAAATGTTGTTCCATTCAGCAATTTCATTTTCATTTAATTCTTCATCCCAATCCTTTTTGGATTTCCATAAGTTCTGGAAAAAGCGCTTATGAGGCAGGATTATGGGTGAAATCCAGCCCATTGGGTCGAAATTTTTTGCAATTAATTGAATTACTTGTCGTTTGGTTGTTCCTTTTAGGAGGGGGGGAATATCGATTTGTAATTTTAATTCATCTTCGATCACATTCCATTTTATTCCTAACAATTTTGTTAATTTAGGGAGTTCATTTCCTTCAATCCGCTGGATTTCTGTGTTTGACTCTTCGTGATTTGAAACAAATTCTCTTAAATTCATGGATGCATATCGGAAGATAGCTTTACTCCAAAAATGTTTGAATTTAATGTCTTCTTTATCTTCACACATCATAACAAAATTGTCTACGTAAGCATTTTCTGAGAGTTCTTTACATAATTGTTCAAATTCACCTTTTTTGTGTGACAAATTCAATTCGGATTCAGTTTCCATGTTTTTGAAATTTTCAAACATTTCGTCGATTTTCGTTAAATGAAGTTCGATCACTGACGCAAGTAAAAAGGGGGATGCATTTACACCAAATGGGATTCGGTTGAAGCGTCGAATGTCTAAATCATTCATTTCAACCTCTCTTGGGTTTTTAAGTATTTCATTTAAAGCTTCTTTTTTAAGCCATAGAAAACGGGTTGTATCTCGGTCAAGCTCATTCAATGAAACTTGAAGGAAAGCTTTTTCTATATCGCTGATTAAGACATATTTTTTGAGTCTGAAACGGAGTAGCATTCCGCATAAATCGGGAATTTTCTTAGGGCCAGGGTGAATTTCTTCATTTAAGGAACTATTTCCTCTTAATTTTGCTGAAGCGTCATAGACTGGACGAATTTTAGTAGTGGCTGAACTCTCTTTTATAACAGGGTGATGAGGCAAATAATGCGTCAATTGGTTGGATTCAAACGTGACAGTTTCATTCACTTTGGAAGCCAGTTGATCTTCTAAGATGTCATCATATTTTTGGAGAGTTTCGTTTTTTATTAATTGTTTAATTACGCCTCGAAGGCGTCCAACGCATAATCCAAAGTTGGTTGGAAATTGCGGGTATTCTTGTTTGAAGGGCCATCGGACAATGTATCTGTTTTGATCAAATTTCACTGTTTTATTAAAATGTAAAATTGCAGCATCTTCGTCGCTTAGAGTGGGTGAATCGAGTATGCCAATACTCTCTAAATTCCAGAAATGTTGGATTGTTTTGTTAAAGTCTTCCTTTTCTTGTTTTTTGATGGCAATTAAATTTGTTTTGGTTACTTCAACTATGCCTTTTCCTGAGCAAATGTCTCCGATTTTTGTTGTGATTCTATAGAAGCCAGAGGATAATGGTTTTATTTTTGTTTCGGGTAACATGAATTGCCAATAATGGTCAATGCCGATTAAAATGTGTGGGTTTTTCATTCCGATAGAAAGTTTCCTGCCATTTGCGTTTATGGACTTTTGCAAATGGATAGTCGCTATGTCAGTTATTTTCTCAATTGTTTGGAGCGTAATTATTTCAATTTTCCCTTTGGTGGTTTTAACTCCAAGTTGGACAACTCTGCTTTGCACAATTTTTGAATTAGTCTGATTAAATGTCGAAATTGCTAGGGTTTTATGATGTAAAGTGGGAAGGCAGAGTTTATCGGCAAATTCGTTAGTAATATAACTTTTTTGTGAGCCATTGTCAAATAAAATGACAGAAGTATACTCCTTATTTTCATTCAAATTGGAAACAGGAGCCTCTATGGTCATTAATATTTCTTCCACCTCTAGCTGCGGATTAGTTTCTTGTCGACTTATAAAGGTTTTGGTATGGATGACGTCGTCTTTAATTACGTTAGTACTGGTCCGAGAAGTCGTGGGTTTTAATTCGTTTGAATAATTATTCGATCTCTTCATACACAAGAGTGAATTATGTTTGCCTTGGCAATGATAACAGGAGTATTTCGACTTACATTCTTTTACGTCATGCCCTTTTTTCAAACAATTCAGGCATAACTTTAATTCTCGTCTGCGAACATTTCGCGTTTCGACGTCTGGAAAGGATTTACATTCTTTAGAATAATGGTTGTTTTTTCCGCAGAAATTGCAAAATTTAAATCTATTTTCGGTTGTCCCATTATTCTTTAAATTATATGGTTTAACAGTTTTTACAGCTTTGGCCTGCGAAGTTAATGCGGATGTTTGGAATTGTTGGGTAAAGTTTGACAAATTTCTATTTTGGTATCGATTGTCAAAATTGCGATTATTCGCTGGATTTCTCCAGGTTGGGGTATTTGGAGTAAATTTATCATTGGGTTTTTTATGAGGGAAAGATGGTCTGGAAAGTGAGAACTTATTTCGATTGAAATCTTCAATTTTTTCAATTTCTTCCCTTGCTTGAGTATGGTTGTCCAAAAATTGCATCAACTTTTGAGTAGAAAAGGTACCAAATTGTTCACGTAATTTTATTCTTATAGAGTTTGGTAATTTTGTTTCAATTGATTGTTTTATTTGGGGGTGATTGATATCTTCACCAAATGTTTTTAATTGTAAAATTATCCGATTTACCAAAATGATGAGTTTTCTCAACTCCGAAATTGATTCGGATGATTTTCGTAAGTTTCTTAGTTCGTTATGCAAATTTTCTCGTAGAATGTCACTATTTCCATAACGTTTTTTCAACAATTCAATGATGATTGGATAGTTTTGATTAGTTAGTGGGTAGGGTGAAATGATTCTGTATGGTTCGTCATGTAGAATTCCTTTTAAATATTTAAATTTTTGTATATTTTCTAAATATGGGTCATCGTGAACTGAACTTTTGAAGTCATCCCAGAAGGGTAACCAATTAGAGTAGGTCCCGTTAAAGTGGGTTAAGTTTTGTGGGGGAAGATTTATTTTCATTTTTCTATTGTACACAATTGAAGTGGGATTATCACTAGTTCTTAAATCAGAAGATCTTGTTTCATTGCTTCTTTCATCTGATTCCTTTAATTCATCTTCCTCCTCTTGTTGTTCGTCTTCAATTTCTTCTCCTTCTTCATCTTCCGAACTCTGATCAGGGTTTCCTGAATTGGGATCAATTTTAAGCAGTTTCCCTTTTTTCATTAGTTTCTTTACCTCAATATTTATAGTTTTAAGGTAATCAATCAATTCATCAGCTTCTTCCTGAACCTTCTCTAATTCATTTTTTTCTAGGTAGATTTTTCGTATTTTTTGCTCAGCTTTTTTATCTTCACCCTCTAATGTATTTATGTAGGGTGGCACGGGACCGGGACTTTTGGGAAAAACCGGGACCGGGACTTGCCGGGACCAGAAAAACCGGGACCGGGACCGGTACCAAGATTTTCAACCGGGACCGGTACCGGGACCGGGACCAACCGGGACTTTTCAAGGAAAATTTTTTTTTTTTATCAAACACTAAAAAATTTTAATTTTCCGGCAACACATATTGTTGATCTTCTTGACCTTCGATGTCATTGTCATCATCATTCTTTTTTTTGAGATTCTGCTTTACTTTTAGGGAGGGTGGGGGTCGGCGGTGCCGATAGGCGCCGCCGAGAAAAATTTTTGAAATTTTGACTCAATTTGTTAAAGAAATTTCATCAAAATTTCGTCAAAATTTTAGCAAAATTATGAATTTTGCTTCGGAATTTTGAGGAAAAATTGGTTTACTTAAGAATGGAGGATGTCCGGCGGTGCCGACAGGCGCCGCCGGGGAAATTTTTTGAACATTTTAATGATATTTGTTAAGAAATTGAAGCAAAAATTCAGGAAGACGTGATGAATTTATTTCAAAAATTCTTGTATCTATTCTTTTTTTCCACGCATTTTTAATTAAAAAATATTAGAATATTTATTTAAATCTTATTAATGAGGGGAAGCGTATTTGAGTAAAGGGGAAAACCATAAATAAGTGCTTGCACTCAAGCGGGTTCGAACCCAACACATAACATGAGACTCACCAAAAAGACAAACCACTAAGCCACCGACTTATATGTGAGAGAAATAAGTAAAAAAGATTGAAATTGTCGCTTGATGATGCCATCATTAGGGGTGTGCATTTAGTCCCGGTCCCGACTCGGGACTCCCGACCGGGACCGGGACTTTTAGTTTTTAAAAAGTCCCGTCCCGACCGGGACCGGGACCTGAAAAAACCGGGAAATCCCGTCCCGGTCCCGGTACCGGTCCCGTGCCACCCTATATTTATGTAATTTTTCCACTTTTTATTCAGATTTTTTAAATTGTCGTGAGCTTTTTCCAATTTGGATAATTCATTGGTGGTCATTTGAAAAATACTTTTATACTCGTTTTGATTATTTCTATCATAGCTATACTCATCACCCTCGATTTTTGTGTTGACAATTTCAATGAGTCTCGTAAGACTGCGTAACCAATTAGGAATTTGTTTTCGGATATTGCTGGACATTATAGTAATGTAGAGTTAGAAAATTCTCTCGTGTTTTGTTAAGATAAGAAGAGGAGCAGTACTAAACGGTTCCCACTTAAGATTGATTTGTTTTCTGATTGATTTTTCTATGCGAATGATAAATCTGGTTAATTTCAATTGTCTATCAGTACCGATAATTGAATCTTGAATGGTTCTTTCACTTGAGTGTATGAAGTCCCCTAGTATTTTTTGGGTGACCCTGTCGGCAATGAAAGTTGAATATAAATGAATTTGGTTGTCTATTTGTTGTCTGAAGGGAATAATGAAGACTGTAATAGTTAATGAATATTTGAATTTTCCTGGTACTCTTTCGAAAGGTTCGACCTCCTGAATATAGTCCCCACCAAATTGGAATTCGGTTAGGATTGGGGATAACGTGTCGGTTTGAGTGCTATTGTTGCGCAAAAAATATCTTTGAACCTCAGATTCCTGATCTTCCAGATCAGAGTCAGTTACTGGATTTAAGTGTTCTTCCGGATTTAATTCTTCAGGTATTATCTGTATTTCTTCTAGTTCGACGAACGGATTTTCAAAATTGTTTTCTGGGATGGGTTCTTTGTGTTCGGGCGTCAAAGAGGAGGTTCTTGGTCGACACAGTTTGTTAGGTTTTGGAGGGCCTTGGGTCCTCTGATTCCTAATGATATAGACAAGGAGTGTTTGGTCGACTCGGTTATGAGCAGACTGCTTTCGATTTGCAATTCAATTCGTGGTAAGCTGACCGTTAATCCCTTTTTTATTAACAATTAACACAGGTGGTATCTGATCGTCTTCGAACCAACAATTATTTGGATGTAGACGGTTCGTCAATAGTTATCTCTGTTTTTGGATCAATTCCAGATGTCTCAGATAGATTGAACAATTTGCGTAAGGATTTGATAGAACGATTTAGACCAAATATAAAACGGTCAAAGTGAACGTAGTTATTGGCGAGAGTTTCAAAATGTAATTTTAGTGTTTCCACACCAGAACGTGTGTTAACGCGAGCTGGGGAGTTTATAAGAGTTTTGATTTGATTGATTAATCTTTGGTTGAAATTCGACGCTTTCCGGGCCTTTTCGATGGCAGTCAATGTTGAATCGCTTCGGACTTCCAAAATCTTGATCTTCTTTTGAAGACCTTCGGTGTGATGAGAGAGGGCCGCGTCGAACAACTGTTGTTCCTTTGACTGGGCTCTCTCAAGTTCTTCTAGGATTTTTGGGTCAACAGTTGGATCAAAGTTGTCCAGAAAATCTTCGATGTTTTCTGGCTGATCTGTAGTTTCTTCCTGAATGGAATACAAAGCTTTAGTGTATTCGATCAGATCCTTTTGTTTATTGTCAGAAATAGTCCTTTTGACTTCCTGGATTGCAGTATTGAGTTGTCTTTTCGCGGCCTGTTGCTCTTCGTTTTTAAAGTACTGTTGTATAGCGTCAATTTCCGAGGATGGCAATTGATTTTTTGCAGGTGCAGTAAGCGCTTTCGGCTTTTTTGTCGGGGGAGTCGTCTCTTCAGAGTTCAGCTCCTTTTCAGAAGATTTTTCGGTGTTCGAGCCACCTCTTTTTCCTCTGCCTCGAGTTTTAACTGGATCCGCTGATCCTGCTTTGATCACTTAAAAGTGTATTTGTCCTGGATGAACCAGTTTGGGTTTTTGTGAAAGATTGTTCTTTACTTCTGATGACTGGATGAGATGAGGCGTTGACGGACAGATGACCGGTCTTTTTTATTTTTTGTTGTTTGTCGCTGTGGCGCGTCAGAACAGTCCCGGGTCGTGGCACCAAATGTGCACTTTGTAGTACAACAGAAATGTTATTTTTGAATGGTCGGGACTGGAGGACAGACAGAAGTGTAATGTGTGTAGATGTATTTATTTTCTGATTAAATGTGGGGACAACGGGCCAAAATCAATCCTTTCAATAGGGTCGGGATCAAAATGATAAGTCCGATTTGGCCGATGCTTCCGTCGTTGGGTTGATGTGTCGTTCTTCGTTGGATCTGTGGTCAGTGTTTGGTCTGTTGGATGTGTAGTCGGTGTTGGTCGAGCACAGTTGAGTTGAGAGCGGCTGGAAGCATGAAAACTGGTGTTG
The DNA here is from genome assembly GCA_020449905.1 of Globodera pallida. NCBI lineage: Eukaryota > Metazoa > Nematoda > Chromadorea > Rhabditida > Heteroderidae > Globodera > Globodera pallida. The sequence continues at coordinate 2,296,736 of JAIXHY010000011.1, forward strand.
AGTCTCGCCTTAAATACTTTTTGGGGAAGGGAAAAGCCGGGTGGCTGTTTGGCCAATTTCGCCGTCATTTTATTAATTTTCCCATAATCCGTTTGCCAATCGCATTATTTCATACAGTTTTAATAGTTTTCCCAGTTTTCCCATTTTACGAGTTTTGGATAAACATCCTTTTTATTGTACGATTCACAATTTTCCGTCGGCTATTTTATTGGTTTTCTCTTTTGTTAGCTTTTCTTCCATTCCTCCACATTCCAATTTTTCGTAGGTTTTGCCTTTCACAATTCTTATTTAATTTATTATTTATATTTCATTTTTTGGAATTAAGTTTTCTTTTATTTAAATATTATTTTAGTTTTTTAATTTTATTATTATTTTTTGATTTTATTAAAGATTTTTTCGCGCTGGTCGCGACAAAGAGATAAAAATCAGGTCATTTTTCTTTCTAAAAAGTTAACGAAATTTAATAGTTTTTGAACTTTCAGTTACGTCGACCAAACCGTCATCGAATTCCTGCAACGCATCCGCCGTCTTTTCGACTCTTCTGGGACAAATGTTTCATTTGGTACCTCCTCCATCGATCAAAGCCGTAGCTGGGAAATTATTTGGCAAAAGATTTGGCCTTTGGTCAGTGACAACATTTGCCGCCTTCGTTTGGACTCCTCTCAATTGGACCGTTTGCGACAATTCTCTCCGGCCATTCTTCGCAACTGCGCAAAGCTCCGATGGATCGATTTCTGGGGAATTTTTTTCTTCGAATTTCCTGCCGAAGACAACGCCGGCGCTTCATCTGACCAAGCCGTGGCCAAATGGTTGATCACTCCCCGTGAAGATGGACTTCCGAAGATGCTTTATTGTCTCTTTATGTCGGAAGGAATGGAAGGACTCAAAAGGGTAATTAATTTGTCATTTTATAATCAGCGATAAAACTGTTTAGTCTAAGAAAATAAAACATTTTTTAGCACATATAAACTTTTCATAACCAAAGTTTGTTTTAGGCATTTGTCAATGCTTCGGACCCGGCCAATTTCATCCTCAAACTCTGGTTTTCTATCGGCGATCACCCTTTGCCATTTGAGCTGAAGAACAATTTGACGGGGAAGCGTTTGACATTTCAACAAATGGACGAATACAAATGGCTGTTGGTGCGTTGTCCGATTGGGCGAGAAGAGGCGAAATGGGCCAAGTGGGAGAATGAAGCAAGGCAATGGGAATTGGACAATCAATGGAATCGCATCTTCATAGACTTCAAAGACGGGGACATCGGCGACGGGTAAGGGAATGAAATCGTCAATAAATTTCCGCTCCCATTGTTAAAATTTTTCTATTTTTCAGAATGCTGGACGCAAACGACGAAGGTCCAAGTGAGCCCAAGAAGTGAATGGACACGGACCAGAGGACAAACGAATTTGATGGAGGAAATTCGAATAGAAAATTGATGATCATAATTGTTGCTTCTCTCTCCTTTGCTAAATGAATATTGGAATCTGCGTACACATTATTTGTTGTGGATTTGGAATTCAAAAAAAAAATGAACGAAATTATTTTTGGAGAGGAAAACAAATGTTTTTTACCTATCTCTAATGAAAATGCAAGCGATCGAATCGCTTCCGGTCTGATTCCCCCCACAACAAAAATCATTAAATGTAAGGTTCTAGTCGACTTTACGCGTCCCAAGAAGGTTTACGCGTCCCAAAGACTTTTACGCGTCCCAAAAGACTTTTACGCGTCCCATAATATTTTTACGCGTCCCATCACGGTTTACGCGTCCCATTGAATTAAAAAAAGAGCATTTAACATTCTTAACATTCAGGTTTACAACAAAAGCAATAAACAAACAATTTCAAGTCTGAGTGCTTATACAGGATAACTTCGTCGCATCTCTTCTAAAATATGTTGAAAATTTTTTTCATTTGAATGATAACGTCGGAATGCATACTGAAACAAATAAGTAGGCAACAATTCAGGTGTGGTTCCATGTAAGTGCTTTAACCCTTGCGGCAATGGCTGCACCTCCACTAAAAATAAAAATTTCTCATGCCACAAGTGCATAACATTATACTGTAAATCCTTCCGGATTATTGCCATATTTCACTAAGTATTTTTAGTTATTTATCTATTTTTTCTGCTGCTTTTGGAAATATGTATATGATAAAATTGAGTTTCAGAAAATTGTTTTGGCTACGGGGACATCTGTCTCTTTTCTTATACATACAATTAAATTTGAACACTTTGATACATTTTTTAATTGGTTAAATAAAGATTCTGCCAAATGAGGCTTTTGAAAAATTGTTTAGTGGAAGTCGCCTTGGGGCATAATAATTCATATCGTTTTTTATTTTAATAATATACTTTTTTTGTTTAAGGGTTGAGTCCGACTCTTATTTTAAATATAAATTTTAAATTTATATTTTTTTGTTAAAGATTTGAGTCGAGTAGGGGTCACTCCCGTCCCGCCACTTAGAAGTAGGGTAGGAGCCGGGGGGGGGGGGGGGATCCCCGGTCAAACCGGGGACGGGGATACCGGAGATGGACAAGCCGGGGATCCCCGTTTTCGGGGATGAGCAAACCGGGGAACGGGGATCCCCGTACGGGGATGGGCAAAATCCATTTTTAGGGGTGCATTTTCATCCCCGTCCCCGGCGGGGATGGGACCGGGGATCCCCGTTTTCGGGGATGGGCAAACCGGGGAACGGGGACGGGGATCCCCGGTTTTCCCCGTCCCCGGCCGGCTCCTACCCTAGTTAGAAGCTTAAAAAGATGAAAAATTCTAAAACCTATGGCCGGGACGGGAGTGGCCGGGACGGGACTGGCCGGGACGGGAGTGGCGGGACGGGAGTGGCCCGCTTCGATTTGAGTCCGACTCTTATAGTGTTTTAATTTTAAAAATTTATATTTTTCGTTTTTTTCTGTTTATGATTTGAGTCTGACTTGGCATCACGATTGCCTCAGGCAATGTTTCCGCCGAACGACTAGCGGAAACAGTTGTAACTAGGGTGGCACGGGACCGGGACTTTTGGGAAAAACCGGGACCGGGACTTGCCGGGACCAGAAAAACCGGGACCGGGACCAGTACCAAGATTTTCAACCGGGACCGGTACCGGGACCGGGAACAACCGGGACTTTTCAAGGAAAATTTTTTTTTTATCAAACACTAAAAAATTTTAATTTTCCGGCAACACATATTGTTGATCTTCTTGACCTTCGATGTCATTGTCATCATCATTCTTTTTTTTGAGATTCTGCTTTACTTTTAGGGAGGGTGGGGGTCGGCGGTGCCGATAGGCGCCGCCGAGAAAAATTTTTGAAATTTTGACTCATTTGTTAAAGAAATTTCATCAAAATTTCGTCAAAATTTTAGCAAAATTATGAATTTTGCTTCGGAATTTTGAGGAAAAATTGGTTTACTTAAGAATGGAGGATGTCCGGCGGTGCCGACAGGCGCCGCCGGGGAAATTTTTTGAACATTTTAATGATATTTGTTAAGAAATTGAAACAAAAATTCAGGAAGACGTGATGAATTTATTTCAAAAATTCTTGTATCTATTCTTTTTTTCCACGCATTTTTAATTAAAAAATATTAGAATATTTATTTAAAATATCTTATTAATGAGGGGAAGCGTATTTGAGTAAAGGGGAAAACCATAAATAAGTGCTTGCACTCAAGCGGGTTCGAACCCAACACATAACATGAGACTCACCAAAAAGACAAACCACTAAGCCACCGACTTATGTGAGAGAAATAAGTAAAAAAGATTGAAATTGTCGCTTGATGATGCCATCATTAGGGGTGTACATTTAGTCCCGGTCCCGGTCGGGACTCCCGACCGGGACCGGGACTTTTAGTTTTTAAAAAGTCCCGTCCCGACCGGGACCGGGACCTGAAAAAACCGGGAAATCCCGTCCCGGTCCCGGTCCCGGTACCGGTCCCGTGCCACCCTAGTTGTAACACAACAGCGCCTGCTGCACCAGCAATTGTCCATTAGCGAATCATTAACCCAAAATGCCCTGAAGTAGAGCCCGGTAAAAAAAAATTTCCGGGAACGGGGTTTTCAAAACGAACGGGACGGGAATCCCGAACGGGAATCCCGTGTTTTTCCCGTTCCCGTAAAAAATCCCGCTGGGCAAAAAAGACGGGAACGGGACCGGGATTCCCGTACTTTTCCCGCGGGAATCCCGTTCCCGCCGGGCTCTACCCTGAAGCATCGTGAAGTTTTCGGCGGCGATCGGTTCAGTGCCAGCAACCTTTGAAAGTCTATAACTCTTTTTAAACTCAACCTAATCAGGCAAACAAGATGTCATTCGAAAGCTCTAAATAAGAAGAATCATATAGGGAAAAAGCCAAGCGGTTCAATTCGTTTTTAAAAAGTTCAATGTAAAAAACCACCCAAAATCGAGGTTTTTTGTAATTTATTGAAATAACTTTTTCAGGAATTTTCTAATTCTTTAGCTTTAGCTTAACAATAGCCTTTAAAAGCTTAGAGCTTTCCAATCACATCTTGATTGTTTGATTTGGTTGAGTTTAAGAAAAGTTATAGCCTTTCAAAGTTGCTGGCACTGAACCGTGCGGCACTGAACCGATGCGTACCCTGAAGTTTTGGCGTTGTGTATGTATTTGCAATTTTGGATCAACAACAAAAATTGCTCAAATTTTCTTAAATTTCGTTAATTTAGCAATTTTTTCAACAAAATTGTTAAAAAAGCCTCAAAAAATACGGCCATTTTCGTTTAGCGAACATAAAGCTCGACTTCCGCCTATATTTATTTTCTTACGTTGATTCAAATTTTCTGTTTTTTATTTTTATCTCCTTTTAATAACTCTACTTTTTTAGTCTATTACTTCTTCTGAACTCTAAAATAATTCGGGTTTTCTACAAAATGTCGGACAACGTACGCGACGAGGAACAGCAACAACAAATGGGCGAAATGTGAGTTTGTTTTTCCAGAAAAGTCAAATCAAATGCAATAATTCATTTCAGTTTCTGGGCACTGATCAGTGATCAACTGAGTCAGCTGCAAATTCGTCGTGCATTTGGCGGAAATGACGCAGAAATTGTCATCAAAAGCTCTGGTGAACAGCTCCCAATTCCTCAAGGACCCCTTCCAAGCAAAGTGATCGGCTTTGAAGAGATTCAAATCAGGTCGTTCTTCTTCCTTCGCAAAAAAGTTAACGAAATTTAAAAACGTTTTTTGAACTTTCAGTTACGTCGACCAAAGCGTCATCGAATTCCTCCAACGCATCCGCCGTCTTTTTGACGCTTCCGGCACAAATGTGGAGATTGATATCTCCGAGGACCAAAGCCGCAGCTTGGAAATCATTTGGCAAAAGATTTGGCCTCTGATCGACGACAACATTTACAGCATTCTTTTGGAGTCGTCTCATTTGGGCCGTTTGCGACAACATTCTCCGGCGATGCTTTGCAACTGCGCAAATCTCCGATCGCTGTTTTGCTATGGACTTTTCCCGGAATTTCCGGCCGAAGACAACGCCGGCGCTTCTTCCCGTCAGGCCGTGGCCAAATGGTTGATCACTGCCCGTGAAGACGGTCTTCCGAAGACGCTTCATTGTGACTTTTATTCGGCGGGAATGGAGGGACTCAAAGGGGTAATTAATTTGTCATTTTTTATAATCAATTTGAGAGAGTAATTTGTTCCCTTCGTTTTAGGCATTTGTCAACGCTTTGAAGCCGGTCAATTTCGTCATCCGCCTGCGTTCGTTTGCGGTCATTGAACCATTTGAGCTGGAGAACAATTCCACGGGGGAACGACTGACATTTCGTCGCTTCGAAGAAGACAATTGGTTGTTGGCGCGTTGTCCAATTGTGCGAGAAGAGGACAAATGGGCCAAGTGGGAGGAGGAGGCAATTCAATGGCCATGGATCTGGTGGAGCCGTCAACGGAATCGCATCTCCATTGACTTCAACGACAGGGACATCGGCGACGGGTCATTGAAGTGAATGGACATTGGACGAACGACTTTAATGGAGCAATTTCAAACAGAAAATCGATAAATTGATTATTATGCTTTGCTGTATTAATATTGGAATCTGTGGATATTATTTGTTGTATATTCTATCATAAACATAAAAAATGTGAGGGGGCTGATCACCGGAATTTCCATTTCCAATACTCTGATCACTTTGAGGAAGCTTTATATTCTATCATAAACATAAAAAAAAATATGAGGGGGCTGATCACCGGAATTTCCATTTCCAATACTCTGATCACTTTGAGCAAGCTTTTGGCCTGCCCAGCAGTGGGCCGTCCAACTGGACAGTCCGAGTGAAAATGCTTTGCGATTGAAAGATGCTTCTTCTCAAATCCCAACCCACCCCAACCAAAGAAGCAATTGCAATTTGAATTGTGCGGGCAGACGGGGGGCAGCTTTCTTCCCCCCCCCCCCCTCACTTTATGGCGGAAAAATGGACCTTAAAATTGCACATCCCATTCAAATCCTAATTTATTCTCGTTTGATCTTGAGTTTTAGACGTGTCTTCTAAAACGAAATATATTTTTGAATATCAAATTGACAATTCTGACACATTTTTTGAACCCAAAATTTTGCACTCCAATAGTCTCGGTTTTTTCAAAACTCCCGATCCCGTGGCCACACAATTTTAAACTAGAGTAGGCCGGGACCGGGATCCCGACCGGGACCGGTCGGGAAATTCCCGGTTTTTTGAATCCCGGTTGGGGCAATCACCTTGTGCCATTTGAGCAGACGAAGATTACAATTGTTGCTTCTCTCTTTTTTGGCTCTATGAATATTGGAATCTGCTTACATAATATCGATTGAGAAATAAGTTTTCGCAACGGTCGAACCAAGCCCCCCGGGGAAAAAATCCGAAAAAAGACAGCGCGCCAGGCCTTGGCAAATGATATAAAAAGTTACGTATGAACATTTTGCTCCTTAAATTCTTGTTGATGCCAGACAATTTTATATGTAGCATAAAACAATGGCTTCCCCCCATCAAGAATGTTTTGAAAAAAGCACACCAATGCCACCAAAAAATTTTTGAGCAAATTCGGAACTGGTTAAGCAAAAATTATACATTTCGTAGCACACTGTACCCCACGGGTTGTTTCGGTATTCCGTTCTTTGTTTGGCCATTTTTTCCGTTTTCAGTTAAATGCCTTTTTTTATGGAAAAAATGGAGAAAATATGCACCCCTATGAATGATGGCGTTTTGGTGAACCTTTAAACGGGAAATTTTAATGTATAAAACTGTTGATTTTGGACGGAAATTTAGACAAAATATTTTTATCAACACTTCAAATTTTTCCCGGCGGCTCCTATCGTCGGCATCGCCGGCCGCCACTAAAAGCCTAAAGTTGACTAAGAATTTACAAGAGAGTAAAATTTTCGAGGTTTTTGTCGAGAGTCTCGACCGGTTCTCAAGTCTGGGCTCTATCTCGCATACAACCAACTAATGACTGGTGTGCGTTTTTTTCTGCTGCTTTTGGAAATATGTATATGATCAAATTGAGTTTCAGCAAAAAGTCGCCCTGGGGCATTACCGTTTTTTATTTTAAAAATATGTATATTTTTTTTTGTTTAAGGGTTAAGTTCGACTCTTATTTTGAATATAAATTTTTAAAACATTTATATTGGAATAATAATAAAACCGAACAAACTATTAAAGCAATAACAGAAAGAAGACTGATTTTTTCATTTTTTTGTTAAAGATTTGAGTCCGACTCTTATTTTTAATATAAATTTTTAAACATTTTTTATTTTTATTTTCATTTTTTTGTTAAAGATTTGAGTCCGACTCTTATTTTTAATATAAATTTTTAAGCATTTATATTTATATTTTTCTTTTTTTTTTTTGTTTAAGATGAGTCTGACTCTTGTTTTAAATATAAATTTTTAAACATTTATATTTTTCGTTTTTTGTTTATGATTTGAGTCCGACTCGGCGTCACGATTGCCTCAGGCAATGTTCTACACGTACGCCGAACGACCGGCGGAAACAGTTGCAACACAACAGCGCCTGCTGCACCAGCAATTGCCCATCAGCGAATCATTAATGCTACAATTGCTGGTGAACTGCTCGAGATTGTCGTGTTTCTCGACAAAACATTAAAGTTTAACAGGAATTCTAGAGAATAATCGTCTAGTCGATTGATTTGGTTTCCTGATTGGAGGTGATCAGAATAAGGAATGTATTTACAGATCAGGGATAATCTGATTCCAACTCATGAACAGAAGTGATTGGTTTCCTGGTCTGGAGTGATCAGAATAAGGAATATATTACAGATCAGGGATAATCTGATCCTAGCTGATGAACAGAAGTGATTGGTTTCCTGGTCTGGAGTGATCAGAATCAGGAATAAAATGGATCCTCGAGAAAAAAAGATGATAAACACTGTTGACTAAATGATCTGATTATTCTGATCGGTGGTCATTTTGGAAAAAAATTCAACAAATTTTTCAAAACCCCAAAAAATTGATTGATTAAAATGCAACGCAAAAAGATTAGCGTTATGTGACGCGGAGGCCGCGGTTCACAAGCATGCCACGCCTTCACTTCAAATGATCAATCATTTTGACAAGCAATAATTATGGCTCTGTTCAAGAAATGATCAAAACTTTTCTGATCGATAAAATTGCTTATTTTTTTAAACACAGGCGCCCCAAAATGGTGGGCGCGCAGACATGGGAAACCGCCGCCGATTCCGTCCGCTTGCTCGCCCTCTTCGTTGGCACGCAAGAAGCCACACCCTCGGGCGGCGTTCCCCAAGGCGATGTACAAAAAGGCATTTACCGTAACAACTGTTTGATGATTTGTTAAATAGAATCTGTATTTTTGTTACCGACAACGGCTTCAAGAACTCATCAGTAAAAGATAAATTTATTCATTTTGGATTTGAATTTCAATCAAATTCCTTCCGCCCAGCTTGTTAAACAGCCTGTAAAATTGGTTTGTGCCAGTTTTAAGCATTTTTTTACACAATGGACAATTGAGTCTTTATTGATATGGACACTTCAGCAACGGGCTTTGAAAATATTTCATAAAGCATGTACAAAAAATACGGTTTTTTCATTTCTTGGTAAAATCACTAAATTATAGTCTCATCCAGTATAGGATCAGGTAGATCTCAGAGAGAGAACAATATTTTTAAAAATAAATTATTTTAATAAATCAATTCACTAAAAAAATTTCCTTTTTTCCGTTCCGTTTTTGCCGGTGTTTTTTTGGACATTTTTCGTTTTTCGTTAAAACAATTTTTATATGAACAAATTTTATTCGCGGAATTTTATTTTTTTAAAACAAATGCCAAGAATTTTAAATTCAACAAATTTCCCGCTTGGTCATGAAATGATAAAGCATAATAAAAAACGAAAACAAATCACACAAAATACACGTTGTTGTTGTTGTTGTTAGTTGTTGATACAACGGACTAACGGATTTTTCAAAAATCTGTCCAATCAGAAAATGTCCAAAACTTCACGGCGTCGGGGCAACCAAGGCAGCCCAGCAAGCTCCCTGACACGTGCCAAAAGCCGAGTTGCAGGCCAAGATTGTCGGTGCAGTTGAAAGGCCGGCGGTAACCGTGCCAAAAACCAGGCCTCCCGCAGCGTAACACGCCACCACGATTGCGGCGCATCCGGCTTGGCAAATTCCGTAAGCCGCCGGCCCGCCATTCGCCAGGTGCACAAGCAGCACCAATGACAACAAAACAGTGAAACTGTAAAATAAGAGAGGCATTCATACTGTTGTAATGCAGTCAAAGTTTTGGTGATTTTTCATTTTCAGGGAAATTGTGGTGATTTCTTTTCTTTTCTGTGAGTTGGGGTAGGTGAAGTTGATGCCGTCAGGGAGAATTGTGCTTAACGATCACCATTAGACAAGATTTCCAGGCATTAAACCCCCGAAATAACACTAAAAAGTGCCAAAATGGACACTAAAAACCGCTCTAAATCAAAAAAGTGTTCGGGACGAATGCATTTTTTGGGCTTAATTTTTCAGTAGACAAAAATGCCCGCAAATCTTGTCCTTAGGCATTACTTTTTATAAAAAGTTTGTGCCAAATCCGAACCTCACACGAAACAGTTCTTTCAAGCCATTTATTTTCAAAATAGTGAATTCCATCATTCATTGGATTAAAAAAGCACTTACATTTTCGACTTCATTCCGACGATAAAAAGCAAAATAAAATTGCCACGAAAAGTACGGATTACCGTAATTGGCTGCAAATTTATCTTATTTTATAACAAATATGTTAAATAGGTATTATTAATTGTTGCTGAAAGAGAAATAGTGCCGAAAAAATGAAGCGGTCCGAAAGGACGGCACGACAAATGTTCCCTTGGGCGCTGCGCGGTCAGGCATTTGTCTTTTCTCAATTATGGCACAACAACAACCCTTCTGGGGTGGGCAGATTCCAAGTAGAGAGACCGGATCGATTGAGATTCTCGATCGAAAACTCGGTAAGGTCGACGAGATTTTTCTTTTTGAGATTCTCGCCCAAAATCTGGATCGACGAATTTTTTTAACGAGATTCGAGATTTTGCAGTGATCTCGAACGAATCTCGATCGTTTAATTTTTCGGTGTTTTTCGACATTCGCGATCAAAATCTCGACCTAGTCCTCAAGTCCAAACTCAATTCCAAACGAGAAATTTGGGTGGAGTCTCTGGGAGACTGAAGACTCGTGTTTTGGAGTTAAGGAAAGAATGGCCTTTTTTGGAAGAAGAATTAATGTTCATGCAAAACATTAATCGGTGAAAGTCCGATTTTCACTGATCGTCAGCGAACTCTCAAGCGCCCTGAAGCAAAATTGTTCTTTCGAGTTAGAATGGAATGGACGGAATAATGAATGAATGAATGTGAAGACGTAAATGTTTATATTTACCACATTTTATTTCACAACGGATGGATCCACGGAATAAAATCGTTGAAAACAAACCAAAAAAAAACAACAAAAATATGGACTCTGTGCCCCCCCCCCCGCTGCTGAACTTTGAACTCCTCGCGCCCCGGTGGCAACAGCAGCAGCACGGCAAAGTGTTTGTTTATGAGATAGGGAAAATTGACTGTTAATTCTTCAATGTCAGTCAGCCATTCAGTGGGGGGACTTTCGTTGAATTTTTGTGTTTTTTTTTGTTGGAAAATGGATACCAGATTTCCACAAAATTGCTTATCAGCTGTGAAAGGGAATTGCTCAAATCAAATTGTTTGTGACCAGAAACATAACAAAAAGAAGGCACGGCACTTATATTTTTGATTTTAAAATATTTTTGGTGCTCAAATGCTGCTTTTCGTGTCCCTTACTCTACTACTTTTAGAAATTTCGAGATCGACGGAACACCCCGCTTCTTGCCAACGCATCCAAAATTTTAAAAAAAGACGTTTTGTCATTGTATGTGTCATTAGTGAGAACAATGTTTGTTTTGAGGGGCGCTTACAAATTAGTCACACTTATTTTTTTTTATTGATCCTTTGCCTTTTTTTGTCTCAATTTCTAAACCATTTTTCTTTTCACACAAATTTTTTGTTTGTTTGAATTAGGGTTGCTCCCCGAGCCCTCGGGGACGGAAAAAGTCGGGGTCGGGGTTTTACCCAGCAAAAACCCCGAAAAATTCAAAAAAGTCGGGGTTCGGGGACGGGGAGCAACCCTAGTTCGAATTTTCGTCATTGCCCAACTCCGCTGGTGCCGGCACACACAACACATGTTTTGTATAATGTGCACAAAAAAGGAAGTGTTCGGACAAAACTGTGTTATTGTACAAAAAAAAGAATGAATGAATGAATTGCGGGGCGGAGAACAACAACAACACACTGTGTGATGACAAATTCAATTCTCAAACTGATCAATAATAATAATAGGAAGAAAAAATGATTAAGATGAAAAATGGGACGAATTTCCCAATGATCTCTCGGTGTGATTGGTCACTCTGATCGCACGCACACATTTCCAACAACATCCGTCCGTCCGTCCATTCACATTCATAGACTCCATGCCGCCGCCTCCGTTCTTCCCAGAATGCCATCTCTCGTCTCATCAATGCCGTGCCTTTTTGTTGTCGGGTACAAAATCGCCGCCCCCGTCGCCCATGGACATCAGTGACACTGGCGGTTGTTGTTGTTGTTGCAGCATATGTTGCGGCACACCGCCGCCGCCCATCAACGAGGACGGAGGTGGCGGAATTCGGCCCCCGGGCGGTGGCGGACCACCGCCGCCGCCGCCGCCATTTGCGCCCGTGCCAATGCCAGAGGAGAAGAAGGCGCCAAACGGACTCGGCACCAATTGCTGGTGTTGCTGCTGCTGCAGGTGGTGGTGTTGCTGTTGTTGCTGCTGCTGCTGCAGTGGAACTCGGTCCAGCAGAGAGGCCAACCCAGGCTGTTGAAAATTGGATTTTTGCATTGTTTAGAGGACAGAAAAATCCACGATCGATTAACTAATCAGCAAAATCCACCGATCGATTCAGAAATCCACCGATCGATTATATAAACGGAATGCGATCCAACACCAAATCAGAGTCCATCGGGTTTGATCATTTTTCGGATCGGTGACAAAAAACAAACAAAACAAAAAAACAGACCGGCAGCGGTCCCTGCATTCGGCCTTGTTGTTGCTGTTGTTGTTGTGGTGAGTCGCGGAAGCCTTGCAACATTTTGCGTACATCCGGACCTTCAAAAATATAAATAATGTACATTTTTTTTTAAATTTTTCCATTCCAATCACAAAAAATTTGTCAGTTTTTCATAACGCCAAAATTCTTCCAAAAACGTTTTCATTTTGTTGTTGCTTTTGCATCATGCACACCTTGCGGTGACTGTCCACGACCATTCTGTTGCATCCCACCACCACCACCGCTGCCCAGCCCCGGGAACGGCTTACGATCCTCGTCATCGCCACCACCACCACCACCGCCGCCGCCGCCACGATGCGCAGACGGCCCCATGCCGATCAAGGACGGTGGATGGCTATGCATGCCAGGCATGCCGCGCGACATTGGTGCACCTGCAGATGCAAGAAATGCAGTAAGTACATGCCCCAAAACTCTTGACCCAACCAGTATATCCGATGCTTTTACGTATTCGAAAGAAATGATAAAAAAAAATCGAAAGTTACAAAAGTATTAAATATTTTTTTTGTTCTTTTTTTTTTGATTCGCGCGAGGCGCTTTGCTCTTGGGCACATCGTTTAGCATTTTTTGAATTTTTCCCGGTGTACCGTTCGAAATTGATGACCAATGTTACCAAAAGCACAAAATAATGGACTTGTTTTTTTGAGGGCGGGGGGGGGGGGGAGCAAGCAGTACACCCATCCGCTGCAACCCTGCCACACCGCACACCCTTGACACACAACATGCTCACCCTGTCCAAATGTGGGCGGCATGTTGCGCCCCAACGGTCCGTCCACCATCTGCGGCTCCCACCCGCTCAGCATCATGCCGGCGCCCATCAATTGCTGCTGCTGCATCTGCTGGCGGCGCATCTGACGCGATGCCTCTAGGCGTTCCAACTCCTCCTGACGACGTTGCAATTCTGCAACAAAATAAAACTCAAAACAAAAATCCTTTTAAATCAGAATAGAAATTCCAAATTTTTGGTTTTATTTTACGTCCATCAAGCCACGGGTTTATATAATCCAATGAAACAAAAAGTACACGCCCACCTTCTCGCAACAGCTGTGCCTTGTAGTCCTCATACTCCACCTCCATGTCGGCGTCCAGGCGTCGTCGCTGCTCGCGCAGTTCGGCCTCCACCTCGGCGCGCCGTTTTCGCTCAAACTCGTACAGGTCCTTCCAGCGCCGTCCGTACACGTACTCAAAGCTGTTCATCGACGCAAACCGGGGGCCCAGCTCACGCTCTCTGAATGCGCAATTTTTGATTGTTTTTGGAAAACAAAATGCAGAAAAAAGACCAAAAAATCTATATAAATATGTATATTCCGAGTGGAACTTGTCGGATTTTGTGAAATTGTTCAAAAAATAAATCCCTGAAATTTTAAAAACACTCTCTCCAGCAGCCCTCACTTTAGCAGATGGTGCGTTCGCTGTATCATTTTCTCCGACAGACCGTCCTCCTCGTCCCTGGGCTCCACAAACTCTGCATACAGCGGACGTGAATTGCTGAAAGGAATTGAAAAAGATAATGTGACCACCACTACTACTACTACTGCTAGTAAAACGCAGGAATGTGTAACCCCGTAACCAGATTCCCGGACATTTTTGGGTCCGGAATGCCGCGGATCCCGAACACTTTCTTTGGCTTCCCGGTTACATCAGGAAACCAATCACAATATACACACACCCGCCCCAAAAATTCCCAATAAACAATTTTAAAGAGAAGAGTTTGACCCAAAGTCTTTGGAAATTTAAAAAAATGTGTAAAATTTTTAGGCATTTCCCAGTGTCGATTATTCGGGACTCGTGGCCTCGGTTTCAATCAATTTGTGTACCCTGTGGAATTCAAACAACATGCCAATGCCAAAGTGATCCAAAATCAAATCCTTAGAACAATTCGATCAAAAAAACTCGGTGTTCGTAGGCCTATCGGGGCTTCTCAAATCCCGAACCTTGTAATAAATTCCAAAAATGTCTGTTTTTCTAAATCTAAAAAAAATGTTTACACGGTCATCAAGAAGACGCGCTCCCGAATTTGCGCAATGGCCTCCTGGGCGGACACTTTGCGCTCAAACTCGACGATGCCCTCGCCGGTGGGTTTGCCCTTCTCGTCCACAATGTGCACAGCGCGTTCAACGTCGCCAAAGGCGCAAAAGGCCAAGTGCAGCATCTCGTTGGACACCGCCGGTGACAGTTCCTTCACCTGCGTGGACAAAACACAATTTAAAAAACGAAACTATGCACGTGAAATCAAAAAATAGAGCAATTATACAAGTGCCAATAAATAACATTTTATAAACATAAAATGCCTAAAAATTGAATTTAAAGGGGTCAAAATGGCATTTTAAATCCAATAAATGCAATTCCTCATATCAGAAAGTACCCGTTTTAGAGTCAAATTAGGCATTTAATTCAATAAATGCCATATTCCTCATACCAGAAAGTGCACTGAAAACGCAATTTAAGAGTCAAATTGTGGCATTTTAAATCCAACAAATGCCATTCCCCATACCCAGAAAGTACACTGAAAACGCAATTTTAGAGTCAAATTGTGGCATTTTAAATCCAATAAATGCCACCCCCCCATACCAGAAAGTACACTGAAAACGCAATTTAAGAATCAACTTGGCATTTCTGTGCCCAGAAGGGGTGGCGCCATTTTAGGACCAGCAATTTGACATTTTGAAGACATGAAATGCCCAATTTTTGCCATCTTTCCAACCACACCTTAATTGTTGCTCCGTGGACTGCATAACGTACACGAATTGGTCGCCCGTGAATGTTCTTCCCGTCCAGCGCCTCCTTGGCGCTTTCCGCATGTGCACGCGTGTCCTACAGGCGAAAAAAAACGCTTTAAATGGGTGTCAAATGCAACCGAATAAGAAAAAAAAAATTAATTATGCAAAACCTCACTCTAGGCAAAAAAGAATCATCAACAAATTCCGCACAAAAAAAATGCATAAAATATTAAACAAAGTGAATGCTTTAATCCAATCAAGGCGATGAACGGCAAAAAAAAGTGGGCAAAAATATTACTCGTAACGCGTAAAAAACAAAACCCCCAATGGAGCTATAAAAAAATAAAAGTTTAAAGCCCGAGAAAGTTTTTCAAAATTTGCTTGGCCATAAACATTCTGCCAATTCAATTCCACTTTAAGACTCGGTTGGTCCCCAAATTCAAGAGGCGTTTGCAGTTAGGATCAGTTTGGCTCCACCAAATCAAGGGGACAAATGGGTCTCGAGAATTATCATAAAAATCATTTTGTTTTTGCCGTTCAATTGGAAATATGGGGTAAATACATAACAAAGCATCAATTAAAGCATGTGGGTGGAACAAATGTTTCTTAAAAAACAAAAAACGGGGAGCTTCGCTCGCTCAGCTTGCGTTGACGCACGCACGTGCGCGCGCGGTGAACGCTGCAACCCATTCCGCGCGCACGCAGTTGCTTCGCATTGAGGGGTGAGGGATTGGGCCTAGTCCAGGCCCAGTAGTCCAATCACCCAACCCCCCCCCCCCTCAAACACAACAAAATAGGGGGGTTGGTTACAATTGTTGCATCACACTATTTATTGTGTCAGCGCCCATTGGGGGCGTGGGCTTACTTTTACACACATTGGAGCTCTCACTTTTCTGAATTTAATTAAATTTATCCAAAAATTGTCCCAAATTTGAGTCAATAAACCAATTAAAACTTGTTTTTGTTTATTAACAGTGATGTTCTGTTCCTTTTATATTCATTCAATTAGCTAGAGTTAAATCTTGTGAAGCCGGGTTAAATAGTGGATGTGAAAAGTACAACATTAATTGTTGCGGTTCAACAACATGTTCGATGGTCACCACTCCCCATTCTAGAGAGGGGTTCGTCCCGGCGACCCGACAAGAATCTCGACATTGACCCCCGATAGGTATATGCAAAGCACAAAAAACGCCGTCTTCCCAACAGACGCACCCCGAAGGGTCGTGGACGATCTCGACCCCCATTCTGTTAAGCGTTATCGCCTTTCATCATCATCATCATCTTTTGCTGCGCAACCCCAATCTCCTCTGATCATAGGTTCATCACCAACTCCAAAATTTCTTCATTGTAAAACCAAACCCAAATCCATGCCCAACCTTCCTCCCACCACAGCTTTACTAAAACGCGTGCGCAAAAACAACAATACAAATGCTAAAATCCCAACTCCAACCCCCAAAACAAATCGGTTTTGATCGCATGCGCATTAAAAAAACGGGAAAACAAAATTGTGTATAGAGTACCAGGCGTAAAAAGGCAAAGCCCTTGCCGGACAGAAAGCACTCGGCAATGTCGCCGTGTGGCGTGAACAGCTCCTTCAGCTCGGCCTCCTTGACCTCGATGGGCAAATTGCCCACAAACAGACGGCAATCGGCCCGTGAACTTCTTGCGCGGGATGTCGCCGAGCAGTTCAGTGTCGCTGAATGCTTGGCCAGAGAAGTTGACGGCCATGCCCGGCGGTGCCACTCGGCGCTGGGCCATCAACGGCTGGGGCAGCGAGTGGTGGTGTTGCTGCTGCTGCTGGGACTGCGGCAGCAACAATTGCTGCAGTGGGTACGGCTTCAGCGGCACCGGTTGTTCGTTTCTGTTTGAAACAATTCTAAACACAGTTTTGGGGGTGGTGGTGTTCGTGTCCCTAAACATGGTCAACAAAATGTGTGTGTTTGTTTGAGAAGTGATATGAGAAATGATGGAAATTTCAGAGAATGTGTAGCCATGGCCAAATCACTGATCAGTGTGATTTCATCGGGTAAAAGCTGATCGCTGGACCGGATTTTTCTCCGCACCGATTTTGGTTTAGATATGCTTGGAATTTTTTAAAATTCACTTTTCTTTTAAAAAAACGAGTACGCCCCTGAGTTTAAATACAAATAAATTATGGGAAAAGGATCAAAAAATGAGAAAGCAAATTTTAAAAAATGATAGCACTGCAACGCTCGGTCGGAATTGGACACCCTGATTGCCAATTTGCGCCTTGTTTAAATTAGGGGACAATGTCAAAAAGCCGGGAAGCCCCAAAAGTGTCCAGTGATTATAAGCTATATAATCCTGATTCAAGAAAACTCGGTCCAAAACGTCGGTGGATGCCAGGACTTGAAACCCCTATCCTCCCACCAAACCACTTGTAACAACAAGCTCCAGAGCATGAAAAGAAGTGACTGTTTTGTGCTCTGAACGACATGATGAGCATAGCCCACACCTCCAGGGGGGGGGGGGGGGGAATAGCCAAAAACCAGGGCTCCCAGATCAAAAAATTGTATTGTATAAAATCGGCATGAATCGAGCATTTAAAAAACTGATCAACAAAAAAAACTTCCAAAAAGCAAAAATAAAACCCCCCCCCCCCAACAAAACTGAATTTTCGAAACTTCAATGACACCTATAGAGAGCGTCTGGGTGCCCTGCGGAGGTTAATGATCTTTAGTGTCGAATGATAAACAAAAATGCCAATCCCAAACTATTTTTTTGTGCCAAGGAATAGGCTTTTTTAAAGATCACTAAAAGGGGGCAAGGTGGTCAAGCTTGCCTGTCATGTCGTCACACACGCTGAACCCATCGATTTTCGAACAGTCATTTGCTGTTGGCAACAAAAACCCTTTTGTATTCTCTGCTAATAAATTTGTTCACAGGGGTAACAAAAAAATTTTTGGTTGTTGTTTGATTTGCTTAAAAAAAATCCTATAAAAACACGAGGCGAGACGGTGGACCTTTTAAATTTAAACAATTGTCCCGGTGCCCGCAAGCCTTGAGAAGGTGACAACTCGCGCACTTCCCGTGTATATTCACCGGACAAAAAGTGTCGTTTGTCCCCCCCCCCCCCCCCCATTTAATTGTTTTCAGTTTAGCTTCATCAATGAAGCGCATAAATCAAACGCAAATTCTGCGCTTTTTTCTTATCTTTGCTGCCCCCCATTCGTCGAATCTGAACGTCTGGTCAAAAACAAGCAAGGCATTTGTCTCAAAATGCCAAAAATAGAGTTCTCCTTACCACAAAAGTGCATTTTTATTGGCACAGTCAACATGAGTTTGTTCAAATTTTCCACTCAATAAATTAGCCGAAACCCGGACGAAGACCGACCCAAATGCTCTAGAAATGAGCGTACACTAACACCACACTTTTTCTACAAGTGCAGATGCTCCAGGCAAATTACAAATCGCCAATTTGATGAACAAAATCATTAATTCAAATAGCAGCACATGAACTAACCGTTCGTCGGCCGACCGTCGCACACTCTTCGGCGGACGACGCCGACTCTTGTCCGAATCGCTGTCCGATCGACGCGCATTTGACGACATATTTCTGTTTGGATTCCAACTGTTTTTTCCGTTTCTTGTTGCTAAATTTCATTTTGAAAATTTTTTAAACAAAATCGAACACCAAAAAATATGTATGTAGAGTAATGTAAAACTCGTTGATTATTAACAAACAAAAAGAATTTTGGTACTTGCTTTGCTGTCCGCTTTTTTTGTCTAAAAACTTGGGACAGAAATTTGGTGTTGCTTGAACTTCTTGCCCAACTAAGCAAAAAAAAGTACCAAAATTCGTTTTCTTGGGTAAGTGCGCGCAATTTTCTCGTGTTAGGTTACTCTATGTAAGCAGAAAAATGCAGCACATTTCGCTTTAAAATAATAGACAAAAAGTTGTGTGTATGTTTGTGTGGGGGTAGGGTGTCATATCTATAATCAGATTGAATGATTGATCATCGATCATCTTTTGAAAACAATCAACGACGACGACAAAAAAAAGAGAAACGCTGAATTGTGTGATCATGATGAATGATAGAAAAAAAGAAGAACACATAGGCGAAATGGTGGTGGTGGCGGCGGTGACGCGACACGTTTGGTGGTGGTAATAATTTTTGTGGCGATTGTTTCTTCCTCCCCTCACACTTTCTTTTCCGCTTTTGTCCCCTCATGACAAATCTGAAGGTGCAATAAAAAAATTAAGTACTAATGCCGGTTTTTGACAACAAATTTTAGGAAATATAAAAATTAGAATTTTGAAAAAACTGGTCCCCGGCTTTCTAGCTCAATCATACCCGACCGGATCAAAAAATCCAGGATTTTTTAATCCAGACTAGAGACACTGGTTGTTTATGTTCAAGCGTCCCAAACCTCGCGTTTATGTCGTTCAACCCAAAAACTGACAAAAAAAATCCAAATAGAAACTCAAAAAACCCTAAAAATGTTCGGGCGCCCGGCGGTGGGATTCTCACTCAGCCCGGTCTTATCTAAGCCTAAGACATTAAGCTCTTCAAAAACAAATTTGTAGCAAATATGCGGTGGGTTTGAAACCCGCGCTCACATGGGATGTCGTCGCCCTTCATTGCCGCGTTGGTGTCCAACTGTTCCTTGGCAAACTGAACATACTGCTCATGTTGCTCCTCCAACTTCTTGTTCAAAATGGTCTCATATCTGTTAAAACGACAAAATAATCGTTAAAATGGAAATGAATTTCCATCCAATCCGCATTGTGAAGCAGTTTAGCAGTCGATAGCTTTTAGAGAAATTTAAGGATTTTTGAGAAATTCGTGTTTCGGGAACCCTCGAGACTCAAAAAAAAAAGTGCCACGCACTCGTAGCGAAGGCGCATTTCCTGCTCCTTGAGCAAGCGTTCACAGATCAGCTTCACTTGACGCAGCGAAAACTGCGGCTTCTGGTACAGCGCCTCCAGCATGGCACGCTTCTCCTCCTCGGCATTGCCGGTCTTCATCGTTTCAGTCTCCGAATCAGAGCCCGACTGAACGTCATTCACATTACTCTATATATGATTGGATCTACAGCCCATTTAGTCATGTTCGTAATTGTCATGAATTTGATCAGACATTGGAACCGGTACAGCTCCATGTGAGTCGCTATACCTGATCAAGATCATGATTAGGTATGCTCAAGGCGTATCTAGTCAAGACCATGATCACTCATCATGCACATGAATCATAATGTAAAGCTCTGAACACCGGGCTCGTCAAAACGTACATTTGATGATGACGGAGAGGACGCCTTGCGAAACGCGCTGGTGGAGCTCACCGGCGTGCTGGTGATAGCACCGTTGTTGTACCCGTCCCCGTCCGGGAAGATGGCCTGACGACGCGGGATCAGCCTGCGACGCTTCAGCGCTTGGATCTCGGCGCGCAGGTACGTGTCCAGCTGGGTGCTAGACAGCCGACAACGGCCCGACACATCAGCAAACGGCGATGAAGCAACAGCAACACCACAACCAAAGGGCGGTGGCGTGGGGACCTAAATGTAATGTTTTTAAGTACTTTATGTTGAACAACATCGATTTAGTCTAAAAAGCAATCGATTTGATGTATTTGAACGGATTCGGAAACTCGATCTAGCTCTAATCGCCAAATCGTATAGTATTCATTTTCAAACTTGTTACAGGAATTTTTGCAAAAAAAACCCAATTGTGAACGCCTTGAATTTGTCCAAAATTGATTGAATGATTGGTAAAAAAAACCTTGATTGGGACCGTCGATTGCATCAACGAGGTGGCCAAAATGCCGAGTTGTGGCCGAAAAGGTGAGCATTGGGGTGACGCACCGCTGTGGCGCGGCCGCTTCACGTCCACCAAAGTGCCGTCCTGGCCAAGGTCCAACGGACGTTTGACAGCCAACCCGCAAGTCATTGTGACGCTTTGTTAAATTTATGAAAGATCGTTGGTTTTTAGTAACCTAAAAATGTTTTGTGTCATTGTAATGAGCACATAAATTAATGAAAATCGATCAGAATTGCCAAAAATGTTAAGCTAATTTATGATAATAGAAATGAGGATCATTTGACAGACACTAATTTTATTGTTTTTTAGAGCTTTTATTCCATATTCTTTACTCCAATTCCGGAATCGAAAAAATGTAAATGGGTGGTTGGTTGGTCATTAAGAGATTGGACTTTGACAGGCGCTCTCGCCAAGCTTTCACAATGAGATTAGCCTCGACCAAATTCTCGAAATTGATGCACAAAAAGCCTCGCGTAGCGAACGAGACTTTGTTGGCAATGTTAGCCTCCTCACTTACACTCCTCCAACTTCTCGGGCTTCATATGAGAAGTGCTGCATTGGGCTTCAAATGAGAAATTCTGCATTGAAATTCAACCGTTTTTAGTGCACAAAGATTTCTCGAAAATTCACTTTTCCTGCACAGACAGGAGAAGGAATAAAAGAAAGAAGTCACAATCTTCTCCGTTTTCATTCCCCACCCCACCCCCCCACCCCAACTACGCCGTCGTCGTCTAGTATGTATAAGTAACCGCTCGCTCTGAAGCGACCGGCCCCGCCACCACAGAATACGAATGTTCAAACATTGGAGCTGAGAGAAAGAGACAAATGTTGAGGGGCAGAGACGCAGACTTTGTGCCCCCCGGGTAGGGTAAAAGAAATTATTAAATTTTCTTTACGAGTGCCTTCCTTTGCTTCTTTCTTGCCCACCCGTACACAGAAAATGCCCATCTTTCTCTCTCCGCTTCTTATCCCGCTGCATCTCTCTCTCTCTTTCTCTCTCTGCTCCTTATCCCTCTGCATCTCTCTCTCTTTCTCTAAATGCCCTTCTTTCTCTCTCTGCTCCTTATTCCTCTTTATCTCTCTCTCTCTTTCTCTCTCTCCCGTTTGCTCTCTTTTCTTTAGCGCTGTGCTATTTCTTCGCTTCTCTCGCCCCCCCTTCCCACTTTCACTGTTATCTCTCTTTCTCCTCTTTCCCTTTCCCCTCCATTTCCTGTCATTTGTCTTCCATTCTTAACTCCTCTTCTCTGTCACTGTTCTTGCTCTCCCAGCAATGGCGCCGCGCTTCATCTCCCCCACCAGCAGTTCCACTCATTCTCGAGAGCTGCCCATCTCCATCCTCACTCTCGTGCGACGAGTCGAGAGTGAGTGGAGTGGAGTGGCGTGGCGTGGCGCCCCATTCCTTGCGCTCCTCCCCGACGGCAACGAAATGGGGAGGAATGCGAAGTGTGTGTGCTCTGCTGCTTCCCCCGAGGGCACATCATCCAGAGAGCCCATCCTTCCCTTCCATCCATTCATCCCTCCTCCTTCCTCATCATCACTTTGACATCATCCAGCCCCAATCTTCCTTCCATCCATTCATCCCCTCCCCCCTGACATCGTCGTCGTCAGAAGCAGAGTTGTCGGGCGGGGGGGGGGGGGGTTGGTCCGTCGCTCTTCAAAATCAATGGGGTGGGCTGTGTGGGCAGGGGGGGGGTGACTGACTGCTCTTTGAGTTCATCCGCCGCCGCCACCACCACCGCCGTCGCCGCCGGCGTTGCGATGTGTGTAGATGGGACGGACCCCGCGGGCGGGCGGGACGAATGGATGGATTGGGTGGAGATAATGATGAATCCCCCCCCCCCCCCACCCATCCGCCGCGTCTCCCCATGCTCATTATGTGTGTATTTGGCGAGTTGGTGGCACGGCGCTCGCTCGCAAGCCTGGCGCGATGCATTTCCCGAAATTCAACCGATCATCATTTTACGCTCTTTGATCCCCTCCAGCGCTCTTCCCCCCCCCCCCCCCCCGTCCATCCCAACAGATCCCTTCCGACAATGCCCCCGCAGTGGCGCTTTTTGTGCGCGGAAAGCAGCTCGAGAATGCTCTTGCGCACCACTCGAGAACCAAAAAAAAAGGGGATTTTTATTCACTGCTTTCATGGCACACATACAACAAGAATCATTCTCAATTTACTGTTTATCTTTCTTTTACTCAATGGGGGGGGGGAGGGCAAATTCTTGGATTTTTATTAAGCTTTTTGGTCTTTCCCGATGGAGTTTATGTGATGTTTTTATGTGTTTGTTCACTGTTGGCGGGTCAATCTTTGTTCTTTTTGTTCCGTGAGGTTATTACAAATGCAATCTTTGATCTCTTCTCCTTTCCGGAGCGTCGTCGCACATTCACTCTCCACTTTCGTTCTGATCAGCTAGCTTCCTGCTGTTGGGCATCTTCAAATCATTTTTTATTGCCTAAGAGTGTAGTGACTCCTCCGCTTTATTCGGTTAGCTTTATCGTCCAATCCCCCAATCTTACGCTCTCCAAGCTTAATCTGCTGATCAGCTTATTGTATACCCCCTCCAAAAGGATTGAATCTCCCATACATGTTTGATCCACTAGACCCAGTTTTTGGTCACTCTGGGAACGTCTCATCCATTTCTTTTTTGATCATGTTCAAGGAGCATTCATGTCATTTTGTTTGTTTCTTCTTCCCAAGAACAACCAAAAGATGAAATCTTCCCATTTTTGATCAATTTTCTTAACTAGAGCCCGGTCTTGGGGACCGATTGAGATTTTGATCGAGAATCTCGATCGTCTGGGCTCTATTTTTAACCTTAAAACCGCGCTGTATTCTACTCAACGAAAAGTGAGGATGATGAATTCGTCTTGCTGGATCTTGAAATCATTTTTCTTCTCCCCTTCCCGAGGAAAGGATTCATTCTTCTCAAGAAATGACTTCTCTCGTCTCTAGTAGGGGATGGATTGATCGATCTCATTTTCTTGGGATGCATTCAAATTTATTTTTATGGGCCCTTGGTCCCTAAAAAAGCCAAAAAATGTTAAAAACTATTTTAAACTAAAAACTTACAATTTATTAAATCATATTTGATCCCCCGCGCCCTTCCCGAGGAGTGACTTTCCACCCCACCCCTCCCTTTCCGATCAGTGACTCCTTCCTCTCTCTCTCCCCTTCCTCCCTTTTTGATCAGTGGCTCCCCGAGGGGTGACTTACCCCCCCCCCCCCATTCCGATCAGTGACTCCTTCCCCCCTTCCCGAACTCCCACTCCCCTTTCCGATCAGTGTCTCCTTCCTCCCTCATCCGCCGGAGGTTTTCCATTCTCCAATTCGCTTCCATCACCCCCACCAAAATGTTTCACCCTCATCAGCAGCAGCAGCCCGTCATCGTCATCACTCTTCCTGCCCCCATCCCCCCCCCCCCCCATCGCCACTTGTCATCCATCGACAACAACAAATTGTTGAGAAGGTGTGGGGCGAATGGATGGAAGTGTAGAGGCTGCTGGAACCTGGAAAGGGATGGGCCAATTTTACCACACACCTCCCCCCCCCCCCCTTTTGCTGGAGGTGCTGGTGCCCGTTAACCTTCCCCCCCCCCCCCGGCGTTTACTCACCGCCATACATAAAACATTTTTCGACGGACGGACGGACGGACCCCCCGCCCCCCCCCCCTTCTTGGCGGGCCCGGACCCCTCCCCTCCCCCTCCCCAACCCTCTGTTTACGCCTTGTCCTCTCTCAATCCATTTTTTCCCGCATATATTGAAGAGGGAGGGGAAGAGCAACAATTTTTTTTTGTTTGTTGTACAAATATGTCCTCGGCAATCGAGAGTGGCCCATGTTCGGTCGAGAATGGAAAAATTCTCTCAACATTTTCGAATTCTGTAAATTGGCGGCGTAAATTTTTTGGTGTTGTTATTTTTCAATAGCTTGGGAGACAAAAGTGATCCAAAAGCATTTCTCTTTAACACTTTAAATTTTTTGAGTTCAAAATTCCGTTTAAAAATCCAAAAAAAAAAACGCAATTTTCCAAAGTGTCGCAATATGTCAAAGACAACAACAAAATTCAATTAATCACTCACTCGTACACATAAAACCCATCAAAAAATTAAGGACAGACGGACAACCAATCAGCCATCCCCCCGGGGGTGGAGGGGGGGGGGGGAAGTGTGAGGGTGGGCGCTCTTTGCTCCATGAAAGATAATAAATTATTTCGCACCCCCACAGCGCCACGGACGGGGGGGGGGGCGGCGTAAAGTCAGTCGTCCGCCCGTCCGTCCGTCCGTCCGTCATCAAAATGTTGCGTATTTTGCTGATAGACGTGCAAAAAAAAAAAATACTTTTTGTGTACACAAACGTACGTACTTAGAGCAAAGACTTTGAGGACTCCGATCGGAGATTTTGATCGAGAATCTCGAGCATCTTCGCTCTAATACTTTTACCTATCAAACAAAACATTGCTCACAATGTTCGTAATTCTTGGGGGTACTCGCCGGACACCGGATCGAAAAGGCAAACCCCCGGGGGTGTACCCGGACACCGAGTCGAAAATTGCGGTACGTGAAACCGAATTTGAACCCGAAAATCTAACCGATTCAGTTAAACAGCCGCCCTATTACTAATGTTAAATTTATGAAAAAATTAAAATACGACAACGCATTTCGAACTTCTCATTTTCTGCGTGCCTTTTAGCAGTGATCAACGCCTCAATTAGAGTAGTCTGATCCCTCAATTAGAGGAGTCTGATCAGAAGCCTCAATTAGATTAGGCTGATCCCTCAATTAAGAGGAGTCTGATCAGAAGCCTCAGTTAGAGTACTCTGATCAGACCCCTTAATTAGAGTAGTCCGATCAGAAACCTCAATTAGAGTAGTCCGATCAGAAGCCTCAATTAGAGTAGTCCGATCAGAAGCTTCAATTAGATTAGGCTGATCAGAAACAGAACATTGCTGGTGCTCGAGAACTTTTTCCATTCAAAAATTCTCGAACAAATTCTGTTCTCAATATTGCGCGGGCCCCCCTCCCCCAATATTCCATTTTGTATTCGAGAGTACGGAGAGGATTGTTATGTCACGGTTCAACATCCCCGCGCCCCGCCGCTCCGCAAATGGTCCGATTCCAATTTTGTCGCCCTCATTATTCCATTAACTGCTCGCCGATCAGCAACATTATCTCCCCCCCCCCCCAGCGCTTTCCAGTTTCCCCAATCGCGCATAATCGCGGCTCGTTCCCCCCCCCCCCCCCCCTTCGTTCGTCGAATTTCTTCTCCATTCAAATCTTCCCCATTCATTCATTGTCTCTTCTTCATCGTCTTCTTTGATGGAGGAGGCGGGAGGGGGAGGATGTTCTCCAAAATCCAATCTTCCTCATCCCTTTTATCCCCCCCCCCCCCCCCCCCCCTCCCCCCTCCCGTTTTGTCCGTCCACCCATTCACTCGCCTCGGGCGACATCCCTTCCCCCCCCCCCCCCCCCCCTGCTGCTGCTGGCTGTTAAGAAGCAGAAGCCCTCTCTGCTTCCCCACCATATGCATTCGTCGTTGTCCCCTGCAGCGATATTCCTCCCTCCCCCCTCCCCCCCATCCCCCCCTCCCCCTCAGCTGCCGGCACTAATTGCATTTTTTTCGCCCATTGCGAGTGCCCGCCCAATTTTGCCTCCCTATTTTAATCAATCCCCCCCCCCCCCCCCCCTCCGTCACGGGGACAACAACAAATTGGGCGTGTGCGGGTGGGTGTTCATCATCTGGCACCCCCCCCCCCCCGCATCATTAAGCACCCGCTTTTGCTCAAAATTAATTCAATTTTTTCCGCTTTTTTTGTTCCTCCTCTTCCGTTCGCAAACGCGCCGCGAGTTTTATTTGTTTGTTCTTCAATCCGTCCAGCAGCAGCAGCAGCATACAGATTTGTGGCACAAAATTTAATTGGACGGCACCCGCTTTGTTGTGGCACCACCATTTAACACATCACTCGCGATGGCAGCTCATCCCAACAATGTTGAAGCGGCCATTGAGCACAAAAGGTGAACAAGTGTTTGACAATCAGAACCTACTAGAGAGTTGCACTTGAGGACCGATCGAGATTTCGATCGAGAATCTCGAAAAAAAAATTTTACCGATCGAGATTTGTCCCCCAAAAAGCTCGGTAAAATTTTACCATCGTCCGATCTCTAATCAGAACATGCTAAAAACTCTTTAAAAATGACCTGATCAATGATTTTGATCCGGTCAAGCAAGTTTTTGATCAAATCATCTCACATTTTTTGATTCAAGAACATTGAGTTTCTGTCTTCTGATCATACCAAAAAACCGCCAAATTTGAAAGGGCGGACACTCCTCTGATCCATTCAACTGCTTATAGATCATGAGAATCCAATCCAAATCAAATATATATTTCAGCAAATTTTTTTTCTTCTTTTTTTTTACCCCCCTACTCTTCAGAGTATCCTTTGGGGGTGAGGAGCACGTTCAAATGATTGTCTACGACGACGGGCTCACCGACGACTACAGCATCAACAATCACAACAACAAACACAATTCACGGCACAGCACCTGCATTC
Organism: Globodera pallida; assembly: GCA_020449905.1. NCBI lineage: Eukaryota > Metazoa > Nematoda > Chromadorea > Rhabditida > Heteroderidae > Globodera > Globodera pallida. The sequence continues at coordinate 2,324,370 of JAIXHY010000011.1, forward strand.
ACTGAGTGAGTGAAAAAGATTTAATATAAAACAAAACAAAAATGGATTTTTATTTCAAAAAATGGTCAATAAAATATGCCAAGCGAATTTTGAAAAATGCCAAAATTTTTTAACGGATCGTTTTTTGTTTGTTTGTTGTTGCCATGTCACTTTTGCCGGGTGCAAATTTGTAACATTTTTTTGGGCAAAATAAATTTTAATTTTATAAATATTTTTATCATTTAAAAAGGGTCTAACAAATTTGTTGAATATGTCTAAAGTCAATCATTTTTAATAAGGAAAAAATTAAATTTATTTTTGACACTATCGTTCTCAATTTTATGAAACCGGAAACAGAACAAAAGGCCCGCCCAAATATTTGGACTACATACAAATAATGCTCACACAACATGAATTCCTTCCACAACTCCATCAATAAATTGCCTGACCCCTCCGGGGACGACAAAAAATTTATGTTGTTTTTATGTACATGAAGTCCAGTCTCTCTCTCTCTCTGCAAAGTTTTTTGGTCTCTTTGTGTGTACACATGTATGTCCCCTTGGGCATCCCAAACCGTTGAATTGGCCCTCTCAATGCTAGGAGCAACAACGAAAGGAAACGTCCCCCACCCACCCCCCCCCCCGGCGACAGTTAAAAAGGCTTTTTCATTCCTTCAAAACGCTTCGATTCTCGCCCGAGGGGGCAGGGGGGGGGGGAGGGGGGTGAAGGGTGAGACGACATCCAACTGTTTGCAATGGGGGGGAGGCAACAACAGCAGCTGCGTCATCCCAATAGTCCCCGGGAGCAACACATCCCCCCCCCCACCCTCCTCCCCCGGGGGGCTCCCGGGACGATGTGTGTCCAAATCCCAAAATTATTTAGCTGCTGGCGTCAGCCGGGCATCCTCTTCCCCCCCATCTCGTACTAGAGAGGATACTACTACTACTACTGTTTGGTCCCGACCGCACCCCTTCCACTTCTCCCCTCGGGGGCGGTTGTTGCTCTGTTGTTGAGTCAATCAATGAATGGCACATCACATCCCCCAACACATCCTTTACACCAACCACATCCTTCTCAATAATATCTCCGACCCCTGAGGGGAGGGGAGGGGAGGGGAGGGGAGGGGAGGGGAGGGGGAGGGGGGGGGGGGGGGGGAGCAGCAGATTAGGGAGAGCCCCGACGACCACAAATGTGGGGGCAATAGAGAAACAAATTTAAAGGAGATGGATTTGGGGGGGCGGGAGCAACACGACACTCAAAGACAAAGCGGACACCAGGGAGGACACACAGGGGAGGGGACCCATCCAGCAGCCCTTCCGGGGACGAAATATCCCTCCATCCTCTTAGTTCCGCCGCAGGGAAGAAGCATAAGCCGCTTTTCCCTCCGCCGTACGTTGCTTTGCGGGTGGGGGGGGGAGAGTATTCTCTAAACTATCCCCTTGGGGGCGGAAGGCAGTTTTGGAGGAAATGTATGCGCTGTGTGGGGGGTGGGGGGGGGAGGGTGAGGGGGTGGTGGAATTAGGTGGGGGCCAGCAGGCAATGCCGATGCGGGTAAATTGCCCCCCCCCCCCCCCCCCCCCCCCGCCTCCCATCTTTTGGGCTGCCCTCGGGGGCTAACGAGTAGTAGCAAAACGCTAAGAAGAATTTGGGGGGGGGGGGGGAGGAATGGGGCACACATTTGGGCGCCTCCAGGCACAGCAGTACACCATCACAGACAAAACAATTTCATTCATTCATTCATTAGCCGCCTCCACCCATTTGCCCCCCGGAGGCAATGCCAATGTGTGTCCGTCCGTCCCTCCTCTCGCTTTGTCCCCCCGGGGGGGGGGGGAGGGAAGGGCAATGAGCCGAGCCGACTGCAATGCTTTCCCCCTCCCTGCCTGCCCATTGTTTCCCATTTAAAGAGCCAACCCCCCGGGGGAGGGGGGAGGTGGGGGCTTTCACCCATCAAATTTGGCATGCATAATCCCCCCCCCCCCACCCCCACACACTTCCGGATCTCTTGCGTGCCCAAATTTATGGGGCACAAAGCTGCTGCTGCTGCTGCTCCTTTGTTGACATACCGCGATTTACGACTCGGTGGCCCCCATAAACCCCCGCAGGGGCTGTCCCTTAAAATAAATTTGTTTGGCTTTTTTCAACAAATATTTACTCAAAAGCCCTAAGGGGGACGGACAAAATTAAATACGAAAAAATTCAAAAAAAACATTGTTTTGTAGGCCTGACGCTCCGCCTAGCCGTGTGAAAGTGACGACAGAAACTGCCCAACATCCCCGGCCCATCTCACCGCCGGCCCAAATTGGGCCATCGTCCACAATGAGTGGCCAACATCATTATGCCACAACCGCAGCAGAATCCGCTGTTGCCGGTGCATCGGGCATGCCGAGTACAGGCACAATGGCACCGTCGTCAACGACGGTGGTCACCAGTCCACCGCTGCCCTCATTTGTAAAGTGAGACAAATTTTGTTGGTTGCAAATTCGCAAATTTTTGATCTTTTCATCTGATCATTGATCTAGGTCTGAATCCGATAAAATGGCTAGGTAAAAGGAAGGATCACACCGTATGTAATTTTGGTCGGATCAAAGCGATCAAAGATCATCATCATCCAGGGCCGCGTCAATCGTCAGGATCCAGAGTAATTATGATCAGATCATGGATCTAGATCATCAGATTATAGGTCTAGGCCCGGTCAGATCGTCACTATATAGCGGTGATCAGGCAGGATCCAGAGAATTGTGATCAGATTATTGATTTAGATCGGATCATGGATCCAGGGCCTGATCATAATATAGATTTGATCATGATCATGGGCCGGGTCAGATCGTCACGGTATAACGGTCGGATCAGCATTCGGATTAACCGTAATCAAGATCATTGAGCTGGATTAACACATGATCCGGACTCAGTCAGACCAGCACGAAACTGCTGGATTAGAATCTAATGTGATCTGCTGATCTGACATGCCATGATTTTTGATCCGAGCTCAGATCACACTTAAAATTTGATCACATCAACAAACATTGATCGTTTTATTGAATTCTCTTTGATTTCTTTATGGAGCATTTATTAAAATTTAAAATGGTGGATTATGGTATTTAATTCTCATTCTCACCTTGAAGGCGAGCTGAGCACGACAACGAAAATCCGTTCCGGCCAGATGAACCGCTTTACCATGAGGTAGGTGTGGTGTGAATGGAATAGTTCATATTTTTAACACAAATTTTTTGACGTTTTTAACTAATTAAAATTGCCCAAGGCATTAACTAATTGTTTGACAACAATCGATCGCTACATTTAAAACGTGAAATTTGTTACAAAAATGTCTCAACTCAACAGGTGGACACCATTGTGGAGGCGTACAGGCAGCGTCCGTTTCCGCCGTCGCCCACGCACGGCTCGCCCGTCCCTCCCCATCAACAGCAGCAGCAACAGCACGTGCCGTCGTCCTCGTCGTCCACGTGGTGTACGCCAACAAAACGGAGCAGTATACACAACCAACAGCAGCACCAGCAGCAGCAACAGTACGCGAACGGAGGAGGCGGAAGCGGCGGAGGAAGGTTAGGCGGGATTGACAAAATCAGCAGCAATGTGTGATTTTAAAGAGACTGAATTTACTCTGACCTCTCTCTTTCTCTATGTTGATTATGTGAAGGGTCGAGAGTGAGCAATTGATGCAATGTTTGTGCCTTAATTGTGCAATAAAAATTCAAAAAAAAAACGAGAAAAAAAAATCCGGTTCCAATTTTTTTGGTTTGTCTTCTTGCGGTTCCGGTTCGGACACTTTCACACGAGTGTCCCAGTTCTGGCACTGGTATCGGGAAATTGTATTCATTTGTCAATAATGGACAATATTCAATTAATTTGAAAATGTATTTAATTTCCCATTGTTTTTGCCTCCACCGCGTCGCTTAAGCTCCAAATTTGCTTTCTTTTCTATTCAAATTAGTACATTTAGCTTCATTAACTCCCCTGTTTTCTTAACACTAACATGTTTTTTTGCATGCAAAAGCCTTTCTCACATTTTGGGCAAATTTCATTTTCCACTTTTTTCTTTGGCATTTTTAGTGGTGCGCGGGAGCTCTTCCCCGGCACGGGTCTTGTCGAAAAGCTTCCGGGCTTGGGCTTCAAAATACTCTTAAGTTAGTCAAAAATTTGTTGGGTTTGCTTGGCAGGGCCGCCCCGTAGGAATTGCCAAGAAAACATAATCTTGACGATTTTGTTAAGAAATTTGTGACCAAAAAATTCCCAACGAAATTTATGGGCCTCAACCTAGGGAGGGCTTCACCCACCAACCTCCCAACTTTGCCACCCCCGAAGGGTCGGGGAGCAGCAACCCTAGTTTTTGAAGAGTTTTTTGTTGTGAAATGGTTAGAGGAATTTTTGTAAAATTTTTGGCATTTCCCTCTTTTGCGGGGGGGGGGGGAGTTTCGTTTCAAAGCCAGGGGAAAGCTAAGCTATTCTAACAAAATATGTCCGGATGCCCCAGGGACCATGAGGGTAGGGGTAAATGCCGTCCCCACGTTTTTTTGCAATAATTTTCCACATTTTTACCATTCACTGCATCTTTTGACGCTGCCCCCACTTAGAAGATAATTAAACAAATATATAATTAATTCGCTTCAATTTAACCCCATTAATTAGCATTCTCCAAATTCGCTTCAGGAACAATTCGCTGGCGCAAGCGCGACGGGACCGAGAAAATGCCATGCTGATGGACCAGCAACAAACACCGACCGCGGACGGCATCGGCCCACCGCATAAAGCGGAAGTGATTCATCTAAAGGAGGAGAAGAAGAAGAGGGCATGCTGCCACCTGCAATGAAAACTGCAACAAAATTAAATTAAAAACTATCCCCTCCGGGACTCTCTCTCTTTTTGCAAAATTATCCCCTCCGGGGCTCCTCTCTCTCTCTCTGCAAAATTGGCAGTAAAAAGGGGAGGGGGAAGTTGTGATTGGCACACTTTTGATGGCACAGTTTTTTCTGTTTGGTGCCCGTCCCGTTGCGCCTCTTTGGAGGTGATCCAGTGATCCATTTTTGCCGAAAGAAATTTGAATTTTTTGGATCGAATTTTGCCAAAAATTTTCTCCATTTTGGGGACTCTCTGGCCCCCCTCCCCATCATTAATCAAGATTTTTGCACATTTTCACAAGCGCCGCTCGCTTCTTTTTGCTCCCAAATTTCCCCCCCCCCCCCCGAACACACACAGCTCTAAGTCCACTTCCTCCGTTTATCCATACATCCACCGACGGCACGGCACGTCCGTTTATTTCATCACAACGGCACGCCGCCACCAATTTCTTCCAATTGTTGCTCCAACATTTAAATCATTTTTTGTTTGTTTTTTGCATTTTTTAAACCTGCCGCTGCTCTGCTCTCTGTTTTTTTGTTGTTTTTTGCTGGGGGTTAAGCCCACGCAAAAACAAATTTTGGCGTAAAACTTTCCGCTTTTAAGCCCCCCCCCGCTCCCCTATTTATCCTTTCGCCCATTTTCTTCACATTTTCCATAAAATCCCATCGCAATTTCTCACACCTTTAAAGCACAATGTTTTCAATGGACAATAAATAAATTAATATTGATAATCGATTTAATAAAAAAAAATTGCTTAAAATATGATTAAAAATCCAAAATTGTTGCACAGAAACAATTTTTTTCGACTAAATGTTCGAAGTCCAAAATTCAATTTATTTTTCGCGATCAACACATTAAAATACTATTGGGGTATAGAAAGCTTTTTGCAGGGCTTCCATACGTACTTTTGAATGGCAACAAGTAACCGTACTTGAAAAATGAGCCTCGTACTTGAAAATAAAATAAATAAATTGTACTTAAAATGGGCATTTTGCTTAGCTTTAAAAATTCACGTTTGATTGGCAATCGATTATGGTCTAAAATTCAGATCAGTAAGAATGATGATCATGATTGAAGCCGATTCGGATGATGACTTTTTAGGACAGAGGACGAAATATTTGTGGAGAAAAATTGAATTTGAATGTTAAATCAAGCGTTAAAAACATTCGTTTAAAACATTTTCTTGCGGCTAAAGTCAAGTTTCTATGACCCCGAAAACACTAAAAATATTTTTGTGTAACATAAAAAAACGGATCGACTGGCCGTCGGTGACTAGAGCCCGGACTTGAGGGACTGATCGATATTTTGATCGAGATCTCGCAAAAAAAAATCTCATCGATTGATCGAGATTTATTTGAGATCACTGAAAAATCCCAAAAATTCCGAATCAGCCTGAGATTTCGATCGGTCCGGCCTCTAATTTCAACCATATTCCGGCCGACACAGTGACACCAAACGGATACTAATTCGGCGACTATAAAAAGATCTCTCCGAGTCTTCGGAAAATTCAATTTCTTTATCAAGAAATGACAACAAAAACCAAATCAATTGTATCGCAAAACTCAATTAAATTTGATACAAGCGGACACGAACTTATAATTTTTTAATTCTAAAAAGTCAATTTGGGACTGTTCAAGTTATAACAAAACTGACGGAGTGCGAAATGTTCGGAACTCTGATCGGACGCCTAGGCAAAAAGCATTGATCATTTTAAGGATTTTTTGGGGTCTCGAGTCTCGGGAGTCAAGTCTCGGGTCTTGCGGATTTGGAAATGACCAGGATCATGAGTTACACGAATTAAAATCCTAATTCATATCCTGTCCTTGGTGCTTCAACAAAAATATCAGGATTCCGAATCAGGAGTCCTGGTAAGTCGTGTCCGAAAAGTCCGGCCCTGCCCGGGCTCTATTTATTCAAGAACTTGGCAAAAAACATTTCAAAATAGGCACAAGGATCCTGCTGACTAAGGCTAGTCAGTTTTTTGAAAGCGGCAACCCTATATTTGAGTAATAAATCGCAAAAAATTTGAATGACATCGACGCTATAAGTTAACGAAGGAAATAGCATTTAATTTTTTGAAAAAATTTTATCGTCAAGAAAAAGGTCCTTGGGGCTTATTGAAGTAATAAAATCCCATTTTAACTCCTTTCCACCGATTTCGAATTCATACACAGCAAAGAAGGAAATCAACAAATATAATCATTAAACTTATTTCTGTTCGATTTTCTCCATTAAATTCGTTTGACGTCTGTCCGTCCATTCATGTGCTCAATCTTAGTCGTTTTCGTCCATCATCCTAAAAGAAAAGTTTTAACAATGGGAGAGAAAATTTCGAGATTATTCCCTACTCGTCGGCGATGTATGTCCCTGTCTTCGAAGTCAATGGAGATGCAATTTCGTTGATGACGCCTTTCCCACCCAATTGCTTCATTTCCCCAGGAGCGCCACATCGCCCTTGCGCGAGCAGTCGGACACCGAACCAGCAGCCAATTGCTTCCATCAAAATCGCGAAACGTCAATTGCTCCCCCGTCACATTGTTCGTCAGTCCGCTGAACGGAACGAGCGCGTAGGGGCGTCGATTCAAATGCACCACATATGACACTGGCGATCTCGCACATTTAAATTCCTAAAACGAAATGAACAATTACTAATCGGAGCTTTGGGCACCCGCGAAAAATCGTCGGAGAGAATTGTCGAAAATCGTTCAGTTGATGGGCGTCCAAAGAAAAGCTCCAAATGTTGTCGTTGACCAACGGCCAACCTTTTTGCCAAAGTCCTTCCATTTCCGCCGAATCAAAGAGACACTAAAGCAAGAAAATTAGGAAGAATGATTTGAATCTCTCTGAATCCGGCCACTTTGTTTAGCAGCGATCCTTGAGAAATTGGCAGCAGTTCACCGGAGCTTTTGACAATTTCTGCGCCATTCCCTTCGATTGGACGACGAATTAGCAGCAACCCAACGACCATGAGAAGTCCACATAAGGCGAGAAACTGAAATTTGGGATTATTGCGTTTGATTTGATCATTAAGGAAGTAAACTCACATTTCCTCCGCTTGCCGCTGTTGATCCTTTTCGCTTTCGTTGTTTGACATCGGGGGGGGGGGGGAGGGGGACAAACAACAAAACAAATGGAAAATAATCAATTGGGGTCAAGGATTATTGTGACTTCCACTACCAGGAACTGAACCCAGACTATCCAATAAAGAAACTAAAGTGCTTATCCACTACACCACAGAGGTCAGTGGTTGGACCGACTTCTTTTTCCTTTACCGCCACAATCTTTGCCCCGTCTTCTTCTCATTCACTTTTCTCTCTTTCTCTTTTTATTTGACTCCCTCTTTTCACTCTTTCTCTTGCCTCTTCTCCCTCACTCTTTTCTCTTTCTTCTTTCTCTACGCTTCCACGCCGATTGAACAGCGCTGCGCTCATCCGCAGCAAATGAGCAGCTTGTGGCGTACGCGTCAGCAACACGCGCGCCACAGCGAGCAGTACAAACAGCTAAACAAACAAATCTTTTTTGGAAAGATTCATTCATTTTTTGACCTCCTCGTTTTTAGGGGGTCAACATTTGACCAAAGTAACGTCCATCAAATTGTTGATCAGATAATCCCAATCAGTTTATAAATTGATGTTATTTCATTTAATAGGTTAATTCAATTAAATTTTAATTGTTAAGAAAATTGCCCTAAAAGTATAGAAATTTGGACATTTTTTGAGCGAGAATTCTCTGAATTAAAAAAACAGGATTGGCCAAGAACCATAGGAGGGACCCTTTTGGTCAACATTAAAAAAAATTTTATTCTAAAAACTATCTGAATAAATATTATTTGATGACTGATTAAGAATTCATCAATGAAAATAAAATTAGCGCATTTAAAGCGAGTTTTGAAACGATTATTATGAAATTATGGAAAAAAACGACTTTTAAGTAGAGCCCGGACTTGAGCTTCGAGCGAGATCTCGAGTCGAGATTCTCCAAAAAATCTCGTGAAGCTCATTTTTAGTCGAGCAAGATCTCGTCTCGTTCCTGGCTCTACTTTTAAGTAACAAAAGCGGATAAAATAAATTGTTGCCGCAGCTTGTAATGGTACCATTCGTTTTGTCTCATCGAGACGAATCGAATGGTAATATCATTTATATGCAAAACGGTTACGTCAGTATTCTTAAGTTTTTCCTTAAAAACTTTTTGGATTTAGTGACATTTTTGGAGAATAAATCTAGAATTTTTATTTATTAAATAAAACATGTCAATTCCGACCGAATCAATTGACGGGGACATTAAAGCTGATCATGATCAGGGTAAAGCAATTAATGATTTATTAATATTTGTTTAAATTTAAATGTTTTCAGAACATTTGTGGCCGCCTTTGACAAATTTGGGCCCGTCCGAACAATTGCGACTTTTACGTGCCAGAATTGACCAATTGAAGCGCCAACAAACGATGGATTCGGCAAATTCCTCACACGCCAGTTTCGATTTGGTGGCACAAAATGCCAATGGTAAAATGGTTAAATAAAAAATCAAATTTAAATTAATATTATTTAATGTTTTGTCATTTTTCATAAATGGGAGATGCGGCGGACAATTTGTGCAGTCAAAACAAAGAAGCCATGGCTTATCAGCAGGAGGAGGAAGGACAAACAAAGGCCGATCGAACGGAAGTGAGTTTTGTTTTTGATCATTGGAAAATAGCCATTTTTTCTGTTTTCGTCGGGTCCAAAAATTTATTTTTTAATTTTAATTTAATATATATTTTGTAAATTTTCAGATTCTAAAGTTTTTAATTTAGCTTATAGGGGGTTTTATGAATTAAAGGTCGTCGGAGTGGAAGAACATCACCAACATCTGCAGAAATTGGTTGACGCATTGAATGAAAGAGCTGGCATATTCGGTGAGAATTTTTAAACATTTTCATTAAAAAACATTTTTTAATAACGATCAGAAGCCATTTTTTAAAAACGTTATACAAAGCCTATGATAATTAATAAATTTTTGGTTTACCGTTTCAGAAGCCGCCCAACGTGTCGAAAGTACGCGAGTTGAACAAGTGGACTTGGAGCTGACGGAGACGAACAGAAAGTTGGAGGAGGAGAAGCCGTTGAAAGCCGAACTGCTTGCAAAGATCGATGAGTTGGAACGTAAGCAGAAAGCTGATCAAATGGAACATCGTGCAAAGATTGACGTGGTGGAAAATTTTGAATTCCCAAAAAAATAAATTTGATTAATACCATAAGGCAAAGTGAGGGGGGTGGGCTAAAATTGGTATTTAATACTATATTTTATTCAAATACAATAAATTTGTGAAAATAAAACAATGAAAGTTTGTTGTTCAAAAGGCAATTGAAACGAAGGCCGCCGCTGCTGAATTGGAACATTTGAACCTGGTGAAAGAACACAAAACTTTGCAGACCAAGATGGAGCAGTATCAGAAGACCATCGACGATTTAACCCAAAAACTAAAGGGTAAACTTTTTTTTAAAATTTGGTAAAATCCATTTTTAACACCGTTTCAGTTTCCATTGATGAGAAACTGAAACTAATGGAAGACAAAATTGACTGGTTGAATGCGGACCAGCAGAAGCTAGTTTCTGTTGATCATTTTTTGTTGCTCCAAAGTGATCAGAAAGCATTGCTGGAAAGGCTTAATGGACTTGAGCAGGGGCAAACGGCAAATTTTGAACAACAAAAAAGCGATCAAAAAGCACTGAGTGCCGCGATTGACCAAGTGGGTTTAAGCCGATGTAAATGCCGTGTTCAACTTTATCCTACTTTTAAGCAATGCAATGGACGTGAAGAGCAACTGAACAACATTTTGGAGCAGTTAATTGAAGGACAGAACAAATCGTTTGAGGAACTGAAAGACGCGGACGGAATGCTTAACAAGCAAATGGAGGAATTAGCAAACAGTTCGAAAAAGGAGCTCGAAGCGGTGGGAAATGTACACAAATAATTTAAGAGTTTGAATTTCAGTTGTTATTTTAAAAATTTCAATTAAATAATTAAAGGGAATGAATCAGTTGAAAGGGGAAATGATTGCAAAGATGAAGCAGTATCGGGAACGACTGCAACAGAACAGCGACGCGTTGACTAAAGCAGAAAAGGGAAATGGTAGGTGCTCAATTAGGGTAATTAGGGTTGGCATCCCGACTTATTCAATCATTAGTTGATCATTTTGCCCGCCTGCAAACGATGATCGGCGACTTGGAATTTAAGCAAAAGAAATTCGCTGAAATAGGCCAGCAGACGAATTCCCTGCAGGAAATTGTCGTCAAAATGGAGGAGTATCAGAAAGGACAGCAACTGTGCATCGTCGACTTGCACAAGACGGTTGCTCCGTTGAGAGAACCTCAAAATCGATGGGATTTGACTAAAAGTCACCGGGCCCTCACGATCAGAGCTGATCGAAACTCAATTTTTTTTTCCGACGAAACGAACGAAACAAATTTTTTTTTCAATTTACGAAACGAAAACGAAACGAAAAAAGACAAATTTCATTTTACGAAACGAAACAGCAAAAGTTCTACGAAACGAAACGAAACACGAAACGACCAAAAAACCACGAAACGAAACGAATCGAAATTTCGATCAGCTCTGCTCACGATCTCTGGATTGATTGTGGAAATTACTGAGGATAATTGGGGTAAACAACATTATTCTGTTTAAGTGAATTGAATCAAGAGGAGATAGCGTTTTTTCTTTCTCTGTCGGGTTCAGATTCTAAAGTATTTTTAATTTAGCATTTACGGGAACAGATCAAACAAATTGAGTTGGAATTGAAGGACTATCAGGCTCTGCAGACAAAGGTCGTCGGAGTGGAAGAACATGACCAACATCTGCGCAGGAATTGGTTGCCGCATTGAGTGAAAAATTTTTTAAACATTTTTTTTCATTAAAAACACATATTTTTTAATTTTGAACATTTGCCATTTTTTAAAAACGTTATTATTATTTGTTCTTTTTTGTCATTTAATTTAAATTCAAGTTGTATAACGCGCAAATAGTTTGGGCACAGCGTTGGGATGCCAATGCCGAGATTGACTGAAATTTGCGCCTTTTTATATTGCTTTTAGGATTAGTTCAAGACATAAAATTTTTGTTCACATCCTTTCTCCCTCCAAACTCTGCCACCAATCTGTGTGTCTGTCCTTTGTCCGATCGATCGATCGGTGAGGGGGAGGGGAGGCGGTGGCTAATCGATCCAATCACTTACAGAGTCTTTCACCAATTTTGTGTCTGTCGTCTGATCGGTCAACGAGGAGGGGGCGGGGGGGGGGGGGAGGGACGGTGGCCAACCGTACCGGTCCAATCACTTACCGTACATGCCGTCCCGGAACTCAAGTGCCGCGCGTCAGGCAATCACTTCGCGCGCGCCTTGTCCTCGGCTGCAGCGCGCCTTGTCCTCGGCTGCATCAAAGACGGCAGGCAGCATGCGTTTTGTTGCCGCTTTCATCTTGCACCGGTCGGAGACGATGGACCAGCCGTTCAATGGGCTTTCGGTAGTTGTGCCCGAGCACAATGCGATGTGCGTAAATGGCCGACACGTGCACCTGATCAGTAAGGGTTTGTGTGTGATCAAAAAAGGAAACTAAATTTGATCATCCTCCAGTGATCTGGATTTATCAATAAATTCTCTAAAAAGTTGTAAGAAAACAAAAAAATTTCACAACAAAAAAAATGCAATGCAAACACACACACAATGCAGCAAGCAGAAAGAATCGCGCAATTCGCACAATTTATTCACCCCCCCCCCGCGGGGATATTATTGGTGAACGGCCATCAACTCGCTATTTAATCAACTCGCTTTTTTAATCGACTCGCTTTTTTAATCGACTCGCTTTTTTATTCAACTCGCTTTTTTCCTTAATTTTTAAAAAAGCTCAGGCTTAGGCCTAAACAACCCTGAGCTTAGGGATTCGTTAGGCTTAGGCCTAAGCCACCCTGCCTTGGGGTTTGCTAGGCTTAGGCTTAGGCTTTTGCGCGATTTTGATCATAAATTTTTTAATCAACTCGCTTTTTTTGGCAGCGAGTTGATGTTTTAGTATAGTATTCAGCCTTTTATGACCTTAATTTATTCTATTTTGGAATTTTATTTTACACCTTTCCTTTTCATTTACATTTATTCCCAACCGCGGACTTGGGGACCAATCGAGATCACGATGGTTCCCCTGATCAGTGAGTGCGAAGCAAACACCCATTTTAATAAGCGATCAGAAGAATTTTGTGTGGAAGATTAGGGCTCTCATATAGTTTAGGCCTCACATTTTTTTTGTTGTTGTAAAAAAAGGTTTTAATTAAGTCGAAAAGGTGTTTCTAGGGGTATTCGGAGGCGTAGACCGATTCCGACCGACATTTCGACAAGCAAACGCCGGACCCGAATTAAATTTTTCAAAAATTAAAATCATTCTCAAAGAGCATTATTTTTGGGAATTCTGCTTTACTATACTTCTCTGGGGAGGGGGGTGGTCGAAGGAAAAAATTTTGATTTTTTTAATGAAATTTGTTAAGAAAATTGTCCTAAAATTTTGATAATGACAGTTTTTTATACCCTCCCGGGTGGGGCTAAGCAGATTTCCTAACCCTATTTTGCATCATATTTAAAAAAAAAATAGTTCGACTCGAATCAACTTTTAAATTACAATTTAATTGCAGGTCCGCGCGCGCGGTCTTCTAACTGTACGCGGACAGCGACGCGCAGCAGCAACTGATCAGCACACAGGCGCTGCGTGCCGGTTTCCAGGCGCGTGCACACTTTTTAACTAACCTATTTTTTGAATTCGAAATTTTGCTGTTTTAATCTTTTGGATTTGTATGAAAAAAAAGTCTCAAAGTTTCTGGTTGGGCCATCTTTTAGTAGTTTTATATTTAATTTTTGCCCATTTTCAGGGTGGCATTATTGTCGACCGTCCGGACTCGGCAAAGCATCGCAAAGTGTTTTTGATGATTTGTTATTTACTTAAGCAAATTCGGAATTTGAAAAAAGAAACCTTAAAAAGGCTACGGTACATTTCGACACTGGACGTTTCGACACTGGACATTTCGACACTGAGTTTTAAAAGTTTCCAAAATAGGGGTTTCGGGCCCTAAATCTGACATCTGTTTCGACCAATTCCGAATTCTAACAATTTTCAAAATTTCCAAAAACTATTTACGGGCTCAAAATTTTCAAAAAGAATGAAGGTACTTTTCCGGTCTGGCGCCACAAATCAAATACAACAATGAAAATTTCACTCGTTTTCCGACTTGCGCCACGCCACATCTAAATCGATTTGTATTGGACCACACAAACCCCAAAATTGAAGTAAATTTGTATTGTGTCCCTAGAACGGAAAGTACCAGAATGAATTATTGTTACTTACTTGCCTTTTTGTTGTAATTTTGTTCTTTTTGAATGATTCTGAACCCATAAATTGTTTTTGGAAATGTTTGAATTTTCGAAAAAAAGTTCGAGTCCGGGGTTCGAAATCTTTTTGCCCATTTTCAGGGTGGCATTATTGTCGACCGTCCGGGGCCGTAGTAAAAGAAGGTGGTAATGGTTAAATAACCACAACCATGGTGGTTAACCGGTAGTAAATGAGAAACCATGAGCTCATGGTCACTTAACCTCGATATACAACCATCATGGTTGCTGGTTTGGCAACAGGGAGTAAAAGAAGCAGGTTGATGGTTATTTAACCAGAGATCATGGTTAAAATGCAACCCTGACCCGACCCATGGTTGCAAATATTTTAAAATTTTGTTGAAAACTCAAAAAAGAAGATAAAAATACCGAATAAACTTTATTAAATAGAAGAAAGTCTCCTCTACAAAGCCATATAAAATTTTGTGTCGAATTTGAAGTATAAATATTTTTAATTTTATTTTGAAAATTGTTACTTAAATTCCGATAATACTGACTTTTTTCGGCCACTTCTCAATCAATTTAGCGCTTTTTCTATCAATCAAAACAAAAAATGGTTTAAATTTTGATGTTCTTATTTGTAGGAGAATGTTTTTGTAAAGTGAATATTTTTTTTTACATCAATAAAAACATATTTATTTAACATTAAGAATATTGCTATGTTGAGCTCCCAATTGTTGTTTGCAAACATTTTGGTTGTTATGAAACTTTGTTAGCTCTTTGGTCCATAATGAACTTTGCAATAAATAATAATGCTGGTGGTTATTTAACCTTGTAGTAAAAGAACATAGTTTGTGGTTAAATGACGGTGGTTGATGGTTGCCCCCTCCGTTATTTGACCAGCTTCTTTTACTACTATATTTCGCATAGATTGCGGTTGTTTGACCACGTCAAACTACCATTGCTTCATAATCTGATAAAAATTTTGCTAATGAAAATTCTAGAAACATTTTTGTTGGTGGGACTTTGTAGTCGTCTTTTTTTGTACTGAGACGCAACTGGCCCTAAGACGCAAACGGCCAGACGCAACTGGCCCTAAGACGCAAACGGCCAGACGCAACTGGCCCTAAGACACAAACGGCCAGACGCAAACGGCCAGACGCAACTGGCCAGACGCAAACGACCCCTACTCCAATTCCACCATTTTATAAATGTAATATAAAATTGGTATTTTTAAAACATAAATATCGGGCAATTCCAAGCCATCCCCCCCCCCCCCCCCCCCCACACTAAAAGGTGCGCTCGCCGAGTGATGCTTGAAATCCTAAAACGTCTTCATTTTGTCAACAACAAAAAAAAGTGTCAGTTTGAAAAAGCAAAAAAAAAAAATGTTTGGGTCTTTGCCAATTGGGTTGGTCTTTGATTTTAAAATAAATAAATAAACGCTTTACATCTTCCAAACAAAGCATCTTTCGAATTTGTTCCGCCGATTTGTCCTTAAGCACCGGGCGCAATCTTGGGCACCTGCAAAAACATAATGAATTTATTCATTGTAAAAAATTCTCAAATTTAACGGTGGCTCTTTACGGCAATACCCTTCCAAAAGAACAATAAACAAATTTCAGAGCCTTGAAATCGACTTTTTAAAAATTTTCAAAAAAGCACCCCTAAAAATTGACTTTTTTTTCGCACAAAAAATGAACATTTTTAAAATTATGCTTATTTTCAAAAATTTTTTCTGAAATGCCTTTAATTTACATATAAAAATTTTGATTTCTTTTATTACTTCAATTGGAAAATATTGCCCATTTTGCTATATTTGGAAAAAAATTTCTCCATCGTCCATATTTTGCAATTTTGCCCATATTTGGTCCATATTTTGCAATTTTCGTCCATATTTTGCAATTTTTCATCCATACTGACTCGGCTACGCACAACTCGGCTCAGGACAACTCGGCTACGGACAACTCGGCTACGATTTGGTATATTTTGCAATTTTTGTCCATATTTTGCAATTTTTGTCCATATTTTGCAATTTTGCCCAGCACACAAACCAACCAGGCCATCGATTTATTGGCGGACTTTGTAAAAAATAAATAATTTTTTGTCAAAAAGTACAAAGTCACATCCCTGTTCTCGGCAAAAATGAATTTTGGCACTCGATTATGCCATCTTTAGGGATTTGTTATCCCGACCCCGAGTCGGGGATGGGGTTCGGGGTTAGATTTGTCGGGAAAACCCCCAAAAAACGGCTTAACTTTACGGGGGCGGGGTACTAACACTAGAATTATGAAAATTATTCTAAGTAGCCGAGTTGTCCCTGTAGCCGTCCTGAGCCGAGTTGTCCGTAGCCGAGTTGTCCCTGTAACCGAGTTGTCCTGAGCCGAGTTGTCAGTAGCCGAGGTGTCCCGAGCCGATTTGTCCGTACACGATTTTATGACCATATTTCGAGATTTTTTATCCATATAATTAGCGCCCCTAGTAATAATAAATCTTTCAAAATATAGATTTATTCAAGAATTTATGCAAAAAACATTTTCAAAATAGGCACAAGGATCCTTCTCCATTGAATTCGTTTGACGTCTGTCCGTCCATTCATGGCTCATTCTTTTTCCTTTTCGTCAATCATCCTAAAAGAAAAGTTTTAACAATGGGAGAGAAAATTTCGAGATTACTCCCTACCCGTCGCCTGGCCCTTAAGTCAATGGAGATGCAATTTCGTTGATGACGCCTTTCCCACCCAATTGCTCATCTCCCCACGGGCGCCACTTCGCATTTGCGCGGTGAGTCGGACATCGAACCAACAGCCAATTGCCTCCGTCATAGCGTTGAAACGTCAATTGCTCCCCCGTCGCATTGTTCGTCAGTCCACTGAACGGAGCGAGAGCGTAGGGGCGTCGATGCAAATGCACCACCCATGACACAGGCGCTCTCGCACGTTTGAATTCCTAAAACCAAATGAAGAATTACTATCTCAAATTGATTATAAAAATAATTTGATTACCTTTTTGAGCCCAGCCAGCGCAGTTATCGACAAATAATCACAATGAAGAATCTTCGGAAACCCATCTCTGCGGGGAGCTAAAAAAGTAAAGTTTTAACAATGGGAGAGAAATTTCGAGATTATTCCCTACCCGTCTCCAGTGTTCCTGTCTTCGAAGTCAATGGAGATGCAATTTTGTCGATGACGCCATTTCCACCCAATTGCCTCAGCTCCCCAAAAAATTGTCGAAAATGGTTCAGTTGATGGGCGTCCAACGAAAAACTGCAAAGTTGTTGTTGAACAATGGCCAAATCTTTTCCCAAATGATGTGCCAGATGTGGCCTTGCTGGACGGAGATATCCATGTGAACAATGGTCTCGTTGGAGTCGAAAAGACGGCAAATGCTTTGAAGGAATTCTATGGTGGTTTAGTCAACGTAACTGAAATTTAAAAACCTTTTAAATTTTGTTCTTTTTGGGAATGAAGCGACCTGATTTGAATCTCTTCGAATTTGGTCACATTGTTTGGAATCGGTTCTTCAGGAATTTGCAGCCGGTCACCAGATCTCTTTTTGACAATTGGCGAATTTCCGTCAATTGCACGACGCATTTGCAGCTAACCGAACAACCATGAGTGGTCGTCCACCAAAGGCATGAAACTGAAATTGGATTTATTGCTTTTGATTTTATTAATTAGGAAATAAACTCACACTTCCTCCGCTTGCCGCTGTTGCTCCTTTTCGCTTTCGTTGTTCGACATTTTTAGAATTATTTTTAGCGTTCCGATAAAGCAATTCTAAAAACCATTAGATTTTAGATTTAAATGGCAATTTTATGTTCGAGAAGGCACAAAAAATGATTCCAAAGGCCCGGCCGGCAATGACCCGTAGAAATGTTTATGATGTGCGATTGAATGTGTGTGTTGTGGAAAATTTTGAATGAAGAAACAAAAGTTTATAGCCGATCTGTTTGCGTACGTGGACAAAATGTCTTATAGTTGGTACTAAAAAGGGTCAACCCATCCTTTCATCTAAGGTAGGACGGGACCGGGACCAATACTGAAATGGTCAATTTTTCCCATTTTGGTACTGAAATTTTGGTCCCTTTTTTCAAAATTTCTTTAAAATCCCCTTATAATGGTCCCGGTTTTTTAGCAAGCATTTTTTTCTTGTTTTTGTCCAGTGGTCCCGGTTTTACCCGATATTCTAGGTATGGTTTTTTTGGTCTTTCAATATGCATATAGCAAAAAAGAAAAGAAACAAAGCCACATTCCTTTTGAAATAACGAAATAACGGGAAAAAAATCTCTTTGTTATTTCCATGGGAATTTCTACTTTATAAGGTGTAAATTCAAAAACTGTTAAAATATATACCAATCGACTCAGCTCGTCGAGCTGAGCACGAATCTGCAAAAACTTTCGCGCGGAAACCATTTTGAAGAAAGTTATGGCCCCTCAAAGTTGGCCAAAAAGCATAGGGGGGACCCTTTCAAGCCAGGGTGGCTTAGGCCTAAGCCTAACGAACCCCCAAGCCAGGGTGGCTTAGGCCTAAGCCTAACGAACTCCCTAAATCTCTAGTTTTTCCCCAGTTATTCAACCCGGCTTTAGAGTTATTTTTAAAAAAAAGTTGTTTTTCTTTAATTTTCAAAAATTGTTCAAAACTGCGTTATACGCGTGATCGACTATTGTTGTTTAATATTTGATATTTATTTATTATTTTGCCGAAAAGCTTATTCGGACGTTTAAAAATCAGCTTTAAGTCTGATGGAGAATACTCTCAAATTGATTATAAAAATGAGAAAAATTACCATTTTGACTCGTTTCACTTGCGCCATAGAACAATATTCAACAAGGAGCACCTTCGGAAGTCCATCCCGGCGTGGGGTGATCAACCACTTGGCCAAGGCTTGTTCAGAAGAGGCGTCGGCACTGTCTTCGGCCGAAAATTCGGGGCACAGTTGATCTGATTCGATCCGTCGCAGATTTGCACAACTTCGAAGAATGGCCGGCGAGAATTTGCGCAAACGGTCCAGATGAAAGTGTCTCAAGCGGAAGGAAGGAAATGTTGTCATTGACCAAAGGCCAAATGTGTTGCCAAATGATCCCCCAGCTGGACGATCTCGTTGACAGTAAACGGAATAAAGCACAGTTGTCTCGGCAGAATCAAAAAGACGCCGAATGCGTTGCAGGAATTCAATGACGTTTCTGTTGACGTAACTGAAAATTCAAAAGCCTTAAAATTTCATTATCTTTTTGGGAAATGAACCGACCTGATCTGAGTTTGGTTAAAGCTGATCACGTTGTCTGGCAGCGGTCCTTGAGGGATTGGCGTCACTCTCCTCGTTCGTTCATCAAAAATTTCTGCGGCATTTCTTAAATTTCACGAATTTGGAGTCGACCCATTGAACTGAAATTTGAGGTTAATGGCTTTTGATTTGAGACTCTTCAGTAAACAAACTTACATTTCCTCCATGTGCTGTTTGTTGCTGCACCCTCAAAGTGATGCCAACTTCGAAAAGATGCCGAAAACGACGAAGAAACTCGACGACAATGTCGTCTTACGCTTGCGTTAGTTTTTGAGTCACCGATAAACTTAGCTAAAAACACGATTTTAACAATATTATTGTCTTAATGTTGAATGAATTTGAGTGGAAGTCAAAATTTTATGGGAAATTTATTTATTTTTTCAAAAAGCAATTCTGGCCTCAAAATGGTTCAAAAATGCACGAAAAAGAAAAGGGAAAAGCCTGTTCAGTCTACAACAAATTTTAGCCAATTACTGCAATAAAAATCGGGTTTTAAAATGTTTGCGTAAGTGGACAAAATGTCCTATATATATAGGTAGCGTTCCTCAAAATTCTGGTACTGAAATGGGGTCAACCCATTTTATCCATTACAAAGTTTGGAGTTTTTATTACTCTTTCAATGTACATATAGAGTTGGGATTTATATTGACTAAAAAACGTGAACATTGACTTAAATATTGACCAAAACCCCTCTAAAATATTGACCAAAAAGCCATATAAAGTGTAGTGCCAAAATATTGGTTAAAAAATGTGCTAAAACTGACCAAATCCAGTCTTTTGCGTAAAACACTTCAAAATTCGTCAATCTATAAATTTCCTTTTTACAATTGTAAATTTAATGTTTTTCACTAATAAAAAAGACTCAGGAATTGTCGGTTTTCAGACCTTTCAGTTCAGTTCGGTTTTCGATTTTGATTTTTTTCCACATTTTTGTTGGAATTTCTTATGCAAATTTTAAAACTTGGCATTCTGTTCATCATATAAAAATTAGAGAAAGAACTTGAGCACCGATCGAGATTTCGATCGATTTACCTAAAATTAAGTAAAATTTAACCAAGATCGTGAATCTCGGTAATTTTCAATCGAGAATTTCGAAAAAATCTAGTCGAGATTTTCCGAGATTACGATCGAGAATCTCGATCGGTCCTTCCTCTAATGAGAATCGTTTGGTTGAAATAAGGACGAGTCGTGCAAGGGAAAGTTAGTTTTGTTTCTTGAAAAATCTTGCCCTGGCTTTAAAAAATAGGGGGTTTTCTCTGCTGCTGGAGTTGATCCATAGTGCAACCTATGTCTAACTTTTTCAAACTCAAGTAAATCAAACAAACAAGATTGGCCATTCGAAACTCTAAATGAAAAGAATCATTTACAAAAAAAGCCAAGCGGTTCAATTTGTTTTTAAAAGTTCAATGTGAAAAGCCCAAAATCGGAGGTTTTCAGTTTTATGGAATAACTTTTTCACTAATTCTATAATTGTTTAGGTTTAGCTTAACAAAAGCTTTTTAAAAAAATTCTCGGCGATTCGATTTTCGATCGAATATAAATATTTGTTTCTTCCTAGAAGACCGTGCGCAAATATCGTTTGCATATTCGTGATCAGCTCGACGAGAGGAATCGATTGGTATAATTTATGTGCGGATCTGATTCATGCCCATATTAATGAAATAAAACCCATACCTTGTGAAGCCATGATATGGTGTCTTTTCATTAAATTTTTTTTAAATATTCTAAACTATTTTTAAAATGGCTAATCCCAATGTAAGTAAATTTTCAGATTCTAAAGTTTTTAATTAAGCATTTGCGGGAAAAAAAATTAAGAAAAGGTCGTGAAAAATGATAATTTATCCAAAAACAAAATTAAATTTGTTCAAAGACGATCAAATATGTGTACCTATTTGTAAATTTTAATTTTATGTGGAATTCAATAAACATATCTATGATTTTGTTAGCTGGCTAACTATTTACCTAAATACACTTCGTTTAAATTAACCTTTTTATTAACCGAATGTTTTTGCATCGCTTTCTCCGTAAAGTACAATTTCTTGTCCGGCCCAATTAGGCAAATAAATCAAGGTCATCATTCCCCTAAATTAATTGTTGTATCACCTGCTGACTGGTTGCTGTTTTGAATTTGGGAGTGTTTGATTAAACGATTTCTCTAGGAAGTGGTGATGCACGTCGTTTAAAGCTTCTCCATTCAAATATTATTTTTATTTTAATTTTTGATGCTAATCTTCTATTTACTACAGTTCAAATTGATTATCCAGGAATGCTGGCGACTACGGTATTTAGTGTAAATGCAATTGTTACTTTCTTTGTTTTGCCCGGATCCGTCCAAAACGTCGACCAAGGGTTTGATATAAGAGTGTTAAGCATTTTTCAGGAAAGCATGGAATTTCCGTTACTATTATTACCACATTTTTCGCCCACTAGACTTAAAATTCCAATTTTTGTCTATAACAATTCTCAGAAAAATTGGGGAAATAGGCTCAAAGTGTAAAATAGGTTTCAACTTGTTTTGGCACTAAAAATGCACTCTAATCCTAAAAGTTTTTGGGCAAATAACCGGTTTTAATTCTCAATTTCAACCAAAAAATTTTATTTGCAAAGCAACCAGCAAATAAAAATATTAGATTTAAAAAAGCCATTTTTTTTTGTATTATTCATTACTATAAAACAATTTTTGAGTCCTCTTATCATACATAGCCTATATGTGTCGAAAACAGGCAGAATAGATAAGAGTTATATGATACAATCTTTTTTTTACAAATTTTACCGCTTTCAAATAAATCTGTCAAAAAATGCGTCATTTGCGGAAGCGCAAAAAAGTGTGAATCAAGCTCTAATCCAGGGATGCCAACAAAAATTTTGCGAAATAAGGACGTGAAGGTCTAAAAAAAAAGATTTTACTGGTATTTAAAATTCGAAAAATAAGGACAAAATAAGGACAGGTGCCTCAAATAAGGACAATCATATAAATAAGGACAATTGTCGACCATGCTTTAATCAATTACGATTTGATTCCAATTCCGAAGGATACCACCAACAAGCCAACGCAACAAGAAGATGTTGTACACCCGTGGTACCCGTGGATAGTTTTTGTACAATCATTCAAATACTGTGTGAATCCACCAAACACGCACATTTTTGTGCAATGTACTGGTGCGTTAATAAGCGAAAATTACGTCATTACGGCAGCGTATTGCGTGCGATGGAACCTGTTGAAACTTTCAAAATGCTTAGGCAAAAATGACACTAATATATTGGCGTAAAATTTTCATTAAATTTTTAATAAATTGTGTTTATTTTTAATCAAATATAACAATGCAATTGCAAATTTAGAGTAGGTCAGGACTGGGACTGAAGTCTCGAATTTTAGGACTGAATTTCCCCCTTATAAAATCCCGGGTTTTTTTCAAAATTGACAATCTTTGTTTTTGCCCGGGTTTTTTCAAAAATCCCGGTCCCGACCTGCTCTATTGCAAATTAACGGCTACCGGTCCGAAGCCCACTCTGAGTGCCGATTCAGTGCCGTGAAGCTAAGATTAAGCTTACAAATTAGCTTAGGCCTAAGCCACCCTGGCTTGGGGGTTGTTAGGCTTAGGCTTAGGTCTAAGCCACCCTGCCGTGAGGGTTGTCAGGCCTAAGCCTAAGCATAGAGTAGACCAAGCTTAGGCTTAGCCTAAGACGTGCAGGGGATTCGGAAAGTTTTGGCTTGGGTGGGATTCAAGACACTTTTGTCTGGAGTGGGGGGTTCGAACGAGTGGGCTTCGGACCGGATGTGAAATTAACTGTTTTTTTCTGTATTCGAAAAGTTTTAGGCTATTATTATGTTTTTAATAGAGTCATTTAAAGTTTGAACTTTATAAATTTTATGTTTGGCTCATTAAAATAGCATATGATTTCAACAGATTGCAATATACCCAGCCTGATGAATTGTTTGTCCGGGCTGGCTCAAGAGATGTAACCAGAGCAAACCGTGTGGGCGTGAGTAAAATCTCGGTGCCTGAACTGTTTGAATTTACGCAACCAGAGCCAAGACGATTCGACATTGCGATTATTCGCGTAAAGTTTTCAAGTGTTTTCATTAGGGTTGCAGCCGGGGGGGGGGGGACGGGGAAAACCGGGGATCCCCGGCCATTCTCATCCCCGTCCCCGTTGCCCGGTTTGCCCATCCCCGAAAACGGGGATCCCCGGTCCCATCCCCGCCGGGGACGGGGATGAAAATGCACCCCTAAAGATAGACATCAGATCAGAAATTTTAATGATTATATTCATTTACTGTTTGAATTTTGTTTGAAGAGTACTTTTTGACAAATGATTTCTATCCTTTTAGGTAAACATACAGTGATTTTGCATTTTCCAAAAATGCACCCCTAAAGATGGATTTTGCCCATCCCCGTACGGGGATCCCCGTTCCCCGGTTTGCTCATCCTCGAAAACGGGGATCCCCGGTTGTCCATCCCCGGTATCCCCGTCCCCGGTTTGACCGGGGATCCCCCCCCCCCCCCCCGGCTGCAACCCTAGTTTTCAAATGAAACAAAGTTACCAAAAGCCAGAATTTGGGAAATTATAAAAAATAAATAAAATCATAATTTGGTAAATATGGGGTTAGAACTCCCAGATTAAAATTCACTTAAATATGCTCCAGCAACAAATTTCATTAGCATATTTACTAATTGATAATAAGCAAATTAAGCATTAAATTTTTTTTTGAAGTTGGGCAACTGAGTCCACATTATATGTAATGTTTTTATTTTTTACTTTACTAATGATTTTCTAATTATTGTACCTATTTTTTGGGTGGTTAAAAAATAAATGGTCCAAATTTTGTAGTTGAAAACGCATGGTATACCGCCAATATGTCTGTCAAGAGCCCTTAATTCACTGGAGGGTCAAATGGCAACGACTGTTGGCTGGGAGCTGAAGGATTGTACGTATATATCGTATATATATATATATATATATATATATATGTATATATATATATATATATATATATATATTACAGACATTTGCTAGAGCCTGTGATTTATAGTTCCTTAACTCTTTTTTATGACAATCCTTTACTCCGTACACTTAGCAGTAGAGACCGGTGCCGGCTCGGAATCCGGGTTTTTTGACCCTTCCGGTTAAGATTTTTCCGGATTTATCCAGCAAAAATCCCACCGGATTTTCAAAATTGAAAATTCGGTTCCGGAAATTTGAATTCACCGGTCCTTACTTAGCACCCCTAAAAATTAAGTTGTCCATCTTCAAAAGAATGTACTTCCAAAAATCGTTTTTACATGATAATAAATTCACCCTAATATAACCGTATCTTTTTTGAGTTGAATTTTATTGGATTCGCGTTCTGTAAGATAAAATATGTTATTATTTATATTGTGAAATTTTTAAGATTGCACCCTTTTTTGAACTTTTTAAGAACTGTTAGGGTATTTTGGTGTCTATTTTGAGGTTTTTAAAGAGCCATTGAATTAATTTTGTGCTTTTAAGGAACTATAAATGCAGCCCTGCACATTACAATGAAATTTAAATCGTATTTAATTTTCATTCTAACTAAATCAATAACAAATTATTTGAAATATTTAATTTTTAAAAATGCATTATTTATTTTAGGGTAAATTATTTGAGACAGCCACAAAAAAGAGATTACACAATTACAATATTGAATTAATCAAAATTAATTCGAATTTAATTCACATAAAACAAAAAACATTTTCAGATCTTATGCCAATTACGCATTCTGTTCATTCTCTTAGTGAAGAGCGGGTGCCAATTCTGGCACGTTCGCATTGCCCACGAATGCTTCAACTCCCTGACGATGAATACAGTCAGTTCAACACATTTGTCTGCGCGGGCAAAACAAATCACAGCGTTATCAGTGTAACTAATTATTTTCGTATTAATTAATAAATTTTAATCAAAAGTACGGTAAAGGCAAGGCAAGGAAGCCTAATAAGAAGTAGGGCTGTTCGAGATTTGAAATTTAACGAGAGTCAAGACCGAGAAATGACACCGAGACTCGAGACCCAAAAAAACCGATAAATTTCTTGAGTCGAGACTCGAGACCGAGACTCTCGAACAACCCTAATAAGAAGCAGAAATGAAACTCAACGGCCAAATTTGTTCTTTGTCTTGGCCTGGTACGACGACATTACGATAGGCTTTGGACGGGCGCCCGACTAGGAAATATTCTACCCGGGGGCTAAATCCCGATCGATATTCGCCCGGCCGCCCGGACAAAAAATCAATAAATATTCGCCCGGAAAAGCCCGCCCGGCCCCTTTTGGGTTGCCCGGGAAAAAGCCCGCCCGGCCCCAAACCGCTTATCCGAACCCCTACATTACGATTCGTTCATATTTAAAAAGCATTTATGTAATATTCATTAATATTTGCAAATTTCTCCCCGTTTGGTGGCTTTAAAAATAGTCAGAACAAAATAAACATGGACAAAAAGTAGCAAATGTCCAAATTCCAAACCCCCCCCCCCCCCCCCCCCAAATAATGTCTGCTGTCGGTCTAAATTCGGACTTAACTGCTTTCTTTGTACAGGGAATTTATGGAAATCCAATGCAAATAAAAAGAAATGGACGCTTTTATCTGGTCGGATTATCAAGCTCAAGTTTCATTAAACCGCATGAAACGTCAGGTAAGCTAAGATTATAAATAATATTTACCTATTCAGTTTCAATTAGAGAATGTCGGGATCGGGATCCCGGTCGGGTTCGGTCGGGATTATCCCTGTTTTTGGAAGCCCGGTCCCGGTTTTAAAAAGTCGAAATCCGGTTCGAGAGGGTCCCGATCCTGGCTTTCACGATCCCGGTTTTAACCAAAAATCCCGATCCCGGCCTACTCTAGTTTCAATTCAGTAGGGTGCTACAACTATTTCGGTCGCTGGGAATTACCGTATATACTGTTTTAATTACTCACCCTGTATACCCACTTTAGGAGAGGGTTGAAAAATAATTACCCATAGGTAATTAAAACAGTATACTATACGGTATTCGGTTATCCAAACCGAACTTTTTCGGTTAGAGATGGGAATTATATTGACTAAAAAAAGTGAAATATTGACTTAAAATATCGACCAAAAACCACCGAAATATTGACCAAAACTCACAAAAAGTGCCTAAAAATTGAATTTCTGGAAAAATGTTTAAAATATGGGATTTATTATGGAAATGCCGAAATATTTATTTATTCTCAAAAATAATCGAGACGAACCTTTTGAAATCCTAGAACAGAAATGTAGTTTTGAATGGAGAATTATTATAAGTTAAAAGGTTTCGGTAAAATGTTCAACTTAAAGAATACGGTATAATTTGATTTTGAAATAAAAGACAGTTTAATTAAGATATATACGCCAATGTATCGAATTACTGCGGCTTTATTTCTGCCGTAACCCGCTCGGAAGTACGGTGTTTAGATGAAGAACCCAGCGGACAAGACATCGACCCAAAATGCGGGATTTGAATAGAGCCCGGACTTGAGCTTCGAGCGAGATCTCGAGACGAGATTCTCGAAAAAATCTCGTGAAGTTCAGTTTTATTCGAGACGAGATTTCTCGAGAATTTGGTCAAGATTTTTTGAGATCTCGTCTCGTTCCGGGCTCTAGATCTGAATAATTGTTTGATATGCCTGGATAAAAAAAATATTTCATAAAATTAATAAAGCGGCACATTTCTGTAATTTTAAAAACTTAATTTATTTAAAATATTAATTAATTATGTATAGGGCCGGGTTTTTAGTAGAGCCCGGTCGAGACGAGATCTCGTCTCGAAATCTCGAAAAATCTCGACGAGATTCTCGAGAAATCTCGTCTCGACATCTCGTCTCGAATAAAACTGAATTTTCGAGATTTTTCGAGATACGAGATTTTTTCGAGAATCTCGTCTCGAGTCTCGCTCGAAAGAAGCTCGAGATTCTCGATCTCGACACCCAAAATTTTTCATGAAAACAGTGCTTTTCTTAACAAAGATTGCCAATTTTGTAAAAAATTCCCCCGGCGGCGCCTGTCGGCACCGCCGGACATACTCCATTTTGGCTGCAAATCTCTTAACAAATTGAGTTAAAATCCGGATACGGACACATTTCAATTCCGGTTTAATTTTAATCAGACAATACAACTCGATCCGAAGAAAATTCGCTTTGAAAAAACATTTTTTCGAATTTTAGAGAAAACTAGTGATTTTTAAATAATGCGGATATCCGCGGACTGATATCCGGATATGAGATTTTGAGGGTGGACGAATACGGATACAAAAATTCGTATCCATGCCCACGCCTGGAATAAAAATTCTCAAGAAATATTTTTAAAAAATTCTAACAATTTTCTCACCGGCTCTTTCATACTAGAGCCCGGTAAAAAAAAATTCCGGGAACGGGAACGGGGTTTTAACGCGAGCAAAACAAGAATTTTTGGAATAAATTCATCACATCTTCTTGAATTTTTGCTTCAATTTCCTTACAAAGATTGCCAATTTTTGTAAAATTTCCCCGGCGGCGCCTGTCGGCACCGCCGGGCATCCTCCACTATGTAAACCAGTTTTTATCCCAAAATTCCGAAGCAAAATTCATAATTTTGCTAAAATTTTGACGAAGTTTCTTAACAAAAACTCAAAAAAATTTTCCGGCGGCGGAAGCCCCGCGGCCACGGCCGAGTACTCTACCCGCCCTAAAAGTAAAGCAAAATCTTAAAAAATTGATGATGGGATAAGGTACTTTAAGTTTAAGATAATAAGGAATATATTTTTTAATAATAATAAAAAAAAATTTTGTTTTACCATTGACCATTACAAACAAAAAAATTTTCTCTTGAAAAGTCCCCGGTTGGTCCCGGTCCCGGTTTTTGCCAAAAGTCCCGGTCCCGCTCAACCCTAGCATACAGCATATGGGCAGACACTATATCCCCTCACCATTGAATTTTCTTTTGATTTTCAAAACTTTGAACACATGCTAACACTTATATTTCGTTACCAAATTTTGCAGCCATGCTTTTACTGATCCCTTCTTACCCTTACAAAATTTGGTGGAGTTTCTGAGAATTTTGAAAAAAAAAATTAATTTTCATCAAAAAAATCTCGAATCTCGACTGTTCCGGCTCGAGATTTTTCGAGATACGAGATTTTTCGAGAATCTCGTCTCGACATCTCGTCTCGACTAAAATGAGCTTCACGAGATTTTTCGAGATCCGAGATTTTTTCGAGAATCTCGTCTCGAGTCTCGCTCGAAGCTCAAGTCCGGGCTCTAGTTTTTAGTTCCTGAACTATCTCTGAAATGAACGATAGAGCTTGTCCCCCTCTCCACCATCATTTTTTGAAAAGATATTTTTTTTAAAGTCAAGAAAAAGGTCCTTTTGGACTTGTTGAAGTCGTAGACTCCGAATCTAACCTTTTCCGACCGATTTAGAATTCATACGCAAAAGGTACTTTTCCGTTATACGACCCCCTCCCAAAATTTGCTGAAAACATCATATATGGGGTTCTCAAGGGTGCTGATCACGAATCTGACAATTTGTTAAGATCTGACAACATCTAAGATTTTGAAAATCTATGATTTTTTATTTTATTTTTTTCACAATTAATCACCCAAAATGTGAGACTTAGGGGTTCGTTAGGCTTAGGCCTAAGCCACCCTGAGCTTAGGGGTCATTAGGCTTAAGCCTAAGCCAGACAGAGATAAACCCCTAAAGATCGATTTTTGGCCACTTACACCCCCTAATTCTGGGACTTTTTAAGAACTTTTAGGCCATTTTTAGTGCCTTTTTTGAGGTTTTTAAGGAACTATTGAACTAACTATTTTGGGGTTTTTAGGAACTAATAGTCCGGACCCTAATTATGTACAAATAATGTAAACAATTTGAACTAAAAGGGAAAAAATTAAAAAAAGAAATATTACAAAATTGGTAATTTCATGCCTCAAAAAGTAGATTAAATTATAAAGCGAGCTCTGGACTGATGAAGTGCCTGCCCCTTTAAAGTGGGGGTGGAGAGGTGATCAATCATTTCCTAAAATAACCTAGACATCTCTGAGTTTTGGGTTTATAAAATCGCACATGGAATTGGAGCCCTATTGCAATTTGGGATCAAAAATGGCAACATAAGTCCGACCGATCGAAATCTCGGGCCGATTCGGAATTTTTAGACATCTTAAAATTTAATGGCAAATTTTAAATTTGCAAATTATTTTTTTCGTTGTTTTTGCAGAAACGATCAACGGTTTGTTTGTCGATTCTGCCGCAGAATTGTCCGATTTGGTTCCATGCTTTACACAGGAATCGGTCTGAAGTCAAAATTAAAGCAAACTTTGGACCGAACTTTTGAATACAAATTTTGATGATGAGGGCGCCCGCCGGACAATGAAATGAAAAACAATTTTT
Organism: Globodera pallida; assembly: GCA_020449905.1. Classification (NCBI taxonomy): domain Eukaryota; kingdom Metazoa; phylum Nematoda; class Chromadorea; order Rhabditida; family Heteroderidae; genus Globodera; species Globodera pallida. The sequence continues at coordinate 2,354,207 of JAIXHY010000011.1, forward strand.
CTTTTTAATTTATTTTTCCTTTTAAATATAAACGACCGATGGATTTTGATCGTTATAAAATTTGTTTTGTTTTAAATTTGTCTGATTTGGTTTTTGTTGTCATTTTGTCAAATGTTCACCGATAGAAAAATTGAATTTTCCGAGACCCGGACCAAATTAGTGTCCGTTTGATGACACTTTGTTTGACGGAATATGGTTGAAATTAGAGGCTGACCGATCGAAATCTCGGGCCGATACTGAATTTTTGGGATTTTAACCCTGTAGTTTCTGCAAAAACAACACAAAAATAAATTTGCAAATTTAAAAATAAAATTTCCCATTCATTTTAATCTCACCCAAAGGCCATCCGTTCGTTATGTAAAATGATTTGGCGAGTTGCCAAATTGACGCCGCAGCCGACGGCGCAAGCGACGTAAAACCAGGGGTGCCATTTGTACTTATTTATCAGAAATGTACTGATTTCAGCTCGGCGTACTGATTTTATACTGATTTTCAGGATAATCGTAATTTTTGGACCAATTTTTCTTAACAAATTGAGCCGAAAATCAAAATCATTTTCCCGGCGGCGCCTATCGGCACCGCCGGCCTTTCCCATCCCTAAAAAACTTCCAAAAAAGTACCGTATTTTTAAATTTTGGTTGAAAATCTCTTAACAAATGAGAGTCAAAAATTCAAAATTTTTCTCCGACCCCCTCCCTGTAAAGCAGAATTCGCAAAAAAAAAATGCATTTTTTGAAAATCAGTAACATTTTCGAAAACCCATGGGAGCAATTTCCAACCCCAAATTGTTGAGAAAAATTGTTGGTGGAGAGAAATATGATTAAAAAAAACGCACATTTCATGCAAATTATAAAGATTTACTACAGTGGTGTGCAAAAGTAAATGCCCAAAAATTTTTTTTGTTGTTCACCGATTTGTAAAATGATAAAGAAACAATTTGAGAAAGAGTGTTAAGGGCTTTTAAAAACATAAAAAACATTAAAATCCCATCCCTAGTCATATGCGTGCAGCCATTCATTATTATATCCGTCTTTTGTTACATAAAAGTCGTTTTTTCCATAATTTTCAAAAATTTAAACCCGTTCAAAAACCGCGTTAAATTCTCAATTTTTATTTTTCTATTCACGAATTCGTAATCAGTGCATCGTATAACTATTTCCAGACAAATTTTTAGAATAAAAATATTTTCCAAAAATTTTGACCAACATGGTCCCCCTATGGTTTTTCACAATTTGAACCGGTTCAAAAATCGGTTTAAATGCTCGTCCCAATAAAATTTTTGATTGTTCTATCGGTTTAAGCCCCTAAGAAAAGCTATTAAAGTGGTTTTGAGTGATTTTGAGCCTGGGCCCTATGATCCATATTTACCAATTGAATTTTTAGGCATCATTACTTTTGCGTTTCTCATCTGCACTATCTTTCTGACCTTTTATCTTTTTTCTCTATACTTTTACCTTTTCTTTACACTGCCCCAAGTTGTGAATAAATAAACACAATCCACAACGGCAGGCAATGAATGATCCCCCCCCCCCCCCACTCCCCCCGTTTAGTCCGTCCCACCCATTCATTCGCCTTCTTCCCCCCCCCCCGTCCATTCCATTTGAATCTTCCCCATTCATTCATTCATTTCTTCTTCATCATCGTCTTCTTTGATGGAGGAGGCGGGAGGGAGGATGTTCTCCAAAATCCAATCTTCTTCATCCCTTTTATCCCCCTCCCCCCCTCCCCCTCCCCTCCCGTTTTGCCCGTCCACCCATTCATTCGCCTCGGGCGACATCCCCTCCTCTCCCCTCCCTCTGCTGGCTGTTAAGAAGCAAAAGCCAACTCTCTGCTCCCCTCACCATATGCATTCGTCGTTGTCCTCTGTATTTGGAGGGTCCTAATCTTATAAATTAAAAATGTCCTTATTTGTAAGATTTATTCTTATCTGAGGCCTCCGTCCTTATTTTGTCCTTATTTCTCGAATTTTTTGAAGATTTTCATAATATTTTGACCCAATATTCAAAATGAGAAAAATTTCGAAGCGAATTTTTTAATTATATTTAAATCCTGTCCACTCACAAACGAAAAATTGGGCGAAATTCTGCAGTTTTTGGTTTAAGTTTCTTAACAGATTTCGTTAAAATCTTCAAAAAATTTTCCCGGACCTTTCCCTTTCCTACAAACCTTCAAAAAAAGTGCTCTATTTTTTAAATTTTGGTTGAAATCTCTTAGCAAATTGAGTCAAAAAGAAGTGAAGCAGAATTCGCAAAAAAATTTGATTTTTTTAAAACAAAAATGCAGTAAAACGGAAAATGAATTATGATCACAATTGTTCCGAATTTTATAATTTCCTGATTAAGGCCTCCGTCATATCACATTTCATGCAAAAAATAAAAATTTACTACATCCTTGAACATTTTGTACACTATAACTTACGCCCCAATAACTTTGGAAATAGCAAAATTGCACGCGTGGTGAAGTGGAATTCAAAAATGTTGTAACACAAACAGTGTATTTTTGCTCTGAGCCATGGGTTCGAGCCCGGTAGACTGCAAGAATGAATTTCACCGATTTTCGACAATACAGTTATGGATTTGATTAAAAAAGATAGTTTTAAAAATTTAAAAAATATTTAAAACCACCTTTTACTTTGTTTTGCCTCCCTTTTCAATGTCCCAGTTTTGTGATTTTTGCTCATTTTACTGAAAATGCTACTTTTTTCAACTTGTTTACTAAAAATGTTAAGAAAAAATTTGATTTGAGCTTAAATATTTTTGCTTTTGGATAAACAATTTAGTTGCCAAGCTCTCTGCAAAAAATTAGGCAAATCGGTGGTGTTTTTAATCAAAAATTCTTGTTTTCGAAGTGCGGCCAACTCGATTTCTGCTGTAATTCTCATTTTTTGGCATTGACAAAACGCCAACGCTCAATGCCATATTTAATTGCTATTTCTTTGCTATTTCCTTCGTTAAGTTATAGTGTTGTAGTGTCTCCTTATTTTTGCCAGCAAATTATTTTTGGCCTTCACTGTCCTTATTTTGAAAAGTTTTAATTACGCACCCTGATTTTACCTCAGAAAACACCCTTTTCAATTTTAAACAAATTTTTCGCCGGAGGGACAGCAAAAGCGCATGAAATAACAGATTTTCAATTGTAAAGCTGATGCCCCCCCCCCCCCCCCAATTTACAAAAAAATACGAATTAATTTGGCTTTTTAGACATCAGATTCGAATTTTACGCATCAGAAAAGCCCCGACCTTTTTTAATATTTTATTGTAAAATTTAGAAATTGATTTTGAAAAATTCTAATTCGGGTCCGGGGTTCGAAATCGGGCAAAATGGAGGTCATATTTGGATTATACGTCCCAGAAAAGCCCGAGAATGAATTTTTGACTCAATTTGTTGAGAAAATTGCAAAACAATTTTATACACAACTGCGGTAATTTTGACGTTTTTTTAAGAATGGAAGGGGTCCAGTGCATCATCGGAAATTGTTTAAAGATTTTTTTTTGTAAAAGTATGAAACAAGCCTGAACATTTTTATTAAATTACAACCAACACAAAGTATATTTCCGGTGAGCAAAGGTAGAAAAAAAAAATGTTGCAAAAATATAATTTCCAAGTATTCGTTTCGAAAAATATTTATTATTAATCCATACTCAAACCCCAATCACGGAACTCAAATAGCACTTTTTAATGGCAAATGCCATTATTTTGAAAATTTGCGATTCCATTTACCATTTCTCCACCGTGATCACATGCAGCCCTGGTCCCCATTCTCCAACATTACCCATTTTAAACTTTTGTCATTTTTAGAAATTAAAAGTTAGAATTTTCTAATAAATTAACATGTCAATTTCGACCGAATCAACAACGGCGGACATAACAACTGATTCGGGTAAGCAAATCGATTTAGTAATTAATATATTTATTAAAATCGTTAATTAAAGTTTATTGTTTTTCAGAATGGTGGCCTCCAAATTTCGCCAATTTGGACCCATCCGAAGAAATTCGCCTTTTAAATGTCCGAATTGCCCAATTGAAACACCAACAACAAACGACCAATTCGCCAACTTCAAGTGCCAGTTTCGTGGTGGCACAAAATGCAAAGCGTCGAAGAACCGAGGACCCGAAACTCCGCACCGAATTGGAACATCATCAGAACATGGTGCAACAACACAAGGCTCTGCACACAAAGATGGAGGAGAATCAGAAACAACTGCAACAGGCCATTGACGAGTCGATAGAGATGAAGCAACTGAACATGAAGTTGCAAAGTGATCAGAAGGCATTGCTGGAGAGGCTTAATGGAATTGAGCAGAAACAAGCGGCGAATTCTGAACAACAAAAAGCTCTGAGTGCCGCGATTGGCCAAGTGGGTTTAAGCCGATGTAAATGCCATGTTTAGCTTTATCAAACTTTTAAGCAATGCAATGGACGTGAAGAGCAACTGAACAACATTTTGGAGCAGTTAATTGAAGCAGGACAGAACAAAAAGTTTAAGGAACTGAAGGAAGCGGACGGAATGCTTAAGAAGCAAATGGAGGAATTAGGAAACAGTACGAAAAAGGAGCTCGAAGCGGTGAGAAATATTTACAAATAAATTAAGAGTTATTTTTAAGTAGAGTTGGACGGGACCGGCGGGAGTACAGTACCGGTTTCCAACTCTATTTTAAGCATTATCCTTGCATTTCATAATTTGTTTTTTTAAATTTCGACTAAATAATTAAAGGGAATGATTCAGTTGAAAGGGGAAATGATTGCAAAGATGGAGCAGTATCAGAAAGAACTGAAACAGAACATTGGCGACTTGCAGAAGACAGTTACCGTGTTAAATGATACAATAATTGGAGAAGGTAATTTTAACCAAATTTTGTGTTCAGAATTTGCAAATTCCCCGTCTTTTCGGCTGGGATCCCACTGCATGCCATAAGGGCATCACGCTCTCTGGGCCCCATCAATTGATTGCCCAATTTACTGAACAGAATCGGCGTGCAGGTCATGTTGGTATGAATTGACTTAAAATGTCGAGTTCACAACATTTTTGAATTAACTTACTTTTAAGAAAGGCCATCCGTCTTTGCTGCACTGCCAAATCCAAAAGAGTTGTTTGGCCTTTTTTACTTCGAAGTGACCATCTTGGAGAAAGCATTGTAAGTTAAATAAATAAATAGTCGAGCTTCTAAATGCTTTTAGAAGCATTTTCTTTTAAACAAAACATTTAGCGGAGTTAGCATTGGACTCGCGCCAAAACAAATGCCATTGGGCAAAATTGTTGGACGCTACGAAGGCACTTACGCATACAAAGCCGATGGCACTTTTTGGGGTCACGCGGTTGCGGGATGTTTTTACGCCCTGGAATGGACCTATGTATTGTAGTGGCAAAACAAGCCCTTTACATCAGAGGAAAGCCCACATTTGGGGAAGGCGCCGTCATCGGCTGCGGCGTCAATTTGGCGTCTCGCCAAATCATTTACACACGGAACGGAGAGCGCTTGGGTGAGAGAAAGAAAAAATAAATAAATAAAAATAATGGGAAATTTCATTTTTAACTAAATACACTAAATTTAAAATTATTTTTTTGCTTTTATTTGTGTTTGTTTTTTTGCAGAAACTACCGGCTTGTTTGTCGATTCTGCCGCCGATTTGTTTCCATGCGTTACGTTGTCAAACACTGGCGACAAAATTGAAGCGAACTTTGGGCCGTGCTTTGAATACCATATTTATGATGAAGAGGAAGAGGAAGAAGATGAGGAAGAGGATGAGGAAGAGAAAGAAGATGATGAGGAAGAAGCCCCCAAGAAATAAAAATAATGGAGAGGAAACGACCGATGGCTTTTAACAGTTATACAATTCGTTTTGTTTTCTTAATTTGTCTGATCTGATCTAACAGTTGTGCGGCGTTTTTATGTAATTTTAAATTTTCCTTTCTCAAAATTAGGAAGGGACCGGTGAAATCAAAAATTTCCGGAACCGGATTTTCAGTTTCCAAAATTTACCCTTTTTCTTGGGAAAAATTTTGAATTTTTGAAGGCAAATTGCTCCCAAATTTCCCCACCCCCCCCCCCCCCCCGAACACACACAGCTCTAAGTCCACTTCCTCCGTTTATCCATCCATCCACCGACCGTTTGTTTCATCACAACGGCACGCCGCCACCAATTTCTTCCAATTGCTCCAACTAATGGTACCAATAACCCGCAATTTGTAAATTCTCCAATACGATCGGAAAAAGAAAAAATCCAAAATCGATTATGGTCAAAGATTTAGATCAGTTAGAATGATGATCATGGATTCAAGCCAATTCGGGGCCATGATCACCTTTTTGGAGTTTATCAATGATTGATTCTGGAGCTAAGCCTGCTTCGGTATGAGCCATCTGGAGTTGGAAAAGGCTATTGGACTGATGAATAATTAAGCAATTGTGATTTTAAAAAACAGATAATTATGTATTAATAGGGCAGAGGACAAAATTTTTGGAGAAAAATTGAATGTTAAATTAAGCGTTATTAAAAACATTTTTTTGTGGTAAAAGTGAAGTTTCTATGCTTTGTGTAAAAATAACGGATCAGCTGGCCGTCGGCGACTAGAGCCCGGACTTGAGGGACCGATCGAGATATCGAAAAAAAGTTTCACCGATCGATCGAGATTTGTTTGAAATCACTGAAAAATCCCAAAAATTCTGAATCAGCCCCGGCCGCTATCTTCAACCATATTCCGGCCGACACAGTGTTCGGCGACCATGAACATCATCTCTCCGAGTCTCGGAAAATTCAATTTCTTATCGAGCAGATTTGACAAAATGACGACAAAAACATTTAGACAAATTTAAAACAAAACTCAAAAGAAGTCAGAAACTATAAATGAAAGTATAACTGTCAAAATCCATCTGTCGTTATACTTTAAAAGAAAAAATAAATTAAAAAGAAGAAAAATTGTTTTTTTCATTTCATTGTCCGCCGGGCGCCCTCCTCAGAATTTCCATTTAAAGTCCGGTCCAAAGTTTGCTTCAATTTTGGCCTCAGGATGCTTCAGTGTTACGCACGGAAACAACTCGGACAATTCGGCGGCAGAATCAACAAACAATTCAGTGGTTTCTGCAAAAACAACACAAATTTACTGTACATATTATTTAAAAAAAAATAAATTTCCTATTAATTTTAATTCTTTTAAAAAATAAATTGCAAATTAAATAAAATTTCCCATTATTTTAATTTCTTTCTCACCCAAACGTTGCCCATTCTTTGTGTACATGATTTGGCGAGTTGCCAAATCGACGCCGCAGCCGATGACGTCACCGACATGAAACGACGGCCCTTTAATGTACGGACGTCCAGAGTCGTAGAAACATCCCAGGACCGCGTGGCCCCAAATGCTGCCCCAAAAGTCATATGCATAAGTGCCGTCATAACGTCCAACACATTCGTCCTTTGGCATTTGTTGTGGCGCGAGTCCAATGTAAACATCGCTAAATGAACACAGAGTAAGGACCTGAAGTAAGGTCAATTCAAAAAATGTTTGTGAACTCTTTACAAAAACTTTTTAATCAATTTACTTTAAGAAAATAATGTTATTTACCCCAATCCTTTCCAGTATTTTGGACAATCAATTCAGAGACCGTGAGGTTCCGATGACTTGTAGTCAAATTCCATCGATTTTGAGCTTCTGCTTCTTTCGGTGCAACTGTCTTCTGCAAGTCGGTGCACAGTTGCTGTTCTTTCTGATACTCCTTCATTTTGACGACGGTTTCCTGCAGAACATTCAGCTGCTGGCCTATTTCAGCGAATTTGTTGGCATTCACACTTTTTGCTTCTCCAATTCGGCGACGACAATCGCTTTCGATCCATCAATTTTGCGCAGAAGTTCTTCCTGATCATTCTTTTGCTTGTTTTCCAAGTCGCCGATCGTCGTTTGCAGGCGGGCAAAATAATCAACTGAAGATTTGAATACGGGCTGCCCCAACCCTAATTACCCTAATTAAACCCCTACCATTTCCCTCTTCTGCTTTAGTCAACGCGTCGATGTTCTGTTGCAGTCGTTCCCGATACTGCTCCATCTTTTCAATCATTTCCCCCTTCAGCTGATTCACTCCCTTTAATTATTTAGTTAAAATTTTTTAAATAACAAATAAATGCAAGGATAATGGGTTAAAAACAGAGTTGAACACACCGGTACTGTACTGAAACCTCCATTTTAGGACTGTAGTTTGGTCCCGGTGTCTTTTTAAAAATTCCCGGACCCGTCCCAACTCTTTATTTGTGTACATTTCCCACCGCTTCGAACTCCTTTTTCGTACTGTTTCCTAATTCATCAATTTGCTTCTTAAGCATTCCGTCCGCTTCTTTCAGTTCCTCAAACGATTTGTTCTGTCCTTCAATTAACTGCTCCAAAATGTTGTTCAGTTGCTCTTCACGTCCATTGCATTGCTTAAAAGTTTGATAAAGTTGAACACGGCATTTACATCGGCCGATGCCTTTAAACCCACTTGATCAATCGCGGCACACAGTGCTTTTTGATCAGTCTTTTGTTGTTCAAAATTTGCCGTCTGCTTTTGCTCAACTCCATTAAGCCTTTCCAGCAATGCTTTCTGATCACTTTGGAGCAACAAAAACTGATCAACAGAAACTAGCTTCTGCTGGTCCGCATTCAACCAGTCAATTTTGTCTTCCATTAGTTTCTTGTGAGCATTTAACTGGTTCTCATACTGACCAATGGAAACTGAAACGGTGCTAAAAATGGATTTTTCCCAAATTCAAAAAGTTCACCCTTTAGTTTATCAGTCAACTCGTCGATGGTCTTCTGATACTGCTCCATCTTGGTCTGCAAAGTTTTGTGTTCTTTCACCAGGTTCAAATGTTCCAATTCAGCAGCGGCGGCCTTCGTTTCAATTGCCTTTTAAACAACAAACTTTCATTGTTTTATTTTCACAAATTTATTGTATTTGAATAAAATATATATTAAATATCAATTTTAGCCCACCCCCCTCACTTGTGCCTTATGTTATTAATCAAATTTATTTTTTTTGAGAATTCGAATTTTCCACCTTTTCCACCTCGTCAATCTTTGCACGATGTTCCTTCTGATCAGCTGTCTGCTTACGTTCCAACTCATCGATCTTTGCAAGCAGTTCGGCTTTCAACGGCTTCTCCTCCTCCAACTTTCTGTTCGTCTCCGTCAGCTCCAAGTCCACTTGTTCAACTCGCGTACTTTCGACACGTTGGGCGGCTTCTGAAACGGTAAACCAAAAATTTATTAATTATCATAGGCTTTGTATAACGTTTTTAAAAAATGGCTTCTGATCGTTATTAAAAAATGTTTTTTAATGAAAATGTTTAAAAATTCTCACCGAATATGCCAGCTCTTTCATTCAATGCGTCAACCAATTTCTGCAGATGTTGGTGATGTTCTTCCACTCCGACGACCTTTAATTCATAAAACCCCCTATAATTGAAATTTAAAAATAAATTTTTGGACCCGACGAAAACAGAAAAAATGGCTATTTCCCCTTGATCAAAAACAAAACTCACTTTCGTTTGATCGGCCTTTGTTTGTCCTTCCTCCTCCTGCTGATTAGCCATGGCTTCTTTGTTTTGACTGCACAAATTGTCCGCCGCATCTCCAATTTATGAAAAATGATAAAACATTAAATAATATTAATTTAAATTTGATTTGATTTTTATTTAACCATTTTACCATTGGCATTTTGTGCCACCAAATCGAAACTGGCGTATGAGGAAGTTGCCGAAGTTCATCGTTTGTTGGCGCTTCAATTGGTCAATTCTGGCACGTAAAAGTCGCAATTCTTCGGACGGGCCCAAATTTGTCAAAGGCGGCCACAAATGTTCTGAAAACATTTAAATTTAAAAAATATTAATAAATTCATTAATTGCTTTACCCTGATCATGATCAACTGTCATGTCCTCGTCAATTGATTCGGTCGGAATTGACATGTTTTATTTAATAAATAAAAATTCTAGATTTATTCTCCAAAAATGTCACTAAATCCAAAATGGTAAGTTTTTAAGGAAAAACTTAAGAATACTGACGTAACCGTTTTGCATATAAATGATATACCATTCGATTCGTCTCGATGAGACAGACTACTTAAAAGTAGAGCCCGGAACGAGACGAGAGCTCGAAAAATCTCGACTCCGAGATCTCGCTCGACTAAAAATGAGCTTCACTTTCGAGACCCGAGATTTTTTCGAGAATCTCGACTCGAGATCTCGCTCGAAGCTCAAGTCCGGGCTCTACTTAAAAGTCGTTTTTTTCCATAATTTCATAATAATCGTTTCAAAACTCGCTTTAAAATGCGCTAATTTTATTTTCATTGATGAATTCTTAATCAGTCATCAAATAATATTTTTTCAGATAGTTTTTAGAATAAAATTTTTTTTTAATGTTGACCAAAAGGGGCCCCCCTATGGTTTTTGGCCAATCCTGCTTTTTTAATTTTCACAGAATTCTCGCTCAAAAATGTCCAAATTTCTATACTTTTAGGGCAATTTTCTTAACAATTAAAATTTAATTGAATTAACTATTAAATGAAATAACCATCAATTTATAAACTGATTGGGATTACTGATCAACAATTTGATGGACGTGTTGACCCCCTAAAAACGAGGAGGTCAAAAAATGAATGAATCTTTCCAAAAAAGATTTGTTTGTTTAGCTGTTTGTACTGCTCGCTGTGGCGCGCGTGTTGCTGACGCGTACGCCACAAGCTGCTCATTTGCTGCGGATGCGCGCAGCGCTGTTCAATCGGCGTGGTAGCGTAGAGAAAGAAGAAAGAGAAAAGAGTGAGGGAGAAGAGGCAAGAGAAAGAGTGAAAAGAGGGAGTCAAATGAAAAGAGAAAGAGAGAAAAGTGAGTGAATGAGAAGAATGTGGGGCAGAGATTGTTGCTGGTAAAGGAAAAAGAAGTCAATCCGATCACTGACGTCTGTAGTGTAGTGGATAAGCACTTTAGTTTCTTGATTGGATAGTCTGGGTTCAGTTCCCGGTAGTAACAATTTTTTAAATTCAATAATATACTTTTTTTTATCAACATTTTTTTAAACAATGTTTAAAAGCAAAAATAATTATTATTAAACAACTAAAACCAGTGAAAAAATAAGAAAAGAACGGCAAGGAAGGGCTAACAGTTGTGTGGCGCTTTTATGTAACTTTTGAATTTTCTTTCTCACAAATTAGGAGGGACCGGTGAAATCAAAAATTTCCGGAACCGGATTTTCAGTTTGAAAATTTGAATGATTCAAAATTTACCATTTTTTCCCATTTTTGTTTTGCGCCGGCATGTTCCCGTGATTTTTCGTTTAAAAGAATTTTTGGATTGGCCGACATTTGCGGCACTGACATTTAAAAGTGCCGGATTTCGGGTGCCAATTTCCGGACATTTTTTGGTCCGACATGCCAGATTGGGAGAGCGCTCGGCGGTGCCGATGGGCGCCGCCTAGAAAAAAAATTTAGATTTTGACTCAATTTGTTAAGAAATTAGCAATCAAAATTTTAAAAACGTTAATTTTTTGAAGCTTTTAGATCACTAAAAAATTCCAAAAATTCCGAATCGGCCCCGAGATTTCGATCGGTCCGGCCTCTAAGTTCAGTCCATATTTCGGCCGAAACAGTTACATAACAAACGGATGCTAATTCGGCGACCATGAAGATCATTCTCCCCGAGTATCGGAAAAATAAATTTATTTAAGCGAGTAGATTGACAAAATGACAACAAAAACCAAATCAGAGAAAATTAAAACAAAACTCAAAAGAATCAGAAATTATAAATGCAAAAAAGAAGTAAGTTGTATAACTCAAAATTGCATCGGTCGTTATACTTCAAAATTAAACGAAAAATTGTTTTTCACTGTCCGTCGTGGGCGTCCTCAACAGAATTTGTATTTAAAGTTCGGCCCAAAATTTGCTTCGATTTTGGCACCAGGAAAAAACAGCGTAACGCACGGAAACAACTCGGACAATTCGGCGGCAGAATCGATAAACATGCCGGTAGTTTCTGCAAAAAAAAACAACACAAATTTACTGTACATATTCTTAAAACATTAAATTTTCTATTAATTTTTATTCGTTTTAAAAAATAATTTGCAAATTAAATGAAATTTCCTATTAATTTTAATTCTTTTAAAAAATAATTTGCAAATTAAATGAAATTTCCTATTAATTTTAATTCTTTTAAAAAATAATTTGCAAATTAAATGAAATTTCCTATTAATTTTAATTCTTTTAAAAAATAATTTGCAAATTAAATGAAATTTCCCCCATTAATTTTAATTCTTTTAAAAAATAATTTGCAAATTAAATGAAATTTCCCCCATTAATTTTAATTCTTTTAAAAAATAATTTGCAAATTAAATGAAATTTCCCCCATTAATTTTAATTCGTTTTAAAAAATAATTTGCAAATTAAATGAAATTTCCTATTAATTTTAATTCTTTTAAAAAATAATTTGCAAATTAAATGAAATTTCCTATTAATTTTAATTCTTTTAAAAAATAATTTGCAAATTAAATGAAATTTCCTATTAATTTTAATTCTTTTAAAAAATAATTTGCAAATTAAATGAAATTTCCTATTAATTTTAATTCTTTTAAAAAATAATTTGCAAATTAAATGAAATTTCCTATTAATTTTAATTCTTTTAAAAAATAATTTGCAAATTAAATGAAATTTCCCCCATTAATTTTAATTCTTTTAAAAAATAATTTGCAAATTAAATGAAATTTCCCCCATTAATTTTAATTCTTTTAAAAAATAATTTGCAAATTAAATGAAATTTCCCCCATTAATTTTAATTCTTTTAAAAAATAATTTGCAAATTAAATGAAATTTCCCCCATTAATTTTAATTCGTTTTAAAAAATAATTTGCAAATTAAATGAAATTTCCTATTAATTTTAATTCTTTTAAAAAATAATTTGCAAATTAAATGAAATTTCCTATTAATTTTAATTCTTTTAAAAAATAATTTGCAAATTAAATGAAATTTCCTATTAATTTTAATTCTTTTAAAAAATAATTTGCAAATTAAATGAAATTTCCTATTAATTTTAATTCTTTTAAAAAATAATTTGCAAATTAAATGAAATTTCCTATTAATTTTAATTCTTTTAAAAAATAATTTGCAAATTAAATGAAATTTCCTATTAATTTTAATTCTTTTAAAAAATAATTTGCAAATTAAATGAAATTTCCCCCATTAATTTTAATTCTTTTAAAAAATAATTTGCAAATTAAATGAAATTTCCCCCATTAATTTTAATTCGTTTTAAAAAATAATTTGCAAATTAAATGAAATTTCCTATTAATTTTAATTCTTTTAAAAAATAATTTGCAAATTAAATGAAATTTCCTATTAATTTTAATTCTTTTAAAAAATAATTTGCAAATTAAATGAAATTTCCTATTAATTTTAATTCTTTTAAAAAATAATTTGCAAATTAAATGAAATTTCCTATTAATTTTAATTCTTTTAAAAAATAATTTGCAAATTAAATGAAATTTCCCCCATTAATTTTAATTCTTTTAAAAAATAATTTGCAAATTAAATGAAATTTCCCCCATTAATTTTAATTCGTTTCTTTTTCTTTCTCACCCAAAAGCCGTCCGTCCTGTGTGTAAATGATTGGCGTGTTGCCAAATCGACGCCGCAGCCGACGACGTCACCGGTGCCAAAAGAAGGCTTTCCATAAATGGCCGGGCGTCCATTGCTCTCGACGACCGCGTGGCCCCAAATTTGGCCCCCGTCGTCAATTGCGTAAGTGCCTTCGTAATATCCAACCCATTTGTCCGTTGGCATTTGTTTTGGCGCCAGTCCAATGCAAACATTGCTAAATGATTTTGTTTTAAAGGAAAATGCTTCTAAAAACTAGAGTTGGCCGGGATTGGGATTTTTGGTAAAAATCGGGATCGGCATCCCGATCCCGGCCAACTCTACTAAAAGCATTTCAAAGCTCAACTATTTATTTATTTATTTAACTTACCATGCTTCCTCCAAGATGGTCACTTCGTAATAGAAGATGCCCGCATTCTTTTTTGGAATTGGCAATACAGCGAACACAGAGTAAGGGTCTGAAAAGTAATTCAAAAAATGTTTGTGAACTTTTTACATAAAAATTTTAATTACCTAATTCACTTTAACAGAATAATGTTTACCCCACACATTCTTTCCAGTAATTTGGACAATCAATCCAAAGATCCTGAGGCCCCGCTGACTTTTAGTCAAATCCCATCGATTTTGAGCGTCTCTCAACGTTGCGTCTGCCTTCTGCAAGTCGCCAATGTTCTGTTGCAGTTCTTTCTGATACTCCTTCATTTTGACGACGATTTCCTGCAGAACATTCAGCTGCTGGCCTATTTCAGCGAATTTGTTGGCATTCGACACTTTTTGCTTCTCCAATTCGGCGACGACAATCGCTTGCGACATTCCGTCTGTTTCCGCCTGTTTCTTAAACATTTTGTTCTGTCCTTCAATTTAGGGTTGGGCCCCCGACCCCGTCCCCGACCCCGCAAATTTAGGCCATTTTTCGGGGTTTTCCCCGACCCCGACCCCGACACTTCCAACCCCGCAAACCCCGACCCCCGAACCTTAACCCCGAGTCGGGGTCGGGGTTAACATACACCCCTAAAGATGTCATCATTGAGTGACAAAATTCATTTCTTCCGAGGGCTTGGCTGTGGTCTTGCGGACTTTTTAACAAAAAATTTATTGAACTTTACAAAAATCACTATATAAAATTGGTGGCTTGGTGGTATGTCTGTCCGGCGAGTAAACTGTTCATTTGGTTCGAACCCGCTTGAATGCAAGCACTTTACGTCTATTTAGCCTTATTCACCCCCAATAATGGAACTTTTTTTAAATTTCCAAATATTTTTAAATTAAAATGCAAGAAGAATTTTTGAATAATTCATCACTAGGGATGGGGTTTTTGGTTTTTTTGCTTATTTTTTCTGCAGCTTGGTTTTTTATATAGAATAAGGAAAATATTTTTTGATAAAATGCGAGCGAAATTGAATACATCTTCTGAATTTTTGCTTCTATTTTCGTAACAAACATTGAAAAAAACTTCTCGACGGCGTCTATCGGCGCCGTCGGGCTCCTCCCATTCCTAAAAAACCTCAAAAATTTCCATATTTTTTTAAATTTTGGTCGTAAATCTCTTAACAAATTGGCATCAAAAATTCAAATTTTTCTCGGCGGCGCCTACCGGCACCGCCGACCCCCACCGCAGAAGCAATAAACACTGATTCCGGACCCGGAACGGATTCAGGACCCGTAAAAATCCGGCCTGACTCCGGTCCCGAATTAATTATTATTGGTTAGAATTATTTTCAAAATTGGAATTTTTCGGACATTTCTGGGTCAGGAATTCCGGTTTACCGGACATTTTTTGGCATCCGGTTACATCCTTGATGCTTCGTTTCTTTTCTATAAGATTAAATTTTAAAAATTATCAGGTCAATAGATTATTCAGTTAGGTACCCATATTTTCAATGTAAAAAAATCACACCTAAAATTTTGAAGAAAATTTTTAAAAAACCCCGCAACCCCGACCCCGACCCCGACCGATTTGGTAACCCCGACCCCGACCCCGACAGTCCTGCCCCCGCAAAACCCCGACCCCGCAATTCCCAACCCCGCACGCGGGGGCCCAACCCTACTTCAATTAACTGCTCCAAAATGTTGTTCAGTTGTTCTTCACGTCCATTGCATTGCTTAAAAGTTGGATAAAGTTGAATACGGCATTTACACCCGGCCGATGCCTTTAAACCCACCTGGTGAATCGCGGCACTCACTATCAGTGCTTTTTGATCAGTTTTTTGTTGTTCAAAATTTTCCGTCTGCTTCTGCTCAAGTCCATTAAGTCTCTCCAGCAATGCTTTCTGATCACTTTGCAGCAACAAAAACTGATCATTGGAAACTGCAACGGTGCTCACTTCTGTTTGATCGGCCTTTGTTTGTTCCTCCTCCTGCTGCTGATCAGCCATGGCTTCTTTGTCATTGTTCGGCTCAATTTCGTCGTTTTGACCGCACAAAGTGTCCGCCGCATCTCCCATTTATGAAAAATGACAAAACATTAATTATTAATTTATTTAAATTTGATTTTGTATTTATTTGTCTGCGATTTTTTACCATTTTCATTTTGTGCCACCAACTCGAAACTAGCACATGAGGAAATTGGCGAATTCATCATTTGTTGGCGTTCCAATTTGGCAATTCTGGCACGCAAAAGTCGCAATTCTTCGGACGGGTCCATCAAAGTTGGGCATGCTTTGTCCATTCACTTCAATGCTTGCTCAAGTGATCAGACACATGCGTCCCGCCTACGCGTTATCAATTCTGAAATAAAGAAAAATTTAAAACATTCTAATCCAATAGAAGACTCCTTCTCCCACTTGCGCCATGACCAGGGCTCGCAAATCTGAGGTTTTAGCCTCATTTTGTGGCTTTTTGATAGTCCGATGAGGCTAAATTTTTAAAATGAGGTTTAGCCTCATTTTGTGGCTTTTTGGAGTTTGATGAGGTTTTTTGAGGCTTTTTGCGAATTTCCCTAATAAAATCGAAAATTTCTTTAATTTTGAATATTTGGCGTAATGTTTTTCTATTTTTTTGTGTATTTTTTTTTTAATGAAAAAGCGTGTTCCGGTTTGAAATAATTGGGAATTTTCTTAATAAAAAACGCCATTTTCAATTATTTTTTTTAAAGCAGAAAAGCATCACATCTTCTGCAAATTTAGTTGCAAATCTTTTAACAAATCGAGTAAAAAATGCGAAAATTTTCTCGGCGGCGCCTATCGGCACCGCCGACCCCTCCCCCCACTAAAAAAAGTATTTGGAAAAACCGCGCGCAAAAAAAAACATGATTTTAGCAAATGAGGTTTTTTGGTCCCAAATGAGGTTTTTTTGCCTGCCAAATGAGGCTTTTGAAAATTTTCATCTGCGAGCCCTGGCCATGACGCTTCATCACGCACAATCGGACAACGCACCAACAGCCAATTGTCTCTGTCCATTTGTCGAAATGTCAATCGCTCCCCTGTCGAATCGTTCGTCAGCTCAAAGCGTCCGATGGTATAAACCTCCTGTCGATGATGAATTATGAAATTTACCGGCTCCACAGCGCTGACAAATGCCTAAAAGGAAGAAAAAAAACTCTCTCAGATTATAATAATGAGAAATTACTTACCCTTTTGAGTTTCGTCATCTGCTTTCCCGAACAATAGAAACAAAAAAGTTGAGATGTTCGCCACGGACGGAAGCTGTGGATGTTGTTGTTGATCAACGGCCAGATCTTTTGCCAAATAATTTGCCAGTTGCGGTTTTGATTGAAATGCGTATCAATCAAAAGATTTGCCCCGGAAGAGTCGAAAAGACGGCTGATGCGTTCGAGGAATTCGATTGCGCTTTGGTCGACGTAACTGAAAGTTCAAAACTCTTTTATTTCGTTAATTTTTTAACAAAGAAATCGACCTGATTTTAATCCCTTTGAAGCCGATCACTTTGTTTGGCAGCGGTCCTTCAAGAATTGGAAGCCGCTCACCGGAGCGGCGTTCGATGACAATTTGAGCGCCATTTCCGTCTGTGAAGACAATTCGTAGGATCCGGTCCTGCGCCGCACTCTACTAGGGATGAGATTTTTAGGGTTTAACCTTTTTTTTTCATTTCGAAAAATTTTTGAATTAGAGCGACTGGAAAATATAGATCTGAGGGCCCAGACTCGAAATCACTCAAACCACTTTTATAGGTTTTCTTAGGTGCTACAACCAATATTTTTTTTGTCACTCCGCCTTTAAACCAGTTTTTGAACCGTTAAAAATTGCCAAAAATGGAGTCTTTTACCGGAATTTTGTGTCTTCCTGTCGTCCAATTTCAATAAATTTAGTATCATTCGACAGTTCTCAACGAGACAAATCGATCTAGATGTGACGGGACACGATCAGACACCATTTTGATACCGGCCGACTGAGTTCCAGTGTAAATGCACAGTTACCTTCTGTTTACAGTTGTCTGCGGAGAAAGAGGGTCCATTTTTATTTTGGTACTGAAATGTCCCTTTACACTGGGGCTTAGTCGGCCGGTATCCAAATGGCGTCTGATCGTTTCCCGTTACATATAGTTCGATTTATCTCGTCGAGAGGTGTCGAATGATACTAAATTTGTTGCGATTGGTCCACAGAAAGATACAAAATTTTGGTCAAAAATCTCCATTTGATTTTCCTTTCTGGCACTTTTCACCCTTGGTAGTTTTACCTTGTGGCACTTTTTACCCTTGGCATTTTTCCCGCTTTTGGCATTTTTCTACTTGGCATATTTACCTTTTGGCACTTTTTATCTTGGCATTTCACTTTTTGTCTTTTCCCTCTTGATTTTCCTTTTGGCACTTTTCACCCTTGGTAGTTACCTTTGGCACTTTTCTCCTTTGAAATTTTTACCTTTTGGCATTTTTCACCTTTTGGCACTTTCCTTCTTTCCTTTCATCCCTTCCTTTCCGTCCTTACTTTCTCCTTTACCTCCTTTTCCTTCTTCTTTTTTGTTTATCTCTTTCTTTCCTCCCCCTGACCTTTTTTTAATAAAAATTATTTGCCTTTAAACATTTTTATTATTTTCATTTTTTAATAAAATAAACAAAACATTTTTTTAGTTCAATATTTAATTGAAAAATGGTTTTTACGTTCGGGAATTGAACACACACATTCATCAGTGCAAGGTACCAAGCTTATCCACACAAAACGGACTCGACTAACTGCGTCGCTTATTTTTTCTTTACAAATCCCCAATCTCTGGCCCGATTTTTTCATTCCTCTCTTTCTCTGGCAAAAGTCTCTTCACTTGCCACACTACTTCTTTCAAATCTCTCGTCTACCCTTCTTTACTTTTTTAGTACAGAAATTCAAACATTGATTTTACGCGTAATTTCCCCGCTAATTCAAATACTCAACCAGTCAGGACAAACACAAACAAACAAATTCTTTTCTTTTTATATAAGGATGGGTAGGACAAGATTGTAAGTAATGGCATCAATCGATTGGTCGAAGCCAATCCGTCCATTGCTGTTGGATGAATGAATCGAAATTGTGGGAAGCGTTTTTTGAAAACTTGCATAGGTATGTTGTAGGCTTGTTGATCTTTGGTTCTCTCTCCTTTAATCTGTGGCGCCTCTTAACTATTTCCATCATTCATTCATTCATTTTTTTTACGCTATCCAAAAATTGTCGGAAATATACACAAAAGCTGTTTGTTTGAAATAGGTATATGCACGTACATACATATGTTGCGGGTAAAGTTTCAGCGACACCCATTTTGTTGAGCCTATCATTTGAAAATACTGGGCCTGGATAATTGGGGATGTGCCTGAATTTGATGATTTCCTGGACAAAAATTCAAGCTGAGGCGCTCCACTGGACTTTAGCGCCAGGGAAAATTCAGGTCTAAATTCAGGCACAGGACGGGTCTCTACTCTTTTGTTTCAGCAGTAACTTATTTTTGCCAGCTTCACCTTGTCGGCACTAGGGGTCGGATGGACGGCTTGGACCCGCCATGGCGGCTTTTTTTCCTCGGGTTTTTGGAAACAGACCGGGCGGGCCGGACTTTTTTGATTTTTCGGTTCAGCGCCAAACTGACCCCGACCGCCCCAGGGAGGTGTGCACCTTTTTGAGCAGTATCAAAGTTTTCTGAGCTTTTTCGAGTAATCCAAAAAGGTGGGCCAAGCTGGATTTGTATGTCTGCAAAAATGACTTAAATCGGTTCTATGCATAGACCAGCCATTTTCTCCGGCGGACCTTTTGTCGTTGTCTCCAATACCGAACATTTTGCCCAACGTTTCAGTTTATGACAATGCTCAATTTTACATTGTTTTTCATTTTCAGCCGGTTTGTTATTACCATTTGTGTTCACAAAATGAAGGTACACGTGGACATTGAATTGGTAAGTTTGTTTAAAATTTATGTGTACATAAATCATAACCAATTCCTCTCGGGCGGAGGCCAGTGCAGTGCCAATCGATGTTGTAAAAAGAATGTGCGCTCTCTCCCCGCACGCTGCTTCTTCCCGCCCCATCCACCGCGTCCATTGCTCCCCCCCCCCACCCCACTCTCTAACCAATCGTTGCCAACCGTCGATGGCCCAACGTCGTCGCTTTCGGCGCCTTCCGCCCGAACTAACCAACGAAATTATTCACTTTGTCGTTGGTACATTTTGTCGTCGCCGGCTAATCACTTCCAGCGCTTTGGTCTTCCATTTGTTGCGCGAGTCTAAGCGCGGAAAGCACTGGAAAAGCGAAGTGCGCCCCAAAGATTCCCCCCTTCTCATTTACCACGAAATTGACTGATTATTGAAAATTTTGGTGAATTAAATCTTGGGTAGTATTTGGCACACACTATTTATAAAAAAGTTTGATTTAAAATTGAACTTCAATTCATTTTTGTTTAAGGCTTTGAACGCCAGAGAAGAAGCTGCAACATACGGAACAGGAGAAGCGGCAAGGCGCGCACTGGTCACGCGGCTATCGCTGCACCGAAACACGGCGGCATTTGCGTGGGCACTCTTTCGTGGGGAGCTGGAGGACAGATATGAACTTGTCGACGACGCGTTCAATATCTGGTACATCATCTCATTGCGGGCGAAAAATTTTTAAAGCTCGTGAGAGATCATTTAAAGTAACTTTTGAGCGTTTTTATAGTGTGGACGGTTGAGTCCCCAGTCAAAAGAGACTTCAGTCCCGGGTCTGTAACTCTTCAGGAAATGGTTGTCTAACACAAATTTTTCAGATTCTTACATTGCAGACCGAGAGGAGTCGATTGATATATTTTCGTTCGATTTTTGAGTCTGTACCGTGCGCACGATATTTACCAAATATGTATAATTAATGATTTTAATCAGCAAATTTCAGCGTCAGACAGTCCGTGCCCATTTTCAATCACTAGCCCAGCAGACATATATTCAAGAGAAGTTCCAATGCGCATTACAATTTCACGCACTCGATCATCCTCACGTGGTAAGAAAATTTAAAAGATTCTAAACGTTCAAATGTTTAAATTGGCCAAAAAAAGAAAATGGGTAAATATCGGTCATACCGCCCAGAGCCCAAATCGAACAAAAAAATATATATCAAGCGACTCCTCTCGGTCTGCGCAAGAATCTGAAAAAAAATTTTGTTCGGCAACAATTCCCTGAAGAGTTACAGACCCGGAGTTGGTCCCGGTCCCAAAAATTGCGATTTTTACACAAGATTGAAAATGGTTATTTTAGTCTTGGGACGTTGCAGCGGTCACGTGGGCGACAGACCTGGCAATGCGGACTAATTGGAATACGCTCATGTTTTACATTAGGCGCCGATTGGATCTGGTGGGCACAGAGACATTTCTAAAAAGAAATTGTATTTTATAAATTTCCAATTTCTGTTCAGGTCGAGGCCGGCCAACCATTGCCACCGCCCGAGTTGGGGCAGCAGGAGGGAGAAGATTCGCCGCCGGAGGGCGATTCACCGCCGTCAATCGAAAATTGAACCCCTGCGGGCGACAAATTGTTGTTGGTTTGTATTGTGACGGCCATTTAGTGTGTTGTTTATGTGACGCTTTGAGCCATTTCCACACCACTGACTTGAAAATCGATGCCCCCTCTGAACTCGCCGCCCCCTCTGATCATTTCTGGCCTTATTAATTTGCCGCCCCCTCTGATCATCTCTGCCCTCTTTGAACTCGCCCGCCTGTTCTTGTCTGATCCACCACACTCTATGCTCTCTGTTTGGTGCATGTTTAAAATCACTTACTTCCCGACATTTCAATTTGTTTGTGTGGCCTTTATGTTTATGCGTGCGACGCATTGAGTAAACATTTTTAGGGGGCTCGCCTTCCGGTGAATGCATCTACTGGGCGCCGACTGCACAAATTGTGAATTTTGTAGACGGGCCGGACACATGCCCCCATGGCCATTTCTGCGTTGGGATGGTGAATTTGGGGGGGGGGGTGGCAACAAATTTTAAAATTTAAAAAAAATTGAGTAGTTTCAAAAATTATTTTCAAAAATAAAAAATAAAATTCATTCTATGGTCCAGCTCGACTCGCCCGTTGGCCACTGCTGTCCGGCACTGGTGCCCGCGGGGCTCCGAGGTGGACTACGCGTTCGCATGCGTCCCCGGCGGCGGCGGCGCCCATTCGACAAGTGCCGCTGGCGATTTGCCGCCAACCGGCGAAGGCGCCGCCTCCCATTTTCGGTAGGAAATGCCGATGCGACAAATGGGCGACACTCTTTTTGAGACAAATGGGGAACAAATTGGTCAAATGAGCGTGTCAACATATGGGACAAAATGGACGTCAAAATTGGGAGAAATTCATACAGTTTGGCGGCAATTCCCCAAAAGATTTCCGTTTTTAATTTAAATAAATTTTTAAAAATTTAGGCCAAAACCCGCTTTGGTCCCAGCCGCCTATTCTTTTGCCGCTGTCCAATCGCTTTTTGGCCCCATTTTTGCCCAAAAAATGTGCTCGTCGGAAACGCATTTTTGCCATTTCCTTGCCGGACAGTTTTGCGCAGGTACCGTCAAATAAGAAATTTTTGAAAAATAAAAAAGCCGGCATTTTATGCTGCGGCATTCATTGTTTCGTCAAAAAGTGTCTCGAATTCCCACACGGCAATACTTCCTAAGCCTAAGCCTTAGCTAGGCTTCAAGTAGGCTTAGGTCTAGGCTTAAGCTAGGCTTGATCTTAGCTTCTCTTGGGAGGCTTCGGACCGGTAGCCATTAGCGAAAAGGCCACAACATTCTTTTTCCATTTGTTCTCCTCAGTTTTACCGAACAATGCGGCGCCGCGGAGGGCATGAACTGCGTGGTGAAGGGTCTCTGCTGTTCAATTTAAAAGGCACCGCCAATCAATCAATTTTTGTGCTGGGGCTGCTCCAAAAAATCCGGAAGAAAACTGATCAGCCCCCGGGGGGGGGGGTCCCGGATTGATCAAATTAATTCACATTTTTACTCAATAATCACTCGGTTGTGGTGGTATCATTCTGAAGCGGCGGCTTTTAAGGCCAATGCCAATGCATCGACGGCTTTTCGCCCGCGTCCGAAGTGATCACTCACCCCACCAAAAATCCGAGCCAGCAGTGCGTGAGGAAATTGCGACAAGGTGGGGCTTTTCTTTTTTTATTTCAATATTAAAATAAAAAATTCAAAATAACTAAACCCTTAACAATTTATTTGGGCAATTCCCGTTCCCGTCCAAATTCACAGAACCGAGGCCCAAATATATTTATTTAATTTAAAATGTTTCTAATTTTTTTAAATTCAGATGACGACCAGCCTCAGCCGGGGCACCAGCTGTCTTGGCAAAGTGCAACTCGGCGGCGCATGCTTTGCCCAGGTCTCTATTTTTTTGGAAATATTTTAATACATTTTAAAAATATTTTCCAAATTTTTTTTGCCCCCTAGGAGCAATGCCCGGAGCATTCGGGCTGCTACCGGGGGCCGCTGTCTGCGCCGTTGCGGCTACCGCACGCATTCGGCGAAAAAAAAACAAGTGCGTGCCAATGCCCGCGCCGAGCACACAAAAGCCGCCGCCGAATGTGCAAAGTCGCGATTTTAATTAACATTTTAAATTTTGCTTGACAAGTTTTTGTCTCAATGTTTCAGTTGTGCCCAGCATAGCCAGCAACGCGGATTCGTTCGGCATTTCCAATCAGTTCATCGGCAGCGCCGCCGAAGGAGCCCAATGCACTCCGTCGAATAATGATCAAAAACTGATCAGATTGATTGAATGATTGATCAAACACTCATTACAATATCCTTAGAAAAGAAGAGAAATTTTGTGCTATTTATAGAAGCAAAAAGAAAATTTCAAATTAGGCCTTTAATTAAACATAAAATGGTGCAAAAAGATCCGTAAAAGCACACACAAAGTTGGTGTGAATGGACAATTTCTTATCGCGCTGAAATGGACGATAAATGATTGGACACAGTGAACGCTTGGGGGGACACAAAAAACGAGGGACCAAACAGAAAACTGATCAAAGCAAAAAATTGCCACATTTTTAAACAATCGTGTTGGAAAATTAATCGCAAATATTTAAAAAACCTCTCAAAAATTTGACGACATCTAAGATTATGAAAATCTAAGAATTGTAATTTTTTTTTCACCATTAAAGAGACTTAATGGTTTGTTAGGCTTAGGCCTAAATAATTAATTAAAATTTTCACAATATTTTGGCTTTTTCGTGAATATATAAATATTTCGGCATTTCCATAATAAATCCCATGTTTTAGGCATAACCGGGACCGGGTTGACTGGGATTGTAAAAGCCGGGATCGGGATTTTTGGTAAAAACCGGGATTGACCCGGATCGTGAAAGCCGAGATCAGGACCACAATCTCGAACCGGGATCGGGATTTCGACATTTCAAAAACCGAGACCAGGATCGAGATCCCAAAAACCGGGATAATCCAGACCGATCCCGACCGGGATCCCGATCCCGTCCTACTCTAATTGAAAGAATAAATATTATTTATAATCTTAGCTTACCTGACGTTTCATGCGGTTTAATGAAACTTGAGCTTGATAATCTTACCAGATAAAAGCGTCCATTTCTTTTTATTTGCATTGGATTTCCATAAATTCCCTGTACAAAGAAAGCAGTTTAGTCCGAATTTAGCCGACAGCAAACATTATTGGGGGGGGGGGGGGGGGGAGGGGTTTGGAATTTGGACAAAGGACATTTGCTACTTTTTGTCCAAGTTTATTTTGTTCTGACTATTTTTAAAGCCACCAAACGAGGAGAAATTTTGCAAATTTTTAATGAATATTAAATGCTTTTTAAATATAAACGAGTCGTAATGTAGGGTTCGGATAAGCGATTTGGGGCCGGGCAGGCTTTTTCCCGGGCAACCCAAAAGGGGCCGGGCGGGCTTTTCCAGGCGAATATTTATTGATTTTTTGTCCGGCCGGCCGGGCGAATATCGATCGGGATTTAGCCCCCGGGTAGAATATTTCCTAGTCGGGCGCCCGTCTAAAGCCTATCGTAATGTCGTCGTACAAGGCCAAGATAAAGAATAAATTTAGGCGTTGAGTTTCATTTCTGCTTCTTATTAGGGCTGTTCGAGAGTCTCGGTCTCGAATAGGGACATATAATAGGGGCTAAAACCCCTTAAAATAGGGACTAAAAACCCCAAAAAGTGGCAAAATAGGGACTAAAAAATGTGCTAAAACTGACTAAATCCAGTCAATTTTTGCGTTAAAACCTTTAAAATCCATCATTCTTTATTAATTTTCTTCTTACAATGTAAATATAATATTTTCCCCATGTTTTGAAAAATTTTATAAAAAGTAACAAAAATTAAAAATTTTTCGGAAAATATCAATTTTTGGGGGTGGATTTTTGGTCCAAGAAAAAGTCTTTTTTAGGGGGGTGCATTTTTGGGTAAAAAACATTTTTTGGTTATAGGGGTAAATTTTCTCTTTTTTTGCATTTTTCTTATAAAATTTTTGGAAAAATGCCTAAAATATTGCATTTTTTCTTAAAATTTAGGGGAAAAAGTGCCAAAATAGGGAATAAAAACTCAAAAACGGCGAAATGGGATTTATTCTCAAAAAAGGCGAAATAGGGCCGGCGGTCTGATAGGCGCCGTTGGGAAAATTTTTTGGAGAAATTGAACATTCCGATTGAGTCCCATTGTAAAAGTGACACTTCAGTACCATAAAATAAATTTTAACAGTTCGGTTTCGGTCTTTGATCACTTTCTCACCGATGATTAAAGCGACAAGATTAGCAAATTACAATTCAATGATCATAATGTCATCATACTACCTCTTCAAGCAATATTTATAAAACTACTCCAAAGAAGACTGACTCATTAGCTTGGTAGCAGCAATAAAGTGTGTCACCTTTGGCTTACAAGTTATTAGTCAAAGCTATTAGTCAGTATTCGGCAATGATCATTTCAAATTCGATACTTTGCATTTTTAATCAATTTTGAAAAACGGTCAAATGGAATTTTTTTTACCTATTTTACTAATTTGTGTCTTGCTGCTTTCGCAAATCAAAGGTATGAGCTAATGAGGCTTTCAATTCTTCGGAGTAGTTTTATAAATATTGCTTGAAGAGGTAGTATGATGACATTATGATCATTGAATTGTAATTTGCTAATCTTGTCGCTTTAATCATCGGTGAGAAAGTGATCAAAGACCGAAACCGAACTGTTAAAATTTATTTTATGGTACTGAAGTGTCACTTTTACAATGGGACTCAATCGGCAATGTTCAATTTCTCCAAAAAATGTTCCCAATGGCGCCTATCAGACCGCCGGCCCTCAAAGGTTTTTGGAGAAAATCTAAGAAATGTCCTAAAAATTTGCAAAGTTTTTGAGATTTTAAAGCCAATTTTCTTTACAAAATCCGTCATTTTTGAAAAATTTTTTCGTCGTCTACGAGTAAATTGCAATAATGCAATGTAAAAATATTTATATATGTGTTTGAATATAAATTTAAGTACTTAGGTAAATAGAATCATAACATTCATCAGGATCCAAGTCACACAAAACAGCAGGCGATTTTTCTCGATGAGCTGAATGGAATTATTCAAAAATTAGGTGCGATGTTTCGCCAAATTTTCGACGAATTTTCGGGTGCGGGACAATTGAGTGTGGCCGATTGAGTGTGGGGGGACGATTGAGTGTGGCCAATTGAGTGTGGCAATTTGAGTATGCAGCGAAAAGCGGACAATTCAGTGTCAAGAATTTTTTTTCTTAAATTTTTGAACTAAATTTTTTAGGGGTTATCGAGGGTGTAGAATTCGAATTTAATCCTAATTTTTACCCAAGAGGATTGTTGGATTTTTTGAAGTGATCTGTAACAAAAAAAGTGGGCGCGAAAAATTACAACATTTTTAAAACGTTTGATTGCAAATATCTTACTAAAATTCAATTTTTAAGAATTCTGCTTCATTACTAGGGGTTGGGGTTGGTCAGCGGTGCCGATAAGCGCTGCCGAGAAAATTTTGGCTCAATTTGTCAAGAGATTTGTAATCAAAATAAAAAACGGTAGTTTTGGAAACAAAAGTTCCGAGTTATCCCTATCCCGGCCCATTCTGGCCATCATTTTAAAAATACTCGAAACTTGAGGTTTTTTCAGACTCGAAACTCAACTTGAAATTTTTTGCCAAACTCGAACTCGATTTCGAAACTCGAGGAAACCCTGATGTCGATAGTGTTGATAGGCGCCACCGAAAATTTTTTTTAAAATAAGCCCGTAATATTAAGTAATTTTAAAGTGTTTTATCTATTTATAATTATTTTTCGTTTGTAAATTAATTCAAAAAATTAAATTTTTCAGATAATTATTTTTATAAAAATTTTATAATTGTTATGAATTCTACATTTTTTGTTTGGTTTAGCCACTCTTCTGGTGATTGGAAAAATTATCCTGGCTGAGCATTCTCTCGATCAGGAAGGCATTGTTTTCATCGCTGATGATATTTCAATCGCTATACGCGACCTGCAAAAAATACCGGAGTATGAACAAAAGCTGGAACAGTTGCGGTCTGCAAATTTGACTCAAAGAGATGCATTGTACAGCTGGATTAGGCTACATTCGATACTCAAATCTAGTAAATTTTATTTATTCGGCTTGCCAAAGGGGAAAATGCCAAAAGGGGAAAAAGGGAAAAGTGAAAAATAGGAAAAAATGCCAAAAGATAAAAAGTGCAAGGGGGAAAACGTCAAAAGAGAGAAAATTGCAAAGGGAAAAACCTAAAACGGGAAAAAGTGCCAATGGGAGGAAAGTGTCATTGGGAATAAAAAACGGGAAAAGTACCAAAAGAGGATCCAAAAAAAGGAAAATGCAAATGAGAAAAATGTTAAATGGAAAAAGTGCTAAAACGAAAAGTGAAAAGGGTTCAAATGCTAAAAAGTGCAAAAGGGAAGAACTTAGACGGGAACACTAAGAGAAATAAGAATCAGGGAAGAAAGAATAAAATTAATAGCTCGCCTCTTAAATCTTCGTTTGAAAGAAAGTAATAAGCCTTACAAAATTTTATTTGAAAACAATAAATTTGTTGGAAAAATATTAATTGGCATAATACACCTATACATATATTTAGATCAAAGGAAAATCCTAGACGTTACGGCAGATGGTTTTCGACCCAGCCAAGGCTTAATTGGAATCGCAGGATTCCGAGATATCCAAGAAAAGATCAAGTATATTTTTATATTTACAAAATGTGTTAATCATATTTTTGTAGTAAAAATATTCGCAGCCGTTTGGCAAATATTCTCACAGGGTTTGAAGAGGTACGTGCTTCGTTAACAGAGAGTTATTTGGAACAAATTCTGCGTACTTTGCCGAAAGAAGATGAAGGAGTAAATTTACTAGTATAATATATTAAATTAAATTCATACATAAAAAATGAAAAATATTCATAATTACCAGAGACCGGATTTATATGCATTGCATATTTTGTATGCTCATATGCTTTGAAGAATACGGCCTAATAATAGCATTTTCGCGTTAATTTGGACTCCACGTTTAAAATGCATATTTCGGGGGTACGAGCATATTTCGGTCATTTAGTGCATATTTTGGCATTTTTGGAAAAATTTCTTAAGAAAAACTGGAAAATACACCTCTAAAGATTGAATTTTTCTTGAACCAAAAATGGACCCTCTAAAAAATGGCAATTTTTCATTCGAAAACATTGAAAGTATTTTAATTGAAATTCTGAGATGCCAAAATGAAGTCTACTTTTTTGTTGTGAATAAAACTGCCAACCTTTTCTTTTTGTGAATAAAACTGCCATTTTTCGGTGCATATTCTGGCCATTTTTGTGCATGTAAATCAGGTCTCTAATAATTATCATACATATACTCTAACAATAGGAATCCTTACATAATCGAAATTAGCAATCACTCGCTTTTTTTATATGTTAATTTTTTTAAAGATTATTGTCCATGGACACTTTAATGGCCGAGGACGCCGTGAAATGTATAAAAGAGTAGTTAACAGTGTCAGAATTGTACGGCTGATTGGAACTAGAGGAATTGGAAAAAAAATTCAAATCGATCGATATGAAGCCGTTGGGACATTGACAAAATATGACCAAAAAGTCAAGGATTGGTTGAATACAGTTTTTGGTTATTCTTTAATTTTAAATTTTTTTATAAATATTGGATTTAAGGAGATGAGGGCGAAGAAAAAAAATGGACAAAGATTGACCTTGAGGAAAGAATGCAAGAATTGACAAGCCACATTCAAGAACATTACAAAGGACTTTTGGGCGAAATGAGAGGTATATAAATAAATAAGAAAAATATGTACATTTCGGGCATTATTATAGGCTACGTCTTGACTTCCATACCCGACGCACATGGACCAAGCTTGTACTTCCTAAATGATCCAACCTTCAAAAAAAGAAATCCATAGACATAGCAGAAATAGTTAAATGCTAATAAAAGGTAAAATATAACAAATTCAAATATTATATAATTCGGTGAGGGTGGAGGAGGGTAAACGATTATCTGAGGATGGGCAAATTTATTTGCTTTTTCCTTAATTTAAATATAAAGGCAGCCTCACAATGTTTTAAACTATTTTAGTTGAAATTAGACCTAATTTTACAAATCGTTTTTAGTCCCCCCCCCCCACCGCCGGTAAACTACAAGACCCGCTTTTCTGTGCCTTGGTTTCTTCGTTTTTTCTTTTAAGATCACCACGATCTCTGCTGCTGAATGATTTCCTTCAAATGTCATTTGCAGAATGGTCGGCGTGCTCATCATTTAGAGGGCTATAAAAAATTATCTTTAATTAAAGTTCGCTTTTTTGATTATTGAATCACAAGTCAGACTGCTTGCTTATTAATCACAATGAAATTTCGGTAGCTCAAAATTAATTTTTCGGAACTTTTGTAGTTTAATGTGAGTTTTTTTAGTTAATTAAAAATTTTGAAACCAAAAATCAGAAGCTACTAGGTCGTCTGGTAAAAAAGTTACTTTTTTCATCAAAAAATGTTTATGACGTAAACTAAGTTGTAGAAAAATTTGAATTTTTGATATGTTATTCGCTTATTCAAGTACTACAATTTTGCTCTTTGAATGATCCCGATTGCTCCTCTTATTGGTGAGATAAAAATTCTCAAAGTCGCGAATCTTGGCCGACCCTACACCTACCCCCCCCCCTAACATCGCACCTCGCAGCGCTCAAGCCGACCCCTCCCCCCCCCCCCCCCGTTGGCCATCTATGACCAGCGGTGTAAATGGAGAGTGGCGGATTCCGTACCTAATGCAAAAAACCGCACAAAAAATCAGATTTTTCCATAACTTAGTTTCAGTCATAAATTTTTTGATGAAAAAATAACTTTTTTACCAGACGAGCTAGTGAAATTAATCAGTTAATCGCATATATGGATGATCGACCTATCCTAAAATCCGGCCTCCTTAACAACATTATTTGTTACCCAATTCTGTCGATTTCGAATCTCAAGCATGAGCTTGAATTTATTTTGTCCGTATACCGCTCCAACCATCCGTCAATGATCATCGGCTGCTGCTGGTAGTCATGACCACTTTTTGGGATGGTCCGTCGATGGATTGCTAAGCAATCCGTCTTTGTGTTGGTCATCCACAGCTGTTCATTGGTGTGACTGTTGTACAGAGCAGCGGGGAAGAGTGAGCTGGATGAAAAATGCTCAAATTAAAAAAAAGGTTAAAGTTATTTGAGGTAATATTAACGGGCGCCCAACTAGGCGCTAAAGAAACAAATTTCATAAAAAAGCATCTTCTTTATTTCACAAAAAAATAAGGAACAAACGTCTTATGATTTATATTAATCGGAACCGAAAAAGAAGCGGTACAGAGATGCCGATGTCCGTATTCTTAATTTGGTCCAGACTTTTAATCCTCTGAACATTGTGGAATCTTTGATTGAGAAATTATATTATGAATGTATGTTGTTAGGTTTTTTGTTATTTGTAAAATTTGAATGAAGTTTCCTTTATTTTTCGCTTTGGCGCCTAGTTGTCTCGGCGCCCGTCGGCAGCGCCCAGTTGACCCTCACAGACGCTAACATACCAGGGATACCATTTTATCACCGATTTTTGAAAGAAAGTAAAAAAATTTGGAAAAAAATAGAACCAAAAGGAGAGATTCGAACCCGAAAATGATAGCTTTAAATTATAAGCACTAACCACTGAGCCACCAATAATGTATGAGCCAAGTACGTGTACATTTACTAATATTTTAGTACATTTTTAATCAAAAATTAATTTTTTGTCTATTTTTCTCATCAAATAATTTAAGTTTCATAAACAATCAATCAGCACTAATTAGCTACAGTGTTTTCCTGTTCCAAGGATTTTTAATCTGTTCCTGTTCTGTTCTCAAATTTTAGAACAGACTATCTGTTCTGTTCCTGTTCTGTTCTGCCCTCCAGAACAGAACAGGAACAGAACAGACTAAACTGTTCTTAGACTGTTCCAAATCAAAAATTTTCCAAGTGAAATTCAGTCCGAATTTTAATCGATGATGCATTGGACAAAGTGTTCATCACTTGCTAGTGATGCCCGAGACCTAAATTGACCGAGACTTGGCCCCGAGACTCGAGAATTGACCCCCAAAAACCCGAGACTTTTACGAAAAAATTTTTAATTTGGTTCAAAATCGGGCTGCTCCCCGATGTGGGCGGGAAAATCGGGGAAGTCGGGGTTGGCAATGTCGACAGGGCTGGACGTAATCAGGGCTCACGGGGGTCTCCGATTTTTTTTAATCACGTCCAGCCCTGATGTCGAGGGACGAGAACGACCCAATCTTGAGGCTGGGGAGCAACCAAATCTAAAATTAAATAATTTTTTGAGAATCTGCTTCTTCTGGGGCGGGAGGTCGGCGGTGCCGATAGGCGCCGCCGAGAAAATTTTGAATTTTTGTCTCAATTTGTTAAAAGATTTGAACCATTTTGAAGCTTTTTAGAAATGGGAGGGGCCAGGAAATTTTTTTTTGAGATTTTGATAGAATTGTTAAAAATTGGTCTTAATTTTTAAAAGTTAGAAACCAAAAAGCTCCACCCCCATATTTCTCAAATTAAAGAAAACAAAAAATCTATGCCTTCAAAAAATAAAAATAAAAATCTAAAAATTTTTTAAATTACCATCAAAGTTCGTAAAAAGAGAGAAAAAAATCATTTACACAGTCGGGGGTTCGAACCCTCAGCACCAGGCATCACCACATCACTCACCTTTACACCATAAGAAAATTAAATTAAAAAAATTTAACTCAAGAAAGTTGAACCGTAGACAAAATAAAGTCATCCCACTCAGTTTAACCACTGAGCCACGTGAAATCATAATGAATCCTTGGGAAATTTCAAATATATTACCCAAACAAGTTCAATTCTTCAATTTTTACACTTTCTAGCTTGGCCTGTTCTGTTCCTGTTCCAAGGATTTTAAATCTGTTCCTGTTCCAAGGATTTTAAATCTGTTCCTGTTCTGTTCTAAATCCTAGAATAGAACAGGAACAGGAACAGAACAGGCCAAGCTGGAACAGGAAAACACTGGTTAGTTATCTTTTTGTAACAACCTCAAGAGCGCTTCTACAGTCACCTCTGGCCAAATATGGAAGCTTATTGTGAAGCTGACCGGGCTTGTCGTTGCAGCCAAGAATCGCTAAAGTAAAGAGTAATGCAAAACCATAGGGGGGACCCTTTGTTGAAGTATGGGAGCTGAAATGACCTGTTCCGGCAAAAAGGGCCAAATTTTTGTATTCTATTTTTTGAAGCCAAGTTCACCAAAAACAGTAAATGATAGAAAAGTTTCAAAAAAGAAGAAAATAGAACAATATTTGGTTGCGTCCAATAAACTTTTATGAGTTCAATGATTTTTTTGGTATGTATCAAAAAAAAATTAAAATAGATTCTTCTCATTGCAATCTTTCAAAATTTTTAGGTCTTGGGTCCCGAAAGAAGAAATATGACATAATTACCCTGTTTAAAACATAAGTAGGTATTTATGTTTTTGTTTAGTTTAGACAATGCACCCCTAAAATTTAACTTTTTTTGCGAAAAATTGCTTAACAAAAATGCAATAAAAAGTAAAAAATACACCCCTAAAAATGGACCTTTTTTGGTCGATTCCCCCCCCCCCCCCCCCGAAAATTTTTCCTGGCTACGCCCCTGATGGGGCATCATCCACTGGTATGTCTGTCGGTTTCTGGGACTTCACCGGTTAACCGAAACCGAATTTTTCGGTTGAAACCGTCAGCCCTATACACAGATCATAAATCAGCCATAAAGTTTACGTATTTTTGGGGAGTATAACTTTGTAGCGCAATTGAAATAGTAAAATCTATTGGCAAAACAATAAATGAGCTGAACATGACTCGAGACCGACCTCCTGGATCTCGTTGATGAATTGCCTGTAAATGTTTGTGTGATCCTCGAATATGAAGAACAAAAATTTTGGCGACAGCGATGCTTCATTACCACCACCATCATTATTTACTGCCGTCTGATGATGATGCAACCAGTTGAGCAGGAATCGGGCAACTCGATCGTCGTTGACCTCCCCTAACAGATCTTCGCGCGCTTGAACAAAAACTGTTTGTATCACTTCCAGCTGTTGGAGAAGCACTGCTTGAACTTGGGGAGAGATCAGCATGCGATGTGTGATGGTCAAAATGTAAGTGGTTGTGCAGTCCCCGTCGGTCTTGCACAATGGCGACAGAACACGCTCAATGGCCAATGCGTTCAGGTTGGCATCGATGAAATCCCAAAAATCACAGTCATCTAACTGCACGCAGATGCTGTTGTTGTGACCATTACCAGTAGGGTTGGACAAACCCGGGTAACCTGGAACCGGTATGGGAAAATTTTGGATAAAAATTATCCGGGTTTGAACGATGACAGCTAAATTATGCTGGATCCGGGACCGGTATCCGGGTGTTTTTGAGCTATCCGGTATCCGGGGGACCCGGATAATATCCGGGTTTGTCCAACCCTAATTACCAGCACAAAACTGATGCCGTTTGAGAAGCGGTAGCAGTGCATTGGACAGCAAAACGAGCACTCGGTGGTCCAAGTAGCTGTATTTAAAAATAATAAAAGCATTTAAAATAAGGATTGTATTTAAAAACAAAAAAGCAAAAATTTTAAAAATTAGAGAGCGGAGTCTGAAAAAGCCGGGCACGGATACTCGGGATTTTTCTGGTTACCTAACCCGGGCCTGTTCCGGGTCAAAGAGTCCGGGTTTTCCAACTCCCGGGCATGCACCTGAACCGGATTTTTTACAGAAAATGTTTTATAGTAAAAAGGTAGAAAATCTCTGAGTTTTTATGAATGCAGAGTTGAAAATAGAAGGTCTAACCCAAGGGTGTAACCAATTTCATTTTCAAAAAGTCGGATATCGGAACTCCAGTGGTCCAATTTTTGCTTGAATTTTTCTAGTTGGTTAAAAAAATTGGTCAAAAAAGCCAAAATTTGGCAAATTTTGAGGTGAAACCCCAAAAATTCACACACTCCTATAAGCAATTTTGTGGAAATTGGTTCAAAAAATAGTTTTCTCGACCCAGAAATTTTACGCAAATTTTATGAAAAGCCCTGTTTAAAGCTTTTTTTTGGGGGGGGGGGGGGCTGACGGTGCCGAGAAGCTACGGGAAATTTTATTTGGAAGAATTGAACGATTTGTTGAGAAAATTCTAGAAATTGCCCAAAATTGTGTGAATTCCTATTTTTCTTTGGAAAAAATTAAAATTTACTAAACAGTGAGCATTCCCAAACCCCTCAACTGCATACGCCACCGAAAATGCACACCATCTTGCATTTGAAATCCAGGACACACAAATATTCCCATTTTTCACAAAGGTATTCGGTCATAAATTGCAAAAAAATGAGCTATTTTTTTTTAATAATATTTCATCAATTTTTGGCAAAATGATGTCTTAATAAATGGAAAGGAGAGTATTTTTCAAATCCGGATATAAAAAGCCGGGCCCGAGTATCCGTACTTTTCCCGTTCAACTCAATCAATTTATTCCAAGATCATTTCACCCGTATGAATGAAATCGGTAGTATTCCGTTCAAAATTATTCGTGTTTGAATTATACATGCAAATAAATAATGTAATAAAAAACCTCAACAAAATTTCTGTTGGTTGCTCCAACCCGACAATGTTCTTAGGCAACGGTGCATATGGCAACGGCATTTCTTTATAATCCCGAATAGCTTTGGGAAAAGCTTCATAAAAAGTGATCCAAAATTTTGATCCCAGTCGAAGCAGAAGCGCGCCGCGCTCGTGCAGGCGCGCGTGCGCGAGTGCCGAAAATCGGCGATTGACCAAATTTGGTCCTCGCCTATCGGGACATGCCCATTCGTCCCGTCGGATCAGGCTAAACACATCAGCCCACACTTCTGAAGGTAGGTAGCGAGGTCTAAAGTTGTTCGGGTTGATTGTTCAATGCATAATTAATAATTGCAAAATTTGAGCAAAAGGAAAGAATTATTTTTCGTCACATATTTTCGATGCTCTCCAAAATTTCGAATTATTCTATTCCTATTTTAGCATTATATTTTAAATTTTTAACCATTTTTGTCGATTTACCAGTCGTATACCGAAGAAAGTCGTCCCTCCATAACCCATTTATTTTGTTCAGATTTTCACAAAATTTTCACTATTTCTTTTATTTCTCACCAACCTTTTATTTTTATTGTTGTTGTCTATCATCAGCAGCAATAATAAATAATTATCAATATAAAATATGAGGGCATATTAATTGTTATTAGCGAGCCTGTGTTTACTATGAAGAAAGGAGCTCAAAAACAACCTTTTCACTTTAAATTTTTTTATTTGGAGAAATTTTTTGGTAAAATTGAAGAATATCAAAAACTTTTGGTTTTCCAGAATTTATTATATCAATCGACTCCTCTCGTCAAGACACATCGAATGGTATCAAAATTTTGATTGGGAAACCACTTTGAAGCAAGTTATGAGGCCGGGACTGAAGTTTCTTTTTGCGTGGGGACTCAGTTGTCCTCGTTTTGGCATTTTGCTCACCTATTTTGAGATTTTCAAACCTAAAAGTATCCATGGTGAAGCATACAAAAAATCATTGATTGAGATATGTTTATGATTGATAAATGAAGGTAAAGTGTCTCAAAAATTACAAAATTTTTTTGATACAATTTCTCTTTCGACAAAATTCCGAAGAATTTTCTCTTTCGATTTTCGTAAGAAAATCGGAAAACCTCAAAATTATCGAAATCGAAAGGTTCGACCCACTCTGCTGCTATACATAATTAATATTTTAAATAAAGTAATTTTACAATTACAGAAATCACCGCTTTATTAATTTTGTGAAATATTTTTTCATCCAAGCATATCAAACAATTATTCAAATCTAGAGCCCGGAACGAGACGAAATCTCGAAAAATCTTGACGAAATTCTCGAGAAACCTCGTCCCGAATAAAACTGAACTTGAGATTTTTTATGAATCTCGTCTCGAGATCTCGCTGGAAGCTCAAGTCCGGGCTCTATTTAAATCCCGCATTTTGGGTCGATGTCTTGTCCGCTGGGTTCTTCATCTAAACACCGTACTTCCAAGCGGGTTACGGCAGAAATAAAACCGCAGTAATTCGATACATTGGCGTATATAGCTTAATTAAACTGTCTTTTATTTTAAAATCAAATTATACCGTATTTTTTAAGTTGAACATTTTACCGAAACCTTTTAACTTATAATAATTCTCCATTCAAAACTGCATTTCTGTTCTAGGATTTCAAAACTAAACAGGAACAGAACAGAGTGAAAATTGAACGTGATTAGGTTATACATTTTTTATTTTTTCAATTATTGTCAAAAACTCAGTGGTTAAACTGGGGGCGTAAGTTTATTTTTGGGTCTGACGTTCTAGTTCTCGAGTTAGGTATCCTCCTTTTCATTGCTTTAATTGCATGCCATTATGCTGCAATTGGTGAGTAAGGGTTTCAAAAAAATTTCGGTTAACCGAAACCGAACCGCAATTTGCGACTTTCCGGACCCCCTATGGTTGAAAACTCCATTTCCCAAACAATTTTTAGGGTGGCATTTTTCCCTTTTTATAGCTAAACAATTTGTTCCAAAAATATTTATTTTTAGGGGTGCATTTTTAGTTTTTGTTCAATTTGTTAAGGAATTTTCAAAAATGCAATTTTTTGCGAATTCTGCTGCTTTACAGTGGCGGAGGGGGTCGGCGGTGCCGATAGGCGCCGCCGAAAAAACTTTTGAATTTTTGCCTCAATTTTGTTACGAGATTTGCAACAAAAATTTTTGTTAAGAAAATTGGTCCAATAATTTTACCAATCATACAAAACAAAAGGATCCTTCCTCAACATTTGACAAAGGTCTTTAAATTTTATAAATAATCGGTGAGTTCTCCAACCAACAAAAAATAAATTACAAAGTTAAATTCAGTCCAAAATATTTTTAAAAAATCGAAAAATAATTTAAAAACAGTTTAGAAATTTGTTACTGCTCTCCATGAAATCATTTACCTAATAGGGGTTCGAACCACCAGACAAAACAATCACGCTCCCACAACTCACCCACTACACCACCATTCAGATGAATCAAATTTACGCAAAAAAAAATATTAGAAAAGGTAAACAAAATTCAAACAGTAAATCAATATAATTTATTAAAATTCTGATACATTTTTTGAATGAACAAACGCGATAAATCAATTGTTTTAGCAAGTAAATGCATTATTAATTAAAATTTTCAATATTTTGCCTTTTTCGTGAATATATAAATATTTCGGCATTTCCATAATAAATCCCATATTTTAGTCATTTTTCCAGAAATTTAATTTTTAGGCACTTTTTGTGAGTTTTGGTCAATATTTCACGCTATTTAGTCAATATAATTCCCATCTCTAACCGAAAAATTTCGGGTTGGATAACCGAATACCGTAATATACTGTTTTAATTACCTATGGGTAATTATTTTTCAACCCTCTCCTAAAGTGGGTAATTATTACAGGGTGGGTAATTAAAACAGTATATACGGTAATTCCCAGCGACCGAAATAGTTGTAGCACCCTACTGAATTGAAACTAGAGTAGGCGGGGATCGGGATTTTTGGTTAAAACCGGGATCGTGAAAGCCAGGATCGGGACTCATCTCGAACCGGATTTCGACTTTTTAAAAACCGGGACTGGGGTTCCAAAAACAGGGATAATCCCAACCGGATCCCGACCGATCCCGATCCCGACATTCTCTAATTGAAACAGAATAAATATTATTTATAATCTTAGCTTACCTGACGTTTCATGCGGTTTAATGAAACTTGAGCTTGATAATCCTACCAGATAAAAGCGTCCATTTCTTTTTATTTGCATTGGATTTCCATAAATTCCCTGTACAAAGGTTAAGTCCGAATTTAGACCGACAGGCATTATTGGGGGGGGGGGGGGGGGTTGGAATTTAGACAAAGGACATTTGCTACTTTTTGTCCAAGTTTATTTTGTTCTGACTATTTTTAAAGCCACCAAACGGGGAGAAATTTTGCAAATTTTTAATGAATATTAAATGTTTTTAAATATGAACGAGTCGAAATGTAGGGGTTCGGATAAGCGGTTTGGGGCCGGGCAGGCTTTTTCCCGGGCAACCCAAAAGAGGCCGGGCGGGCTTTTCCAGGCGAATATTTATTGATTTTTTGTCCGGCCGGCCGGGCGAATATCGATCGGGCTTTGGCCCCCGGGTAGAATATTTCCTAGTCGGGCGCCCGTCTAAAGCCTATCGTAATGTCATCGTACAAGGCCAAGATAAAGAACAATCTGGGTGTCCAAGACCATTGAGTTTCATTTCTGCTTTTTATTAGGGCTGCTCGAGAGTCTCGGTCTCGAGTCTTGACTCAAGAAATTTATCGGTTTTTTAGGTCTCGAGTCTCGGTAAATTTCAAGTCTCGAACAGCCTACTTCTTATTAGGCTTCCTTGCCTTGCCTTTACCGTACTTTTGATTAAAATTTATTTAATTGTGTAATCTCTTTTTTGTGGCTGTCTCAAATAATTTACCCAAAATAAATAATGCATTTTTTATTAAATATTTCAAATAATTTTTATTAATTTAGTTAGAATGAAAATTAAATACGATTTAAATTTCATTGTAATGTGTAGGGCTGCATTTATATTTATAGTTCTTTAAAAGTACAAAAGTTAGTTCAATGGCTCTTTAAAAACCTCAAAATAGACACTAAAATACCCTAAAGTTCTTAAAAAGTTCCAAATTAAGGGTGCAATTTTTAAAATTTCACAATATAAATAATAACATATTTTCTCTTACACAACGCGAATCCAATAAAATTAAACTCAAAAAGATACGGTTATATTAGGGTGAATTTAGTATCATGTAAAGTCGATTTTTGGGAGTACATTCTTTTGAAGATGGACAACTTAATTTTTAGAGGTGCTAAGTAGGGGCCGGTGAAATCAAATTTCCGGAACCGAATTTTCAATTTTGAAAATTTACCGGTGGGATTTTTGTTGGATAAATCCGGAAAAATCTTAACCGGAAGGGTCAAAAAACCCGGATTCCGGGTCCCGAAAAATCCGGCCGGATTCCGGTCCGGCAATGGTCCCTCCGCCTCCCCTCGGGGGCTTGATATCTGCTGCTTTAGCAGATTTTTGTGGTTTTTTGAAAGGTAAATAATGCGTTTTTTTGAAATGCTGCTTTGTTGCTTTTAATGGCTTTTCAGGAGCTTTGTGGACTTTTGTGGATTTTTGGATGGAAAGGAATATACAGTAATTATAGGGCTCTATTTTATGGGGGGTGGGGCTTTATTTTAGGATATACGGTATAAGTAATAAAAAAATTAACGGAAACTATGGAGTTAGAAGACCTCCCCTGTTCTAATTCTAAACCTCATTTTAAAGGGTTTCTTAGGCGCTGAAAATGAATATGCACTACATCAAATTTTAATCGCGTTTAACCTTATACTGAAATGCTCCAAATCAATGTGGACACAGTTGCCCAACTTCAAAAAGAAATTCAATGCTTAATTTGCTTATTATCAATTAGTAAATATGCTAAAGAAATTTGTTGCTGGAGCATATTTTAAGTGAATTTTAATCTGGGAGTTCTAACCCCATATTTACCAAATTATGATTTTATTTATTTTTTGTAATTTCCAAAATTCTGGCTTTTGGTAACTTTGTTTCATTATGAAAACACTTGAAAACTTTACGCGAATAATTGCAATGTCGAATCGTCTTGGTGAACGTGTTGGGCCCGTTGCCAAGAAATCCTCTCGATTTTCTCCTCGCCTCCGGCTTATACCCTTTTCCCGGGGAAAAAGGCAAACAACGCCCGGGAACGATCCGGAGTCTTCCAATGTCCGGTTGGGTGCTCTCCCAACTGAGCTACGCTGCCGCCCGGTCTAGATCTCGATGATTTCTTGGCCGTTCTCGAGAGAGGGGGGAGAAGGAGGAGGAGGGGAGGGGAGCACAGTTACACCTTCAATGCCAGGGGAAGACCGTCCCTGGTCTTTTTCGAGATCAAATCGGAGATTGGCGCTTGCCCAGGCGCCCTGAATTTTGACCACGAAAAGTGCTCTTTGATCATCAGAATTGCGTGGCCCAGAGAGAACGATGGAAAGGTTGCCAATTCAGGCAACCATCCGGTGCTACCAGTGAACGTGTTGGGCCCGTTGCCAAGAAATCCTCTCGATTTTCTCCTCGCCTCCGGCTTATACCCTTTTCCCGGGGAAAAAGGCAAACAACGCCCGGGAACGATCCGGAGTCTTCCAATGTCCGGTTGGGTGCTCTCCCAACTGAGCTACGCTGCCGCCCGGTGAAGCTCAGATAGATCTCGATGATTTCTTGGCCGTTCTCGAGAGGGGGGGGGGGGGGGGGGGGGGGGAGAAGGAGGAGGAGGGGAGGGGAGCACAGTTACACCAGTAAAATCTTTTTTTTAGACATTCACGTCCTTATTTCGCAAAATTTTTGTTGGCATCCCTGGATTAGAGCTTGATTTACACGTTTTTGCGCTTCCGCAAATGACGCATTTTTTGACAGATTTATTTGAAAGCGGTTTTGTTTAAAAAAAGATTGTGTTATATAACTCTTATCTATTGTGCCTGTTTTCGAAACATATAGGCTATGATAAGAGGACTCAAAAATTGTTTTATAGTAATGAATTTAATACAAAAAAAAAATGCTGGTTTGATAATTGGCTTTTTTAAATCTAATATTTTTTTGCCGATTGTTTTGCAAATAAAATTTTTTGGTTGAAATTGAGAATTAAAACCCGGTTATTTGCCCAAAAACTTTTAGGATTAGAGTGCATTTTTAGTGCCAAAATAAGTTGAAACCTATTTTACACTTTGAGCCTATTTTCCCCAATTTTCTGAGAATTATTATAGACAAAAATTGGAATTTTAAGTCTAAAAATGTGGTAATAGTAACGGAAATCCCATGCTTTCCTGAAAAATACTTAACACCTACATCAAACCTTTGGTCG
The DNA here is from genome assembly GCA_020449905.1 of Globodera pallida. Lineage (NCBI taxonomy): Eukaryota > Metazoa > Nematoda > Chromadorea > Rhabditida > Heteroderidae > Globodera > Globodera pallida. The sequence continues at coordinate 2,395,644 of JAIXHY010000011.1, forward strand.
ACGTTTTGGACGGATCCGGGTAAAACAAAGAAAGTAACAATTGCGTTTACACTAAATACCGTAGTCGCCAGCATTCAAACCTGGATAAATCAATTTGAACTCTAATAAATAGAACTCTTTACACAAATTTGCACAATTTTTGGCTGAATTATTTGATTAGCATCAAAAATTAATTAAAAATAATATTTGAATGGACAAGCTTTAAACGACGTGAATCATTTCCCAGAGAAATCGTTTAATCAAACACTCCCCAATTCAAAACAGCAACCAGCCAGCAGGTGATACAACAATTAGGTAATTTAGGGGAATGACCTTGATTTATTTGCCTAATTGGGCCGGACAAGAAATTGTACTTTACGGAGAAAGCGGTGCAAAAACTCTCAGTTAATAAAAACGGTAATTTAAACAAAGTGTATTTAGGTAAATAGTTAGCCAGCTAACAAAAAATCATAGATATGATTTATGGAATTCAATATAAAATTAAAATTTACAAATAGTGATCGTTTTTAAACAAATTTAATTTTGTTTTTGGATAAATTATCATTTTTCACCACTTTTTCTTAATTTTTTTCCCCGAAAATGCTTAATTAAAAACTTTAGAATCTGAAAATTTACTTACAAAATATATATTAAATTGAAATTTAAAAAATAAGTATTAGACCCGACAGAGACCGAAAAAATGCTTTCCCCTTGATCAAAAAAAAATCACTTCCATTTGAATGGCCTTTGTTTGTTCCTCCTCCTCCCATGGCTTCTTTGGCATTGTTCGGCTCAATTTCGTCGTTTTGGCCACACAAATTGTCCACCGCATCTCCCATTTATGAAAAATGACAAAATCTATTTAAATTTAATTTACCCTGATCATGATAAGCTGTAATTAGAGACCGGTAACTCAGCCCAAACAAAATTTTTTGGGTTTCTTTTGGGTTTTGCCCAATTTGACCAAAACCAAAACCAAATTTTTAGACAATTCATTGATAATATGGAGTTTTTTAGTGCGATAATTAAGAGAGCGTCGAGTATTGGAATATTCAGTTTCTTTATCGAGCAGATTTGACAAAATGACAACAAAACAAATCAGACAAATTAAAAGTAAACAAATAGTATAACTGTCAGAACAAATTTCAGATTACCTTTCTTTAGAAAACCAGATGCCAAAGTTCTTGGCAAACCGAGATGTACTCGATGCTCACGTTGACAAGATCAACGTCGTTTCCAAGTCCGTCATCGTGGTGATCGTGCGGGATTACCACGGCCGACATGCCATGCGCTTCGGCTCCTCTTATCTTCTCTTTGACCGCTCCGACTTCTGTCACAAGTCCCGAAGCAAGGACTATGCCAGTCAATGCTTTTGGCCGAGGTGCCCTCCCACGGCCAAGGATAAGAGCGAAACCACTGCTCCAAGTGCACAGGACGGCCCACTAATGCCCCCGCTGGATTAATCCGCAGCTGCACCAAATTTTGTCCGAAAAAATTGTTTCCAGATGCCGGTGCCGGAGGACTCTCGTTGCAACTTCATATGCATTGAACAAGGCGGCACTCGACTGATCAGACCCCAGATCACTTTTAATTTAAGCTCGCCCCTGTTGTTTACCTTTTTTGCTTCTTCCACCCCCTCCTTCTCTGTTGATCACATTGTTGCCCAATCGCCGAAAAAACTCGAGATCCAACGGGCTCAGCGTGTTCATCACCGTCTCCTTTTCAAAAAAATAGGTGGTTTAGAAAATTTTTGCAACAACCAAATAAGCAACGAAAAAATGGGAATTTATGAAAAATATCGTTAACATCTTAAAAATTTCGACTTCATCAAATCAGAACATTGCTTATAAATAAGAACAGATGCGACCTATGATATAAATCCGGAATCCTACCTCCAACACTGCCGCAACGCAAACGCCACCACTCAGCGACCTTACGCTGTGCTGGTCACGAATGTGTCGCCTGAGGTATTTGGCGCGCGTTGTGCCAAATGAGCAGAGCCTCAAATTATTAGAAATATCAAATACACATTTTGAGTTCTTTTCTTAATTTTCTGTCAAGAATTTGCTCAATAAGTTAGTATGTGGTGAAACGTGTGGTTGGCTATCATTTTGTAACTGCCGTTTGTCACTGAGTCTTAAAATTGACAAAAAGGGCATTTAAAGGGTTTTCGCTACGTAGAATTTAAGTCTGCACCCACATTTTGAATGCTTTCAAATCACAGACTAAATTTTGTACATTAGCCTAAAATTTAATCAGTGACAAAATGAGCGACCACCAAGCGCTTTCATTATTTTGCCAGTTTTTTCCTTAAAAGCTGAAAAATATTTAAAAAATGATTTTTCTCAAGTCCCTTTTAAAAAAAGTTTTTATTAATTTTTTTTTTGCTCACGTGCACCGGAAGTCCGCGCCTTTTTCCTCTGCGCTGTGCCCAAGCCCTTTGTATATATTCAGGGCGCGCAGACTGCCAACATTTCCACAATAGATTTGGCAGAGACGCAAATCACAACGGAACATCAACATCTGAATTTCCGAAACTTTGGTTAGCATTTTAAGAAAAGAGCAATTTTTGAGGTGAACCGGAGCGCTAGTTTTAGAAAAAAATTTACATGTTATGAGCATTAAACGAAGCCCATAATTATCATTTCATTCCCGAGCAATCTATTTAAAAAAAGAAACTGACTCGGTGTAAAAATGGGAAAAAATTTAATAAAAAATTGTACTCCGCTGTAAGAATGGGAAAAAATTGTATTAAAAACACAAATGAGAGATAAAAAATTATAAAAATATTAATTTTTGGCCTAGTTCTGACTCGGCTATGGACAACTATGCTACTAAGAAAACTCAGCTTCGAACAACTCGGCTGCGAAGGCATTTTGCTACGGGGACAATTCGCGTACTTTGCGGAAAGGGTAGCTTGAAATTAGAGCCCAGACTTGAGGACCGACCAAGAGTTCCATCGAAAATCTCGGTTAAATTTCTTCAATCGGGAATCTCGAAAAGTTCTCGATCGAGTACCGATTGTCCACGCTCTACATAAAATTGTAATTACTAAATAAAAACAAAGAGTGCTGATTGTTTATGCAGTTGAGCTTAGTGTGGTTGTTGTGCCTGCGGTTTTAGGGTTTTCAGACCATTTGAAAGTCCAAAGAAGATCGGATAATTCATCGGAAAAAAAGGAAAGGCATTGACATAAAATGATGATCGAAAGTGGTGATCGGTACCGGGATTTGGTGTGTGGTCTTGAAAGACCTAAGAAAAGCATTCTCAGAGCAGTCAATAGATAATGGCGCTGGTTTTAAATCAAAGGGAATAGTATGGGACACTTTACAATGTGGGAAACATGCAGAATTGCGGAGTCAGCAGAGGTGCTGATTTATTTGCAATATACACGACATAAAGAAATTTTCTCGGCGGCGCCTATCGGCACCCCCGACTCCCTCTGTAAAAATTCGGAAAAGAATTTGCATTTTTGAAAATTTCTTAACAAAAATGGAGTAAAAACAGATCAAAATTGAACAATTTTTGGGAAAATTGCTTACCAAAATGCAATAAAAATGAAAAAGCACACCCTTAAGAATCGATTTTAAAAGCAAAAAATACACCCTTAAAAATCGAGTTCCCCCCCCCCCCCTAAAATTTTTTCTGGCTATGCCACTGGTTTGCTGCATTTTTTTAAATTTTGGTGGGTGATAAATCAAAAAAAAACGATTTTAGGGGGTATGTTTGATCATTTTTTTAGTATCTTTTTAAGAAAATTTTTGAAAAATGCCGAAATAGACATTTAGGCACTAACACATCGCTCTAAATCAAAAGTTGTTCAGAATAAATGCTATTTTTAAGCTACTCTCTCAAGGCCTATGCGCAAAAAAAAAAATAGGGTTTTGCCTAAAAATGCCGGCGGCCCTACTCATTAGGAAACAAACACTCACTTTTCCTCCATTTGCTGTTGCTGCTGCTCTTCGTCGCTTTCGTTGTCCGACATTTTTAGAAATATTTTTAGCGTTCCGACAAAAGCAATACTAAAAATCAGGCGATTTTAGATTTAAATGCCAGTTTATGCTCAAAAAATCAGAAAAAAGAATGTATTGCAAAGGGTCGGTAATGATCCGGGCTCTTATGCAGTTTAGCCCCCATATTTTTTTTTGCATTTTTATTCATAAAAAATATCTTTTTATAGAATTCCAGGGGCGCAGAAACGCGAATCCGAGCTCCCGTGCGACCAATTTTGAACCCCGGGCCCGAAATGAAACAATTTTTAAAATATTAAAATTTTTAAAATATTGTCTTATGATAAATCTGATGTCATATTCGTGATCAGCGCGACCTCGATAATTCCCAAGTAGAATTGCATAAAAAATTTTTATGAATAAAAGTGAAAAAAAATATGGGGGCTAAACTGCATAAAAGCCATGATCCTTAGAAATGTTTGATTTGTGTCGGATTATTTGGAATCGGAATGGAATTTGCTTGCTTTCTCCATTCTTTTGAGACCCAACAAATTTATTTGTCAGTGGCGAGGAAATATGTTACGTTTGAATGTCAACAATACAATATTTCTTGTCGCAGACAGTGAAAAGTAATCGATTGGGGTCAGTCGATGTGTGGCATTCTGTCGCCTTCACTCGTTCAGATCGGTAAAAAGACGACTCGTTCCCGCCAACTCGTTCCCCACCCCCAACTCGTTCCCTTTACCCCAACTCGTTCCCTTTACCCCAACTCGTTCCCTTTACCCAACTCGTTCCCTTTACCCCAACTCGTTCCCTTTACCCCACTCGTTCCCTTTTACCCAACTCGTTCCCCTTAATAAAAACGACAAAAAAACATCAAAATTCGTACAAAACTTGTGCGAAAAACATGAATTCGGATGCCGTTTTTACGTATGTCGAACCCCGGACTTGAATGCGAACAATAGGTCGAAAAAAAACCCAAAAATTTTTTGTTTTTATGGGGTAAAGGGAACGAGTTAGGGTGGGGAACGAGTTGGGGTGGAACGAGTCGGGGTCCGGGGTCCGTCCATTCAAATCGTGGGCATGCCCCGAACAAGTTCATAGACTTTCTTTATTGGTTTTTCTATTTTCTAAATTTGTTTTTTCAACCGGGGAATGATTATTTTGAATTGGAATGTGCTTTCCACTCTTTTGTGATCCAACAAATTTATTTGTCGGTGAAATTCCGGTTTTTGGAATCCCGTTTTTTGAACAAGCGAATTCCCGATCCCGGTCCCGGCCAATCCAATTTTATGCGCAATTCTATAAACCCAAAACTCAGAGATGTCCTGATTATTTAGAAACTAATGATAATAAATATCACTCATAAATTTTTTTTAAATGCTAATTTTTTTGCAAATTTTAGGCACCCTAATTGAATTCACTAAAACGTTCAGGCGGCCTTTCATTATTATATCCGCTTTTGTTACTCAAAAGTTGCTTTTTCCTTAATTTTAATTTTCAAGTTTTTAAACCGGTTCAAAAACCGCTTTAAATTCTCAATTTTTATTTTCTATCAACTAATTCCTAATTTTGAAAGCCAATAAGAGTAATTTTTTCCATTTTTTAATCAGCGGACAACTGAGTTCCCAGTCAAAAGACACTTCAGTCCCGGGTCTGTAACTTTCAGGGAATGGTTGCCCAAAATTTTTTTTTGGATTCTTATATTACAGACCGAGAGGAGTCGATTGATATATATTTTTCGTTCGATTTGGGCTCTGGCCGCTATGACCGATATTTACCAAAGCTTCAAAAAAATACCGCATTTTTAAAATTTAAGCAGAATTCTTAATAAAAACTTGCATTCCTGACCAATTTTCATAACAATACAATAAAACTCAAAAGTACACTCCTAAAATTGAACTTTTGGTACTTCCCGTGTTGCGACCCCCTCCCCAAATTTGCTGAAAACATCATATATGGGGTTTTCAACAGTGCTGATCATGAATCTGACAATCTTTTTAAGATATGACAACACCTAACATTTGAAAATCTATGATTTTTTATTTTATTTTTTTCACCATTAAGCACCCAAACCGGTTTTATAGGTTTGAAAAACCATAGGGGGGCAATTTTGGCTCAAAAGTTCGTTAGGCTTAAGCGCCTAAGCCACCCTGGTTTGGGGTCTGTTAGGCTCAGACTTAGGAACTCTGATAAATGTTACAAATGATTTTTTTTCAAAATCAAGATAAATATCGTTAGATTTGGTCTAAAATTGACTTTATCTTAGATTATTATGCCATTTTTGAAATAATTAACAATTTTACGAAAAAAAGTCTCGGGTTATCTGGGTTTTGGGCACGAAGTAAAGTTTCGGGCTAGGGCTCGAGAAATTTCGGCTTTCGTGCATCACAAATATTTAGGCCACTTTTGGTGAATATAAATTAGTGATCATTTAAAAGGGTCCTTCCCGCCCATCAAATCCATTACAACGATGCAATTTACAAGTCCTCTAATACGATAACACAATCGGAAAAAGCCACTCAAACGGCGCCGCCCTCAAACGGCAACACCCAACCGGCAGACTCAAACGTGTATTATAGGACAGACGACGAAATAGTTTTGGAGAAAAGTTGAATGTTAAATCAAATTTTTCAAATTCGGGTTCTTCGTACTGCGACGAAAGTGAAGTTATTTGTGTAACAGAAAAGAACCGATCAGCTAGCCGTCGGTGACTAGAGTCCGCACTTGAGGGACCGATCGAGATATCGAAAAAAAAATGCAATCACCGATCGATCGAGATTTGTTTGAAATCACTGAAAAATCCCAAAAATTCCGAAAAAAAAATCTCGGCCCGAGGAGACGCATTTCAGTGCGACCAAAGATCTCAGGCGTTACTGATTAACGATTGGATAATCAAACAAATTTAAGACAAAACAAATTGTATAATTGTCAAAATCCATCTGTTTTTTCATTTCACTGTCCGGCGGGCGCCCTCATCAAAATTTCCATTCAAAGTTCGGCCCAAAATTTGCTTCGATTTTGGTTCCAGGAAAAAACAGCGAAACGCACGGAAACAAATCGGACAATTTGGCGGCAGAATCGACAAACAAGCCGGTAGTGTCTGCGAAAAACAACACAAATAAACAACGCAAAAAATAATTTGCAAATTAAAAAATGAAATTTTCTATTAATTTTAATTCTTTTCATTTTCTTTCTCACCCAAACGCTGTCCGTTCGTTGTGTACATGATTTGGCGAGTTGCCAAATTGATGCCACATCCGATGACGTCACCGACGTAAAACGACGGCGTTCCTCCAATGTAAGGACGTTCATCACGGCTGTCGTGGCGACATCCCGCGACCGCGTGGCCCCAAATTTTGTTCCGGTTGTCAATTGCGTAAGTGCCTTTGTAACGTCCAACCCATGCGTTCCTTGTCATTTGGGTTAGCGCTAGTCCAATGCGAACGTCGCTAAATGATTTTTTAAAAAGAAAAAAAATGCTTCAAACATTTCAAAGCTCGATTTTTTTTTACATATTTATTTAACACCCTGCAACCTCCAAGATGGTCACTTCGTAATAGAAGATGCCAGAATCCTTTTTGGGAATTGGCAGTGCAGCGAGGGCAGTAAGGCCCTGAAAGTAAATCAAAATATTCTTGCGAATCTTTACATAAACTTTTAATCAATTCACTTTAACAGAATAATGTTTACCGAGCTTAGAAATCCCATCGATTTTGAGCGTCCCTCAACGTTGCAACTGTCTTCTGCAAGTCGACGTTGCACAGCTGCTTTAAAAAAACTCTAAGAAAATGCAATAAGAAAAAAATACAACCCTAAAAATCGACTTTTTGTCTTGCACCCCCTTCCCCAAATTTGTTCTGGATACTGCCCTGATTGTGCATTATGTTATTTTTTTTCAGACAATTCAAAATTTTCCACCTCGTCAATCTTTGCACGATGTTCCTTCTGCTGATCAGCTTTCTGCTTACGTCCCAACTCTTCGATCCATTTTTCAGAGAATTTGAAAGTTTTCACCTCGTCAATCTTTGCACGATACTCCTTTTGATCAGGGTTCTGCTGTTCATGTCCATCAATTCCAGTTCAATTTGCTTGATCCTTTCCCGCAGATGCTAGCTGCTGCTGCTTCCACTTCTGTTGTGGTCAATAACAACATCACCATTACGCCCCACGTGTTGCTACCGTACATGCAGACACCTTTATCGATGTACGGATGTTACGGTAATCCACCTATAATTTTTAAATAAAAATCAATTTTTATTTAAGAATGTAACACCTGTCTGCAGCGACATCTCGCCGGCTTCCAACTCGCGCACGCCAACACTGTTCCAGAGAAAGCAGATTGCAAACCGGGCCTGAATGAGGCCGAAAGAAACGATGAACGCCCGGGAACGGCTTCATCAACAACGTAGTCTTCGTCGAGCAACATCTCCCAGACGACCGATGCCCGGGATCAACGAAAGTTGGCAATTATTCGTCTGCTTGGCATAAAATGACAGGAAAATTGTCAAATTTTTGATTTCACTTTTTTAAAATTCTCATAATATATGTATTCGAACGGTACCAGTTCTACAGGGTGTGTCGTTTGTCTTTTTTTGTTTCCCACCCAAAAATCATTGAATCGGGAGGGTTGTGCAGGTGAACAAGCAAAATTTTTTTATCGAAATTTGGATTGTAGTGAAATTAAAGTAAGTTTCGGTTTGTGATCAAATTGAATAACATTTCATATATGTTACCAAAACGTTTAAATTGTCAGGTTTGGTTCCAATGCGGGCGAATCTGAGTGCGACCAGTGAACGGCTTAGTGTGTGGCGATGCAAAATGCCAAAAAGGACGGCACCGAGGAAGCAGAGAAGGTGGGGCATGGAAGAAGTAAAAAAGGTAACCAGTAGTTTATTTAATTTTTGATAATACTTAAAGGCACATTGATTATTAACAGTATTTTGCTCAAAATTTAGGTTTTCTTGAAAAATGGTGTCAATCTCTTCAAGAACTGTTCCAACGGTTGACCAGCGGGCAAAGTTCGCGGGGAAGTGCATGAGGTTTTTAAAAATATAATAGTTTGTCCGAAGAGTTTTTTATTTCAAATTTTTAAATCGAGTGAAATTTCTTACACATCTGGGCGCTCGGATTTTCTCAGCTAAAACATACCCGGGGACCGGGCAAAAAATTTGGTTTTCCCAAAATAACCCGTACCAGGACCACCTGACTGGTTCGATCAAGGGCGTGCCCAAAATAATTTTTGACGGGGGACCCTTGAAAAACGAGTTTTTAGAGGGTTATATTCGCTTTTATTTGCGTGTTTCTTAAAAAACTTTTCAAAAAGCGACACTTTCCTTCAAATTTTTGGTGTGGTCAAATTTTTGAACATTTTAACAATGTTTGTTGTTTATTTGAAGCAATTCAGTCAGACCTTCAACAGCAACAGCCGTTGATGAACACCAGTCGTAAAAATTCCAACTCAATAAAAACATCATAAGGCTAGCAACTTCAAGAGGTGGTCAGTCAGACAGTTCTTCAGCCAGTGTTGTGCGCGAAGTGGTAAGAAATGTTAGCCCCGGGGAAGGGTAGACAGAACAAGTTCAGTCAAAGGTGTCAAGAACGTAATTTTAAAAAAAATTTGGGCCGAGGTTGGGAGGGCGAGTGGGATGTTCGACGACAACATATCCGATGGGAAAGGACCAGAACAAAATGTTGCTAACCAACAAGACGACAAATTATGTCGGATTTTTGCTATTAAAAATTTTGTTTGTCCGCCATTTTGTACACGTACAGGCAGGGGGGGTGAGGGGAGGGGGATTTGCTGGCTCTCGTATTGGTGCAAAAAATAATTGGCAATTTGATCTAATTTTAGAGAAGAGAAAAAATTGTTCTGCGCTTGCCGTTGCCGGATGGACTCTCTTTGTGATTTCGTAGACATTGAACAAGGTATGTGCCTAATAAAATAGCCAAAAACTACATTGAGTAAAAATGCCATGGGCTAGAATTTGATGGAAACCCTAAAATTTGGATTTTTGAGTCCGGAATTTATGGAAGCCCCAAACATTTGCATTTTTAAATCCTGGATTTGATGAATGATGATACGTTAAGTAGTGTATTGTGCAAAAAAAGTTGAGCGATGACACGCTGAGCCCGTTGGATCACGAGTTTTTTCGGCGATTGGTCAACAATGTGATCAGCAGAGAAGGAGGGGGATGGAAGAAGCAAAAAAGATAACCAGTCATTTCATTTAATTTTTGAAAATACTCAAAGGCGGATTGATCATTAACAGTATTTTGCTCAAATTAGTGGACCGTCCTGTGGACTTGGAGCGGTGGCCGCGCTCCTATCCTTGGCCGTGGGGAGGGCACCCCGGCCAAAAGCATTGACTGGAATAGTCCTTGCTTCGGGACAGGTGACAGAAGTCGGGGCGGTCAAAGAAAAAATTGAAGAAGCGCAAGCGCATGGCATGTCGGCCGTGGTGATTCCGCAAGATCATCACGACGCCGAACTTGCGAACGACGTTGACTTTGTCGACGTGAACATCGAGTACATCTCGGTTTCCAGGAGCTTTGGCATCTGCTTTTTTGAAGAAGGTAATCTGAAATTTGATTCTAAAATTTTAATTTTTATTTCTCCATTTTATAAATGAATGTTTGTTGGTTAAATGTTAAAAGCGACGAACAGCTCAAAGAATTCAAAAATATTCCCAATTTTTTGCCATTTATTTACCCCTGTGATTGATCATTTCACTGATCAGATTTGAACGAATGCAATTGGACTAATTGTGGCAAAAAAGGCGAAGTGCACGAATTTGACCGGCTCATTTCGTTGCGAATGCCGCAAAGGCGTTGCTTGCGCGCGGCGGCGGCTTTAATTGCACAAAGAATCGGCGTAAACATTTTTTTTTTGTTGCAAAAATTGGATTTTATAAAGTTTAAAGCTGCACAAAACCCGGCTTGATTTTTCGAGTGTTTGATGAAAATGATTTTGAAGCAGTACAGTCAGCCACCAAATTATCCGGTAGCGGGGGGGGCAACGGGTATTTATCCGCTTTTGTGCGTCTGCTTTCACATTGTGGGAGAGCTGTGAGTCCGTTTGTGGTGGCTATTCGCATGAAGAATACTTTGCCGCAAACATTGCAACATAATGCGCCACAACAGCAACACAAGTTTTTGGACGGTACGGTACCAAATGGCATTTTACTTGGCACTGATCAATTTTAAACCCCACTCTAAAAACAATATATAAGGAGAATTGATGGGTTCGGCGGATTTGTTGAAATCGATTTGAAAAGACAAACCCTTTTTAAGTGTGTCATCGATTAGGGCAAGGCTTGAAAATCTGATAATTGAGACTCGGCATCAAAAATTGACATCAAAACTCGAGAACACCGAGATTCTCGAGCATTTCATTATCGAGATAAACGCCTAGAATTGTGAGTCTCAGTATCGAGCCGCGGGCCAGTCTCGGGGCGGTTGAACGGACTCAAGTCTGGATTATCGTATTTTAAGCACTGATTCATCTCTAACACAGACCCAGGCATGAACCCATTTGATGAGACACTTCGCCAGCCCTGTTCCGAAGGCATTTGGAAGCGTCGTTAACATTCGATACCGCGTTGTTTTTTTGGATGGATGTGAGCTGTCCGTCGGCGCGTTCGGAGCGCATTCGGTCGCGTAACATTTTTGGGCATGCGCAAAAAACTGTCGACGACCTTGCGAAGGGGAGAAGGAGTGCATCGGACACGAAGGGGAACAGGTAACAGCAACAATAACACCATCAACACCAGAGTGTTTGTGCTGTTCAGTGCAAACAGATCAGATCAGAACAGCGCTGATCAAAACTAGTTAAGATTGAGTAATCCACGCTTATATGTACCGAATAAAAAGTGATTTGAAGAATAAAGCAATTGGTTATGTTAAGGACGAGATTTGGCGATGGCGCGAATGAGAGGAGGCCTGGAGTAGCAGCAAGAACAGAACGACCGGATTCATCAAGGAAAGCTTTGCAAAGAGCACATTGCCGACAACGAGCAGCACTAGTACGGCTTCAACTTGTGGAGTTTAGCTTATTTTTTAAACAAACTTTGGACATTTACTCGTTTGTTTATTATTTGTTAAATTTTGGCTTAACACTTCTTCATAACAGCCACAGCAATGGCGGCATCACTTTGGCACCCGTGTCGACGTTGGGCAACGACTGCGCACTCATACTGATCAGCGATCAGCTGGCACTTGCAAAGACTGTACAGGAGAAGCGAGAACGTCTGGCACGGCCGAAGACGAAAATGGAAAAGAAGTGGCCGCGCAAGAACGAACAGAAGCAATTGCAACACAACATGGCCAAATGGTCAGATTCAACAGCTTTTAGCTCTAGCTAGAAAGGCGGCGTAAGTCTCAGAATTTTGAAGCCATCATTTACTCTGATCAGTTTTCGATTAGGATTTGATCAAAGTTGCGGGAAGATTCGGTGGAGGACGCGTTTTTTTACGATGTGCGCCACGGAAAGTGCCGACCATTTTGGAATGACGGGTGCCCAGGCCGAACTCGAACCCATGCCCGAGAAGAAGCGGCGTGCCGGAGGAAGTGCGAGCGGGGGCAGGACGACATGACACTGCCGCAGGGGATGGCGGCGGCACAAGAAGTTCGGGCAGTGGGCGATGGTTGAGGTGCACAAAAAATTCAAATCCTTTCCATACTGTATTTGATGTTCAATATTTGAGAAACATCATCGTCTTCGTCATCCTCAATTTGTGTGCAACCTTTTAACTACGAATACCGTCGCGCATGCAACAACAACAACAGAAGTTGGGGACGTAAATGGTACTTTGACGCGATGAACGGATTTTGTCGACACTTTTGGTCAAATTTGGAAGCAACATTTGTAAACAAACAAACCTTTTTGAAGGTACGACGGGTGTACCGGACAGTCGCGGAACATTTTCGAGGGGCTCAAGCAGTGCATTGACTTGTGCGTTCATGACAACGCTCGGTGTGACCTTTTGGACAGTTTTTTTTGTGTTTAAAAGTGCCCTTTTTTGTTTTTTGACTAATTTTAGTCCAATTTTTGCTTATGCCAATTTTTTGACAGACTTTCTCCGACCGGACTGTTTTGGGTTTTTTGGCTCGGCACCATCGGCCATTTTAATTCCGTCAAAAAATAACTTAAAATCTTCCGAAATTTTGTTGAACGAAGAGCAATGCCCCGGGTTTCACTACAATTTGAACGGGAAGACTCAAGTTTGACGATTTCTAAGGAGGAGCAGGCTGAAATGAACGGCGCGGCGCGGCGGGTAAAGGATTCTGGATCAGGGCTTACTGAGTTGGAATTTTGGATAGTTTTTTGGATTATTGGCCGCTTGGTAGACAATCTGGATCGGCGTATGACATTGTTAATGACCAGAAATGTGTTAATGACCAGAAATGAATCTGATCGGGGTTTGAAACTAATGGGATTAGAGTTGACATTGTTAAGTGAATTGTCAGAAATGAATCATGGTCGGAGTTTCAAATTTCTCGGGGTCGAACTTTGATTTAAAAATTGCATTAAATTATTTGCGTCAGGAGATGATCCACTACTTGTTGCTGTTCTCGCGTCAGGGCAAATTGCGCTTGCAGAAATGGCACATTGCATACACGTGGACAAGGTGGGTCATTCGCCAGTTTTGAGAGCCCTTAAATTTTGGAGAACAGCCCAAGGCCGGATTTGAAATAGGGAAATTGATCATGATGAGCATTTGAAACTGCTCTTGATCAGGGGTTGAAATTGAGTTGGGACTTTGAATTTTGTATTACTTTTTCGGATTATTGCCCGGCTTGGCAGACTGATTTGTTTGGATTAACCAATTTTTATTTTCAATCAATTTTTTGGAAAAAAGCAGACTTTCAGAACATCAACAGGGAGATGCGCCACTGTCTGCAGCAGAATCACTTTGAGTTCAGGGACGCATGTCGCCTTGAACTCAATGATCGAGCGGGATTACGCGCCAAGTTGAAGATCAACAAAAATGTCGGGTTCGGGCACCAGCACATCACAAATCGTTTTAGATTTCTCGCTTTTCATTTTTATCTTCAATTTGGTTTTGTTCAAATTTTTTACATGTTGTTTTTATTTAAATACAAAAATCTGTTCCAATATTTGACATACATTGATGGATCTTCGAAAGGATTAGGTCGCGAATTTGGGATAAAATGCCGGAGAGAATTGAAAAAAATTTTCTGCAAAAAACAGTCTTAAGGGCTAGAGATAGGTTGAAAATTTCCCATAACAGAAAATCGTTCAAAATGGCCAAGGACAAAGATGCCACGGACAAAATGTCCCCTCCTAATGACGTTGTGTCGAAAATTGGGTACGAATCGAATGCTTTATATGGTTAGAAGCTATTTATAAACAATCATATAAACCTTTAAAAGTTATAGTTTGAAAAGAGCGAACAACAAAGTTTTTGTGGTAATTTTCGATTATAACTTTTGAAAGGAATCTAATCACCTTGTTGATTTGAATACAAAATCTACCCAACAAAAGCTTTCGATTGATACCAAATTTGTTTCGTTGGCTGGTTCCGAGAAGAGTTATTGCACTTCAAAGGTCCCTGGGGCCAAAACGACCTGTTCCCGTTGGTCGAGTAGACAATTTATTACCAAATATTAATACGGCTTCAATTTCATGTGGAATTTTATAAAACCAAAAAGTGAGAGCCATTGAGTGCTGGTTAGATTAGCGAGGCCATTTGTCCCCATATATTTTTATGCTAAAGTTCCGAGTTTTTTTTTGAAAATGACAAATCCATCGTTAAAGATGAATTATTTTTAAAGTCTTAAAGGCTAAGGCTAAAATCTCCCATACGCTTTTTGGTGTTTGTTAGTCCATATCATGGATTCAAGGCGATTCGGGGCCATGATGACTTATGTATTTAATAGGACAGAGGGTTGCAAAATTGACGCCGCAGCCGAAAACGTCATCGGTTTAAACGAAGGCTTTCCATCAATGTAAGGGCGTCTATTGTAGGCGTGGCGAAATCCCTCGACGGCGTGACCCCAAATTTGGCCCCAACAGTCAATTGCGTAAGTGCCTTCGTAATGTCCAACAGATTTGTGCGTTGGCATTTGTTTTGGCGTGAGTCCAATCCAAACATTTCTAAATGATTTATTTTGTTTGTCCGCCATTTTGTACACGTACAGGCAGGGGGGGTGAGGGGAGGGGGATTTGCTGGCTCTCGTATTGGTGCAAAAAATAATTGGCAATTTGATCTAATTTTAGAGAAGAGAAAAAATTGTTCTGCGCTTGCCGTTGCCGGATGGACTCTCTTTGTGATTTCGTAGACATTGAACAAGGTATGTGCCTAATAAAATAGCCAAAAACTACATTGAGTAAAAATGCCATGGGCTAGAATTTGATGGAAACCCTAAAATTTGGATTTTTGAGTCCGGAATTTATGGAAGCCCCAAACATTTGCATTTTTAAATCCTGGATTTGATGAATGATGATACGTTAAGTAGTGTATTGTGCAAAAAAAGTTGAGCGATGACACGCTGAGCCCGTTGGATCACGAGTTTTTTCGGCGATTGGTCAACAATGTGATCAGCAGAGAAGGAGGGGGATGGAAGAAGCAAAAAAGGTAACCAGTCATTTCATTTAATTTTTGAAAATACTCAAAGGCGGATTGATCATTAACAGTATTTTGCTCAAATTAGTGGACCGTCCTGTGGACTTGGAGCGGTGGCCGCGCTCCTATCCTTGGCCGTGGGGAGGGCACCCCGGCCAAAAGCATTGACTGGAATAGTCCTTGCTTCGGGACAGGTGACAGAAGTCGGGGCGGTAAAAGAAAAAATTGAAGAAGCGCAAGCGCATGGCATGTCGGCCGTGGTGATTCCGCAAGATCATCACGACGCCGAACTTGCGAACGACGTTGACTTTGTCGACGTGAACATCGAGTACATCTCGGTTTCCAGGAGCTTTGGCATCTGCTTTTTTGAAGAAGGTAATCTGAAATTTGATTCTAAAATTTTAATTTTTATTTCTCCATTTTATAAATGAATGTTTGTTGGTTAAATGTTAAAAGCGACGAACAGCTCAAAGAATTCAAAAATATTCCCAATTTTTTGCCATTTATTTACCCCTGTGATTGATCATTTCACTGATCAGATTTGAACGAATGCAATTGGACTAATTGTGGCAAAAAAGGCGAAGTGCACGAATTTGACCGGCTCATTTCGTTGCGAATGCCGCAAAGGCGTTGCTTGCGCGCGGCGGCGGCTTTAATTGCACAAAGAATCGGCGTAAACATTTTTTTTTGTTGCAAAAATTGGATTTTATAAAGTTTAAAGCTGCACAAAACCCGGCTTGATTTTTCGAGTGTTTGATGAAAATGATTTTGAAGCAGTACAGTCAGCCACCAAATTATCCGGTAGCGGGGGGGGCAACGGGTATTTATCCGCTTTTGTGCGTCTGCTTTCACATTGTGGGAGAGCTGTGAGTCCGTTTGTGGTGGCTATTCGCATGAAGAATACTTTGCCGCAAACATTGCAACATAATGCGCCACAACAGCAACACAAGTTTTTGGACGGTACGGTACCAAATGGCATTTTACTTGGCACTGATCAATTTTAAACCCCACTCTAAAAACAATATATAAGGAGAATTGATGGGTTCGGCGGATTTGTTGAAATCGATTTGAAAAGACAAACCCTTTTTAAGTGTGTCATCGATTAGGGCAAGGCTTGAAAATCTGATAATTGAGACTCGGCATCAAAAATTGACATCAAAACTCGAGAACACCGAGATTCTCGAGCATTTCATTATCGAGATAAACGCCTAGAATTGTGAGTCTCAGTATCGAGCCGCGGGCCAGTCTCGGGGCGGTTGAACGGACTCAAGTCTGGATTATCGTATTTTAAGCACTGATTCATCTCTAACACAGACCCAGGCATGAACCCATTTGATGAGACACTTCGCCAGCCCTGTTCCGAAGGCATTTGGAAGCGTCGTTAACATTCGATACCGCGTTGTTTTTTTGGATGGATGTGAGCTGTCCGTCGGCGCGTTCGGAGCGCATTCGGTCGCGTAACATTTTTGGGCATGCGCAAAAAACTGTCGACGACCTTGCGAAGGGGAGAAGGAGTGCATCGGACACGAAGGGGAACAGGTAACAGCAACAATAACACCATCAACACCAGAGTGTTTGTGCTGTTCAGTGCAAACAGATCAGATCAGAACAGCGCTGATCAAAACTAGTTAAGATTGAGTAATCCACGCTTATATGTACCGAATAAAAAGTGATTTGAAGAATAAAGCAATTGGTTATGTTAAGGACGAGATTTGGCGATGGCGCGAATGAGAGGAGGCCTGGAGTAGCAGCAAGAACAGAACGACCGGATTCATCAAGGAAAGCTTTGCAAAGAGCACATTGCCGACAACGAGCAGCACTAGTACGGCTTCAACTTGTGGAGTTTAGCTTATTTTTTAAACAAACTTTGGACATTTACTCGTTTGTTTATTATTTGTTAAATTTTGGCTTAACACTTCTTCATAACAGCCACAGCAATGGCGGCATCACTTTGGCACCCGTGTCGACGTTGGGCAACGACTGCGCACTCATACTGATCAGCGATCAGCTGGCACTTGCAAAGACTGTACAGGAGAAGCGAGAACGTCTGGCACGGCCGAAGACGAAAATGGAAAAGAAGTGGCCGCGCAAGAACGAACAGAAGCAATTGCAACACAACATGGCCAAATGGTCAGATTCAACAGCTTTTAGCTCTAGCTAGAAAGGCGGCGTAAGTCTCAGAATTTTGAAGCCATCATTTACTCTGATCAGTTTTCGATTAGGATTTGATCAAAGTTGCGGGAAGATTCGGTGGAGGACGCGTTTTTTTACGATGTGCGCCACGGAAAGTGCCGACCATTTTGGAATGACGGGTGCCCAGGCCGAACTCGAACCCATGCCCGAGAAGAAGCGGCGTGCCGGAGGAAGTGCGAGCGGGGGCAGGACGACATGACACTGCCGCAGGGGATGGCGGCGGCACAAGAAGTTCGGGCAGTGGGCGATGGTTGAGGTGCACAAAAAATTCAAATCCTTTCCATACTGTATTTGATGTTCAATATTTGAGAAACATCATCGTCTTCGTCATCCTCAATTTGTGTGCAACCTTTTAACTACGAATACCGTCGCGCATGCAACAACAACAACAGAAGTTGGGGACGTAAATGGTACTTTGACGCG
The DNA here is from genome assembly GCA_020449905.1 of Globodera pallida. Classification (NCBI taxonomy): domain Eukaryota; kingdom Metazoa; phylum Nematoda; class Chromadorea; order Rhabditida; family Heteroderidae; genus Globodera; species Globodera pallida. The sequence goes on from JAIXHY010000011.1 coordinate 2,413,776, forward strand.
ATGAACGGATTTTGTCGACACTTTTGGTCAAATTTGGAAGCAACATTTGTAAACAAACAAACCTTTTTGAAGGTACGACGGGTGTACCGGACAGTCGCGGAACATTTTCGAGGGGCTCAAGCAGTGCATTGACTTGTGCGTTCATGACAACGCTCGGTGTGACCTTTTGGACAGTTTTTTTTGTGTTTAAAAGTGCCCTTTTTTGTTTTTTGACTAATTTTAGTCCAATTTTTGCTTATGCCAATTTTTTGACAGACTTTCTCCGACCGGACTGTTTTGGGTTTTTTGGCTCGGCACCATCGGCCATTTTAATTCCGTCAAAAAATAACTTAAAATCTTCCGAAATTTTGTTGAACGAAGAGCAATGCCCCGGGTTTCACTACAATTTGAACGGGAAGACTCAAGTTTGACGATTTCTAAGGAGGAGCAGGCTGAAATGAACGGCGCGGCGCGGCGGGTAAAGGATTCTGGATCAGGGCTTACTGAGTTGGAATTTTGGATAGTTTTTTGGATTATTGGCCGCTTGGTAGACAATCTGGATCGGCGTATGACATTGTTAATGACCAGAAATGTGTTAATGACCAGAAATGAATCTGATCGGGGTTTGAAACTAATGGGATTAGAGTTGACATTGTTAAGTGAATTGTCAGAAATGAATCATGGTCGGAGTTTCAAATTTCTCGGGGTCGAACTTTGATTTAAAAATTGCATTAAATTATTTGCGTCAGGAGATGATCCACTACTTGTTGCTGTTCTCGCGTCAGGGCAAATTGCGCTTGCAGAAATGGCACATTGCATACACGTGGACAAGGTGGGTCATTCGCCAGTTTTGAGAGCCCTTAAATTTTGGAGAACAGCCCAAGGCCGGATTTGAAATAGGGAAATTGATCATGATGAGCATTTGAAACTGCTCTTGATCAGGGGTTGAAATTGAGTTGGGACTTTGAATTTTGTATTACTTTTTCGGATTATTGCCCGGCTTGGCAGACTGATTTGTTTGGATTAACCAATTTTTATTTTCAATCAATTTTTTGGAAAAAAGCAGACTTTCAGAACATCAACAGGGAGATGCGCCACTGTCTGCAGCAGAATCACTTTGAGTTCAGGGACGCATGTCGCCTTGAACTCAATGATCGAGCGGGATTACGCGCCAAGTTGAAGATCAACAAAAATGTCGGGTTCGGGCACCAGCACATCACAAATCGTTTTAGATTTCTCGCTTTTCATTTTTATCTTCAATTTGGTTTTGTTCAAATTTTTTACATGTTGTTTTTATTTAAATACAAAAATCTGTTCCAATATTTGACATACATTGATGGATCTTCGAAAGGATTAGGTCGCGAATTTGGGATAAAATGCCGGAGAGAATTGAAAAAAATTTTCTGCAAAAAACAGTCTTAAGGGCTAGAGATAGGTTGAAAATTTCCCATAACAGAAAATCGTTCAAAATGGCCAAGGACAAAGATGCCACGGACAAAATGTCCCCTCCTAATGACGTTGTGTCGAAAATTGGGTACGAATCGAATGCTTTATATGGTTAGAAGCTATTTATAAACAATCATATAAACCTTTAAAAGTTATAGTTTGAAAAGAGCGAACAACAAAGTTTTTGTGGTAATTTTCGATTATAACTTTTGAAAGGAATCTAATCACCTTGTTGATTTGAATACAAAATCTACCCAACAAAAGCTTTCGATTGATACCAAATTTGTTTCGTTGGCTGGTTCCGAGAAGAGTTATTGCACTTCAAAGGTCCCTGGGGCCAAAACGACCTGTTCCCGTTGGTCGAGTAGACAATTTATTACCAAATATTAATACGGCTTCAATTTCATGTGGAATTTTATAAAACCAAAAAGTGAGAGCCATTGAGTGCTGGTTAGATTAGCGAGGCCATTTGTCCCCATATATTTTTATGCTAAAGTTCCGAGTTTTTTTTTGAAAATGACAAATCCATCGTTAAAGATGAATTATTTTTAAAGTCTTAAAGGCTAAGGCTAAAATCTCCCATACGCTTTTTGGTGTTTGTTAGTCCATATCATGGATTCAAGGCGATTCGGGGCCATGATGACTTATGTATTTAATAGGACAGAGGGTTGCAAAATTGACGCCGCAGCCGAAAACGTCATCGGTTTAAACGAAGGCTTTCCATCAATGTAAGGGCGTCTATTGTAGGCGTGGCGAAATCCCTCGACGGCGTGACCCCAAATTTGGCCCCAACAGTCAATTGCGTAAGTGCCTTCGTAATGTCCAACAGATTTGTGCGTTGGCATTTGTTTTGGCGTGAGTCCAATCCAAACATTTCTAAATGATTTATTTTGTTTGTCCGCCATTTTGTACACGTACAGGCAGGGGGGGTGAGGGGAGGGGGATTTGCTGGCTCTCGTATTGGTGCAAAAAATAATTGGCAATTTGATCTAATTTTAGAGAAGAGAAAAAATTGTTCTGCGCTTGCCGTTGCCGGATGGACTCTCTTTGTGATTTCGTAGACATTGAACAAGGTATGTGCCTAATAAAATAGCCAAAAACTACATTGAGTAAAAATGCCATGGGCTAGAATTTGATGGAAACCCTAAAATTTGGATTTTTGAGTCCGGAATTTATGGAAGCCCCAAACATTTGCATTTTTAAATCCTGGATTTGATGAATGATGATACGTTAAGTAGTGTATTGTGCAAAAAAAGTTGAGCGATGACACGCTGAGCCCGTTGGATCACGAGTTTTTTCGGCGATTGGTCAACAATGTGATCAGCAGAGAAGGAGGGGGATGGAAGAAGCAAAAAAGGTAACCAGTCATTTCATTTAATTTTTGAAAATACTCAAAGGCGGATTGATCATTAACAGTATTTTGCTCAAATTAGTGGACCGTCCTGTGGACTTGGAGCGGTGGCCGCGCTCCTATCCTTGGCCGTGGGGAGGGCACCCCGGCCAAAAGCATTGACTGGAATAGTCCTTGCTTCGGGACAGGTGACAGAAGTCGGGGCGGTAAAAGAAAAAATTGAAGAAGCGCAAGCGCATGGCATGTCGGCCGTGGTGATTCCGCAAGATCATCACGACGCCGAACTTGCGAACGACGTTGACTTTGTCGACGTGAACATCGAGTACATCTCGGTTTCCAGGAGCTTTGGCATCTGCTTTTTTGAAGAAGGTAATCTGAAATTTGATTCTAAAATTTTAATTTTTATTTCTCCATTTTATAAATGAATGTTTGTTGGTTAAATGTTAAAAGCGACGAACAGCTCAAAGAATTCAAAAATATTCCCAATTTTTTGCCATTTATTTACCCCTGTGATTGATCATTTCACTGATCAGATTTGAACGAATGCAATTGGACTAATTGTGGCAAAAAAGGCGAAGTGCACGAATTTGACCGGCTCATTTCGTTGCGAATGCCGCAAAGGCGTTGCTTGCGCGCGGCGGCGGCTTTAATTGCACAAAGAATCGGCGTAAACATTTTTTTTTTGTTGCAAAAATTGGATTTTATAAAGTTTAAAGCTGCACAAAACCCGGCTTGATTTTTCGAGTGTTTGATGAAAATGATTTTGAAGCAGTACAGTCAGCCACCAAATTATCCGGTAGCGGGGGGGGGCAACGGGTATTTATCCGCTTTTGTGCGTCTGCTTTCACATTGTGGGAGAGCTGTGAGTCCGTTTGTGGTGGCTATTCGCATGAAGAATACTTTGCCGCAAACATTGCAACATAATGCGCCACAACAGCAACACAAGTTTTTGGACGGTACGGTACCAAATGGCATTTTACTTGGCACTGATCAATTTTAAACCCCACTCTAAAAACAATATATAAGGAGAATTGATGGGTTCGGCGGATTTGTTGAAATCGATTTGAAAAGACAAACCCTTTTTAAGTGTGTCATCGATTAGGGCAAGGCTTGAAAATCTGATAATTGAGACTCGGCATCAAAAATTGACATCAAAACTCGAGAACACCGAGATTCTCGAGCATTTCATTATCGAGATAAACGCCTAGAATTGTGAGTCTCAGTATCGAGCCGCGGGCCAGTCTCGGGGCGGTTGAACGGACTCAAGTCTGGATTATCGTATTTTAAGCACTGATTCATCTCTAACACAGACCCAGGCATGAACCCATTTGATGAGACACTTCGCCAGCCCTGTTCCGAAGGCATTTGGAAGCGTCGTTAACATTCGATACCGCGTTGTTTTTTTGGATGGATGTGAGCTGTCCGTCGGCGCGTTCGGAGCGCATTCGGTCGCGTAACATTTTTGGGCATGCGCAAAAAACTGTCGACGACCTTGCGAAGGGGAGAAGGAGTGCATCGGACACGAAGGGGAACAGGTAACAGCAACAATAACACCATCAACACCAGAGTGTTTGTGCTGTTCAGTGCAAACAGATCAGATCAGAACAGCGCTGATCAAAACTAGTTAAGATTGAGTAATCCACGCTTATATGTACCGAATAAAAAGTGATTTGAAGAATAAAGCAATTGGTTATGTTAAGGACGAGATTTGGCGATGGCGCGAATGAGAGGAGGCCTGGAGTAGCAGCAAGAACAGAACGACCGGATTCATCAAGGAAAGCTTTGCAAAGAGCACATTGCCGACAACGAGCAGCACTAGTACGGCTTCAACTTGTGGAGTTTAGCTTATTTTTTAAACAAACTTTGGACATTTACTCGTTTGTTTATTATTTGTTAAATTTTGGCTTAACACTTCTTCATAACAGCCACAGCAATGGCGGCATCACTTTGGCACCCGTGTCGACGTTGGGCAACGACTGCGCACTCATACTGATCAGCGATCAGCTGGCACTTGCAAAGACTGTACAGGAGAAGCGAGAACGTCTGGCACGGCCGAAGACGAAAATGGAAAAGAAGTGGCCGCGCAAGAACGAACAGAAGCAATTGCAACACAACATGGCCAAATGGTCAGATTCAACAGCTTTTAGCTCTAGCTAGAAAGGCGGCGTAAGTCTCAGAATTTTGAAGCCATCATTTACTCTGATCAGTTTTCGATTAGGATTTGATCAAAGTTGCGGGAAGATTCGGTGGAGGACGCGTTTTTTTACGATGTGCGCCACGGAAAGTGCCGACCATTTTGGAATGACGGGTGCCCAGGCCGAACTCGAACCCATGCCCGAGAAGAAGCGGCGTGCCGGAGGAAGTGCGAGCGGGGGCAGGACGACATGACACTGCCGCAGGGGATGGCGGCGGCACAAGAAGTTCGGGCAGTGGGCGATGGTTGAGGTGCACAAAAAATTCAAATCCTTTCCATACTGTATTTGATGTTCAATATTTGAGAAACATCATCGTCTTCGTCATCCTCAATTTGTGTGCAACCTTTTAACTACGAATACCGTCGCGCATGCAACAACAACAACAGAAGTTGGGGACGTAAATGGTACTTTGACGCGATGAACGGATTTTGTCGACACTTTTGGTCAAATTTGGAAGCAACATTTGTAAACAAACAAACCTTTTTGAAGGTACGACGGGTGTACCGGACAGTCGCGGAACATTTTCGAGGGGCTCAAGCAGTGCATTGACTTGTGCGTTCATGACAACGCTCGGTGTGACCTTTTGGACAGTTTTTTTTGTGTTTAAAAGTGCCCTTTTTTGTTTTTTGACTAATTTTAGTCCAATTTTTGCTTATGCCAATTTTTTGACAGACTTTCTCCGACCGGACTGTTTTGGGTTTTTTGGCTCGGCACCATCGGCCATTTTAATTCCGTCAAAAAATAACTTAAAATCTTCCGAAATTTTGTTGAACGAAGAGCAATGCCCCGGGTTTCACTACAATTTGAACGGGAAGACTCAAGTTTGACGATTTCTAAGGAGGAGCAGGCTGAAATGAACGGCGCGGCGCGGCGGGTAAAGGATTCTGGATCAGGGCTTACTGAGTTGGAATTTTGGATAGTTTTTTGGATTATTGGCCGCTTGGTAGACAATCTGGATCGGCGTATGACATTGTTAATGACCAGAAATGTGTTAATGACCAGAAATGAATCTGATCGGGGTTTGAAACTAATGGGATTAGAGTTGACATTGTTAAGTGAATTGTCAGAAATGAATCATGGTCGGAGTTTCAAATTTCTCGGGGTCGAACTTTGATTTAAAAATTGCATTAAATTATTTGCGTCAGGAGATGATCCACTACTTGTTGCTGTTCTCGCGTCAGGGCAAATTGCGCTTGCAGAAATGGCACATTGCATACACGTGGACAAGGTGGGTCATTCGCCAGTTTTGAGAGCCCTTAAATTTTGGAGAACAGCCCAAGGCCGGATTTGAAATAGGGAAATTGATCATGATGAGCATTTGAAACTGCTCTTGATCAGGGGTTGAAATTGAGTTGGGACTTTGAATTTTGTATTACTTTTTCGGATTATTGCCCGGCTTGGCAGACTGATTTGTTTGGATTAACCAATTTTTATTTTCAATCAATTTTTTGGAAAAAAGCAGACTTTCAGAACATCAACAGGGAGATGCGCCACTGTCTGCAGCAGAATCACTTTGAGTTCAGGGACGCATGTCGCCTTGAACTCAATGATCGAGCGGGATTACGCGCCAAGTTGAAGATCAACAAAAATGTCGGGTTCGGGCACCAGCACATCACAAATCGTTTTAGATTTCTCGCTTTTCATTTTTATCTTCAATTTGGTTTTGTTCAAATTTTTTACATGTTGTTTTTATTTAAATACAAAAATCTGTTCCAATATTTGACATACATTGATGGATCTTCGAAAGGATTAGGTCGCGAATTTGGGATAAAATGCCGGAGAGAATTGAAAAAAATTTTCTGCAAAAAACAGTCTTAAGGGCTAGAGATAGGTTGAAAATTTCCCATAACAGAAAATCGTTCAAAATGGCCAAGGACAAAGATGCCACGGACAAAATGTCCCCTCCTAATGACGTTGTGTCGAAAATTGGGTACGAATCGAATGCTTTATATGGTTAGAAGCTATTTATAAACAATCATATAAACCTTTAAAAGTTATAGTTTGAAAAGAGCGAACAACAAAGTTTTTGTGGTAATTTTCGATTATAACTTTTGAAAGGAATCTAATCACCTTGTTGATTTGAATACAAAATCTACCCAACAAAAGCTTTCGATTGATACCAAATTTGTTTCGTTGGCTGGTTCCGAGAAGAGTTATTGCACTTCAAAGGTCCCTGGGGCCAAAACGACCTGTTCCCGTTGGTCGAGTAGACAATTTATTACCAAATATTAATACGGCTTCAATTTCATGTGGAATTTTATAAAACCAAAAAGTGAGAGCCATTGAGTGCTGGTTAGATTAGCGAGGCCATTTGTCCCCATATATTTTTATGCTAAAGTTCCGAGTTTTTTTTTGAAAATGACAAATCCATCGTTAAAGATGAATTATTTTTAAAGTCTTAAAGGCTAAGGCTAAAATCTCCCATACGCTTTTTGGTGTTTGTTAGTCCATATCATGGATTCAAGGCGATTCGGGGCCATGATGACTTATGTATTTAATAGGACAGAGGGTTGCAAAATTGACGCCGCAGCCGAAAACGTCATCGGTTTAAACGAAGGCTTTCCATCAATGTAAGGGCGTCTATTGTAGGCGTGGCGAAATCCCTCGACGGCGTGACCCCAAATTTGGCCCCAACAGTCAATTGCGTAAGTGCCTTCGTAATGTCCAACAGATTTGTGCGTTGGCATTTGTTTTGGCGTGAGTCCAATCCAAACATTTCTAAATGATTTATTTTGTTTGTCCGCCATTTTGTACACGTACAGGCAGGGGGGGTGAGGGGAGGGGGATTTGCTGGCTCTCGTATTGGTGCAAAAAATAATTGGCAATTTGATCTAATTTTAGAGAAGAGAAAAAATTGTTCTGCGCTTGCCGTTGCCGGATGGACTCTCTTTGTGATTTCGTAGACATTGAACAAGGTATGTGCCTAATAAAATAGCCAAAAACTACATTGAGTAAAAATGCCATGGGCTAGAATTTGATGGAAACCCTAAAATTTGGATTTTTGAGTCCGGAATTTATGGAAGCCCCAAACATTTGCATTTTTAAATCCTGGATTTGATGAATGATGATACGTTAAGTAGTGTATTGTGCAAAAAAAGTTGAGCGATGACACGCTGAGCCCGTTGGATCACGAGTTTTTTCGGCGATTGGTCAACAATGTGATCAGCAGAGAAGGAGGGGGATGGAAGAAGCAAAAAAGGTAACCAGTCATTTCATTTAATTTTTGAAAATACTCAAAGGCGGATTGATCATTAACAGTATTTTGCTCAAATTAGTGGACCGTCCTGTGGACTTGGAGCGGTGGCCGCGCTCCTATCCTTGGCCGTGGGGAGGGCACCCCGGCCAAAAGCATTGACTGGAATAGTCCTTGCTTCGGGACAGGTGACAGAAGTCGGGGCGGTAAAAGAAAAAATTGAAGAAGCGCAAGCGCATGGCATGTCGGCCGTGGTGATTCCGCAAGATCATCACGACGCCGAACTTGCGAACGACGTTGACTTTGTCGACGTGAACATCGAGTACATCTCGGTTTCCAGGAGCTTTGGCATCTGCTTTTTTGAAGAAGGTAATCTGAAATTTGATTCTAAAATTTTAATTTTTATTTCTCCATTTTATAAATGAATGTTTGTTGGTTAAATGTTAAAAGCGACGAACAGCTCAAAGAATTCAAAAATATTCCCAATTTTTTGCCATTTATTTACCCCTGTGATTGATCATTTCACTGATCAGATTTGAACGAATGCAATTGGACTAATTGTGGCAAAAAAGGCGAAGTGCACGAATTTGACCGGCTCATTTCGTTGCGAATGCCGCAAAGGCGTTGCTTGCGCGCGGCGGCGGCTTTAATTGCACAAAGAATCGGCGTAAACATTTTTTTTTTGTTGCAAAAATTGGATTTTATAAAGTTTAAAGCTGCACAAAACCCGGCTTGATTTTTCGAGTGTTTGATGAAAATGATTTTGAAGCAGTACAGTCAGCCACCAAATTATCCGGTAGCGGGGGGGGCAACGGGTATTTATCCGCTTTTGTGCGTCTGCTTTCACATTGTGGGAGAGCTGTGAGTCCGTTTGTGGTGGCTATTCGCATGAAGAATACTTTGCCGCAAACATTGCAACATAATGCGCCACAACAGCAACACAAGTTTTTGGACGGTACGGTACCAAATGGCATTTTACTTGGCACTGATCAATTTTAAACCCCACTCTAAAAACAATATATAAGGAGAATTGATGGGTTCGGCGGATTTGTTGAAATCGATTTGAAAAGACAAACCCTTTTTAAGTGTGTCATCGATTAGGGCAAGGCTTGAAAATCTGATAATTGAGACTCGGCATCAAAAATTGACATCAAAACTCGAGAACACCGAGATTCTCGAGCATTTCATTATCGAGATAAACGCCTAGAATTGTGAGTCTCAGTATCGAGCCGCGGGCCAGTCTCGGGGCGGTTGAACGGACTCAAGTCTGGATTATCGTATTTTAAGCACTGATTCATCTCTAACACAGACCCAGGCATGAACCCATTTGATGAGACACTTCGCCAGCCCTGTTCCGAAGGCATTTGGAAGCGTCGTTAACATTCGATACCGCGTTGTTTTTTTGGATGGATGTGAGCTGTCCGTCGGCGCGTTCGGAGCGCATTCGGTCGCGTAACATTTTTGGGCATGCGCAAAAAACTGTCGACGACCTTGCGAAGGGGAGAAGGAGTGCATCGGACACGAAGGGGAACAGGTAACAGCAACAATAACACCATCAACACCAGAGTGTTTGTGCTGTTCAGTGCAAACAGATCAGATCAGAACAGCGCTGATCAAAACTAGTTAAGATTGAGTAATCCACGCTTATATGTACCGAATAAAAAGTGATTTGAAGAATAAAGCAATTGGTTATGTTAAGGACGAGATTTGGCGATGGCGCGAATGAGAGGAGGCCTGGAGTAGCAGCAAGAACAGAACGACCGGATTCATCAAGGAAAGCTTTGCAAAGAGCACATTGCCGACAACGAGCAGCACTAGTACGGCTTCAACTTGTGGAGTTTAGCTTATTTTTTAAACAAACTTTGGACATTTACTCGTTTGTTTATTATTTGTTAAATTTTGGCTTAACACTTCTTCATAACAGCCACAGCAATGGCGGCATCACTTTGGCACCCGTGTCGACGTTGGGCAACGACTGCGCACTCATACTGATCAGCGATCAGCTGGCACTTGCAAAGACTGTACAGGAGAAGCGAGAACGTCTGGCACGGCCGAAGACGAAAATGGAAAAGAAGTGGCCGCGCAAGAACGAACAGAAGCAATTGCAACACAACATGGCCAAATGGTCAGATTCAACAGCTTTTAGCTCTAGCTAGAAAGGCGGCGTAAGTCTCAGAATTTTGAAGCCATCATTTACTCTGATCAGTTTTCGATTAGGATTTGATCAAAGTTGCGGGAAGATTCGGTGGAGGACGCGTTTTTTTACGATGTGCGCCACGGAAAGTGCCGACCATTTTGGAATGACGGGTGCCCAGGCCGAACTCGAACCCATGCCCGAGAAGAAGCGGCGTGCCGGAGGAAGTGCGAGCGGGGGCAGGACGACATGACACTGCCGCAGGGGATGGCGGCGGCACAAGAAGTTCGGGCAGTGGGCGATGGTTGAGGTGCACAAAAAATTCAAATCCTTTCCATACTGTATTTGATGTTCAATATTTGAGAAACATCATCGTCTTCGTCATCCTCAATTTGTGTGCAACCTTTTAACTACGAATACCGTCGCGCATGCAACAACAACAACAGAAGTTGGGGACGTAAATGGTACTTTGACGCGATGAACGGATTTTGTCGACACTTTTGGTCAAATTTGGAAGCAACATTTGTAAACAAACAAACCTTTTTGAAGGTACGACGGGTGTACCGGACAGTCGCGGAACATTTTCGAGGGGCTCAAGCAGTGCATTGACTTGTGCGTTCATGACAACGCTCGGTGTGACCTTTTGGACAGTTTTTTTTGTGTTTAAAAGTGCCCTTTTTTGTTTTTTGACTAATTTTAGTCCAATTTTTGCTTATGCCAATTTTTTGACAGACTTTCTCCGACCGGACTGTTTTGGGTTTTTTGGCTCGGCACCATCGGCCATTTTAATTCCGTCAAAAAATAACTTAAAATCTTCCGAAATTTTGTTGAACGAAGAGCAATGCCCCGGGTTTCACTACAATTTGAACGGGAAGACTCAAGTTTGACGATTTCTAAGGAGGAGCAGGCTGAAATGAACGGCGCGGCGCGGCGGGTAAAGGATTCTGGATCAGGGCTTACTGAGTTGGAATTTTGGATAGTTTTTTGGATTATTGGCCGCTTGGTAGACAATCTGGATCGGCGTATGACATTGTTAATGACCAGAAATGTGTTAATGACCAGAAATGAATCTGATCGGGGTTTGAAACTAATGGGATTAGAGTTGACATTGTTAAGTGAATTGTCAGAAATGAATCATGGTCGGAGTTTCAAATTTCTCGGGGTCGAACTTTGATTTAAAAATTGCATTAAATTATTTGCGTCAGGAGATGATCCACTACTTGTTGCTGTTCTCGCGTCAGGGCAAATTGCGCTTGCAGAAATGGCACATTGCATACACGTGGACAAGGTGGGTCATTCGCCAGTTTTGAGAGCCCTTAAATTTTGGAGAACAGCCCAAGGCCGGATTTGAAATAGGGAAATTGATCATGATGAGCATTTGAAACTGCTCTTGATCAGGGGTTGAAATTGAGTTGGGACTTTGAATTTTGTATTACTTTTTCGGATTATTGCCCGGCTTGGCAGACTGATTTGTTTGGATTAACCAATTTTTATTTTCAATCAATTTTTTGGAAAAAAGCAGACTTTCAGAACATCAACAGGGAGATGCGCCACTGTCTGCAGCAGAATCACTTTGAGTTCAGGGACGCATGTCGCCTTGAACTCAATGATCGAGCGGGATTACGCGCCAAGTTGAAGATCAACAAAAATGTCGGGTTCGGGCACCAGCACATCACAAATCGTTTTAGATTTCTCGCTTTTCATTTTTATCTTCAATTTGGTTTTGTTCAAATTTTTTACATGTTGTTTTTATTTAAATACAAAAATCTGTTCCAATATTTGACATACATTGATGGATCTTCGAAAGGATTAGGTCGCGAATTTGGGATAAAATGCCGGAGAGAATTGAAAAAAATTTTCTGCAAAAAACAGTCTTAAGGGCTAGAGATAGGTTGAAAATTTCCCATAACAGAAAATCGTTCAAAATGGCCAAGGACAAAGATGCCACGGACAAAATGTCCCCTCCTAATGACGTTGTGTCGAAAATTGGGTACGAATCGAATGCTTTATATGGTTAGAAGCTATTTATAAACAATCATATAAACCTTTAAAAGTTATAGTTTGAAAAGAGCGAACAACAAAGTTTTTGTGGTAATTTTCGATTATAACTTTTGAAAGGAATCTAATCACCTTGTTGATTTGAATACAAAATCTACCCAACAAAAGCTTTCGATTGATACCAAATTTGTTTCGTTGGCTGGTTCCGAGAAGAGTTATTGCACTTCAAAGGTCCCTGGGGCCAAAACGACCTGTTCCCGTTGGTCGAGTAGACAATTTATTACCAAATATTAATACGGCTTCAATTTCATGTGGAATTTTATAAAACCAAAAAGTGAGAGCCATTGAGTGCTGGTTAGATTAGCGAGGCCATTTGTCCCCATATATTTTTATGCTAAAGTTCCGAGTTTTTTTTTGAAAATGACAAATCCATCGTTAAAGATGAATTATTTTTAAAGTCTTAAAGGCTAAGGCTAAAATCTCCCATACGCTTTTTGGTGTTTGTTAGTCCATATCATGGATTCAAGGCGATTCGGGGCCATGATGACTTATGTATTTAATAGGACAGAGGGTTGCAAAATTGACGCCGCAGCCGAAAACGTCATCGGTTTAAACGAAGGCTTTCCATCAATGTAAGGGCGTCTATTGTAGGCGTGGCGAAATCCCTCGACGGCGTGACCCCAAATTTGGCCCCAACAGTCAATTGCGTAAGTGCCTTCGTAATGTCCAACAGATTTGTGCGTTGGCATTTGTTTTGGCGTGAGTCCAATCCAAACATTTCTAAATGATTTTTAAAAAAGAAAATGTTTCTCTAAAGCGTTTCGAAGCTCGACTATTTATTTATTTTATTTAACTTACAATGCTTTCTCAAAAATGGTCACTTCGTAGTAGAAAATGCCAGAATCCTTTTTGGGAATTGGCAGTGCAGCGAAGGCAGAGTAAGGCCCTGAAAAGTAATTCAAAAAATACTTATGAATTCTTAACATAAACTTTTTAATCAATTCACTTTAACAGAGGCGCAAATGTCTTCTGCAAGTTGTTCTGATACTCTTCCATCTTTGCAATCATTTCCCCCTTCAGCGTAGTCATTCCCTTAATATTTAGTTGAAATTTTTAAAATAGCAAATTATGAAATGCAAGGATAATGCTTAGAAATAGAATTGGACACCGATACCGTACTGAAATCTCAATTTTGGGACTGTAATTTGGTCCTGGCTTTTTCAAAATTCCAGCCGGTCCCGTCCAACTTTACTTGAAAATAACTCTTAAATTATTTGTACACATTTCCCACCACTTCGAGCTCCTTTTTCGTACTGTTTCCTAATTCCTCCATTTGCTTTTTAAGCATTTCGTCCGTTTCCGCCTGTTTCTCAAACATTTTGTTCTGTCCTTCAATTAACTGCTCCAAAATGTTGTTCAGTTGCACTTCACGTCCATTGAATTGCTTAAAAGTTGGATAAAGTTGAACACGGCATTTACATCGGCTTAAACCCACTTGGCCAATCGCGGCACTCAGTGCTTTTTGATCAGTTTTTTGTTGTTCAAAATTTTCCGTCTGCTTCTGCTCAACTCCATTAAGCCTTTCCATCAATGCTTTCTGATCACTTTGCAGCAACAAAAACTGATCAACAGAAACTAGCTTCTGCTGGTCCTCATTTAACCAGTCAATTTTGTCTTCCATTAGTTTCAGTTTCTCATGTTCCTGATCAAGTTCTCCTGTGAAAGGCGCGTTCCTGGCGTGTTTTGAAAATTGGGTCTTATCGATTTCAATGGGAAAATGATAAAATTTAGAACGACACTGCTGAGCATCGCTTTAGTTTGAAAAATCTTGAAAGAAATTCTCTTGTGAAAGGCGCGTTCCTGGCGTGTTTTGAAAATTGGGTCTTATCGATTTCAATGGGAAAACGATAAAATTTAGAACGACACTGCTGAGCATCGCTTTAGTTTGAAAAGTCTTGAAAGAAATTCTCCTGTGAAAGGCGCATTCCTGGCGTGTTTTGAAAATTGGGTCTTATCGATTTAAATGGGAAAATGATAAAATTTAGAACGACACTGCTGAGCATCGCTTTAGTTTGAAAAATCTTGAAAGAAATTCTCTTGTGAAAGGCGCGTTCCTGGCGTGTTTTGAAAATTGGGTCTTATCGATTTCAATGGGAAAACGATAAAATTTAGAACGACACTGCTGAGCATCGCTTTAGTTTGAAAAGTCTTGGAACAAGTTCTCCTGTGACAGGCGCGTTCCTGGCGTGTTTTGAAAATTGGGTCTTATCGATTTCAATGGGAAAACGATAAAATTTAGAACGACACTGCTGAGCATCGCTTTAGTTTCAAAAATCTTGAAAGAAATTCTCTTGTGAAAGGCGCGTTCCTGGCGTGTTTTGAAAATTGGGTCTTATCGATTTCAAAGGGAAAACGATAAAATTTAGAACGACACTGTTGAGCATCGCTTTAGTTTGAAAAGTCTTGGAAGAAGTTCTCTCTGTGACAGGCGCGTTCCTGGCGTGTTTTGAAAATTGGTTCTTATCGATTTCAATGGGAAAACGAAAAAATTTAGAACGACACTGCTGAGCATCGCTTTAGTTTGAAAAATCTTGAAAGAAATTCTCTTGTGAAAGGCGCGTTCCTGGCGTGTTTTGAAAATTGGGTCTTATCGATTTCAATGGGAAAATGATAAAATTTAGAACGACACTGCTGAGCATCGCTTTAGTTTGAAAAGTCTTGGAACAAGTTCTCCTGTGAAAGGCGCGTTCCTGGCGTGTTTTGAAAATTGGGTCTTATCGATTTCAATGGGAAAATGATAAAATTTAGAACGACACTGCTGAGCATCGCTTTAGTTTGAAAAATCTTGAAAGAAATTCTCCTGTGAAAGGCGCGTTGCTGGCGTGTTTTGAAAATTGGGACTTATCGATTTCAATGGAAAAACGATAAAATTTAGAACGACACTGCTGAGCATCGCTTTAGTTTGAAAATCTTGAAAGAAGTTCTCCTGTGAAAGGCGCGTTCCTGGCGTGTTTTGAAAATTGGGTCTTATCGATTTCGATGGAAAAATGATAAAATTTAGAACGACACTGCTGAGCATCGCTTTAGTTTGAAAAGTCTTTAACAAGTTCTCCTGTGAAAGGCGCGTTCCTGGCGTGTTTTGAAAATTGGGTCTTATCGATTTCAATGGGAAAATGATAAAATTTAGAACGACACTGCTGAGCATCGCTTTAGTTTGAAAAGTCTTGGAAGAAGTTCTCTCTGTGACAGGCGCATTCCTGGCGTGTTTTACAATTGGTTCTTATCGATTTCAATGGGAAAACGATAAAATTTAGAACGACACTGCTGAGCATCGCTTTAGTTTGAAAAATCTTGAAAGAAATTCTCTTGTGAAAGGCGCGTTCCTGGCGTGTTTTGAAAATTGGGACTTATCGATTTCAATGGAAAAACGATAAAATTTAGAACGACACTGTTGAGCATCGCTTTAGTTTGAAAAGTCTTGGAAGAAGTTCTCTCTGTGACAGGCGCGTTCCTGGCGTGTTTTAAAATTGGTTCTTATCGATTTCAATGGGAAAACGATAAAATTTAGAACGACACTGCTGAGCATCGCTTTAGTTTGAAAAATCTTGAAAGAAATTCTCTTGTGAAAGGCGCGTTCCTGGCGTGTTTTGAAAATTGGGTCTTATCGATTTCAATGGGAAAACGATAAAATTTAGAACGACACTGCTGAGCATCGCTTTAGTTTGAAAAATCTTGAAAGAAGTTCTCTCTGTGACAGGCGCGTTCCTGGCGTGTTTTGAAAATTGGGACTTATCGATTTCAATGGGAAAATGATAAAATTTAGAACGACACTGCTGAGCATCGCTTTAGTTTGAAAAATCTTGAAAGAAATTCTCTTGTGAAAGGCGCGTTCCTGGCGTGTTTTGAAAATTGGGTCTTATCGATTTCAATGGGAAAACGATAAAATTTAGAACGACACTGCTGAGCATCGCTTTAGTTTGAAAAGTCTTTAACAAGTTCTCCTGTGAAAGGCGCGTTCCTGGCGTGTTTTGAAAATTGGGTCTTATCGATTTCAATGGGAAAATGATAAAATTTAGAACGACACTGCTGAGCATCGCTTTAGTTTGAAAAATCTTGAAAGAAATTCTCCTGTGAAAGGCGCGTTGCTGGCGTGTTTTGAAAATTGGGACTTATCGATTTCAATGGAAAAACGATAAAATTTAGAACGACACTGCTGAGCATCGCTTTAGTTTGAAAAATCTTGAAAGAAGTTCTGCTGTGAAAGGCGCGTTGCTGGCGTGTTTTGAAAATTGGGACTTATCGATTTCAAAGGGAAAACGATAAAATTTAGAACGACACTGTTGAGCATCGCTTTAGTTTGAAAAGTCTTGGAAGAAGTTCTCTCTGTGACAGGCGCGTTCCTGGCGTGTTTTAAAATTGGTTCTTATCGATTTCAATGGGAAAACGATAAAATTTAGAACGACACTGCTGAGCATCGCTTTAGTTTGAAAAATCTTGAAAGAAATTCTCTTGTGAAAGGCGCGTTCCTGGCGTGTTTTGAAAATTGGGTCTTATCGATTTCAATGGGAAAACGATAAAATTTAGAACGACACTGCTGAGCATCGCTTTAGTTTGAAAAATCTTGAAAGAAATTCTCCTGTGAAAGGCGCGTTGCTGGCGTGTTTTGAAAATTGGGACTTATCGATTTCAATGGGAAAATGATAAAATTTAGAACGACACTGCTGAGCATCGCTTTAGTTTGAAAAGTTTGAAAGAAATTCTCCTGTGAAAGGCGCGTTCTTGGCGTGTTTTGAAAATTGGGTCTTATCGATTTAAATGGGAAAATGATAAAATTTAGAACGACACTGCTGAGCATCGCTTTAGTTTGAAAAATCTTGAAAGAAATTCTCCTGTGAAAGGCGCGTTCCTGGCGTGTTTTGAAAATTGGGTCTTATCGATTTCAATGGGAAAACGATAAAATTTAGAACGACACTGCTGAGCATCGCTTTAGTTTGAAAAGTCTTGAAAGAAATTCTCCTGTGAAAGGCGCGTTCCTGGCGTGTTTTGAAAATTGGGTCTTATCGATTTCAATGGGAAAACGATAAAATTTAGAACGACACTGCTGAGCATCGCTTTAGTTTCAAAAATCTTGAAAGAAATTCTCTTGTGAAAGGCGCGTTCCTGGCGTGTTTTGAAAATTGGGTCTTATCGATTTCAATGGGAAAACGATAAAATTTAGAACGACACTGCTGAGCATCGCTTTAGTTTGAAAAGTCTTGGAACAAGTTCTCCTGTGAAAGGCGCGTTCCTGGCGTGTTTTGAAAATTGGGTCTTATCGATTTCAATGGGAAAACGATAAAATTTAGAACGACACTGCTGAGCATCGCTTTAGTTTGAAAAATCTTGAAAGAAGTTCTCCTGTGAAAGGCGCGTTGCTGGCGTGTTTTGAAAATTGGGACTTATCGATTTCAAAGGGAAAACGATAAAATTTAGAACGACACTGTTGAGCATCGCTTTAGTTTGAAAAGTCTTGGAAGAAGTTCTCTCTGTGACAGGCGCGTTCCTGGCGTGTTTTGAAAATTGGTTCTTATCGATTTCAATGGGAAAACGATAAAATTTAGAACGACACTGGAGCATCGCTTTAGTTTGAAAAATCTTGAAAGAAATTCTCTTGTGAAAGGCGCGTTCCTGGCGTGTTTTGAAAATTGGGTCTTATCGATTTCAATGGGAAAACGATAAAATTTAGAACGACACTGCTGAGCATCGCTTTAGTTTGAAAAATCTTGAAAGAAATTCTCCTGTGAAAGGCGCGTTGCTGGCGTGTTTTGAAAATTGGGTCTTATCGATTTCAATGGGAAAACGATAAAATTTAGAACGACACTGCTGAGCATCGCTTTAGTTTGAAAAGTCTTGAAAGAAGTTCTCCTGTGAATGGCGCGTTCCTGGCGTGTTTTGAAAATTGGGTCTTATCGATTTCAATGGGAAAATGATAAAATTTAGAACGACACTGCTGAGCATCGCTTTAGTTTGAAAAGTTTGAAAGAAATTCTCCTGTGAAAGGCGCGTTCTTGGCGTGTTTTGAAAATTGGGTCTTATCGATTTAAATGGGAAAATGATAAAATTTAGAACGACACTGCTGAGCATCGCTTTAGTTTGAAAAATCTTGAAAGAAATTCTCCTGTGAAAGGCGCGTTCCTGGCGTGTTTTGAAAATTGGGTCTTATCGATTTCAATGGGAAAACGATAAAATTTAGAACGACACTGCTGAGCATCGCTTTAGTTTGAAAAGTCTTGGAACAAGTTCTCCTGTGAAAGGCGCGTTCCTGGCGTGTTTTGAAAATTGGGTCTTATCGATTTCAATGGGAAAACGATAAAATTTAGAACGACACTGCTGAGCATCGCTTTAGTTTGAAAAATCTTGAAAGAAATTCTCTTGTGAAAGGCGCGTTCCTGGCGTGTTTTGAAAATTGGGTCTTATCGATTTAAATGGGAAAATGATAAAATTTAGAACGACACTGCTGAGCATCGCTTTAGTTTGAAAAATCTTGAAAGAAATTCTCTTGTGAAAGGCGCGTTCCTGGCGTGTTTTGAAAATTGGGTCTTATTGATTTAAATAGGAAAATGATAAAATTTAGAACGACACTGCTGAGCATCGCTTTAGTTTGAAAAGTCTTGGAACAAGTTCTCCTGTGAAAGGCGCGTTCCTGGCGTGTTTTGAAAATTGGGTCTTATCGATTTCAATGGGAAAACGATAAAATTTAGAACGACACTGTTGAGCATCGCTTTAGTTTGAAAAATCTTGAAAGAAATTCTCTTGTAAAAGGCGCGTTCCTGGCGTGTTTTGAAAATTGGGTCTTATCGATTTAAATGGGAAAATGATAAAATTTAGAACGACACTGCTGAGCATCGCTTTAGTTTGAAAAGTCTTGGAACAAGTTCTCCTGTGACAGGCGCGTTCCTGGCGTGTTTTGAAAATTGGGTCTTATCGATTTCAATGGGAAAACAATAAAATTTAGAACGACACTGCTGAGCATCGCTTTAGTTTGAAAAATCTTGAAAGAAATTCTCTTGTAAAAGGCGCGTTCCTGGCGTGTTTTGAAAATTGGGTCTTATCGATTTCAATGGGAAAACGATAAAATTTAGAACGACACTGCTGAGCATCGCTTTAGTTTGAAAAGTCTTGGAACAAGTTCTCTTGTGAAAGGCGCGTTCCTGGCGTGTTTTGATAATTGGGTCTTATCGATTTCAATGGGAAAACGATAAAATTTAGAACGACACTGCTGAGCATCGCTTTAGTTTGAAAAATCTTGAAAGAAATTCTCTTGTGAAAGGCGCGTTCCTGGCGTGTTTTGAAAATTGGGTCTTATCGATTTCAATGGGAAAACGATAAAATTTAGAACGACACTGCTGAGCATCGCTTTAGTTTGAAAAGTCTTGGAACAAGTTCCCCTGTGAAAGGCGCGTTCCTGGCGTGTTTTGAAAATTGGGTCTTATCGATTTCAATGGGAAAACGATAAAATTTAGAACGACACTGCTGAGCATCGCTTTAGTTTCAAAAATCTTGAAAGAAGTTCTCCTGTGAAAGGCGCGTTGCTGGCGTGTTTTGAAAATTGGGTCTTATCGATTTAAATGGGAAAATGATAAAATTTAGAACGACACTGCTGAGCATCGCTTTAGTTTGAAAAATCTTGAAAGAAATTCTCTTGTGAAAGGCGCGTTCCTGGCGTGTTTTGAAAATTGGGTCTTATCGATTTCAATGGGAAAACGATAAAATTTAGAACGACACTGCTGAGCATCGCTTTAGTTTGAAAAGTCTTGGAACAAGTTCCCCTGTGAAAGGCGCGTTCCTGGCGTGTTTTGAAAATTGGGTCTTATCGATTTCAATGGGAAAACGATAAAATTTAGAACGACACTGCTGAGCATCGCTTTAGTTTCAAAAATCTTGAAAGAAGTTCTCCTGTGAAAGGTGCGTTCCTGGCGTGTTTTGAAAATTGGGTCTTATCGATTTCAATGGGAAAACGATAAAATTTAGAACGACACTGCTGAGCATCGCTTTAGTTTGAAAAGTCTTGAAAGAAGTTCTCCTGTGAAAGGCGCGTTCCTGGCGTGTTTTGAAAATTGGGTCTTATCGATTTCAATGGGAAAACAATAAAATTTAGAACGACACTGCTGAGCATCGCTTTAGTTTCAAAAATCTTGAAAGAAGTTCTCCTGTGAAAGGCGCGTTCCTGGCGTGTTTTGAAAATTGGGTCTTATCGATTTCAATGGGAAAACGATAAAATTTAGAACGACACTGCTGAGCATCGCTTTAGTTTCAAAAATCTTGAAAGAAGTTCTCCTGTGAAAGGCGCGTTCCTGGCGTGTTTTGAAAATTGGGTCTTATCGATTTCAATGGGAAAACAATAAAATTTAGAACGACACTGCTGAGCATCGCTTTAGTTTGAAAAGTCTTGGAACAAGTTCCCCTGTGAAAGGCGCGTTCCTGGCGTGTTTTGAAAATTGGGTCTTATCGATTTCAATGGGAAAACGATAAAATTTAGAACGACACTGCTGAGCATCGCTTTAGTTTCAAAAATCTTGAAAGAAGTTCTCCTGTGAAAGGCGCGTTCCTGGCGTGTTTTGAAAATTGGGTCTTATCGATTTCAATGGGAAAACGATAAAATTTAGAACGACACTGCTGAGCATCGCTTTAGTTTGAAAAGTCTTGAAAGAAATTCTCCTGTGAAAGGCGCGTTCCTGGCGTGTTTTGAAAATTGGGTCTTATCGATTTCAATGGGAAAACAATAAAATTTAGAACGACACTGCTGAGCATCGCTTTAGTTTGAAAAATCTTGAAAGAAATTCTCCTGTGAAAGGCGCGTTCCTGGCGTGTTTTGAAAATTGGGCCTTATCGATTTCAATGGGAAAACGATAAAATTTAGAACGACACTGCTGAGCATCGCTTTAGTTTGAAAAGTCTTGGAACAAGTTCTCCTGTGACAGGCGCGTTCCTGGCGTGTTTTGAAAATTGGGTCTTATCGATTTCAATGGGAAAACGATAAAATTTAGAACGACACTGCTGAGCATCGCTTTAGTTTGAAAAGTCTTGGAACAAGTTCTCCTGTGAAAGGCGCGTTCCTGGCGTGTTTTGAAAATTGGGTCTTATCGATTTCAATGGGAAAACGATAAAATTTAGAACGACACTGTTGAGCATCGCTTTAGTTTGAAAAATCTTGAAAGAAATTCTCTTGTGAAAGGCGCGTTCCTGGCGTGTTTTGAAAATTGGGTCTTATCGATTTCAATGGGAAAACGATAAAATTTAGAACGACACTGCTGAGCATCGCTTTAGTTTGAAAAGTCTTGGAACAAGTTCTCCTGTGACAGGCGCGTTCCTGGCGTGTTTTGAAAATTGGGTCTTATCGATTTCAATGGGAAAACGATAAAATTTAGAACGACACTGCTGAGCATCGCTTTAGTTTCAAAAATCTTGAAAGAAATTCTCTTGTGAAAGGCGCGTTCCTGGCGTGTTTTGAAAATTGGGTCTTATCGATTTCAATGGGAAAACGATAAAATTTAGAACGACACTGCTGAGCATCGCTTTAGTTTGAAAAGTCTTGGAACAAGTTCTCTTGTGAAAGGCGCGTTCCTGGCGTGTTTTGATAATTGGGTCTTATCGATTTCAATGGGAAAACGAAAAAATTTAGAACGACACTGCTGAGCATCGCTTTAGTTTGAAAAATCTTGAAAGAAATTCTCCTGTGAAAGGCGCGTTCCTGGCGTGTTTTGAAAATTGGGTCTTATCGATTTCAATGGGAAAACGATAAAATTTAGAACGACACTGCTGAGCATCGCTTTAGTTTGAAAAGTCTTGGAACAAGTTCTCCCTGTGAAAGGCGCGTTCCTGGCGTGTTTTGAAAATTGGGTCTTATCGATTTCAATGGGAAAATGATAAAATTTAGAACGACACTGCTGAGCATCGCTTTAGTTTCAAAAATCTTGAAAGAAGTTCTCCTGTGAAAGGCGCGTTGCTGGCGTGTTTTGAAAATTGGGACTTATCGATTTAAATGGGAAAATGATAAAATTTAGAACGACACTGCTGAGCATCGCTTTAGTTTGAAAAATCTTGAAAGAAATTCTCTTGTGAAAGGCGCGTTCCTGGCGTGTTTTGAAAATTGGGTCTTATCGATTTCAATGGGAAAACGATAAAATTTAGAACGACACTGCTGAGCATCGCTTTAGTTTGAAAAGTCTTGGAACAAGTTCTCCTGTGAAAGGCGCGTTCCTGGCGTGTTTTGAAAATTGGGTCTTATCGATTTCAATGGGAAAACGATAAAATTTAGAACGACACTGCTGAGCATCGCTTTAGTTTCAAAAATCTTGAAAGAAGTTCTCCTGTGAAAGGTGCGTTCCTGGCGTGTTTTGAAAATTGGGTCTTATCGATTTCAATGGGAAAACGATAAAATTTAGAACGACACTGCTGAGCATCGCTTTAGTTTGAAAAGTCTTGAAAGAAGTTCTCCTGTGAAAGGCGCGTTCCTGGCGTGTTTTGAAAATTGGGTCTTATCGATTTCAATGGGAAAACAATAAAATTTAGAACGACACTGCTGAGCATCGCTTTAGTTTCAAAAATCTTGAAAGAAGTTCTCCTGTGAAAGGCGCGTTCCTGGCGTGTTTTGAAAATTGGGTCTTATCGATTTCAATGGGAAAACGATAAAATTTAGAACGACACTGCTGAGCATCGCTTTAGTTTCAAAAATCTTGAAAGAAGTTCTCCTGTGAAAGGCGCGTTCCTGGCGTGTTTTGAAAATTGGGTCTTATCGATTTCAATGGGAAAACAATAAAATTTAGAACGACACTGCTGAGCATCGCTTTAGTTTGAAAAGTCTTGGAACAAGTTCCCCTGTGAAAGGCGCGTTCCTGGCGTGTTTTGAAAATTGGGTCTTATCGATTTCAATGGGAAAACGATAAAATTTAGAACGACACTGCTGAGCATCGCTTTAGTTTCAAAAATCTTGAAAGAAGTTCTCCTGTGAAAGGCGCGTTCCTGGCGTGTTTTGAAAATTGGGTCTTATCGATTTCAATGGGAAAACGATAAAATTTAGAACGACACTGCTGAGCATCGCTTTAGTTTGAAAAGTCTTGAAAGAAATTCTCCTGTGAAAGGCGCGTTCCTGGCGTGTTTTGAAAATTGGGTCTTATCGATTTCAATGGGAAAACAATAAAATTTAGAACGACACTGCTGAGCATCGCTTTAGTTTGAAAAATCTTGAAAGAAATTCTCCTTGTGAAAGGCGCGTTCCTGGCGTGTTTTGAAAATTGGGTCTTATCGATTTAAATGGGAAAATGATAAAATTTAGAACGACACTGCTGAGCATCGCTTTAGTTTGAAAAGTCTTGGAACAAGTTCTCCTGTGAAAGGCGCGTTCCTGGCGTGTTTTGAAAATTGGGTCTTATCGATTTCAATGGGAAAACGATAAAATTTAGAACGACACTGCTGAGCATCGCTTTAGTTTGAAAAGTCTTGGAACAAGTTCTCCTGTGACAGGCGCGTTCCTGGCGTGTTTTGAAAATTGGGACTTATCGATTTCAATGGGAAAACGATAAAATTTAGAACGACACTGCTGAGCATCGCTTTAGTTTGAAAAAGTCTTGAAAGAAATTCTCCTGTGAAAGGCGCGTTCCTGGCGTGTTTTGAAAATTGGGTCTTATCGATTTCAATGGGAAAACGATAAAATTTAGAACGACACTGCTGAGCATCGCTTTAGTTTGAAAAGTCTTGGAAACAAGTTCTCCTGTGACAGGCGCGTTCCTGGCGTGTTTTGAAAATTGGGTCTTATCGATTTCAATGGGAAAACGAATAAAATTTAGAACGACACTGCTGAGCATCGCTTTAGTTTGAAAAAGTCTTGAAAGAAATTCTCCTGTGAAAGGCGCGTTCCTGGCGTGTTTTGATAATTGGGTCTTATCGATTTCAATGGGAAAACGATAAAATTTAGAACGACACTGCTGAGCATCGCTTTAGTTTGAAAAATCTTGAAAGAAATTCTCCTGTGAAAGGCGCGTTCCTGGCGTGTTTTGAAAATTGGGTCTTATCGATTTCAATGGGAAAACGATAAAATTTAGAACGACACTGCTGAGCATCGCTTTAGTTTGAAAAGTCTTGGAACAAGTTCTCCCTGTGAAAGGCGTGTTCCTGGCGTGTTTTGAAAATTGGGTCTTATCGATTTCAATAGGAAAACGATAAAATTTAGAACGACACTGCTGAGCATCGCTTTAGTTTGAAAAATCTTGGAACAAGTTCTCCTGTGACAGGCGCGTTCCTGGCGTGTTTTGAAAATTGGGTCTTATCGATTTCAATGGGAAAACAATAAAATTTAGAACGACACTGCTGAGCATCGCTTTAGTTTGAAAAATCTTGAAAGAAATTCTCCTTGTGAAAGGCGCGTTCCTGGCGTGTTTTGAAAATTGGGTCTTATCGATTTCAATGGGAAAACGATAAAATTTAGAACGACACTGCTGAGCATCGCTTTAGTTTGAAAAGTCTTGGAACAAGTTCCCCTGTGAAAGGCGCGTTCCTGGCGTGTTTTGAAAATTGGGTCTTATCGATTTCAATGGGAAAACGATAAAATTTAGAACGACACTGCTGAGCATCGCTTTAGTTTCAAAAATCTTGAAAGAAGTTCTCCTGTGAAAGGCGCGTTGCTGGCGTGTTTTGAAAATTGGGTCTTATCGATTTAAATGGGAAAATGATAAAATTTAGAACGACACTGCTGAGCATCGCTTTAGTTTGAAAAGTCTTGGAACAAGTTCTCCTGTGACAGGCGCGTTCCTGGCGTGTTTTGAAAATTGGGTCTTATCGATTTCAATGGGAAAACTGATAAAATTTAGAACGACACTGCTGAGCATCGCTTTAGTTTGAAAAGTCTTGAACAAGTTCTCCTGTGACAGGCGCGTTCCTGGCGTGTTTTGAAAATTGGGTCTTATCGATTTCAATGGGAAAACAATAAAATTTAGAACGACACTGCTGAGCATCGCTTTAGTTTGAAAAGTCTTGGAACAAGTTCTCCTGTGAAAGGCGCGTTCCTGGCGTGTTTTGAAAATTGGGTCTTATCGATTTCAATGGGAAAACGATAAAATTTAGAACGACACTGCTGAGCATCGCTTTAGTTTCAAAAATCTTGAAAGAAGTTCTCCTGTGAAAGGCGCGTTGCTGGCGTGTTTTGAAAATTGGGTCTTATCGATTTAAATGGGAAAACTGATAAAATTTAGAACGACACTGCTGAGCATCGCTTTAGTTTGAAAAGTCTTGGAAACAAGTTCTCCTGTGACAGGCGCGTTCCTGGCGTGTTTTGAAAATTGGGTCTTATCGATTTCAATGGGAAAACTGATAAATTTAGAACGACACTGCTGAGCATCGCTTTAGTTTGAAAAGTCTTGGAAAGAAGTTCTCCTGTGAAAGGCGCGTTCCTGGCGTGTTTTGAAAATTGGGTCTTATCGATTTCAATGGGAAAACTGATAAAATTTAGAACGACACTGCTGAGCATCGCTTTAGTTTGAAAAAGTCTTGAAAGAAATTCTCCTGTGAAAGGCGCGTTCCTGGCGTGTTTTGAAAATTGGGTCTTATCGATTTCAATGGGAAAACGATAAAATTTAGAACGACACTGCTGAGCATCGCTTTAGTTTCAAAAGTCTTGAAAGAAGTTCTCCTGTGAAAGGCGCGTTGCTGGCGTGTTTTGAAAATTGGGTCTTATCGATTTAAATGGGAAAACTGATAAAATTTAGAACGACACTGCTGAGCATCGCTTTAGTTTGAAAAAGTCTTGAAAGAAGTTCTCCTGTGACAGGCGCGTTCCTGGCGTGTTTTGAAAATTGGGTCTTATCGATTTAAATGGGAAAATGATAAAATTTAGAACGACACTGCTGAGCATCGCTTTAGTTTGAAAAGTCTTGGAACAAGTTCTCCTGTGACAGGCGCGTTCCTGGCGTGTTTTGAAAATTGGGTCTTATCGATTTCAATGGGAAAATGATAAAATTTAGAACGACACTGCTGAGCATCGCTTTAGTTTGAAAAATCTTGAAAGAAATTCTCCTGTGAAAGGCGCGTTCCTGGCGTGTTTTGAAAATTGGGTCTTATCGATTTAAATGGGAAAATGATAAAATTTAGAACGACACTGCTGAGCATCGCTTTAGTTTGAAAAGTCTTGGAACAAGTTCTCCTGTGACAGGCGCGTTCCTGGCGTGTTTTGAAAATTGGGTCTTATCGATTTCAATGGGAAAACTGATAAAATTTAGAACGACACTGCTGAGCATCGCTTTAGTTTGAAAAGTCTTGGAACAAGTTCTCCTGTGAAAGGCGCGTTCCTGGCGTGTTTTGAAAATTGGGTCTTATCGATTTCAATGGGAAAACGATAAAATTTAGAACGACACTGCTGAGCATCGCTTTAGTTTCAAAAATCTTGAAAGAAGTTCTCCTGTGAAAGGCGCGTTCCTGGCGTGTTTTGAAAATTGGGTCTTATCGATTTCAATGGGAAAACGATAAAATTTAGAACGACACTGCTGAGCATCGCTTTAGTTTGAAAAATCTTGAAAGAAGTTCTCCTGTGAAAGGCGCGTTCCTGGCGTGTTTTGAAAATTGGGTCTTATCGATTTCAATGGGAAAACGATAAAATTTAGAACGACACTGCTGAGCATCGCTTTAGTTTGAAAAGTCTTGGAACAAGTTCTCCTGTGACAGGCGCGTTCCTGGCGTGTTTTGAAAATTGGGTCTTATCGATTTCAATGGGAAAACGATAAAATTTAGAACGACACTGCTGAGCATCGCTTTAGTTTGAAAAGTCTTGGAACAAGTTCTCCTGTGAAAGGCGCGTTCCTGGCGTGTTTTGAAAATTGGGTCTTATCGATTTCAATGGGAAAACGATAAAATTTAGAACGACACTGCTGAGCATCGCTTTAGTTTGAAAAAGTCTTGAAAGAAATTCTCCTGTGAAAGGCGCGTTCCTGGCGTGTTTTGAAAATTGGGTCTTATCGATTTAAATGGGAAAATGATAAAATTTAGAACGACACTGCTGAGCATCGCTTTAGTTTGAAAAAGTCTTGAAAGAAATTCTCCTGTGAAAGGCGCGTTCCTGGCGTGTTTTGAAAATTGGGTCTTATCGATTTCAATGGGAAAATGATAAAATTTAGAACGACACTGCTGAGCATCGCTTTAGTTTGAAAAGTCTTGGAAAGAAGTTCTCCTGTGAAAGGCGCGTTCCTGGCGTGTTTTGAAAATTGGGTCTTATCGATTTCAATGGGAAAACGATAAAATTTAGAACGACACTGCTGAGCATCGCTTTAGTTTGAAAAGTCTTGAAAGAAGTTCTCCTGTGAAAGGCGCGTTCCTGGCGTGTTTTGAAAATTGGGTCTTATCGATTTCAATGGGAAAACGATAAAATTTAGAACGACACTGCTGAGCATCGCTTTAGTTTGAAAAGTCTTGAAAGAAGTTCTCCTGTGAAAGGCGCGTTCCTGGCGTGTTTTGAAAATTGGGTCTTATCGATTTCAATGGGAAAACGATAAAATTTAGAACGACACTGCTGAGCATCGCTTTAGTTTGAAAAGTCTTGAAAGAAGTTCTCCTGTGAAAGGCGCGTTCCTGGCGTGTTTTGAAAATTGGGTCTTATCGATTTCAATGGGAAAACGATAAAATTTAGAACGACACTGCTGAGCATCGCTTTAGTTTGAAAAGTCTTGAAAGAAGTTCTCCTGTGAAAGGCGCGTTGCCTGGCGTGTTTTGAAAATTGGGTCTTATCGATTTCAATGGGAAAACGATAAAATTTAGAACGACACTGCTGAGCATCGCTTTAGTTTGAAAAGTCTTGAAAGAAAGTTCTCCTGTGAAAGGCGCGTTCCTGGCGTGTTTTGAAAATTGGGTCTTATCGATTTCAATGGGAAAACGATAAAATTTAGAACGACACTGCTGAGCATCGCTTTAGTTTGAAAAAGTCTTGAAAGAAATTCTCCTGTGAAAGGCGCGTTGCTGGCGTGTTTTGAAAATTGGGTCTTATCGATTTAAATGGGAAAATGATAAAATTTAGAACGACACTGCTGAGCATCGCTTTAGTTTGAAAAGTCTTGGAACAAGTTCTCCTGTGACAGGCGCGTTCCTGGCGTGTTTTGAAAATTGGGTCTTATCGATTTCAATGGGAAAACGATAAAATTTAGAACGACACTGCTGAGCATCGCTTTAGTTTCAAAAGTCTTGAAAGAAGTTCTCCTGTGAAAGGCGCGTTGCTGGCGTGTTTTGAAAATTGGGTCTTATCGATTTAAATGGGAAAATGATAAAATTTAGAACGACACTGCTGAGCATCGCTTTAGTTTGAAAAGTCTTGGAACAAGTTCTCCTGTGAAAGGCGCGTTCCTGGCGTGTTTTGAAAATTGGGTCTTATCGATTTAAATGGGAAAATGATAAAATTTAGAACGACACTGCTGAGCATCGCTTTAGTTTGAAAAGTCTTGGAACAAGTTCTCCTGTGACAGGCGCGTTCCTGGCGTGTTTTGAAAATTGGGTCTTATCGATTTCAATGGGAAAACAATAAAATTTAGAACGACACTGCTGAGCATCGCTTTAGTTTGAAAAGTCTTGGAACAAGTTCTCCTGTGAAAGGCGCGTTCCTGGCGTGTTTTGAAAATTGGGTCTTATCGATTTCAATGGGAAAACGATAAAATTTAGAACGACACTGCTGAGCATCGCTTTAGTTTCAAAAAGTCTTGAAAGAAGTTCTCCTGTGAAAGGCGCGTTCCTGGCGTGTTTTGAAAATTGGGTCTTATCGATTTCAATGGGAAAACGATAAAATTTAGAACGACACTGCTGAGCATCGCTTTAGTTTGAAAAAGTCTTGAAAGAAATTCTCCTGTGAAAGGCGCGTTCCTGGCGTGTTTTGAAAATTGGGTCCTTATCGATTTCAATGGGAAAACGATAAAATTTAGAACGACACTGCTGAGCATCGCTTTAGTTTGAAAAGTCTTGGAAAGAAGTTCTCCTGTGACAGGCGCGTTCCTGGCGTGTTTTGAAAATTGGGTCTTATCGATTTCAATGGGAAAACGATAAAATTTAGAACGACACTGCTGAGCATCGCTTTAGTTTGAAAAGTCTTGGAACAAGTTCTCCTGTGAAAGGCGCGTTCCTGGCGTGTTTTGAAAATTGGGTCTTATCGATTTCAATGGGAAAACGATAAAATTTAGAACGACACTGCTGAGCATCGCTTTAGTTTGAAAAATCTTGAAAGAAATTCTCCTGTGAAAGGCGCGTTCCTGGCGTGTTTTGAAAATTGGGTCTTATCGATTTAAATGGGAAAATGATAAAATTTAGAACGACACTGCTGAGCATCGCTTTAGTTTGAAAAATCTTGAAAGAAATTCTCTTGTGAAAGGCGCGTTCCTGGCGTGTTTTGAAAATTGGGTCTTATCGATTTAAATGGGAAAACTGATAAAATTTAGAACGACACTGCTGAGCATCGCTTTAGTTTGAAAAGTCTTGGAACAAGTTCTCCTGTGAAAGGCGCGTTCCTGGCGTGTTTTGAAAATTGGGTCTTATCGATTTCAATGGGAAAACGATAAAATTTAGAACGACACTGCTGAGCATCGCTTTAGTTTGAAAAAGTCTTGAAAGAAATTCTCCTGTGAAAGGCAGCGTTCCTGGCGTGTTTTGATAATTGGGTCTTATCGATTTCAATGGGAAAACGATAAAATTTAGAACGACACTGCTGAGCATCGCTTTAGTTTGAAAAGTCTTGAAAGAAATTCTCTTGTGAAAGGCGCGTTCCTGGCGTGTTTTGAAAATTGGGTCTTATCGATTTCAATGGGAAAACGATAAAATTTAGAACGACACTGCTGAGCATCGCTTTAGTTTGAAAAGTCTTGGAACAAGTTCTCCTGTGACAGGCGCGTTCCTGGCGTGTTTTGAAAATTGGGTCTTATCGATTTCAATGGGAAAACAATAAAATTTAGAACGACACTGCTGAGCATCGCTTTAGTTTGAAAAAGTCTTGAAAGAAATTCTCCTTGTGAAAGGCGCGTTCCTGGCGTGTTTTGATAATTGGGTCTTATCGATTTCAATGGGAAAACGATAAAATTTAGAACGACACTGCTGAGCATCGCTTTAGTTTGAAAAGTCTTGAAAGAAATTCTCCTGTGAAAGGCGCGTTCCTGGCGTGTTTTGAAAATTGGGTCTTATCGATTTCAATGGGAAAACGATAAAATTTAGAACGACACTGCTGAGCATCGCTTTAGTTTGAAAAGTCTTGGAAAGAAGTTCTCCTGTGAAAGGCGCGTTCCTGGCGTGTTTTGAAAATTGGGTCTTATCGATTTCAATGGGAAAACGATAAAATTTAGAACGACACTGCTGAGCATCGCTTTAGTTTGAAAAGTCTTGAAAGAAGTTCTCCTGTGAAAGGCGCGTTCCTGGCGTGTTTTGAAAATTG
The DNA here is from genome assembly GCA_020449905.1 of Globodera pallida. NCBI lineage: Eukaryota > Metazoa > Nematoda > Chromadorea > Rhabditida > Heteroderidae > Globodera > Globodera pallida. The sequence continues at coordinate 2,444,490 of JAIXHY010000011.1, forward strand.
GGTCTTATCGATTTCAATGGGAAAACGATAAAATTTAGAACGACACTGCTGAGCATCGCTTTAGTTTGAAAAAGTCTTGAAAGAAGTTCTCCTGTGAAAGGCGCGTTGCTGGCGTGTTTTGAAAATTGGGTCTTATCGATTTCAATGGGAAAACTGATAAAATTTAGAACGACACTGCTGAGCATCGCTTTAGTTTGAAAAGTCTTGGAACAAGTTCTCCTGTGAAAGGCGCGTTCCTGGCGTGTTTTGAAAATTGGGTCTTATCGATTTCAATGGGAAAACGATAAAATTTAGAACGACACTGCTGAGCATCGCTTTAGTTTGAAAAGTCTTGGAACAAGTTCTCCTGTGAAAGGCGCGTTCCTGGCGTGTTTTGAAAATTGGGTCTTATCGATTTCAATGGGAAAACGATAAAATTTAGAACGACACTGCTGAGCATCGCTTTAGTTTGAAAAGTCTTGAAAGAAATTCTCCTGTGAAAGGCGCGTTCCTGGCGTGTTTTGATAATTGGGTCTTATCGATTTCAATGGGAAAACGATAAAATTTAGAACGACACTGCTGAGCATCGCTTTAGTTTGAAAAAGTCTTGAAAGAAAGTTCTCCTGTGAAAGGCGCGTTCCTGGCGTGTTTTGAAAATTGGGTCTTATCGATTTCAATGGGAAAACGATAAAATTTAGAACGACACTGCTGAGCATCGCTTTAGTTTGAAAAGTCTTGAAAGAAGTTCTCCTGTGAAAGGCGCGTTCCTGGCGTGTTTTGAAAATTGGGTCTTATCGATTTCAATGGGAAAACGATAAAATTTAGAACGACACTGCTGAGCATCGCTTTAGTTTGAAAAGTCTTGAAAGAAATTCTCCTGTGAAAGGCGCGTTCCTGGCGTGTTTTGATAATTGGGTCTTATCGATTTCAATGGGAAAACGATAAAATTTAGAACGACACTGCTGAGCATCGCTTTAGTTTGAAAAGTCTTGAAAGAAATTCTCCTGTGAAAGGCGCGTTCCTGGCGTGTTTTGAAAATTGGGTCTTATCGATTTCAATGGGAAAACGATAAAATTTAGAACGACACTGCTGAGCATCGCTTTAGTTTGAAAAGTCTTGAAAGAAGTTCTCCTGTGAAAGGCGCGTTCCTGGCGTGTTTTGAAAATTGGGTCTTATCGATTTCAATGGGAAAACGATAAAATTTAGAACGACACTGCTGAGCATCGCTTTAGTTTGCAAAAGTCTTGAAAGAAGTTCTCCTGTGAAAGGCGCGTTCCTGGCGTGTTTTGAAAATTGGGTCTTATCGATTTCAATGGGAAAACGATAAAATTTAGAACGACACTGCTGAGCATCGCTTTAGTTTGAAAAGTCTTGAAAGAAGTTCTCCTGTGAAAGGCGCGTTCCTGGCGTGTTTTGAAAATTGGGTCTTATCGATTTCAATGGGAAAACTGATAAAATTTAGAACGACACTGCTGAGCATCGCTTTAGTTTGAAAAGTCTTGAAAGAAGTTCTCCTGTGAAAGGCGCGTTGCTGGCGTGTTTTGAAAATTGGGTCTTATCGATTTCAATGGGAAAACTGATAAAATTTAGAACGACACTGCTGAGCATCGCTTTAGTTTGAAAAGTCTTGAAAGAAGTTCTCCTGTGAAAGGCGCGTTCCTGGCGTGTTTTGAAAATTGGGTCTTATCGATTTCAATGGGAAAACTGATAAAATTTAGAACGACACTGCTGAGCATCGCTTTAGTTTGAAAAGTCTTGAAAGAAGTTCTCCTGTGAAAGGCGCGTTCCTGGCGTGTTTTGAAAATTGGGTCTTATCGATTTCAATGGGAAAACTGATAAAATTTAGAACGACACTGCTGAGCATCGCTTTAGTTTGAAAAGTCTTGAAAGAAAGTTCTCCTGTGAAAGGCGCGTTCCTGGCGTGTTTTGAAAATTGGGTCTTATCGATTTAAATGGGAAAACTGATAAAATTTAGAACGACACTGCTGAGCATCGCTTTAGTTTGAAAAGTCTTGGAAAGAAGTTCTCCTGTGACAGGCGCGTTCCTGGCGTGTTTTGAAAATTGGGTCTTATCGATTTCAATGGGAAAACTGATAAAATTTAGAACGACACTGCTGAGCATCGCTTTAGTTTGCAAAAGTCTTGAAAGAAGTTCTCCTGTGAAAGGCGCGTTGCTGGCGTGTTTTGAAAATTGGGTCTTATCGATTTCAATGGGAAAACTGATAAAATTTAGAACGACACTGCTGAGCATCGCTTTAGTTTGAAAAGTCTTGAAAGAAGTTCTCCTGTGAAAGGCGCGTTCATGGCGTGTTTTGAAAATTGGGTCTTATCGATTTCAATGGGAAAACGATAAAATTTAGAACGACACTGCTGAGCATCGCTTTAGTTTGAAAAGTCTTGAAAGAAGTTCTCCTGTGAAAGGCGCGTTCCTGGCGTGTTTTGAAAATTGGGTCTTATCGATTTCAATGGGAAAACGATAAAATTTAGAACGACACTGCTGAGCATCGCTTTAGTTTGAAAAGTCTTGAAAGAAGTTCTCCTGTGAAAGGCGCGTTGCTGGCGTGTTTTGAAAATTGGGTCTTATCGATTTCAATGGGAAAACGATAAAATTTAGAACGACACTGCTGAGCATCGCTTTAGTTTGAAAAGTCTTGAAAGAAGTTCTCCTGTGAAAGGCGCGTTGCTGGCGTGTTTTGAAAATTGGGTCTTATCGATTTCAATGGGAAAACGATAAAATTTAGAACGACACTGCTGAGCATCGCTTTAGTTTGAAAAGTCTTGAAAGAAGTTCTCCTGTGAAAGGCGCGTTCCTGGCGTGTTTTGAAAATTGGGTCTTATCGATTTCAATGGGAAAACGATAAAATTTAGAACGACACTGCTGAGCATCGCTTTAGTTTGAAAAGTCTTGAAAGAAGTTCTCCTGTGAAAGGCGCGTTGCTGGCGTGTTTTGAAAATTGGGTCTTATCGATTTCAATGGGAAAACGATAAAATTTAGAACGACACTGCTGAGCATCGCTTTAGTTTGAAAAGTCTTGAAAGAAGTTCTCCTGTGAAAGGCGCGTTCCTGGCGTGTTTTGAAAATTGGGTCTTATCGATTTCAATGGGAAAACGATAAAATTTAGAACGACACTGCTGAGCATCGCTTTAGTTTGAAAAGTCTTGAAAGAAGTTCTCCTGTGAAAGGCGCGTTCCTGGCGTGTTTTGAAAATTGGGTCTTATCGATTTCAATGGGAAAACGATAAAATTTAGAACGACACTGCTGAGCATCGCTTTAGTTTGAAAAGTCTTGGAAAGAAGTTCTCCTGTGAAAGGCGCGTTCCTGGCGTGTTTTGAAAATTGGGTCTTATCGATTTCAATGGGAAAACGATAAAATTTAGAACGACACTGCTGAGCATCGCTTTAGTTTGAAAAGTCTTGAAAGAAGTTCTCCTGTGAAAGGCGCGTTGCTGGCGTGTTTTGAAAATTGGGTCTTATCGATTTCAATGGGAAAACGATAAAATTTAGAACGACACTGCTGAGCATCGCTTTAGTTTGAAAAGTCTTGAAAGAAGTTCTCCTGTGAAAGGCGCGTTCCTGGCGTGTTTTGAAAATTGGGTCTTATCGATTTCAATGGGAAAACTGATAAAATTTAGAACGACACTGCTGAGCATCGCTTTAGTTTGAAAAGTCTTGAACAAGTTCTCCTGTGAAAGGCGCGTTCCTGGCGTGTTTTGAAAATTGGGTCTTATCGATTTCAATGGGAAAACGATAAAATTTAGAACGACACTGCTGAGCATCGCTTTAGTTTGAAAAGTCTTGAAAGAAGTTCTCCTGTGAAAGGCGCGTTCCTGGCGTGTTTTGAAAATTGGGTCTTATCGATTTCAATGGGAAAACGATAAAATTTAGAACGACACTGCTGAGCATCGCTTTAGTTTGAAAAGTCTTGGAAAGAAGTTCTCCTGTGAAAGGCGCGTTCCTGGCGTGTTTTGAAAATTGGGTCTTATCGATTTCAATGGGAAAACGATAAAATTTAGAACGACACTGCTGAGCATCGCTTTAGTTTGAAAAAGTCTTGAAAGAAGTTCTCCTGTGAAAGGCGCGTTGCTGGCGTGTTTTGAAAATTGGGTCTTATCGATTTCAATGGGAAAACGATAAAATTTAGAACGACACTGCTGAGCATCGCTTTAGTTTGAAAAGTCTTGAAAGAAGTTCTCCTGTGAAAGGCGCGTTCCTGGCGTGTTTTGAAAATTGGGTCTTATCGATTTCAATGGGAAAACGATAAAATTTAGAACGACACTGCTGAGCATCGCTTTAGTTTGAAAAGTCTTGAAAGAAGTTCTCCTGTGAAAGGCGCGTTCCTGGCGTGTTTTGAAAATTGGGTCTTATCGATTTCAATGGGAAAACGATAAAATTTAGAACGACACTGCTGAGCATCGCTTTAGTTTGAAAAGTCTTGAAAGAAGTTCTCCTGTGAAAGGCGCGTTGCTGGCGTGTTTTGAAAATTGGGTCTTATCGATTTCAATGGGAAAACGATAAAATTTAGAACGACACTGCTGAGCATCGCTTTAGTTTGAAAAGTCTTGAAAGAAGTTCTCCTGTGAAAGGCGCGTTGCTGGCGTGTTTTGAAAATTGGGTCTTATCGATTTCAATGGGAAAACGATAAAATTTAGAACGACACTGCTGAGCATCGCTTTAGTTTGAAAAGTCTTGAAAGAAGTTCTCCTGTGAAAGGCGCGTTCCTGGCGTGTTTTGAAAATTGGGTCTTATCGATTTCAATGGGAAAACGATAAAATTTAGAACGACACTGCTGAGCATCGCTTTAGTTTGAAAAGTCTTGAAAGAAGTTCTCCTGTGAAAGGCGCGTTGCTGGCGTGTTTTGAAAATTGGGTCTTATCGATTTCAATGGGAAAACGATAAAATTTAGAACGACACTGCTGAGCATCGCTTTAGTTTGAAAAGTCTTGAAAGAAGTTCTCCTGTGAAAGGCGCGTTGCTGGCGTGTTTTGAAAATTGGGTCTTATCGATTTCAATGGGAAAAACGATAAAATTTAGAACGACACTGCTGAGCATCGCTTTAGTTTGAAAAGTCTTGAAAGAAGTTCTCCTGTGAAAGGCGCGTTGCCTGGCGTGTTTTGAAAATTGGGTCTTATCGATTTCAATGGGAAAACGATAAAATTTAGAACGACACTGCTGAGCATCGCTTTAGTTTGAAAAGTCTTGAAAGAAGTTCTCCTGTGAAAGGCGCGTTCCTGGCGTGTTTTGAAAATTGGGTCTTATCGATTTCAATGGGAAAACGATAAAATTTAGAACGACACTGCTGAGCATCGCTTTAGTTTGAAAAGTCTTGAAAGAAGTTCTCCTGTGAAAGGCGCGTTGCTGGCGTGTTTTGAAAATTGGGTCTTATCGATTTCAATGGGAAAACGATAAAATTTAGAACGACACTGCTGAGCATCGCTTTAGTTTGAAAAGTCTTGAAAGAAGTTCTCCTGTGAAAGGCGCGTTGCTGGCGTGTTTTGAAAATTGGGTCTTATCGATTTCAATGGGAAAACGATAAAATTTAGAACGACACTGCTGAGCATCGCTTTAGTTTGAAAAGTCTTGAAAGAAGTTCTCCTGTGAAAGGCGCGTTGCTGGCGTGTTTTGAAAATTGGGTCTTATCGATTTCAATGGGAAAACGATAAAATTTAGAACGACACTGCTGAGCATCGCTTTAGTTTGAAAAGTCTTGAAAGAAGTTCTCCTGTGAAAGGCGCGTTGCCTGGCGTGTTTTGAAAATTGGGTCTTATCGATTTCAATGGGAAAACGATAAAATTTAGAACGACACTGCTGAGCATCGCTTTAGTTTGAAAAGTCTTGAAAGAAGTTCTCCTGTGAAAGGCGCGTTGCCTGGCGTGTTTTGAAAATTGGGTCTTATCGATTTCAATGGGAAAACGATAAAATTTAGAACGACACTGCTGAGCATCGCTTTAGTTTGAAAAGTCTTGAAAGAAGTTCTCCTGTGAAAGGCGCGTTGCTGGCGTGTTTTGAAAATTGGGTCTTATCGATTTCAATGGGAAAACGATAAAATTTAGAACGACACTGCTGAGCATCGCTTTAGTTTGAAAAGTCTTGAAAGAAGTTCTCCTGTGAAAGGCGCGTTGCCTGGCGTGTTTTGAAAATTGGGTCTTATCGATTTCAATGGGAAAACGATAAAATTTAGAACGACACTGCTGAGCATCGCTTTAGTTTGAAAAGTCTTGAAAGAAGTTCTCCTGTGAAAGGCGCGTTGCTGGCGTGTTTTGAAAATTGGGTCTTATCGATTTCAATGGGAAAACGATAAAATTTAGAACGACACTGCTGAGCATCGCTTTAGTTTGAAAAGTCTTGAAAGAAGTTCTCCTGTGAAAGGCGCGTTGCTGGCGTGTTTTGAAAATTGGGTCTTATCGATTTCAATGGGAAAACGATAAAATTTAGAACGACACTGCTGAGCATCGCTTTAGTTTGAAAAGTCTTGAAAGAAGTTCTCCTGTGAAAGGCGCGTTGCTGGCGTGTTTTGAAAATTGGGTCTTATCGATTTCAATGGGAAAACGATAAAATTTAGAACGACACTGCTGAGCATCGCTTTAGTTTGAAAAGTCTTGAAAGAAGTTCTCCTGTGAAAGGCGCGTTCCTGGCGTGTTTTGAAAATTGGGTCTTATCGATTTCAATGGGAAAACGATAAAATTTAGAACGGCATCGCTTTTGAAAAGTCTTGAAAGAAGTTCTCCTGTGAAAGGCGCGTTGCTGGCGTGTTTTGAAAATTGGGTCTTATCGATTTCAATGGGAAAACGATAAAATTTAGAACGACACTGCTGAGCATCGCTTTAGTTTGAAAAAGTCTTGAAAGAAGTTCTCCTGTGAAAGGCGCGTTGCTGGCGTGTTTTGAAAATTGGGTCTTATCGATTTCAATGGGAAAACGATAAAATTTAGAACGACACTGCTGAGCATCGCTTTAGTTTGAAAAGTCTTGAAAGAAGTTCTCCTGTGAAAGGCGCGTTGCTGGCGTGTTTTGAAAATTGGGTCTTATCGATTTCAATGGGAAAACGATAAAATTTAGAACGACACTGCTGAGCATCGCTTTAGTTTGAAAAGTCTTGAAAGAAGTTCTCCTGTGAAAGGCGCGTTGCCTGGCGTGTTTTGAAAATTGGGTCTTATCGATTTCAATGGGAAAACGATAAAATTTAGAACGACACTGCTGAGCATCGCTTTAGTTTGAAAAGTCTTGAAAGAAGTTCTCCTGTGAAAGGCGCGTTGCTGGCGTGTTTTGAAAATTGGGTCTTATCGATTTCAATGGGAAAACGATAAAATTTAGAACGACACTGCTGAGCATCGCTTTAGTTTGAAAAGTCTTGAAAGAAGTTCTCCTGTGAAAGGCGCGTTGCTGGCGTGTTTTGAAAATTGGGTCTTATCGATTTCAATGGGAAAACGATAAAATTTAGAACGACACTGCTGAGCATCGCTTTAGTTTGAAAAGTCTTGAAAGAAGTTCTCCTGTGAAAGGCGCGTTGCTGGCGTGTTTTGAAAATTGGGTCTTATCGATTTCAATGGGAAAACGATAAAATTTAGAACGACACTGCTGAGCATCGCTTTAGTTTGAAAAGTCTTGAAAGAAGTTCTCCTGTGAAAGGCGCGTTGCTGGCGTGTTTTGAAAATTGGGTCTTATCGATTTCAATGGGAAAACGATAAAATTTAGAACGACACTGCTGAGCATCGCTTTAGTTTGAAAAGTCTTGAAAGAAGTTCTCCTGTGAAAGGCGCGTTGCTGGCGTGTTTTGAAAATTGGGTCTTATCGATTTCAATGGGAAAACGATAAAATTTAGAACGACACTGCTGAGCATCGCTTTAGTTTGAAAAGTCTTGAAAGAAGTTCTCCTGTGAAAGGCGCGTTGCTGGCGTGTTTTGAAAATTGGGTCTTATCGATTTCAATGGGAAAACGATAAAATTTAGAACGACACTGCTGAGCATCGCTTTAGTTTGAAAAGTCTTGAAAGAAGTTCTCCTGTGAAAGGCGCGTTGCTGGCGTGTTTTGAAAATTGGGTCTTATCGATTTCAATGGGAAAACGATAAAATTTAGAACGACACTGCTGAGCATCGCTTTAGTTTGAAAAGTCTTGAAAGAAGTTCTCCTGTGAAAGGCGCGTTGCTGGCGTGTTTTGAAAATTGGGTCTTATCGATTTCAATGGGAAAACGATAAAATTTAGAACGACACTGCTGAGCATCGCTTTAGTTTGAAAAGTCTTGAAAGAAGTTCTCCTGTGAAAGGCGCGTTGCTGGCGTGTTTTGAAAATTGGGTCTTATCGATTTCAATGGGAAAACGATAAAATTTAGAACGACACTGCTGAGCATCGCTTTAGTTTGAAAAGTCTTGAAAGAAGTTCTCCTGTGAAAGGCGCGTTGCTGGCGTGTTTTGAAAATTGGGTCTTATCGATTTCAATGGGAAAACGATAAAATTTAGAACGACACTGCTGAGCATCGCTTTAGTTTGAAAAGTCTTGAAAGAAGTTCTCCTGTGAAAGGCGCGTTGCTGGCGTGTTTTGAAAATTGGGTCTTATCGATTTCAATGGGAAAACGATAAAATTTAGAACGACACTGCTGAGCATCGCTTTAGTTTGAAAAGTCTTGAAAGAAGTTCTCGCCTGGAAGCGGTTCTGTGTTTGAAAATGTTTAAAGGGGTTCATGGAAAAGAAAAATTTTGGTCCTTTAGTTTGAAAAGTTTAAAGAATTCTTTAAGGGGTCCTGCGTTTTTGAAAATTGGGTTAATTTCATGGGAAAAGATTTAAAAGGGGCATCGTTTATTTGAAAAGTCTGAAAAATTTGGGAAAAACCGTGCTGGCTTTTTAAAATGGGTTTATTTTTTAAGGGAAAAGAAATTTAAAAGTTACGTTATGAAAATAATTTTTGAAAAGCGGGTTTTTTGAAAGGCAAGGTTCCGGGTTTTAAAATTGGGCTTGATTTGGGAAAAGAAAAAATTAGAAATTTTGTTTAGCTTGAAAAGTTTTGAAAGAATTTCCCTGTGAAAAGGGCTCGGTTTTGAAAATTGGGTAATTTAATGGAAAAGTAAAATTTGAAACCTCGAGCTTTTGTTTAAATTTGAAAGTTTGAAAATTGCCTTTTGAAGGTTTTTTTGGGAAAGGTTTTGAAAAGGGCCCGGGTTTTTGGTTTGAATTAAAAAAAATTTTAAAAAACCCTTTGCATCGCTTTTTGAAAAGTTTGAAGAAGTTTCTGGAAAGGGTTTGGGCTGTGGTTTTTTAAAAGGAAAAATTTTGGGGAACGGTTTAATTAAACCCCGTTTTGGGGAAAGAAAAATTTAGAAGAACCTGGAACCCCTTTAGTTTAAAAGTCTTGAAAGAAGTTTCCGTAAAGGGGTTTGGGGTTTTTTAAAATTGGGTCTTAGATTTCAATGGAAAACGTAAAATTTGAAGCTTGAATGTTTAGTTTAAAACTTGAAAGAAGTTCTCCTGTGAAAGGCCTTGCTGGCTGTTTTGAAAAGGTCTTAAGATTTCAATGGAAAACGTTAATTGAACGTCTGAGATGCTTTGTTTGAAAAGTCTTAAGAAGTTCTCCTGTGAAAGGCCGTTCCTGGCGTGTTTTGAAAATTCTTAAGATTTCAATGGAAAACGTAAATTTGAAAACTTGAATCGTTTATGTGAAAACGTTAAAGAAGTTTGAAAGCGGTCTGGCTGTTTGAAAATGCTTAAATTTCAACTGGAAAACGTAAAATTTGAAAACTTGAATCGTTTATTGAAAACGTAAAAAGTTTCGAAAGGCTCTGGCTGTTTGAAAATTAGATTTCAGTCAATGGAAAACGTAAAATTTAGAAGACCTATGAGTCGCTTTAGTTGAAAAGTTTGAAAGAAGTTCTTGAAAGGGCTTCGTTTATTTGAAAATTAGTTTCGAATAATGGAAAACGTAAATTTGAACACTTGAGATGTTACTTGAAAAGTCTGCTGAAGTTTCTGAAAAGGGCTGCGTTTTGAAAAGTCTTGAATAATGGAAAACGTAAAGTTTGAAAAGCTTAGAGTTTTTTGAAAAGCTTAGAAGTTTCGGGAAGGGCTTCGTTTATTTGAAAATTAGTTTCGAATAATGGAAAACGTAAATTTGAACACTTGAGATGTTACTTGAAAAGTCTGAGAAGTTTCTGAAAAGGGCTTCGGTTTTTGAAAAGTCTTGAATAAGGGAAAACGTAAAGTTTGAAAAGCTTAGAGTTTTTTGAAAAGCTTAAAGAAGTTCTCATTAAGGCTTCGATGTTTGAAAATTGGGTCTTGATAATGGTGAAACGATAAAAGTTTACGACTGTAGACTTTAGTTTGAAAAGTCTTGAAAGAAGTTTCTTGAAAGGGCTTCGGTGTTTGAAAATGGGTCTTATGATTCAATGGAAAACGATAGTTTAACGACTGCTAGAAGCTTTGTTTGAAAAGTCTTAAAGAAGTTTCTTGAAAGGGCTTCGCTTTTTGAAAATTGACTTATGATTTCAATGGGAAACGATAAAATTTGAAGACTGAAATCGTTTATTGAAAAGTCTTGAAGGTTTTGAAAAGGCCGTGATGCGTGTTTTAAAATGCTTAACGATTTGAAACTAAAATTTGAACGCCTGCGAACTGCTTTCTTTGAAAAGGTTAATGAAGTTCTCGAAAAGGCTTCTGCGTTTTGAAAATGGTTTAATAATGGAACGTAAAATTTAAAGCCTGCTGAGTCCTTGTTTAAAAGTCTTGAAAGAGTTTTTGAAAACGTTCTGTGTTTTAAAATTGATTTAGAATTCAAGGAAAACGTAAAATTTGAAGCTCTGAGATCCTTGTTGAAAAGTCTTGAAGAGTTTGTGAAAAGCGGTTTCGTGTTTTGAAAATGGGTTTATCGACAATGGAAAACGTAAAATTTGAAGACCTGGAGTCGCTTGTTTAAAAGTCTTGAAAGAGTTTTTGAAAATGGGTCTGTGTTTTGAAAATAAATTTAGATTCATGAACGTAAATTTAAAGCCTGAAGAATCCTTGTTTAAAAGTTGAGAGTTTTTGAAAAGGGCTTTCTGGGAAAGAAAATTTGAACGAATTGGACGTTTATTTGAAAAGCTGAGCTCCTGTGAAAGGTTCTGGGGTTTTGAAAATTGGGCTTTGTTTATGAAAATAAATTTAACGAATTGGACGTTTATTTGAAAATCTGAAAAAGTTTCTTGAAAGGTCTGGGGTTTTGAAAATGGGTCTTCGTTTTGGAAAATAAATTTAACGAATTGGACGTTTATTTGAAAACTAAAGATCCTTTGTTTAAAAGTCTTGAAAGTTTTTGAAAGGGTCTGTGTTTTGAAAATTGGTTTACGACAATGGGAAAACGTAAAATTTAAAGCCTGAGATCCTTGTTTAAAAGCTTGAGAGTTTTTGAAAGGCCGTTCGGGTTTGAAAATTTTTACGATTTCAATGGAAAACGTAAAATTTAAACGAAGAGTCCTTGTTTAAAAGCTTGAGAGTTTTTGAAAGGGTCTGCGTTTTTGAAAATGGGTTAATTTAAGGGAAAACGTAAAATTTAAAGCCTGAGATCCTTGTTTAAAAGCTTGAAGAGTTTTTGAAAGGGCGTTCTGGGGTTTGAAAATTTTTACGATTTCAATGGAAAACGTAAAATTTAAACGAAGGCTCCTTTAGTTTGAAAGTTTGAAAATTTGGAAAGCGGTTCTGGGTTTGAAAATTGGGCTACATTTCGGAAAACGTAAAATTTAAACGAAGGCTCCTTTAGTTTGAAAGTTTGAAAATTCGTAAAGCGTTCTGGCGATTTTGAAAATTGGGCATCGTTTAGGAAGAAAATTTGAAGAACTCTGGAGCTGTTTGAAAGTTTGAAAAAGTTTCTGTAAAGCGTTCCTGGCGTTTTTGAAAATTGGGCTATCGTTTATGAAAGAAAAATTTGAAGAACTCTGGACGCTTTGTTTGAAGTTTGAAAAAGTTTCTGTAAAGCGTTCTGGCGTTTTTGAAAATTGGGCATCGTTTATGTAAAATTTGAAGAAGTGCTCCTTGTTTAAAAGTCTTGAAGAGTTTTGGAAAGGTTTGGTTTTTGAAAATTAGTTACGATTTAATGGGAAAAGAAAAATTTGAAGAATCTCTGTTTAGTTTGAAAGTTTGAAAATTCGTAAAGCGTTCCTGGGTTTGAAAATTGGGACGATTTAATGGAAAAGTAAAATTTGAAGAATCTCTGTTTAGTTTGAAAGTTTGAAAATTCGTAAAGCGTTCTGGGTTTTAAAATTGGGACGATTTAATGGAAAAGTAAAATTTGAAGAATCTCTGTTTAGTTTGAAAGTTTGAAAATTCGTAAAGCGTTCTGGGGTTTGAAAATTGGGACGATTTAATGGAAAAGTAAAATTTGAAGAATCTCTGTTTAGTTTGAAAGTTTGAAAATTCGTAAAGCGTTCTGGGTTTTAAAATTGGGACGATTTAATGGGAAAAGTAAAATTTGAAGAAGTGCTCCTTGTTTAAAAGTCTTGAAGAGTTTTGAAAGGCGTTCTGGCGTTTTTGAAAATTGGGCATCGTTTATGGGAAAACGAAAAAAGACCCTGTGAACGCTTTGTTGAAAGTTTGAAAATTTGGAAAGCGGTTCTGGCGTATTTTGAAAATTGGGCATCGTTTAGGAAGAAAAATTTGAAGAAGCTTGTTGAAAGTTCTGAGATTTTAACTGGAAAGCGTTCTGGCGGTTTTGAAAATTGGGCTACATTTAATGGGAAAAGAAAAATTTGAAGAATCTCTCGCTTTAGTTTGAAAAGTCTTGAGAGTTTTGGAAAGGCCGTTCTGGCGTTTTTGAAAATTGGGCATCGTTTAGGTAAAATTTGAAGAATCTCTGTTTAGTTTGAAAGTTTGAAAAAGTTTCTGTAAACGTTTGGCGTTTTTGAAAATTGGGCATCGTTTAGGAAAAAAAAATTTGAAGAATCTGGAAGCGCTTGTGGCTGAAGAATTTCGTAAAGGCGTTCTGGGTTTTAAAATTGGGCTACATTAATGGAAAAGTAAAATTTGAAGACCTGTGAACGCTTTGTTTGAAAGTTTGAAAATTTCTTAAGGCGTTCCTGGGTTTTAAAATTGGGCTACATTAATGGAAAGTAAAATTTGAAGAACTCTGGACGCTTTGTTGAAAGTTTGAAAAGTTCTCCTTAAAGGGGTACGGTTTTGAAAATTGGGCATCGTTTATGGGAAAAGTAAAATTTGAAAGCCGTTGTTTGAAAATTGGATTTCCTTAAAGGGTACGGTTTTGAAAATTGGCATCGTTTAATGGGAAAAGTAAAATAGACCCTGTGAACGCTTTGTTTGAAAGTTTGAAAAATTCTCCTTAAAGGGGTACGGTTTTGAAAATTGGCATCGTTTAATGGGAAAAGTAAAATAGACCCTGTGAACGCTTTTTTGAAAGTTTGAAAAATTCTCTGTAAAGGGGTACGGATTTTGAAAATTGGCATCGTTTAATGGGAAAAGTAAAATAGACCCTGTGAACGCTTTGTTTGAAAGTTTGAAAATTTCTTAAGGCGTTTGGGTTTTAAAATTGGGCTACATTTAATGGAAAAGTAAAATTTGAAAGAAGTGCTGTAAAGCTTGAAGAGTTTTGAAAGGCCGTTCTGGGTTTTAAAATTGGGTCTTATCGTTTAATGGGAAAAGTAAAATAGACCCTGTGAACGCTTTGTTGAAAGTTTGAAAATTTCTTAAGGCGTTCTGGGTTTTAAAATTGGGTCTTATCGTTTAATGGAAAAGTAAAATAGACCCTGTGAACGCTTTGTTTGAAAGTTTGAAAGAATTCTCCTTAAAGGGGTCGGTTTTGAAAATTGGCATCGTTTAATGGGAAAAGTAAAATTTCGAAGCGCTGCTTGTAGTTTGAAAAGTTCTCCTTAAGGGTACGGTTTTGAAAATTGGCATCGTTTAATGGGAAAAGTAAAATAGACCCTGTGAACGCTTTGTTTGAAAGTTTGAAAAGTTCTCCTTAAAGGGGTACGGTTTTGAAAATTGGCATCGTTTAATGGGAAAAGTAAAATAGACCCTGTGAACGCTTTTTTGAAAGTTTGAAAATTTCTTAAGGCGTTTGGGTTTTAAAATTGGCTTATCGTTTAATGGGAAAAGTAAAATAGACCCTGTGAACGCTTTGTTTGAAAGTTTGAAAATTTCTTAAGGTTCTGGGTTTTAAAATTGGGCTACATTAATGGGAAAGTAAAATTTGAAGACCTGTGAGCCGTTGTTTGAAAGTTTGAAAATTTCTTAAGGCGTTTGGCGTTTTTAAAATTTTTACGACAATGGGAAACGTAAATTTAAAGCCTGAGATCCTTTGTTGAAAAGCTTGAGAGTTTTTGAAAGGCGCTTCTCGTTTTTGAAAATTGGTTACGACAATGGGAAAACGTAAATTTGAAGCCTGAGATGCTTTTTTGAAAAGCTTGAAGAGTTTTGGAAAGGCGCTTCTCGTTTTTGAAAATTGGTTACGACAATGGGAAACGTAAAATTTGAAACTAGATCCTTTGTTGAAAAGCTTGAAGAGTTTTGGAAAGGGCGTTCTCGTTTTTGAAAATTGGTTTACGACAATGGGAAACGTAAAATTTGAAACTAGATCCTTTGTTGAAAAGCTTGAAGAGTTTTGGAAAGGGCTTCTCGGTTTTGAAAATTGGTTTACGACAATGGGAAACGTAAAATTTGAAACTAGATCCTTTGTTGAAAAGCTTGAAGAGTTTTGGAAAGGGCTTTCGTTTTTGAAAATTGGATTACGACAATGGGAAAACGTAAATTTGAAGCCTGAGATGCTTTTTTGAAAAGCTTGAAGAGTTTTGGAAAGGGCTTTCGTTTTTGAAAATTGGTTTACGACAATGGGAAACGTAAAATTTGAAACTAGATCCTTTGTTGAAAAGCTTGAAGAGTTTTGGAAAGGGCTTCGGTTTTGAAAATGGATTTGATTCAATGGGAAACGTAAAATTTGAAACTAGATCCTTTGTTGAAAAGCTTGAAGAGTTTTGGAAAGGGCTTTCGTTTTGAAAATTGGTTTACGACAATGGGAAACGTAAAATTTGAAACTAGATCCTTTGTTGAAAAGCTTGAAGAGTTTTGGAAAGGGCTTTCGTTTTTGAAAATTGGATTACGACAATGGGAAAACGTAAAATTTGAAAACTTGAATTTTTTGAAAAGCTTGAAAGAGTTCTCCTTGAAAGGCGCTTCTCGGTTTTGAAAATTGGTTTACGACAATGGAAACGTAAAATTTAAAGCCTGGATCCTTGTTTAAAAGTCTTGAAGAGTTTTTGAAAGGGTCTGTGTTTTGAAAATTGGTTTACGACAATGGAAAACGTAAAATTTAAAGCCTGGATCCTTGTTTAAAAGCTTGAAGAGTTTTTGAAAGGGTCTGTGTTTTGAAAATTGGTTTACGACAATGGAAAACGTAAAATTTAAAGCTTGAGAGTCCTTGTGAAAGTGAGTTCTCCTGTGAAAGGGTCTGTGTTTTGAAAATTGGTTTACGACAATGGAAACGTAAATTTAAAGCCTGAGATCCTTTGTTTAAAAGCTTGAGAGTTTTTGAAAGGGTTCTGGTGTTTTGAAAATGGGTTTGATCAATGGAAAACGTAAATTTGAAACTTAGAGTTTCTTTGAAAGGCTTGGTTTTGAAAGGGCTTCGGTTTTGAAAATGGTTAATTTAGGAAAACGATAAAATTTAGAAGAAGCTGAAGTTTCTTGAAAAGCTTAGAGTTTTGAAAGGGCTTCGGTTTTTGAAAATAGTTTGATCAATGGAAAACGTTTATTTGAAAACTGAAAGAGTTTCTTGAAAGCTTCGGCGTTTTAAAGGGCTTTCGTTTTGAAAATAAATTTAGACATGGACTAAATTTGAAAGAACTCCTTGAAAGGCGGTTCTCTGTTGAAATGGGTCTCGTTTTGGAAAATAAATTTAGACATGGACATTTTAAGAAGTTTCTTGAAAGGGCTTGCGGGTTTTTGAAAGGGCTTTCGTTTTGGAAAACGTAAATTTAGACATGGAACGTTTAGTTTGAAAAGTCTTGAAAGAAATTCTCCTGTGAAAGGCGCGTTCCTGGCGTGTTTTGAAAATTGGGTCTTATCGATTTCAATGGGAAAACGATAACATTTAGAACGACACTGCTGAGCATCGCTTTAGTTTGAAAAGTCTTGAAAGAAATTCTCCTGTGAAAGGCGCGTTGCTGGCGTGTTTTGAAAATTGGGTCTTATCGATTTCAATGGGAAAACGATAAAATTTAGAACGACACTGCTGAGCATCGCTTTAGTTTGAAAAGTCTTGAAAGAAGTTCTCCTGTGAAAGGCGCGTTGCCTGGCGTGTTTTGAAAATTGGGTCTTATCGATTTCAATGGGAAAACGATAAAATTTAGAACGACACTGCCTTGAAAGAAGTTCTCCTGTGAAAGGCGCGTTCCTGGCGTGTTTTGAAAATTGGGTCTTATCGATTTCAATGGGAAAACGATAAAATTTAGAACGACACTGCTGAGCATCGCTTTAGTTTGAAAAGTCTTGAAAGAAGTTCTCCTGTGAAAGGCGCGTTGCTGGCGTGTTTTGAAAATTGGGTCTTATCGATTTCAATGGGAAAAACGATAAAATTTAGAACGACACTGCTGAGCATCGCTTTAGTTTGAAAAGTCTTGAAAGAAGTTCTCCTGTGAAAGGCGCGTTGCTGGCGTGTTTTGAAAATTGGGTCTTATCGATTTCAATGGGAAAACGATAAAATTTAGAACGACACTGCTGAGCATCGCTTTAGTTTGAAAAGTCTTGAAAGAAGTTCTCCTGTGAAATGGCGCGTTGCTGGCGTGTTTTGAAAATTGGGTCTTATCGATTTCAATGGGAAAAACGATAAAATTTAGAACGACACTGCCTTGAAAGAAGTTCTCCTGTGAAAGGCGCGTTGCTGGCGTGTTTTGAAAATTGGGTCTTATCGATTTCAATGGGAAAACGATAAAATTTAGAACGACACTGCTGAGCATCGCTTTAGTTTGAAAAGTCTTGAAAGAAGTTCTCCTGTGAAAGGCGCGTTGCCTGGCGTGTTTTGAAAATTGGGTCTTATCGATTTCAATGGGAAAACGATAAAATTTAGAACGACACTGCTGAGCATCGCTTTAGTTTGAAAAGTCTTGAAAGAAATTCTCCTGTGAAAGGCGCGTTGCTGGCGTGTTTTGAAAATTGGGTCTTATCGATTTCAATGGGAAAACGATAAAATTTAGAACGACACTGCTGAGCATCGCTTTAGTTTGAAAAGTCTTGAAAGAAATTCTCCTGTGAAAGGCGCGTTGCTGGCGTGTTTTGATAATTGGGTCTTATCGATTTCAATGGGAAAACGATAAAATTTAGAACGACACTGCTGAGCATCGCTTTAGTTTGAAAAGTCTTGAAAGAAATTCTCCTGTGAAAGGCGCGTTCCTGGCGTGTTTTGAAAATTGGGTCTTATCGATTTCAATGGGAAAACGATAAAATTTAGAACGACACTGCTGAGCATCGCTTTAGTTTGAAAAGTCTTGAAAGAAGTTCTCCCGTGAAAGGCGCGTTGCTGGCGTGTTTTGAAAATTGGGCCTTATCGATTTCAATGGGAAAACGATAAAATTTAGAACGACACTGCTGAGCATCGCTTTAGTTTGAAAAGTCTTGAAAGAAGTTCTCCTGTGAAAGGCGCGTTGCTGGCGTGTTTTGAAAATTGGGTCCTTATCGATTTCAATGGAAAAACGATAAAATTTAGAACGACACTGCTGAGCATCGCTTTAGTTTGAAAAGTCTTGAAAGAAATTCTCCTGTGAAAGGCGCGTTGCTGGCGTGTTTTGAAAATTGGGTCTTATCGATTTCAATGGGAAAACGATAAAATTTAGAACGACACTGCTGAGCATCGCTTTAGTTTGAAAAGTCTTGAAAGAAATTCTCCTGTGAAAGGCGCGTTGCTGGCGTGTTTTGAAAATTCGGTCTTATCGATTTCAATGGGAAAACGATAAAATTTCGAACGACACTGCCTTGAAAGAAGTTCTCCTGTGAATGGCGCGTTCCTGGCGTGTTTTGAAAATTGGGTCTTATCGATTTCAATGGGAAAACGATAAAATTTAGAACGACACTGCTGAGCATCGCTTTAGTTTGAAAAGTCTTGAAAGAAGTTCTCCTGTGAAAGGCGCGTTCCTGGCATGTTTTGAAAATTGGGTCTTATCGATTTCAATGGGAAAACGATAAAATTTAGAACGACACTGCTGAGCATCGCTTTAGTTTGAAAAGTCTTGAAAGAAATTCTCCTGTGAAAGGCGCGTTGCTGGCGTGTTTTGAAAATTGGGTCTTATCGATTTCAATGGGAAAACGATAAAATTTAGAACGACACTGCTGAGCATCGCTTTAGTTTGAAAAGTCTTGAAAGAAGTTCTCCTGTGAATGGCGCGTTGCTGGCGTGTTTTGAAAATTGGGTCTTATCGATTTCAATGGAAAAACGATAAAATTTAGAACGACACTGCTGAGCATCGCTTTAGTTTGAAAAGTCTTGAAAGAAGTTCTCCTGTGAAAGGCGCGTTGCTGGCGTGTTTTGAAAATTGGGTCTTATCGATTTCAATGGGAAAACGATAAAATTTAGAACGACACTGCTGAGCATCGCTTTAGTTTGAAAAGTCTTGAAAGAAGTTCTCCTGTGAATGGCGCGTTGCTGGCGTGTTTTGAAAATTGGGTCTTATCGATTTCAATGGAAAAACGATAAAATTTAGAACGACACTGCTGAGCATCGCTTTAGTTTGAAAAGTCTTGAAAGAAATTCTCCTGTGAAAGGCGCGTTGCTGGCGTGTTTTGAAAATTCGGTCTTATCGATTTCAATGGGAAAACGATAAAATTTCGAACGACACTGCCTTGAAAGAAGTTCTCCTGTGAATGGCGCGTTCCTGGCGTGTTTTGAAAATTGGGTCTTATCGATTTCAATGGGAAAACGATAAAATTTAGAACGACACTGCTGAGCATCGCTTTAGTTTGAAAAGTCTTGAAAGAAGTTCTCCTGTGAAAGGCGCGTTCCTGGCGTGTTTTGAAAATTGGGTCTTATCGATTTCAATGGGAAAACGATAAAATTTAGAACGACACTGCTGAGCATCGCTTTAGTTTGAAAAGTCTTGAAAGAAGTTCTCCTGTGAAAGGCGCGTTCCTGGCGTGTTTTGAAAATTGGGTCTTATCGATTTCAATGGGAAAACGATAAAATTTCGAACGACACTGCTGAGCATCGCTTTAGTTTGAAAAGTCTTGAAAGAAATTCTCCTGTGAAAGGCGCGTTCCTGGCGTGTTTTGAAAATTGGGTCTTATCGATTTCAATGGGAAAACGATAAAATTTAGAACGACACTGCTGAGCATCGCTTTAGTTTGAAAAGTCTTGAAAGAAGTTCTCCTGTGAAAGGCGCGTTGCTGGCGTGTTTTGAAAATTGGGTCTTATCGATTTCAATGGAAAAACGATAAAATTTAGAACGACACTGCTGAGCATCGCTTTAGTTTGAAAAGTCTTGAAAGAAGTTCTCCTGTGAAAGGCGCGTTCCTGGCGTGTTTTGAAAATTGGGTCTTATCGATTTCAATGGGAAAACGATAAAATTTCGAACGACACTGCTGAGCATCGCTTTAGTTTGAAAAGTCTTGAAAGAAATTCTCTGTGAAAGGCGCGTTCCTGGCGTGTTTTGAAAATTGGGTCTTATCGATTTCAATGGGAAAACGATAAAATTTAGAACGACACTGCTGAGCATCGCTTTAGTTTGAAAAGTCTTGAAAGAAGTTCTCCTGTGAAAGGCGCGTTGCTGGCGTGTTTTGAAAATTGGGTCTTATCGATTTCAATGGGAAAACGATAAAATTTAGAACGACACTGCTGAGCATCGCTTTAGTTTGAAAAGTCTTGAAAGAAGTTCTCCTGTGAAAGGCGCGTTGCTGGCGTGTTTTGAAAATTGGGTCTTATCAATTATAATGGAAAAACGATAAAATTTAGAACGACACTGCTGAGCATCGCTTTAGTTTGAAAAGTCTTGAAAGAAATTCTCCTGTGAAAGGCGCGTTGCTGGCGTGTTTTGAAAATTGGGTCTTATCGATTTCAATGGGAAAACGATAAAATTTAGAACGACACTGCTGAGCATCGCTTTAGTTTGAAAAGTCTTGAAAGAAGTTCTCCTGTGAAAGGCGCGTTGCTGGCGTGTTTTGAAAATTGGGTCTTATCGATTTCAATGGGAAAACGATAAAATTTAGAACGACACTGCTGAGCATCGCTTTAGTTTGAAAAGTCTTGAAAGAAATTCTCCTGTGAAAGGCGCGTTGCTGGCGTGTTTTGAAAATTGGGTCTTATCGATTTCAATGGGAAAACGATAAAATTTAGAACGACACTGCTGAGCATCGCTTTAGTTTGAAAAGTCTTGAAAGAAGTTCTCCTGTGAAAGGCGCTTTGCTGGCGTGTTTTGAAAATTGGGTCTTATCGATTTCAATGGGAAAACGATAAAATTTAGAACGACACTGCTGAGCATCGCTTTAGTTTGAAAAGTCTTGGAACAAGTTCTCCTGTGACAGGCGCGTTCCTGGCGTGTTTTGAAAATTGGGTCTTATCGATTTCAATGGGAAAACGATAAAATTTAGAACGACACTGCTGAGCATCGCTTTAGTTTGAAAAGTCTTGAAAGAAGTTCTCCTGTGAAAGGCGCGTTCCTGGCGTGTTTTGAAAATTGGGTCTTATCGATTTCAATGGGAAAACGATAAAATTTAGAACGACACTGCTGAGCATCGCTTTAGTTTGAAAAGTCTTGAAAGAAGTTCTCCTGTGAAAGGCGCGTTCCTGGCGTGTTTTGAAAATTGGGTCTTATCGATTTCAATGGGAAAACGATAAAATTTAGAACGACACTGCTGAGCATCGCTTTAGTTTGAAAAGTCTTGAAAGAAATTCTCCTGTGAAAGGCGCGTTCCTGGCGTGTTTTGAAAATTGGGTCTTATCGATTTCAATGGGAAAACGATAAAATTTAGAACGACACTGCTGAGCATCGCTTTAGTTTGAAAAGTCTTGAAAGAAGTTCTCCTGTGAAAGGCGCGTTCCTGGCGTGTTTTGAAAATTGGGGCTTATCGATTTCAATGGGAAAACGATAAAATTTAGAACGACACTGCTGAGCATCGCTTTAGTTTGAAAAGTCTTGGAACAAGTTCTCCTGTGACAGGCGCGTTCCTGGCGTGTTTTGAAAATTGGGTCTTATCGATTTCAATGGGAAAACGATAAAATTTAGAACGACATAAAATTAATTAGGAAATTTAATTTTTAAAAATATGTACAGTAATTTGTGTTGTTTTTGCAGGCACTACCGGCTTGTTTGTGGATTCTGCCGCCGAATTGTGCGATTTGTTTCCGTGCGTTACGCTGCATCGTCCTGAGATCAAAATCGAAGCAAATTTTGGGCCGAACTTTAAATAGAAATTCTGATGAGGACGTCTGCCAAATTCTGATGAGGACGTCCGCCAAATTCTGATGAGGACGTCCGCCAAATTCTGATGAGGACGTCCGCCAAATTCTGATGAGGACGTCCGCCAAATTCTGATGAGGACGTCCGCCAAATTCTGATGAGGACGTCCGCCAAATTCTGATGAGGACGGTAAAGGTATGATACTGTATTGGGCTGAACGAGAGTACTGTATGTAGCGCGTTGCCATACATAAATCCAAGCTCTACTGATCATAAACAAACGTGATATTTAATATTAATTCAACACCCATTTTTGCGTTTTGTTACCAAAGCAATAAGCATTTGCGTCGTTCAGAAACCACTTTTGTGATTTATGAGGCGACACAGTGTTTTCCCCTAACGATTGAATTTCCATATATTTCTTCAAAAATCAACAAACAGCCAACAATTTTCCTCCTGATTTGGAAGACCGGAATTTCCAAAAAGAAATTTAAATTGTTTAAACAATCCTTTGAATTGAGGTTGGCAACTGATCAGTTGGGCGGAATTTGAAAAATAAAACTAAAGAAAAATATTCGCTTAAAAAACCTTGATATATTAAAAAGAGGTTCAAGCCAGGGTTGCCGCGGGTGACCCGAAACCCGAAACCCGATGAGCCGAAACCCGGTTTTTTTTCAACCCGATGAGCCGAAACCCGACCCGAGGTTTTTTGGGTCGACCCGCCCCGAGACCCGGGTTTGAGGGGAGGGAGGGGGTCGGCGGTGCCGATAGGCGCCGCCGAGAAATTTTTGAATTTTTGCCTCAATTTGTTAAGGAAATTGGTCCAAAAACTGCAGACTTTGCCCATTTCGTTAAGGAGAGGGGCTAAATCAGAACACCATTTTTAGATTCGACCCTTTTAAATTTTGGTTGTTAAACACTCAACAAATTTTTCGGAAAATCTTAATTTTCAAAAAACCACAGGAAGGGGAGGGGGGCTTTTGTTTTGCAACATTTGTAATTTTGGAACAATTTTTTTAACAAATTGGCTTCAAAAATTCAAAATTTTCTCGGCGGCGCCTATCGGCCCCGCCGACCCACCTACCCCACCAGAAGCGGAATCCTCAAAAAAAGGAGGCTATTTTCGAGGGCATAACCACTCACAGATTTGAGGAACCGTTTAACAGCAGAAAACTTGGAGAAATTGTTGTTCTTGCACCATAATTTACCAATTTATGATTTTACATATTAATTTTGATTTTTGGTTAATATTTTCAAGAAAAAATTTTTCAACCCGAAGACCCGAAACCCGATGAGCCGAAACCCGGTTTTTTTTCAACCCGAAGAACCGAAACCCGACCCGAGGTTTTTTGGGTCGACCCGATCCGAAACCCGACCCGACATTTTTCTCAACCCGCGGCAACCCTGGTTCAAGCCTAGTTTGGCTCGGACTTTTCTTTAAGTTTGTTTAAACAATGTTCTTATTTCTAAAATAATTGTTGGTTCCCTGTCCCCCGCCCCCGATTTTTGAGATTGAAATTTACGAATTTCGGTCAAGAAACGATCTCGGCAACCATTCTGAGGGTTTTTTCATTAAGCGATACCGAAATTTCGGGTTAACCAAACAGAAACCGAACCCCCAAAACATGTCTTGTTCAGCTTATTGTTAGTTTAAGTCGGTTCAGTTTTGATCTGAAACGCGATATAAGCTTAATCTCGAGAGCTGAGTCCAACTAAAAAGTTAAGTTTCCTCTTAACATTGAATTTTTATTTGTTAAGAACTCGAAATGTTCTTGCTTTAACTGAGAATCGATACTGAAATTGACAAAATCGTGAGTCAATTTCACCCAGAACCTGGCCGATCGAGATTCTGGATCAAAGTCTCAGTATTTTTCGATTGAGATTCTGAGATTGATCAAATCTTTCGCTCGGTCCTTCTCGATCAAATCTCGGTATTTTTCGATCGAGATTTTCTGAGATTCTTGACAAAAATCAATCTCACGATCGGTCCCCAAGTCCGGCTCGAATTTGTATTAATAAAACATTAAACAATTCTCCACAATTTTCAAAAAATTGTATACCCTTTAAAATTAAAACGGAATTTTTCTTTAAAAATTAAATAATTTCAAAAAAATGAACCTTCAAAAATGCAAGCTGAGATTAAAATTATAACAGATGTTTTAAAATATTCTTTTTGTAGTACTTTAAAAATTATTTGCAAACAAAAGAATTGGCTTTTTGGTTCAATTGATGAAAAACAATTATAAATTTTTTTATTATTTTCAAATGGGGTTTCTAAATTTCCCCAAAAAATTTTATTCTAAAATTCTATTTTTTCCTTCAATTAAAAGAATTGACCTCCAAAAAGGTCCATTAATTTTCAATGATCCACGAAAATGGTCAGTCATTATCTCATCTTTTTATGTTTAGCATGTATGGCTTGGAATTCAAAATTTTAATACAATTTTGTTTTATTAGTTGGGAAATTTTGTCTTAATCAAATTCAGAAAAATCTAAAAATCAGCGTCGGGGGAGTCGGGCGCGGTTCTTTGGGGACGGCGTGTCGGGAGTGAGGCCGCCCAAAAATTTCGGTGTTAGAGCGTCGGGGACGAGGGTCAACCATAGAATAAATCTCAAAAACTCAGGGCAAAAAGTTGTACTCCGGCTTTCGGTTAACCGGGGCATGGCTTTTAAACCGGGGTTTCAAAATTCTTTAAACTTGCCACTCAAAATAAACTTCAGTGCTTTGTATATAGGGTACAATTTAAAAATGTTTTCTCCCAACACATTGCCAAAAATTTCCATATTTGTTACTTGTGTTTTATTGGAAATGTGTAGATTTTAATTTTATGGCATTTCCGTCGTTGCCCAACCGCTTGCGCACACGTGCCGAATGACGTATGACTCGCGCACGCGCTTCGTGTTGCGCTGAGATGAGACACGCACGCGGCCGTCCATGCAACTCTTTCGGCGCAACTCGTCATGCTGCGCGTGCCGCCGTTCGCACAATGCCCTGAGGCTGTTCTTTCGTGCCGTCGTCTTAATTGTGTCAATCATCGCCTCGGGCGTCCACCACCGACCAGCTTTCGAGTGGAGTTTAAATTAAATTACTATATATAATTTAAATAGGTGAAATAGGTAAATGTTTTCTGGACAATTTATCATTAACAAAATAACTATTGTTAAACAAAAATCTATAAAAATATTTTTAATTAAAATAATTACAATTTTGATACATTAATATGCAAAAATATAACATATTTTGTGTTTTTTACATGGAGCATATGTATTATGGCACTAAAAATAGCGATTCACACATTTTAATAAAAGTAGCAGCCATACTGATTGATATCTTTACCAAGTAAAAAAACAATTTTTTAAGCCATTATTGTTATTATTACACACATTTTTTTCACACCCATTTTTGCTTAGAACTAGAGACCGGCCAGATGGTTCGGTCGGTACTTTTCGGTAAAGTACCGAAAAAGTACTGGTACCGATAAAAATTGTCGGTACTTTTTCGGTTTTCGGTACCAAAATTTTTTATATTAACTTTTCAACAAAAAATCATTTATTTTGGAAATTTTTGGCTTTATAAACATTTATAATTGAGTATTGGGAGATTATGGTTCAAGAAAATTATCATAGTTTTTGGATCAGTTTAAAGGGTGAGGAGGGCTCGGCGGTGCCGATAGGCACCGCCGAGAAAATTTTTAATTTTTGATGGAATTTGTTAAGAAAAATGACCCAAAAATAACGCGGAAAGGCGAAAAATGATTATAAAATTTACAAAATTTTCTGGACATTTTGAATCTTCCGAGTCCACTTGAGACTTTTTCAAAAAATTTAATTTTAGGTTCACCTTCTATTTAAAAAATCTTAAATACATATTTAAGCAAAAAATATTGTTTTTCTTTGCCATGAAGTTAATTGAAAGACACAAAAAACTATTTACTTAGTCGGGGTTTGAACTCCAGGCAACCACATCACGCACCAGGGCATTCAATAAAAAGAATAAAACGAAATTTTGACTCGAGGACTCGAACCCCAGACAAAACGAAATTTTGGCTTTGAGTTTAACCACTGACCCACGTAATTTTATGGATAAAGGTTGAAAAATTCAAATATATTACCAATTTTTCCATTCGGTACTTTTTTCGGTACTCAAATTTTGTTCGGTCGGTACCTTCGGTTCTCAGATTTTTTTCGGTCGGTACTTTTCGGCAAAGTACCGAAAAAGTACCGGTACCGAAAAGTTTCGGTTGGCATTTTCACCTTTTGGCACTTTTCCCTCTTGATTTTCCCTTCTGGCACTTTTCTCCCTTGTTATTTTCACGCTTTTGGCTTTCCCCCCTTGGCATTTTCACCTTTTCGCACTTTTTCACTTTGATTTTCATCTTATGGCACTTTTCCCTCTTGATTTTCCCTTCTGGCACTTTTCCTCCATGGCATTTTTCCCTTATGGCTTTTCTCCTTGGCAGGTTCCCACTTTTTGCTTTCTCCCCATGGCATTTTCACCTTTTGGCACTTTTCCCTCTTGATTTTCCCTTCTGGCACTTTTCTCCCTTGTTATTTTCACGCTTTTGGCTTTCCCCCCTTGGCATTTTATCTTATGGCACTTTTCCCTCTTGATTTTCCCTTCTGGCACTTTTCCTCCATGGCATTTTTCCCTTATGGCTTTTCTCCTTGGCAGTTTCCCACTTTTTGCTTTCTCCCCATGGCATTTTCACCTTTTGGCACTTTTCCCTCTTGATTTTCCCTTCTGGCACTTTTCTCCCTTGTTATTTTCACGCTTTTGGCTTTCCCCCCTTGGCATTTTCACCTTTTCGCACTTTTTCACTTTGATTTTCATCTTATGGCACTTTTCCCTCTTGATTTTCCCTTCTGGCACTTTTCTCCCTTGTTATTTTCACGCTTTTGGCTTTCCCCCCTTGGCATTTTCACCTTCTGGCACTTTTCTCCCTTGTATTTTCACGCTTTTGGCTTTCCCCCCTTGGCATTTTCACCTTTTGGCACTTTTCCCTCTTGATTTTCCCTTCTGGCACTTTTCTCCCTTGTTATTTTCACGCTTTTGGCTTTCCCCCCTTGGCACTTTCACCTTTTGGCACTTTTTCACTTTGATTTTCATCTTATGGCACTTTTCCCTCTTGATTTTCCCTTCTGGCACTTCACCTCTTTTCACTTTTCCCTCTTGGTATTTTTCCCTCTTGGCATTTTCACTTTTTGGCACTTTTCCCTCTTGATTTTTCCTTATGGCACTTTTCCCCATGGCATTTTTCCCTTTTGGCTTTTCGCCTTGGCAGTTTCCCGCTTTTGGCTTTCTCCCCATGGCATTTTCACCTTTTGGCACTTTTTCACTTTGATTTCATCTTATGGCACTTTTCCCTCTTGATTTTCCCTTCTGGCACTTTCCTCCCTTGTTATTTTCACGCTTTTGGCTTTCCCCCTTTGGCATTTTCACCTTTTGGCACTTTTCCCTCTTGATTTTTCCTTATGGCACTTTTCCCCATGGCATTTTTCCCTTTTGGCTTTTCGCCTTGGCAGTTTCCCGCTTTTGGCTTTCCCCCTTGGCATTTTCACCTTTTGGCACTTTTTCACTTTGATTTCATCTTATGGCACTTTTCCCTCTTGATTTTCCCTTATGGCACTTTTTCCCATGGCATTTTTCCCTTTTGGCTTTTCGCCTTAGCAGTTTCCCGCTTTTGGCTTTCCCCATTGGCATTTTCACCTTTTGGCACTTTTTCACTTTGATTTCATCTTATGGCACTTTTCCCTCTTGATTTTCCCTTCTGGCACTTTTCCCCCATGGCCTTTTTCCCTTTTGGCACTTTTCCTTCTTGGCAGTTTCGTGCTTTGGCTTTCCCCCCTTGGCAGTTTCACCTTTTGGCACTTTTTCACTTTGATTTCATCTTATGGCACTTTTCCCTCTTGATTTTCCCTTCTGGCACTTTTCTCCCTTGTTATTTTCACGCTTTTGGCTTTCCCCCCCTTGGCACTTTCACCTTTTGGCACTTTTTCACTTTGATTTTCATCTTATGGCACTTTTCCCTCTTGATTTTCCCTTCTGGCACTTCACCTCTTTTCACTTTTCCCTCTTGGTATTTTTCCCTCTTGGCATTTTCACTTTTTGGCACTTTTCCCTCTTGATTTTTCCTTATGGCACTTTTCCCCATGGCATTTTTCCCTTTTGGCTTTTCGCCTTGGCAGTTTCCCGCTTTTGGCTTTCCCCCTTGGCATTTTCACCTTTTGGCACTTTTTCACTTTGATTTCATTTTATGGCACTTTTCCCTCTTGATTTTCCCTTCTGGCACTTTTCCCCCATGGCCTTTTTCCCTTTTGGCACTTTTCCTTCTTGGCAGTTTCGTGCTTTGGCTTTCCCCCCTTGGCAGTTTCACCTTTTGGCACTTTTTCACTTTGATTTCATCTTATGGCACTTTTCCCTCTTGATTTTCCCTTCTGGCACTTTTCTCCCTTGTTATTTTCACGCTTTTGGCTTTCCCCCCTTGGCACTTTCACCTTTTGGCACTTTTTCACTTTGATTTTCATCTTATGGCACTTTTCCCTCTTGATTTTCCCTTCTGGCACTTCACCTCTTTTCACTTTTCCCTCTTGGTATTTTTCCCTCTTGGCATTTTCACTTTTTGGCACTTTCCTTCCTATCCTGTGTTTCATTCATTCCTTCCTTTCCGATCTTCTTTTTTAACTTTGCTTAAATGTTTCTTTAATAATTATTATTTTGTTTTTTTTAATAAAAAATGTATTAAAAATTGGTTCAAGAATTTGATATTTGAAAAATTGTTCTCACATCCCGGAATTGAACCCACAAACTCATAGTGCAAGATAACGTGCTAATCCACTACACCACGGATTTGACTGATTGCACCACTTATTTTTTCTTTACCAATTCCCAATCTCTGCCCCCATCTTCTCATTCCGCTCTTTCTCCGGCAAAAGTCTCTTTACTTGCCACAATGTTTCTTTCAAATCTTTCGTCTACCCTATTCACTTTTTTAGTACTGAAATTCAAACATTTATTTTTACGCGAAATTTCCCCGCGAATTCAAATCCACAACCACGTCAGGACAAACAGACAAACAAACACGTCTCCTTTTTATATAAGGATTGTTTGTGAACTGGCTTTTGCCCAGTTTTTTCTCTATAACTCTCTCGCTCAACATGCTCTTTACTTTCTACTTTTTTCGCTTTCTCTCTCCCTTTCACCTCATCTTCTCTCTTTCTCTTGCCACTTCTCCTTCACTCTTTTCACTTTCTTCTTTCTCAACGCTCCACGCCGATTGAACAACGCTGTTCACCCGCAGCAAATGAGCAGCGAGTGGCGAACGTGTCAGCGTCGCGCGCGCCGCAGCGGGCAGCGTAGCCATTTGCCCAATATCTCTACCCCACCTTATCACTCTTTTTTGCTCTCTTTCTCTGACAAAAGTCTCTTTACTTTACACACTATTTCGTTCAAATCTCTTGTCTACCCTTCCTCACTTTTAACCTCTTGACGCATCATCTTCACAAAAAATCAAACCCCGCATTACAAATAGGATTTGCATAAAGAAATACAATAAAATTCGAATTTTTTTCTTCATAGAATTTTTTATGCCTTTTTAAGCGCCTTGCAATTTTTCTTTTCATAAAAGTAGGAGCTAACTGATTGATAATTTTAGCATGTAAACCTGTTTAGACATTTTTCTCACCTATTTAGCTACCTAGGTATTTCGGGATTTTTTGAACCTAAAAAGCGTCCCTACTCATCAACACCCAACTCATCACCAATCAAGACCGGGGCAATTTGCTTCAACCTTAACCGATTCAGAAATTAAGCCACTCGAAAGATTTTTAATCATTTAGTGTTAATCTCATAAATATTCTCTAATAATGACTGCCGAAAAGCCTGTTTTTTGTATACAGCTTCAACCAAACCCTGAAGCATTTAACAAGGTAATCCAATTTTTTTAGAAGTTAAACCCAACAGTAATACGATAGTGACTGCTTATAGTTCAAAGTTTTAACCTCTTTCAGTACGTTGACAAACTGGGAGTCAAAGGAGTGGTGTGCCATGAGTTGCCTGGCTTTGAGTCCGAGCTTCTGACGAGTTTTGTGCCCGGGCCTCACCTGGCGTTGATTTTCTGCTACCCATATCAAGGGAAAGCGAATGCATTTCTTGAGGACATCTACGGACAGTTGGCGGCCTCGGGCAATGGAGAAGTTCCGCAATGGGCCTTTTTTACGCAGCAAAAGGTTCGCAATGTTTGCGGAACATACGCACTCTTTCATGCACTTGTGAACAACCTCAAGCATATTGACATTGGTGGGCAATTTTATTCATTTTGTTTCAAAATTCGGAATTTTCCTGTTTTAAATTTAGAGGGTAGCCAATTTGGAGGTTGGCTCGGTCTGTCAAAACAAAATGGAGTCGACCAATGCGCTGACCTTCTTGTGAACAATTCGAAGCTAACCGTCCTGCATGAGCACTGTGCTCAGAACGAATCAGAAACAAATGTTCCAGACAAAGTTGACTACCATTTCATCACGTACATTGTTCACGAGGGGCATCTATTTGAATTCGGTAATGGATTTTATCTGTGGCGTAGTCAGCCTTGGAGGGGGGGGGGGGGGGTCGAACTAGCGTCGGCAAAACCCAGTTTAATCATTGGCTAATAGCACCCACCTCGTTTGTTCAAAATGGCTGTTGTCTTTTTTTGCCCGAATATGCGAAACTTATTTTCAAAGTACATAACTTGGAAATAAGGACATATGATTATATTTTTAAAGTACAAAGGTCAGTTTCTAGTACTGTACTTTGCAAATAGGTAAGTAAAAATCGGAGCCCTAAACTAGAATTCCCCGCTCCCTTAATCGCTGCTTTTCTTGTTCAAATAGCACTTCTTATCCCCTACCCAACAACACCATTTCTTTTCAGACTCAATGCAGGAATTCCCTCGTGACTGTGGGCCTTCCAGTGACGCCACTTTCTTGGCCGATGTGGGCACTGTTTGCAAGGAACTGGTGGCTCAGTTGGAGACAATTTCGTGCAACGCAATTGTGCTCAGTGCCAAGCAGGATTGATTTTTGGGCGGGCGGCGACGACGGCAATATTTATGTCTCCCAAATTATTGTTTTACAAATATGATCAACGTGCACTTTTGAGCAAGTAGTGGCATAAAATCGATTTTCAAAGAATGTTCGCAAAAAAAAAATTCCATAAAAAGGGCGCGCGCGCCACCTCAATGCTTAAATTAACAAATTTGGGAATATCTACACTAAATAGGACTGGCTCAGATCTTTGGTGCGACCAATTTCTAGTTTTTCAATCAAAATAGTGATCATTGGCGGGGTTCCCATCGAAAATTTTATGAAAAAAAAAGTATAATCTGAGGTCGCGATTTATTAGATTCTGTTTGATTTAGTCGTAAAAAATCGGAACGCATATTTATTGCGACAGGTACCAACCAACAAATAAAGAACGGGGAGATCAGCTGAAATTTTTGCTCACAAGTTTAGACGGATCGGAGAACAAATAGAGGACGGGGAGATCACCGAAATTTTTGCTCACAATTTTAGACGGATCGGAGAACAAATAGAGGACGGGGAGATCACCGAAATTTTTGCTCACAAGTTTAGACGGATCGGAGAACAAATAGAGGACGGAGAGATCACCGAAATTTTTGCTCACAACTTTAGACGGATCGGAGAACAAATAGAGAAAGGGGAGATCAGCGGAAATTTTGGTCACAGTTTGGTTTCCTCCAATAAAATTTCAGCTTTGTGAACAAAAATGTTTTAGAGAGTCAATTGAAATGTGCGACAAAAAAACCTAATGATTCGGACAGATCGATGAGCTACGACCTTCTTAAAACATGCCTCCCGAATCCTGTTCGAAGAACTCGTTAGACCATTTCACGCACTGACGAACAAGTTCATTGTACCGCTCCGGATTTCCGTGAAACATGAACTGTAAACGGAAGAAAAGCATTTTTAAACACACAACTCTATATCTTTTTACTCACACTGGCACCAAGATTTGCAGGGCTCTTGAAATTTGGTTCCGCTAACAAGGATTGAACGGAGATCACAATTGACTCCACTGTGTGCACTTTTTGCCAACGCATGTAGTCCTCAGACGGGCGCCCGCGTCCTGGTTCATGAAGAGTACTAACACAAACAAAGCCATCGGTGTAAACTTAAAAGGAATAGTTCAAAAAAAATCGTAGAAGGAAATCCGCTCACTGTTGGGATGCAGAATTCTGGACAAGAAGCGCATCCGTGGTGGATGTTGAGGAAAGTCCGGTGGAAAAATGAGCTCTGCTACAAAGGTGCCCCCTTCGCTAAAAAAACAAAAATATGAAAAGGCGATCAAATGGTCTAAAGTGAATACTCACTACGGAGTTTCCGCGGGTCCAAAGACAACGACGCGCCATTTCAATATCTAAAAAGTTCAGTTAGAAAAAAAGTTTTTTTTGCTTAATGGCTAACATTTTCCTCGACGATCCCTTGGACCGCAAATCCGTCGCTTGGCTTTTCCTGAAGTTCAACAAGTTGACGCATTAAGAGGGCAGTGGCAGACATTATAGCGACAAATTGAAAATCACCGTTGCAAAAAAAGCTGAAAAAAAGGAAATAAAATCCGTATGCCTACGGCGGATGTGTTGTGTGGAAGAGGAATGAAGGAAAATAGGTATATGTACAAATCCCTTTAATACTCAAAATTCGATAAAACGACTTTTCATCCAATAACCCAAAATATGACATTTCATCCACGCGCTTTGGACTCCTCCATCACTTGCGTCTCAGCAACGTTTAGCAGCTCATAACATTTTTCAACACGGACCAATCTTCATAATCTTTGTATCATTCAAAAGCTCCAAATGATTAGAAGATATATGTCAGCAAAAACGAGCCGGTTCGATGCTTTATTAAAAAGTTATAAATGAAAAAGTGTAAAAATCTGGCTTTTTCATTGTTTGCTGGTCATAAGCAACTGTGTTCGATTTTATCCAATGCTTTTTGAATTCTTACAAATAGCTTCTTCTTTAATATAAAGATTATGAAGATTGTTGGTCAGTGTTGAAATAAGTTATGAACTGCTAAACGTTCCTGAGACGCGAGTGGCCCGCTTCGCCTTCAAGTGCTTTCATTTTAACTTCATTTTAACTCACACGAGGTTTATGTTTTTTTTTTAAATTTTACTTGTAGAACTCTTATTTTAATTAAATTCTGCATTTTTTTCAAATAATGCAAAATATTAAGCTTTTATCTTTAATCAAATCATTCAATCAAATTAAATTTTTTTTTAATGTTACACAATACGGGCTTGTGGACTATCACACCAGGGCATTTTTGGGTCTGAAATGCCGGTTCCGGACAAATGAAAAATTTTGCAATACGGAGCTTCTTCAATATTTTTAAAATTAAAAAATCACCATCGCATGATTTCAGAAAGAGTTAATTTTAATTTCATTTTATATATTTTTTAAATTAAAATTAGTCCACCCGATGTCCTCGGCTTCCCGCCGGATGCGCCAGCAGTGTGGCGATGTGTTGTGCCCGCTGCTCGCCGCTGTAGGTGGCACGCAAAGTGCCGTCGTCGTCTGTCTGCGCTGCAGCGGCTCACTGTGCGCGGGCGGTGGCAGTTCGGCACGCGTCACTTGCGTCGCCAGCCGACGCAGCAGCGGTGGCACCGAAAGCGTACGGATCAGCTGCGGAAATAAAGATTTTAATTATAAAATTCATTTTAAAAAATTATTAAATTTATCATTGGCGCTAAAATAATTAAGAAAAAAATTAATTAAAAAGTCAGTAAAAATATTTTGAAATAAAATCAAAATTACCTTAATTAATAATATAAAAAATATGTATGGTAATAATATTTAAACAAATTAACCCAAAAAAATATTGACACAATTAGTACCGATTAAATTTATTCCATATAATTTAATTAACAATTTTACCTGCCCCGGGGAGGGCGTACTGTGCCGACTTAGACGTGACGTCGAATGTGCCGTGCCATGGGAAAGCGGTTGAAGATGCGTGCTTGAGTTTTATTTAAATCGTTAAATTGGCGCGCTTTGGCATTTTTACCATTGAATTGGTGGCGAACTGTACGACGAACTGTACAGCCATCGTCGGCAACTTGAGGCGGCTTTCTACGACCGTCCGTCGGGCGGAAAGTAAAAGATCCTCGCATAGCAGACACACCTGCACAAAATGTTAATTCACACATTCTTTTGGCGTTTTGTTTTGATTTTTTAATAAATTATGAACAAAACCAAATGGACAAACACTACGCAAGCCACAGGTCCAAAAGTGTGGTCGATGATTTTAATGAATTTAGTAATTTTATTTTTAAAATGATTTTATATATTAAATTAAAACAATTTGCATACAAATAAAATTAAATGGCCAACAGAGCGCCCATTGTGACAATCAGTTGGATTTTTCGGCGTCGCCATTGGACCACGAGGGCACATGAAAACAGGAAAAGGCTGGGCACATATGCTAAGACCTAATTTTACGGATATAAATTTACAAAAAAATCTTTTTTTTTCAAAAATTCAACCAACAAGACAAGGCCATAGGGCTTTTTAGTATGATGGTAATGCTATTAAAATGCTAATAACTGGCGCGTATTTTGTATAACAGCGTCAACTCGGTATCAATAAAAAAATATAACGCCACTGTCAAATCCTGCCCTGGGTTTAAAAGTATAGTTGAAAATTAAATTTTTATAGTTTCAAGAGAAATGTTTAAAAAATTTTGGGGCTTACCAAACTGTGATGCCATCGATGCGATTGGCAGGTAAAGGACAGTGTTAGAAAAGGCCAGTGATCTGCAAAGTTTGATGAGCGCAATTTAAAATGATTTTTGAAATTAAATTAAACATTTCATTTATTAATTGCCCAAATTTCCGGCATTTCTGTAAACAAAAGATTTTTAAAATTTAAATATAAAAATTCAGTATAATCTTTATTTATGCCAATTTTTTGACGCGTCGCATTTGCCAATTCGAGCGGAGGTCGTGCAGCGTTCGCAAGGCAATGCGTTCGTCTGAAAAGACTTTTTTTTTTAATTGAATTTTTCGTAATTTTATGCAAATTTCCATATATACAAACCCCTCCCCCCTCCCCCCCCCCCCCCCCCCCCCCCCCCCCCCTCTCACCGGAGTTTCAAGCCAAAACAGGCATTTATAGCGCTCAAATGGCACTTTCCATGCGTCAAATTCGCATCTAATGGTGCCGTAAAAGCTAAATTGTAAGTATTAATTACCTAATTTAAAACATATTAGTTAAAATAAACATTTTTATTTAAACAAAAATTTGTTTCGGAATTTTTACTGTAAAATTGCTGTCAAATGTCCCGTTTTGGGTTCAAAAGTTGACGATTTTTGCACTAAAGCGCCAGTTCCATTGGCAACGGCTAGATACGAGGCTTAACCAAAATAAAGTTGTTAAATCCAAGGAAAAAAATTATTATGAAACTAAAAGTAAATGTACCTAATTAAATTGAAATCCATGAATCAATTCATTATTATTAATAAATTTCAAATTTATTAAATATTTTCAATTTATGCGAATGGAATGCACCGCACCGCACCGTCCACGGCTGGAATTCGTCCGGAATTGCCATCGAGCCGGGCAAATCGCGCAGCAGAAGGCGATTGTCTTGATAATGCACAAATAGGGCAAAATCCACGCTCAGACGATGGGCCTCAGATTCGGGGGCTTGAAAAGTGTGAAAAATTTGTGAAAAATGCACACCAATTCGCTTCGCTCTTCAGATGTAAGGCTGAGAGAATAAATTGAATTTTAAAAATGAATAAAAACAAATTCGGGTTATCAAAACGGTCACATGAAAATCAATTTTTGAATTTCTGGGCAAAAAATTCGTTTTATAGTAATGGTGACATTAGCCTTTTTTATCATCCCGTATTTAATTATTACATTTAATTTGTAATATGTATATCAAAATTGGTATTTTTTGAAGAATTTTAAATTCAATT
This sequence comes from Globodera pallida, assembly GCA_020449905.1. NCBI lineage: Eukaryota > Metazoa > Nematoda > Chromadorea > Rhabditida > Heteroderidae > Globodera > Globodera pallida. The sequence goes on from JAIXHY010000011.1 coordinate 2,479,795, forward strand.
TAAATTAAATTGTATTTCAGACTGAAATCAAATTTTTGAATTTCTGAACAAAAATTACAATGACTTCATTTTGTAAAGCAGCTCAAATAGGCACTTTTAAAATAGTTAGAAAAAAAGAGCGCGCAGCAAAATTCGACAGGAGGGTGTTATGGGCAAAAATTTGAAAATAACTTTATGATCACTTTTTATTTTTATTTTTTTTAATTGTTCGAATTGAAGAACGAACCGTTAGGTGAAGGGCACACACGACTAAATAATTTCCCAACAGTTGGACCACAATCCCTTCCCCCGTCCCTCCATTTTTGAGCAATTTAGTCAACAAAAAATGAACGAATGCTGTTCTTCTTCACATCGAAAAAAGCGAGAGGGGTGTGTGTGTGTGACAAAAATAAAGAATGCACAAATTATTCTCTTTCTCTAACTTTCTCTCGTTTCCCAAAATCGATTCGTCGTCTCTTACGTATAATCAGACACAGCACCATTTTTTAGGGAGCAAGGCGTTTCGGCGCGACGCCGTTTCGGCGCCATTTTTTAAAATGAACCACGTAATGGACACTAGAGCCCGGCGGAAACGGGATTCCCGCGGGAAAAGTGCGGGATTCCCGGTCCCGTCCCGCACTTTTTTGCCGAGCGGGATTTTTTGCGGGAACGGGAAAAATGCGGGATTCCCGTCCCGCACTTTTTAAAATTCCCGCTCCCGCAATTTTGATTTTGGCATTTTTCCCGTTCCCGCAAATAATTCCTTGGCGAATTGTTTCAAAAATTTAACAACTTTGGACCAATTTTCATCACTAAAACGCCTTCAAATTTCAAAATTTTTTTAATGGCGGCGCCTATCGGCACCGCCAAACCCCTCAATATGTGCCATATCTGCTGGTTTTGAATTTCTGGCTATTTTGGCATCATTTAAGATTTCTGTAACAAATTTTTTAAAGAACTTGAAAGTGAATTATGATCCGGCCCAATTCAATTTTTAATTTTGGTTGCAAATCCTTTAACAAATCGAGTCTTTACTCGGCGGCGCCTATCGGCACCAGGGATGGGCGAAACTTCGGGTATTTTGAGCTTCGAACTTCGTGCTTCGGGTAAATACCCGAAGTTTCGGGTAAAACACACCCCTAAAGATGGATTTTTGGTAAGCATTTATTACAGAATTTTGAGCTTAAAAGATTTGGAAAATACATTGATAAAAATTAAAAATCCATAATTTAATATGTTTGTCCAACACGTTATCGTATTTCTAGTATGGCTCAGTGGTTAAACTTTATTTTTTAAGTTATTATCGGAGGTTCAACTCCCCGAGTGGAAATTCATTTTATTCTTTTAATTTAATAATTCCTCTTTTTGGCGGATTAATAGGCGAACAACAAACTTTATAAAATTGAGATTTTTTTGCAAATTTTAGGCACTTTTTCTAAATTTAGTTCACTAACTTTAATTTTCCCCGGCGGCGCCTATCGGCACCGCCGACCCCCTCCCCCTGAAGTAAAGCAAGTATGAAAATTACAAATCTCGAGGTCAAGTCTCGGTAAATTTCAGGGCTTGAAGAGATCACTAGCATTAATCATAAAATTTCATTTTTTTCTTCACTGATCACTTCAAAAAATCTACCAATAAACCCAATATTATAAAATTTGAGGGTCAATTTTTTTAACAATTCGAGTCAAAAATTCAAAATTATTCCGGCGGCGCCTATCGGCACCGCCGGACCATCCCCGCCCCTCATTTCCGGTTCCTCCGATGGATTTTGGCTTGGATTCGGAATCCGAACTTTTTGGAGGGTCCGGATTTTCGTTTCCAAATTCCGTCAAAAAATTTTTAAAAACTTCGGCTTCGAGCTTCGAGCTTCGCGAAACTTCGGGTATTTTGGGCTTCGAACTTCGAGCTTCGTGCTTCGAAAAAAATTGAGCTTCGTTTCGAGCTTCGGCTTCGGGTAGTGCGCCGAGCTTCGCCCATCCCGACTCGGGACTGGGACTGAAGTCTCCAATTTTGGGACTGAATTTCCCCCTTATAAAATCCCGGTTTTTTTCAAAATTGACAATCTTTGTTTTTGCCCATTAGTCCCGGTTTTTTTGACCGGGATTTGATTAATTTTCCCAGTCATAAAATCCCGGTTTTTTAATTTTCTTAATCCCGGTCCCGGTTTTTCCCAAAAATCCCGGTCCCGACCTACTCTAGTAAAAATTGACGAGATGTAACGGGAAAATGGATAACTGGACGTAATCACGGATCACGCCAATCACGGCCTTTTTGGGGGGGGGGGGGGGTCCGTACGAATACTTGGAAATTAAAACGGATGCTAATTCGGCGACCATAAAGATCGTCTATCCGAGTCTCGGAAAATTCAATTTTCTTTATCGAGCAGATTTGACAAAATGGCAACAAAAACCAAATCAGACAAATTTAAAACAAAGCTCAAAAGAATCAAAAATTATAACTGAAACAATTTTAAAAAAGTAAATTATATTTTAACTGTTAAAATCAATCGGTCGTTATACTTTAAAAGAAAAATTGTTTTTCACTGTCCGGCGGGCGTCCTCATCAGAAAAACCGGGACCATAGTCAAAAACAATGATTTGAAATTTTGAAAAAACCCAGAATTTTATAAGTCGGAAATACAGTCCCTAAATTGGAGACTTTAGTACCAGTCCCGATTCCGTCCTACTCTAATGGGACAGAGCACGAAATAGTCTTAGAGAAATTTGAATGTTAAATCATTCGAATTCGGGTTAGAACTACGATGAAAGTGAAGTTTTTATGACCACGAAAACATTACAAATATTTTTTATGAAACAGAAGGTGACTGATCTCGAAGAATCTCGGTCCGAGATTTCGATCGGTCCGGCCTTTAAGTTCAACCATTTCCTGTCGACACAGTGACATAAAACGGATGCTAATTCGGTCCAAGTCTCAAAAAAATTCAATTTTTTTTATCGATCAGATTTGACAAAATAACAACAAAAAAAATTTAAAACAAATCTCAAAGAATCAGTGTAATTGAAAAAATTTAAAAAGAGTAAATTGTATAACTGTCAAAATCCATCGGTCGTTATACTTTAAAAGGAAAAATAAATAAAAAGAAATTGTTTCACTGTCCGGCGGGGGCGTCCTCATCAGAATTTGTATTTAAAGTTCGGCCCAAAATTTGCTTCGATTTTAGCACCAGGATCATACAGTGTAACGCACGGAAACAAATCGGACAATTCGACGGCAGAATCAACAAACAATTCAGTGGTTTCTGCAAAAACAACACAAATTTACTGTACATATTCTTAAAAATTAAATTTTCTATTAATTTTAATTCTTTTTAAAAATAATTTGCAAATTAAACGAAATTTCCCATGAACTTTAATTCTTTTTCTTTCTCACCCAAACGCTCGCCATTCTTTGTGTAAATGATTTGGCGAGTTGCCAGATTGACGCCGCAGCCGATGACGTCACCGGTGCCAAAAGAAGGCTTTCCATAAATGTAAGGACGTCTATTGCAGGCGTGGCGACATCTCTCGACCGCGTGGCTCCAAATTATGCCCCCACAGTCAATTGCGTAAGTGCCTTTGTAACGTCCAATACGTTCGTCATTTGGCTTGCTGTCCTTTCTGATACTCATCCATTTTGACGACAATTCCCTGCAGAACTTTCACTCCCTTAATTATTTAATTGGAATTGTTAAAAAAACAAATTATGAAATGCAAGGATAATGCTTTTCCCGGTACTGTACTGAAATCTCCATTTTGGGACTGTCATTTGGTCCGGTGGCTTTTTCAAAATCTCGCCGGTTCCCGTCCATGACTACTTAAAAATAACTCTTAAATTATTTTGTACACATTTCCCACCTTTTCAAGCTCCTTTTTTGTACTGTTTCCTAATTCATCCAATTGCTTCTTAAGCATTTTGTCCGTCTCCACCTGTTTCTCAAACGATTTGTTCTGTCCTTCAACCAACTGCTCCAAAATGTTATTCAGTTGCACTTCACGTCCATTGAATTGCTTAAAAGTTGAATAAATTTGAACACGGCATTTACATCGGCTTAAACCCACTTGGTCAATCGCGGCACTCCGTGCTTTTTGATCAGTTTTTTGTTGTTCAAAATTTGCCGTTTGCCCCTGCTCAACTCCATTAAGCCTTTCCATCAATGCTTTCTGATCACTTTGCAGCAACGAAAACTGATCAACAGAAATTAGCTTCTGTTGGTCCTCATTTAACCAGTCAATTTTATCTTCCATTAGTTTCAGTTTCTCATGTTCCTGATGCTTCAACGAAAACTGGCCAATGGAAACTGAAACGGTGTTAAAAATGGATTTTTCCTAATTCAAAAAGTGTACCCGTTAGTTTTTTGGGTCAAATCGTCGATGTTCTGTTTCAGTTCTTTCTGATACTGCTCCATCTTTGCAATCATTTCCCCCTTCAGCTGATTCATTCCCTTTAATTATTTAATTGAAATTTTTAAAATAACAAATTATGAAATGCAAGGATAATAATGCTTAAAAACAGAGTTGGACACCGGTACCGTACTAAAATTTCCCCGTACTGTACTGAAATCCCCATTTTTGGACTGTAATTTGGTGCCGGTGGCTTTTTCAAAATTCCCACCGGTCCCGTTCTCTTAAACTATTTGTACACATTCCCCACCTTTTCAAGCTCCTTTTTTGTACTGTTTCCTAATTCATCCATTTGCTTCTTAAGCATTCCGTCCGTTTCGGCATCCGTGCTCGACGGCGATTGGGTTCTGATCCGTTTCATCAATAATATTCAATCAATGGGCGTGAAAATGTTTTAGACAATATCTAAGTCACTGCAAATTTATGTGACATTTGATGGAACGCTCTTCTCAATGTAAACAAAATAAAACAATTTCATTGGGGTACCAATAGAAAGCTTTTTTCAGGGCTCCCCATACGTACTTTTGAATGGAGATAAGTACAATACTTGAAAATGACCCTAGTACTTAAAATGAAATAATTCTTTTTGAATTCTTCCTTTGTCCTTATTTGAAGGGTGCCAACTTATAAATGCTAAATGTCCTTATTTATAAGATTTGTCCTTATTTGAGGCCTCCGTCCTTATTTTGTTCTTATTTTTCGAAGTTTGTGAAGATTTTCATAATATTTTGATTCAATATTCAATTTAGAAATTTCGAAGCGAATTGGACCAATTTTCATTACAAATTGAGTCAAAATTCCAAAAATTTTCTCGGCGGCGCCTATCGGCACCGCCGACCCCCTCCCCCCCCCCCCCTTCCCGTAAAGAAGAATTCGCAAAAAAAATATTCATTTTTGAAAATCGTAAAATTTTCGATAATCCATGGGAGCAATTTCCAACCCCGAATTGTTGAGGAAATTTCTTGGTGGAGAGAAATATGATTAAAAAAACACATTTTATGCCAAAAATAAACATTTTGCTATTTTTGAACATTTTATAAAGTGTCCTTATTTCTGACCCCAAAATCTTATTTTTGATCTTCACTGTCCTCATTTTCAAAAATTTTAGTTACGCACCCTGTGGTAAACCAATACCTGACGGGGGGGGGGGGGTAAAAATGAATAATTAATCTCTCATTTAAATATAAATTTGAATGTTTTATTTGCTTCAAGCAAAATGCTGACCCAACAAATTGTGAGAATGGGAAAGCAATTGATAGGGAAAACTGTCACCCATTTTAACCGTATTTTGCTGGAGGGGGGGGGGGGCTCTTTTAAATCCGCATCGGAGCATTAAAAAATCCTCATTTAATATTTTAAATTTGCATATTTCACATTTCTCCATTAAAATAAAAAATGAAGTTTTAACTCCACTTTATTTGTTATATTTATCGGCACAAACAATTGATTTGAGCAATTTCTTGTCATAATCGAGCATTATGTGGAAATCAGAGCACGAAGATCAAACTTTGCACTTGACTTGAGCTCAGGGACGTAAACAAAAATTGTTTTTGGGGGGGAATGCAAAACAAAGTCGATTTTTAGGGGGGTTGCCGTCGGGACCATGATGATCTTTACAGTTATGTATTTACTTATAATAGGACAGAAGACGAAATAGTTTTGGAGAAAAGTTGAATGTTAAATCAAATTTTCGAATTCGGGTTCTTCGAACTGCGACGAAAGTGAAACAGAGAATGAGGAAAAATTCACATATTCGGAGCCCTCTGATATAAATCCGTTTCCTAAACAACCTTTCATTGAGCTAAGTTTTTTAAAATTTAAATCAAATATTTTACTCTTACTTTTTCTGAACTCTAAAAATAATTAGAATTTCTACAAATGTCGGGCAATGCAAGCGAATCGGAGCAGCAACAACTAATGGAGGAAATGTGAGTTTTATTTTCCTAATGAATCAAATCAAAAGCAATAAATCCCCAAATTTCAGTTTAATTTGTGCCGACGTTTGGCTTGGAGTCTTTGCTTTTCTTGATCCTTTTGACGTCGGACTAAAAATGGCATTGATCAGTGATCGATTGGACGGTTTGGTGGACGTCCATTTCAAGTCGAGAAAATGGTCGTTGGGTCGGCTGCATATTCTTCGTGCAACTGATCGGAATGGCGCACAAATTGTCGTCAAACGCTCTGGTGAATGGTTGCCAATTCCTCAGGGACCGCTTCCAAACAAAGTGATCGGATTTGAAGGCATTTGGATAAGGTCATTTCTTTCCTAAAAAGTTTACAAATTTTAAAAGGTTTTTAAACTTTCAGTTACGTCGACCAAACCGTCATCGAATTTCTTCAAAGCATTCGCCGACTTTTCAACTCTTCCGGCACAAATGTCGACATTGGCACCTCCGTCAACCGAAGCCGTTGTTGGAAAATTATTTGGCAAAAGATTTGGCCTTTGCTCAATGACAACATTTGCCGCTTTTCTTTGGACTCCTCTCAATTGGACCGTTTGCGACAAATCTCTCCGGCCATTCTCCGCAACTGCGCAAAACTTCGATCGATCGCTTCTTTTGGACTTCCCCGTGGGCTTTTCCCCGGATGCTCGGCCATAGACAACGCCGGTGCTTCTTCTGCCCAAGCCGTGGCCAAATGGTTGATCACTCGCCGTGGCGATGGTGTTCCGAAGATGCTTCGTTGTGACTTTGATTCGGCGAGAATGGAAGGACTCAAACGGGTAATTAATTTCTCATTTGGTATACTAATCAGTTGGAGAATAATTATTATTCCCCCTTCATTTTAGGCCTTTGTCAATGCTTCGGAGCCGGTCAATTTCATCATCTGTCTGCATTCACCTGGCATTAAACAGTTTGAGCTGAACAACAGTTTGACGGGGGAGCAATTGACACTGCGACGACGTTTTAACGAAGACTTTAAAGACAAATGGTTGTTGGTGCGTTGTCCAATTGTGCGAGAAGAGGACAAATGGGCCAAGTGGGAGGAGGAGGCAATTGAATTGGACTGGTACTACCAGTGGAATTACATCTTCATTGACTTCGAACACAGGGACATCGGTGACGGGTAAGCGCTATAGGCTTGAAATTTCCGCTTAAATTGCTAACTTTTTCAGGATGTTTGACGCAAAGGCAGGCCCAAGTAAGCCCCCAGGAAAGTGAATAGATGGACAGAGGACAAACGAATTTGATGAATGGGATTATAATTGTTGATTCACTCATTTGCTGTATTAATTGGAATCTGCATACATTATTTGTTGCATATTTCTATTATAAAAATAAAAATTGTGAGGGGGCTGATCACCAGATAATTTCCAAGAGTCTGATCACTTTGAGCAATCATTTGGCCTGCCTTCGGCACGACTCGGGTGAAGATTTGGCGAGTGAGTGGGCCAGCCCTGCGGTGTTCAGATATATGTTCCCCATGTCACTCTGCGTCCAGCCCTGGTTTGGGAGCCCAAAATGGAATATATAAGTTCTTTCGTTATAACTTCTTACAAAATCTAACCAAAACAAATATCAATATCATTCGAAAGCTGTAGAAGCTTTCAAAAGCAAAGCCAAACGATTGGCCAAATCTCAAAAAAGTTATGGCCAGAAAACGCCTTTTTGGCCACAATTTGCCATAACTTTTTTGATAATTGTCCAATAGCAGCTTTTGCCACATCGTCCGCCGTCCCAACAAAATAAAACATTAAGTGAATCACGGGGACACGACGACAAAAGGTTCGAATTCATAAAAAAATTAATCAACTTTCCAAAAAAAACACCTCTCTCTAGAGTCTAGACTTGTTTTGGTGCTAAAACCGATCGTTTACGGGGGTAAAATGTTTTCCGTCGAATCATATACCAATCGACTCCTCTCTAAGCCTAACGCACGAATCCGCAAAAATTTTTGCGCGGAAGCAACTATGAAAAAAGTTATGGCTCCTCAAAGTTGGCCAAAAACCATAGGGGGGACCCTTTTGGTCAAAATTTTTGAATAGTTTTTATTCTAAATTTGTTTGAAAATATGTTATTTGACGCTGAAAATAGCAGCCAAAGTACCGCACACTCGACTACGGCGGCCAGTAGATGTGGCGAGACTCCGGGCTCCGGAATAAGTCCGCGCGTGACCCGGCTGGGGGTCTCGCGCGCGCCCGCTCCGCGGGTCCCCGCGCGCTCGCCCCCCAGTGGCGCTCGTCAGACTTCTTCCTCCGCCCTCCGTCTCGCCCCACTACTTGCTCCGTCTCCGCATGCTCGCTGTTGGCGGGCCGCCAGCGGCCTTTCATTTTATTATCCGGCTTTTGTTACTTAAAATTTGCTTTTCCTTAATTTTCAAAAATCTAAACCGGTTCAAAAACCGTTTTAAATGCTCAATTTTGATTTTCTATTGACGAATTCGTATTCATCGCGTCAAATAACATATTTTCAGACAATTTTTAGAATAAAAATATTTCCCAAAAATTTGACCAAAAGGGTCCCCCCTATGGTTTTTGGCCAACTTTGAGGAGCCATAACTTTTGTCCCCCCTATGGTTTTTGGCCAACTTTGAGGAGCCATAACTTTTTTCATAGTTGCTTCCGCGCAAAAATTTTTGCGGATTCGTGCGTTAGGCTTAGAGAGGAGTCGATTGGTATATGATTCGACGGAAAACATTTTACCCCCGTAAACGACATTTTAGCCTTAAAATTATGTGCAGCAAAACCTTTAACCTGATTTTTGAGCCAGTTTAAGTTACTTTAAAAACTGCAAAAAGGACTTTAAATCGCCCCAAATCACTCCCTAAATGTTTTCTAAGCCTCAAAAAAGAATAATTTAACAAGTCTCGGAAAATTCAATTTTCTTTATTGAGCAGATTTGACAAATGGCACAGACATTTTAAACAAAACTCAAAAGAATCAGAAATATAAATTAAAAACAGTAAATTGTATAACTGTCAAAATGGTGTATACTTTAAACGGAAAAAGTAAATTAAAAAGCAAAATTGTTGTTCACTGTCCGGTGGGCGAACCTCATCAGAATTTCCATTTAAAGTTCGGTCCAAAGTTTGCTTCAATTTTGGTCTCAGGACAATACAGTGTAACGCATGGAAACAAATCGGACAATTCGGAGGCAGAATCGACAAACAAGCCGGTAGTTTCTGCAAAAAACAACACAAATAAAAGCAAAAAATAATTTACAAATTTAAAAATGCAATTTCCCATTATTTTAATTTCTTTCTCACCCAAACGCTCGCCATTCTTCGTGTAAATGATTTGGCGAGTTGCCAAATTGACGCCGCAGCCGATGACGTCACCGGTGTTAAACGAAGGCTTTCCATCAATGTAAGGATGTCCATTCTCGGGCCGACATCTCTCGACCGCGTGGCCCCAAATTTGGCCCCCGTAGCAATATGCGTAAGTGCCTTCGTAATGGCCAACCCATTCGTCCGTTGGCATTTGGTTTGGCGCAAGTCCAATGCAAACTCCGCTAAATGATTTTAAAGAATTCCAAAGCTCGACTATTTACATATTTAACTTACAATGCATGCCCAAAAATGGTCACTTCGTAATAGAAAATGCCAAAATCCTTTTTTGGAATTGGCAGTGCAGCGAAGACAGAGAAATGCCCTGAAAAGTAATTCAAAAATTTTTTTTGTTAAACTTTTTAATCAATTTACTTAACAGAATAATGTTTACCCCAATCATGCTTATCAGTAACTTTGACAATCAATCGAGAGAGCGTTAGGCTCCGGTGACTTGTATAGAAATTCCATCGATTTTGAGGTTCTCCCAACGGTGCAACTTTCTTTTGCAAGTCGATGATGCACAGTTGCTGTTCTTTCTGATACTCCTTCATTTTGACGACAATTTCATGCAGAACATTCAGCTGCTTGCCTATTTCAGCGAATTTGTTAGCATTTGACCAACCCTAATTACCCTAATTAAAACCCTACCATTTCCCTCTTCTGCTTCAGTCAACTCTTCGATGGTCTGTTGCAGTTCGTTCTTCATCTTTGTCTGCAGAGTCTTGTGCTTTTTCACCAATGCCGTCGTCGCTTTGATTGCCTTTTGAACAAATTTAATTTTGTTTTTTGATAAATTATCAATTTTCACGACTTCGAAAAACGTTTTAAAAATTTTCAAAAATTCCGTAAGAAAAATGCAATAAAAACGAAAAATGCACCCCTAAGGATCGACTTTTTAAAAATTTTCAAAAATGCACCCCAAAAAAATTGACTTTTTTGCGACAAACAATTCTGCCACCAAAAAATGAAAATTGTTAAAATTCTGCTTATTTTCAAAAATTTTTTCTGAAATGCCTTTAATTTACATATAAAAAATTTCTCTTATTACTTCAATTAGGAAAATCTTGCCCATTTTTTGCTATATCTGAAAAATCGGAAGAATTTTAGGGAAATTTTATATTGAATTTGGAAAAATTTATGTGCATATTTTGCAGGTGCATATTTTGCAATTTTTGGTGCATATTTTATTCGCATATTTCAAGATTTTATGTGCATATAAATCCCCGCCCTACTTATGTTATTAATCAGATACATTTTCAGAGAATTTGAAAGTTTTCACCTCGTCAATCTTTGCACGATGTTCCTTTTGATCAACGTTCTGCTACTTCATGTCTTTCAATTCCAATTCAATTTGCTGATCTTTTCCCGCAAATGCTAAATTAAAAAGCTTTAGAATCTGAAAAATTTACAAAATATATATATATTAAATTGAAGTTTAATTGGACCCGACAGAAACAGAAAAAATCGTTATTTCCCCTTGATCAGAAACAAAACTCACTTCCAATTGATCGGGGCTAATTTTTTGAGTAAAACCATGGGGGGGGGGGTTCCTTTCGTTTTGCAAAATTAATCATTTTGGGCCAATTTCCTTAACAAAAATGTTAATTCTAAAATCTAAAATTAATCGAAAATCAAAATTAAAAAAAAATTATTTAAAAAATGCAATAAGGAAAAAATACACTCCTAAAATCGACTTTTTTGCCTCGCCCCTCCCCCCCCCCCCCCCCCGAAAATTTGTTCTAGATACGGCCCTGATTGTGCATTATGTTACTGATCAAATTCATTTTTCAGAAAATTCAAAATTTTCCACCTCGTCAATCTTTGCACAATCTTCCTTCTGCTGATCAGCTTTCTGCTTAAATTCCAACTCTTCGATCTTTGCAAGCAGTTCAGCCTTCCACTGCTTCATGTTCATCACTTCCAATTCAATTTGCGTGATCTTTTCCAGCAAATGCTAAATTTTAAAAAAAAACTTTTAAAATCTGACTACAAAATATATATTAAATTTAAATTTAAAAAATAAATTTTTGGACCCGACAGAAACAGAAAAATCCCCTTGATCAAAAACAAAACTCACTTCCGTTTGGTCGGCCTTTGTTTGTTCCTCCTCCTCTTGCTGATCAGCCATGGCTTCTTTTCCATTGTTCGGCACAATTTCGTCGGTTTGACTGCACAAAGTGTCAACCGCATCTCTCATTTATGAAAAATGACAAAACATTAATTGATTAATCTATTTAAATTTAATTTGTATTTATATTTATTAGCTATTTTTTACCATTTTCATTTTGTGCCACCAACTCGAAACTGGTGCATGATGAAGCTGGCGTCGTTTGTTGGCTTTCCAATTTGGCAATTCTGGCACGCAAAAGTCGCAATTGTTCGGACGGGCCCAAATTTGTCAAAGGTGCCCACAAATGTTCTGAAAACATTTAAATTTAATAAAATATTAATAAATTCATTAATTGCTTTACCCTGATCATGATCAGCTGTCATGTCCACATCAATTGATTCGGTCGGAATTGGCATGTTTTATTTAGTAAATAAAAAAATTCTATATTTAGTCTACAAAAATGTCAATCTAAATTTAGTCTATAAAAATGGTAAGTTTTTAAATATGTAAATAATTAACCTATTGAATCAAATTACATATTTATCGACTGAACTTTGGAAGAGGATCAATATTTAATGGACGCTACTTTGGGCAAATGTTGGCGCAAAAACGGGGGAGGTCAAAAATGAATAATTAATCACAATTTTAATATAAATTTGAATGTTCTATTTGCTTCGAGCAAAATGTTGACCCAACAAATTGTAAGAATGGGGAAAGCAATTGACGGGGAAAACTGTCGTCACCCAGCGGCCATCTAATCCCCTCCGGGGCTTTCTCTGTAAAATTGGCATAGTATTTGATTAATTGATTCTAATTTTGTTTTTAATTCTTCAATTTTTAGACGTTGTTCTTCTTTTCTTTTTATATATCTTGTGTAAAGTTTTTTACTGCTTCATAATTATCTTCAATAGTTTTATTAATGTTTGCTTCTGTTAATTTTTCTATTGCTGCTTCAGCTGTTTCTGTTAATTTTTCAACCATTTTTTCAGCTATCGGGCTTATTTTTTTGTTTAACATTTCGCGCACTTCTTCCATTTTTTCCAATAAATGCAATTTATATTTGTTGATTTATTCAAAGGAGTTGTTGTAAGAAATTAAATTAAATTCTAAAATTTGCACCGTAATTAGGCTTAGGTATTTTGCGGTTCCGAGAAATTAATATTTTTAACAAACTCAAATGTTTTGATCTTACGGAAGGATCAGGGTGGCCATCGGCAAAACCTAATAATCAGGAATAGCGGCTGAAAAATCAGGAACGATTTTTGGGCGTCAAAATATACGAATTTAATGCCAAAACTTTATTAATGGTACGTTTCACCGTACTTTACTTAGTCCAGCATTTTCCCTTTTTATTGCATTTTTGTTAAGCAATTTTTCTCGATTTCTGGAGGCAAAGTTTTATTTGTCAAATCAAACTTTATGCGTTAATTAAAGTTTTGTCAAATCAAAGTTTATGCGTTAATAAAACTTGCGTCAAATCAAAGTTTTATTTGTCAAAACAAAGTTTTACGCTTCCAACAAAGTTTTATTTGTCAAATCAAAGTTTTACACGTTTAAAAAAAAGTTTTATTGTCAAATCAAAGTTTATGCGTTAATAAAACTTGCGTCAAATCAAAGTTTTATTTGTCAAAACAAAGTTTTACACGTTCAAACAAAAGTTTTTTTTATCGTCAAATCAAAGTTTATGCGTTAATAAAACTTGCGTCAAATCAAAGTTTTATTTGTCCAAACAAAGTTTTACACGTTCAAACAAATTATGCGTTAATAAAACTTGCGTCAAATCAAAGTTTTATTTGTCAAAACAAAGTTTTACACGTTCAAATCAAAGTTTTATTTGTCAAAACAAAGTTTTACGCTTCCAACAAAGTTTTATTTGTCAAATCAAAGTTTTACACGTTTAAAAAAAAGTTTTATTGTCAAATCAAAGTTTATGCGTTAATAAAACTTGCGTCAAATCAAAGTTGTATTTGTCAAAACAAGTTTTACGCTTCCAACAAAGTTTTATTTGTCAAAACAAAGTTTTACACGTTCAAACAAAAGTTTTTTTATCGTGAAATCAAAGTTTATGCGTTAATAAAACTTGCGTCAAATCAAAGTTGTATTTGTCAAAACAAGTTTACGCTTCCTTTTATTTGTCAAATCAAAGTACCAGTGTCCTAACTGACTGAACTACCGTAGTTTGTTTGTTTTCCGACAGATTTCGCTAAGCCGATTCGGGATTATGAGCCTAATCTTGAAACAAATCAATTTTAATTTGTTCAGATCAGTCAAAGTTTGCATTTATCGATCAAGACCAAACACAAATAATTCTTATAAAAAATTTATAAATTTTAATTCGATTTATTTTGAGAGACTGGTAAATAGCCCCGGAATCGGGACTACCGAAAATCGGGGTTTTCCTCGAATTGAACCCGTGTCCCCGGATTTATCAAAATGTCGTTCTATATTCGGGGATCTGGAGCGACTTGCAGTTGTCCAGCTCTATGTTTGGTTGGAAATGGTAAAAATACCGTAACAATTGAGATCGCCTCCGGGTTTATTGGTTTAAATCGAAAGTATGTAAAATTATTTCATTTTAACTTCATTTTTTATTTTAATTAAGAAATTTAAATATGCGGATTTAAAGTATTAAATGAGCATTTTTGCAAAGTTTGATCTTTCGTGCTCTGATTTCCACATAATGCTCGATTGTGACAAGAAATTGCTCAATCAATTGTTTGTGCCGACAAATATAACAAATAAAGTGAAGTTAACACTTCAATTCTTATTTTAATGGAGAAATGTTAAATATGCGAATTTAAATAATATTAAATGAACATTTTTTAATGTTTCGATGCGGATTTAAAAGAGCCCCCCCCCCTCCAGCAAAGTGCGGTTAAAATGGGTGACAGTTTCTTCCATCAATTGCTTTCCCCATTCTCACAATTTTTTGGGTCAACATTTTGCTGGAAGCAAATAAAACATTCAAATTTATATCAAATGGAAAGATTAATTCATTTTTGACCCCCGTTTTTGGGTCAACATTTGCCCAAACGCCCATCAAATATTGATCAGATAATCCCAATTTCAGTCTATAAATATATAATTTCATTCAATAGGTTAATTTATTTATTTAAAACCTTACCATTTTTAGAAACTAAACTTAGTGTTTTTAGGGACTTGGAGAATAAATAAGAATTTTTATTTACTAAATAAAACATGTCAATTCCGACCAAATCAATTGATGAAGACATGAAAGCTGATCATGATCAGGGTAAAGCAATTAATAATTTATTAATATTTTTTTATTAAATTTAAATGTTTTTCAGAACATTTGTGGCCGCCTTTGACTAATTTGGGCACGTCCGAAGAATTGCGACTTTTGCGTGCCAGAATTGCCAAATTGGAACGCCAACAAATGATGAATTCGACAACTTTGTCATGCGCCAGTTTCGATTTGGTGGCACAAAATGAAAATGGTAAAAAATGGCTAAATAACAAAATCAAATTGAATAAATTAATTAATGTTTTTTCTCATTTTCATAAATGAGAGATGCGGCGGACACTTTGTGTTGTCAAAACGACGAAATTGAGCCGTACAATGACAAAGAAGCCATGGCTGATCAGCATGAGAAGGAACAAACAAAGGCCGATCAAACGGAAGTGAGTTTTGTTTTTGAGGAAATTGCGATTTTTCTGTCTTTGTCGAGTCCAATATTTATTTTGTTAAGAAACAAAACATCGATGAGTTGACTGAGAAACTAAAGGGTAAAGTTTTTGAATTTGGAAAATGCATTTTTAATTCCGTCCGTTTCAGTTTCCATTGGTCAATTTTCGTTGAAGCATCAGGAACATGAGAAACTGAAACTAATGGAAGACAAAATTGACTGGTTAAATGAGGACCAGCAGAAGCTAGTTTCTGTTGATCAGTTTTTGTTGCTGCAAAGTGATCAGAAAGCATTGCTGGAAAGGCTTAATGGTCTTGAGCGTAAGCAAACGGCAAATTTTGAACAACAAAAAACTGATCAAAAAGCACAGAGTGCCGCGATTGACCAAGTGGGTTTAAGCCGATGTAAAGCCGTGTTCAAATTTATTCAACTTTAAGCAATTCAATGGACGTGAAGTGCAACTGAACAACATTTTGGAGCAGTTGGTTGAAGGACAGAACAAAATGTTTGAGAAACAGGCGGAAGCGGACGGAATGATTAACAAGCAAATGGAGGAATTAGCGAACAGTTCGAAAAAGGAGCTCGAAGTGGTGGGAAATGTGTACAAATAATTTAAGAGTTTGCATTTTAGAATTTGTTATTTTAAAAAAAATTTTCAATTAAAATATTTAAAGGGAATGAATAAGCTGAAGGGAGAAATGATTGCAAAGTTGGAGCAGTATCAGAAAGGACAGCAACTGTGCATCGTCGACTTGCAGAAGAAAGTTGCCCCGTTGAGAGACGCTCAAAATCGATGGGATTTCTATACAAGTCACCGGGGCCTCATGCTCTCTCGATTGTTTGTCGAAATTACTGATAAGCGTGCTAGGGGTAAACATTATTCTGTTAAGTGAATTAATTAAAAAATTTATATAAAGAGTTCACAAAATTTTTTGAATTGAGCTTTTACTTTTCAGGATCTCACTCTGTTTTTGCTGCACTACCAATTCCAAAAAAGGATTTTGGCATTTTCTATTACGAAGTGACCATCTTTGGGGATGCAAGGTAAGTTAAATAAATTATGTAAATAATCGAGCTTTGAAATTCTTTAGAAGCATTTTCTTTTAAAACAAGTCATTTAGCGGAGTTTGCATTGGACTCGCGCCAAAAGAAATGCCAACGGACAAATGGGTTGGAGAATACGAAGGCACTTACGCAATTGATTATTGGGGCAAAATTATCATTTGGCGAGCCTATTGGGGAACGTCGTTAGAATACTTTAATTTAGCTCCAAAAATTTTAAAGTATATAGATCTTGTTTACAAATTCAAACTAAAATTTGTTCAAACAAGATTAAAAATTTAAATAATATGCGCTAAATTGAATTTACTTTTTTATTTCTTGAACACTTTTTGTTACATAAAACAATCAATCATAATATTTGGAGAAAAAAATTATAAAAAAAATAATAAATATACAATGCATATTTACACGTTTTATTTCACTATTTAATAATAAATATTCAAATAAAATTTGTTCAATAAAATTTTTTACTTTAACGTGAGTGATATAAAACATACAGTGAATGTCAAGACCTTATGTAATGATAGGCGCCGTACAGAAAATATTAACTCAACTTATTAAATATATATAACTAAATTATAAAATTTGGTAATTTTATATGAAACTTTTAAAAATAATCTCTGACAGAATTGAAAACAATAATGAATCAAGAAAAAAATCATAATAAATCATATTTATTAAGAAAATGAGTTATAAAATTTCAAAAAAAAATGATCTAACTTTGTTTAATGATATATAATTGTTGTTTTATTAAAAAGAATTAGCAAAAAAAGTAACTATAACATTAAAGAATAAAAAGTATTGTTAATAAGGAAAAAAAACCACAACAACCAAAATATGACACATAAAATAACAATTAACCTATATAAATATTAATTTTAAATTCACAGTAAAACATTTTAAAATAAACGTTTTTAAATTTAATATGATATTATCTTTTAAAAATTTTTAAAGATTAAAATTCTAAATAAATTCTCACTTAAAATAGTATCTTTATGTAATCGATTTTCCCAAAAAATCTAAGAAGTCAAAATTGTATATTAAGTTTTAAAAGCAAATATTTATCAAAATAAGAACTTTTACAAATATGTTAAATTAATTACAAATTAAAAACATTTATATTCATAACTATTATTATATAATAAATAAATTAAATATATCAATAAATGCTAATAAAAATAAATAAAAAAAATACATCTATTTTATTTATATTAAAAATAATTTACAAATTATTAATAAAGCTTTTTTATATAAAAGTGAAAATGATGCAAAATCTCATTTAGTCTAAGAAGTTACCGGGGTTGAAAGTGAATTACAGCAAGGACCAATCTTGATATCACATCTCGAAGGTAGAGTGGTCTAAATTTAAATAAAATTATTTTTCTGCTATAAAATAAAAATAATTCAAAAAATAAATTCATTTCAAAAAAGAACTGAAAGCTAAAAAATTTAGACCATGGTTCTAAAAAGCCCTAAATTACGTTGCTATCTCCAACATGGAAAAAGAAATAGAAATATAAAAAATTCCAAAATTCTAGAACAATAAAAAATTATTATTACAAAATAAAATTACCAATAAAAATATGATTCAAAACACAATTTTTATCAGAAAGATTAAAATTTTAAATTACTAAGCGAAACGAATGACAAATAAAAAATTAATTTCAAATTAACATATCTTTATGTCTATAATTGATTCAAATTTATTTTGCCTTGCAAACCTTAAAAGGTGAACTTCCTACCCCATATTTATTTTTTGATTTTATTGGTTTATTCGAAATTTTAGGAAAAAATTTCAAAAATTTTAAGGCAATTTCACTCAGATTTTGAGATTCTGATTTAAAAAAATGTTCTAACTTTAGTTCAAAATTCTCATATATCATTTTTTTATTGGGTTTGGAGCAGAAATGGTAACCACGACCATAAAAAATTTCAAAAGTTTGAATTCCGAAATTCGGAATTCTGCGCATCCCTGGTTTGGAGTTTATGTACTAATGCAATTTTTCCAAATGCTTTTTCAATATTTAAAAAAATAATAAATTCCCCGATTGTTTAAAGACACGCTAAAATTTGTATTTAATGAATAAATATGGAATAAAAAATTAAAGTTTGCAATCAGAAGTGAAACATACATTTTAAGGTTTTTTCTCGAAATATTATTTTTTATATAATAATTACTTATTTTAACAAGAAAATTAATTACTTTGAAACGTTATAAATAATATTTTTCTGCAATGAATATTTATTGATTATGGATGTAATACATTTTTTAAACGATCATTTGCAAAATATATTAAAAAAAAGAATAATAAAAAATTGTAAATCACTAAACCTTCAAAAAGTTTTTTTATTTTAAAAATAATGCTAAAATTTGCTCTGATTTATACTATAGAAATACTATAATTGATTATTAAAAATTAATAGAATACTCATTTAGCTGGCTATAAACATATTTAAATTTTAAAATATTTATAAAAGTATAAAAACTCTTTTAAACATACTGCTTATCAAAAAAAAAATCGAAAATACTATTTTTATCAATTAATTAAGATAAATAAATAATATTGTAATAAATAATTAAATATTTGCTAAATTTTTTTGATTATTAAAAATTCCAAATAAAGAACGACAAGGTAAATTCCAAATCTTAAAAATTAAAATAAAAAGATTAATATAAATTATTTATATTCTAAAAATGATAAATATCTACATCATCAAAAAAACACCAATAAATATCAAATTTTTTTAGTAATTTAAAAAATAAAATAAAATCATAAAAAAAAGTAAATAAAAAATCAATACTTTTTCTAAATCAACGTTGATGCCATTAATTTATAAAAAATCAAAAAATACCTCAGAAAGGAAAAATAAAAAAATTAAAACTCAGAAGAAAATCCTCAGAAATATAAAAGTGCTTTCCGCCAAAGGCTTTGTGCATTAAAACACAATATAATTTTTAATAATTATAAACTTAAGTTCAATCATTTTTACAAACCAAAATTTTTTTAAAATAAAAGTACAAATTCTTCATTAAAAGGACAGAGAGTAAAAAGCTCTAGTCTTAAAAAATAAATTCGTAAAACCTGTCTCAGTTACCTATAAATTAACTAAAATTAAATTAAATATTCTTAAAATTAAAAAGTGGATTCATTTCTCAATCCTACAAATAATACAATTGGTTTGCTGCTAAAATTTTATTTTGATATATAAAATGAACTTGTATTTGTTTATAAAATTAAATTAAAAATCTCCATAAAAAAACAAAAAGATTAATAACAAATGACACTTATGAATTAACCTGAAAAGTTAAATGTTAAAATTTTCAATGACGATTGAACTTGAACTTGATTAAACACGCAAGTTTTTTTTAACAATATAATTAAATAAACAAGCTTGAATTAAAATGTTAAATTGATTTACCGACCAAAAAAATTAAAAATTACGTTAATTAATGAAACATAATACAGAGATAATAAAATTAAAAAAAATATATGAAAATTTACAACTTAAAGTTACAAAATTTATTTAATAACGTCAATTGGTGAAATAAATTATTGAATTTTTTTAAATCAGAAAAAANNNNTTAACAGTGCCATACGAAATGCTATTCAGTGTTTTGACTACAATAATAAAACATAATAAATTTAACTAACAAATTTTTGTTTTTAAAAGTATTCTAATTGATTAAAGGAAAATTATTTTGAACATGCGTAATAGTCTGTCAAAATTATTAAACAATTTATATATTATAGTATAACTAATTAAACACGAAAAAATTAAATAAATTAAAAATAAATACTACTAAAATAATTATTTGTAAATATTATATTCCATTTGGCCCTTATTTAAATAAATTACCGTAGCCGAGGGAGGAGTCGCACTTTAGTTTTTTACACTGTTTTTAAGAGATTTGCAATTATGATTTTTTTTGTGCTTTTTTTAAAAATGGGAGATCAGAAGTGCGAATATTCACATTCGTATAAATTATTTGAAGATTTACACAATATTTTTTAACAAAATTAATTTAGATTTTTAGATAAAATTAAACAAATATTGTAATATTTAAAAAATTTAAAAAATAATGAAAGCAACAACTTTTTATACGATCATTTTAATAGATTTATAAAAATTTAAACCAATTGTTCATAAAATCATGAATTTAAAATGAAGTGCGTCAAAGGCAGACTACACCAAATTAAAGAAAAATCTTTAAAAAAAGGCAATTTTCTGTTTACAAAGCAATTTAATAAAAATAAAAACAACGAAAGCAAAGCTAAGTGTTCTCTTTGTAGTCACATATTCAAACTTTAAAAAACGTTAATTTAATGGCGCACGGGCACTAAAAAATGTATTTTAAAAAACCGATTTAATTTCATTAAAAAGGAAAAGTTTAGTACAAATATAAATATGCATATTAGTAAACAAATTATAAAGAATATCCTATTAAAAATATATACATATTGAGTCGCTCGGTTTAATTTCATATACTATTAAATTTAATACATTATTAGAAAGTAAAAGCCTAAAAAACTTANTAATTTTTAAAAAGCAAATAAGAAATGTTTAAATTTTTATTTTATAATGTAAAAATATTTTTATGCGAATAGAGCGTTAAATGAAACATATTATGAAATATATTAAAAAAAGCCAAATGTTGCGGCCTTTATCGTAGACTCAATTTGCACTTTAAAAAACATTGTCAATTGAAAATGCTCTTAATATTCTAAATAACATTAAATAATTCAACTAATAAAAAACTAAGTCTTAAATTTTTACAAATATAAAAAAAAAACTAATTTTAAAATATGAAAATTAAAATGAATATGATTAACAATAATAATTTTGATAGGAATAAATAAATTTAAGAAATAACATTATTTAATTTGAAAAATTTTTAAGCTAATGTAATTAAATTAATTCTTTAAAAATCATTAAAGCAAATATTCATAATAAAAAAATATTTAAATAATTTAGTTTGTTAACAAAATAAATTTTATTAATATTCAAAAACAATAACCTAAATAGCTGGATGATGTCTTTACAAGAAATTGAACTAAATAAAAATTTAAATATGCAAAAGTTTATTAACTAAAATTATCAATTAAATATTACAGCATTTTTTAGATAATCAACTAATTGTAAAAATAACGACAAAATTATTATTAAAAATGAAGTATGCGGTTAATATATTTGTATATTGACGCGATACTTAATCTTGTGATACTAAAAAATTTATTCTTAAGAAAAGATAAAATTTAAAATGAAAATGCTTAAGTTTCAATATATTTTATAGAAACAATTATTGTAATCTTACGACGAAACATAAGTAAGATACAAATCAATATGATAATAACTTAGTGCAAAAAATAAATTCAATAAAAATAGTATATTATGTATGAACATATTAATATATTTCGTCGAATATAAGAAGGTTTACTCAAAAATTTGAAAGTAAACTATGACCAACAGAGTGAAAATAACAATAAAATTAACAAATAAACTTAATAACGAATAATTTTAATTAAAGTGTAAAATTGCCAGTAATATGACAATCACTTAAAAGATTTAATTTGGTTACATCCTTCAATCAACAATTAGAAAATTAACCGACTAAATTATTTTCAAATCTAATTTATAAAATAAAAATTAAAATAAAAATAAAATATGCTAATAAAAATTTTTAATTCATAACTTGAACAATATGAACTTTTTATAATTAAAATTATAACATAATTAATAGTAAAGCAAAACTTTAATTATTAATCAGTATAAAGACATATAAATTGAAATCCGAAATGGATACAGAATACTGATTACGAATAAAATAATTAATAAATTATGTCATGTCATGTCATGTCATGTCATGTCATGTCATGTCATGTCATGTCATGTCATGTCATGTCATGTCATGTCATGTCATGTCATGTCATGTCATGTCATGTCATGTCATGTCATGTCATGTCATGTCATGTCATGTCATGTCATGTCATGTCATGTCATGTCATGTCATGTCATGTCATGTCATGTCATGTCATGTCATGTCATGTCATGTCATGTCATGTCATGTCATGTCATGTCATGTCATGTCATGTCATGTCATGTCATGTCATGTCATGTCATGTCATGTCATGTCATGTCATGTCATGTCATGTCATGTCATGTCATGTCATGTCAAACAACGAACACAAAACATTTACTGTAAATACAGTATAAGGTCAGATTTTTTAAAGACTAGAACTTTTTTATAAGCATTTCAAAATTCCAAAAAAATTCATGTAAGCACAACTTTTGATACTGATCAAAAAAGATAATTGCATCAAAAGTTGTGCTTACATGAATTTTTTCGGAATTTTGAAATGCTTATAAAAAAGTT
Organism: Globodera pallida; assembly: GCA_020449905.1. NCBI lineage: Eukaryota > Metazoa > Nematoda > Chromadorea > Rhabditida > Heteroderidae > Globodera > Globodera pallida. The sequence continues at coordinate 2,502,634 of JAIXHY010000011.1, forward strand.
CTAGTCTTTAAAAAATCTGACCTTATACTTTTGTTACACCCGGATTTTGGAAAAAAAAATTATTAAAAAAAATTTTCTACAGCACTTTCCTTTTTTTCTTTTTGAATTTACTGTAAATATTATTAAAAATTAAATTTTTATCCCATTATTTTAATTTCTTTCTCTCACCCAAACGTCGTCCGTTCCGTGTGTAAATGATTTGGCGCGTTGCCAAATTGACGCCGCAGCCGACGACGTAACCGGTGGAAAACGACGGCTTTCCCTCAATGTACGGGCGTCCATTGCTGTCGTGCCGACATCCCTCGAGCGCGTGGCCACGAATTTGGCCACCGTAGCAATATGCGTAAGTGCCTTCGTAATGGCCAACCCATTCGTCCTTTGGCATTTGTTGTGGCGCAAGTCCAACGCAAACATCGCTAGATTTTGTTTTTAAAGGAAAATGCTTCTAAAGCATTACGAAGCAGGGATGTCGACATCGTCTCCTCAAAATACGATACACGACGATATACGATATTTACGATACACCAAAATACGATACGATACAATACGACATGGCTCTAAATTACGATATTTACGATTACGATACGATACGGTACGATACACATCCCTGTTACGAAGCTCAAATATTATTTATTTAACTTACCATGCTGCCCCAAAGATGGTCACTTCGTAATATAAAATGCCAGAATCCTTTTTGGGGATTGGCAGTGCAGCGAACACAGAGCAAGGCCCTGAAAAGTAATTCAAAAAATGTTTGTGAACTCATTACATAAATTTTTTAATCAACTCAATTAACAGATTTAATCAACTCAATTAACAGAATAAAGGTTTTTTACCCCATTCATCCGTCCCAGTAATTTCGACACGTTGAAAGAGCGTGAGGCCCCGGTGACTTGCAGTCAAATTCCATCGATTTTGAGGCCCTTTCAACGTTGCGTCTGTCTTCTGCACGTCGACGGTGCACAATTGCTGTTCTTTCTGATACTCCTCCATTTTGACGACGGTTTCTTGCAGGGCATTCAGCTGCTGGCCTATTTCAGTGAATTTCTTTTGCTTGTTTTCCAAGTCGCTGATCGACGTTTGCAGTCGGGCAAAATGATCAACTAAAGATTTAAATAAGTCGGGGGTGTCAACCCTAACTACCATAATTAAAACCCCCCACCATTTCCCTCTTCTGCTTTAGTCAACGCGTCGATGTTCTGTTGCAGTCGTTCCCGATACTGCTCCATCTTTGCAATCATTTCCCCTTTTAACTGATTCATTCCCTTTAATTATTTAAATAAAATTTTTAAAATAACAAATTCTGAAATGCAAACTCTTAAATTATTTGTGCACATTTCCCACCTTTTCAAGCTCCTTTTTTGTACTGTTTCCTAATTCCTCCATTTGCTTTTTAAGCATTTCGTCCGTTTCCTTCTGTTTCTCAAACATTTTGTTCTGTCCTTCAACCAACTGCTCCAAAATGTTGTTCAGTTGCACTTCACGTCCATTGAATTGCTTAAAGTTGAATAAATTTGAACACGGCATTTACACCCGGCTGAGACTAACTAAAGCCCGGACTTGAGGAAATCGGATTTCGATCGAAATTTCGATCGGTCCTCGTCCCCCCCCCCCTTGATTACGCTACGCCACTGGTCCCTTGTGCATTATGTTATTGATCAATTCTTTTTTCAGAGAATTCGAAAGTTTCCACCTCGTCAATCTTTGCACGATGTTCCTTCTGCTGATCAGCTTTCTGTTTACGTTCCAACTCATCGATCTTTGCAAGCAGTTCGGCCTTCAACTGCTTCTGCTCCTCCAATTTTCTGTTCGTCTCCGTCAACTCCAATTCCATCTGGTCAACTCCTTCACTTTCGGCCCATTTGGCAGCTTCTAAAACGGTTAAAACTAGGGTAGGACGGGCAGGCACGTATTTAGGGGGGGGGGACCCTTTTGATTTACAAAATTCGTAATTTTTGGATCAATTCTATTAATAAATTGAGTCAAAAAATCCCAAAATTTTTCTCGGCGGCGCCTGTCGGCACCGCCGACCCCTTCCCAAGACCCAAAAATTGCTAAAATTCTGACAAATTTCGTCACAAATGTTGTTAATATCTCTGAAAATATTTCCCGACGGCGCCCATCGGCGCCGCCGGACCCTTACCACTCCTAAAAGCTTCAAAAATTGCCGAGTTTTTAAAATTTTGGTTGAAAATCTGTTAACAATTGAGTCAAAATTCAAAAATTTTCTCGGCGGCGCCTATCGGCACCGCCGACCCCCCCCCCCCCCGATAAATGAAGCAGAATTCTCAAAAAAGTTTGCATTTTTGAAAATTTCAAAAACGGAAAATGCATCCCTAAAAATCGAACATTTTTCAAAAAATTGATTAACAAAATGCAATAAACCCCCAAAAATACACCCCTAAAAATCGACTTTTTTTCGGTACCCCCCCCCCCCCCCCAAAGCAAAATCCTAAATACGTGCCTGAGGACGGGACCGGGACCAGTACTAAAATGAATTTTATTCTGGGACTGAAATTTAGTCCCGGCGTTTTTTTCAGCTCCGTTATAAATGGGTCCCGGTTTTTTCAAAATCGTTTTTTTGTCCAGTAGTCCCCAGTTTTTTTGACCGGGACTAATTTAGTCCCGGTCACGGTTTTTCCAAAAGTCCCGGTCCCGTCCTACCCTATGTAGTTAAAAGCGAAAAATTTGATTAACTATCATAGACTTTGTATAACGGTTTAAAAACATTTTTAATGAGAAAAAATTTTAAAAAATTTGTCACCGAATATGCCAACTCTTTCACTCAATGCGGCAACCAATTCTTGCAGATGTTGGTGATGTTCTTCCACTCCGATGACCTTTGTCTGCAGAGAATGCACCAGTTCCTGATACTCCTTCAATTTGATGACGCCATTCGCTTTCTTTTTTTCAAATCATAAAACCACCCTATGCTTTTCTAAATTTTTTTAACGCTTTAAAATTGGTTTAAATACAAAATTCCGATCCCGGTTCATACATGCTGGTCCCGATCCCGGCTTTGACGAGACCGGTCCCGATTTTTTCTCCAAAAATCCCGGTCCCGACCAACTCCAGTTTTGTGTGAAAAAATTGTATAGGTAAATATATTAAATTGAAATTTAAAAATTTCCCCTTTATCAAAAACAAAACTCACTTCCGTTTGATCGGCCTTTGTTTGTTCCGTCTCCTCCTGCTGCTGATCAGCCATGGCTTCTTTGTCATTGCTCGGCTCAATTTCGTCGTTTTGACCGCACAGATTGTTCGCCGCATCTCCCATTTATGAAAAATGACAAAACATTAATTAATTTATTCAATTTGATTTTGTTATTTAGCCATTTTTTACCATTTTCATTTTGTGCCACCAAATCGAAACTGGCGCATGACAAAGTTGTCGAATTCATCATTTGTTGGCGTTCCAATTTGGCAATTCTGGCACGCAAAAGTCGCAATTCTTCGGACGTGCCCAAATTAGTCAAAGGCGGCCACAAATGTTCTGAAAACATTTAAATTTAATAAAATATTAATAAATTATATTAATTGCTTTACCCTGATCATGATCAGCTGTTATGCCCCCACCAATTGATTCGGTCGGAATTGACATGTTTTATTTAGTAAATAAAAATTCTTATTTATTCTCCAAAAATTCACTAAAAACACTAAGTTAAGTCTCCAAAAATGGAGTTTTTAAATATGTAAATAATTAACCTATTGAATGAAATTACATATTTATAGACTGAAATTGGGATTATCTGATCAATATTTGATGATGAACGTTACTTTAGGCAAATGTTAACCCCAAAAATTGGGGACAAAAATGAATTAATCTCTCATTTTAATATATATTTGAATATTTAATTTGCTTCCAGCAAAATGTTGACCCAACAAATTTTGCAAAATATGGCCGAAATATGGACAAAAATTGCAAAATATGGCCGAAATATGGATAAAATTTTTTTCAAACATTGCAAAAAATGGACAAGATTGCTAATTGAAATAAGAAGAACAATAAAAATTTTTATATGCAAATTAAAGGCATATTTTCATTTTTTGGTGGCAAAATTTTATGCGCGAAAAAGTCAATTTTCAGGGGCGCATTTTTTGAAAAATTCGATCCTTATAGTTAGGGTGTATTATTCATTTTTATTGGATTTTTGTTAGGAATTTTTGAAAAATAGTGAAATATTGAAAAATATGGATTATAAAATGGGGTCTAGAAGCTCCAACCAAAGCTAAAACCCCTATTTATAGCATTTAGGTATACGCTGTGCCATATGTTGATTTTCAAGTACGAGGTTCAGTTTTTCAAGTACGGGGTACTTGATCTGGTGTGAATGATTGTTTTTTTCCACATATTCTCCTCCATTCCTCGATCACAAATGATTTATGTTTAAAAATAAAAATTTGCTTTAATTCACAATTAGCTAAGTAACGGTCTATCGTCATCATCATCATTTGTTTGTTTGTTTTCCGGGAGGTTTCGCTTCAAGTTTTTTGTTCATTATATTGGAAACCAGTCATTGGGGGGGGCAACTCCCCCCCCCCCCCCCCTCCGCACACATTGCAAACATATTTTCGCCCTCTAAAACTCATCTCAAGGTCAGGCCTGGGGACTCTGCCCGGGCTCAATTGGCCGCCCTCCGCTCGCCCCGCGCTCAGAAAAGAATTGAAAATTTGGGGGGGGGGGGGGGGACGCTTCCCATCCTCCCCCCAAAACCCCCCGAGCGTTGAGGGGAGGGGAGCAGAGGGGAATAGGTGGCGGCCCCGTTGGCTTGCTTCAAACCTCCCCCCCCCCCCTTTCCCCCCCCCCATCCGCCTTTTTCTTCCTTAGCAAATAACGTCGTACTCCTCTTCCTCCTCCTCCTCTTCTTCCTCTTCCTCCCCGTCGTCTTCTTCTTCGTTGTCATCCGTCCGACCGCCCGTTTGGATGTCATTCATTGCATTGTCTCCCCCCCCCCCCCTTAGTACACATAGTATATATAAATGTGTGGGGCGTATTGATCGCTGTCCCCCCACAAAAACCCACACATTTTGTGTGCGGGCGGGGGGGGGGGCGGGGGGCAGGCGCCGCCGCCGCTGGCAAATTGTTTGTGTGCATCGCCGGAGGGGCGGGGAGGGGGGGGGGGGGGGGGGGGGGGGGGGGAGCGCGCGCGCGACCAACGGCGGCGACAAAACATTTTATGTATATCGATGTATGTATATATATTGTGTGTAGAAGAAGAGTGTGTGAAGGGGAGGAGTGAGTACTGCTTGATGCTGCTGCTGCCTTTTTGGCGATGCTTTCGATCAGCGACCAAATCCAGCAGCAAAGAACGCGACCGCACGCCTCTCGACTGACAGAGAAGCGACGCGGTGCACTATTTCACTATTTTTTGCTCGCGACCGCACGCCTCTCGACTGGCAGAGAAACGATGCGGTGCACTATTTTACTATTTTTTGCTTGCGCATCGCCAGCGTGTCTGATTTGTCAGCAAACTCTCGACTAGCAGAGAAGCGATGCGGTGCACTGTTTCTCACTTTTGAGACACACTCTTTTTGCCCGAGGCGTCACAGCGACAGAGAAGTGATGCACTTGCACTATTTCGGCGTGCGTTTGCCCCCGGAAGGGAGGGCGCCCAGAACCTGTTCCCCTTTTGCTCTCTCAAAAAACTGCACTCTCTCGTCGTCGTCGTGCACTCTCACTCACACTCGTGTACGCACCCAACAATAGAGAGTAGAGAGACTGCTGTGTGTTTGCCTCACTACCACCACCACCATCACCAACCAGTACCAGCACACTCTGTCCTCAATTTCCATTCGGCGGGGGGGGGGGGGGGGGGGTTTGAGTCCTGAATCGGACGCGACGCAGCAAGCCGCTGGCGGCGCGGGCGGTTGCCGCTCGCGTCGTCCTCCTCCGTCCCGTCCGTCCGGTCGCGAATTGGCGGCGGCGGTGGGGGGGGGGGGGTGCCCCGCAGCCGCCCCCCCCCCCCCCGAAAGTCGTCATCCCCCCGCCCCCCCCCCCCTCCCCCTCCCCCCGCCTCTCACCAATCCTAACCAATCCGCACACCACACCACTTTTCCCCCAAAATTCGTCGTCCTCGTCGTCGTCGTCGTTGTTGCTGCTCTTCATCATCCCCCCCCCCTCCCTCCCCCCCCCCCCTCTCCCCCCCCCCCCCCCACCACATCCTCCCTCACCCCCCCCCCCGTTTTTTCCCCTACCGATTAGTGTTGGCATCCGCCGCCCCTCCCCCCGCCGACGCCCCGGACGGACACCACCGATCAACAGATCCGTGATCCATCCGGATGTTTTATTGTTGGATGTATCAATTTTTTTTGTCAAAAAACAAATCCATTCATTTGCCCTCTCAGTTTTTGGCAGACATACATACAAAAAAAAATGAACAAACATTTTTTCCCCTATCTCTGACATCGCTTTTATTCTAACCCGTTGAACAAATCAATCAATTTAAATTTTTTAAAAAGTCCGTTGGAATACTCTAAATCACTAAAATTTTAAATTTTCGAAAATTGCTTTTAAAAAACGTCTTCAAATTCTTATCTTTTTGGGTTTATGTGTCCTCTTAACCCCTGAAATCCTTCCTCCTTATGTATATATCAAATTAGCGCGATTAATGCGTTCATTGTTGTGTCGCCTCCGAGCTTGACCTCCCTTTAAAAATTTGCAATTTTTTTTGGCTAAAACCAACCGACCCCCTCCTCCCCCCCCCTCCTCCCCCCTCCCTATCTTGTGCCAATGTCACAACTTCGAGACCCCCCCCCTTATTGTGTGCCAATGTCACAACCTCGAGACCCTCCCTATCATGTGCCAATCAGGGGGTTGCAACGGATTAGGAAACAAGTCGGGAACGGATTTTGGATTGAATTGCCCAAAATTTGTCGGGGATCCAATTTTAAAAGATGATCCGTTGCGCAGCCCTGGTGCCAATGCCACAAGCTCGCGCTCGGGCGGAGGGCGGTCCAACCCCCTCAATCTATTCATTCCATCTAGACATATAAATTACATAATCTTTTTTCAAAAAATTTCAATTATCCGTGTGGTTTAGAAGAAGCTACACAAAACAACAACGACGTTGGTTGGCGTTTTGTACTTCTTATCCCATAAATCTTTTCCACGTGCTAATCCTCTGCACCCGTCGGTCCCTTCCCCCCCCCCCCGGCGCTGTGTTGTGTAAATAATACATAATAATACATATATATATATATATATGGGTCTGGATGGTCCAACATCCTTCTTCACCGCGATGCATGCCCATCAACAACAGTTGGGCAGCAATGCCAGCAGCGGCGGCAGTGCCGTCGCCGGCGGTGGCGGTCTGTTTGAGGAGAGCAGCGCCGCGGGCGGTGCCACCAAAATGATGTCCGGAGGCGGTGGCGCCGGAGGCGGCGGCCACCACGCGTTGATGCCGGCCGACATGGCGCCAGCCGACGACTTCCCGGAGGACCTGAACGGCATTCCGTTGGCCAACCTGACCAACACGTCACTGGACGGCAAAGTGGAGGTGGGGAGGAAAGGGAAGGCATGGGAAATGCCAAAAACAAGGAAATGTGATCACTGAACGCCGAAGGGGTGGGTGGGCTGGAAATTGCCAAAACAAAAAGTGTGTCCCCTCCGGGGGGTTGAGAAATATCGAATTTTATTTTAGCTTTCATTCAAATTGAAATTTTTTTGCACTTTTTATGTGTGTCCCCCCCCCCCCCCTCCGGGGTTGAGAAATTTTGAATTTTATTGTACCTCTCATTAAAATTGAAACATTTTTTGAAACTTTTCAACTTTTTTTTTAATGAATTTTTCTGTTTTGCTTGTTGTTTTAATCGCTGAAAAGGAAGGAACACACTCATTTTTTTTGCCGTAAAGCCGCCGCCGCCCCCATTCATTCAATTCATTTATTCGTTTATTCCGTTTGTTTGTCGCCGGTCGGTCGGTCACACGTTAACACCATTTATTAATTTGGTTGATGGCGGCGAGAAGGAAAAGCCAAAGGAAAAGCCGGCTTTTTGTTCTCCCCCGCCCCCCCCCCCCGCCATTCATTGGCTTTGCTCACAAAGAGCCGGTCTTTTTGAGATTATTGGGGGCGGGGGGGGGGGGGGGGACGAACAACAAACCGCCGTCGGGGGGGGGGGGCTTAAAAGTTGCAAATTTGTCCTCAAAAACTGTGCGAAAAAATGGAAACAAACAAAAAATGCCGAAAATTGCTATTAATTTAATTATTTTATTTTACTCCTTTATATTTAAACTTTAATCCAAATTTAGGAAAGAATGACAAATTGTTTGTTTTTGTTTTTTTATTAAACAGTTGCGCCCAATACCAGTTTGTATTTAATAAATGTAAAAATGAAAACTGTCACTATTTTTTAAAATCAAAATTAATTTCAAAAAAATTTCCTTATTTAAAATGGAGATTTTTTTTTGAATATCGCTTAATTTGCGGAACCGGAATCCCGTGGTTTTGACCAAGGTGGTCGGGAAAATCCCGAGTTTTCACTGGAGAAAATCAAAATTTTAGCGATGACCTCAAAAAATAACGGAAATCGGAACCGAGGCCTCCAAATTTTTCGGAAATCGAATTTCCGACCCCAAAATATTTTAATTTATATTCATAATAATAAATATTTTTGATCAAAATAATTTTATTGTTGTTTTTTGTTTTGAGAAGGCAACAACCAAAAAACACCCCCAAGAACAGTTGGTGTTCATTTGATTTTACACTTTCCATCAACAAAATTGCCTAATTACATTAATCGATTCACAAATTTGGGGGGGGGGGGGCGGCGGCGGTGGTTGATCATTTTGAATGATTTTTGATTTGTCTTTCTTTACACCAAAAATTATTTATTTTTGATCACATTATTATTTTTGGCACAATTCAAAAATGAATGAATGGTTCCCGTTCCCGTACCGTTTCAGTAAAATTATTATTAAAAAAATTAAAATGATGCATTGTTTTTTGCTTTAAGACCTAAAATTTTCCCCCGACACTCTCGAGACCCCCAAAAAGGCCGGGACTTTATAAAGCCGAGACCGAGACGAGACTCTCGAGCAGTCCAGATTCGGATTCTACGCCTTTGAAGAAAATACTCCTTGAACATGTCTCTTCCGATCAATTTTGAATTTTTTATTTTCCCCAAAAATGGAAGACTTTAAAAAGTCGGGACCAGCAAGAACCGGCTTTTCAGACTTTCCGATAAACTCAGAGCTTGGGCATCTAAATGCATCGTTTTTTGGGGGTCCAACAAATGCATATTATTTTGGGGGTTCAGAATCAATGAAAAATGGACAAATATTTGACCGTTCAGGGTTTGGGTTCGGGATGTTTGAACTGTTACAAAAACCATAAAAAAATTTGCACATTTTAGCCCTACCTTGGATTCGGCTCGCCCTCCGTCTCTTCGGCACATCACAACGGCACCGGCGGTGGCGGCATCGGTGGATTCCCTTCAAATACGCCCTCAACTTCGTCCGACTCGGCCGGCACTGTTGTGGCGGAACAGCACCAGAACGGCGGCGGCTGTGTCGGTGGTGGCGGTGGCGGCGGCGGACGGTCGAGCAGCGGCAGCAGCAGCGGTTGTCATCGATTGGTCATCCGGGACCCGTTTGACGACGACGAGGAGGAGCAGCAGCAACAGCAACACAACCAGCAACAACAACATCTGCTGAACAACTTTGCAATGCCATCGTCGTGGTTTGCGACTTCGACGCCATGTCGACCGCCGCTGTTGGACGGTGCGCGGAATTTTTGTTTTGTTTTAAGATTCTGAAACGTGTGAAGAAATTCACCTAATGTTTTTGTGATGATCCCGAAAACTATAGTCATGTGATCTGATCAGGAATCCTGATCATATTATGATCAGACATTCGTCTCGCGCCAGTTTTTGTAGTATTTGATCCGGATACGACTTTTTGATATCTGGTTTGACTGGGTCATGTGATCTGATCAGCTGATCACGAGTGGCGGGGGGGGGGGGTCTTTTAGGCGCTGCCATTTCAGCGCAGAACAAACAAAAAGTGTTTGTTTGAAGCGCCATTGCTCCCCTCTTTCAACCCAAAATGTTGTCGGCGCTGAAACGGCAGCGCCGAAACGGCGTCCTTCCTTGGCCCTACCGATCGTGGACGGGGACACCAACCAAATTATGATGATGTGATCAGAGGAGAAATAATCAATAAATGCGCGCGCCCATTTCAGGCCGAACATGGATGGAGCAAGTGAGGGCAAACGGCGGCGGCGAGCAACGGCCGCTGGTGTCGGCGCCCGGCAACGGTGCGCCCGTCGCAGCGCTTCCCCAGTACGCCTTCCACATGACGCCGATGGTCAGTCTTGAAGCCGCTTTAAACAACAATAACAACAACAATATTTATTTATTTATTTTTATTAAATTTGTTTATGTTTTAGCAACGCCAAAGGTTAGAGGCAATGTACCCGCCCGGCACATTTTCTAGCACATATTTTCGCACGGCGCCGATGCCGCCCCCGCGCGCGCTTATGGTGCGTTGTTGCAGCTAAAAGTTTGGGCGCCCAGATTCCGTTATAGCCACTGATCGGGTTCGGGAGTAGAGGGCGGACTTGAGGACTGATCAAGAGTTTGATCAAAAATCTAGAAAATTTTCGCTTGAAAAATAACGAGATTTTCATCGAGAATTTCTAAAAAAAATCTCGATCGAAAAGCACCAAGGTTCGATCAAGAATTTCGATCGTCCGGGCTCTAGTCGTTGGGCAGGGATGCCATTTTGCCTTCAAACCGGGCATTTTGCCAAGTTTGGGGGTTCGTGCCGGGTTTTTGAACTTGCCGGGTTTGACATTTTACAAAATTTGTCGAACGTCGATCAAACTTGGAAGGAATTCTCGACGCTTTTTAAAAATTGGCTCAAAGCCTTTGTTCTCGAGAGAGAAATTTGAGAACTCCAAAATAAGTACCAGGAAGCGTTTTGGTTTGACGCCTCAAAAGGCGCGTCGAGAGTCTCGAGAAAGTTCGTTTTTTTAATCAACTATAGGCTTGAAAGTTTTTGGAGTTTACAAATTCGTCAATTTTTGTCGAGACCATTTTGATCCGGACTTTTTGAGTACTGAAATTCGCGGCGGCGCGAACATTTAATTTTTTTATGATTTTTAGCCTCCTCAAATGCCGCGCTTTGTGCTGATGCCAATTCGGCCCGGCGCTGTGCTGCCGCCTCAGCTCGCAGCAGCGGCCAGAACTGGGCCAGGCCAAACACCCTGCATTCCCGTGCCATTGGTGTGGCCAATAATTATTTTAAATTATAAAATGAATTATTATTTTTTTTTCTTCAACAATTAACAGATTTGCGGCCCTGGCGGACTGCCGATGGCGGTGTTTCCCGGCGGCCTTGTGCCAATCCATCCCCAAATGCTGGTCGGCGCTCCGCCCATGATGCCCGGCGTCGGTGGCGCTCCGCCGCAAATTCAGGCAAGAAAACCAATTAAACAAAAAGAAAACCGTTTTGATCAGATCGTTTTGGATGATCACCGGTTTTGTGATTAATACCGTTTTGGATGATCACTATTTTTGATCAGATCGTTTTGGATGATCACCGGTTTTGTGATTAATACCGTTTTGGATGATCACTATTTTTGATCAGACCGTTTTGGATGATCACCGGTTTGTGATCAATACCGTTTTGGATGATCACTATTTTTTGGATGATCACCGTTTTTGATCAGACCGTTTTGGATGATCATCATTTTTGATCAGACTGTTATGGAGAAGACCGTTTTGGATCAGTAGGATGATCACCGGTTTTGTGATCAATACCGTTTTGGATGATTACTATTTTTGATCAAACCGTTTTAGATGTTCACCGTTTTTGATCAGACCGTTTTGGATGATCATCGTTTTTGATCATACCGTCTTGGATCAGACCGTTAGGATGATCACCGGTTTTGTGATCAATACCGTTTTGGATGATCACTATTTTTGATCAGACCGTTTTGGATGATCACCGTTTTTGAATCATTTTTCCGGAATTGGCACAAAAAAATTGCCAAAGTCTCCGTTTACACATCTCCATTCTTAAATTGGCCAATCTTTTTAAGACTCCACACCAACAACAGCAGCAGGCCGGGACGAGCAGTGGCGTCGGCAAGCAGCAGTTGAACACCTCCGGGGGCTCAACCGCGAGCAGTACAGCGACCAACACAGCGGCGACGAAGGAGAGCAAGCCGAAGAGAGAGACGATAAAAGTGCGCAAGGCACGCCAGGCGGCCGAGAAAGCCGCTGCGGAACAGCAGCAACTGCGACAGCATGAGGCCGCCATGGCGGCAGCAGCAGGTGGGCAGATGAAGCGGCGGCGAATTTGTTTAGGGCCTTAGGCTTAATTTTTTGAAAAATTTTCAGAATTTTTTTTAGGGGCTCGAAATATGTATTATTTATCTCTCCAAAATTCGACCAAACGAAACTGGCAAAATGCCAACCGGGCTTAAAACGGTCAAAATGCCACCCATGCCTAAAACGGTCAAAATGCCACCATGCCTAAAACGGTCAAAGTGCCAACCAGGCCTTAAACGATAGAAATGCCAACCAGGTCTAAAACAGGCAAAGTGCCAACCAGGTCTAAAACGGGCAAAATGCTAGCCATGCCTAAAACGGTCAAAATGCCACCCATGCCTAAAACGGTCAAAGTGCCAACCAGGCCTTAAACGATAGAAATGCCAACCAGGTCTAAAACGGGCAAAGTGCCAACCAGGTCTAAAACGGGCAAAATGCTAGCCATGCCTAAAACGGTCAAAGTGCCAACCAGGCCTGAAACGGTCAAAGTGCCAACCATGCACAGTCAAAGTGCCATAAAACGGTCAAAGTGCCAACCATGCCTAAAACGTTCAAAATGCCACCCAAGCCTAAAACGGTCAAAATGCCAACTAACCCGTTGGTCGGTTGGCATTTCGTCCTGGCGCCAAAGTTTTTAAAAATATTTCTTGCTTTTTGTTTCGGCCAAATTGTGGCATTTATTTTTTCTTCTTTTTGTTGTTGGCAAAACTGAATCGCAATGGCACATGTGTGTTCTCTTTTAAGCCGCCGCTGTTGTGGGAATGCCACAGGGGCCACTGGCCGGTGTCAGGTCACCCTGTGATGGTGCCGTGTTTCCTGCAGTGGTGCCACCGCCGTCCATGATGATGGGCGGCACGCCGACACCCTACGGCGCAATGCCCACAGGCAACATAATGCAACAGCAGCAGCAACAACAACAACAACATCAAATGATGTGCCATCAACAGCAGCAGCAGCAGCAGCAGTTGAATCCATGCCTGAACCCTCCCCATACACCCCAACAACAGCAACAGGACGCCATATTTAAAGGTGGGGGGGGGGTGGATGTGTGGACTAGAAACTGGACGGGATCGGGGATCCCGCGGGATTGAATTCGGCATCCCGACCGAGCTTATTGGGATCGGGCAATTTAGCTGAAAAAATCCCGATTCCCGAAAAATCTTTCTCATTTTTGTTGATCTCTGAATTCATATTTTTGGTAAATAAACTGTTCTGCTGATCAGCCGGATCTGTTCTGCAGGCTTGGGATCTGATCATATTTGGGTCAACGCATTTTGCGGTGGCTTGAGCTGATCGAATTGTTTAAAAGCATTCGGAAAATCCGCTTTTTAATAAACATGATTTTATGTGTAAACAATGAATGCTTTTTGTTGATCTGGATTTCTGCCAATGCTTTTGCCGATCTGGATCCTATTTTGGTAAATGAACTGATCACATATCCTGATCATCTACAGATTTGGGTCTGGATCAGATCAGTGTTTGATTATTATTCTGGTCTTAATCAGGAAGGGCGCCTACACTGGTGCGTGCCAATTTTTGGTCTGGCACTGCCTTGGGCAAAATTCATATATCCAAAACGCCTCGGGGCCCCATCATCATCATTATTAATTTAATTAATTGGAATTTAATTGAAAAATGCATCGCGTTTTGTCCCTTCCAGTGCCCGGCCGTTCGCCGTCATCGCTGAAGCGTGCGTCGTTGCCGCCGCCCGCGCCTCCGCCCGCCTCCATGTTCCCGCCGTCCGCGCTGATGCCAATGCCGGAGCAACGAATCCAACTGAACGGCCAGTGCCAAGGGTGTCGCATGGAACTCAGTGTACGCGTCGTACATACACATATTGATTAATAGTGCTCGGCAATGGCATCAATACGATATTTCGATAAAATATCGGTATCGAAAAAACTCGATATATCGCGATATTTTTTTTGTAAAATTTTTTTTGTCTTGAACCAAGATGCAAAAAACCTCATAAAAACAATCAAATTTGTATGCCAATGTCTGCATCCGATCTTTTTCAAGCAATCTTGCATTTTTCTTGGAACGAGAGCCTGACCGAAGGTGCCGACAGACGCCGTCGGGAAAATTTGGGATTTTTGTTAAGGAATTTACCCAAAATTTTTGCAAAATTAAGCATTTTGCTTCGGAATTTTGCAAAACTTTTCAAAAAAAAGGTGGTTTATATGAATATAATTATTAAAACTGATGAATTTTTCGAGTGAACATGACGCGATAAAATATCGCAATATTTTAACTTTTCTATACGATATTTTCATAGAAATATCGCAATATTTTTATCGAAATATCGTATCGTGCCAAGCACTAATGATTAATATATATTTTTTGTTTTAAAATTTGAATAATTCATTAATTTAAGGATCAACACAAGGGCATCCAGTGCACAGCGATCGGCCAAGGCTGCAACCGCGTGTTCCATTGGGTGGGTTTTGGCGCTTTTGACGTTTAATTCCCCCTCGACATTCATTCAACAGAGCTTCTGAGTGGGCCATTGATTGTGATCGGTCTGTCTGATCAGGATTTTGATCCAAAAAGCTTGCTCAGATCATCACATAACAAAAAGATATATAACGAAAAATCGTGCACGATCAGATCACTTAACGAAAAACGTATACTATTTAATTGGTTTAAATGATCTGATTTAGTGAGCCGGAATTAAATTAGCATCAACAAATCTGATCAGACCTGACCCGATGAGAAATAATGAACCATGTCTAACCCGGTCGCGATTCATAAAGTGATTTTTAAATATCAGATCAGATACCCCTATTTTTGCTTTTGCGCATTGTGTAACAACAGTCTCCGCGTTTCAGGCATGCGCTGACCTGACGCTGGAAGCGTTCCAGGAGTTCTGCAAGGACCCGCGGCTGGAATGGATTTGCAGGGACTGCTTCGCGCAGAAGGGGCCCCACTGCGTTTTTACCATATAGCCGGCCCCGAGCAGTAGCAGTAGCAGCTGCAGCTGCAGCTGATCACCACCACCACCAAGAAAGCATCAACAATTAAAGGGGCAAACATCGCATCAAAGATCATCATCAATCAATAAATCAATCAATCAGTCGACAAATTCGCGCGCCATCCCAACCCATCACACACAACTCAAATCACACCTAAACACACACACAGAAGACACAAAATCGAATTGATCAACCCCACCCACCCGCCCGCCCCGTCGTCGTCGTCATCGTCCAAAAACAAATTCACTTTGCCTCTGCAATACAAACACCAAAAAACCCATTTTTTTATTATTATTTCTTTTTGTCCACCGTTTCCAAAAATGTATTATTAATTATTTTTTCTTTAGATTTTATTATTATGATATTTTTTTTCGCGCAGAGCTCCGTGTCCAATTTCGCGCCCGCTTTCCTGACAATTTTTTGAGGAATTTGCCCACCCCCTTTAAAATCGTCTGGGAATTTTTTGACAAAAATTTTTTTTTGCAAATTCTAATCTGCTATACATGAAAAGCATTAAGTTTTTGGAATGATTTTGGGGAATTTTAATGCATTGAAAGGTTTTTTTGTTGTTGTTGGAATTAATTAAAATTTCAAGAAAATGGACGAATTTCGCTGATCCGCTCGATTGGAAAATCGCAAAAAATGATCCCCGATCGATTGGAAATCGCAAAAACTTCGAATTTTGGACCGAAAGCCATTCTCTCTCAACAGAGCTTTTTTTTGGTAGGAATTTGCATTTTATATACCCACACATTCATAACATAATCATTTTATTTCATTCATTTGCATTGTATTATTATTATTATTTGTTTGTTTAGGGTTTTCTTCGCCGATTATCCTTAATTAACTAATTAATTGATTAAATTTGTCGTCGACCTTACAACACATTTCCCCCCCTAAAGAAGCGATTCAACGAACTTTGTTTCCCCCCAATTCTTTGCGAACAACTCTTTCACTTGACCTTAAATCTTTAAATTGTTTTTGTTCCATTTTTCCCCATAGACCAAAAATCACCAACGCCACACAATCACAGACACCCAAATTTGCAACTTTTTTTACACAAAAGTTGAACACAGATTTGATTTGATCAGACAAATTTGAATTTTTGAAATTCTTGCATAAAAAATGAAAATTGCATTTGTGTCGATTCAGAAGCACTTGTAAAATTTACATAAAAGTTGCAGAACCGGCGACAGCTTTGGCGCGATCAGTCATAACTTAGTAGTCGCTAGGAAAGCAAATCAAACAAAATTGGTATCATCCAGAAGCTTTTTCAATATGTTGAACCTTTGATTAAGCCAAAGATAACCGAGTCGTCTTTTCTCAAAAGTTATAGCTTAAAACATGTAAAAATCTCAACTTTTCGTGCACTTTTGCTACGCTAAATCATAATTGGACCTGGTCTTGGAAAATTCTGGTTGCCCAGGGTTTGGGTCAAATATTTCGAGTCCAAATTTTACAAATTGCAAAAGTTGATTAAAAATGGATTGAACGATTCGGCCAAAAACCCGTTGACCAAGCAAAAGCTAACTTGATTCGTCTTTTTTCAAAAAAGTTAGCTTAAAGCGTGTGAAAATTCCAATTTTTGTGCTACTATTTTGGCGCTGAGTCATTACTTGCTTTGGTTTAGGCGAATCGCCCAGCTTTTTGCTATTTAGCATCTTCAGACATAGTGTTTTCGAAATGTACCAAAATTTTTTGATTTGATCAATTAAGCAAAAAGTTATGCCATTTCAAACTCTCATCGGCGCCAACACCGATTGGAACGGTGTACGGCCAGTTCGGCAGTAGACGATTCGGCAGTGGGCATGTTTGAAACGCTATAACTTTTTTCTAAACTAACTAATATGATTAAGCTTAATACCATTTAAAGCATTTGATCGGCTTAATATATATTCAAAAAATTAATAGCGTTTCTAACACGTCTACTGCCGAACCGTCCACTGCCGAATCATCAGAGCGCCGATTGGAACACAACAGGGACCTCTGCTGGTTATTAGCATAAATTTGTTCAATTCGACGCTTTATAACTAACTAATGATCTAAAAAAATACGTTTAATTTATAACCAATGGTGCCGACAATTTTATTGTATTATCAAATCAACAAGCCGTTTTAAACCAAATAGTGGTGCATACATAAAAAGTAAAAAAATATATCAATGCTAGAAACCCGTGATAAACCGTGGGAAGTTTTCGTTTAAATTTAACGCCGGGGGGGGGGGTGTTTTCTTAGCGTACACGCGCCGACCGCCCAGTGCGGCGCCCACGCATTCATCCCATGTTGATGCAGAATAGAGTCCGGACTTGAGCTTCGAGCGAAATCTCGAGACGAGATTCTCGTCTCAACCGGGCTCTAATGCGAAGCTTTTAAAGATCCGGAACCCGGGAGTTCGGCTCTCAAAAAAGGTCCGGAACCCGGGAGTTCGGCTCTCAAAAAAGGAAATTAAACTAAATCCAAAATTTTTATGGCACCATTCGAAAGGGCTCGAAGCCTTGAGGCAATCTTTATGCAAAGACTAAACGATTATACAACCATTTAAAAATGTGAAAGTTAAAAAAAGGGAAGCCTCATTCGATGTCGGTGTCGTTGAAGGCAATGTAAATGCGATTCCATGGACAAAACCAATTCAACCAAATCGCTTCCCAATTAGCCCATTTGTCCACTTCTTCACGCACAACTGGACATCGTACCAACAGCCACATCGAGTCGTTAAAGCGTCAAAATTCCAACGCTTCCCCAGTCAAATTGTTTTGTCAGCACAAATGGCTCAATAAACAATGCGCGAACCTCCACACAAATGATGTAATTAACCGGGGTGACGGCATTCATAAATGCCTAAAAATGCATAAAACGGTGTTATGTCTGTCGTTTGGCAAACAAAAATATATCAAAAAAAGTATAATTTTGTATATGTTACCGGTAGTTTTGGAAATCGGGTAATTTTGGAATTATCCGGTTAATTTTGGAAATTCTAAAATTTGAAAGGCTATAATTTTTTTAAAAACTCAATCAAATCAAACAAACAAGATGCCATTCGAGAGATTTTAATGAGAAGAATCATTTGGGGGAAAAAGCCAAGCAGTCCAAATTCGTGTTTAAAAAGTTCAATGTGAAAAAGAACCCTTTATTGAAATAACTTTGTCACAAATTTTCTTAATTTTTTAGCTTTGCTTTAACAATAACATTTAAAAGCTTAGAGCTTTCAAATGGCATCTTGTTTGCTTGATTTAGTTGAGTTTAAAAAAAGTTATAGACTTTCAAATTTTAAAATTACCAAAATTACCCGGGAAATAACAGAATTACCCGTAACATAAACTCATTTGTCAGGAGGTTTTCAGCAATTTTTTTTCTCCACAAAAAGTCGGTGAAGCTTCGGAACGAAATTTGGTGGGTGGATAAAATTATGATTTATCTGGGTCATACAAAAAAATAATAAAAAAGCATCTGCACCCGACGGGGTTTAAACCCCTGACAAACAGTGATGAAAGAAGTGCAGAAGCACTGCGCCACGGATGGCGACAAAACGTTCACATCAAATCATAATGCTTTGATGGCTTAAAAATTTTTAAAGCCTCATACCGTATTTCCTCTAATAGAGCCCCCGGGGGCTCTATTTTTCAACCCCCCCCCCAAAAGGGGGGGCTCTATTAGAGGGGGGGGGGGGGGGGCTCTAATAGGGGGAGGGGCTTTATTTTTCAACCTATTTTTTCAGAAATCTTAACAAAATTTGCAATTTTTCCCCAAATTTTGAGCAAAATTTCGACAATTTTGACCATTTTTTCTGGCAAAATCAATGCCAGAATAGAAATTTTATTATTAAATAACAAAATTTTTCGATCTCTATGAGTTTACCCACCCATTTTTCTGGGAAAATTATGTTTTGCATATGGTAATAAATATAGTCGTTAAAAATTAAGATGCAATTTATTAGAGTAAATGAAATAAAATAGTGCTAATATTTTTATATTTTTACTCGCATTTTTTTGCACCTATTTTCTTATGAACCCGGGTTTGGAGCCTATATAGGCGTCTATTTTGAGATTCTTCGAGCCTAAAAGTATTAGCCCTAGAAATAAAGTTTAACAAATGCTGAAAATTAGGACATTTTTTACTTATTGAGATGCCCATTTAAAAAATTTAAAAGTTAATATCAATTTTTTGTCATTTAAAATGAACATTTTCAAAAAGTTTAAAAGTTATGATGCTTTTATTATTAGAAAAATTAATTTTATTTCCAAAAATAAATTCGAATCTGACCCTTATTTTACCCGATTTCGAACCCCAGACCGTAATACGAACATTTTTTCGTTATGGCCTCAAAATCATTTTAAAAGCAAAAAATACAATTAAAAACAATTAATGCTCGAAATAATGCTTTTTCAATGAAGGCCAAATGTTGAGGAAGACTCATAAAAACTCCTATAAGAGAGCCGGAATGACTATTTAGGACTTTTTCGAATTTTCATTTTTTCTTTAAAGGAAATCACTAAATTTTTTAAAATTCATATCTTTGCTTAAAGTTGGCCAATGACTTATATACTTTGAGATAAAAATAGAGAAAAATAAAGAAAAAATTTTGCGCTAGAGTTATTTTCACAATTTTGAAAAATCCAAAAAATATGACTAATTTTGCAAAAAAAAAATTCAAAAATTGGGGGGGGGGGGCTCTATTAGGGGGGGGGGGGCTCTAATAGAGGGGGGGGGGCTCTATTTTTCAACCCCCCCAAAAAGGGGGGCTCTATTAGAGGGGGGGGCTCTAATAGAGGGGGGGGGGCTATAATAGAGGAAATACGGTATCTCAGCCCCGGAGGGCATTCTGCAAAAAACAAAACAAACAGTTTAATTAGGAACCCAGCGGTGTTCTATCTAGAGCCCGGACTTAAGCTTCGAGCAAGATCTAAAGTCGAGATTCTCCAAAAATCCGTGAAGCTCATTTTTATTTGAGAGATTTTGAGTCGAGAAATCTCGTCGAGATTTTTTGAGATCCCGTATCGTTCCGGGCTCTAGTTCTATCCACCCATCAAATTTCATTCCGAAACTTTACGGACACCTGCTGGAATGCCTTCCTTTATCAGCGGTGCATATCGGCACCGCCGGACCATTCCTATCATAAAAAGCTTCAAAATTACGGCATTCTTCCGGCATGGACTTCTCCAAAAACATAAAAATAGAGAGGTCAATATTATCCAAATGAACAAATTTATGTTAATTTCGAACCGAAAAGCACCCTAGCAAAAATATTACGTTTTGCCAACCTTACGATTTTTGGATGATTTTGAGCGGGGCCAAAAGATTCCGAAAAAATTGTTGAAATCGAAAAACCTTCGAATTCGGGTCCGGGGTTCAAGATTGATCGAGCTGGGTGTGGCAAAACGTAACATTTTTTGCTGGGGTGGCAAAACGTAGGGACACCCACCGCCTATCACTCTTTCTTACAAATATATTTTTGACCGGTTAGTCTGAATTTTGACGGGGATCTCAAGACTTTTAAATTTACATTTTTTGCCAAAAAAACATTACCGCTTTATAGCGTGCCAATACGTCTTGCATTTGTGACCGACAATGTCCACTTTTGAACACTTTCGGGCGTCCATCGGCGCGCGGTGTGTGCAACCATTTGGCCACAGCTTCCAACGAAGACGCTTCCACACCGGCAAGCAAATCGGGCGTATCAATCGAATGAATCCATCGGAGAGTTTGGCAATCGCAAAAAATGGCCTTGGCAAATTTTCGTCCTCTCAAACGGTCCAGCGTGTAGAAATTCAAACAACCACCACAAAGGTTGTTGGCGATTAATGGCCAAATTTGGTGCTGAACAATTTGCCAGCTCCTGCTTTGGTCGTGCTTTGTGCCAATGTGAACGGTGGTCCCGGCACATTTTCTCGAAAAGCCGACGAATGCGTCGGAGAAAATCGATGACACTTTGATTGATTTACCTAAAAGTTTAACAAAAATGCCGGGTCGACGTGCCAAATAATTTTGGGTCTCGAACAGCATACTGCCGAGCGGCACATTGTCTACATGGGTGTAAATTTATGGAAATGTTTACTCTCGAAATTATCTAACATCCAATTTTCGTGTCAGTTCAAAATGTCAACCAGAAGGCCTAAACGGTCAAATGGTAACCGGTGTTTAATTTAAAACTGCGAAGATTGATTAAAGAATTTAACATAAGGCAATTATTGACTGTTTCTGTCCAGTTGGCATTCTATCGTTTTAAGCCTGGTTGGCATTTATACCGTTTTAAGCCTGGTTGGCATTTATACCGTTTTAAGCCTGGTTGGCATTTCTACCGTTTTAAGCCTGGTTGGCATTTCTATCGTTTTAAGCCTAGTTGGCATTTATACCGTTTTAAGCCTGGTTGGCATTCTATCGTTTTAAGCCTGGTTGGCATTCTATCGTTTTAAGCCTGGTTGGCGTTTCTACCGTTTTAAGCCTGGTTGGCATTTATACCGTTTTAAGCCTGGTTGGCATTCTATCGTTTTAAGCCTGGTTGGCATTCTATCGTTTTAAGCCTGGTTGGCGTTTCTACCGTTTTAAGCCTGCTTGGCATTTATACCATTTTAAGCCTGGTTGGCATTTCTATCGTTTTAAGCCTGGTTGGCATTTATACCGTTTTAAGCCTGGTTGGCATTTATACCGTTTTAAGCCTGGTTGGCATTTCTACCGTTTTAAGCCTGGTTGGCATTTCTATCGTTTTAAGCCTGGTTGGCATTTCTACCGTTTTAAGCCTGGTTGGCATTTCTATCGTTTTAAGCCTGGTTGGCATTTATACCGTTTTAAGCCTGGTTGGCATTTCTACCGTTTTAAGCCTGGTTGGCATTTATACCGTTTTAAGCCTGGTTGGCATTTCTACCGTTTTAGGCCTGCTTGGCATTTCTATCGTTTTAAGCCTGGTTGGCATTTATACCGTTTTAAGCCTGCTTGGCATTTCTATCGTTTTAAGCCTGGTTGGCATTTATACCGTTTTAAGCCTGGTTGGCATTTCTACCGTTTTAAGCCTGCTTGGCATTTCTATCGTTTTAAGCCTGGTTGGCATTTCTATCGTTTTAAGCCTAGTTGGCATTTATACCGTTTTAAGCCTGGTTGGCATTCTATCGTTTTAAGCCTGGTTGGCATTTCTATCGTTTTAAGCCTGGTTGGCATTTCTATCGTTTTAAGCCTAGTTGGCATTTATACCGTTTTAAGCCTGGTTGGCATTCTATCGTTTTAAGCCTGGTTGGCATTCTATCGTTTTAAGCCTGGTTGGCGTTTCTACCGTTTTAAGCCTGCTTGGCATTTATACCATTTTAAGCCTGGTTGGCATTCTATCGTTTTAAGCCTGGTTGGCATTTCTACCGTTTTAAGCCTGCTTGGCATTTCTATCGTTTTAAGCCTGGTTGGCATTTATACCGTTTTAAGCCTGGTTGGCATTTCTACCGTTTTAAGCCTGCTTGGCATTTCTATCGTTTTAAGCCTGGTTGGCATTTATACCGTTTTAAGCCTGGTTGGCATTTCTACCGTTTTAAGCCTGGTTGGCATTCTATCGTTTTAAGCCTGGTTGGCATTCTATCGTTTTAAGCCTGGTTGGCATTCTATCGTTTTAAGCCTGGTTGGCATTTCTATCGTTTTAAGCCTGGTTGGCATTTCTATCGTTTTAAGCCTAGTTGGCATTTATACCGTTTTAAGCCTGGTTGGCATTCTATCGTTTTAAGCCTGGTTGGCATTCTATCGTTTTAAGCCTGGTTGGCGTTTCTACCGTTTTAAGCCTGCTTGGCATTTATACCATTTTAAGCCTGGTTGGCATTCTATCGTTTTAAGCCTGGTTGGCATTTCTACCGTTTTAAGCCTGCTTGGCATTTCTATCGTTTTAAGCCTGGTTGGCATTTATACCGTTTTAAGCCTGGTTGGCATTTCTACCGTTTTAAGCCTGCTTGGCATTTCTATCGTTTTAAGCCTGGTTGGCATTTATACCGTTTTAAGCCTGGTTGGCATTTCTACCGTTTTAAGCCTGGTTGGCATTCTATCGTTTTAAGCCTGGTTGGCATTCTATCGTTTTAAGCCTGGTTGGCATTTCTACCGTTTTAAGCCTGCTTGGCATTTTGATCTAGCAACCCAATTTTTAGTGCGTTTTTTTCACAACAATATTTAGCCGACAACAACAGACCTTATACGAATGCACTTGAAGCCGATTATTTGGTCTGGAACCTTCTTAACTTAGTCAAGGAAAGCAATAAAAAAATGGGTAATAATTAGGGATGGGATTTTTATGTTTTTTATGTTTTTAGTACTTATATGTTCTGAAGAATCCGGCCCAAAAATAGCCTTTTCGCGTTGGTTTGAGCTTTTTTGGACAAGGTTGAAATTACATATTTTGACATATTTCGGGGTTTTTGGAGAAAAAAACATATTTTGGGGTTTTGAGCATATTTCGAGCATATTTGGCATTTTTTGACAAAAAATTTGAAAATACACCCAAAATCATTGATTTTTTGCTGTTTTTGAAAAATAATTCATCTTTAACTATGGACTTTTAGTCATTTTCGAAAAAAAGGCTTGAAGAATTGAACATTTGCATAAAAATATTGGGGAAAATATCGGCGCTGAAATGGCGCAACGCTCCAGTGGCTGGCGCGGAGATGGCCAGTATGGCGATGAATTGGCCCGACAGTTAAAACTACCGGAATTTTTTCGAATTTTTCAACTTTCCAAAAATACTAAAATAATATGCGAAAAGGCTTTAAATCTACTTAATTAAACGCTAAAAGAAGAAAAAATTAAGTATTAAGCAATGGTGTATTTTTCAGTGCATATTTGGTGCATATTTCGGCTTTTTTGGCATATTTTGGTGCATATTTTGGCCTTTTTTGGAGCATATATATGCGCATATTTGGCCATTTTTGGAGCATATAAATCCCATCCCTAGTAATAATTATCCAGAAGCTCTCAATATGTGAACCTTTTATCAAGCAAAAGCATACCGATTTGGCTTTTTCCAAAAAAAAGTTATTTGAGTGATTTCGATTCTGGGCCCTCAGATCCATCCATACCTATTTCCAAAACCTTGACTTCATATAAGTTTTGACTATAAAAAGGAAATGCATTTACCCATATGACATTCATTACACTTTCCGTGCTACCTACTCTTTGTTGGTAAAAATAATCAACTCTCCACTCTCTGTTTATTGATTAGGTATTTGAATTGTTAATATTTTGTCGATTTCTTGCTACCCTATGTCCGCTGCGTCAAGGCTCTTACGCCAATTGCATTCTCTTCTGAAAAACCCAACTCATGGGTTTGCGGTTAGAGTCCTCGTGAATGAGAATGTGAGTTTGTGGAAAGAAACAACTTTGTATGTAATCTACGGATTTTTTAGCTTCTCAGATGGCAGGTGGTCATTTTCGGTCCGCCCGGAACGCTGTAGTAAGTTAGAATTACCTAGAGTTGGGTGTTTGTTTTCTAAGATTTGTTTTTAGCGAGGGCGGCACTTTCTTGGCCGAGTTGCAGTTTTCACTTAATTATCCGCATCGACCACCGACCGTTCGCTTCCTATCAAATGTTCTGCATCCAAATGGTTGTGTGTGATTGATTTTCGCTTTGAATGGGGTTATTCACGATTAAATCCCATTTAGTTTACAAGAACGGCTACGTGTGTATAAGCATTCTTGACGAGCCCGCAGCTGGAACGTCTGAGAGCGCAGGAGCGGCACAAGGCCTTTGGCAGCCTATTCTGACGGTGGAGACAATTGTGATTTCCATCCAGTCATTATTGTCGGCACCAAATTTCGCAAGTCCTGCCAACGTGGACGCGAGGGTAAGAGCAGTAGGAAAGAAATGCAGTGAACAAACAATGTGCTGTTTCCATTTCAGACTATGTTTTGCACGGACCCAAGCAGTACAGTGAGGAGTGCGCCAGTGCGTGAAACAATCAAATGAAATGTTTGAAAAGAAGTAAAATGCGCACTTGGAAAGGACTCTCACATCCTCTAACAACGTTCTAAACTCACAACAATTTGCCAAGCTTTCGTTGGTTCTGCTTCTGCTTTTACTGGTAACAAATTATTAAAAGAGGGGACTGACCGCCAGTAACAACCAATTTTCTACCTTCACAGGTGTCATTTGTCGCTTCTGTGTCTCAACAATGTGATACATCGGCCATACCATCATTATCTGTGCCGAATTTGTTTTGACGTCTTCCACTTGTTCTGCTTCTGCTTTTTTTGGTAATAATTATTAAAAGAGGGGACTGACTGCCAGTAACACCAATTTTCTACCTTCACAGGTGTCATTTGTCGCTTCTGTATTTCTGAACAATGTGATGCATCCGCAAAATTCAATTTATGATCATTTAACTTGTCATTATAACCCAATTTTTCCGTCACTGTGCTGAAATTTGTTTTGACGTTTCTTATCGGTCGATAAAGAATGAAATTATACTCTTGATGCCTTTACCAAACTCACTTGGTATGATCCGGCGTTAATATTAGGGTTGTTCCCGGGAGGGGGGAGGAGGGCGGGGGAGGTGGAGATCCCCGGTCAAACTGGGGTTCGGGGATAGACGGACAAATCCCTGGCCGGGGATTGGATTAGGTGCATTTTTGAAAAAATATAATTTTTTCCTTTTTTAAATCAAAATTTTTTCAAACTAAAACAGCACCCCCACCTAAGCCCTAAAGAAAAATCCAAACGTTTCCCGAAAATTTATGGCCCGAAAGAACTTTTCATTCGAACATTCCTACGACAATGGCGCCCAATTGGCGCCAAATGAACTCCTCAAAAATTGTGAAAGCGAAGACGACTCTTTTGGAGCGTATTTCGGATGCCAATGGGCGGACTGAACGCAAAAGAATCAGTCAGACACATTGCTCGTGTGTGCTGGCGACGGCACTGCTTGAGCGGCAAATACATGCGTCGGCGGACGACCTCAGCGCGCAGTTGGCAATTGCTTATGTGAAAGAGGTGGACGGGATCAGCAATCCTATTTAATCACAAAAAGGGCTTTGCTTATAACGAAATATTTTAGACCAAATTCTAATTATTCTGCTTAAAAGGTTGGTCCTTTGGTTTTATTTGCTCATTGAATTCCTTGCCTAGAGATAAGCAGTCTCAAATTGTCGCCATAAAAAGGCCTCGAAATATTTTAGACTAAATTCTAATTATTCTGCTTAAAATGTTGGTCCTTCGATTTTATTTGCTCATTGAATTCCTTGCCTTGAGATAGGCAGTATCAAATTGTCGCTACAAAAAGGGCTTTGCTTATAACGAAATATTTTAGACTAAATTCTAATTATTCTGCTTAAGATGTTGGTCCTTCGATTTTATTTGCTCATTGAATTCCTTGCCTAGAGATAAGCAGTCTCAAATTGTCGCCATAAAAAGGGCTTTGCTTATAACGAAATATTTTAGACCAAATTCTAATTATTCTGCTTAAAAGGTTGGTCCATCGGTTTTATTTGCGCATTGAATTCCTTCCCTAAAGATAGGCAGTCTCAAATTGTCGCCACAAAAAGGGCTTTGCTTATAACGAAATATTTTAGACTAAATTCTAATTATTCTGCTTAAAATGTTGGTCCTTCGATTTTATTTGCTCATTGAATTCCTTGCCTTGAGATAGGCAGTATCAAATTGTCGCTACAAAAAGGGCTTTGCTTATAACGAAATATTTTAGACTAAATTCTAATTATTCTGCTTAAAATGTTGGTCCTTTGGTTTTATTTGCGCATTGAATTCCTTCCCTAAAGATAGGCAGTCTCAAATTGTCGCCACAAAAAGGGCTTTGCTTATAACGAAATATTTTAGACTAAATTCTAATTATTCTGCTTAAAAGGTTGGTCCATCGGTTTTATTTGCGCATTGAATTCCTTCCCTAAAGATAGGCAGTCTCAAATTGTCGCCACAAAAAGGGCTTTGCTTATAACGAAATATTTTAGACTAAATTCTAATTATTCTGCTTAAAAGGTTGGTCCTTTGGTTTTATTTGCGCATTGAATTCCTTGCCTTGAGATAAGCAGTCTCAAATTGTCGCCATAAAAAGGCCTTTGCTTATAACGAAATATTTTAGACTAAATTCTAATTATTCTGCTTAAAATGTTGGTCCTTCGATTTTATTTGCTCATTGAATTCCTTGCCTTGAGATAGGCAGTATCAAATTGTCGCTACAAAAAGGGCTTTGCTTATAACGAAATATTTTAGACTAAATTCTAATTATTCTGCTTAAAATGTTGGTCCTTCGATTTTATTTGCTCATTGAATTCCTTGCCTAGAGATAAGCAGTCTCAAATTGTCGCCATAAAAAGGGCTTTGCTTATAACGAAATATTTTAGACTAAATTCTAATTATTCTGCTTAAAAGGTTGGTCCATCGGTTTTATTTGCGCATTGAATTCCTTCCCTAAAGATAGGCAGTCTCAAATTGTCGCCACAAAAAGGGCTTTGCTTATAACGAAATATTTTAGACCAAATTCTAATTATTCTGCTTAAAATGTTGGTCCTTCGATTTTATTTGCTCATTGAATTCCTTGCCTTGAGATAGGCAGTATCAAATTGTCGCCATAAAAAGGCCTTTGCTTATAACGAAATATTTTAGACTAAATTCTAATTATTCTGCTTAAAATGTTGGTCCATCGGTTTTATTTGCGCATTGAATTCCTTCCCTAAAGATAGGCAGTCTCAAATTGTCGCCATAAAAAGGCCTTTGCTTATAACGAAATATTTTAGACTAAATTCTAATTATTCTGCTTAAAATGTTGGTCCTTCGATTTTATTTGCTCATTGAATTCCTTGCCTTGAGATAGGCAGTATCAAATTGTCGCTACAAAAAGGGCTTTGCTGATAACGAAATATTTTAGACCAAATTCTAATTATTCTGCTTAAAATGTTGGTCCTTCGATTTTATTTGCTCATTGAATTCCTTGCCTTGAGATAGGCAGTATCAAATTGTCGCTACAAAAAGGGCTTTGCTGATAACGAAATATTTTAGACCAAATTCTAATTATTCTGCTTAAAATGTTGGTCCTTCGATTTTATTTGCTCATTGAATTCCTTGCCTTGAGATAGGCAGTCTCAAATTGTCGCCATAAAAAGGGCTTTGCTTATAACGAAATATTTTAGACCAAATTCTAATTATTCTGCTTAAAATGTTGGTCCTTCGATTTTATTTGCTCATTGAATTCCTTGCCTTGAGATAGGCAGTCTCAAATTGTCGCCATAAAAAGGGCTTTGCTTATAACGAAATATTTTAGACCAAATTCTAATTATTCTGCTTAAAATGTTGGTCCTTCGATTTTATTTGCTCATTGAATTCCTTGCCTTGAGATAGGCAGTATCAAATTGTCGCTACAAAAAGGGCTTTGCTTATAACGAAATATTTTAGACTAAATTCTAATTATTCTGCTTAAAATGTTGGTCCTTCGATTTTATTTGCTCATTGAATTCCTTGCCTTGAGATAGGCAGTCTCAAATTGTCGCCACAAAAAGGGCTTTCCTTATAACGAAATATTTTAGACCAAATTCTAATTATTCTGCTTAAAATGTTGGTCCTTCGATTTTATTTGCTCATTGAATTCCTTGCCTTGAGATAGGCAGTCTCAAATTGTCGCCATAAAAAGGCCTTTGCTTATAACGAAATATTTTAGACTAAATTCTAATTATTCTGCTTAAAATGTTGGTCCTTTGGTTTTATTTGCGCATTGAATTCCTTCCCTAAAGATAGGCAGTCTCAAATTGTCGCCACAAAAAGGGCTTTGCTTATAACGAAATATTTTAGACTAAATTCTAATTATTCTGCTTAAAATGTTGGTCCTTCGATTTTATTTGCTCATTGAATTCCTTGCCTTGAGATAGGCAGTATCAAATTGTCGCTACAAAAAGGGCTTTGCTGATAACGAAATATTTTAGACCAAATTCTAATTATTCTGCTTAAAATGTTGGTCCTTCGATTTTATTTGCTCATTGAATTCCTTGCCTTGAGATAGGCAGTCTCAAATTGTCGCCATAAAAAGGCCTTTGCTTATAACGAAATATTTTAGACTAAATTCTAATTATTCTGCTTAAAATGTTGGTCCTTTGGTTTTATTTGCGCATTGAATTCCTTCCCTAAAGATAGGCAGTCTCAAATTGTCGCTACAAAAAGGGCTTTGCTTATAACGAAATATTTTAGACCAAATTCTAATTATTCTGCTTAAAATGTTGGTCCTTCGATTTTATTTGCTCATTGAATTCCTTGCCTTGAGATAGGCAGTCTCAAATTGTCGCCATAAAAAGGGCTTTGCTTATAACGAAATATTTTAGACCAAATTCTAATTATTCTGCTTAAAATGTTGGTCCTTCGATTTTATTTGCTCATTGAATTCCTTGCCTTGAGATAGGCAGTCTCAAATTGTCGCCATAAAAAGGGCTTTGCTTATAACGAAATATTTTAGACCAAATTCTAATTATTCTGCTTAAAATGTTGGTCCTTCGATTTTATTTGCTCATTGAATTCCTTGCCTTGAGATAGGCAGTATCAAATTGTCGCTACAAAAAGGGCTTTGCTTATAACGAAATATTTTAGACTAAATTCTAATTATTCTGCTTAAAATGTTGGTCCTTCGATTTTATTTGCTCATTGAATTCCTTGCCTTGAGATAGGCAGTCTCAAATTGTCGCCATAAAAAGGCCTTTGCTTATAACGAAATATTTTAGACTAAATTCTAATTATTCTGCTTAAAATGTTGGTCCTTCGATTTTATTTGCTCATTGAATTCCTTGCCTTGAGATAGGCAGTCTCAAATTGTCGCCACAAAAAGGGCTTTCCTTATAACGAAATATTTTAGACCAAATTCTAATTATTCTGCTTAAAATGTTGGTCCTTCGATTTTATTTGCTCATTGAATTCCTTGCCTTGAGATAGGCAGTCTCAAATTGTCGCCATAAAAAGGCCTTTGCTTATAACGAAATATTTTAGACTAAATTCTAATTATTCTGCTTAAAATGTTGGTCCTTTGGTTTTATTTGCGCATTGAATTCCTTCCCTAAAGATAGGCAGTCTCAAATTGTCGCCACAAAAAGGGCTTTGCTTATAACGAAATATTTTAGACTAAATTCTAATTATTCTGCTTAAAATGTTGGTCCTTCGATTTTATTTGCTCATTGAATTCCTTGCCTTGAGATAGGCAGTATCAAATTGTCGCTACAAAAAGGGCTTTGCTGATAACGAAATATTTTAGACCAAATTCTAATTATTCTGCTTAAAATGTTGGTCCTTCGATTTTATTTGCTCATTGAATTCCTTGCCTTGAGATAGGCAGTCTCAAATTGTCGCCATAAAAAGGGCTTTGCTTATAACGAAATATTTTAGACCAAATTCTAATTATTCTGCTTAAAATGTTGGTCCTTCGATTTTATTTGCTCATTGAATTCCTTGCCTTGAGATAGGCAGTCTCAAATTGTCGCCATAAAAAGGCCTTTGCTTATAACGAAATATTTTAGACTAAATTCTAATTATTCTGCTTAAAATGTTGGTCCTTCGATTTTATTTGCTCATTGAATTCCTTGCCTTGAGATAGGCAGTATCAAATTGTCGCTACAAAAAGGGCTTTGCTGATAACGAAATATTTTAGACCAAATTCTAATTATTCTGCTTAAAATGTTGGTCCTTCGATTTTATTTGCTCATTGAATTCCTTGCCTTGAGATAGGCAGTCTCAAATTGTCGCCATAAAAAGGGCTTTGCTTATAACGAAATATTTTAGACCAAATTCTAATTATTCTGCTTAAAATGTTGGTCCTTCGATTTTATTTGCTCATTGAATTCCTTGCCTTGAGATAGGCAGTCTCAAATTGTCGCCATAAAAAGGGCTTTGCTTATAACGAAATATTTTAGACCAAATTCTAATTATTCTGCTTAAAATGTTGGTCCTTTGGTTTTATTTGCGCATTGAATTCCTTCCCTAAAGATAGGCAGTCTCAAATTGTCGCCACAAAAAGGGCTTTGCTTATAACGAAATATTTTAGACCAAATTCTAATTATTCTGCTTAAAATGTTGGTCCTTCGATTTTATTTGCTCATTGAATTCCTTGCCTTGAGATAGGCAGTCTCAAATTGTCGCCATAAAAAGGCCTTTGCTTATAACGAAATATTTTAGACTAAATTCTAATTATTCTGCTTAAAATGTTGGTCCTTCGATTTTATTTGCTCATTGAATTCCTTGCCTTGAGATAGGCAGTATCAAATTGTCGCTACAAAAAGGGTTTTGCTGATAACGAAATATTTTAGACCAAATTCTAATTATTCTGCTTAAAATGTTGGTCCTTCGATTTTATTTGCTCATTGAATTCCTTGCCTTGAGATAGGCAGTCTCAAATTGTCGCCATAAAAAGGGCTTTGCTTATAACGAAATATTTTAGACCAAATTCTAATTATTCTGCTTAAAATGTTGGTCCTTCGATTTTATTTGCTCATTGAATTCCTTGCCTTGAGATAGGCAGTCTCAAATTGTCGCCATAAAAAGGGCTTTGCTTATAACGAAATATTTTAGACCAAATTCTAATTATTCTGCTTAAAATGTTGGTCCTTCGATTTTATTTGCTCATTGAATTCCTTGCCTTGAGATAGGCAGTATCAAATTGTCGCTACAAAAAGGGCTTTGCTTATAACGAAATATTTTAGACTAAATTCTAATTATTCTGCTTAAAATGTTGGTCCTTCGATTTTATTTGCTCATTGAATTCCTTGCCTTGAGATAGGCAGTCTCAAATTGTCGCCACAAAAAGGGCTTTGCTTATAACGAAATATTTTAGACCAAATTCTAATTATTCTGCTTAAAATGTTGGTCCTTCGATTTTATTTGCTCATTGAATTCCTTGCCTTGAGATAGGCAGTCTCAAATTGTCGCCATAAAAAGGGCTTTGCTTATAACGAAATATTTTAGACCAAATTCTAATTATTCTGCTTAAAATGTTGGTCCTTCGATTTTATTTGCTCATTGAATTCCTTGCCTTGAGATAGGCAGTCTCAAATTGTCGCCATAAAAAGGGCTTTGCTTATAACGAAATATTTTAGACCAAATTCTAATTATTCTGCTTAAAATGTTGGTCCTTCGATTTTATTTGCTCATTGAATTCCTTGCCTTGAGATAGGCAGTATCAAATTGTCGCTACAAAAAGGGCTTTGCTTATAACGAAATATTTTAGACTAAATTCTAATTATTCTGCTTAAAATGTTGGTCCTTCGATTTTATTTGCTCATTGAATTCCTTGCCTTGAGATAGGCAGTCTCAAATTGTCGCCATAAAAAGGCCTTTGCTTATAACGAAATATTTTAGACTAAATTCTAATTATTCTGCTTAAAATGTTGGTCCTTCGATTTTATTTGCTCATTGAATTCCTTGCCTTGAGATAGGCAGTCTCAAATTGTCGCCACAAAAAGGGCTTTCCTTATAACGAAATATTTTAGACCAAATTCTAATTATTCTGCTTAAAATGTTGGTCCTTCGATTTTATTTGCTCATTGAATTCCTTGCCTTGAGATAGGCAGTCTCAAATTGTCGCCATAAAAAGGCCTTTGCTTATAACGAAATATTTTAGACTAAATTCTAATTATTCTGCTTAAAATGTTGGTCCTTTGGTTTTATTTGCGCATTGAATTCCTTCCCTAAAGATAGGCAGTCTCAAATTGTCGCCACAAAAAGGGCTTTGCTTATAACGAAATATTTTAGACTAAATTCTAATTATTCTGCTTAAAATGTTGGTCCTTCGATTTTATTTGCTCATTGAATTCCTTGCCTTGAGATAGGCAGTATCAAATTGTCGCTACAAAAAGGGCTTTGCTGATAACGAAATATTTTAGACCAAATTCTAATTATTCTGCTTAAAATGTTGGTCCTTCGATTTTATTTGCTCATTGAATTCCTTGCCTTGAGATAGGCAGTCTCAAATTGTCGCCATAAAAAGGGCTTTGCTTATAACGAAATATTTTAGACCAAATTCTAATTATTCTGCTTAAAATGTTGGTCCTTCGATTTTATTTGCTCATTGAATTCCTTGCCTTGAGATAGGCAGTCTCAAATTGTCGCCATAAAAAGGCCTTTGCTTATAACGAAATATTTTAGACTAAATTCTAATTATTCTGCTTAAAATGTTGGTCCTTCGATTTTATTTGCTCATTGAATTCCTTGCCTTGAGATAGGCAGTATCAAATTGTCGCTACAAAAAGGGCTTTGCTGATAACGAAATATTTTAGACCAAATTCTAATTATTCTGCTTAAAATGTTGGTCCTTCGATTTTATTTGCTCATTGAATTCCTTGCCTTGAGATAGGCAGTCTCAAATTGTCGCCATAAAAAGGGCTTTGCTTATAACGAAATATTTTAGACCAAATTCTAATTATTCTGCTTAAAATGTTGGTCCTTCGATTTTATTTGCTCATTGAATTCCTTGCCTTGAGATAGGCAGTCTCAAATTGTCGCCATAAAAAGGGCTTTGCTTATAACGAAATATTTTAGACCAAATTCTAATTATTCTGCTTAAAATGTTGGTCCTTTGGTTTTATTTGCGCATTGAATTCCTTGCCTTGAGATAGGCAGTCTCAAATTGTCGCCACAAAAAGGGCTTTGCTTATAACGAAATATTTTAGACCAAATTCTAATTATTCTGCTTAAAATGTTGGTCCTTCGATTTTATTTGCTCATTGAATTCCTTGCCTTGAGATAGGCAGTCTCAAATTGTCGCCATAAAAAGGCCTTTGCTTATAACGAAATATTTTAGACTAAATTCTAATTATTCTGCTTAAAATGTTGGTCCTTCGATTTTATTTGCTCATTGAATTCCTTGCCTTGAGATAGGCAGTATCAAATTGTCGCTACAAAAAGGGTTTTGCTGATAACGAAATATTTTAGACCAAATTCTAATTATTCTGCTTAAAATGTTGGTCCTTCGATTTTATTTGCTCATTGAATTCCTTGCCTTGAGATAGGCAGTCTCAAATTGTCGCCATAAAAAGGGCTTTGCTTATAACGAAATATTTTAGACCAAATTCTAATTATTCTGCTTAAAATGTTGGTCCTTCGATTTTATTTGCTCATTGAATTCCTTGCCTTGAGATAGGCAGTCTCAAATTGTCGCCATAAAAAGGGCTTTGCTTATAACGAAATATTTTAGACCAAATTCTAATTATTCTGCTTAAAATGTTGGTCCTTCGATTTTATTTGCTCATTGAATTCCTTGCCTTGAGATAGGCAGTATCAAATTGTCGCTACAAAAAGGGCTTTGCTTATAACGAAATATTTTAGACTAAATTCTAATTATTCTGCTTAAAATGTTGGTCCTTCGATTTTATTTGCTCATTGAATTCCTTGCCTTGAGATAGGCAGTCTCAAATTGTCGCCACAAAAAGGGCTTTCCTTATAACGAAATATTTTAGACCAAATTCTAATTATTCTGCTTAAAATGTTGGTCCTTCGATTTTATTTGCTCATTGAATTCCTTGCCTTGAGATAGGCAGTCTCAAATTGTCGCCATAAAAAGGCCTTTGCTTATAACGAAATATTTTAGACTAAATTCTAATTATTCTGCTTAAAATGTTGGTCCTTTGGTTTTATTTGCGCATTGAATTCCTTCCCTAAAGATAGGCAGTCTCAAATTGTCGCCACAAAAAGGGCTTTGCTTATAACGAAATATTTTAGACCAAATTCTAATTATTCTGCTTAAAATGTTGGTCCTTCGATTTTATTTGCTCATTGAATTCCTTGCCTTGAGATAGGCAGTCTCAAATTGTCGCCATAAAAAGGGCTTTGCTTATAACGAAATATTTTAGACCAAATTCTAATTATTCTGCTTAAAATGTTGGTCCTTCGATTTTATTTGCTCATTGAATTCCTTGCCTTGAGATAGGCAGTCTCAAATTGTCGCCATAAAAAGGGCTTTGCTTATAACGAAATATTTTAGACCAAATTCTAATTATTCTGCTTAAAATGTTGGTCCTTCGATTTTATTTGCTCATTGAATTCCTTGCCTTGAGATAGGCAGTATCAAATTGTCGCTACAAAAAGGGCTTTGCTTATAACGAAATATTTTAGACTAAATTCTAATTATTCTGCTTAAAATGTTGGTCCTTCGATTTTATTTGCTCATTGAATTCCTTGCCTTGAGATAGGCAGTCTCAAATTGTCGCCATAAAAAGGCCTTTGCTTATAACGAAATATTTTAGACTAAATTCTAATTATTCTGCTTAAAATGTTGGTCCTTCGATTTTATTTGCTCATTGAATTCCTTGCCTTGAGATAGGCAGTCTCAAATTGTCGCCACAAAAAGGGCTTTCCTTATAACGAAATATTTTAGACCAAATTCTAATTATTCTGCTTAAAATGTTGGTCCTTCGATTTTATTTGCTCATTGAATTCCTTGCCTTGAGATAGGCAGTCTCAAATTGTCGCCATAAAAAGGCCTTTGCTTATAACGAAATATTTTAGACTAAATTCTAATTATTCTGCTTAAAATGTTGGTCCTTTGGTTTTATTTGCGCATTGAATTCCTTCCCTAAAGATAGGCAGTCTCAAATTGTCGCCACAAAAAGGGCTTTGCTTATAACGAAATATTTTAGACTAAATTCTAATTATTCTGCTTAAAATGTTGGTCCTTCGATTTTATTTGCTCATTGAATTCCTTGCCTTGAGATAGGCAGTATCAAATTGTCGCTACAAAAAGGGCTTTGCTGATAACGAAATATTTTAGACCAAATTCTAATTATTCTGCTTAAAATGTTGGTCCTTCGATTTTATTTGCTCATTGAATTCCTTGCCTTGAGATAGGCAGTCTCAAATTGTCGCCATAAAAAGGGCTTTGCTTATAACGAAATATTTTAGACCAAATTCTAATTATTCTGCTTAAAATGTTGGTCCTTCGATTTTATTTGCTCATTGAATTCCTTGCCTTGAGATAGGCAGTCTCAAATTGTCGCCATAAAAAGGCCTTTGCTTATAACGAAATATTTTAGACTAAATTCTAATTATTCTGCTTAAAATGTTGGTCCTTCGATTTTATTTGCTCATTGAATTCCTTGCCTTGAGATAGGCAGTATCAAATTGTCGCTACAAAAAGGGCTTTGCTGATAACGAAATATTTTAGACCAAATTCTAATTATTCTGCTTAAAATGTTGGTCCTTCGATTTTATTTGCTCATTGAATTCCTTGCCTTGAGATAGGCAGTCTCAAATTGTCGCCATAAAAAGGGCTTTGCTTATAACGAAATATTTTAGACCAAATTCTAATTATTCTGCTTAAAATGTTGGTCCTTCGATTTTATTTGCTCATTGAATTCCTTGCCTTGAGATAGGCAGTCTCAAATTGTCGCCATAAAAAGGGCTTTGCTTATAACGAAATATTTTAGACCAAATTCTAATTATTCTGCTTAAAATGTTGGTCCTTTGGTTTTATTTGCGCATTGAATTCCTTCCCTAAAGATAGGCAGTCTCAAATTGTCGCCACAAAAAGGGCTTTGCTTATAACGAAATATTTTAGACCAAATTCTAATTATTCTGCTTAAAATGTTGGTCCTTCGATTTTATTTGCTCATTGAATTCCTTGCCTTGAGATAGGCAGTCTCAAATTGTCGCCATAAAAAGGCCTTTGCTTATAACGAAATATTTTAGACTAAATTCTAATTATTCTGCTTAAAATGTTGGTCCTTCGATTTTATTTGCTCATTGAATTCCTTGCCTTGAGATAGGCAGTATCAAATTGTCGCTACAAAAAGGGTTTTGCTGATAACGAAATATTTTAGACCAAATTCTAATTATTCTGCTTAAAATGTTGGTCCTTCGATTTTATTTGCTCATTGAATTCCTTGCCTTGAGATAGGCAGTCTCAAATTGTCGCCATAAAAAGGGCTTTGCTTATAACGAAATATTTTAGACCAAATTCTAATTATTCTGCTTAAAATGTTGGTCCTTCGATTTTATTTGCTCATTGAATTCCTTGCCTTGAGATAGGCAGTCTCAAATTGTCGCCATAAAAAGGGCTTTGCTTATAACGAAATATTTTAGACCAAATTCTAATTATTCTGCTTAAAATGTTGGTCCTTCGATTTTATTTGCTCATTGAATTCCTTGCCTTGAGATAGGCAGTATCAAATTGTCGCTACAAAAAGGGCTTTGCTTATAACGAAATATTTTAGACTAAATTCTAATTATTCTGCTTAAAATGTTGGTCCTTCGATTTTATTTGCTCATTGAATTCCTTGCCTTGAGATAGGCAGTCTCAAATTGTCGCCACAAAAAGGGCTTTGCTTATAACGAAATATTTTAGACCAAATTCTAATTATTCTGCTTAAAATGTTGGTCCTTTGGTTTTATTTGCGCATTGAATTCCTTGCCTTGAGATAGGCAGTCTCAAATTGTCGCCATAAAAAGGCCTTTGCTTATAACGAAATATTTTAGACCAAATTCTAATTATTCTGCTTAAAATGTTGGTCCTTCGATTTTATTTGCTCATTGAATTCCTTGCCTTGAGATAGGCAGTATCAAATTGTCGCTACAAAAAGGGCTTTGCTGATAACGAAATATTTTAGACTAAATTCTAATTATTCTGCTTAAAATGTTGGTCCTTCGATTTTATTTGCTCATTGAATTCCTTGCCTTGAGATAGGCAGTCTCAAATTGCCGCCATAAAAAGGGCTTTGCTTATAACGAAATATTTTAGACCAAATTCTAATTATTCTGCTTAAAATGTTGGTCCTTCGATTTTATTTGCTCATTGAATTCCTTGCCTTGAGATAGGCAGTCTCAAATTGTCGCCATAAAAAGGGCTTTGCTTATAACGAAATATTTTAGACTAAATTCTAATTATTCTGCTTAAAATGTTGGTCCTTCGATTTTATTTGCTCATTGAATTCCTTGCCTTGAGATAGGCAGTCTCAAATTGTCGCCATAAAAAGGGCTTTGCTTATAACGAAATATTTTAGACTAAATTCTAATTATTCTGCTTAAAATGTTGGTCCTTCGATTTTATTTGCTCATTGAATTCCTTGCCTTGAGATAGGCAGTCTCAAATTGTCGCCACAAAAAGGGCTTTCCTTATAACGAAATATTTTAGACCAAATTCTAATTATTCTGCTTAAAATGTTGGTCCTTCGATTTTATTTGCTCATTGAATTCCTTGCCTTGAGATAGGCAGTCTCAAATTGTCGCCATAAAAAGGGCTTTGCTTATAACGAAATATTTTAGACCAAATTCTAATTATTCTGCTTAAAATGTTGGTCCTTTGGTTTTATTTGCGCATTGAATTCCTTCCCTAAAGATAGGCAGTCTCAAATTGTCGCCACAAAAAGGGCTTTCCTTATAACGAAATATTTTAGACCAAATTCTAATTATTCTGCTTAAAATGTTGGTCCTTCGATTTTATTTGCTCATTGAATTCCTTGCCTTGAGATAGGCAGTCTCAAATTGTCGCCATAAAAAGGGCTTTGCTTATAACGAAATATTTTAGACCAAATTCTAATTATTCTGCTTAAAATGTTGGTCCTTTGGTTTTATTTGCGCATTGAATTCCTTCCCTAAAGATAGGCAGTCTCAAATTGTCGCCACAAAAAGGGCTTTGCTTATAACGAAATATTTTAGACTAAATTCTAATTATTCTGCTTAAAATGTTGGTCCTTTGGTTTTATTTGCGCATTGAATTCCTTGCCTTGAGATAGGCAGTCTCAAATTGTCGCCATAAAAAGGCCTTTGCTTATAACGAAATATTTTAGACTAAATTCTAATTATTCTGCTTAAAATGTTGGTCCTTCGATTTTATTTGCTCATTGAATTCCTTGCCTTGAGATAGGCAGTCTCAAATTGTCGCCATAAAAAGGGCTTTGCTTATAACGAAATATTTTAGACCAAATTCTAATTATTCTGCTTAAAATGTTGGTCCTTTGGTTTTATTTGCGCATTGAATTCCTTCCCTAAAGATAGGCAGTCTCAAATTGTCGCCACAAAAAGGGCTTTGCTTATAACGAAATATTTTAGACTAAATTCTAATTATTCTGCTTAAAATGTTGGTCCTTTGGTTTTATTTGCGCATTGAATTCCTTGCCTTGAGATAGGCAGTCTCAAATTGTCGCCATAAAAAGGGCTTTGCTTATAACGAAATATTTTAGACCAAATTCTAATTATTCTGCTTAAAATGTTGGTCCTTTGGTTTTATTTGCGCATTGAATTCCTTGCCTTGAGATAGGCAGTCTCAAATTGTCGCCATAAAAAGGGCTTTGCTTATAACGAAATATTTTAGACCAAATTCTAATTATTCTGCTTAAAATGTTGGTCCTTTGGTTTTATTTGCGCATTGAATTCCTTCCCTAAAGATAGGCAGTCTCAAATTGTCGCCACAAAAAGGGCTTTGCTTATAACGAAATATTTTAGACTAAATTCTAATTATTCTGCTTAAAATGTTGGTCCTTTGGTTTTATTTGCGCATTGAATTCCTTGCCTTGAGATAGGCAGTCTCAAATTGTCGCCATAAAAAGGCCTTTGCTTATAACGAAATATTTTAGACTAAATTCTAATTATTCTGCTTAAAATGTTGGTCCTTCGATTTTATTTGCTCATTGAATTCCTTGCCTTGAGATAGGCAGTCTCAAATTGTCGCCATAAAAAGGGCTTTGCTTATAACGAAATATTTTAGACCAAATTCTAATTATTCTGCTTAAAATGTTGGTCCTTTGGTTTTATTTGCGCATTGAATTCCTTCCCTAAAGATAGGCAGTCTCAAATTGTCGCCACAAAAAGGGCTTTGCTTATAACGAAATATTTTAGACTAAATTCTAATTATTCTGCTTAAAATGTTGGTCCTTTGGTTTTATTTGCGCATTGAATTCCTTGCCTTGAGATAGGCAGTCTCAAATTGTCGCCATAAAAAGGGCTTTGCTTATAACGAAATATTTTAGACCAAATTCTAATTATTCTGCTTAAAATGTTGGTCCTTTGGTTTTATTTGCGCATTGAATTCCTTGCCTTGAGATAGGCAGTCTCAAATTGTCGCCATAAAAAGGGCTTTGCTTATAACGAAATATTTTAGACCAAATTCTAATTATTCTGCTTAAAAGGTTGGTCCTTCGATTTTATTTGCTCATTGAATTCCTTGCCTTGAGATAGGCAGTCTCAAATTGTCTCCATAAAAAGGGCTTTGCTTATAACGAAATATTTTAGACCAAATTCTAATTATTCTGCTTAAAATGTTGGTCCTTCGATTTTATTTGCTCATTGAATTCCTTGCCTTGAGATAGGCAGTCTCAAATTGTCGCCATAAAAAGGGCTTTGCTTATAACGAAATATTTTAGACTAAATTCTAATTATTCTGCTTAAAATGTTGGTCCTTCGATTTTATTTGCTCATTGAATTCCTTGCCTTGAGATAGGCAGTCTCAAATTGTCGCCACAAAAAGGGCTTTCCTTATAACGAAATATTTTAGACCAAATTCTAATTATTCTGCTTAAAATGTTGGTCCTTCGATTTTATTTGCTCATTGAATTCCTTGCCTTGAGATAGGCAGTCTCAAATTGTCGCCATAAAAAGGGCTTTGCTTATAACGAAATATTTTAGACCAAATTCTAATTATTCTGCTTAAAATGTTGGTCCTTTGGTTTTATTTGCGCATTGAATTCCTTCCCTAAAGATAGGCAGTCTCAAATTGTCGCCATAAAAAGGCCTTTGCTTATAACGAAATATTTTAGACTAAATTCTAATTATTCTGCTTAAAATGTTGGTCCTTCGATTTTATTTGCTCATTGAATTCCTTGCCTTGAGATAGGCAGTCTCAAATTGTCGCCATAAAAAGGCCTTTGCTTATAACGAAATATTTTAGACTAAATTCTAATTATTCTGCTTAAAATGTTGGTCCTTCGATTTTATTTGCTCATTGAATTCCTTGCCTTGAGATAGGCAGTATCAAATTGTCGCTACAAAAAGGGCTTTGCTGATAACGAAATATTTTAGACCAAATTCTAATTATTCTGCTTAAAATGTTGGTCCTTCGATTTTATTTGCTCATTGAATTCCTTGCCTTGAGATAGGCAGTCTCAAATTGTCGCCATAAAAAGGGCTTTGCTTATAACGAAATATTTTAGACCAAATTCTAATTATTCTGCTTAAAATGTTGGTCCTTCGATTTTATTTGCTCATTGAATTCCTTGCCTTGAGATAGGCAGTCTCAAATTGTCGCCATAAAAAGGGCTTTGCTTATAACGAAATATTTTAGACTAAATTCTAATTATTCTGCTTAAAATGTTGGTCCTTCGATTTTATTTGCTCATTGAATTCCTTGCCTTGAGATAGGCAGTCTCAAATTGTCGCCACAAAAAGGGCTTTCCTTATAACGAAATATTTTAGACCAAATTCTAATTATTCTGCTTAAAATGTTGGTCCTTCGATTTTATTTGCTCATTGAATTCCTTGCCTTGAGATAGGCAGTCTCAAATTGTCGCCATAAAAAGGGCTTTGCTTATAACGAAATATTTTAGACCAAATTCTAATTATTCTGCTTAAAATGTTGGTCCTTTGGTTTTATTTGCGCATTGAATTCCTTCCCTAAAGATAGGCAGTCTCAAATTGTCGCCACAAAAAGGGCTTTGCTTATAACGAAATATTTTAGACCAAATTCTAATTATTCTGCTTAAAATGTTGGTCCTTCGATTTTATTTGCTCATTGAATTCCTTGCCTTGAGATAGGCAGTCTCAAATTGTCGCCATAAAAAGGGCTTTGCTTATAACGAAATATTTTAGACCAAATTCTAATTATTCTGCTTAAAATGTTGGTCCTTCGATTTTATTTGCTCATTGAATTCCTTGCCTTGAGATAGGCAGTCTCAAATTGTCGCCATAAAAAGGGCTTTGCTTATAACGAAATATTTTAGACCAAATTCTAATTATTCTGCTTAAAATGTTGGTCCTTCGATTTTATTTGCTCATTGAATTCCTTGCCTTGAGATAGGCAGTCTCAAATTGTCGCCATAAAAAGGGCTTTGCTTATAACGAAATATTTTAGACCAAATTCTAATTATTCTGCTTAAAATGTTGGTCCTTCGATTTTATTTGCTCATTGAATTCCTTGCCTTGAGATAGGCAGTCTCAAATTGTCGCTACAAAAAGGGCTTTGCTTATAACGAAATATTTTAGACTAAATTCTAATTATTCTGCTTAAAATGTTGGTCCTTCGATTTTATTTGCTCATTGAATTCCTTGCCTTGAGATAGGCAGTCTCAAATTGTCGCCATAAAAAGGGCTTTGCTTATAACGAAATATTTTAGACCAAATTCTAATTATTCTGCTTAAAATGTTGGTCCTTCGATTTTATTTGCTCATTGAATTCCTTGCCTAGAGATAAGCAGTCTCAAATTGTCGCCATAAAAAGGGCTTTGCTTATAACGAAATATTTTAGACTAAATTCTAATTATTCTGCTTAAAATGTTGGTCCTTCGATTTTATTTGCTCATTGAATTCCTTGCCTTGAGATAGGCAGTATCAAATTGTCGCTACAAAAAGGGCTTTGCTTATAACGAAATATTTTAGACTAAATTCTAATTATTCTGCTTAAAATGTTGGTCCTTCGATTTTATTTGCTCATTGAATTCCTTGCCTTGAGATAGGCAGTCTCAAATTGTCGCCATAAAAAGGGCTTTGCTTATAACGAAATATTTTAGACCAAATTCTAATTATTCTGCTTAAAATGTTGGTCCTTCGATTTTATTTGCTCATTGAATTCCTTGCCTTGAGATAGGCAGTATCAAATTGTCGCTACAAAAAGGGCTTTGCTGATAACGAAATATTTTAGACCAAATTCTAATTATTCTGCTTAAAATGTTGGTCCTTCGATTTTATTTGCTCATTGAATTCCTTGCCTTGAGATAGGCAGTCTCAAATTGTCGCCATAAAAAGGGCTTTGCTTATAACGAAATATTTTAGACCAAATTCTAATTATTCTGCTTAAAAGGTTGGTCCATCGATTTTATTTGCTCATTGAATTCCTTGCCTAGAGATAAGCAGTCTCAAATTGTCGCCATAAAAAGGGCTTTGCTTATAACGAAATATTTTAGACCAAATTCTAATTATTCTGCTTAAAAGGTTGGTCCATCGATTTTATTTGCTCATTGAATTCCTTGCCTTGAGATAGGCAGTCTCAAATTGTCGCCATAAAAAGGGCTTTGCTTATAACGAAATATTTTAGACCAAATTCTAATTATTCTGCTTAAAATGTTGGTCCTTCGATTTTATTTGCTCATTGAATTCCTTGCCTAGAGATAGGCAGTCTCAAATTGTCGCCACAAAAAGGCCTTTGCTTATAACGAAATATTTTAGACTAAATTCTAATTATTCTGCTTAAAATGTTGGTCCTTCGATTTTATTTGCTCATTGAATTCCTTGCCTTGAGATAGGCAGTATCAAATTGTCGCTACAAAAAGGGCTTTGCTTATAACGAAATATTTTAGACCAAATTCTAATTATTCTGCTTAAAATGTTGGTCCTTCGATTTTATTTGCTCATTGAATTCCTTGCCTTGAGATAGGCAGTCTCAAATTGTCGCCATAAAAAGGCCTTTGCTTATAACGAAATATTTTAGACCAAATTCTAATTATTCTGCTTAAAATGTTGGTCCTTCGATTTTATTTGCTCATTGAATTCCTTGCCTTGAGATAGGCAGTCTCAAATTGTCGCCACAAAAAGGGCTTTGCTTATAACGAAATATTTTAGACCAAATTCTAATTATTCTGCTTAAAAGGTTGGTCCTTCGGTTTTATTTGCGCATTGAATTCCTTGCCTTGAGATAGGCAGTCTCAAATTGTCGCCACAAAAAGGGCTTTGCTTATAACGAAATATTTTAGACCAAATCTAATTATTCTGCTTAAAAGGTTAGTCCTTCGGTTTTATTTGCGCATTGAATTCCTTGCCTTGAGATAGGCAGTCTCAAATTGTCGCCACAAAAAGGGCTTTGCTTATAACGAAATATTTTAGACCAAATTCTAATTATTCTGCTTAAAAGGTTGGTCCTTTGGTTTTATTTGCGCATTGTATTCCTTGCCTTGAGATAGGCAGTCTCAAATTGTCGCCACAAAAAGGGCTTTGCTTATAACGAAATATTTTAGACCAAATTCTAATTATTCTGCTTAAAAAGTCGGTCCTTTGGTTTTATTTGCGCATTGTATTCCTTGCCTAGAGATAGGCAGTCTCAAATTGTCGCCACAAAAAGGGCTTTGCTTATAACGAAATATTTTAGACCAAATTCTAATTATTCTGCTTAAAAAGTCGGTCCTTTGGTTTTATTTGCGCATTGTATTCCTTGCCTAGAGATAGGCAGTCTCAAATTGTCGCCACAAAAAGGGCTTTGCTTATAACGAAATATTTTAGACCAAATTCTAATTATTCTGCTTAAAAAGTTGGTCCTTCGGTTTTATTTGCGCATTGAATTCCTTGCCTTGAGATAGGCAGTCTCAAATTGTCGCCACAAAAAGGGCTTTCCTTATAACGAAATATTTTAGACCAAATTCTAATTATTCTGCTTAAAAAGTTGGTCCTTCGGTTTTATTTGCGCATTGAATTCCTTGCCTTGAGATAGGCAGTCTCAAATTGTCGCCAC
This sequence comes from Globodera pallida, assembly GCA_020449905.1. NCBI lineage: Eukaryota > Metazoa > Nematoda > Chromadorea > Rhabditida > Heteroderidae > Globodera > Globodera pallida. Next base: position 2,547,442 of record JAIXHY010000011.1, read on the forward strand.
AAAAAGGGCTTTCCTTATAACGAAATATTTTAGACCAAATTCTAATTATTCTGCTTAAAAAGTTGGTCCTTCGGTTTTATTTGCGCATTGAATTCCTTGCCTAGAGATAGGCAGACCATAATTCTGACTCCAAAATTTTGATTCAATTTTCTTTTGACAGTTCCTTCCCGAATGTTGACGAGTGACCTAAATATGAGCGTGTTTTTGCACCATTGTCACCCGGACCGCTGTATTGTTTAGAGATTCTACTAGAAAAAAAGTTTGCCGGACATGTATCCGATGCAATTCCCAAATAAAGGACGAATCGCGACCAAATTGTACCGTTCTGTGAAAGTGGCTATGCTGACAATTGAAAAATTGTCTGAATTTGCGGGAGAAGACGACAACAGCCGGCGTCTCGGCAAGGCCGTGTACCTATATAGACTTTCTTGGAAAATTTTGGCAGTTTTGCGTACCGACGAAGTTGGACAAAAATTTGTGGACTTTTCGCTCCTGAGCGACGCAGAGAACGCTGGTGGGCATTGTTGGGATTATCCCGGGGTTTGAAATCCCGACCCCGGAAAATTTTGGCGGTGCCCATAGGCGCCGCCGAGAAAAGTTTTAATTTTCGACTCAATTTGTTAAAGGGAATTTTTTCAAAAAATTGATGCGCGGTAATTGAAGTTGAAGAAAATGAAGAAGATATGTATTTGAAATAATAAAAATTTATGCTAGTCCCGATCCCGGTTTTTACCCAAATCCCGATCCCGGTCAACTTCTTTGCCACTCGAGCAACATTGAAAATTGTTGCACAAAAGAAGAGGGAAGATTTCAGTGTACTTCGACACAACGTTTTTAGCTACAATGCGACTGTTTTCCTAATACAGTCCATGAGTTTTGAGGTTGTTGATCAAAGAGCGATGGCTTTAACAAATCACAAAATTTAGGAATTGTTGAAGCCGAAGAACGGATGGTACGATGAGGCGAAGGATACGGTGGTTTTGGAGATGTGCATCAATTTAAGAATCTGTCACAGCGGCGATGCCCGAGATTCCGATAACCAGGATTGACAGGAGAGGGGGGGGGGGGGATTTTTGTTGTTGTTTGTAATGAATGGTAAATAAAATTTGTTGTATTATTATTCAAAAGAAAATGGGCTAACGAATGAAGCGGAGTTAAGTTCAATGTTTTATTTTAATGAAGAAATGTTAAATATGCGGATTTGAAGTATTAAATGAGGATTTTTAATGCTCTGAAGCGGATTTTGATCATTTTGAGATCGATGTTAACAATTATAACAATATCGTCGAATGCATTCACAAAGATGTCCAAAACCACCACATCCTTCGCCTCATCGTACCATCCGTTGTTCGGCCACATCAATTCCTTAATTTTACATTTTTAATGCCATGCACTTTGATCAACAACCTCAAAACTCATGGACGTTATAAGGCAAATGTTAGAATTGGAACAAAAAACATGACTCAGAAATCCTCTGTAATCGTTTTTCCCCATCTTTTGTGAACCAATTCGGAACGATGTAGAACTTATGACGCAGCACCAATTGAACTCTGAATTTGATTATTATAATATAAATTTAAATGGTTTAATGCTTTTTTTAAAGATTTGAACTTTTGAAGGTACGCGTCCTTTTTTGTCCTTCAGATTTTGGAATTTTTGAAGAACCTTTGAATTTTAAATTAATCTTTGGCTAAATTTCTAAAATTTTAGACCAATTTTTCTTAACAACCATTGTTAATCTTAAAAAATGTCCCCACGGCTCCTCCCATTCCTAAAAAGCTTCAAAAATACTACCATTTTTTAAAAATTTTGATTGCAAATCTCTTAACAAAATTGTTAAAAATTTAAAATTTTCTCGGCGGCGCCTATCGGCACCACCGATCCCCCCCCACCCCCCTAGTAAAAGCAGAATTCTCAACAAAAAATTGTATTAGAAAATTCAAAATCGGCAAAATTTTGATTTTTTTAAACGCAATTATTGGGAAAAAAATCATTTTTCAAGCAAAAAATTGCACATTTCCATGTATAAATTGTTAAAAAAGGTGCCCTTTATTTACCAACAAAATCTTTATGTCCATTATTGAACTTATGGCATCCTTGTTTTAATGCCCACCAATTATTTCTGCGTTGCACTGGAGGAAAAAGTCCAAACATTTTCCCCCAAATTCGTCGGTTATCGAAAGTGCCAAAATTTTCCAAGAAAGTCCACTTATGTACACGGCCTCGCCAAGACGCCGGCTGTTGTCGTCTTCTCGCGCAAATTCAGACAATTTTTCGCTTGTCAGCATAACCACCACAAAGCCTTAAGTGCGTGCGCATTGATTTGGTTAGAGCAGCTTTTTAAAGAAAATTTGACGCCTACCAAGACCCTGATTTTTTGACCGACACCGTTGCTGAGTTGGGAATTGCAGCGCGTAAAGGCTCCGAAAGGTAACCAATCCCGCGGCGGGATTTTTTTTTTCTTCGAAAGGTCGTCGGGATCCGCTCACATGTCGGACTCTAGTAACCAACCAATAATTTGAATAAAGTCCGCTTGTAAGATGAGGGGAAAACGAATTTTGAAGAGTGCCGGGCCGAGCATCGCGCGTCTATTCTGCCCCGAAGGCACTTTCCCATTTTGACGGCATTTTTTGTCCGCCCAGCGGCGTGCCTAATAAAATAAAATGATTATTTTACGAATTCAAAAGAAACAAATTTGTTTTGTTTTGCTTCAAAGATTTGTTTAAAAATGTTAAAAATCGTTTCTTTTCGGGAAGAAATAAAAGGAAAATTAAATGGTTTTAATTCTCTAAATTCAAATTGCTTTACAGCATTCCAAATTGCAATTTCTTTGCTGATCATCAACTCGTCACGCTCCAAAATCTCGCACAACAATTTTTGCTCAATTTGCAAAAACGCTTTCGAAAGGAGCAATGCGCCCGCATTCACATCGATGTACTCCAAACAGCGGCGAGCAAAGTCCCGAAATTAATTAAAATATATTTTAATATACATAATTAAAGCTAATTGATTAAATGTAGGCACCTCTTCTCCAAGGAAGCGAGTCTGGTCAAATGTGAGAAAAACATTGCTCAGCTTCGGTATGGGAAAATGAACACTCCAAACAACAGTCCATCGACGTTATATTTTTTGGCTAAATTGAAATTGATTCCATAAAATTATTCTCAAAATTATTAATTAAATTGTAATTATTTGATCATTAAAAAAGAACTCCAAAAATTTAATAGGTTTTAGACCCGCGTAAAGCACTGCGACCACATTGTCTCCATTCAGTCCACTCAAATCCTCCGCATAAATGAAGCTGAGCATCGCCTTGAACGCCCCCACCTCCACGTCGGGCACCTCGATGGGCTCAATCTCTTCCGATGGGACTAAAATTCATTATTTTTTAAATTTTTAAACACAAATTTGCCCACCCATTCCATAATTTGCAACATTTTCGAAACGGAACATCGCCTCAAACACGTCGGAGGCCTTCTCCATAATCGCTTTATGTGCCGGCAGAAGCTTCAAAATTTAAAAAGTTTGAGAGACCCTTAAAAACTAGAGTAAGACGGGATCGGGGTGGTACTGAAGTCTCCAATTTAAGGACTGAATTTCCACTTTATAAAATCCCGGTTTTTTTCAAAATTTCAAATCTTTGTTTTTGACTAGGGTTGTCACCCCGACCCCGTCCCCGACCCCGACCCCGCAAATTTAGGCTATTTTTCGGGGTTTTCCCCGACCCCGACCCCGACACTTCTAACCCCGAAAAACCCCGACCCCGAACCCCATCCCCGACTCGGGGTCGGGGTTAGCATACACCCCTAAAGATGGCATCATTGAGTGACAAAATTCATTTTTTCCGAAGGCTTGGCTGTGGTCTTGCGTACTTTTTGACAAAAAATTTATTGAACTTTTACAAAAATGTATAATGTAAAACTTGTGGCTTGGTGGTATGTCTGCCCGGCGAGTAAAGTGTTCGTTTGGGTTCGAACCCGCTTGAATGCAATCACTTATTTACGTTTATTTGGCCTTATTTTCCCCCAATAATGGAACTTTTTTTAATAAATTCAAATATTTTAAAATTAAAATGCGTGCAAAAGATGAATTTTTGAATAATTCATCACTAGGGTTGGGATTTTTAGGGTTTTGCCTATTTTTCTGCAGCTTTGTTTTGGCAAGTTAAGCACGAAAAACATGTTTTTAGTCGGAAATTTGCCGTTTTAACGAGGCTTTTCATATCTAGAAACCCTGTTTTGGGGTTCCGTGTTTAAAATAAACTCTCGAGAGTATTTTAAAATTTTTCAAGACCTATTTTGGCATTTTGGCGACTTTTTTGAACTTTTGTGCCTATTACAAGCTTTTTTGAAAAATTTCTTAAGAAAAATGAAATAAAATTCGAATTTATCTTGCCAAGACCACTAATTTTTTGAAAAATTTCATAAAATATACATTAAAATTCGATTTTTTTTTGTCAGTCAGGATCCTTCATAGAATTTCGTGCTTTTTTAGACGCGTATTTTGCAGATTTTTTGCCTAAAAGTACACTCCTAAAAAGCTTCAAAAATTACCGCATTTTTAAAATTTTGGTTGCAAATCCCTTAACAAATTGAGTCAAAAATTCGAAAATTTCTCGGCAGCGCCTATCGGCACCGCCGACCCCCCCCCCCCCCACCCCTCCACCCAAAAGCTTTAAGCCTAAGAAGGGCCACTGAAGCAAAAAATGACGATTTATCAAACAATATTTTATTAAAATAAATTATTTTAATAAAATAATTTTTTTAGTCACATAAAAAAATTTCGATTTACTTTCGATTTTCTTTTTAGTTTCGACACAACCCTGCTTCCCTTCTTTTCAAAATAAGAACAAATTAAAAAAATTATCGGCTCTAAGTCATTAAATTTTGGAATTATTCAAAAAAACAAAAAATTTGACCTCTAAAATTTTGAAGAAAAATTTGAAAAACCCCGCAACCCCGACCCCGACCCCGACCGATTTAGGTAACCCCGACCCCGACCCCGACAGTCCCGCCCCCGAAAAACCCCGACCCCGCAATTCTCAACCCCGCACGCGGGGTGACAACCCTATTTTTGACCATTGCTCCCGGTTTTTTTTGTTAATTTTCCCATTCATAAAATTGCGGCTTTATAATTTTCTCAATCCCGATCCCGGTTTTCCCCAAAATCCCGATCCTGGCCTACTCAACTTAAAACTCAAATGGCACTCGCCTCCTTTTCGTCTCCTTCGCCCACCAAAAAATGCACGTCCGCCGCCCCATTGCCCGTGCCCAGCAGCAAATGCTTCCCCCGACCCACCAAAGAGTCCGATTTTGACATTTTAAGATTCGTGCTTTAGAGAGGAAGAGGAGTTGAATGATTTATGAATTAGCGGCTTTTGAGTTGTGATTAGATTAACATGAAAAACCCCGGATCAGAATCAGGATTAAGTCAGGATTTACCAGGATTAAAAATCCTGGTTATCCTGATCCTGGTGCTTCGACGAAAATACCAGTATTGCGGGGGGTCAACCCAACTCATCAACACTCAACTCATCAACGACCCAACTCATCACCAATCAAGATAGGGCATTAACTTGCTTCAACCTTAACCGATTTAGAAAGTCTTAACGCCAATCGAAAGAGTCTCAAATTTTAGTTTCAACTCTTTGAGCTCTTTCGATTGGCGTTAAGACTTTCTAAATCGGTTAAGGTTGAAGCAAGTTAATGCCCTATCTTGATTGGTGATGAGTTGGGTCGTTGATGAGTTGGGTATTGATGAGTTGGGGGAGACCCGTATTGCGGATCAGGAGTTCTGGAAAATCCTGTCCGGGCTCTTGTGTTATTTAAAGGCCCGGCTCGGAGCAACCAATTCTCGAGACTTTTCTCGAGTCGAAGACTTTCCCAGTGTAAAGCGGGATTCCCGCCCCGCAATTTCTTTTTTGTCGGACTCTAATATAAACATTATTTCATTTTCTACAGATAAAATTGTCTTTTTTTTGTTAACTCAAAAATCTCCGTGAATTTCTGAATTTAGTATGGAGCCCTATAATTTTGTCATTTAAAATTACTCGCAACATAAAATCTAACAAATAACAAATCAAAAAATATTTATTGGACTAATTTGTAAGTCAGAGAAGATCAATCGAAAAAAAAGTAAATTAAAATAATGAAAAAAGGTGAAATGCCAAATGTGGAAGTGTTGGCTTTTGCGTAAAATAAAAGACCGTCAATCGCGGCACGGAAAATGGGGAATTAAATGATTGCCCGAGGCCATGCCGTGATGGGAATCAAATGCCATGCCATAATTGGAACCAAATGATTGCCCGGGGGCCATGCCGTGATGGGAATCAAATGCCATGCCATAATGGGAATCGAAGGATTGCCCGAGGCCATGCCGTGATGGGAATCAAATGCCATGCCGTGAGTGAAATCGAATGATTGCCCGAAGCCATGCCGTGATGGGAATCAAATGCCATGCCATAATTGGAACCAAATGATTGCCCGGGGGCCATGTCGTGATGGGAATCAAATGCCATGCCATAATGGGAATCGAAGGATTGCCCGAGGCCATGCCGTGATGGGAATCAAATGCCATGCCGTGAGTGAAATCGAATGATTGCCCGCGGCTATGCCGTGATGGGAATCAAATGCCATGCCATAATTGGAACCAAATGATTGCCCGGGGGCCATGTCGTGATGGGAATCAAATGCCATGCCATAATGGGAATCGAAGGATTGCCCGAGGCCATGCCGTGATGGGAATCAAATGCCATGCCGTGAGTGAAATCGAATGATTGCCCGCGGCTATGCCGTGATGGGAATCAAATGCCATGCCATAATGGGAACCAAATGATTGCCCGGGGGCCATGCCGTGATGGGAATCAAATGCCATGCCATAATGGGAATCGAAGGATTGCCCGAGGCCATGCCGTGATGGGAATCAAATGCCATGCCATAATTGGAACCAAATGATTGCCCGGGGGCCATGCCGTGATGGGAATCAAATGCCATGCCATAATGGGAATCGAAGGATTGCCCGAGGCCATGCCGTGATGGGAATCAAATGCCATGCCATAATTGGAACCAAATGATTGCCCGGGGGCCATGCCGTGATGGGAATCAAATGCCAATGCCGCTATGCCATTTGTGTGTTATTTTTTGTCCATTGACCTTTCCCATCACTTCTCATCTTTGTTTTTAGCCGGGTTGAAAAAATTCCTGACTTGCATAAACAATCTAAACACTGTGGCTATACAATTTTAGAGTTTGGTGCAGATTGAAGAGCTCATAAAATGGAGCATTTCATCTTCAGAATATTTTCTTGGCCAAAACTTTTTGATTCTAATTCTGCAAATTTCCTGCAAAGTCATGTCGAGTTGAAGGAATAACGGGGGTTCAATTACACTAGCCTTGGATTTTGTTATTGGTGGGTCCCCGTTTGTATTCATCAAAATAATTTCGCCACAAGAAATTGGCCAAAAATGATTTTCCCCATTATTTGATGCGCAGAACACGACTTTGACTTTGTATTGTCTAAAAGCTCGAATTAGGCTCCTATATGCTCTATATGTACCAAAAATGGTCGAATTTCTAAAACAATGTAACTCTCTCTCTTCATACAAGAATTCACTCGAGAGGGAGAAATTGAACGGAATGACGTCATCCTCCTCCCCCGAGGGGTTGTGTTTGTATGCAGCAGAAGAGAGACGACACCGTCGGGCTTCCCTCTGCCTTTTCCTTTTCCTTTTCTCTCTTTTGTCTGTTTCTCTCTTTTTTGTTCTTTTTTTGCTTTTCACGCTATCGCTTTTTGTCAGTTTTCTTTAACTTCTCTCTTCTCTCTTTTCTTCTATTTTTCTTTACCGCTTACTCTTTCTTTCTGTCTTACTTACTTCCTACTCTACCCTTTCGCTCTCATCGTTTTCTTGCGCGCCTCCTTGTTTCTCTTTCTCTCTCTCTCTGTTTGCTCTCAATTTTCTTTCCCTTCTTTGGCCTCATTTCTTTCCGCTTTTCAAATGTACTTGGCGGCATCCATTTACTTTTACTATGCCAAAATCGATGCAAAATTGGCCCAAAAAGCTTGTCCAAGTCTGGAGAAAATTGTTCGCAGCCGCCCGTCGGAGGAGCTCGTTTTTGCGAGGGGACTCTATTCCTCCGAGAAATATACGTTCATTTGCCCCAAAGTCCCAAGAGAACGAAGTGGGCGTTTGGTAATGATTGGCTTTTCATACATACCTATTTGTTGGGGTGGCATTTTAATCGTTATGCCACACATAATCAGTCGAAATACAAATTCCCGAACCCTCCCGTAGGCTTTTAGTAGCCAAGATTTTGAGGTCGCGTCCACTTTTGTATTCTGATTAGAGCTCGCAGCGGACCGGACCGGCCCGGTAGTGCCGATCCGGGTGATTTGGAAAAACCTGGATTTTTTTGACCCGGTCCTAGTCTGATGAAATCCGGGTACTCGGGCCCGGCTTAAAATTCCGAGCTCTAATAAAAACGAGCCTGCGATTCAACATAGGGATCTTTAAAATCCTTTGCTCAATCACAGAACAAAAATCCCGAGAAAAGTGGCGGGAAAAACGAACTTTACCGGAAATTAAATCTCCGAATGCGAAGACCAAACGCAAACATTCATTTCAACCGACTCATTTGGCGAGGCATAAAAAGCTTAGATAAACTGTTCGGGGCCTTCTTTCAATAAATTTGCATACATTTAAATATTATTTTTTTTTAGATTAACTTTTTTTTGTTGTTTTGTTTAAATTCTTGTCCACAAAAAGACGGTCAAACAGAAAAATTTTGTGCAAAAATGGCCGGCTTTTTGATGAAACAAATGGTGGGCAACAAATTTGACGAAGTGACGAACAAATTGGGCGGCGATGATGAGCCAAAAGTGGTGGAGGGCGAGGACCCGGAGGTGTGCACCGCGAAAAATAATTGAATTTTTGACATAAAACAAATTTTTAAAGTGAATTTTTTGCGTAAAATTGATCAAAATTTTATTTATTTATACCAAAAACTGTTTAAGAGTTTCTAATTAAAAAAATGTGAACATCCCGCCGTTTTATTCAGGTGATCGCGGCTCGCCAGGAGCTGGAGGAGCGTCGAAAGGAAAAGCATCGGAAAATGGAAGTGGAGCGGGAGAAAATGCGCGACCAAATCCGCAACAAATACAGTCTGCACAAGAAGGTTGGCAATGGCAAATTCCAACAATTTTTTTTTGCTTTAAAAACGGAAATTTTTGGCCAAAAATGTAGAATTTTGTAATATTTTGACAATTCCAACAATTTTTTGCTTTAAAAAACGGAAATTTTTGGCTAAAATTGGCCAAAAATGTAGAATTTTATATAATATTTTGGCAATTCCAACAATTTTTTTTGCTTTAAAAAACGGAAATTTTTGGCAAAAATTGGTCAAAAAATGTTGAATTTTATATTTTTTGATAAATTTGTTTAGGACGAAAGCAGCTCAATGGGCTCCGGGTTTGAGGATGGCCGTGTGGGTGCCGCGCGAAAGAAGTCACCAGAAGAGTTGGCAGCTGAATTGGCGGCGGAGGAGGACTCCATCATTGGCCAACTTGGCCTCACTGAACAAGTGGAGGTGGGGGGTGGTGACCCTGTTTTTTTTGTTTTGAAATTCAAACAATTTAATTGAGATTTTCAACTAGAGGGGGGGACCCCGACGTCGGGGCTGACAAATTGCGGGGTTCGGGGACAAAAAACTCCGACAAAAAAGTCGGGGTTTTTGCACTAAAACCCCGAAGATTTAGATTAGAAATTCGGGGTCGGGGGACGAAAACCCCGACAAAAAAGTCGGGGTTTTTGCACTAAAGCCCCGAAGATTTAGTAAATTTGGGGTCGGGGGACGAAAACCCCGACAAAAAAAGTCGGGGTCGGGGTCCCAACTCTAGATTCAACCAATCAAATTTCTGGTTACTCTGGTGTAGAGAGACTAAAATTACAAAAAAAGAACCACCTTTCAACATCAAACATTTGGTTAAAAAGTCGGGTTCCGATCATCGCGTCGGGTTTTCAATTTTTCGAAAAGTTCCGTTTATCCGGACAGACCGGCTTCCAGGCCCCGGATTGGCCAAAATTCCTGGTCTCCAGCTTTATTGTTGGTTGTTGTTCATGGCCATTGGATTCAAATTTGATATCCGTTTTGGACAAATTTTGGTCTCAAAATCCAATAATTTAAGAAAACAAATTGCACCTCCAAAAAAGATCAAATATTTATTTCTTCAATTTACTCTTTGTTTGTTGTTGCAGAAGGCCAAAACGGCAGTGAACTCGGCACTGGACACTGTGAAGAACTTTTTGCCGTTTGGGAAGTGATTCGTTAAGCGAAAAATTGAAAAAGAAATCTCATCAATTTGAATACAAAAAAATTTCCCCGATTTTTTTTTTTACACAAAAGCCTGCCACGGGGGTGGGGGAGTTAAATTTGAAAAAATTAAAATTTGATTATGGCAATTAATACTTCAACCCACCGTTGGCATGGCACTCCCCCCAAAACGACTCCAATTTTTTTGTGGCATTTTTTATGCTTTTATTTAATCGAGAATTGTTCGCCGGTGATAGTCGGGATTGGCGTCGCAATTTCAATTTTTAATTGCTGTTTTAAATTGCAAAAAACCGTTATGGCCAAATTGCTTCAAATTTGAGGCAAAAATCCCACTATTACGCGTCCTCTGCAAGACTTTTACCTTTTAGTCCAAATTTTTTGCTTTTTCAAAAATCTCCAATAATCTTTAACAATAAGACACACATAATCCAATTCTATACACACATTCCTCCTATTCTCCATCATTTATGTATAGCACAATAATATTACACAATGTTTTTTCCACTTTCCTGTCACCATGGGCATAAGATGAATAAAAAATTTTGAATTAGTTGAAAATATTTTATACGTTTAATTTGTCCAAAATCCAGATCGCTAGTATGCTTCAGCCTTGACTTGATCGGGTGGTTGTTTGTAGAGCTCGCTGGGACCGTGGCTCCCGTCTGGATTTACCGGAGTTCCGGTGCCGGAACATAGCTTTTTTGAAAATCGAAACTGGGCGTTCTACATCAAAATCCGGGTCCAAAGTTTTTCAAAATGCCTCGGGATCAACATTTGATCTAACTTTGATCAGGCCTTTTATTCAATATTTTATACGTTAATTTGTCCAAAAATCCAATCCGGGTCCAAAGTTTTTCAAAATGCCTCGGGCTCAACATTTGAACAAGTTCCGCGTATTTATTGCAATTTACTGATACAGCGTGTGAAAATGATCTGAAATCAGCAAAAGCGTGGTGGGTGTCTGTCCTGTTCAAATGCACAATTTGAAAGGCAATATCCCAAATTTTATGCATTTTTTTTGTTGTATGAAACAAATTGTGAATGATATTCTTTGGAGCAAAAAATCAACAAAATTAGTGATGGATATGCGAAAATTGATCGATGAACACATCGGGGATCACAAAGTGTGAATTTCACAATATTACCCTTAAAGAAAGCGCTTGAGGGGTTTTTCCCAAAAAAAAGACGGGACGGGATTTGCCTCCGGGATTTTCGATTTATAACAATTAACAAATCCTCCGGATCTGTGGGATACCGGTAGTCCGAAAATCATTTTGTTTTTTCATTTTTAAATTTATGTTTTGAAAATTTTCGCGCAATTTCTAAGCCTTGGAAATGACAACAAATTTTGTGCTTTAATAAATATGCATATGCCAGAGAATAACTCAACAAAAAAATATAATGGAAAATTGCAAAAAAAAAAGTGAGAAAACAAAAGTGTGAAAAATCAGAACACAAATTGGACGAAATGGCCTTGGCACTTTAACACGCAACACAACAACAACAACAAAAACGGCATTTTGTACTCCCCCGAATTCGAACAAAATTTCAAAAATCCATCACCAAAAACATTTATTATTATGCACAAATCCGGGGAACCCATTTTTTGGTATACACATTTTATACCACCACATCAATTTGCTCGCAATTCGCACTTTAAATTTCCGATGTTTTAAAATGCAACAATTTTCGACAAGAAAATTTAATTTTTTTTACAAAAAAAGAGCAGAAAATGGCAAATTGAATGGGGTAAAATGTAAGAGTGTGACAACAACAACAAAAAAAACATTTACACAAATTTACATTTTTTGTTTCCCGCCAACAAATTGTGTTCGTTTCGGCCATCGCGCTGTTGTTGTTGTACACGCTCTACTCGTTGGCCGCCTTCTCGCCGTTGTCGTCAATCAACAACGTGGCCGCGTCCGTTTGATGATGTCGCGATGTGCTACCGCCGCCGGCGCCACGCCTCAGCAACAACAGGCGCTTCCGGGCAGGCACCATCGACCAATTCAGCAGGATGGCCATGAACACGAGCAGTGCAGCGCAGAGGAAGGGCGGGCCCGGGACCAGACCCTGCGGGGAGGGAAAGAAAATGAATTTTCTTAAAAAAAAAATTGTCCAAAATTTGGAAAAGCGTCTAGCCCGTCTCGAAAAATTGAAAATTTCTGGAATATAGACCTTTTCTTACAATTTTAGAATCTCGAAACCGCATTGCACTTCCTTACAATTTTCAGATTTCAATACCGTCCTTGCATTAAAAATTTCATATTATTTTTTCAAAAAAAAACATAAAAAATAAACCATCGCCTCGTCGTTGAACGGCTTCGACCGCTCCTGCTGTGCACTGCTTTTGTTCGGCGCAATGATCTGCTTGAAGGGCGGCAGCCGAATGTTCGGCACCGGAAATTGTGGGCCAACACCAATGTGTCCGGCACTCTCCTCATCCGACGACAAGTCCATGTTGAACGCGTAGAAGATCAGGCCGAAGAAGGCGGGGCCCATGCCCTGGCACAGACCACGGATGCCTTAAACAAAAGTTTTTTTCATTGATTGTTCTACAAAATTTTTCACAAATTCCATTAAAATTAGTCCTTGTCTAATTTTAACCTTTTTTTTTAAAAGGTGGTTCAAATTTTTCCTCCTTACTGTCTAACTTTTCCCTTATCGAGCTTGGTGTTAAAAAAGTCGCGTTTTCCTTAATTTTCAAAAATTTAAACCGGTTCAAAAACCGCTTTCAATTTTAATTGACGAATTCGTAATCAGCGCATCAAAGAACATATTTTCAGACAATTTTTAGAATAAAAATATTTTCCAAAAATTTGACCAAAAGGGTCACTCACCCCTATGGTTTTTGCAAAAATTGAACCGGTTCAAAAACCAGTTTAAATGCTCGTCCCAATAAAATTTTTGATTGTTTTATCGGGTTCAGCCCCCAAGAAAACCTATTAAAGTGGTTTTGAGTGAAAAAAGAAACACAGAAAAATGACCACTCAAAATGCCTTGGACAGTGCCCTGCAGTTCCTTGTCCGTCTGCAATGAAACGAATGCGGAGATGGCCGGATAAGACGTTTGGGATAGGGCAGCAAACAGTCCGGCGCCCCACATCCTAAAAAATCAATAAATTTTTTGATTTTGAAATTAAGCCGTACATCCAATGCGCCGAGCCGAGACCATACCAGACTGAAAATTGGAAAAATGAAGATTTTTTTTTGATGCTTATTATTTTTTCTACCCAACTGGATGAACTGGAAGATCAGACCAAGCGTAATTGGAGCCTAAATTTTTGTTAAACTGATTAAAAACAAAATGTGCTTTAGAATGAGGCACACATTCAATTTTCAAACAAACTTTAGGCCCGTATCGTTGCGTGATCAACAGCAGAAAGCCGGTCTGACTGAACACGGACAGCACGCCTACATAGGCAATGAACAGTGCGACCGCCTCGGGCGAAAAGCCGACAACCTAGGGGCAAAATTGCAACATATATTTAAAACTGATAAATTTTTAGGAATTCGATCCCCAATAAAATCCAGCACAAAATTCTTTAAAAAAACAATTTTTTTTGTTTTCGTTTATACGAATTTTTCAGGAATTCCAATCCCCCATAAAAATTCTGGTCCAAAGTGCGTAAAAAAATAAAAACCTTATTTGTTTATAAGAACTTTCCGGACTTCAGTCCTCCATAACAATTCTGGTACAAAATTTGTAAAAAAATAAATAAAAAACCTTTTTCGTTTATAAGAATTTTTCAGGAATTCCACATCCCCAATAAAAATTTCGGCACAAAATTCGTAAAAAATAAAATTAAAAACCTTTTTGTTGTCGTTTATAAGAATTTTTCAAAAATTCCAGTCCCGCAAAAAATTCGGAAAAACAAAAAAATTTTGAAAAACTTTTTGCCCTCATCCCCACACCAAACCAACCAAGCGTAGGTAGACAAAGAAGCAGCTGAACTGGCCCGCCTCGGGCAAATAGCTGAGGAACACGATGGCACACAGGCGCAACACCGTCGGATCATCGCGCAAAAAGCGCAGCACAAACAGCGGGTCTGCGCCTTCAATTTTCAGAAGCGAAACTGAACACAAAAAGTGTGTACATCAACAACAATTTTTGCCCGAACAGCTCCCACAACCTCTGCTGCCTGTGGCGGAATCGGTGGAATGCCCTGCAGCGCCGCCGCCGCCACCGCTGCCTTCCCCGCCGGCAACCGGCTTCAGTGACTCGGGCACGCACAGCGCAATGAACAGCAAGTCCAGTGCAGCAATGCCGGTTGCTAGCAGTACAACCGCGTTGTCGGAATACACACTGCTCAGGTAGGCTCCCAGCGCCTATGAAAACAGACAGAATTTTGTTTTTCTCATCAATTTTTTTTTTTTAAATGTACAGCAAATTCCCCGTCCCTCAAAAAACAAACAAAAAATTAAAGAATTTTGACCAATTTTTGAGCAAATGCGCAAAAATGTTTAAATTTGGTTGAAAATCCGCTAAAATGTTTAAAATTTGGGTGAAAATCCGCTAAAATGTTTAAAATTTGGTTGAAAATCCGCTAAAATGTATAAAATTTGGTTGAAAATGCGCTAAAATGTTTAAAATTTGGTTAAAAATCCGCTAATATGTTTTTGCCGGTAACGCCTACGAGGACGCAGAGCCAGAATTTTTTTAAAAAATGTATTTGTAAGGAATTTACGGGCGATGTGACCAGCGAGGCGGCAAACGTGGCGGAGACCAGCCCGCACGCGGTTGTCCGCTCGTGCCGTTCCGTAATGTCCGCCACGTAGGCCAACACGACGCTGAACGTGACGGAAAACAGTCCGCTCAGGGTGAACAGCGTGAAATACCACCTAAAAATTGGCAAAAATTGTTGACTAAAAGGTTCAAATTATGAAATTTTTGACAAAAAAAATGACACAATATAACAGAATTATTATTTTCAATACAAAAACCTAACCAGGCTGAAATTTTTAGGCACGGAATGGGCACACAAGTGAAAAAAACGGTGAGCAAAAGGAACGGCTTCCGTCCACAAACATCCGACAGAGCGCCGATCAACGGCGAGCTGAGGAAGGAGAGAATGCCCTGAAAAAACAAAACGATTTTTTGTTTTTTTGATAGTCACACCCACGCCTACAAAAATGAGAAGTTTTCACATTTAAATTTTGGACCAATCTTTTACAAAAATGGACTTTTTTTTTTTGACCCTGAGGTTCTAAAAATCATTTTTTAATCAATTAGGGTTACTCGCCTATGCCTCCGACATTTTTTGGGCCTCACCCCACATTTCTGGTCAGGGTTGTTGCCCCCGAAATATTTGGACGGGGCTTTTCGACCCCGACTTTCCCATCCCCGCAGGGGTCGGGGAGCAACCCAATTTTTAATGCAACGCATGCCTCTAAAAAATGCATCAAACCAAAAATGGTTTAAATCAATAAGCGAACCTTGAGGCCCAAGATGAGACCGTTCATAAGGAATTTGTTGGCCGGAAACGTTTCGGCCAGCACATTAATCACCGGAACGGTCAGCAGACCCCACGAGAAAAATCTAAAAACAAAATTTATTTTTACATAAACGCAAAAAGGAAACATGTTTAAGCATATGCCTACCAAACAACAACAAAAAATTGCTGAATTTTTTCGTAATTTTTTAAAATTAAAAATTCTTTAAACGCAACAACAAGAAACAAATACTCGAGGAAAATGACGACCAACGCGTGCACAAGGCTCGCCTCGCGCTTTGCGCGCGCCGCTCCGCCAACGGAGGAGCCGAGCACGGCGGCCGAAGCGGCGGACATTCGTCGACGGCTGACACAAAACAGAGAACGGGCACGTCGGCTCATACAAAAAATGGGGGGTGGGGCAGTAGTAAAAATGAATTAAAAAATGTCTTGCTTTTGGCATAAAATTTGTTTTTTTTTTACATTAAACATAGAAAAAAACGGATCAATTTCTACCCAAGCCTCTATTGTGCTTTAGCTCCTCTTTTTAGGCGCATTTCAATCTTTTGGAAGCAAAAGAAAATTGTTCAAAAAATTGCCTAAACCCCCAACCCTTGCTTTTGGCATAAATATTTTTTTTTATGTCATGTCATGTCATGTCATGTCATGTCATGTCATGTCATGTCATGTCATGTCATGTCATGTCATGTCATGTCATGTCATGTCATGTCATGTCATGTCATGTCATGTCATGTCATGTCATGTCATGTCATGTCATGTCATGTCATGTCATGTCATGTCATGTCATGTCATGTCATGTCATGTCATGTCATGTCATGTCATGTCATGTCATGTCATGTCATGTCATGTCATGTCATGTCATGTCATGTCATGTCATGTCATGTCATGTCATGTCATGTCATGTCATGTCATGTCATGTCATGTCATGTCATGTCATGTCATGTCATGTCATGTCATGTCATGTCATGTCATGTCATGTCATGTCATGTCATGTCATGTCATGTCATGTCATGTCATGTCATGTCATGTCATGTCATGTCATGTCATGTCATGTCATGTCATGTCATGTCATGTCATGTCATGTCATGTCATGTCATGTCATGTCATGTCATGTCATGTCATGTCATGTCATGTCATGTCATGTCATGTCATGTCATGTCATGTCATGTCATGTCATGTCATGTCATGTCATGTCATGTCATGTCATGTCATGTCATGTCATGTCATGTCATGTCATGTCATGTCATGTCATGTCATGTCATGTCATGTCATGTCATGTCATGTCATGTCATGTCATGTCATGTCATGTCATGTCATGTCATGTCATGTCATGTCATGTCATGTCATGTCATGTCATGTCATGTCATGTCATGTCATGTCATGTCATGTCATGTCATGTCATGTCATGTCNNNATTCGTGTAACCATTTTGTTTCTGAGCTTGTGCAAAAAATCTGGAAAATCGGTGTGTTTAAACTAGGGTTGGACGGGACCGGTTCCGGGACGGGATTTTTTGAAAACTAAAAGTACCTGTCCCGGTTTTTTGGTCCCGCCGGGACCGGGACCAACCGGGACTACCCCTACCAAAAGTAAAGCAGAATCTCAAAAAAAAATTGATGATGAATGAGGTAATTGAAGTTTAAGATAATAAGGAAGTTATTTTTGAATAACAAAAAAAAATAATTTTGTTTTACCATTGACCATTACAAAAAAAATTTCTCTCTTGAAAAGTCCCGGTTAGTCCAGGAACCGGTCCCGGTTGAAAATCTTGGTCCCGGTCCCGGTTTTTCTGGTCCCGGCAAGATCCGGTCCCGGTTTTTCCCAAAAGTCCCAGTCCCGTCCAACTATAGTTTAAACAAAAAATCTTTTGTTTGAAGTTCGACCAACTCGTTTTATGCTGTAATTTTCTCATTTTTTTGCATTGACATAACGCTTAAATGGTTTTGATGGCAAACCTGCTTTTTGAAAAAAAATTCGAACCCCGGACCCGAATTTTCGAAAAATCGATTCTAATAATAAAATAAGTTTATGTAAATTTAATTTAATTTTTAATATTAAAAAAATCATTTTGTTTGGCAAACTTTCAACAAAATTTTTGGTTTGCCCGGATTTTAATCGCTCGTTTTTAGTTACTTGACAAAATGCCAATATCAGAGGCCTATTTCAATTTCCGTCGTATCTCCGATAAGTAGGGCCGCGAATTATATGGACAAAAAATCTCGAAATATGGCCATAAAATATGGATCAAAAATTGCAAAATATGGACCAAATATGGACAAAAATTTCAAAATATGGACGAAATATGGATAAAAAAATTTCAAATATAGCAAAAAATGGGCAAGATTTCCTAATAGAACTAATAAGAAAAATAAAAATTTTTATATATAAATTAAAGGCATTTCAGAAAATTTTTTTGAAAATTAGCAGAATTTTAAAAATGTTCATTTTTTGGTGACAAATTTTAGTCGCGAAAAAGTCAATTTTTAGGGGTGCATTTTTCGTTTTTATTGCATTTTTGTTAAGGAATTTTTTGAAAAATGGCGAAATATGGATAAAAATCGCGAAATATGGAAAATATGGATTATAAAATGGGCTCTAGAAGCTCCAAACAAAGCTAAAAACATAATTTCTGGCATTTATACGCTGTTCCGAATGCGCAAAAAAAATATGGATTTCCATATAAATCGCGGCCCTACCGATAAGACATCATATGTATCTCCGATACGACGTCGTATCATGCCTTTCTGTTTCAATTAAAAATCATGGACAGTTTTGTTTCAATTAAATCGTAAATCCGATCATCGTAAGTACGACGACATCGTGTAAACACACAATTTATTTGCATGATGCGATGCCTTTTTGTTTCAATTTCCATTTACTTGACGTCGTAAATACGACGAAACAAAGGAGGAAATCGTGTAAACTTAATTCCCACTATTTAAAAAATAAAAAATTTAAAAGACAATTACAATGTGTTTCTAGGGGTACTCGGGGGCGTAGAATTCGAATCTGACCTCCAATTCGACAAATTTTGAACATTGGATCCGAATTCGAACTAAATTTTGGAAAAAAATGTTGGCTTTAAAATCATACAAGAGGAATGAATTCGACCATTAATTTTTGACCAAATCATTTTAATTGATGTTTTTAAGCAAACATTTTTATGAACCATTCCCTTAGATTACGGTAATTCATGACATCTTACTTTTTATTAGAGTCCGGCGCGGGAGCGGATCCCGCGCGGGATTTTGCGGGATCCCGCTCCGCAATCCCGCATTTTTTGCGTTTTGCGGGATTGCGGGATTTTGCGGGATTAATCCCGCAAATTCGCTCCCGCAAAGATTTCTAAAAAAAATCCCGCAGCGGGATCCCGCAATTTAGGTGCGGGATTTGCGGGATTGAAAATTGTTAGTGAATAATGCTAGTTTATTCAAAATTAGCTTTGACGTTTTGCCAAATCTTTAAATTTAAAAGATTCAATGCCCGCAAATCACAAGTGAAGTGCCCAAAGGATGATTATAATTAATAAGGACAAATATACTCTGGTGTAGTGGTGAGTAGTGCGGTTCGTAAGATTTGTGGGTGGGGTTCAAACCCCCGACAGTGCAAAGATTATAGCTTTCAGTTATTAGTTGTATTAAATGAAACGATTTCTTCTTCATTTTTCCAGTCATTAAAATTTTTTTTGGCGTCTTTTTACAACTTTATGGATTTTTTTGTTTGTTTGGTTCGACGAATCCCAAAACCATAAGAAACACCCTTTTGTTTTATACATAAAATTGGTAAATAAATGGAGTCAAAAATTCAAAAAATTGCCGTATTTGGTTGCAAATCTCTTAACACATTGAGTCAAAATTTCAAAATTTTCTCGGCGGCGCCTATCGGCACCGCCGACCCCAAGGCCGTAGCCAGAAAATTTTTTGGGGGGGTGGCGGCCAAGCCAAAAAAAAAGTTGATTTTTGGGGGTGTGTTTTACCCTTATCCCGGCTTTTACTGTCCCGGTCCTAGTTACAAGTAGTCTTAGATAAATAAGTGCTTTCAAATGATACTAAAATTGAACGATTCGGTTCAGTGAAAGGTGTTTTGATTTTTTTGAAAAAATCCCGCAATCCCGCGCGGGATCCCGCAAATTTAAAATGCGGGATTTGCGGGATTGCGGGATTTTGCGGGATTTATCCCGCAAATCCGGTCCCGCACGACTTTCCGAAAAAAAATCCCGCAGCGGGATCCCGCAAATGCGATTTTGCCGGTCTCTACTTTTTATCCGATGTCGTATCGTTAAACTGAATTGAAACAGAACTCAATCGTATTTACGACTTTTCGTCGTATGACATCTTATCGGAGATACGACGGAAATTAAAGACCCCAGGGCTCGTATACCAGAGACGGGGCCCCCGCAGGGTTTCTATATATGTGCGGAAACGTGGAAATTCGCAAGTTTTTGGGGTCCCTTTCCACGGGTTTTCCACGTTTCTTAAAGCTGCCACGTTTTTCACGTTTTGAGATTTTTTGCCACGTTTTTTCCACGGTTTAGCCTCGAATGGACGTTCTCTCAATTTATTGGATATATTTCAAAAATTTGTAAACATTTCACCAATATTTGACAAATTTTCTCAACAAATTCCAATAAAAATAAAAATTTTCTCCGGCGGCGCCGATTGGCACCGCCGACCCCTCCCATTTCTAAAAAACTTTTAAAAAAAAAGACCGATTTTTAAAATATTGGTTGCAAATCTCTTAACAAATTGAGTCAAAAATTCAAAATTTTCTCCGGCGGTGCCTATCGGCACCGCTGACCCCCTCCTCCCTCCTCCTCAGGAGTAAAGCAGAATTCTCAAAAAAATTTACATTTTTAAAAATTCCTTAACAAAAATGCAATATTGTTCCCATTAAGTCTAACTCCCATTTGACTTGCCCCAGGCCCATAATTACTTCCTTTCTCAGCCAAATTTTCTCAAAATGGTGAAAAGTTGTAATAAATATGCTAGTTACTGATTGTTCGAACAATTTATATTAAATTAAAGGCTTAAAAAAATTTCCACGTTTTTTCCTCGTTTTTGGGTTTTGCCTATAGAAACCCTGGGCCCCCGGGCCCCAATTTCTTAGAAATCGGAATTCAGCCCAGCAGTGGCTAAATTAATTGCAGAAAAGGAGAAAAATTCTGTGTGCGGTCTCATCTTCACTTTTTTTAATTGAGAAGTTTTCTAATGTCCACATAAAATTTGTACGAATTTCGAATCCATTGAAGTTTCCTTGTTGAGTCTTCTTCACTTTAAAATATATGGATTTATCCAATACTTTGTGGAGAGTAAAGCAATATAATTAATTCCAATTAAACATAAATGAATGGTTTTCTGAAATTGATCGAAATGATCAAACTTTCTCATCACTGATTTATCCGCCATTTTTCGTTCTTCCCCATATAAAGACATTGATGGTTTGCGCACTTTGATTGAACTGGCGGTGTTCAACGTCCAAACTTTTGAATAATTTTGGCTCTACACCAGCTTGTCTATAGTACAAACATTGGACTTCGTCCACACGAATTGGGTCCGCTGTTGCATTCTCACGATAGCCCCAAAAGCTTTTTGAGGCTCCTTCGGGCTTCTGTAATTAGAATTTGAACTGATGGAAACAGCCGATAATAAACACTCACAAAGCAATAAAGTGTTGCGACCGGAATTAAAGGACGCGCATTAAAATCTTGTAAAGACATTATTATGCGGATTTGGCCGTTAATCTTCAAAAAGATGAGGATGAACATTATTCTGTTATTTTCAATAAACTTACCACAAATACCTGACATGTCCATTTTTCATCGCACCATTTTTCTTCCGATAGACATTTGGTACTTCCATAACACGGACATTTTGGATCAATGCGCCCAAACTTGTCCACACATATAAGATTTGTTCCGGGATTCCGTTTCTTTTTAAAAAGATTTTCAGGGGAAACACACTCGCAGGAATCCGTAAGATTGACGGCGCCTAAACAAAAAATTAATAAAAACTGACTTTAGTTTCACAAACACTTACCAGCTTCATAGTTCAATTCGAACAATGTCGTTGGTTTGGTCAAATTAGTGGGAGTGTGCGTGGAAATGATAAAGTCCACGTTGGGCTCTTCGGCTTCGATCCAATTCTTGTAAGCATTTGGAACTGCGTCATGGAGTGCGCCCGGGCAACAAAGTCTGGCGCCTAAAAACGATTAATTTTTTTTATTAAAAATCAAATAAATTCAAAATGCCTTGCGCCCTTTTGTCTTTTCTGTAATTGATTTGGACATAGTTTATGCACGGGTCGACACATTCAAACATCTCATTCAAATAAGTAAGTTGAATCCGCGCTTTTTTGCCATTGGCCTGAATAAGTTTAAATTTTAATTATTAGAATTTAATTTTTATAAAATTAGATGGCTTCTTCGCTCCGGTCGTTGTAAGCGGAGGTCAAAAGTCAGGGTCGATGCAAAACCCAAATTTAAAATGCCTTGATTCTCCAATAACAGCGGCATGCAGGTCCAGAACCATTGCACTTGATCGTCGGCTTGAACACTCTGTTCGTCCGTTCAGCTTCAAATTCTCTGGTCGGGCCGCTCGTGTCCTCGCAGTTTAAATCTTAATTTATTTGTTAAATGTTTCTTTGTTCTTTATATTTAAATCTTAATTTTAAAATATTTCTTTGTTCTTTATATTCATACTAAATTCAAGCAAGCGGCAGTACGGTCCGGTGAATCCGTCCGGACAAAGGCATTTCGAGCAGTCATTTGGGTTGAGGTAGCCGCCGTTTTCGCACCAATCTTTTTCTTTGCAGGTGTCTTAAATTTAAAACGCAAATTTGTAAATTTCAAACTAGAGCCCGGTGGGAACGGGATTCCCGCGGGAAAAGTACGGGAATCCCGGTCCCGTTCCCGTCTTTTTTGCCCAGCGGGATTTTTTACGGGAACGGGAAAAACACGGGATTCCCGTTCGGGATTCCCGTCCCGTTCTTTTTGAAAACCCCGTTCCCGTTCCCGGAAATTTTATTTTAGCATTTTTCCCGTTCCGTTCATTTTTATTGGCGAAATGTTTTCAAAAATTAAACAATTTTGGACCAATTTTCATCACAAAAACGCTTAAAATTTCAAATTTTTTTAACGGCGGCGCCTGTCGGCACCGCCGAAGGCTCCAGAAATTTGCACTATTCTGTTGGTTTTTTGATTTTCTGCATAATTAAGACTTCTATTAACTAATGTGTAAAAACATGAAGTGAATTATGGAGCCCCGGCCCCCTTCATTCCCAAAAAGCTTCAAAAATATTACCGTAATTTTAAATTATGGTTGCAAATCTCTTAACAAATGAGTCAAAAATTTCAAAATTTTCTCGGCGGCGCCTATCGGCACCGCTGATCACCCTCCCAGTGCGCACCAAAAAAATTCGAAAAATTATTTATTTAAAAATTTTCAAAATTTTTCCCGTTCCCGCGGGATTCCCGTTAAAAATTGAACGGGAATAGTACGGAAACGGAAAAAACACGGGATTCCCGTTCGGGATTCCCGTCCTGTTCGTTTTGAAAACCCCGTACCCGTTCCCGTTCCCGGAAATTTTTTTTACCGGGCTCTATTTAAAACAAATAAAATAATGCTTCATTAAGCATAATAATTTTTATTGAAAGATTACCATTGCAATAGATGCGGTTGATTATCGCCGTGTCCTTAAAAGAGAGCCCTTCTGCCTGGCCAATTGTTTCTTGGTAAAAACGTGGCAGTGTTATCAGCGTATATTGACCACTTAAATAAAAATTAAATTTATTTTGTGTTTTTGTTAAAAATGATTGCTTCGGACCTAGGTTTTTTTCTGAACATTTTTTTTGCCACAGAAAAATGTAAATTTTTGTTTTGAATGCATGAAAATTTATATTTACTTATTTTGACTCAACAAAAAACGTTGGCAAAACCTATCGTTGGCAAAACGTTACTTGGCAAAACGTATCTTGGCGAAACGTAACACTAATTAAGCAAAAAAAAATTTGAAAATAGCATAAAGGGTTTGCTCAGATGTATTTTTGTGCAAAATTTCAAAATATTTGATAGGATTTGGACAAAGTTACAAAAACCCGACTGGTGATTTGTGCAAGTTTTTGGCAACTACAAAGCTATTCTATCGTTCGAAGCAGTTGATTTTAGTGCCGTTTACTTCAGTGCCAGCACTTTTAAAAGTCTATAATTTTTTATACTTGCCAAGCGGCGGTTCTCATTATTTAAAAAGGTCAATGTGAAAAAGCACCCAAAATAGTTTCTTATGAAATTAATTGTTTAGTTGGTTTAACAATAATTTTTAAAGCTTAGCGCTTTCGAATAGGTTGAGTTTGAAAATTGTTATAGACTTTCAAATTTGCGGGCACTGAAGTGAACGGCACTGAAATGAAATGAAATATACCGTGATTGATTGATAAATATTTTAAAGACTTAAAAAATAATAATATTTTAATCCCGCATTTTTTTCTTACGTTGTGTAGTTGTATCCTCCGCCATAATGCATCACCGAGCCAAAGTCATAGGGAAATTGAAAATTTTGAGTACTTTCTGCTCCTGTTAGCTGAAAATGTAAACATTTACTTGTGGGATTTTACTACTAAGTACTTAAAACCAAGCTGCTAGGTCTTCTCGGTCTCGAGTCGAGAAATTTCTCGATTTTTGAGGCCTGGGTCTCGATCTCGAGTTTTTTAACTTTTTTACACCCTAAAGATGGCATTTTGTGATTTTTAGTCGAAAAACAAACAAAAAAGTCCTGAAATATGTTAAAACAAAAACTCAGCACAAAAGGCTTATTTTTGAAAACGGGCCCGGACGCTCAAATCTCGGCAAATGCCGGGGTTCCAAGGCGTCAATTTTAACCCCTGCAAATTTTCATAAAATGTCTAATTCTGTTGTAAAGATAACGCCGTCGTTATCTCCTCTGATGATGGTGAAATTGCGAGCGTCACTTCGGTCAAACTCATGGTAAAGGCCAAGTGCATGCAAAAGTTCATGGGCTGCGACTACGGACATATTCTTTTTCTTAATCGTCATTATTAATTATAAACAAAAAGACAAAAAAACAAACTTTGCAGAAGGGGAGGGTGCTTCTCACCGCAAGCATAAGTTCTTGCCAGCCGCCACCACTTCTGCCAATACCAGAATAGCCACAATCGAAAAAGGGAAAACAAATTTGTTTAAGAGTTTAAAAAATACATTTTTTCAACTTTAATCACTCCGGTATGAATAAAATTGACTTACCATTATGACGAGTGCGGTTGGTAATAGCAATGCCATGAACGCCAAAATCGTCAAAAACATGTTCAGGGACCTTTCCAATAATATCAAATCGGACGCATGTTTCTTTCCTGTACAAAAATTGTGTACAATAAAAGAATTTGTACAAATTAAACGCACATAATTAAATTGGCTCCTTCTGTGATGGCAGTTTCCCATGCGCTATAGTTCTTAGGCACTGGAAATGCTTATTTAATATTTTTAAAATTCATAATTTATTTACAATATTCTTCGCGAAAGCCGATTTTGATCGGGAATTCGGGCCATTTTACATTGCGGTTAGCTCGCAGACGGAACTGTCTCTTTTCCCGGCGATTTCCTTTTTCTGGCGCAAGTCCACATCCTTAAGTAATTCCAGTCACTTTATTAGCATCATTTAAAGTTTATGGACTTTACTAATTAACAAATTCAATTTTAATTAATCAATGCAAAAACAAAACTCACTTTGTTGTGCCTCGATGTATTCGTCGTGCAGTTCTTCTTTTTCACAAGGCACGTCGCCGCCATGGCACATTAAACTTTCGCTGCGCTTCTTAAATGGATGGCTGTAAAGTGGCGGCTTTTTCCACGACGGAAGTTTAAACTAAAATCGATTAGTTTATTATGGCATTAGAATCTCCCCAATTTACGGCATCATCTGGGAGAGGGGGTCTATTTCCATGGCACGATTCCAAATCCTCAATCCTTTTTAGAAGTTCACGGATCTCTTCACAATCGTCTCCATAATCATCACAGGGCGAATAAGTATCCCATGTCTAAAGATGAATAAATAAAGTTGTTTTCCCCCTGAAAGACTGACTCTGTTCGGATTGTTCTTGTAAGTTTGTAAATTTGAGTTTTGAGTGATTCGCCTCGAGAATTCGGGATTGACAATTTGGAAATAAATCTCCAAATCAGTCGGCGGCACAAAATGGAGCTTTTTCGCCCAAGTGCCATTGATCTTTTCCGGCTTAATGTCATTAAGAATTGAGCCAATGCCGTCATTCTAAAAGATAAAAAATGAAAATTAAAAATAATTTATTTATTTTACTTCGATTTTCCAATTACTGCCGTTAATGGTTTCTCCGCCGGGTTTCTCTCGAATTGCGCTTTGTTGCTGTCCGTTTCCAAATTCGATGAAGAAAATGGGAAGAGCATCCTTGGCCATCCAAACACCGTCTGATGTAATCGAAAAATTCCATTTTCTTTTAAAGCTTAAAAAGATATTATTAAATTTATTTTGTTACAAAATATTTAAAAGAATACGTCTCGTCGGAGATGGAAAGGCTGAAGAATGATTCAACGACAAGCATATTTTTATTGGCATCACGATATGCACAAATTTGTACACTGAACCCCGCGAAAACTGAATTTGAGTTTCCTCCAAGATGTTTTCGGCACAATTTGGCAATAAAATTGTTCACGGGCCAATTGTTTGAGCTTTTGTAGCATGCGTACGCTTTTACTTGTCTTAATTTTAAATATTATTGTTTATTTGAATTTGGCAAAATGTTTTGGTACTTTTGGCATTTTAGTGTCGGCACTTCCATGCAAGCATTGACATAGCGTTTCAATGAACCGCTTTCGTAATCAGGCGGTGTTGGTTCGTGCAATTTTAAATGCTTTTCGTAGTCATCACAAGCGAGTCGATACGGAGTTGCCGAAATGATCATCATGAATTTGGAAACCTCCGCCGGGAAAACAATTTCCATACAATTTGTGCCAAAATGTTTCTTATGCCATGAGGTTGATTCAAAGGCACACTTAAAAAAGAAATATCAATTAATTTTAAAGCATCATTAAAGTGGAAATTTGGACCGTTTGCTTGCACAATCCGGTGCCATTTTGTCCGATGGATGAAAGAAGGTCCAGTGCCAGAATGCGAAATGCCATTCCATCGAACTCTTTCATAAATGCCCCCAAATGCAGCGCCTTTAGAAAGTCCGTTTCAATCGGTTCAAAATCTGTAAAAAAATATTATTATAAAACAATAAAAACTTTTCCAAAACCTTTGGAGATGTTCATTGCCTCGATAAAGTCGTTCGGCTTGATCTCGAAAACGGAACTGAATTGTCCATCAAGTCCAAGGCTTAAATTAGAACCGTTCAACAATTTATGCCGAAAAACGACTCGCCTCGACTGAATCGTGAATGTTCCGTCACTGATTTTGGAGACGTTCAGGGCATGCCATTCATTACGTGCCACAACTCCGGCACAATCAGAAAGAGGCCTTTCATTCACACGCTTTCCCAATCGAAATCGCCCCCCAAACTTAGTTCCGGTAGCCAATTTGCCCGCCAATTCGCTTTTGTAGCAAATTTGAAGGCTAAAAGCATTTAATTGTTAATGATAAAATTGTTGAAAATCCCCAAAAAATACGTTTTGCATTCTTTTTCGAGCTTAAAAAGGCCGTTTTTCTCCAATTTGCATTCACTCCATTGGGCCGTCGTGAGTCCGGGTTGTTCGGTGACGGCATTTTGGGCGTCGATGGCATTGAAAGGGAATATTGTCGGGTCGGGGCCATCGGAGTTTGGTGAAGAACACTAAACAAAGTCAAATAAATTTTATAATAAATTTTTCGGCACGAAATTTGACCTTTTTCTGGCACAATCCGGTGCCATTTGGTCCGATGGTTGAAAGAAGGTCAGAGGCCAAAATTTGAAGTGCTATTCCATTAAAATCGTCCATAAACGCCCCCAAATACAGCTCCGTTTGAAAGTCATTTTCGAGCAGTCCATCATTAGCTATAATTGTCGAAATGAATTTATGTTTAATTTTTGCAATTATTTAAACCGTTGGGGAAGATTTGAATTTCCGTTTTTGTTGGCGTTTCGTTGACGATTTTGCTGCCAAAAAAGCCTCCAAAACGAAGGCTAAAATATGGGCACATTTTGATCATTTTGGCATAAATTCACTCGCCTCGACTCGAACGCGACCTTTCCGTCACTCATTTTGCCGATGATCAGAGCGTGCCATCCTTCACTTTCCATCACTTTGGCACATTCAGCAAAAAGTCCCTCCCCATTCATTCCGATTTTTGTTCGAAAGCGCCGTCCGACCTTTGAATTTCGGCCAGTCGAAAAATTGCTTTTGTAGCAAAGCAAAAGTCTAAAAAATATTAATTTATTTAAATTATTATTATTTAAATATTTATGCCTTTCGCAGGCATTTTCCAAAATAATTGGTCCATTCTTTTCAACATTGCACCCAATCCAATGATCCACAACCGGAGAATTGCTAAATTCGAATATAAAATTATTTATTTAAATTAATTATAAATTACCCTCCGGGGACAGCAAATGCCTTCAAGGCAATTAAAAAGAAAAAGACGTTTATTATGAGAAATTTCATTTGCTAAAATAATTAAATTTATTTATTTATTTATGTTTTTATTCATTTTGCGAAAAATGAATTTTGTGTTAAATGATTGACAAATTTTGGATGAATCCGATGGAATGGGGGGAGGGAAGTGATTGAATGGACGGACCAATCGGAGGCCGGTTGATGGAGTCCGATGACAAATGCACAGATTTTCCATCCATTTTGGAAAAACGGAAGGAATAATCATCAATCACAGCATTCCGATCACTTTTTTGTCACAGAGATTGTTTGCGGCCGGCCAATGCATCGCCACAAAAATTCTTTTGAATTTTTATGCAAATTTATTTTTTAAATTTGCGACGATTCGATGTATAAATTGGTCAATCTCCAGCTCGTTCTGCACCGTCTTGCCATGGCGCCCCAACTTGACTTTCTTTAATTGCACCAAAAATAAGAAGCCTTAAAAATGGCACTTTATTTTTGCCTGAGGAGCAATGGGGAGGTGGGGGGGGGTGCCTTTTACGATCAAAATTTATTGAATTAATTATTGTGCAAAAAGCGGGGAGGGGGGCTCTAATTTAGCCAAAACGGACACTTTGGTCAATGGCGGATGTGCCGGTTTTATTTATATTAAGAACTCATTCCATTGCCTTTCTGTCAGCAATAAAATTCGCATAAAAACCCCAAAAATTAAAAAATAAATGAAAGAATCCGAAAATGCGTAATCATGACACAGCTAACTGCTCGGTTAAAGTTATTTTTGGTCTTTTTAGTGCCCAACTAAAAGTAGATATTTTATTGTTTTTGTTTAAAATCATGAAATAAAATTATCGTGGCAGATTTCGAGGTTTCAAAACAGATGGCGCAATCGGTGGCCTGGTCCTATGTTGGCACAAAAGTTCGGCATAAATATTAAAATTAAAAAATTGCATATATGGCACCGGAAAGGCCTTGGCGGTGATGTTTACAGGTGTTTTGGATTCTGGCAATATGATGAAATTTAAATAATTAATTCAACTATGCTAAATTTATTCATTATTGAAGCACTGATCAGCAGACCAGAAGCGATCGCTACCGTAATCAGCCAGCCCGAGCTGAGTGCCGTGGGATACGGTTTTGATGAGCTGCTATCCGGATCAGAATTCTGGTTGCATAAAAAAATATCAGAAATGAGAAAACAGAATTCTGGTGCCCAAAACGACCAGAAATTCTAGTAATCAGAAAACCAGAACAGAAATTTTTTAAAAATGTTTTTAACGAATTATATTATATTATTGGCCTAAATTTAGTATAATTTTGTTGTTTTTTGATAAATTTGAGAAAACAGAAAACGCTTTCAAATTTTGCGATTTTATTTTATATGTAAAGTTAGGAACCCGTACCTGTAACAGTAAAGCAAAAAATCGATTCGTAATAATAAATAAATTTATGTAAATTTAATTTAATTTTTAATATTAAAAATAAGCCCTCGATTTTACTTACTTGACAAAATGCCAATATCAGGGCAGACGAGGCCCCAGGGGCCACAATTTCTCAGAAATCGGAATTCAGCTCAGCAGTGGCCAAATTGCAGAAAAGAGAAAAATTTGGAAACCGTGTTTAAGATGCCACAAACTTCATGATATACAAAATGGGACACCGCCCATCCTATCGTATGGTTGCGGTCTCATCTTCACTTTTTTATTAGCTGGGAAGTTTTCTTTGTGAATTTAAACAAAGTTTTTATCAGGACTTGTATACCAGGGTTGCCGCGGGTTAAGAAAAATGTCGGGTCGGGTTTCGGATCGGGTCGACCCAAAAAACCTCGGGTCGGGTTTCGGGTTGAAAATTTTTTTCTTAAAAATATTAATCAAAATTTTTGTTGATACCGCCGGCCCCCACCCCTCCCCTCAAACCCGGATCTCGACCTGAAATCCAATCCAAAACCCTCGGGTCGAGTTTCGGGTCACGGGTCGAGAAAAAGACCGGGTTTTCGGCTCTCGGGTTTCGGGTAACCCGCGGCAACCCTGTTGTATACAGGGACGAGGCCGACGACATCAAAAAATTGAGGAAATTCCGTGGCCACAGAATTCTTACAATTCGGAATCTAGCTTTTTCCTGAATTTTTCTTTTGGCATTTGCGCAAAGTTTTTGAATGAAAGTGTCGTGTATTGGTATGCATAATGCCAATCACAGATGGCTTTTGATCCCATGGCTGTTGACCACAAATTATGGTTATTTAAGTGCTGCCTGTTCCCCCGTCCCTCTCTTGAGTTCCATTCATTTTACAATTGTTACATTTCCCCCGCACCAAATTGACTGATATCATAAATCGATATCACACTTAACTGTTGGCTCGGACACAACAGAAAGCTCGTGAATTTTATTTCAATCCCTAAGTGCCCACATGAAATTTGTACCGAATTTTAAAGTCCGTTAAAAAGTCTCATTGATAATTTTAGTTTGCTTCACTCTTTAAATATACATTTATCCAATAATTTGTGGTGAGTTAAAGCAATGATAATTAATTCCAATTATACATAAATGAATGTTGTTCTGAAATTGATCAACTTTCTCATCACTGATTTATCCGCCATTTTTCGTTCTTCCCCATATAAAGACATTGATGGTTTGCGCACTTTGATTGAACTGGCGGTGTTCATCATCCAAACTTTTGAATTTTGGCGGCTCCACACCAGCTGCTTCCCATCCCAGGCATTGGATTTCGTCCACACGAATTGGATCCGTTGTCGCATTTTCGCGATAGCCCCAAAAGCTTTTTGACGCGCCTTCGGGCCTCTTTAATTTGAATTTGAAATGTAAAACAGCCGATAATAACACTCACAAAGCAATAAAGTATTGTGCCCGGAATATGAGGACGCGCACGAAAATCTTTTTTAGACATTATTTTGCGGATTTGACCGTTAATCTTCAAAAGGAATGAAATTGAACATTATTTTGTTATTTTAAATTAACTTACCACAATCACTGGGCAGTGTACTTTTTCATCGCACCATTTTTTGGCCGAAAGACATTTGGCGTCTCCATTACACAAACAATCTTTTGAGTCCCCAAAGTCCTCCACACATACAAGAGTTGTTCCCGGATTTCGTGTCTCATTATAAAGATTTTGAACGGAAACACACTCGCAAGAATCCGTAAGGTTGACGGCGCCTAAACAAAACAAAATAAAAGCTGACTTTAGTTTCATAAATTCTTACCAGCTTCATAATTTAACTCGAACAGCGTCGTTGGTTTGGTCAAATTCGTTGGAGTGTGCGTGGAAATGATAAAATCCACGTTGGGCTCTTCGGCTTCGATCCAATTCTTGTAAGCATTTGGCACCGCGTCACCGAGTGCGCCGGGGCAGCAAAGTCTGGCGCCTAAAAACGATAAATTGTTTAAAAAAATCAAATAAATTAAAAATGCCTTGTGCCCTTTTGTCTTTTCTGTAATTGATTTGGACATAGTTTTTGCACGGGTCGACACATTCGAACATTTCATGCAAGTATGTCAGTTGAATGCGCGCTTTTTTGCCATTGGCCTGAAATGAATTAAATTTTAATTATTAGAATTTAACCTTAATAAAAAATTAGATGGCTTCTTTGCTCCGGTCGTTGTAAGCGGAGGGCAAAAGCCGGGGTCGATGCAAAACCCAAATTATAATGCCTTGATTCTCCAATAACAGCGGCATGCTGGTCCAGAACCATTGCACTTGATCGTCGGCTTGAACACTTTGTTCGTCCGTTCAGCTTCAAATTCTCTGGTCGGGCCGCTCGTGTCCTCGCAGTTTAAATCTTAATTTATTTGTCAAAATGTTTCATTGTTCTTTATATTTAAATCTTAATTTATTTGTTAAAATATATCTTTGTTTTTTATATTCCTACTAAATTCAAGCAAGCGGCAGTACGGTCCGGTGAATCCGTCCGGACAAAGGCACTTCGAGCAGTCATTTGGGTTGAGGTAGCCGCCGTTTTCGCACCAATCTTTTTCTTTGCAGGTGTCTGAAATTTGAAACGCAAATTTGTAAATTTAAAACAAATAAAATTGCTTCATTAAGCATAATATTTTTATTGAAAGTTTACCATTGCAATAAATGCTGTTGATAATCGCCGTGTCTTTAAAAGAGAGCGCTTCTGCCTGGCCAATTGTTTCTTGGTAAAAACGTGGCAGTGTTATCAGCTTATATTGACCACTTTAATAAAAATTAAATTTATTTTGTGTTTTTGTTAAAAATGATTGCTTCGGAGTAGGAGCTAAAAACTTGAGCATTAAAAATGCTAATTTTTGTAATTTAGTCAACTCATCTAAAGTTTTTGAGTTTAAGCACAACATGGTCTCCCTACGTTTTGCCAACGTTACATTTTGCCAACCCAGCAAAAATGTTACGGTTTGACGCGAAATTTGCCACCACATAAAAGATAAATGTTGTGACCAGTGTTCTGATGTTGGAATAGTTTTGAATGAACCGCTTGAATCTTAAAATTTACTAGAAATAGTAATTTTGAAAAAGCCGGGCCCACCCGTCAAAAATTCTGGAGTCTCGGTTTTTTTAACACCCAAGCCCAGCACCTAGGTTTTTTTTCTGAACATTTTTTTGACACAGAAAAATGTAAATTTTTGTTTTGAATGCATGTTTTGAAAATTTATATTTACTTATTTTGACTCAACAAAAAGCGTTGGCAAAACCTATCGTTGGCAAAACGTTACTTGGCAAAACGTATCTTGGCGAAACGTAACACTAACTAAGCAAAAAAATTTGAAAATAGCATAAAGGGTTTGTTCAGATGTATTTTTGTGCAAAATTTCAAAAATTTGATAGTTATAAAAATCCGGTTGGTGATTTGTGCAAGTTTTTGACAACTACAAAGCCATTCTATAGTTCAAAGCAGTTGATTTTAGTGCCGTTTACGAAAGTCTATAATTTTTTTATACTTGCCAAGCGGCGGTTCTCATTATTTAAAAAGATCAATGTGAAAAAGCACCCAAAATGAGTTTTTTCAGTTTTATGAAATTAATTGTTTAGTTGGCTTAACATTAGCTTTTAAAAGCTTAGCGCTTTCGAATGGGTTGAGTTTGAAAATTGTTATAGACTTTCAAATTTGCGGGCACTGAAGTGAACGGCACTGAAATGAAATGAAATATACCGTGATTGATTGATAAATATTTTAAACACTGTAAAAAATAATATTTTAATCACGCGTTTTTTTCTTACGTTGTGTAGTTGTATAATCCGCCATAATGCATCACCGAGCCAAAGTCATAGGGAAATTGAAAATTTTGAGTACTTTCTGCTCCTGTTAGCTGAAAATGTAAACATTTAATTGTTGGATTTTACTACTAATTGCTTAAAATAAAACCAAGCTGCTAAGGCTTCTCGGTCTCGAGTCGAGAAATTTCTCGATTTTTGAGGCCTGGGTCTCGATATGGCATTTTGTGATTTTTAGTCAAAAAACAAAAAAAAGTCCTGAAATATGTTAAAACAAAAACTCAGCACAAAAAGGCTTATTTTGAAAACGGGCCCGGACGCTCAAATCTCGGCAAATGCCGGGTTCCATAGCGGCAAAGTTGGGCGCCCACATCAAAAACATTTATCGAACAACTTTAATTTTAAAAAATGTTTCTGTTTGGTAATTAGGGAACGCACGGAGGCTTGAATAAGCTGCGGTCCCGGGTGAACGACTCCCTCAAATTTTAACCCCGCAATTTTCATAAAATGTCTAATCCTGTTGTAAAAATAACGTCGTTATCTCCTCTGATGATGGTGAAATTGCGAGCGTCGCTTCGGTCAAACTCATGGTAAAGGCCAAGTGCATGCAAAAGTTCGTGAGCCGCGACCACGGACATATTCTTTTTCTTAATCGCCATTATTTAATTAATTTATAAGTAAAAAGACAAAAAGAAGCAGACTTTGCAGAAGGGTTCGGTGCTTTTCACCGCAAGCTTAAGTTCTTGCCAGGTGTTCATTCTGCCAATTTTAGACCAACCACAATCGAAAAAAGGGAAAACAAATTTGTTTAAGAGTTTAAAAAATACATTTTCTCAACTTTAATCACTCCGGTATGAATAAAATTGACTTACCATTATGACGAGTGCGGTTGGTAATAGCAATGCCATGATCGCCAAAATCGTCAAAAACATGTTCAGGGACCTTTCCAATAATCTTAAATCGTACGCATGTTTCTTTCCTGTACAAAAATTGGGTACAATACAAGAATTTGTACAAATAAACGCACATAATTAGTTTGGCTCCTTCTTTAATGGCAGTTTCCCATGCGCTGTAGTTCTTAGGCACTGGAAATGCTTATTTAATTGATTAAAATTCATAATATTTTACAATCTTTTTCGCGAAAGCCGATCTTGATCGGGAATTCAGTCCATTTTTCATTGTTTGATTCCGGCAGGTACTGTCTCTTCTTCCGGCGGTTTCCTTCTTCTGGCGCAAGTCCACATCCTTAAACAATTTAATTCACTTTATCAGCATCATTTAAGCTTATGGTCTAGTAATTAACGAGATAAAATTTTAATTAATCAATGCAAAAACAAAACTCACTCTTTCGGGCTTCGATATATTCGTCGTGCAGTTTTTCCTTGTTACAAAACGAATCCAAATTACAAATTAAACTTTTGCTGCGCTTCCTAAATGGACGGCTGTAGGGTGGCGGCTTTTTCCATGGCGGAAGTTTAAACTACAATCGATTGGTTTATTATGGCATTATAATCTTTTATAATTTACGGCATCATCTGGGAGAGCGGCAACGCTGTTTAGGGACCCGCACGTTTCCAAATCCTCAATCCTTTTTAGAAGTTCACGGATCTCTTCACAATCGTCTCCATAATCATCACAGAGCGCGGGACTTGTCTAAAGATAGGAGAAAAAAAACTTGCTTCTTTTCCCTGAAAGACTGACTCTGTTCGGGTTGTTCTCGTAAGAGTTCAAATTTGGGTTTTGAGTGATTAGCTTGGAGAATTCGGGATTGGCAATTTGGAAATAAATTTCCATCCGCCCAGTCGATGGTGGCACAAAATGGAGCTTTTTAACCCAGGTTCCATTAATCTTTTCCGTTTCAATGTCATTGAGAATGGAGTCGATGACGTCATTCTAAAAATAAACATAAAAATTAAAAATAAATTATTTGTTTTACTTCGTAATTGCTGCCGGAAATATTTTCTCCGCCGGGTTTCTCTCGAATTGCGCTTTGTTGCTGTCCGTTTTCAAATTCGATGAAGAAAATGGGAAGCGTATCCTTGGCCATCCAAACACCGTCTGATGTAATCGAAAAATTCCATTTTCTTGCAAAGCTTAAAAGATATTATTAAATTTACAAAATATTTAAAAGAATACGTCTCGTCGGAGAAGGAAAGGTTGAAGAATGACTCTACGACAAGAATCTGCCCTTCACGATGGACACAAATTCGAACACGGAACCCCGCGACATTCGAAATCGAATCCACGCCGAGATGTTTTCGGCACAATTTGGCAATAGAACTGTTTCTGGGCCATTTATTTGAGCTTTTATAGCACGCATACGCCTCTACTTGTCTTAATTTTAAATATTATTGTTTATTTGAATTTGGCAAAATGTTTTGGTACTTTTGGCATTTTAGTGTCGGCACTTCCATGCATGCATTGACATAGCGTTTCAATGAACCGCTTTCGTAATCAGGCGGTGTTGGTTCGTCCAATGTTAAATGCTTTTCGTAGTCATCACAAGCGACTTCATAAGGAGTTGCGGAAACGATCAGCACGAATTTAGAAACCTCCGCCGGGAAAACAATTTCCATACAATTTGTGCCAAAATGTTTCTTATGCCATGAGGTTGGTTCAAAGGCACACTTAAAAAAGAAATATCAATTAATTTTAAAGCATCATTAAAGTGCAAATTTGGACCGTTTGCTTGCACAATCCGGTGCCATTTTGTCCGATGGATGAAAGAAGGTCCAGTGCCAGAATGCGAAATGCCATTCCATCAAAATCCTTCATAAATGCCCCCAAATGCAGCGCCTTTAAAAAGTCCGTTTCGATTGGTCCAAAAACTAAAAATATTTTATAAAACGCCAAAACTTTGTCCAAAACCTTTGGAGATGTTCATTGCCTCAATAAAGTCGTTCGGCTTAATGTCGAAAACGGAACTGAATTGTCCATCAAGTCCAAGACTTAAATTATGAACCGTCCAACAATTTATGCCAAAAAACGACTCGCCTCGACTGAATCGTAAAGATTCTGTCACTGATTTTGGAGACGTTCAGGGCATGCCATTCATTACGTGCCACAACTCCGGCACAATCAGAAAGAGGCCTTTCATTCACACGCTTTCCCAATCGAAATCGCCCCCCAAACTTAGTTCCGGTAGCCAATTTGCCCGCCAATTTGCTTTTGTAGCAAATTTGAAGGCTAAAAGCATTAATTTGTTAATAATAAAATTGTTGAAAATTCTCAAAAAATACGTTTTGCATCCTTTTTCGAGCTTAAACAGTCCGTTTTTCTCCAATTTACATTCTCCCCACGTGGCATTCTCCGAATAAGGCCTAAATATTTAATTTATTTATTTAATATAATTATTTTAATACTTACCCTCCGGGGACAGCAAATGCCTTCAAGGCAATTAAAAGGAATAATACGTTTATTATGAGCAAATTCATTTGCTAAAATAATTAAATTTATTTATATTTTTATTCATTTTGCGAAAAATGAATTTTGTGTTAAATGATTGACAAATTTTGGATGAATCCGATGGAATGGGGGGGGGGGGGAAGTGATTGAATGGACGGACCAATCGGAGGCCGGTTGATGGAGTCCGATGACAAATGCACAGATTTTCCATCCATTTTGGAGGATAATCATCAATCACAGCATTCCGATCATTTTTTGTCACAGAGATTGTTAGCGGCCGGCCAATTCATCGTCACAAAAAATTCTTTTGAAATTATGCAAATTTATTTTTTAAATTTGCGACCATTCGATGTATAGATTGGTCAATCTCCAGCTCGTTCTGCACCGTCTTGCCATGGCGCCCCAACTTGACTTTCTTTAATTGCACCAAAATAAGAAGCCTTAAAAATGACACTTTATTTTTGCCTGAGGAGCATTGGGGAGGTGGGGGGGGGGTGCCTTTTACGATCAAAATTTATTGAATTAATTATTGTGCAAAAATCGGGGAGGGGGGCTCTAATTTCGCCAAAACGGACACTTTGGTCTAATGGCGGATGTTGGCACAAAAGTTCGGCATAAATATTAAAATTAATAAATAAAAAGTGCAAGGTTTATATGGCAACGGAAATGGCTTGGCGGTGATGTTTACAGGTGTTTTGGATTCCGGCAATATGATGAAACTTAAATAATTTTTCTGCATTTTATAACACTAAAATAATTAAGATCATTCAACTTTGAAAAAGTTATGCATTTTTACCTATTTACCCTATTCTGCTGGGCAAAAAAATGAAAATTTAACAAATTGCTTAATTGTTATAAAATTAATTTTAAAAATCAAAATATTTTTAGAAATTGTTTCCTCCACCATAGATGCTCACTGAAAGTTCTAAAAAGTTTTTACATGGCCAGGGGTTTGAACCCCAACCAAAACATTTCCAACCCATAGCACAACAACTACACCACAACGTTATTTGATGAAAATTGACATCATCCTTTACTAAATTTAATACTTGCAGGAACCGCAGTCAAATTTGCGGATCCTGTTGCAGGATTGGAATTCAAAATTGTTTGCAGGACCGGATCCTGCATATTGTTTTTAATAGTTTGCGGGCAGCGACATTCAACGACAGACGGCCCCTCAGCCGTGCCAGCCGACGGATAAGCCAGCCGATCATGAACATCACACAACTTTTTGGGCGGAGCTAAAACATTTCTTTCCCCCGCTCATCCTCCCATTTCATTCTTCCAATTTTCTGCGATTGGAGGAGTCATTTTCCACTTTGCCAATTCGGACCAATTGCTGCACATTTCCCCCGCCGTTCAATTGCCCCCTTTCCCAAACAAATCGAATTTTTTAAAATTTTAATAAAAATAAATTTTGTTTAGTCGAAACAAGGCACACAAACCAAAGAAGCACGCAGAGTGAGGAGACCGTTACTCACACGGTGATGGTTGAGAATTTTAGGAAAAATGCCAAAAATATGGATTTACTGTAGCCTGCATTTTGTCCTGGAAATCCAGATCCACCTTCGTCAAACCAGTACCAGTTTTTTTCTAAATGTTGGGGGCAAACTCGATCGTTAATTCGAGTTCGCTTTTATGTAGCGGTATGCGCCCCGATGATGCTTTGCTGACAATGGCAAATTGGTGAACGTGAACAAATACGTGGGTTAAATTAAATTGAAATATTCTTTTTAATTTATCTTTTTAGCTGTTGTCTGGTTATTCAACATTTTTTCGAACCTTGTTTTTTGGACAAAACGCCGAAGAAAACACGCAGAGTGAGGAGACCGTTACTCACACGGTGACGGTGGAGTCGTCATGCAAGGTGGCGCGCCGAAGCGGATTTATAATTGGCCTGCAAGCTGCCCTCAGCCTTAAATTTCCATAAAAAAATGAATGAATTACTTAATTAGTTAACTTATTTTTTTTAGCCATTTCATCGAATTTAGCTATCGAGGCGATTTTTCTTTATTACAGGAAAACACCAAGCGTGCCTCGTTTTCATCTGAAATGGTTAAATTTTATTTAATTTATTTATATAAAATTTTGTTTTGTAGACGTCAAAGTTTGTGCTAGGCCCAAACTCGAAGGCACTGGTGTCCTACAACGCGCTGATCACTCCTTGCAGACGATAAGTACAAACGAAGCGGCCAAATTGTGTACCGGATGCCAAATTTCAAGGAATTTTCTGAAGGACTTGGACCGTTTGAAGTGCTCAGAGCCCCGGTGGAGTACATTAACGGATTTCCATGGCCCATTTTGATCAGATTTGGTTGCTTACGTTGGCATTTACATATATTGCGATGGCGATAAATCTGGTGGGCAATTTCAATTTGTGAACGCTTGAAAAATGTTATCTTTAACAATAAATTCCATAAATAATATATATTTTTAAGACATGACTTGGACTTGTCATGCGGTTCCACAATTCAACATTGTTTCTTGCAAGAAACGCGGTGAATGCCTTATGAAGAAAGGATAGTTGGACAGCTTTAAAGTTTATGCTGCCGATGGTTTTAGTAATTGGGGCTGGCAGAAATTTATAACTTTAAGGTGAACGAAAATTTTCTTTAAATATTTCTATTTACAGGAATTGATGGACCCGAAGAACGGCTTGTACGACGAAGAAGAGGACGCCGTGACGTTCAAAGCTGAACTGGTCGTGGAAAATCCCAACGACATTTTTTCGAACATTGTTTTGGACAAACGCCGAAGAAAAGCCAAAAGTTCAAATTGACGACGTTCCGGATGCCGTCGCCAATTTTGAACGACTTATATGCTCTCTTTTTCGATTCGTAGCCCAAAAAGCCCGAGTTTTAAAAGCTCAACTTTTAAATTGTAGTATGGGACCTCCCCCCCCCCCCCCCCCCCCCCCTCTCCCTCCAAGAAACGAGAAATTAATTTAAAGGAATGGGTGCCATACAACAGGTTATCCTTGGAAATTAGATAGTGAAAGATAGGCGTGTTGTGCAGATAAAGTTGGCTGATCGGCTTTTGCCCGAAAGCTCTGCTGATTTGTTCCATTCAATTCAGTCATTTACTTCGATTTCAATTGGCTAATTGGTGTTTGCATTGTGTATCCCCACATTTGGTTCTATTAAACAGCCCTTATAATCAAAAATTTGAGAAAAAACATCGATTGGAACAAAAAATCTCGGCTTAAACAGCAAATTTTAATCCCGGAAAAAACCCGATTATGGGATTACGTGCAACTCTAGATATAAACATGCGCATCTTTTTCTTGGCAAAAATAATAAAATGGTCACAGAAAAACTAAAGGGTAATTGCGTTTGTGCAATGCAAGATTTGGCCAAATTGGAACCTAAACAAATTTTTGTTGATCTGGGGTTGATCCGGTTGCGAACACTGAGTATGCCGATGCCACCAAAGTTGTTACACAAGCAGTGCGACCATGTGAAAATGAACAGAGTCTAAGAAATAGGTGGACAATGGCGCTACCATACCCTCAATGCTGCGTGATACTGTAAATTCTTTTTGCCACGATTGGTACAGCACACGGCTTATGGACACGGTGGCAGCATCTACGATGAAAGGACCGGGATCGATTCCGGTATAAATCTGAAAAATGTCAGAATTTCACCCTAAAAACGGTACTTTTCGGTTATGTGTCAACAAAAAATTTTTTTTTTTGTTTCAAGTCGCTAAAAAGGTGTTTCTAGAAGTTTTCGGGGTCGTAGAATCCAATTATGATTTTATGTCGACTGATTAAGAACCCTGAACTCGAAGTCTAAATATTATTTTTTGTTTGTTGACACATAACCGAAAAGAACCTAAAAAACTTATATATAAGCCCAAATTATTTTCGTTTTGCTACTCTATAAAATAAAATTAATGGTTATTAAAAGTAGGGTTGTCACCCCGACCCCGACCCCGACCCCGACCCCGCAAATTTAGGCCATTTTTCGGGGTTTTCCCCGACCCCGACCCCGACACTTCTAACCCCGAAAAACCCCGAACCCCATCCCCGACTCGGGGTCGGGGTTAGCATACAGCCCTAAAGATGGCATCATTGAGTGACAAAATTCATTTTTTCTTAGGGTTTGACTGTGGTCTTGCGTACTTTTTGACAAAAAATTTATTGAACTTTTACAGAAATGGATGATATAAAATTGGTGGCTTGGTGGTATGTCTGTCCGGCGAGTAAAGTGTTCGTTTGGGTTCGAACCCGCTTGAATGCAAGCACTTATTTACGTTTATTTGGCATTATTCTCCCCCAATAATGGAACTTTTTTAATAAACTTCCAAATATTTTTTAATTAAAATGCGTGCAAAAGATGAATTTTTGAATAATTCATCACTAGGGATGGGATTTTTAGGTTTTTGCCTATTTTTTCTGCAACTTTGTTTCCTATTTTGGCATTTTTGGCGACTTTTTTGAACTTTTGTGCATATTTCAAGCTTTTTTCGAAAAATTTTCTTAAGAAAAATAAAATAAAATTCGGATTTATCTGCCAAGACCACTAATTTTTTGAAAAATTTTCATAAAATATACAATAAAATTCGATTTTTTTTGTCAGGATCCTTGATAGAATTTCGTGCTTTTTTAGACGCGTATTTTGCAGATTTCTTGCCTAAAAGTACACTCCTAAAAAGCTTCAAAAAAGTACCGCATTTTTAAAATTTTGGTTGCAAATCCTTAACAAATTAGTCGAAAATTCAAAATTTTTCTCGGCGGCGCCTATCGGCACCGCCGACCCCCCCCCCCCCCTCCACCTAAAAGCTTTAAGCCTAAGAAGGGCCACTGAAGCAAAAAATGACGATTTATCAAACAATATTTTATTAAAATAATAGGCACATAAAAAAAATTTCGATTTACTTCGATTTTCGATGTTTTTTTCCTTTTAATTTTCGATTTCGAACTTTTCAGTTTCGATTTTCGATTTCAACTTATTTTTTAGTTTCGGCACACCGCTGTTTCCCTTCTCTTCAAAATAAGAACAAATTAAAAAAATTATTGGCTCTAATGTCAATAAATTTTGGAAATTATTCAAAAAAACAAAAATTTGATCTTTAAAATTTTGAAGAAAAATTTAAAAAAACCCCGCAACCCCGACCGATTTGGGTAACCCGACCCCGACCCCGACAGTCCCGCCCCCGAAAAACCCCGACCCCGCAATTCCCAACCCCGCACGCGGGGTGACAACCCTAATTAAAAGTTTAAAACATTCAACAATTTTTAAATCCTTAAATTAAAAATTTTGTTGAATTTTGCCTTGAAAAAAGCAATGATGTTGGTGGTCGCCAGCTTAACAGGCCGAGCAATGAACGGTCGTAGCAGCACGAACTCCTTGACAGGCCCGGAGTACAGACTGAATTTTATGTTTCGTTTTTTTATAATAAAAATTAGCTGATTACATACTCTGATCCAAAAGTATCAACAATCAATGATTCATCCCAAAGATGACTTTTTTTTATTCCTTTGAGTAGGATTACGGTATTTTAAGAATGTTTAGGAATTTTCTTAGATAAGCCCATATGTATAGTTTTTAATTCTTAAACTTTTCTTACTGATCAGTTGTCTTGTCCGGTTCGACTGACTGCGATTTTTTTGGATTTTAAACCTAAATTTTTATTTTAAATTTTTTTGTACCCATTCCATGCATCTTTGGCAAGTCGATAGATAAAAGTTGGCGAATTTGTTAGCGTCAACGTCGTGGAATCTTCGCAAGTACGGAACTGGCATCGCGTACACTGCCCAATTTGTCGCGGACGGCATAAATTCGATCCTAAAAACATTTTTTTGGGTTTTTATCAATTTTTACTGGTTATTGGAAAAAAAATTTCCGTCGCAAATTCTAACGAAATCGTAAAATTTTAGGACCGTAATCACTGAGGTCACAAGTCGATCGGGTGCCCGTATGCGTTCAGGGCCCTATACCAAATCTCACTTTTACTTTTAACTTGTTAAAAGTTCAAGTTAAAAGTTAAGGTTAAAAGTAAAAAATAACGCGTACCAATTCTTGCCATTAAAAAGTTAAAAGTTAAAGGCAGAAATCTTCAAAGTTAAAGGTTAAAGTTAAAAGTTCAAAGTAAACGCGTACCAATTGTTTTTTTCTCACTTGAAACTTTTTAATGGTAACTTTTAATCAATTGGTACGCAAGCTTCCTCAATTTCACAAAAACATAGGGGGGGACCCTTTTGGTCAAAATTTTTGAAAAAAAAAATTTATTCTAAAAATAGTCTGAAAATATGTTATTTGATGCGCTGATTACGAATTCATCATTAGAAACAAAAATTGAGAATTTAAAGCGGTTTTACCATTTTTGAAAATTAAAGTAAAAAAGTCAATTCTTGGGAATTGGGGCAGGCCGATGGAAAAAAATAATAAAAAATTTAAATTCATGTTTTCTAGGGTGAAAATATGCGTAGAACACGAATACAATCTCGGATTTTGCGAATATCGAAAACTGAACCCTAATTCGAAAATTTTCAGAAGCAACATTTTTTGAAATTTTAGAAACGTGAAAAATAATTTATGCACTAACCCAAAAAGGTTAAAATGTTCAAGAATGAACGAAAAGTATGCAATAATGAAAAAACAAAACAAATCAATTGTTGATGGGGTTGAAATGTGCAATATAAAAATTTGTCATACCAAAACAAAAGTTGCTTTTTGAACTTCTGAAAAATGTTCGAATTAGGGTTCGGAGTTTGACATTCGCAAAATCCAAGCTCGGATTCGTGTTCTACGCATATTTTTACCCTAGAAAAAAATGCACTTAAAATTTTAAACATCCAAAATTTAAAAAAAATTAACCGAGACGGGACCACAATTCCCGAAAATTGCCGAAAAACGACTACTTTGGCTAGTATTTTTTCCCAAAAAAAAGTAATGGGTCAAAAATTCTGAAAAAAATAAATTTGGTCAGAAAGTCTCTATTTAAGCTTCCTCTAAAATTTTACATTTTTCGGTTAGGCCAGATTCGAGTTATAAATATTTAAATTATTGATTTAGGCCCCTTTTTTACTTTGAAGAAGTTTATTAAAAGTTAATGGCAAAAGTTCAAAGTTAAAAGTAACTTTTAAAAGTAACGTGAATTATAAGCAACAATTGGTACGCAGTCACCCTTAACTTTGAAGTTTTCGCTTTTAACTTTGAACTTTTAACTTGAAAAGTACATTTGGTATGCAAACTTTAAACTTCTTCAGAATCAAATGCCTTTTTTGTGCCCCCTGTACTGCTTGACAACGTCGGCACTTGCGTTGTGTCTGTGCCAACATCAGCGATTG
Organism: Globodera pallida; assembly: GCA_020449905.1. Lineage (NCBI taxonomy): Eukaryota > Metazoa > Nematoda > Chromadorea > Rhabditida > Heteroderidae > Globodera > Globodera pallida. The sequence continues at coordinate 2,591,694 of JAIXHY010000011.1, forward strand.
CCAGCTAGAACTGCTTGTACTGGTCCCGCAGATTTCAGAAGAAGTTGCGAAGAGTTGGAGCTGTATTTGATTTTAAACCAATTATTTTTAATTACTTAATACAAGAATTCGATCTTATGACATTTCATCGAGCTTTCAAGTGGTATTAATTTGTTTGATTCAAAGAAAGTTCAAGAAAGTTACACGCCATGGACTCGTTCACCCAGTAATTCCAACCTCGAACTTGCGGGTCCTCCTAGCAAATTCCATGACGTGTTTGCCCAAATCGGGGAGTTGAAGATTGTCGCATGGTATTGTGGTAATCGGCCAACAGCTTGGCATGTTCCGCATTTTTTTGGACATTCCGTAATTCCGTTCCGTATTCCGTGTTTCGTTTTCCGTATTCTGTGTTCCGAATTCCGTTTTCTGTGTTCCGTTTTCTGTGTTCCGAATTCCGTTTTCTGTGTTCCGTTTTCTGTGTTTCGTTTTCTGTGTTCCGTTTTCTGTTTTCCGTTTTCTGTTTTCCGTTTTCTGTGTTCCGTTTTCTGTGTTCCGTTTTCTGTGTTCCGTTTTCTGTGTTCCGTTTTCTGTGTTCCGTTTTCTGTGTTCCGTTTTCTGTGTTCCGTTTTCTGTGTTCCGTTTTCTGTGTTCCTTTTCTGTTTTCCGTTTTCTGTGTTCCGTTTTCTGTGTTCGTTTTCTGTGTTCCGTTTTCTGTGTTCCGTTTTCTGTGTTCCGTTTTCTGTGTTCCGTTTTCTGTGTTCCGTTTTCTGTGTTCCGTTTTCTGTGTTCCGTTTTCTGTGTTCCGTTTTCTGTGTTCCGTTTTCTGTGTTCCGTTTTCTGTGTTCCGTTTTCTGTGTTCCGTTTTCTGTGTTCCGTTTTCTGTGTTCCGTTTTCTGTGTTCCGTTTTCTGTTTTCCGTTTTCTGTGTTCCGTTTTCTGTTTTCTGTTTTCCGTTTTCTGTGTTCCGTTTTGTGTTCCGTTTTCTGTGTTCCGTTTTCTGTGTTCCGTTTTCTGTGTTCCGTTTTCTGTGTTCCGTTTTCTGTGTTTCGTTTTCTGTGTTCCGTTTTCTGTTTTCCGTTTTCTGTGTTCCGTTTTCTGTGTTCCGTTTTCTGTGTTCCGTATTCCGTGTTCCGTTTTCTGCATTTTTTTAGCCTTCGCCGTGACGGCGTCGATGCTAGCGAGCCCAACGGCAACAGCACGGTTTGAAGGAATTGCCGTGACACAACGGCAATGGCACGCCAAAGTGCGACGAGTTGGAGCTGTATTTGATTTTAAACCAATTATTTTTAATTGCTCAATACATGAAAATTTAAGAAAAAAACGCAAAAATCAATTAAAAGCAGCGTTCGTTCACCTCAATGTCGCAGTGCTGCTCCATTGGCACAAAAATGGTGGCATGCAAATAAAATTGTGATTTGACCAAATTTTTCTCTCTGAAAAGATCATTTTTGTATTAGGAAAAATTCTATTAAAGATTTTACATCTTTTGTTAAGATTTATAAGCTAAGCCTTCACCGTCGGATTGGCACGCTTTAACTTTTGCTCGATGAAGCTGGCAAAATGTTAATGCAAATTCTATAATCATTTTTTGTTGCGACAGCATTTTTTACAATTTTAATGCTTATAAAACCGAATTTTTAATGAAATTATACATACCGGCCCAGTGCCCTTCGTACTGTCCTCATCCGTGTCCGGCGCACCTCTGAAAGTTTTTGGAACAGTTAGGGGCCAAATCTGATCGGGACTGATCAGAACTAGTTACAGTGTTCCCCGGATATTGATTGACAATCAAAAGAAATATGCTGCAATTTTAACCAATTACTTTTGTGTTAAGTGTTCTGCCAGCTGCTGATGGTCCCGCTGAACTGGCCCGACTTCTCGTCAAACTGTATTGGACCCTCAAAATGTATGCGATAATCACCGATGTTTCAACATAGTCGCCCGCCAACAAGAATTGGATGTCTCTGACTGCAAAATTCAGGTTGATTGTCTTGAAAAAAATTGTTAATTATTTTTTACAAACTGATCAAAAATATTATTTAGGATCAAATTAAAGAATAAGCCGATCAAATTAAAAATATATACTATTTTTAATAAATTTAAATAAATCTGAGAAGACCTGAAGTGTTAGATCAATTGTGCCAAAAAAACCATCATCAGTCATAAGCAGCAGCCGATCATTCGCAAATGCCATTTGACGGATTCATAAAACAAATCCGTTTTGTGTTCCGTTTTCTGTGTTCCGTTTTCTGTGTTCCGTTTTCTGTGTTCCATTTTCTGTTTTCCATTTTCTGTGTTCCGTTTTCTGTGTTCCGTTTTCTGTGTTCCGTTTTCTGTGTTCCGTTTTCTGTGTTCGTTTTCTGTGTTCCGTTTTGTGTTCCGTTTTCTGTGTTCCGTTTTCTGTGTTCCGTTTTCTGTGTTCCGTTTTCTGTGTTCCGTTTTCTGTGTTCCGTTTTCTGTGTTCCGTTTTCTGTGTTCCGTTTTCTGTGTTCCGTTTTCTGTGTTCCGTTTTCTGTTTTCCGTTTTCTGTGTTCCGTTTTCTGTTTTCTGTTTTCCGTTTTCTGTGTTCCGTTTTCTGTGTTCCGTATTCCGTGTCCCGAATTCTGTGCTCCGTTTTCTGTGTTCCGTTTTCTGTGTTCCGTTTTCTGTGTTCCGTTTTCTGTGTTCCGTTTTCTGTGTTCCGTTTTCTGTGTTCCGTTTTCTGTGTTCCGTTTTCTGTGTTCCGTTTTCTGTGTTCCGTTTTCTGTGTTCCTTTTCTGTTTTCCATTTTCTGTGTTCCGTTTTCTGTGTTCCGTTTTCTGTGTTCCGTTTTCTGTGTTCGTTTTCTGTGTTCGTTTTCTGTGTTCCGTTTTCTGTGTTCCGTTTTCTGTGTTCCGTTTTCTGTGTTCCGTTTTCTGTGTTCCGTTTTCTGTGTTCCGTTTTCTGTGTTCCGTTTTCTGTGTTCCGTTTTCTGTGTTCCGTTTTCTGTTTTCCGTTTTCTGTGTTCCGTTTTCTGTTTTCTGTTTTCCGTTTTCTGTGTTCCGTTTTCTGTGTTTCGTTTTCTGTGTTCCGTTTTCTGTTTTCCGTTTTCTGTTTTCCGTTTTCTGTGTTCCGTTTTCTGTGTTCCGTATTCCGTGTTCCGTTTTATGCATTTTTTTAGCCTTCGCCGTGACGGCGTCGATGCTAGCGAGCCCAACGGCAACAGCACGGTTTGAAGGAATTGCCGTGACACAACGGCAATGGCACGCCAAAGTGCGACGAGTTGGAGCTGTATTTGATTTTAAACCAATTATTTTTAATTGCTCAATACATTAAAATTTAAGAAAAAAACGCAAAAATCAATTAAAAGCAGCGTTCGTTCACCTCAATGTCGCAGTGCTGCTCCATTGGCACAAAAATGGTGGCATGCAAATAAAATTGTGATTTGACCAAATTTTTCTCTCTGAAAAGATCATTTTTGTATTAGGAAAAATTCTATTAAAGATTTTACATCTTTTGTTAAGATTTATAAGCTAAGCCTTCACCGTCGGATTGGCACGCTTTAACTTTTGCTCGATGAAGCATGCAAAATGTTAATGCAAATTCTATAATCATTTTTTGTTGCGACAGCATTTTTTACAATTTTAATGCTTATAAAACCGAATTTTTAATGAAATTATACATACCGGCCCAGTGCCCTTCGTACTGTCCTCATCCGTGTCCGGCGCACCTCTGAAAGTTTTTGGAACAGTTAGGGGCCAAATCTGATCGGGACTGATCAGAACTAGTTACAGTGTTCCCCGGATATTGATTGACAATCAAAAGAAATATGCTGCAATTTTAACCAATTACTTTTGTGTTAAGTGTTCTGCCAGCTGCTGATGGTCCCGCTGAACTGGCCCGACTTCTCGTCAAACTGTATTGGACCCTCAAAATGTATGCGATAATCACCGATGTTTCAACATAGTCGCCCGCCAACAAGAATTGGATGTCTCTGACTGCAAAATTCAGGTTGATTGTCTTGAAAAAAATTGTTAATTATTTTTTACAAACTGATCAAAAATATTATTTAGGATCAAATTAAAGAATAAGCCGATCAAATTAAAAATATATACTATTTTTAATAAATTTAAATAAATCTGAGAAGACCTGAAGTGTTAGATCAATTGTGCCAAAAAAACCATCATCAGTCATAAGCAGCAGCCGATCATTCGCAAATGCCATTTGACGGATTCATAAAACAAAACATTTTATGAAATAAAACAAATAAATTTTAATTATATTTTGAAAAAAAAATCTACTACCTTGTAAGGACAATGTTGTTGCGACCAGCTCGGTCCCCGATGACATTTTGTAGCGCGGCGATTTTTTAAATTTAAGCCCATGACTCATTCAGTTTTTTCGAAAAAGCCTCGCATCACAGGGGCTGCTTTTTTAAAAATTGATTTGATCAAATTTATATAAAAATAATTTAAGTTTAAAAAATGAAGAAATTATATTAAAAAAGTAGGACTGTCTAACACAAACATTTACGTGATTGGGCACATTTAACCAACTAGGTAAATAGGTACACATTTATTGATCGTGGCGAAAAGGAAAAATGGGGAGGGCAGCAGCGGCAGCAGCAGCGAGGGGGGGAGGGGGAGGGACGAAGCTCAGGACGACGAATGAATTGTGCACACTGTGACTGATACTGGACTGGCTGACATTGCTGCATTTGTCTGATTTTGGCTGGAGGCCAGTCTGCTGCCGTTGGCGCCTCGGGGGAAGAGGCCCCTTTTACCGTTTGTTTTTTTCTTCAAAAATTGATTTTTTGACAAAGGGGCACCAGCTTTACTACTACAGAAAATCTTTAGGCAAAATCAATGATTTGACAAAATATAATGCCAGATTCGTCACCAGCACCCCAGAAAACCTCCGGATGCCAGATATACTCATTTGGAAACAAACACACATTTTCTCCATTTGCTATTGCTGCTCCTTTTCGCTTGCGTTGTCCGACATTTTGTTAAAAATCCTAATTATTTTGTGTTTCGTTAAAGCAATCACTAAAAATCATGCGATTTTAGATTTAAATGACAATTTATGTTCAAGAAAAAATGTATTCCAAAGGCCCGACAATGACCCGTAGAAATAATGTGTGATGTGTCGGGGAAGAATGATTGAATTTCCTTTTAAATATTATTAGATTCATTGTTTGCTTTACCAAAATCATGATTGCTTTTGTTTGAAAACATTTGACTTCGTCCAGTTAAAATTATTTTTTTGTTGTTAGAGACTAGGCCGAGTAAATACCCGGACTCGGGTATTTTATGAAAGTATTGATTTGATTAAAAATTCAGTATGCGTAGAGATTTGAAGATATTTTTAGAAATTTAAAATTTTCTCAAACCCAAAGCTTCGGGAAAACAAAATTTATATTGGAAAGAAAAATTCTCATTTTGAATTTCCCTCCAAATTCCGTAAAATGCGCGTCCACTAAACAATCGAAGCGATCACTGATCAGCGCAACTTTCAGTCCGAGCACAAAAGGGCCACAGAATTTGAAGACTTCGAACAAAACGTCATCGCAAATAGATCTGAAAAATTCGTTTATATGGCTAACCAATTTCCACTTTTTTCAGATTGTCAGGCATTTGTTATTTGTTTCAGATTCAAATGATTTATTATTTCCTTTGGGCTAAACAGAAAAAAGGCTCGGCAGCGGATGAATGAAGTTGACTGGCGCTAAATTATGTCTATAGATTGGTGGAGAATGCGAAAAGTTGGAGAAGGAACAACGCTCCGAAGGGAAGATGGCAACGGCTTTTTCAGATTGTCAAACATTTGTTTTTTTATCCACCAAATGGTAGCCCATACTTGACGCGTCGAGGTTTGCGTTAGGAAATACCCCACGGGCATCTGGATGGTCATTTTGTAGAGCAGACTTTGCTCTTTCGTTTGAGTCTAAAAACACTCGAATAAGTGATTCCAGTGAAGACCCTTGTCATTGTGCATCAACAAAAACTGATCAATGGAAACTGAACAAATAATTGAATGAATTGATCGGTTTTAAAAAATCGCGGCGTCCTTTGAAGACAGACAGAAAAACATTTCCCCCCTAGCGCATTTGAGGTTTAAAATGGGTGATTTCGGAGAAAGGGTACCCCGGATTTTTAAAAAAAAATTGCGGGCGGACAAAATGTTGTTCTTTTCAATCGTTAACAGAGAAAAAAGAGAGTGACACTTGAGCGTTCTCTCACCCCCAATTCAAAATTTTGCTGAACATTTTTTTGCGAACGTTCAAAACAAATGTCTGTTGAGTGAACCTTTAAAGTCAAAGTTTATCCCCACCCCCCCCCAACACCCCCACCCCCCTCCCCATTCTGACAAATACCCCTCACCACCTGCCACAAACTAATTCGCCCCCGCCCCAACCCCCCCCCCCCCCCCCTTCCACTACACAACACATTGCTTTAACATTGTTGCCATTTAAAAATGTGAACCGCTTTTGAGCGAACATCCAAAAATTGAAGTTTACTCCCCCGCCACCTGACACCAACCAATCCGCCCCGCCCCAACAAAAATATGGTACAATCATTGTATGTTATTGAATCCAAGCCGGGCTTCAACCAAAAAGTTGTAAAAAATACGATGCAAAAACAAATTAATGAAAAACTCGAAAGCTCGGTTCTTCCTTTGGAGACAAAAGGCGACTGACATGTTATGTAAAAGGTGCACTCGCTCTGCGAGATATCAACAAGTATCAAGAGATCAAGGTGTTAAAAATGTAAAAGTAAAACCAACAACACAGATAAATTTTAGACAACAATAAAAATATTAATAACAGCAACCCAAAAACTCAAAAACATGCCTAATTTGTAAGCCTAAGAGAAGCTTGGTCCATGGCAGCGTCACTCACGACATACCATGAAAAAGAATAGAGAAAAAAAAGAATTTTCTTAAAAAAAATAAAATAAAAAATGATTAGAACGACTAAGTGATCGCTTATATACTAATAGTGAACAGCTCGAACAGTTTGATCAGATTGAACAGTTCGAACAGTTTGATCAGATTGAACTGTTCAATGTAGGGTATATAGGGGATTGGGTAGGGCTGACTAGTTCACATTTTAGAAAGGCAGTTCATCTCCAGCTCGTTCTGCACCGTCGTGCCATGGCTCAACTTGCTTTCGTTAATCGCACTAAAAATAGATCATGACGTCCAGCCCTGTTGTCTATGTGCCAAAGTGGCCAAAAAGGTGGCCAATTCTTAGTCTCTTTGAACTCGCCGACGTTCGCCAACACCAAAATTACATCACTAGCAATTACAAACGATAAACGGCGCCAAGACATTTTACCCTCCAGGTCCGAATCCGGAAAATTAGCAATTTAAGAAAATAAAAAGCTTTTGCGCATAAAATTAGTTGATTCTCCGTCTAGAAATTCAAATGTTTTGTAAAATCGTTGGCATTTCGATTGCAAAAGGCACCAACCCCCACATTCCCAATGCTGGTCGCTTGTTAGCCCTCAGGCAAAAATAAAGTGCCATTTTTAAGGTTTCTTATTTTTGGTGCAATTAACAAAAGGCAAGTTGCGCTATGGCAACACGGTTCAGAACGAGCTGGAGATTTTTTCTTCAGCATTCAAAAATCAACGGATGCTACGGATATCCGCGGATATTAAGGTCATATCCGTCATCCGTCCGTATCCGCGACGACCCGAAAATCCATATCCGTTATCCGAAACCGTATCCGGATATATCCGCGGATATCCGGATATCCGTGAGCACGCCTGGTATAAAAATGCAACAATAACTTTTCAAAACTCATCAGTTAAAATAAATAACATTTCATTGGTGAAAATATTTATATTAAAAATGGCATTGTATTTGAACAATATGTATGTAGTAGGGTGGCACGGGACCGGGACTTTTGGGAAAAACCGGGACCGGGACTTGCCGGGACCAGAAAAACCGGGACCGGGACCGGTACCAAGATTTTCAACCGGGACCGGTACCGGGACCAACCGGGACTTTTCAAGGAAAAATTTTTCTTTTATCAAACACTAAAAAATTTTAATTTTCCGGCAACACATATTGTTGATCTTCTTGACCTTCGATGTCATTGTCATCATCATTCTTTTTTTTGAGATTCTGCTTTACTTTTAGGGAGGGTGGGGGTCGGCGGTGCCGATAGGCGCCGCCGAGAAAAATTTTTGAAATTTTGACTCAATTGTTAAAGAAATTTCATCAAAATTTCGTCAAAATTTTAGCAAAATTATGAATTTTGCTTCGGAATTTTGAGGAAAAATTGGTTTACTTAAGAATGGAGGATGTCCGGCGGTGCCGACAGGCGCCGCGGGGGAAATTTTTTGAACATTTTAATGATATTTGTTAAGAAATTGAAGCAAAAATTCAGGAAGACGTGATGAATTTATTTCAAAAATTCTTGTATCTATTCTTTTTTTCCACGCATTTTTAATTAAAAAATATTAGACCGCGCATTTTTAATTAAAAAATATTAGAATATTTATTTAAAAACCGGTATCTTATTAATGAGGGGAAGCGTATTTGAGTAGAGGGGAAAACCATAAATAAGTGCTTGCACTCAAGCGGGTTTCGAACCAAACACATAACATGAGACTCACCAAAACGACAAACCACTAAGCCACCGACTTATGTGAGAGAAATAAGTAAAAAAGATTGAAATTGTCGCTTGATGATGCCATCATTAGGGGTGTACATTTAGTCCCGGTCCCGGTCGGGACTCCCGACCGGGACCGGGACTTTCAGTTTTTAAAAAGTCCCGTCCCGACCGGGACCGGGACCTGAAAAAACCGGGAAATCCCGTCCCGGTCCCGGTACCGGTCCCGTGCCACCCTAGTATGTAGTATATGTTTGTAGGCATGCAGGACTGGACGTGACGTTGACCACTAATTTATTTATTGTTCGTTTATAATATGTGCACAATAAATTTTTACATTATCGACAATATTGGTACCTTAAATAGAGATCGGACCAATGCAGATTCTCGATCGACAATTTTTTCCAAGATTCTCGAAATTTTTCAGTGATCTTGAACAAATCGCGATCGTTTAATTGTTAACAAAATTTTACGAGATTTGAAATTTTTCGAGATTCTTGAGATCGGTCCTCAAGTCCAAACTACTTTTAAATTTTCAGCAAATTTTTATCTTCTCCAATATATCAGTTTGCCGTTCCGTTGCCATTTTCCATCAGAAATGGAAAGTCCAGATGGGCGTGTTGTCCATCAAATTGGCACTTCTCGTCTTCGCCAAACGACGAGTGGCCATTTGTCCCATCGCCGGCGGCGGCGTTTTGTTCGCCGGACGCCAATCCATCAACCGTTTTAAACAAATCCTGCAAATGAATGTCGTCGTTGTCGTCCACACCTTTCACCTCAATGCTCCCCGATGGAATTGGTCAACGAATTGAAGCGGGCTTCGGCTCCGTTCTCATCTGTAAAATGGAAAGAGAACATAAAATTAAAAATTCCATAAGTGATCGGTCGGACCATTTAAATCATAAAATGACAAATTTTCTGAGAATGCTTTGTCAAAACGGTTTAATAATGATTACAGGTTAGCTAACCAACCGCATTCACCCAACAAATTCCACTCCCCCCCCCCAAATTTACAGACCCAAAAAGGCGTTAAGCCCGGCGGTGTCAGCCATTTCGGCTTCGTTTAGCATCATTCCCTCACTGATTGTGAGCGATGGCGCCTTAAAATGTAGCGATTAACACCAAATTATGGCAATACACACACCGGACGTCTTCTCATTTTTTAAATCTCCAACCCCAGCCCCCATAAAGGCTAAAATGATGTTGTTGTTTTTTTTGGGGGGGGGGGGGGGGGGGTGTTGCCCGTGCAAGTTTCCATACGTACAGTTGAACTGTCGGCGAAGACGTAAGAAGGCTTTGAAGTTGTTCAGTGCTGGTCGGCTGCTGATGTTCCCAAAGGCCAAGTCACCGGAGGCTGCGCAATAGGAAAATTCGGAATGACCTGCAATTAAAAAAGAATTAATCGGAGAATTGATTTGCCTTTAATGATTTATCATTCAAATTGATCATCAATAAGTCTCAAAACATGACAACTCTCACTTTAACGCCCAGTTCAAAATCGCTTATAGCGTTTTACCCCCGTTGATGAGAATTCGGCTACCCAACTACCTATTTGAGTTTGTTGCGGTTGCTGCTGCTGTTGCTGTTTTCTCGTCAGTTGGGGCGCAATGTTCGCGCGGTGTCCAATTGTCGTCGTCGTCGTCGTCGCCGGCGGCGATTGGCATTGTACAACATCCATTTGTTGTTGTTGCGGTCGTCTACGACTGGATGCTGTGTTGTAAATGCTTATAAACAACCAATTGTTGCTGTTGAGGTAGTTGTTGTTGATGCTGCTGCTGCTGCTGATACAAGCCGCCGTTGGTGCCTTTTTTCGCGTATTTTGTCTGTTGCTGCTGAGCCTGCCCAACAATGCCGTCGTTATCAAAGCTTTGGTAGTTGTGGTGGTGTTGCATTTGCTGTTGCTGAACCACAGTTGATGAATGACGAAAAGTGTCAGGCTTAATGTACGTAAATTTTGCCTAATTCGCAAAAAGGCGAGAGCCTACTCCCAACCAAAAGAATTCGCACTTGAAAAGAATTCTGCTTCCGCCCTCACCGTTGGAATCAGCGGCCCTCAATTCGTCAAATGCCTCCGTCACCTCGGCAATGATCGGACCACCTGAACTGCTCGGCAAAATGAGTGAGTCTGCTGGTTGATTTGGACGAATTGTTGGTATTCCGCCGCGCCATCGACACCACCACCAACGGCATACGATTTTGAATGTTTTTATGTGATTCGTAAAAACCGCTTTAAATTCTAAATTTGTATATTTTATTGACAATTTCGTAACCCGTGCATCAAAAATAACATTCAGACAATTTTTACAACAAAACAAAACTTTTTTCATATTCGTGCGTTAGGCTTAGAGAGGAGTCGATTGGTATATGTTGGGTGAATTGTAGTCTGGGCCCTATGATGCAATTTACTTTGGCTAACCGATTTCTCAATTCCTGTTAGCGCGAAAGGAACATTTTTTTAAAAATAAAATTCATTTTCATCAAAAAAAAAATTTATTCCACGTTTTGGAAATGTAAATAGCATCTCTTAAGTATGTGATCAACAGCGAACAATTTTTGATCAAATTAATAATAATAATAATTCAAAATCATTAATAACCCAAATGTACACAAAATCCGGGGATTACTTTTACTGCTGTTGGTGGATTAGATGAAAACGATTTTGAAGAGCTTTCTTTTTGGAGTTTCTAATTGATTATTTGAAAATATTGTGGTCAGTTTCCGTGTCATCAGCATTCTTTTACAAAGAAGGGTCAACCTTTTCTTCCCCCCCCCCATTTTTATTAATTGATTTATTTTTATGCAGTGACCCCCCCCCCCCCGCCCCCCACATTTTCGGTTTTATTGCATTTTTGGGGGGCTAAAGATTAATTTTCCATATTTTCCAGACGTTTTTAAAAATTACAAATTTGTGAAATGCCAAAAGCAACTTTCTTCGCTGGGGCGGATGAAGCATTTGCTGAATGTACTGATTTCAGCTCGGCGAACTGATTTTGAGGATAATCGTAATTTTTGGAACAATTTTCTTAACAAATTGATCCGAAAATCAAAAAATTTTCCCGACGGCGCCTATCGGCACCGCCGGCCTTCCCATCCCTAAAAAACTTCAAAAAAACTACCGCATTTTTAAAATTTTGGTTGAAAATCTCTTAACAAATCAGAGTCAAAAATTCAAAATTTTCTCCGACCCCCCCCCTCCCCGTAAAGCAGAATTCGCAAAAAAAAAATATGTATTTTTTGAAAATCGGCAACATTTTCGAAAATCCATGGGAACAATTTCCAACCCCGAATTGTTGAGAACAATTGTTGGCGGAGAGAAATATGATTAAAAAACGCACATTTCATGCAAATTATAAAGAATTATTATATTTTGAGCCATTTTTAAAAATGTACTGATATTTGACCCCAAAATCTGAGTGATTTTGATTTCAATGTACTGATTTTGAAAAATTTTCGATGGCACCCGTCATTACCGGGTTTTAGGCCGGGATTTAAATCATTTTTCTCTCCGGCTTAATCCTAACACCGGATTCTGGGCCCAATTCCATCCCAATCGCGCAAATCCCACAAAACATTCTTCTTTCTACCCACTCAAAATCCATTCACACCCCCCCCCCCCCCCCCAACACTCGTCAGAGGTCGTTAGAGAACGAAAAATAGGGCTTTTGGTCCGTTAAGAGTTTCTTTGGTTTAAGGATTTTTGGTTTTTAGCCCTTTCTTTTATCCGTAAAAGTTCGTTTGAGTTCATCAACAGATTCGAAAAGCTGGAATTAAATTTAGAAAACTCAAAAAAAAACCTTTTTTAAGTTTGACAGTCCAAATTTGGCCCTTCAAAACCTTTGAATCATTAGGAAAATTGCCCCCCCACCCTTCCCCCCCCCCCCTGCCCCTTGGGGCGCTGTTTGGATTGTGTGAACAACGAATGGTATTATTTCAAAATGTGTGGTGGAAGAGTTACACCGGACGCACACCGGCCGGAGCTTGTCGTTGTTTGGCCCACAAAACAAAGAATTTTTTGTTCACAATGTTTTCTGCTCCGAATGGTCCGGTCGGTTGGTCACCGGTTTTGGCCTTTCATCCATTGGCGAAAGTGTGCCTTTTCATTCATTCATTTAAAAGCAAAATTTTTGTTGTTTTGTCAATTGATCTTCTTATCACAACGTTCCGCCAATTTTAAAAGAATTGAATTGACTATTGAACAAAACTGCTTTTGAGTTTTTAGCAATCCCCGACACGCCGTTCCCGAAGAACCTCAATTCCCCGAAGAACCCCGACATTTTTGGGCTTCACTCCCGGCTTGACCCCCGACATTTTTGGGCTTCACTCCCGGCCTGATCCCCGACATTTTTGGGCTTCACTCCCGGCCTGACCCCCGACATTTTTGGGCTTCACTCCCGGCCTGACCCCCGACATATTTGGGCTTCACTCCCGGCCTGACCTTATAACCCGAAACGCCAAAAAACCCGAAATTCCGAAATCCGAAATTTTGCCCAGCCCTGGCATAAGCATTACGAAATCCATGGGAGTTTTTAAATTCTCCAAAATTATTCCTTTTAGCGAATTGCAAAAAACAAATTTGCATGTAAACAGGGAGCATAAAAGGTAAAAATGCTTATTAAATTCTTATTTTGTTCTGTTGATTGAATGAAATGTTGGCAAATTGAAATAAATTATGATGAATTGTCACCATTCATTTGATCAGTGCCTGAGCAACCTTATAAAAGCTCACAATAATTTCACTAATCTCAAACATTTAATCCCCAAAAATTACTGAAAATCCACCAAAAAAAACTTCAACAAAATGTCCCCTCGCCGTTTTGCCGCTGTTTTTCTGTTTATTGCTCTGTTCGCTTTGGTTGGGCTGAACAATGCACAAAAAGGGCCAGAAAATGCGGCCGATGCTGCTGTTGGTGAGCCAAATGAGGCCTCTCCGCTCGTCTTCCGCGCGCTCCGTAAGTTTTTCGGCTCAAAAACTTACACTAATTAGTACCGATCATTTATTTATACACGTAATCATGTTTAATTAGTATAATTATATTTTATATTCTGTAGGTGAAGCTGAGGGGCATGGTGGGTGGCATTGCCACCATTGTCATTGCCGTCATCACAATTGCCACCATTGTCACCACTGCCATGGAAAGAAATGAGCAATGAATGTGCAGAAGCTTAAAGTGATCGGCCAAGCTAATTTCCAGTTCATAATGAATACAATAAAAATTCATTCTGTGTACTTATGAGTAAAGATGTCGAGAGTCTCGATTCGAGAAATTTCTCGTGTTTTTTTGGGTCTCAAGGTCAAATCCCAGTCTTGATTTCTTGCTCCCGCAAAATCCGCCGAAAAATAAATATACTTAAGATTAGAAAAAAGTTATCCCCCATGTGCAATTGTGGAAAACCCTTCAATATTTTTAATTAGAATAAATTGATTCCCGAAAAGGTACCGCCCACCCACAAACAATCAGCAGAATGACCACAAGGACGCCGCCTGGACAAATTAAAAATTTTTTTTTAAAGTTTTGATCAAAGTTCTTAATGGATCAAATAAAATAATCTGAGTTGTCATCAAAAATATTTTTTAAAAATGGAAACAATTTAAAAAATTTTTAGAAATTGTTTACTCCACCCACAATTGGATGTTCATATAAAGTGGTAAAAATTAATTTCCGTAACCGGGATCCGAACCCACACTTGACCCAATCCATACATACAACCACTCACCAATACCACCAGAACAGAAAACCAACCTTACAAATGTACTTATTCTCCCCTCAAAAAAGTCCGAGTTTTAGGAGTGTTCACCCCCAAACCCCGTCGGGTTTGGGGTTCGGGGATCGGGGAGGCCGGGGTTGGCCATGTTCAAATAAAAATGAAGTAAGATCAAGAATTTCAAAACAAAATTTAGGTCAGACTAAAATTTGTCGACTTTTTGATCAGTCGGGCTAATTTGCATTTTCGTTTGAACGGTTAACTGCTATAGCCCGTGTAATTTTAAGCTATAACTTGAGTGGGGGGGGATGGAGTGCAGGTGTTTTGGGCAGCAACATCCAAGCCCCCCGCCGCTGAACGAATGTGGAAGGACCAAAAAGCAACTATGGACGGCTCCCCAATCGTCCCAGCGGATCGAAGAGGCCAGACGATCTTTGATCACTTCCCCCCCCCCTGCCCATTCACATATTATGCCCAGTTCACAACTTATTTGCCCCATGCCACCCCCCCCCCCATTTTCATCTCTTTTTTCCCCCTCTCATTGCCAGCGGGGCTATTGTTTTGTAGAGCCCACCGGCTGTCAACTTCACCCCCGTTTTTCGGGGCAGGGTTTCCAACATTTTTTCCCCGTTCATCATTCCTTTTCACTTTTTCTGTTGTTTACAGATTTTGCTAAAAGTCCTCCAAGCCAACCATTTAATTCAAAATAGTTGCTCATAATCAGGGTTTCCAGATGAAAATTTTCAAAAGCCTCATTTGGCAGGCAAAAAAGCCTCATTTATGACCAAAAAACCTCATTTTGCTAAAATCATGGTTTTTTGCGCGCGATTTTTCCTAAATACTTTTTTTAGTGGGGGGGGCGGTCGGCGGTGCCGATAGGCGCCGCCGAGAAAATTTCGAATTTTTGACTCAATTTGTTAAGAGATTTGCAACTAAATTTGCAGAAATGTGACGCTTTTTTGCTTTAAAAATAAATGAAAATGAGGTTTTTTGAAAATATAGAGAAAAAATGAATTAACATTACGCCAAATATTCAAAATTTAAAAGAAATTTACCATTTATCAGTGAAATTTCTAAAAAGCCTCAAAAAACCTCATCAAACTCCAAAAAACCACAAAATGAGGCTAAACCTCATTTTAAAAATTTAGCCTCATTGGACTTTCAAAAAACCACAAAATGAGGCTAAAACCTCAGATCTGGGTACCCTGCTCATAATTGATAAAAATTTATTCAACACAATTATTTTAGGAATTGCATTTCGGCTTTGGCACAAAAATGGCTGTTCCGGCGCTTACTGAGGAGCAGCAACGATTGACTGGTGAGTAATTTAGAAAAAAAAATCGTATACTCTTACCCCATGAATAAAATTTTTTAAATAAATTTTAAAATATTTTTTAATAAAAATGCGCACAAAACATAATTTTTGAAAAAAATTATTACATCTTTCTGGGTTTTACTTTAATTTGCGGATTGCGGACGGATTTCTAAAATTGCGGCCTTTTTGGGGTTGCGGATTGCGGTTTTTTTCGAGATTGCGTTTTGCGGATTGTTCGCAATCAAATCCGATTGCGTGCAGCCCTGAGCAGGCAGGGTATGGATACAAGTTTTTAAATCCGTGTCCGGATATATCAATGCATTTTGTGTCCGTCTCATTTTTTCTAAAATTCATATCCGTATCCAATCCGCGGATATCCGCAATATCCGTTGAGAAATTTTCCAATTTTTTAAAACAAAAATTAACAATTTTTTTCTATCAGTGCATAATATGATAAAATAAAAGCAAAAAATGTTTCAATTGAAATGAAATGATTAAGGCCCGGATCAACCACCACCACCTAACTGATTTACTTCCTTAAAAGTTCCATCTTAGGGGTGTAATTTTTCAGGTCAAAAATATAGCGTGAATATTAGCGAAAACAATACGATATTGCTCATTTTTCCCGGCGGCGCCCATCAGCGCCGCCGGACTGCACTAAGTTATTAACACTTTATACCAAATCTCTAAATGAGTACAAAAAGCATTACAGCAAAGTTGAAGTGGTTTGATAAGTTTTCAAAAAAGTTATAATGTAAAATTTCCAAAAATCGGGCTTTTTAGTGGTTTTCTGATTGTAACTTTTTTTACTTTGATTTACTCTTTTGTTTAGTTCACAATCCAATGGTATAAGGCTTAAGTGATTTAGTGCGGTTTAAATTAAGTTATGATGTCTCAAATTCGCTGGGACGGTACTGATCCCACCCGGGATTAGAACTGCAATAAAACGGAAATTTGGAAATTGCTAAAGAAAAAATTCAATAAAAGGCAAAAAAATTTCCACCCCTAAAAGTAGCCCCCCCCCCCCCCTCAATTGCTCCCCCCCCCCGGAATTTTTCCGGCTTGTGTCTGTCGGCAACCTTTGCTATTAGTCTTTCTCCAATGATAGAACTGCCAAACATCGGCTGTCGAAGCACAGTAAAAGTGAGATTGGTAAAGGGCCCTGGGGCCTTTTTCAATTGTTACTTTAACTAGAGTGGGTCGGGACCGGGAATCCCGGTCCGGGATCCCGACCGGGACCGGTCGGGAAATTCCCGGTTTTTTGAATTCCGGTCCCGATCCCG
Source organism: Globodera pallida (assembly GCA_020449905.1). Taxonomy (NCBI): domain Eukaryota; kingdom Metazoa; phylum Nematoda; class Chromadorea; order Rhabditida; family Heteroderidae; genus Globodera; species Globodera pallida. Next base: position 2,608,554 of record JAIXHY010000011.1, read on the forward strand.
GTTTCTGAAAAATTGAAATCCCGGATCCCGTCCCGGTCGGACCGGGACTAACCGGGAAAAAAGTACACCCCTAAGGATGGGATTTTTGAGCAACAAAATCCAATTTAGTTGTGTTGTAGTGGTGAGTGGCGGGGCAGTTTAACTGTGGTTAGGGTGGTGGTTCAGATCCCCAACTATGTAAATTATTTTTCTGACATTCTCTGAACATTTACGGTGGTGTAAACAATTCTAAAAATTCTTATTCACTAGTTTTTATTCATTTTTTGTTGGGCGAAATGAAAAAACCAAGGGGGGGGGGTGCCTTTGTTTTGCAACATTCCTAATTTTGATCAATTTTCTTAACAAATCTTGTTCAATCTTCAAGAAAATTTCTCGGTCGCGCCGATCGGCACCGCCGACCCCCACCCCCCAAAGTTAATCAGAATCTCAAAAAAATTTATGGAAGAAAATGAGGAAGATATTTTGAAAGTGCTTTTTATTTAGATTTGGAAGGCGATGACGAGACGCAGGAGAGGACCGAAAAAATGCAGGCAAAAAAAAAAGGAAGGGAAACGAATTGTGCCGTTGGACAATGTGAGGAGCACAAAATTTTTTGACTCGATTTGTTAAGGATTTTCAACCAAAATTTTAAAAATACGGTAGTTTTTTTGAAGTTTTTAGGAATGGGAAAGGCCGGCGGTGCCGATAGGCGTCGCCGGGAAACTTTTTTGATTTTCGACTCAATTTGTTAAGAGATTTGCAACCAAAATCTTAAAAATACGGTAATTTTTTTAAGCTTTTCAAACAGGGATGTTATCGGCAAAACCCAAAAACGTGGAAAACGAGCTTTGGCGGTGCCGATAGGCGCCGCCGTTAAAAATTGTAAAATTTTTGAAAACTTTTTGCCAAGAAAAATTAACGGCAACGGCAAAAAGACTAAAATAAAATTTCCGGGAACGGGAAAATTTACCGTATCATATATATATTTTTCATAAACTTATCAATTTCAGCTTCGTCCCAGATCATGACAAAGAAGCGAAAGACACTGCCTTACGCAATGGAGGAAATTCTGAAAAACAAAAAATATCAGCAAAATGACTGCGTAGTAGAGTTGAGAGCAAATGGTGCGTAGATTTTTATTTATCTTTATTTTTATGAAATCCATGTTATAGATTTCTCTGTCGATTACATTGATCGGACGGGGTTGCTTCGCCCACTTTTGTTCAACGTTCCACCCGAACAGTTGGGGATGAAGTTTTAATTAATTTTTGTTTCTGTTAAAACGAAGGCATTTTAAGTATGCCAGATCCTCAGAAATTTAGCGTTTCGGATGTTCTTGGTACAGTATTAATTTATTTGTTACAGAGCTTATTGGCGGCGAGAGGAGCATTGAAGTTGTTGATGTATACAAGCAAAAGGGAAGCTACAAGACGTTAAAAGAGTTCATTGACTATTACAAGTAAATTGCATTTTTTTCGTAAGAAAATTATAGTCTAAAATTCAAACCGTTTAAATTATCTTTTAATTGTTGCTGAACTCGGTCCTTTGATGTTTAAACTTAAATTTAGAAAACCCCAATCCGATCGAACTGAACTTTGGAATGCGCTTTCGCTCGAGTTCACCTCTACCAAATTGGCTGAACAAGTAATTATTTAAAAGGAGCTTGCATTTGAATTTATTTTGATAATTACAGGTAAGTGCGCCAACAGTTGTGTCGGAAATCGATTGGATCGACAATGTTTGGCCAAAACATTTGTTCGATCCGCCGGATGCGGCCGTCAACAACGATTCTTCGACTTACCCAAAAGTCCAAAAGTTGGAAATAATGTATTTTAATAATTCACTGATTTTCAAACTATTATACAGGTATTGCCTTATGAGCGTTGCAGATTGCTTCACCGACTTCCATATTGGTGAGTAGACACTTTTCGTGATTTTTAAGAATTTGGAACAAAAATAAATTTAACAGATTTTGGAGGAACATCTGTTTGGTACCACATTCTCAAGGGCGAAAAGGTAAGGTGTTATTTGATAACTAGGGCGCAAATTTATTTGACTAAACAAGTTTGACCAAAACCCCAAAAACCGTCAAAATATTGAAAACATGTGTTTAAATTAACCAAATCCAGTCAATTTGCGTGAATATGTTCAAAATTCGTCGGAAACCTTTCGGTGTCCCTACGTTTTGCCAACTCATCAAAAACTCAAATTTCGATCAAATTCGAACCACGGACCCGAATTCGAAAGTTTTTCAATTTCAAAATTTTTTTCAGAATCTTATGGCCTTAAAAACATTTTAAAAAATGTCAAAAGTTGGGAAAAATGTACAGTTGGCAAAACGTAACGCTGGGTAATATTTTGGGTGAGTCGGCAAAACGTAACATTTTTGCTGGGTTGCCAAAATGTACAGTTGGCAAAACGTAACGCTGGCAAAACGTAATATTTTGGGTGAGTCGGCAAAACGTAACATTTTTGCTGGGTTGCCAAAATGTACAGCTGGCGAAATGTACGGTAACCAAACCTTTCGAGCGTTTCAATTTCGAAAAACGAATTCTTCGAAATTTTTGTCGAAAGAGAAATTGTATCAAATGTTTGAGATGTCTAAGATTTTTCGTGTGTGATTCAAGTTTGGTTAGGCCTATTTGTAAATCTCTTAACGAATTGAGTCAAAAATTCACCTCCCCTCCCTTCCAGAATCAAAATTCTCAAAAAAAAGTCTGTTTTCGACGGTTGGTATAATACTCACAGACTTGAAGAACCCTTTAGCAGCATAAAACCTGCCGAACATTTGGTAATTGTTAGGGTTTTGGTCTAATACTTCAGATATTTTGGCTGATCCCGCCAACGGAATACAATCTAGTGCGGTTCGAGCGCTGGCATCTGCCCAGTCAAAAATCATGCTTTTTCGGAGACCTTGTCGAAAAATGTGCGGCTGTACGACTTTATTCGGGCCACACTTTAATTATACCTTCCGGTAGTTTAGCATCAATTTTGTATTAATAAAAATTTAATGAGTCTGATCTCATAAGAATCAAAAACTATTTCAGGATGGATTCATGCAGTGTATACGCCAGTTGATTCGTTAGCTTTTGGAGGCAATTTTTTGCACAGCTATGCAATCCCAATGCAACTTCGAATTTCGGAGACTGAGAAAATCATCAAAGTGATTTTATAACGTCATTTTTTCAGTTTTTATTCTTGTTTTTCAGACTAAGCCCCACTACCAGTTTCCGCACTTCAAACAGATCATTTGGTGTTACATTGCCTCAATTGTGCGTCGCTCAACGAGCCGAATTTACCAGAAGAAGCTGACCGCGAAGGCGCATTTACCCTCATCGAAAACAGTCAATTCGGTGCATTTTCCACATGGGCAAACGCCTCAACTGCCTACCGATGCCGAGGAGATTTGCTATGATGAATCTCTTGGCAATAAAGTTGATGTTTGTGTTTTTTTTTAAACCAATTTGAATTTTTTCCTTAAGGTTTACAACCCAATTCAATTGGGTTTTGATTCCCAAAACAAGCCCAAATTTTTTACCCCAACACAGCGATATAATTTGGGTAATGCAAAACATTAGGCATTCAACGAACTGTATTAATGATCACTTTTTAAAGATTACCTTCGCAAGCTCTCACCGTTTGAAATATTTGGATTGGAATCACTTGCGCACTATGCCGACAAATTGCTCAGATCGACACAGCCCGAAGTGATTGAGGGAATCACGCGGCCGTGCCATTTAGTTAAGGAGTTTCGGGTCAGTTTTTTCGTTTTTGAACGGTTCTTTTTTTTGTGTGTTTACTTTAAAACGAGTTTTTTATTTTATTTTCGAAATTAGTACTACATAGGGTTGGACGGGACCGGGACCAGTACTGAAATGTTCAATTTTTCAAATTTTGGTACTGAAATTTTGGTCCCGGTTTTTCAAAATTCCTTTAAAATCCCACTATAAAAGTCCCGGTTTTTACAAAATGATTTTTTTTCTTGTTTTTGTCCAGCAGTCCCGGTTTTTTTTGACCGGGACCAAATTTAGTCCCGGTCCCGGTTTTTCCAAAAATCCCGTTCCCGTCCAACCCTAGTACTACAGATTAGTGTTTGGCAAATGGCATTTTCCGGTAACGGTAACTCAGACTTTGCTATCTAAAAAATATTGATCGAAATTTGTTGAAGTTTGAATTCGGTCAAGAGTGCATAACTAATTGTTTTTAACCATTTGTAGGCAGTCATTAGCAAAATCAACGAACTTGGTCTTGTATCCACCCAACGCAGCACTGCTGAAACGGCCTCGTACATTATTCCCCATAAGACAGAAACGCCCGTTAGTCTGGTATGCTTTTGAGTTTTACTGAAATGCAGGATGTGATACTTACAATTAGCAAAAATAACGCTAGATTTGTCGTTTTGAGTGGTGGAGGCTGTGGGGTGGTGTGTGGGGGTTCAAACCCCGTTGAGTAAATGATTTTTTACGACTTTTTTATCAACTATGATGGGGGAAACAATTACTAAATTTTAATTTCGATTTTTTTAAATATTTAAGATAATTTAAAAATGTTTGATATTTCATTTTTTGGGTGGACTAAAATTCAAATTATAATCAATTGTTGGGAACAAAATTTTTTGAATGTTTTCAAAAAAAAAATGTTAATTAGATAAATAGCTAATTTTTAGATCTATTAGAAAATATTTGAGTTCATTTTAATGCCTTAAGTATTATTAATACAAACGACAACACCATAAAAGAGGTGTCTGATCAACTTGGTCCAATTAGCTTTTTTGATCCGCTTCAAAAGTTATATTAAGCATAAATTTTTTCAGTTTTTAAAGACATTCTGGAATAAAAAAATCTGAAACTTCCATTTACTTTTGACGCAGTAATAAGTGGTGTGATTGGGTACGGGGGGAAAGAAAATTTTGGTGAGAGAGGGGTCTGACACCTTTTGCTCTTCATGCTTTTTAGGCTCAAAACGACGACAAAATTCGTCAGTTGGAAGAAGAGAAGGAAGCTCAAATCAGCGCTGCTTGCCAAGGACGAGTTGCTCGCCCAAGTCCGGTCTGAACAGGCAGGCAAAGAGGATGGACGAGGAGGAGATCGGACCGACTCCCAAATTAAGAATAATCTCTCAAGATTGAATTTTTAATGGAAGATAAAAAAATAATAAAAGTCGCATTATTCTTTTGCAGGAAAAGGTGGCAATATCGGTGGCTTTTTTTGGCGCTATTTTTGTTATTTGAATAGTTAAGGGACTTCAAACTTGGGGAATTGCCTGGTTTTGTGATAAACCCTTACAAAATCGAGCGAAAAGTCACACATTTGGTTGACTTCCCTCACTAAAGCATCGCTTACGACCATACCACGTTGAAAGCACGCCATCCCGTCCGATCTGGCAAGTTAAGCAACGTTGGGCCTCCTTAGTACTTGGAACGGAGACGTCCTGGGAATCGGCGGTGTTGTAGGCTTCATTTTTTTTAAATTTTTAAGTGAATTTCTGAATAAATATTCTATAACTTTGTTTTTGCATACCCAAAGGTCGGGGCCGAGCCAATCAATCAATCAATCAATCAACATTCATTCACCCCTCTGGAGATTGTTCTTTTTGACAAGCGCTATCATGGACGTGGCATTGCCCTCGAGCGTCGTCTCGCCCTTCAGTTAAATTAGAATTAAATGTTTAAATTTATTCAAAATCTTCTAAAAACTCACATTATTCTCATTCTCGAGTAACAGATTCTTCGTCTCGAGTTGAAAGCATATTCCTTCAGCTGCCTCATTTCTCGCGTCATTTGCTCAACCTTCAAACGCAATTCTTTCACTTCGGCATCGCCCGCCAAATCTAATAAAATTAAAACATTATATAGAATAGCAATTATTAACACAAGTAACAAAAATAGAAACTACGAAAAAATTGAAAAATTTTAAATAATTCTCAAAAAAAGCTTTGAATAAGCGTGCCACTCCCGTTTTCGTCAGCGAATTCTGCAGGCGCCACATCCTGAGCATTGATCAAAACTAAAATAAGGATCGTAGCACAACAACATATCATAACGATAGTTTTGCTGATCTAAAAGCCAATATTTGATACTTTTTTAGATTTATTCGGACAACTGTTTTAATTTGATTCTTTACCAAATTCTAACTTTAGGCAAAAACCCTTTTTTTGTTAGGCATAGGTGGTGCCCTATTTTGCCTTTTTTGAATTTGTACTCAGCCGGCGGGGACGGCCCGGTATAAGACCGAAGGAAAGGGGGAGAGGGGAATGGAGGCTGGGGAGGGCACAGAATCGAAGCTTTCCTCTAATGAGTCAAATCAAAAGCCATAAATGCCAAATTTCAGTTTTATTTGTGCCGACGTTTGGCACGACATCTTCGCTTTTCTTGACCCATTTGAGCTCGGACTGAAAATGGCGCTGATCAGTGATCGATTGGACGTTTTGGTGGACGTCCATTTCAAGTCGAGGGAATGGGCGTTTGGTTGGATGGAAATTTGTCGCGCGACTAACGGAAATGGCGAAACGGGCCACTCGCGTCTCAGGAACGTTTAGCAGCTCATAACTTTTTTCAACACGGACCAATCTTCATAATCTTTATATCATTCAAAAGCTCCAAATGATTAGAAGATATCAAAAACGAGCCGGTCGATGCTCTATTAAAAAGATAAATGAAAAAGTGTAAAAATCGGGATTTTTCATTGTTTTCTGGTCATAACTTTGTTCAGTGTTTTTTCGAGTGCTTACAAATAATAGCTTCTTCTTATTACGGCCTTTTGAATGATATAAAGTTTATGAAGATGATCAGTCTCGAAAAAAGTAACGTTCCTGAGACGCGAGTGGCCAGACGCGAGTGACCCCAACCCCGGAAATGGCGCACAGATTGTCAACGCCCGCCTCTAAAGGGCTCCCAATTCTACAAGCATCGCTTCCAAAAAAAGTGACCGAATTCAAAGGCATTTGGATAAAGTCGGTTTCTTACAAAAAGTTAACAAATTTTAAAAGTTTTTGAACTTTCAGTTACATCGACCAAACCGTCATCGAATTCAATTGTTCGAGGTCGTCAAGAAAAAATTTTAAAAAATTTTCTTAGCGGCGAAATTAAATATGATCATACATCAGAAAGACTGTATTTAATAAGAGACGATCAGATAAACGAAGTTGATTTCGAACCCCGTACCTAATTCGAACAATTTTTCAAAAAAAATTTTACAAAAATCTATTTTGGTCTCAAAATTATTCTCGAATCCCACCCAAGCCAAAACTTCCCGAATCCCCTGCACGTCTTAGGCTAAGCCTAAGCTTGGTCTAAGCTAAGCCTAAGCTTGGTCTAAGCTAAGCCTAAGCTTGGTCTAAGCTAAGCCTAAGCTTGGTCTAAGCTAAGCTTAGGCCTAAGCCTAATAAACCCCAAGCCAGGGTGGTTTAGGCCTAAGCTAGACTTAATCTTAGCTTCAATACGGGCCTGAATCCGCAATCGTAGTGGGGGGCTTAGGAATGGTAGCCGCCAAACTTGATTTTTGGAAAATTTTGGATTTTTGACAAATGTTCGAATTCTGGTACGAGGTTCGAAATTGGTCGGAACAGAAGTCAGAATTGGATTCATTGACCCCAAAAACCTTCAGAAACATGTTTTAAATGAGTTTTAATAATCACTGACGCATTTTCAGGGAGCCTCCGGTTCCTTATTGGAAATATTGCTTTACTTTACTCCAAAAATTTTAAGTTTTTTTTAATTTAAAAAAACAAATCACTGGATGAAGGACGAAATTCGGATGAAAATGACCCCCCCTCCCCCCCCCCCCCAGGGGCAGAAGAATGACAACCTGATTTCTTTAATTTTTTAAAATTTCAAAAATGTTTACGAGATTTTTCTTTAATTAAAAACATCAGAAAACATTAATTTACACTCAAGCGGGGTTGAACTTGCACCACCCGGATACCGTAATTTCGTGCTGGGTCGTTTCGTAAAAACTGCAAGCATGGGCGTTTTGTAAAAACTGCAAGGGGCGTTTCGTAAAAACTGCAAGCATGGGCGTTTTGTAAAAACTGCAAGGGGCGTTTCGTAAAAACTGCAAGAATGACTGACGCGCACTCGTTAATGCTTCCAACTAATTATAACAAATAAATATAAATAATTTAGATGATATTTAATCAAACAATTTTTCTAGCATTGAAAACAAAGGTGTCGCGACTCTTTAAAGCTCTCGCCAAAAATTAACTGCCCAACAAAGCATGCTCTAAACATTTGTACTACTGTTTTGCAAAACCAAAAACAAACTTGGTTTTGAAACAGCCATGGAATTCATGAAGGCAAGTGCAAAAGCTATTGTCACAATCTTCGCGCTTTTGCCAACGATTTATGTAGCATAAATCATGATTATAACAACAACAATCAACTAATTAGGGGAATTAGGGATAAAGGCAATGCCTCATTAACCTTGTTTAAAATTGCAAAACCATAATTATAGCAACCAAGCAAGAGTCAAGTATTGAAGTCCCACAATAAGTGCCACAATATTTTTTTGCAACAAAGAGAACATTTGTTAAAATAAATTAGCTTTTACAATTCAATCAACGAAAGTTAATTGCAGTTTTACGAAACGCCCCTTGCAGTTTTTACAAAACGCCCATGCTTGCAGTTTTTACTAAACGCCCCATTTGCAGTTTTTACGAAACGCCCACCCTTGCAGTTTTTACGAAACGACCTAGCACCCCGTAATTTATGCATTTTTTCCAAATCCATTTCGCCAAACATGCAAATTTGCTATTTCCAAAGTTATTGGGGTCGGTCTTCCATTTCTTCGAACTGAAGTTTGAACGAAGAAGTTAAATCCTGCATTTTTTGGGGCAACCTTGGACAATTGGGCGTTAAATGGTAGACGACTTTTTATTATTCAAGTGAATAATAAACAGATTCTTCCGAATTATCACACTAGTCATCTCCTCTATCAACCTATTTACATTTGTCGCCTTTTCAAGTGCAAATTTGCCAATGTTTAGCAGCATAATTTCTATGATGATGGTCCAAAGATTACGCTTTTTTTTTGGTTATTTTTTTGAATGATCATTAGAAGAAATTTGATACATTTATTTACAATTATTGAAATTGATTTAGAGGTACTAACTTTATGCTTATTTTCAAATTAAAGGTAAATAAAATACTTTTTATATTCAACAATCAAAATATATATATTTTTTAAATTCTTTCTTATTGACAAAATGTCGTTGACGAATAGGCCAATGACAAAATGTCGTTGACGAACAGTCCATTGACGAAAAGTCGTGCCACCTTCAAACATTATGTCGCTGTTTTCTATAAATAATCGGTTATTGTCACAAATGACCGAATTTTGGGCAAAAAAATTTGAAGATTTGGTAAAAAAAATAAAGAATGTTGATGCATACAATTGGACAAAAAAGGGCGAGGGCGGGGAGGGGGATGTCCCCAGGCCCACTTGCATTTCATTGCAATCTCTTCTGTAATTCAATGTTCAGCATCCATCTTCATTGATTTATTTATTATTATTATGTCATTTTCAACTTCCTCCTCAAATTATTCGCTGCCAGCGTCGTCTGTCGCGGATCAGATTCGCTGTCTTATCTGCGCCGATTCGTCGCATCGTCGAGCTGTTCCGTTGGATGCCCAGCTGATCAAGCCTGATCAACTGTTCAAACACATCGCTGACCATCTCAACAATCGTGTAAATTTAGCAAAATTTACTTTTTCAGTTCTTTTCAATTAGATTTGTCCATTTCAATTTTTGTTCAATTAACAAGAAGTGACCTTTTTCTGTTTAAGGATCAACATGATATGGACTTTGTTTGTAGGCTGATACTTGGCAAATGCGTTAGCGTTGACTACGATAGACGACTTGATCAGATTGCAACAGAAAGCGCTACCGGGACAGGAGGAAACGGCAAGGCAAGTCCGATAGTGTGATCATTATTTGGAAATAAATTAATGTATTTTAAATGTAAATGCTAGGGTAGGACAGTACCGGTTAAAAAACCGGTACCCCCCGGTTTTCGGTTAACCGGGTTTTCAAAGACCCGGTTTTCGTAACCGGTTTAGAACTTTCGACCGGTTAACAGACCGGTTTTTTCGGTTTATGACCAGTGTTTTACTGTTCCAACTTTTTTGGATCTGTTCAGTTCTCAAAAATGTTTTGAAAATATTTTAATTTGTGTATTTTTACATGCCTAAAAATATTCCTGCTTTTTGTATAGGCCACCCTGCTTGAGCGCAACTCGAGACTTTTTTGAAAACTTTTCTAATTTCTGAATGCATTTTTGGATTTATTGCATTAGTTGTTAAGAAAGTTGATCAGAATACACGTTTGGGGGTCGGCGGTGCCGATAGGCGCCGCCGAGAAAATTTTTGAATTTTTGACTAAATTTGTTAAGAGATTCGCAACTAAAAGTTTAAAAATACGGTTATTTTTGAAGCTTTTTAAGAATGTGAGAGGTAGTCTACCGCCGGGGAAAAAAAAGAAGGTTTAGTGAATTCACTTAGGAAAATGTGCCTAAAATTTTCAACAAAAAAAATCACCAATTATAAAGTTTCTGAGTGATGTTTTTTGTTGTAAAAAGGAGTAGTTATTAAATTAAAGAATAAGTAGGACTTCCAATCAGGGAGTAGAAACTCAGATGAATAAGTTAAGAGATACATCGTTTAAACACTGAGCCGCACTTGCACGAATAAAATGCAAATTAAAATTCATTTAAAATTAACCAAAAAAGTCCAATAACTAGGGGTGCTTAAACCGCCGGTTTGGATACCCGGTTTTCGGTTAACCGGGATTTTGAAGGCCCGGTTTTCGTAACCGGTTAATTTCCCAAAATACCCGGGTTTCGTAACCGGTTTCGTAACCGATTAACCGGTACTGTCCTACCCTAGTAAAAGCCAATGTGGGGAAAAGGAAAAACTGCTGGAGGAGGGAGATCCGACACAATCACTCGTCAATCACTATTTTTGGCCCCTGTTTGGCGAGTGAATGTAATGGATTTGTCCTCAACATCAGCGCGAGAAGGGAAGGGGCGGGCATCAACTACCGTAGACATGGGGGAGGGATGAATTACAGTATGCAAATGAGGGGGGAGGGGAGGGGAAATGAGGGGGGGGGGGGGGGGAGGATGAATTACAGTATTACAGTATGCAAATGAGGGGGGGGGGGACTTCCACGTTGGGGCGACTTACAAAACTCATAAAAAATTCTCGGTTTTCAGCAAATTTCTTCGAATTACATCCCGTCTTCCTCAACTGAACGCGAAGGACCTTTGGAGAATGGCGCCCAACAAACGGTGGAACAATCGATTAAAACGGAGGAAGTGAATGCCAATTGGGCAATGCTCGAGCCGTCTCGATCCAATAGAGTAAGCAACTGACGACGACAACTTTCTTCTCGGGACGGAACCAAATTTTTTTTCTTTAATCATTTTAGACTTTGGACCCCCACCACTACCACCACTGGTCTCACAAATTAACATTTAAATAAAATTTCCTCAGAGATGCAAAATTGTCGCCAACAAAAACATCTCAAAAACTTTAACGAATGGCCGGCGTCCGATTGTGGGCAAAAATGGTAGCGGCAGCGGTTTTTCGATAAAAGCGGCGTCTGTCGGCAAGTCGGCTCGGAAGAGCAACGGGCAACAACGACAAAGTGATCGGACTTTGAAGGAAAAGACGCCGAAAAATGCCCACTTCGACTGCACCTGCAAACAACCTCGTGGCATCAATAAGTAGGAAGGAACAAAGTGATGGGCAAAATCAATTTACTGAAATTAAAATTTTGTCATTCTATTTTGGTAGTTTTAAAAATACTAATATTTTACTTTTTTCATGTTTTCCGTCGCATGTTCTCAGTGTAAGCGATCGTTTCACGGCAAATGCGTTCGGGTCAGTCGAAGGGAGACAAAACGTATTCCGTTTTGGCAGTGTGCCGATTGTAAGAAACAGCAGAAAGAGGGAGACGAGGTGGCGACAATGTTTCAAAGTTTCAAAATGATCATTTTTTTGGGGAAAATCATTAAAATTTGTGTTAGAAGTATGCGGCGACTAATGTTCCTTTATGCTAATTTTCCCATTCATCAACAGGAGGAGATTAAGCTAATGTTTTGCGTCTGTAGGAAGCCGTATGACAACGAGCATTCATGCCCGGGCTGCAAAGGAAGGCCGCAAGAATGGTTTGACGCTAAGATGACGACCAAAACGGAGCGCGATGACTGACAACAAAAATGCCATTTGTTTGATAGAGACTTTGGCATTGCAATGAAAATGTTTTCTATTTTGAAATTCACGGAGTTCCCGTACGATTTTACAACTGAATTAGAAAAATATAAAGATTTTTCTGACGAAAATACAGACAAATGACTTTTGAAAAACCAAACTTTCTTGCAAACGTTTAAACTAAGGTTGCGCGGGACCGGGACTTTTTGGAAAAACCGGGACCGGGACTTACCGGGACCGGGACCAAGATTTTCAACCGGGACCGGGACTTTTCAAGGGAGAATTTTTTCTTTTATCAAACACTAAAAAATTTTAATTATCCGGCAACACATATTGTTGATCTTCGCCGTCATAGTCATCATCAGATTCAAAATCTCTTTTTCTTTTGGAGCTGTAGATGGTGCCAGTTGTAAATTGTCCATTTCGCTTTCACAACCAAAATTTTCTTGACCAGTTCTCCAAAAAGACTTCAAACGAGGAAAACAAATAAAAATGAAATAATCTAGCGCGAAGAAGTTGAAATTGCGGATGGGAGTGAAATGCTGGCCGGGGATTTGGGCTTCCAAATATCAAATAAATTTGAAAAACAAAAATTCAAGAATTAATACAAATTTACATTTTATGCTGTCGTCACTTCTTTCATCGCAATCATCTGCTAAATCGTCAATATCACGCAATGAAGATGTGCCCGCCTCTTCAAGTTAAAGTTCGTTTTCATTGTCCACTAAAGTGAAAAATAAAATATTAGGAGAACTTTTGTCGTAATATTTCCATATGTCAGACATTACAACCCCTAAAATTAATTAAAAGAATGAAAATGCAATCAAAAAATAGCATGACACATTCAATAAAAAGCTGGTGATGCATTTTTATTTAGGGTGAAAATACACAATAGTTTAGCGAAATGTTTAAAAGAAAAATGTCCGTCCCGACCGGGATCTGAAAAAACCGGGAAATCCCGTCCCGGTCCCGGTCCCGTGCAACCCTAGTTTAAACACATTTTGGAAAATATGGATCATACGGGCCAGACTCAAAATCGAACGAAATATATTTATCAATCGACTCCTCTCGGTCTGCAATGTAAGAATCCGGAAAAAAAATTTTGCGGCAACCACTCCCAGAAGAGTTACAGACACGGGACTGAAGTGTCTTTTGACTGGGGACTCAGTTGTCCACTGATTAAAAAATGGCAAAAATCACTCATATCGGCTTTCAAAATTAGGAATTAGTTGATAGAAAATCAAAATTGAGAATTTAAAGCGAACCGGTTTAAAATTCTCGCGACATTGCCCAGCACTTTTGTCTTGCCAATTTCTCTCGTTTCAAATGGCCGAAAGCGCTAAACAAAAGGGGTAAAATAGGCTTATCGAACACCTCAAAACAAAGACGATGAGGCAGCAACAGTCTTTTAGACGAAAATCAAAGGGTATAGCATTTTTTGGTGATCCATGTCAAACAGAACCCGGGGTATGATCGGACCTGCGTCTTCAGATTAGAGCCCCGATCGTTCAAGATTCCGGAACAATGATGATGATCTGATCAGAATGCTTTCGGGTCACATAAGGGATCTCTCTGAACAGTCAGCCCATCACGTGTCTTTTGCCCCAAGTCCAATCGCTTTGCTTGGCACTAATTTTTGATTGGGGGGATCGCAACGCGCACTTTTTGCTGCTCCTCCACGGACAGTGTGCTGTGCAGAATGAGCACCATCCAACGCTTGGTGAACTCCGCGAACTCCTTGCACGCGTCGGCAACAATCCCGAGATTCCGTTCAGGAACACCAGCACGTCGCCGCTGAAAACACAATTTATGGACAATTGTTGTTGTTGTACCACCACTTTTGTACCGTTCCGCGGACGGGTACTTCTTGTCGATGAGCTGCAGAATGTTCACGTAGGGTCCCGGGTCAATGCGGACCGTCTTTTTTGCGGTGGGGTCCAACTCGCAGACCAACGGCGGCATGTACCTGCCTGGTGGCGGCACCGCTGTTCGATGGGATACAATCGTCCGGGCACGGAAATGACCGGTGCCTCCGGGAAAAAGTGTTGAAACAGTTCAATGTTTATGGTTGCCGACACCAAAATTAACTGCAAATTTGCGGTCAGTTTGGCGTTGGCACGCGCTTCGCAACAGCGCACCAAAAGATCCCCGGAAATGTTGCGCTCGTGCACCTTTTGAACAAAAAAAAAGTTGGGAAAATCCTTCAACAACATTTTGAATCGGACAAAATTTTGGAATTGAAGAAGCTCAAAAAGGCGATGTTCGAGTCGAACTGCTTCAGCATCTCGCAAGCCACGCGCTGGGCCAGTGCTGAACAATTCCAAAATATAAATCTTTTTATATTAAACAATGTGCACCGGTTTTTTCGACCTGTACAAGCGATACGCCGAGGTTGTGTGCAAGCAATTTTGACCTAGCCGGCATTCAGCAAATATTGTGGAAGCTAAAAAGCTACAAAAATTTTGAGTTTTCACAAAAATTGAATTTGGGGAAGTTTAGTTTCTGGCAATTCAGATGACTTTTGAACCAATAAAGTCTCAATTTCGGTTTTTTTCCGTAAATTTTTCGGTTTTCAGAAAATTTGGTCTGCCCATAAATTAAGAAAATTTACTTATTTTTTAACCAATTTTTTACCTGAGTATTTTTGCAACAGCCCGTGTCGACGGCGATGACGACGATTTGGTTCTTAAAATACAGGAAAAAAGGGGTTTTTGACAGACTTTTTATTCCAAAATTTTCAATTTTTTGCATTTCACAAACAAACGGCCAGTTTTGTCAGAATTTCCTCCCGACTTGGTAGATGAGCAGTCCAAGCTGGGACTGCTTCAATTTCTTCAACTTTTTGAAGTTTTTGGCATTCCGAAAGCGCAGATAAAGTGCTATAATGTGCTCGAATTGGCGACAGCCTCGGGAGGGACCTGAAAATTCGATTAAAAACGGCGGTTTTAATTTTAAAAATTAAACCGGCTCTAAAGTTGACGCTTTTTGATGCTTACTTTTTATTCGTTCAACACAAAAAATAGAATTTTAGCCAATTCTTTCATAATAGGCCCCCCCCCCTTATGTATGGCCAAAGGCCAACAGCGTCAGGCCAACAGCGTCAGGCCAACAGCGTCAGGCCAACAGCGTCAGGCCAACAGCGTCAGGCCAACAGCGTCAGGCCAACAGCGTCAGGCCAACAGCGTCAGGCCAACAGCGTCAGGCCAACAGCGTCAGGCCAACAGCGTCAGGCCAACAGCGTCAGGCCAACAGCGTCAGGCCAACAGCGTCAGGCCAACAGCGTCAGGCCAACAGCGTCAGGCCAACAGCGTCAGGCCAACAGCGTCAGGCCAACAGCGTCAGGCCAACAGCGTCAGGCCAACAGCGTCAGGCCAACAGCGTCAGGCCAACAGCGTCAGGCCAACAGCGTCAGGCCAACAGCGTCAGGCCAACAGCGTCAGGCCAACAGCGTCAGGCCAACAGCGTCAGGCCAACAGCGTCAGGCCAACAGCGTCAGGCCAACTGCGTCAGGCCAACAGCGTCAGGCCAACAGCATCAGGCCAACAGCGTCAGGCCAACAGCGTCAGGCCAACTGCGTCAGGCCAACAGCGTCAGGCCAACAGCGTCAGGCCAACAGCGTCAGGCCAACAGCGTCAGGCCAACAGCGTCAGGCCAACAGCGTCAGGCCAACAGCGTCAGGCCAACAGCGTCAGGCCAACAGCGTCAGGCCAACAGCGTCAGGCCAACAGCGTCAGGCCAACAGCGTCAGGCCAACAGCGTCAGGCCAACAGCGTCAGGCCAACAGCGTCAGGCCAACAGCGTCAGGCCAACAGCGTCAGGCCAACAGCGTCAGGCCAACAGCGTCAGGCCAACAGCGTCAGGCCAACAGCGTCAGGCCAACAGCGTCAGGCCAACTGCGTCAGGCCAACAGCGTCAGGCCAACTGCGTCAGGCCAACAGCGTCAGGCCAACAGCGTCAGGCCAACAGCGTCAGGCCAACAGCGTCAGGCCAACAGCGTCAGGCCAACAGCGTCAGGCCAACAGCGGCGGTCGACATGGCGTCGAAGTCGCAAACCACGACGATGGCATTGCAAAGTTGTTCAGCAGATGTTGTTGTTGCTGGTTGTGTTGCTGCTGCTCGTCCTCGTCGTCGTCAAACGGGTCCCGGATGACCAGTCGATGACAACCGCTGCTACTGCCGCTGCTCGACCGTCCGCCACCGCCACCACCGACACAGCCGCCGCCGTTCTGGTGCTGTTCCGCCACAACAGTGCCGGCCGAGTCGGACGAAGTTGAGGGCGTATTTGAAGGGAATCCACCGATGCCGCCACCGCCGGTGCCGTTGTGATGTGCCGAAGAGACGGAGGGCGAGCCAAATCCAAGGTAGGGCTGAAACATGAAATTTTTTTAAATGGTTTTTGTAAAAATTTGAACATCCCGAACCCGAACCCTAAACGGTGAAATATTTGTTCATTTTTATTGATTCTAAACCCACAAAAGAATATGCATTTGTTGGAGCCCCAAAAACAATGCATTCGGATGGCCGAAACTCTGGGTTTATCGGAAAGTCTGAAAAAAGCATGGTTCTCGCTGGTACCGGACTTTTAAAAAGTTATGTGCCCGGCAGGAAAATTAAAAAATCAGATGTTCGAGTTTTAATTCGGGTTGGAATTTGATCGTGTTGACTTTCTTTATCCCAAAAATGAAGAGCGCTAGTAATGCTCGAGAGTCCCGTCTCGGTCTCGGCTTTATAAAAGTCCCGGCCTTTTTGGGGGTCTCGAGTCTCGGGGGAAAATTTTAAGTCTTGAGAAACACTAAACAATGCATCATTTCAGTTTTTTAAATAATAATTTTACTGAAACTGGACGGGAACGGGAACCATTCATTCATTTTTGAATTGTGCCAAAAATAATAATGTGATCAAACATAAATAATTTTGGTGTAAAGAAAGACAAATCAAAAATCATTCAAAATGATCAGCCACCGCCGCCGCCCCCCAAATTTGTGAATCGAGTCCCGATCCCGGCTTTTACGATCCCGATCCCGGTTTTTACCAGAAATCCAGGTCCCGACCAACTCTAAAATAGTAGTTTGCCCCCCCTCCTCCACACCATCAGCGAGTTATGCACGAAAAACATGGTTTTAGTCGAAAATATCGTCATTTTAACTCACCTATCCGAACTTAAAAAACCTATTTTGGGAGCTAAAATAGGGGCAAACCTATTTCAAGTTCGTCAAATGGAGTTTTCGAACATTGGGCCCGGAAAAATCATTTGTGATCGATGGACGGAGAATATTTGGGGAAAATCGCATTTGGAGATTTGTTATTTGAAAATTTATTTTTTCTAAAATTCATTCAAATTTATAGCACCTTAAAATTATTTTTTTGATAGATTTTATTTACAATTTTTATAAATAATAACATTTCAAAATTCTTTTTGTCCCAATCCAACAAAATTTTAGCCAATTTTTATGTAAATTAATTCCACCCCCCCCCCCCCCCCAATTCGGGGGGGGGGGGCAATTGAAACACAAAATATGTGTAAACAAGACACACGGCTTTGGGCTCACAGAGATCGCCGAAGGCGATAACATTTTGTTACATTGGAAATGAACGAATGGGCCCGGGGGGGGGCGTGGATTCGGGGGTGACAAACAAATGCCCCCGGCGCAAAATAATAGACAAAATATATTGTGTGCATTCTTTTCATTTATTTTGCTCAAGTTTCTTTTTACCTTTATTCCTTGGGTAGGGTTTTATGAATGTGTATTTAAGTTTATGACTGAGACAGCAACACTTCCAGCAAAATTCTTTAAAAATGGGCACAAAATCCGTCAAAATTGTTTAAACCCTTCAAAATGCCGGCAAATTAGCGAATGGACCCGCGCTTTTCGGCAAATGCCGGTTTCTTCTTAAGCACAACAGGGCTGTATCGAAATTTTGATTTTTGACTTTCGATTTTCGACGTTTTTTTCCTTTCGATTTTCGACAAAATGGGCTGTTTTTCGAAAATAATTTTGAAAGTCGTGGTCCCGGCTTTTAAATTTATGGCAAGGACGGGCAGTGGGTTTTGCCAACTTTTTGACTAAATTTCAATGTTTTTTACATGAGTCCCTTAGCTAAATTGATAGCTCAGTGGTTTGTCTTTTCTGTTTTATGGTTCAAACCCGCTTCAGTGCACTCATTTTTTTAAACCTTTCTTCGGCCTTACATTCTATTTCCCATTAACGGAACATTTTTAATGATTTTTCAAATATTTTTAAATTAAAATGCGCACAAAACAAGAATTTTTGAAATAAATTCATCACAACTTCATGAATTTTTGCTTTCATTTTCTTAACAAAAATATCATTAATATGTTCAAAAAATCCCCGGCGGCGCCGCCGAACTTCTCCACTCTGACGCGTAATTTTTTTTAAAAATCCGAAGCAAAATGCTTAATTTTGCTAAAATTTTGATGAAATTTCTTAACAAAATTGAGACAAAAATTCAAAAATTTTTCTCGGCGGCGCCTATCGGCACCGCCGACCCCCCCCCCCCCTCCCCCGCCCAAAAGCTTTAAGCCTAAGAAAGGCCACTGAAGCAAAAATGACGATTTATCAAACAATATTTTATTAAAATAAATTATTTTTGAATAAAATAATTTTTTAGTCACATAAAAAAAATTTTCGATTTTCGACGTTTTTTTCCTTTCGAATTTCGTTTTCGAACTTTTCAGTTTTGATTTTCGATTTCGACTTTTTTTTAACTTTTGACACAGCCCTGCCCTCCACTACAGAGGTCGTATCTGTCCTTATTTATAAGATTTGTCCTTATTTGAGTGGTGAAGGGCCACTGAAGCAAAAAATGACCACTTATCAAACAATATTTTATTAAAATAAATTATTTAATAAAATAATGTTAGTCACATAAAAAAAATTTCGATTTACTTTCGATTTCGACTTTCGATTTTCGTTTTTTTCCTTTCGATTTTCGATGTCGACTTTTTTTTTAGTTTCTACACAACCCTGGTCCGGATCCGGCTTTTTGGCCTTCCGGATTTAACCGGAAAAATCCCTCCGGTAAATTTTCAAAATTTCACAAGCCCCTATTGTGTACAGATGATTTATTTGTTTATAATTTTGAAAAAAATTTAAAATAAAAAGTTGTGTCCAGCGGGCAGCTGCTCTGCGTCTCTTCCCTTTCCATTAAAACATTCAAATTTATATCAAATGGAAAGATTAATTCATTTTTTGTTCCCCGTTTTTGGGCTCAACTTTGCCCAACGTAACGTCCATCAAATTAATCATATAATCCCAATTTCAGTCTATTAATATATAATTTCATTCAATAGGTTAATTCATTTACATATTTATTGCCATTTTTGGAGAATAAATTTAGAATTTTTAGTAAATAAAACATGTCAATTCCGACCGGATCAATTGATGTGGACATGACAGCTGATCATGATCAGGGTAAAGCAATTAATGAATTTATTGATATTTTTTAAAATTTCAATGTTTTCAGAACATTTGTGGCAGCCTTTGACAAATTCTGGCCCGTCCGCCGAACAATTGGGACTTTTGCGTGCCAGAATTGCCAAAAAATTAAAGCGCCAACAAACGATGAATTCGCCCGCTTCCTCATCTGCCAGTTTTGATTTGGTGGCACAAAATAAAAATGGTAAAAAATGGCTAAATATAAAATCAAATTAAATTAATTAACTTTTTCATTTTTTATAAATGACAGATGCGGCGGACACTTTGTGCGGTCAAACCGACGAAATTGTGCCGAACAATGGAAAAGAAGCCATGGCTGATCAGCAAGAGGAGGAGGAACAAACAAAGGCCGATCAAACAGAAGTGAGTTTTGTTTTTGATCAAGGAGATTTTTCTGTTTCTGTCGGGTCCAAAAATTTATTTTTTAAATTTCAATTTAATATATGTTTAGTCAGATTTTAAAAGGTTTTTTTAAAATTTAGCATTTGCGGGAAAAGATCACGCAAATTGAATTGGAATTGATGGACATGAAGCAGTGGAAGGCCGAACTGCTTGCAAAGATCGATGAGTTGGAACGTAAACAAAAAGCTGACCAGGAGGAAGATCGTGCAAAGATTGATGAGGTGAAAACTTTTGAATTCTTTTAAAAACAATTTGATCAATAACATAAAGCACAAAAGTGTCGTGAAAATTGATAATTTATCCGAAAACAAAATTTAATTTGTTCAAAAGACGATCAAAGCGACGACGACACTGGTGAAAGAACACAAGACTCTACAGACAAAGATGAAGCAGTATCCGAAAGAACAGAAACTGATCATCGACGATTGGCTGAAGCAGGAGAGGGAAATGGTAGGGTTTCAATTAGGGTTGGCACCCCGACTTATGCAATCTTTCGCAAGCGATGTTCGTCGACGAATTGGAGAAGCAGGAAAAGTCGAATGCCAACAAATTCGCTGAAATAGCCCAGCAGCTGAATGCCCTGCAGGGGATCGTCGTCAAAATGGAGGAGTATCAGAAACAACAGCTGCAGAAGACAGTTGTGACGGTAGCTCAAAATCGATGGGATTTCACTACAAGTCGCCGGGGCCTCACAGTCTCTGGACTGGTGGAGGAGTATCAGAAACAACAGCAGCAGAAGACAGTGGTGACGGTAGCTCAAAATCGATGGGATTTCACTACAAGTCGCCAGTGCCTCACGATCTCTGGACTGATTGTCCAAATTACTGGAAATGAATGGGGTAAGCATTTAAAACAAGTTTATGTAAAGAGTTCACAAACATTTTTTGAACTACTTTTCAGGGTCTCACTCTGTTTTTGCTGCACTGCCAATTCCTAAAAAGGATTCTGGCATTTTCTACTTCGAAGTGGCCATCTTGGAAAGAGCAAGGTAAGTTAAATAAATAAATAGTCGAGCTTTGAAATGTTTTTAGAAGCATTTTTCTTTTAAAAAAATCATTTAGCGGTGTTTTCATCGGACTCGCGCCAAGACAAATGCCGTCGGACAAATTTTTAGGACATTACGAAGGCACTTACGCATATGACTGTTGGGGCTCAATTTGGGGCCACGCGGTCGAGGGATGTCGCAACGACAGCAATGGATGCCCTTACATTAAAGGACCTTTGTTTTACGTCGATTGCGTTGTCGGCTGCGGCGTCGATTTGGCAACACGCCAAATCATTTACACACGGAACGGGCATCCTTTGGGTGAGAAAGAAAAAAAGGAATTAAAATTAATGGGAAATTTCATTTTTAAGAAGTAAATTGTTTGTTTTTACAGAAACTACCGGGTTGTTTGTCGATTCTGCCGCGGAATTGTCCGAATTGTTTCCGTGCGTTACACTGGATCGTCCAGGAAGCAAAATCGAAGCAAACTTTGGGCCGAACTTTAAATACAAATTCTGAGGAGGACGCCCCCGACGCACAGTGAAAAACAATTTTTCTTTTAAAGTATAACGACCGATGGATTTTAACAGTTAATACAATTTACTTTTTTTTAAATTGTTTCAGCTATAATTTTTGATTCTTTTGAGTTTTGTTTTAAATTTGTCTGATTTGGTTTTTGTTGTCATTTTGTCAAATCTGCTCGATAAAGAAAATTATTTTCCGAGACTCGGAGAGATGATTCGAACTTTGAAGAACCCGAATCCGAAAATTTTCATTCTTAACTGATTTAAATTTTGGACCATAATCGATTTTGGATGTTTTCTTTTTCCGATTGTTTTATTTCATATTGGAGCATTTGCAATTGCGGGTTATTGGGGTACCATTAGAAAGCTTTAAGGCAATCAAACAAATTTACCCGAATTATTCTTTCCAATAAATTGGGAAATCAATCGTTTGGGCTCAATGAGCGTGAAATCAAAGGTCCCAAAAAGGTACCAACCAATATTGTCCGAAAAGTCCTCTTGTGAAATGAGGGGAAAGCGAAAGCGCTAATTACCCCATTATTGGGACTCAATCCTGTCAAGACATGAAATGTCAAAAGAAAGTAATGGCATTCATCTCAATATGAGGTCACCTCACTAAAAATGACAAGGGTCTTCACTGGAATCACTTATTCGAGTGTTTTTAGACTCAAACGAAAGAGCAAAGTCTGCTCTACAAAATG
Source organism: Globodera pallida (assembly GCA_020449905.1). Lineage (NCBI taxonomy): Eukaryota > Metazoa > Nematoda > Chromadorea > Rhabditida > Heteroderidae > Globodera > Globodera pallida. Next base: position 2,630,810 of record JAIXHY010000011.1, read on the forward strand.
ATCATCCAGATGCCCGAGGGATATTTCCTAACGCAAACCGCGGGGCGTCAAGTATCATTAAGGGATTGGAGCTTGGAAAATTTTGAAAAAAATTGATTTGAAGAGGCCAGAATGCCTTATTTTTAAGGCAAATGCCATAAACTGGAATAGGACATTATAGTCCATGGAGCTTTTGTCCAATTTTTAATGATAGGTAGGGTCATTTTGTACAGAGGCGATCATTTGTCCGCGTATGCAGCTCATGCACTCCACCACCCAGTACGACCTGAACTGTAAGTAGTAAGCAAACGAAATCGAAGTAGTCCGGACTCTCAAAAAGGTAACCTTTCTTTTAAAAAAGTACAAAGTCACCCTCGCTTTAAATTCTGATTAGTTTAAAACAGATTAATGACCATGTCAAGAGGGTTTCAACCCCCGATCAGAGTCGGCTGATCGTCAAATTGCATACTGATCAGCCGTACCATATGAAAACGGGTCATTAATCTAAATAATCGTCCAATTCATGCCAACAATAACTTTATTAGGATCACAACTCTGATCAACAATTTATGGTACTCTGATCAATTGTCCGACACAACAAACAATTATTAATTAATTAGCTTCTTAACATTGAAGCTAATCTGACTGGACGGTGGCAGCTGGAAACAGTCACGGTTCGAAAACGGCTGCGATGACTGTGAGACGACCAGCAATTGACGAATTGTCGGGTTCAGAATGGGGAACTGGGACTAAGTCCGTAATTACGCGAAGATAAATGACGTGCTAACCTATAAATTTCGTGATCCGTAAGGAGATCCCAAAAATGATCAAGTTTTCTGACGATGGCCTGGCACCGTTCTTTGGGTTTTTAGCAAAGGAACAAAAAGTGGCCAAATAGGTTTAAATTTAAATTTGAAATAGAATGCCAAAATTTTGTATTTAAAATAACGCAAAATGTTGTGCCGAATACAGTAGGTACTACTCTAAGCAGGTATTTGAATTTTTGATCAAACCCGACACTATTCTAGGTTAGCGCGTACAGTTGTGGCGATGCCGCTATGTTCCACACAAATTAGCCAACAATGGAAGTGATCGTCTTTAAGGCGCAATTTTTAAATTGTTTTTTATTTTTTTAATATTTTTGTTGTTACCTTTTGCAAGGCCTATAAATAAAACTTGTGTTTAAGTCTGAAATTGCTATTGGTGCATGTTGATGCCACTCATCGGTCAAAAGAGTTAGAGCTTACATTAGCTACAAAAATATTACTTATCCCTCTAAATGGTTTATTGCAGTACATGCCTTCAGGAATTTTTTTCCAAAATGATCCTCATTTTTAGTGTATTTTAGGGTTTCCGGATCTCGATGAAGGCGGTGCCAGATCAACTTGGTTCAATTACCTTTTTTGATCAGCATCAAAAGTTAATAGGGGTGATGGCTTTTTTGCCGTAATAACTCTAGTACAAGGCTTTATTATTTGGAGGGTTTAACACCATATGAAAGCTCACAAAAAATAATGCGTAAAAGTAATTGTTTCATTAGGTTGTCATCGACATTTTGTCCATTACAAACGGAAAGTTGGCGCTTTGTCCAAAATAACCAGGATTTTTTTACGCCAGTCCCAAATCGTTAGTATCGCGATATCATTGGGGACAAAAATTTTGGACAAATAGCATACATTGTGACAAAATGCCAAACAATAAATACCGTATGTGCAACAGGGATGGGGCGGGTTGAGAAAAAAGTCGGGTCGGTTTTCGGATCAGGTTGGCCCAAAAAACCTCAGGTCGGGTTTCGGGTATCGGGTCGAAAAAAAGCCGGGTTTCGGCTCATCGGGTTTCGGGTTGTAAATTTTTTCTTCAAGATATTAACCAAACATCAAAATTAATTGTAAAATCATAAATTGGCAAATTATGGTGCAAGAACTACAATTTCTCCAAGTTTTTTGCGGTTAAACGGTTCCTCAAATCTGTGAGTGTAATGCCGGCAACTGAAAACAGCCTTTCACTTTCTTGAGACCCCACCGGTGCAGAATTAAAACGTCTTAAAATTCGAATAAAGGAAATAGTCTTTGTTTTACAACCTGAAAAGATTTGTCAGCCTTGGCCATTGTTCAGAATTGATTTTCCAATAACGATATATGGTCAACGTTGTTGTATGGAAAATGAATTGTTGTTGCGACCAGCTGGAAGAGTTGCGCAAGGTCTGAACTGCTTGACAGCAGTTGAATAACGCCGGAAGGCAACACGATTACACGCGGCCCGGACCCTTTTGTGAATGGTCTTCTTCAGTGGCGATGCCGTACACTATTCCACACTTCTCACCACCACCTGATAACAGCGGTTGCGATTTAAAAACAATTTGTTTTTTACCATTTTCATTGGGAAAAATCATTAAAATTATATCATAATGCCCGCGCACATTTTGTTGAAAGACGAAATGGTAGTATGCGAACACTGAGTATGCCGATGCCAGCAAAATTGTAACACAAGCAGTGCGACCATGTGAAAATGGCCAGAGTCCAAAAAATGCGCGGACAATGGCGCTACCGTACCCTCAATGCTGCGCGTTACTATAAATTCTTTCTGCCACGATTGGTACAGCACACCGGCCTTGGCTCACGGTAGTCGATTTTTTTCTTTTCAATATGGTCGGGTTGGAACGGAAGAGCCATGCGGAGCCAATGGATGAAAAATGAACAATGTTATCGATCTAATAAATGTTTTACTTTTTATTTAAATTGTGCTTAAACAATCGATAATTATAAATTCTTTAAATTAAAAATTTTGTTGAATTTTGTCTTGAAAAAGCAATGATGTTGGTGGTCGCCAGCTTAACAAGGCAGGGCAATGAACGGGCGTAGCAGCAAAAAAAACTTTATTAAAATAAATTAAAAATATCCGATATAAATTAAAGAACATGTTTTTTCGAATGACGCAATTTCGCCTAAATTTTATACCAATCGATTCCCCTCATCGAGATGAGTACGAATATGCAAAAATTGGGCGCAGCTATTCGTGATTAGCACTATTAAATACCCTAAAGGTGTTTTATACAATAGGGTTAGGGGGCACCTCATAACCGGAAAGCCACTAAATCGCCGGTTAAAAAAATAAATCAATATCGCGCGCATTTTTGCTAAATAGTAAGTGCGTTTTAAATTACGACGAGACACCACTCTTATACCTAAGTATAAAATTGTATAGAAAGATTTTTTTTTATTTAAGAATAATTTTATATATCAGCTAAAGTTTTTGTTTTCTTTTTGCCTCCCGTGTAAGATAGAATTGACCCTGTTTTTAAAAAATCAAATGCCAAAATAAAGCCATCAAATTTTTCCGTCATTGAAAATGTGAAAAAAATTGAAAGAGAATGAGGCTCAATGCGGAAGAAAAATGTACGGACAGTGAAGAGAGCAGCAGTCGCCGAGTGGAAGAAAAGAGAGTGCACTGAGTGAAGAACTATTGCATAGCAGGTGCTGGAATCAGACCCAAAAATGAACGCACGCATCCAACATTTGCTTTGACCAAAACATTCATTCGCCCCACAGCGCCTCTTTCTTCGGTTTAATTAAATTCCCATACCGTCTCGCTCCCGCAATTTTGATTTTAGCATTTTCCCGTTCCCGCAAATAATTCCTTGGCGAAATGATCAAAATTTTAACAATTTTGGGCCAACTTATAATAGAGTTGTTCGTTGGAATCCGAATAAAAATAATAAATACTACCAATCAATTCCTGTCGTCGAGCTGAGTTCGAAACCGCAACAATTGCTTGCTTGTGGTAGTACTTTTTTCATAGGGCTTTCCGGCAAGAAATTTTTGCGGATTCGTACTCAGCTCGACGAGAGGAATTGATTGGTAGTATTTTCAATTTATCGTTAACAAATTAATTCTTTTAGCCTTCAAATTTGCTACAAAAGCAAATTGGCGAGCAATTGGCTACCGGAACTAAGTTTGGAGGGCGATTTCGATTGGGAAAGCGTGTGAATGAAAGGCCTCTTTCTGATTGTGCCGGAGTTGCGGCACAAAAGGAATGGCATGCCCTGAACGTCTCCAAAATCAGTGACAGAATCTTTACGATTCAGTCGAGGCGAGTCGTTTTTCGGCATAAATTGTTGAACGGTTAGAGAGAGAGAGGAAAAAGAAAGAATGAAAGAGAGAATGAGGAAAGAAAGTAGAAGTCCTGGAATTAAAATTTGGCTTCAAAACGTGAAAAAGCACGATTCGATCATTGCTTGCCTTTTTGTTGTAATTTTGTGCTCTTTGAATGATTTTGAGCCCAAAATTGACTACCGGGGGGCGTGGATGATCCGATGCCTGGGACGACAAACAAATGACCCAGCGCCAATACTCGCTCTCTCTCTTCACTTTCCAGCTTCTATCTCCGCTACCTCGCCTTCTACTTCTTTCCTCATTCTCTCTTTTACTCTTTAGTCTTCCTCTCTATGTGGCTCCACCACAGCCAAATTGGAATGCGTGGAGGTTGATTTTTGCTCAAATAAATCTTAACATGGACCCGGATTACTTGCAGTGCTTCGAACATCGACACCCAAATATTGGCTTTTCGGAGATTAGAGCACATAAGCTGCGATTTATTGTCGAAGGAAACATTTGAAAAAATCCCGCCAACTTTGACTTTATCACGTCAGAAGCTTCGCGTGTTTCAGGTTCTTTTGTGGAGGCTGGGAATGAGAGAAATTATTATTATCTTTATTTTAGCATCGTGAGAAAATTGTGAACGCAGTGGAGCAGAACGCCGTGGTGTTCATTAACGGCGCAACCGGGTGTGGAAGTCCACCCAGATCTGTCAATATCCATCTTAACCAAAGCAAAGGGGCGCTCTTCAATTGCTTTGTGACCCAACCACGGCGCATCTCGGCTATCGTTTTGGCCGAGCGGATGACGGAGGAACGGTGTGAGGTGATTGGAGATTCTGTCGGGTATTCGGTGCGCTTCGAAACGATCACTCCGCGCCCCTACGGTGCAATTATCGAACCCTCTTTATTGCACATGCCCCGCAGGGATGGACTTCCGAAGGTGTTGCAATGTTATTTTTGGTCGGGTTGTTTGGGAAGTATGGAAGGACTTAAATGGTGAGTTTTTGAATTGGTTTTACTGGATTTTCTGTTTTAAATTCCTTTATTCCATTTTAGGCATTTTTCAATTCAACCGATCCGGTCAATTTCAGCATCCGTCTTTTGAATTATTCTGCTTCGAAGACAGTGACATCGGCGATGGGTAAGGATGGAATGGCATTTGCCGCGCTTTCCCTTCATCGCACTTCCGGCTTTTCTTCTCTTCCACCCCGCCCATTTGCTTTTTTTATATTTCTATTTCAGACTGCTCGCCGCAAACGAAGGACCGAATGAGCCCGAAAAAAGAAAGAACTAAGGACAAATGGAATTTAAAAGGAAATTCAAAATAATAAAATGGAGAAAAATTAAAATTGTTGCTTTTTTTCTTTTCAATATAAATTTGTTTTCCAAAGCCTTGGCGTTAGAGAAAATTTTTTTGTTTTTTTGTTCGCCTGGCCAACGCCGACGGCGTTTAATTGCGAGTCATTTTCATTGAAGAGCCGCCACTATTCGCCATAACATGAATAATAAAATCAACTTTTTTGGCGTGCCCCCTCCCCCCGAAAGTTTTTTCTGGCTACGGCCTTGGGGTACTTCCACAAAAAATTATTAAGTTTTAAATCAAAATGTCGGGCTCTACTAAAAAGTTTCAAAAACTAAGCCATTGAAAATCAACATGCTGTCCTTGAACCTATCTTTAATAAGATGGCAGTTTGCCCATCTCCAAAAACGGGGATGCGACGGATTGGGAAAAAAGTCGGATACGTATTGGATTGCCCAAAATTTCGTTTTATTAAACAAGAACGAAAATTGAAAAAATTAGGTACTTATCAGTTATACGACCCTTTCCCCAAATTGTAGAAATGCCAAAAATGCGCTAAAAACAGTGTACTTTCGTGTTTTGCGACCCCCTCCCCAAATTTGCTGAAAACATCATATATGGGGTTTTCAAGGCTGCTGATCAAACATCTGACAATATTTTTATGATCTGGCAACATTTAAGATTTTGAAAACCTATGATTTTTGATTTTTTTTTTTACGATTAATCACCTAAAACCGCTTAAATTCTCATTTATTTTCAATTGGCAAATTCAAAAACCCCAAAGACACTTAAAAACAAAGGCTCTTCATCAAACATTCATACGGCAACAAAAGAAGACCAACAATTATTGTGCCAAATTAGTCGATTTTCTGTTTAAATTTTTTCCACAAAATTCCCTCCGTCCATTCACTCGGTGGGCTCATTCGGACCATGGGTTTGCCTCAACCATCCTGAAATAACATAGCGGGTTTAAATTCGGTTAGGCCAGTTTTGTGACCCCCCCCCCCCCCCCCCCCCGGTTTTCGGCTGACACCCGGTTAACCAAAAACTGAAATTTGATTTCCAAATTCGTACGACCAATTTTCTTAAAAATCTAAAAGTTTCCCAGGGTGCCTGCCGACAAATAAGAACTTTTCACAAAGTTCAAAAAAGTGGCAAAATAGTGGCAAGTGTGGAGGGAAAGTTTGAGATCACTTACCCGTCGCCGATGTCCCTGCGGCTGAAGGTAATGCCGATGAAATTCTGTTGACCTTGCCACTTAATTGCCTCCTCCTCCCACTTGGCCCATTTGTCCTCTTCTCGCACAATTGGACAACGTACCAACAGCCATTCGTCTTTGTCTATTCGTCGCAATGTCAATCGCTCCCCCGTCCAATTGTTCTTCAGCTCAAATGGTTCAATGACAGCAAAATGTGAACGCAGAAGACGGATGATAAAATTGACCGGCTCCAAAGCATTGAGAAATGACTACAACAAAGGGAATAATTACTGCTCAAATGATTATAAGTAAGAGAACTTACCCCTTTGAGTCCTTCCATTTCTTTCCAATCCAACCCCCCACAATGAAGAATCTTCGGAAGACCATCCCCGCGGGAGGTGAGCAACCATTTAGCCACCGCTTGGGCAGAAGAAGCCTCGGCGTTGTCTTCGGCCGGAAATTCGGGGCAAAGTCGAGAGAAAGCGATCGATCGGAGATTTGCGCAATTGCGAAGAATCGCCGGAGAGAATTGTCGCAAACGGCCCAATTGAGAGGAGTCCAAAACAAAGAGGCAAATGTTGTCACTGACCAAAGGCCAAATCTTTCGCCAAATGATTTGCCAGATTCGGCTTTCATCATCGTCGGTAAAAATTTTAACAGTTGTGCCGGAAGAGTCGAAAAGTCGGCGAATGCGTTGAAGAAATTCGATGACAGTTTGGTCGACGTAACTGAAAGTCCCAAAACATTTTAAACTTTGTAAATTTAGGAAGGAAATAAATGACCTTATCCAAATGCCTTCGAATCCGATCACTTTGTTTGGAATTGGTGCTTGAGGAATTGAAAGCGGCTGTTCACCAAACCCTTTGACAATTTGCGCGGCGCCATTTCCGTTAATTGCACGACGAAATAGCAGCCGACCCAACGACCATTTCCTCGACTTGAAATGGACGTCCACCAAAAAGTCCAATCGATCACTGATCAGCGCCATTTTCAGCCCGAGCTCAAGAGGATCAAGAAAAGCAAAAACTCCGTGCCAAACGTCGGGACAAATGAAACTGAAATTTGGAAGTAATGACTTTTGGTTTGATTCGAGCACAAAAAATAGGCGAAATAGGAAAATTTTCATTTTAAGGTAAAATTCATTTTATTAAAAAATCTAACAATAACAATTTAGCGATTTGCACACGCTAAATACTGATGCCAAAACAACCATTTGATTAAAAACAACAAAAAGAGTTTTAATTATGATTAAACGTTTTCTTTCTCAAAAATGATCCTAAAATGCAATTTATCAACAAGGATTTCTGGTCCATAAAAAAGTCTATTTCACCGAGAAACATCAATTTTTAGGAGAAAACTTTTACTCACATTCCCTCCATTTGCTGTTTGCTGCTCCTCTTTGCTTTCGTTGTCCGACATTTTTAGAAATATTTTTAGTGTCCCGATAAAGCAATTAATTCTAAAAATCATTCGATTTTAGATTTAAATGGAATTTATGTCCAAGAAATTACAAAAAAAAAATGCATTCGAAAAGTCCAAGTAAATGTCATGTCATGTCATGTCATGTCATGTCATGTCATGTCATGTCATGTCATGTCATGTCATGTCATGTCATGTCATGTCATGTCATGTCATGTCATGTCATGTCATGTCATGTCATGTCATGTCATGTCATGTCATGTCATGTCATGTCATGTCATGTCATGTCATGTCATGTCATGTCATGTCATGTCATGTCATGTCATGTCATGTCATGTCATGTCATGTCATGTCATGTCATGTCATGTCATGTCATGTCATGTCATGTCATGTCATGTCATGTCATGTCATGTCATGTCATGTCATGTCATGTCATGTCATGTCATGTCATGTCATGTCATGTCATGTCATGTCATGTCATGTCATGTCATGTCATGTCATGTCATGTCATGTCATGTCATGTCATGTCATGTCATGTCATGTCATGTCATGTCATGTCATGTCATGTCATGTCATGTCATGTCATGTCATGTCATGTCATGTCATGTCATGTCATGTCATGTCATGTCATGTCATGTCATGTCATGTCATGTCATGTCATGTCATGTCATGTCATGTCATGTCATGTCATGTCATGTCATGTCATGTCATGTCATGTCATGTCATGTCATGTCATGTCATGTCATGTCATGTCATGTCATGTCATGTCATGTCATGTCATGTCATGTCATGTCATGTCATGTCATGTCATGTCATGTCATGTCATGTCATGTCATGTCATGTCATGTCATGTCATGTCATGTCATGTCATGTCATGTCATGTCATGTCATGTCATGTCATGTCATGTCATGTCATGTCATGTCATGTCATGTCATGTCATGTCATGTCATGTCATGTCATGTCATGTCATGTCATGTCATGTCATGTCATGTCATGTCATGTCATGTCATGTCATGTCATGTCATGTCATGTCATGTCATGTCATGTCATGTCATGTCATGTCATGTCATGTCATGTCATGTCATGTCATGTCATGTCATGTCATGTCATGTCATGTCATGTCATGTCATGTCATGTCATGTCATGTCATGTCATGTCATGTCATGTCATGTCATGTCATGTCATGTCATGTCATGTCATGTCATGTCATGTCNATAAAGCCATCAAATTTTTCCGTCATTGAAAATGTGAAAATTGGTAGAGAATGATAATGATGCTCAATGCAGAAGAAAAATGTGCGGACAGTGAAGAGAGCAGCAGTCGCCGAGTGGAAGAAAAGAGAGTGCACTGAGTGAACAACTATTGCATAGCAGGTGCTGGAATCAGACCCAAAAATGAACGCACAGCATCCAACATTTGCTTTGACCAAAACATTCATTCGCCCCACAGCGCTTCTTTCTTCGGTTTAATTACCCAAGTTTGAGGTACTTGGTGTATCCTGCCCAAAATATCTGTGGCATGGAATAAATTTTGGAACTGCGCTGCCCTCAACTGGGCGGTGCTTAAATTTGTCTTAAAAAGTGTGTGTGTTCACGAATTAGTTCTAAAAAAATTGGAATTTTTCAGGGGTTTAGTTTGCAAGGCATGTTTTGGCCAAATTCGACAAATTGGAGCAATTTTTTACATACATTCAATTGTTGAGAAAATTATACAGAGAGTTATTCTTAAAGAATATTGTCCAATATCTGTTTGAGCGTGACCAAAAGGACGAAAAGTCACACATTTGGTTGACTTCCCTCACTCAAGCATCGCTTACGACCATACCACGTTGAAAGCACGCCATCCCGTCCGATCTGGCAAGTTAAGCAACGTTGGGCCTCCTTAGTACTTGGAACGGAGACGTCCTGGGAATCGGCGGTGTTGTAGGCTTCATTTTTTTTAAATTTTTAAAGTGAATTTGTGAATAAATATTTCTTTTTTTTGTTTGTTCAAAAAATATTAGCACTCGTTTAATAATTTAAATTTCGTTATTAGCGCGTGAATTTCTCATATGATTTCAGCAATTTGATTTTCAAAATTTCCTCAAATCTACACAATTTTGATATTTTTCAATCAATAACATTACTCCCTTTCACACTATTAAAAATCAAATTTTATTAAGTTTGAACAAAAGGGGGTTCCCTCCCGCCCCATTTTGGTTTTTTGGGCAAACTTTGAAAGACTGTAACTTTGCTCAAAATGGTGAGGGGCGCCCGATTTTTGCATATTAGTACTCAGCTCGATGAGGGGAATCGATTGATATAAAATTTAGGCGAAATTGAGTAAGTTGAAAAAAACATGTTCTTTAAATTATATCGATATTTTTCATTTATTTTAATAAAGTTTTTGTTTACTTTTCCCCACCCGTGTAAGATAGAAATGACCCTTTTTTTTAAAATCAAATGCCAAAATAAAGCCATCAAATTTTTCCGTCATTGAAAATGTGAAAATTGGTAGAGAATGATAATAATGCTCAATGCAGAAGAAAAATGTGCGGACAGTGAAGAGAGCAGCAGTCGCCGAGTGGAAGAAAAGAGAGTGCACTGAATGAACAACTACTGCATAGCAGGTGCTGGAATCAGGCCCAAAAATGAACGCACAGCATCCAACATTTGCTTTGACCAAAACATTCATTCGCCCCACAGCGCTTCTTTCTTCGGTTTAATTACCCAAGTTTGAGGTACTTGGTGTATCCTGCCCAAAATATCTGTGGCATGGAATAAATTTTGGAACTGCGCTGCCCTCAACTGGGCGGTGCTTAAATTTGTCTTAAAAAGTGTGTGTGTTTACGAATTAGCTCTAAAAAAATTGGAATTTTGCAGAGGTTAAGTTTGCGAGGCGTGTTTTGGCCAAATTCGACAAATTGGAGCAATTTTTTACATACATTTAATTGTTGAGGAAATTATTCAGAGAGTTATTCTTGACGAATTGTCCAATATCTGTTTGAGCGTGACCAAAAGGACGAAAAGTTACACATTTGGTTGACTTCCCTCACTCAAGAATCGCTTACGACCATACCACGTTGAAAGCACGCCATCCCGTCCGATCTGGCAAGTTAAGCAACGTTGGGCCTCCTTAGTACTTGGAACGGAGACGTCCTGGGAATCGGCGGTGTTGTAGGCTTCATTTTTTTAAATTTTTATCCCAATTTTTGAATAGGTAATTCTTTTTTTGTTTGTTCAAAAAATATTAGCACTCGTTTAATAATTTAAATTTCGTTATTAGCGCGTGAATTTCTCTTATGATTTCAGCAATTTGATTTTCAAAATTTCCTCAAATCTACACAATTTTGATATTTTTCAATCAATAACATTACTCCCTTTTACACCATTAAAAACAAATTTTATTAAGTTTGAACAAAAGAGGGTTGGTTCCCTCCCTCCCGCCCCATTTTGGTTTTTGGGCAAACTTTGAAAGACTGTAACTTTGCTCAAAATGGTGAGGGGCGCCCGATTTTTGCATATTCGTACTCAGCTCGACGAGGGGAATCGATTGATATAAAATTTAGGCGAAATTGAGTAAGTTGAAAAAACGATATTTTTCATTTATTTTAATAAAGTTTTTGTTTACTTTTCCCCACCCGTGTAAGATAGAAATTAGCCTGTTTTTTTAAAAATCAAAGCCGAAAATAAAGCCATCAATGCCGTCATTGAAAATGTGAAAATTGGTAGAGAATGATAATAATGCTCAATGCAGAAGAAAAATGTGCGGACAGTAAAGAGAGCAGCAGTCGCCGAGTGGAAGAAAAAAGAGTGCACTGAGTGAAGAACTATTGCATAGCAGGTGCTGGAATCAGACCCAAAAATGAACGCACAGCATCCAACATTTGCTTTGACCAAAACATTCATTCGCCCCACAGCGCTTCTTTCTTCGGTTTAATTACCCAAGTTTGAGGTACTTGGTGTATCCTGCCCAAAATATCTGTGGCATGGAATAAATTTTGGAACTGCGCTGCCCTCAACTGGGCGGTGCTTAAATTTGTCTTAAAAAGTGTGTGTGTTTACGAATTAGCTGTAAAAAAATTGGAATTTTACAGAGGTTAAGTTTGCGAGGCGTGTTTTGGCAAAATTCGACAAATTGGAGCAATTTTTTACATACATTTAATTGTTGAGGAAATTATTCAGAGAGTTATTCTTGACGAATTGTCCAATATCTGTTTGAGCGTGACCAAAAGGACGAAAAGTCACACATTTGGTTGACTTCCCTCACTCAAGCATCGCTTACGACCATACCACGTTGAAAGCACGCCATCCCGTCCGATCTGGCAAGTTAAGCAACGTTGGGCCTCCTTAGTACTTGGAACGGAGACGTCCTGGGAATCGGCGGTGTTGTAGGCTTCATTTTTTTAAATTTTTAAGCGAATTTTTGAATAGGTAATTCTTTTTTTGTTTGTTCAAAAAATATTAGCACTCGTTTAATAATTTAAATTTCGTTATTAGCGCGTGAATTTCTCTTATGATTTCAGCAATTTGATTTTCAAAATTTCCTCAAATCTACACAATTTTGATATTTTTCAATCAATAACATTACTCCCTTTTACACCATTAAAAACAAATTTTATTAAGTTTGAACAAAAGAGGGTTGGTTCCCTCCCTCCCGCCCCATTTTGGTTTTTTGGGCAAACTTTGAAAGACTGTAACTTTGCTCAAAATGGTGAGGGGCGCCCGATTTTTGCATATTAGTACTCAGCTCGATGAGGGGAATCGATTGATATAAAATTTAGGCGAAATTGAGTAAGTTGAAAAAAACATGTTCTTTAAATTATAAGTTTTTGTTTACTTTTCCCCACCCGTGTAAGATAGAAATGACCCTTTTTTTTAAAATCAAATGCCAAAATAAAGCCATCAAATTTTTCCGTCATTGAAAATGTGAAAATTGGTAGAGAATGATAATAATGCTCAATGCAGAAGAAAAATGTGCGGACAGTGAAGAGAGCAGCAGTCGCCGAGTGGAAGAAAAGAGAGTGCACTGAATGAACAACTACTGCATAGCAGGTGCTGGAATCAGGCCCAAAAATGAGCCTGCCAAATTGCTTTCCAAAATCTTACAGGTTATTGTTTAAAACTAGTTTGAGGCTATATTCTGCCAAAATATTTTGGCATGGAAAAATTTGGAACTGCTTCTAATTGCGTTTAAAATTTGTTTTAAAATGTAATTGTTAATTACTTACAAAAGTGAATTTGAGGTTAGTTTCAAGCTATTCGGCCAAATTGACAAATTGACATTTTTACATCATTCATGTTGAAATTTGAATTATCTTGATTGCCAAATGCTTAAGGATCATAGGGAAATCTACTTTGTTATTCCCTACATAGTTGACCATCCCTTTGAAATACCATCCTCGTTGCAATTAAGACGTTTGCTAATTGTATAAGAACGTTTGGGAATGAATTTGTAATTCAATTTTTAAATTTCCATTTTGATTTTGCAAATTAAATTCTTTTTTATTTTCAAAAAATTAGACCGTTTTATATTTAATTTGTTACAGGGAATTTCTTAATTCGCATATTTTCAAAATTTCGCAAATTAACATTTTATTTTCAAATAAATTATCCATTTTCACATTAAAAAAAATTTTTTAATTAACAAAATGGTTGATCTACTTAGACAAATTTTGTTAAAAATGGCAAATTTTTAAATTAATTTTAAAATGTAGGCGCTGATATTAATTCGAATTGAAAGGAGAATCAATGATTAAATTTGAAATTTTGTAATTGAAAAAATTGAAAAAATGATTAATAGAAAAAATACAGTATAGATCTTTTCCCGGTAAAAAGAAATCTTTTTTAAAAAATAGAGCAAATAGCCATCAAAAATTCGTCATTGAAAAGAAAATTTGAGAAAAATATGCCAATGCAGAAGATATATGTGGGAATCGAAGAGAGCAGACCCGAGTGAGCAAAAAAGGCTGGTGAAAAATTCATGCAGGTGCTGAATACCAAAATTAAAGCATCAAATTTGTTTGACCAAAAATTCATTGCCCAAAGATTATTCTTGGTTTAATTCCCAATTTGAGAATTGGGATCTCCCAAAAATTTGGCATGATAAATTTTGAAAGCTCCCAAGGGTGCTTAAATTTGTTAAAAAGTTGGTTACGAATTAGCATAAAAAAATGAATTTTGGTGTAAGTTTACAGGGTTTTTGGCAAATTCGAAAATTGGCATTTTTACATACATTCAATTTTAAAAATTTCGGATTTCTTGAGAATCTTCCAATTCGTTTGTGTTAAAGTGAAAATTTCAAATTTGTTAATTAAACTCTATCTTAGACAAAACACGTTGAAACACGCATCCCTCCATTTGGAATTAAGAATTGGCCTATTTCTTGAAAGCTCTGGATCGAATGTTGAGTTATTTTTTTTAAATTTAATCATTTTGAATAAAATTCTTTTTTGTTTGTTCAAAAAATTTAGCTCTTCACAATTTAATTTGTTTTCGAACTTTATATGATTTACAATTTATTTTCAAAATTTCCAAATACACAATTTTATATTTTTCAATCAATACATTAGCCCCTTTTAACTTAAAAATTGAATAATTTAAAAAAAGGGTTGTTATCCACTCCCGCCCCATTTTGTTTTGGAAAATTTAAAATGTAATTGCAAAATGGTAAGCCCCATTTTTGAATTCGTACTCATGATAGGGGAATCGATTAAATAAAATTTAGCGAAATTGCGAATAAAAGATTGAAAAAAATTTTATTGATAAATTTTTATTACTTTTCCCACCGTTAAGAAAAATGTGTTTAAGAAAAATAATGCCGAAAAAAAGCCATAAATTTCCTCATTAAAATTGAAATTGGTAGAATGATAAGATGTCAATGCAAGAAAAATGGGGACATGAAAACAGTGCGAGTGAGAAAGGGTCCTATAACAAATTGGTGCAGAGTGACTCCACCAAAATGACAAATTTCGTGCTTTGCCAAACATCGCGTCCCAATTTTTAAGTTAATTCCATTTGATTACTGAAAATATCGAATTTCTAGGTTGTTAATTTGGACTTGCTGCCAAATCGGAGTGGCAATTTGTTTAAAAATTATGTTGTAAATTAGATTATCTGATGAATTTTGCAGTTCTTTGAAGTTAAAATTCGAAAATCAATTTTTACTACATCTAATGTTGACATACACTTGAAAGTATTCTCGATCTGAAGTTAAACGTTGGCTGTTAGAATTAACATTGTCTGGAATGCGGTTATGGCTTACTTTAAATTTTAAAGCAATTTGATTGGCAAATTAAATTTTGCAAAAATATTGATCGTTTAATATTTAAATGCTTTTGGCTATTTTTTAATTTAAATTTGATTTTCAAAATTCCTCAAATTCATTTTTATTAAATTTAAAAATTATAAACTTTACCATTAAAACAAATTTTATAGTTACAAGAGTTGTTCAAAACTCCTCAACATATAATTTTGGCAATTTAAAAACTACTTTTCAAAATGTAAGACAATTTTTTAATTTCACAAATGAGGGGAATCATCCAAACATTTAGGAATTTGGAATTAAAAACTGTAATTGTAAAATGTAGATCATTTTTGAATAAATTTGTACTACCAACCGTGAAATAAAATTTAGCAATTCTAAGTTAAAAAAAATCAATAGCATAAATTCGTATTAAAATAAATTGTAATTATTTCACATCAGAAAAAATGTGCGTCTTAAAAATTCATCCCAAGTAAGCAAAGATTCGTAATAAAATTGAACATGAGATGGAATGCCCAAAAGAAGAAATGAACAGTTTTGAAAACATTTCGCCCCAAAAGTTTTCTCGAGTTAATTAACGTTGAGGTCTTGGATTCCCCAAAATACGGCAGACAAATTTTTGGACAACTTCAATGGCGGTAATTTTTTGAAAAATTTCAAGTTTGGATTAGTTACCAAAAGTGAATTTTGCAGGTAATTTGAAGCTTGCTAAATTGAAATTAGCAAAATGTAATTAATTTTGAAAAATTAAATTTGAATTAGAGTTGAATTTGTTGCTATTCAAAGCAAATTAGATTTTTCCTCATAATTTACAAATTTAAGATTAACTGACATTCTCAATCTGTTGTAGACATGGCAATTCAAATTTGGTAAATTCCTGGAATCGCGGTTTAGCATACTTTTTTTAAATCTAACGTATTTGAATTAAAATTGCTTTTTTTGAAAAGATCCTTGAAGCGATTTAATTATTTTTAATTTTTAGATTAAATTTGATGTCAAAATTTCTATTCATTTTAGAATTTTCATCATAAAATTAATTCTTTTAACTAGAAAATTTTTTAATTTAACAAAGAGTTAAAATTCCTCAAATCCCACAATTTTGTTTTGGCAAATATGAATACTTACTTGCCAAAATGTAAGAGCAACATTTTTTATTGTAATCAGTGAGTCGAACGACATAAATTTAGCTAAATTTGAAAGTAATTGTAAAAGAGGCGCCGATTTTAATATTAACTAGTATTAGGAATTTTCCAAAATTAGCAAATTGAAGTTTAAAAAAATCTGCCAAAATATCATTTTTTATTTAAATAATTTTGTTAATTCAATGTGTATGCAAAATGTGCGATTAAGAAAATCCGAAGAAGCACAAATGCGTATTAAAATTTGAAAAGAGGTGAATAGCAAAATGACAAAAAATTGGATGCATGACAAACAGTCTGCCCAAGGTTTTCCGATTAATAACATTGAGCATTGTTTATGCCAAAAACTTGCATAAAAATTAATGGCTCCATACTGTTTAAATTTGACAAAAATTGTGCTCCACTTTTCGTTTAATACCAATTTGAGACTTGGTATCTGCAAAATATTTGGCATATAATTTGGAACTGCGTTCCTAATGGGCGGTGTTAAATTTTTTAAAATTTTTAAATGTCAATTCTGTAAATAGAATTTTGCGAAAAGTATTTAGGTTTTTGCAAATTCACAATTGAGCATTTTTTAATACCATTTCAAATTTCAAGTATTCTGAATCTCCAATTTTTTAAGCGTCAGAAATGACGAAAGTTACACATTATTTTAACTTCTAAGATTTGACATACAGTTAACCCATCCCGCAATTGGAACTAAGAATTGACTCTTGTATTGGACGGATTCTTTAATGGGGTTTAGGCTTATTTTAAAATTTTTAAAATTTTGAATTTAACAATTTTTTTCTTTAAAATTAAAAATTTATATTAAATCTAAAGGGTGATTTCTAACTCACAATTTGATTTTGCTCAATTAAAATTATATTTTAAAGTGAAGGCCGATTTGCCTTTACACCTAAAAAGAATTGATTAAGTTTGAAAATTAGGGTTTCCCATTGAAAAAAACATTTTTTAATTGCAAATTTGAAATGTAATTCAAATTGTTAGGGTCCCACTTTAATATTCTACCATCGTAGAAATCGAATGAATAAACACAATTTGCGTATTGAAATGAAAATTGGAAGAAATTTATTCAATGTAAAAAATTGTGTGTAATTTCACATGCAGTGGTAGAAAGAGTGCTTATAAAAAATTCAACAGTGCTAATCACATTTCGTATCAAACCGAAATTGATGATCAAAATATCTCATCCAAAGAAAATTTTCGGAATTACAGAGAGCACGCCTGGAGAAAAAGGGCAATGTGAAAATATTGATGGGCTGATCCCCATAATGCCACATCCAAATTGTTTGACAAAACATCATTGCCCAAGCTCTTTTCGTTTAATTACCAAGTTTGGACTTGGTGTTCTGGCCAAAATACTTGGCATGATAAATTTTGAATGTTCCCAATGGGTCTTAAATTTTCTTAAAAATTTGTTTGAATGCTAAAAAAAATGGAATTTGGTTAGTTTCAAGCATTTTTCAAATTCACAAATTGGAGCATTTTCATCATTCAATTTGAAAATTCGGCTTCTTAGAATTGCAAACTCTGACGTGTAAAGGCAAATCCAATTTGGTTAAATTCCTAGCAAGATCGTTACTCTTCACGTTAAAGAAGCACCCTCTTTGAATTAAGCTCGTTGGGCTCATCTTGGAACGAAGTCTGGGAATTGGCGAGTTGAAATTCAATTTTTTTAATTTTTAATAATTAATATACTTTTTTTTTTAAAAAAATATTAATGTAAAATTAACATTTCTTTTTCCGCCCATTTTTTTGATCAAATTTGATTAAATTTCTCAAATGTGAAGTCGATTTTTCATCATAACATACTCTTCCATAAAAACAAATTTTAAGTTGAACAAAAAGGTCGTTCGACTCCCAATTGGTTTTTGCAAATTTAAGCTTAATTTGCCAAAATTAGAAGGCCGATTTTTTCAATTCATCAATAGAGGATCATTGTATAAAATTTAGAAAATTGGAATTGAAAAAAATGTGCTCAATGAAGTAAAATTTGCTATAATGTACAGTTTGTTTATTAAAACAATGATGAAAAATTGCATGTTTTAAAAATACCCAAAATAAAGCCATAATTTCGCATTGAAAATGTGAAAATTGCCAGAGATTATTAGTTAATCAGTAAAAAATTGCGGAATGAAAAACTGTGCCGAGTAAATAGAATGCCTGTAAAACTTTGCATACTGTCTGGAATAGACCAAAATGACCAATCCAAATTTGTTTGCCAAAATTCATTGCCCCAAGGCTTTTTTTGGCTAAATTCCCAATTGAGGAATTGTATCCTCCAAAATATTTGGATTGAAAAATTTGGAAGCGTTACTCAAATGGCGGTGATTAATTTGCTTAAAAAAGTTATTTGGTTAATTCCTAAAAAAATTTGAATTGAGTTAAGCAGGCCTCCGTTTGCAATTAAAATTGGGCAATTTTGAACATATGTTGGGAAATTTGGCTATTTTGTTAAATTTATTGTTTAGTGAAAAGGAGAAAAGTCTATTTGTTACTTCAAAATAGCATCGTTAGAACATTCGTTAAAGCGCAATTCCGTCGATTGCAATTAGCAATTGGCTCCTTATACTTGAGACTCTGAAATCAGGATTTAGGCTTCATTTTTTTTAAATTTTAAAAGAATTTTAATTAATTAAAGTTTTTTGTTTGTCAAAAAATTTAGACTCGTTTATATAAATTTGATTGACTGTCTCAAATGTGAGCATTGATTTTCAAATTTCAAATCTCAAATTTGATTTTTCAAAATTAACAATCATTACACATTAAAAATTATTTTATAATTTGACAAAGGTTTTTCTTTCCCCCCAATTTTCTTTTTGGAAATTTGAAACTTAAATTTGCTCAAAATAAATGGCACTTTTTCATATTGACATGTGAAGAATGTTGAATAAATTTGGCAATTGCTAAGTTGAAAAAAAGCATTATTGCAGAGTCCTTGGAATAAATTGCATTTGAATAAATTTGTTGACAACGAATGATAGAAATCCAACTTTTTTGACAAAAATCAAATGCCAAATAACATTTCTTTTCTATGAAATTGAAATTGGAGATGAATAACTCATGGAGAAAAATTTGGACGTGAGCACAGGCGAGTGGAAAAAAATGTGCAAGTGAAGTATTGCTAAGTCTGAAAATTCAAATTGAGAAGATCAATTTTTTGCCAAAAATTCCAAGGCTTTTTTCGGTTTAATTCAGTTTGAAGTACTTGAGTTTTCCAAAATTGTCGAATGCATAAATTTTGAACAATGCCTCAACTGGCGTGTTAAATTTTCTTAAAGTTTGTAATTTAAAAAATCGCTTTCTGGCAATTAAAAGTGCTTCTTTGGCAAATTCGAAAATTGGGAATTTTTAATATTAATTTTGAAATTAATGATTTTCTTGAGAATTGTCAATATCTTTTAGTTGTCAAAAGAAAATCCATTTGTTAAATTCTCATAAGCATCTTCACATCACAAATGAGCAACTCCAATGCAATAAGCAATTTTTCCTCTAATTGAACGGAACTTGGGAATGGGTTATTATTTATAAAATTAGTGAATTGTGAATACATTTATTTTTTGTTTTTAAAAAATTTACATTGTTAAAGTTAAATTCGCATTTCGTATTTATGTTCAGATTTGATTTTAAAATTTAATCACAATTTTATAGTTAATACAATAAATTACATCCTTTCAATATTAAAAAATATTTTATTAGTTTGAACCTAAAGGTGGATGTCCTCTTCGCCAAAAATTTGTTTTTGGAAACTTAAAATTAACTTGTAAAATGGAAGGGGCCGATTTTGATATTCGTACAAGAAGTGGGAATGATTGTAAATTGAAAAAATTGCAAGTTAAAATGAATCTGATCATGTTTTCAATAAAATCAAGTTTTTGCTTTTCCCCAGGTATCCAAGGTTTTTGTTAAAACCAAATTTGAAGTAAAGCATCAATTTCGTCTTGAAATGAAAATTGGAAGGTGATTGGCTAGATAAAATGTCTGACAAAAGGATGAGTTCCGATTGAAAAAAATGATGTGAACACTTTATAGCAGGTTGATCCCAAAATTGAAAAAGACAAATTTGTTTGACAAAATTCTCCCCACAGGTTTTTCTTACGTTTAATTACCCAGTTTGAAGACTTGTTAACTGCAAAATACTGGATGGAATAAATTTGGAGCTCCCTCAACTGGGGTTGAAATTGCTTAAAACGTGTTGGTTACAATTGGCCTAAAAATTGGAATTTGAGTCTGATTGGGGTCGTGTTTTTGGCAAATTGCAAATTGAAATTTTTTAATACATTCAATTTTAATTAAAAAATATTATCTTGAAAATTTCAATATTGTTTACGATAAATGACAAAAGTACAAATTGTTGATTCCTATTCAAATCTACCCAACATTTGATAATGCAACATCCGTCCGATTGCAAAAGCAATTGGCCTCTTGACAAAAGGAGTCCTGGGAATCGGCGATTGTAGGTTTTTTAATTAAATTTAAGCATTTTCAAATGGTAGAACTTTTTTTTTTCAAAAAATATTGCACCGTTTAATAATTGTTAATTTGCGCAAATTCTTATATTGAATAATTTTCAAAATTCTAATCTCACATTTGAATTTTTATAATAAATTTTCCGTCCTTAAATTAAAAAAAATTTTATAATTTGAAATAAGAGGGTTCCTCCTCCCGCCTAAATTTGGAATTTGTCAAATTAAATATGTAATTGCCAAAAAATGGGCCGAATTTTTCATACGTCTGCTGCAAATGAGGGAATGATGTATAAAATTTAGGGAAATTCGGTAAGTAAACAAAATGCACAGCACCAATTTTTTCAACATTACAAGTTTTGTTTTCTTCGTTATCCCCCGTTGAAGTTATGGTTTTTCCAAAAAATAATGAAATAAACTAAATTTCCTCATTAAATGTGTAATTGTGAAGAATGTATGTAATAAAAAAAATTGCGGAATTAGAAAGCAGTGCAGTTTAGAAAAGAGTTCCTGATAAACAATTATGAGTCTGAATCACCCTTTAAAAAACAATCAATTTCTTTGACCAAAATTCATTCCCCCCCTTTTCTTGGTAAATTCCCAATTTGAGGTACTTGTACCTGCCAAAATCGTGGACGACAATTTTGAACTACGCGCCGACTGGAGGTAAAATTTGTCTTAAAGTTGAGGTACGATAGTTAAAAAAATTGAATTTTTGTTAATTTCAAGCGATTTTTGGAAATTCGAAAATTGAATTTTTTAAAAAATTCAATTTGAAATTTTACAAGTTATTGTGAAATTTCCATCTTTTCAATTGATTAAAGAAGTAGTACACAATTTGTATTCCTCAAAACATTACACCTTCCCTTAAAACCATCCGTCGATTGGAACAAAAGTTGGCTCCTTATACTTGACGAACTTCTGGGATTCGGCGAGTTGTAGTTCTATTTTAAATTTTAAGGATTTATAGTATTTCGTTTATTTTGTCAAAAATATTGTAACTTTAATTAAATTGTATTGCGTAATTTTCTTAATTAGCAATTTGATTTTCAAATTCAAATAAATTTTGTATTTTTCATAAAAGCATTACTCCTTTTAACATTAAAACAAATTTTATAATTTGAAAAAAAGTTGGATTTGAGAATTTAATTTGGTAATTGAAAGACTGTAATTTGCTCAAAATGGTAGGCCCGATTTTGATATCGTACTCAGCTGAGAGGGCAATATGATAAAATTAGGCAAATTAAGAAGTTGCAACATTTTTGACAAAACTTTCGCCCTTTTTGTGTTAATTTCTAATTTTCCATCGTGTAATGCCAAAATTTGTTTTGAAAAATTTGCAAATGCCGAAATAAAGCTCAAATTTTTCTTGAAAATGTGAAAATTGGTTTAAAATATATGCTCAATTCGAATTAAAGTCGACAGTTTAGAAGCACTCCATGGAAAAAAAATGATATTGAAAACTATTGCAAAGGTGTGGAATCAACCCAAAAATACGTAGAATTCACATACTTTGACAAATGACGCCAAAGCGCTTTCTTCGGTTATTACCCAAGTTGAGTACTGGGTATCCTTCGAAAAACTTGGCCGATGAAGTTGAATGGCTCCTCAACTTGGCGGTCTTGAATTTTCTTGAAAAGGCGTTTGTAGTTCGATTTTTAAAAAAATGGAATTTTGCAGAGTAATTTCATTTTTTTCTTGGAAAATTAAAATTGGTAATTTTAATTACATTCAATTGTTGAAAATTTTAAGAGAGTATTTTGAAGTTTAAAATTATTTGAGCACAAATGAAAAGTCAACATTTGTTGACTCCTACCAAGCATTTACGACATTCACTTGAAAAAACGTCCACCTCTCCGTGCAAGTTAGCAAGTTTGGGCTCCTTGTATGGAACGGAACGTCTGGGAATGGTGTGTGGCTTTTTTTTAAATTTAAAATTTGAAAATATTTATTTTTGTGTTCGAAATATAAATGTTGATAATTTAAATTTCTAATTTGTAATTTTTTGATTTCAAATTTTTTTAAAATTTCCTAGTTACAAAATTTGATATTTTCAATAATAACATACTCACTTTACACATAAAAAAAATTTTATTAATTTGAAAAGGTTACCTCCCCCATTTGTTTTTGGAAAATTGAGACTAACTTTGCTCAAATGGAGGGCGCCCATTTTGATATCGACTCACTGTAGGAATCGATATTAAAATGGGAATCGTAAGTTGAAAAAGATTTTTTTTATATCAAATAATTTTTTTCTTTTCCCACCTAAGATGAATATCTTTTTAAAAAATAATGCCAAAATAAAGCATCAAATTTTCGTCATTGAAATTGAAAATTGGAGGAATGAAATGATTAATAAGAAAAATGTGCGGACTAAGGAGCAGAGTCCCAGTGAAGAAAAAGTGCATGAGTGAAAAATTGCATGCAGTCTGGAATAGCCAAAAATGAACGCAAGCATCAAATTTGCTTTGACCAAAAATTATTGCCCCACAGGCTTCTTTCTTCGGTTTAACCCAAGTTTGAGGTCTTGTGTATCTGCAAAATATCTGTGGCATGGAATAAATTTTGGAACTGCGTCCTAATGGGCGTGCTTAAATTTGTTTAAAAGTGTTTTTTACGAATTACTTAAAAAAATTGGAATTTTGCAGGAGTTGTTTGCAAGGCTTTTTTTTGGCAAATTCGACAAATTGGAGAATTTTCATACATAATTGTACGAATATCAGAGAGTATTGAAAATTGTCAATTCGTTTGACTGACAAAAGGCGAAAGTCACACTTTGTATTCCTCCGAGATCCTTGACCATACCACGTTGAAACACCATCCCGTCCGTCTGGAAGTTAAGAACTTGGCCTCTTAGTACTTGGAAGAATCCTGGGAATCGGCGTGTTGTAGGCTTAATTTTTTAATTTTTAAATGATGTGAATAAATATTTTTTTTGTTTGTTAAAAATTTACACTCGTTTAAATTTAAATTTCGTTATTGCGTGATTTCTTTTTCAGCAATTTGATTTTCAAAATTTCTCAAATCTACACAATTTTGATATTTTTCAATAATAATTAACTCCTTTACACTTAAAAAAATTTTATAAGTTTGAACAAAAGGTGATTCCCTCCCCCCATTTGTAGTTGGCAAACTTTGAAAGCTGTACTTTGCAAAATGGTAGGGCGCCCTTTTTGCATATCTATACTGAGGGGAATCGATTGTTAAATTTAGCAATTTGGATTGAAAAAATCTTTTTTAAAATTTAGCTTGATAGTTTTTGTTTATTTTTCCCAAATTAGTGAAATTGAGTTTTTAAAAAAATCAAATTCAAATAAAGCCATCAAATTTTTCTCATTGAAAATTAAAATTGGTAATATAGCTAAGAGAAAAATGTCGACTAAAAGAGCATGCCGATGAAGAAAAAGAGTCACTGAGTGAACATTTGCAATCTGGAATCAGACCCAAAAAGGAACGAAGATCCAAATTGCTTGACCAAAACATTCTTCGCCCCAACGTTTTTTGGTTTAATTACCCAAGTTTGAGGTTTGTGTAACTGACAAAATATCTTGGCATGAAAAATTTTGGAATGCGCCTCAATGGGGGTAATTTGTCTTAAAAGTTGGATGTTAGATTATCTAAAAAAATTGATTTTGAGGAGTTAATTGCATTTTTTGCCAAATACAAATTGGAGCAATTTTTACAACATATGTTGAAATTATCAGAGTATTCTTAAAATTGTCAATATTGTTTAGCGACAAAGCAAAAGTCCCATTTGGTTGATCTCCTAGATGTTACGCCATACCACGTTGAAAGCAGCATCCGTCCGACTGGCAATTAAGCAATTGGGCCTCCTTATATTTGAACGGGAGTCCTGGAATGGGTGTTGTAGGCTTAATTTTTTTAATTTTAATAATTTTGATAAAATTTAATTTTTGTTTGTTCAAAAAATACATTTATTATTAAAATTATAGCGGTATTTCTTTAGATTTCAGAATTTGTTCAAAATCTAAATTCAAATTTTGATATTTTTCAATCAAAATTACTCCCTTTACACAAAAAATTTTATTAAGTTTGAACAAAAGGGGTCCTCGCTCGACCCCATTATGGTTTTTTGGCAATTTAAAGCTGTAATTTGCTCAAAAGTGAGGGCCAATTTTTATATTTTCACTCAGAGGGGAATCTTGATAAAATTTAGGCAAATTGTAGTTGAAAATTTTTTAAAATTTTAAGTTTTTTAATTATAAGTTTTTGTTTACTTTTTCCCCCGAATAAAATTTACTTTTTAAAAAAATAATCCAAATAAAGCCATCAATTTTCCGTCATTGAAAATGTGAAAATTGGTAAGAAAATTGAGTAATGCGAAGAAAATGTGCGGCAGTAAGAGAGGCATCGCGTGGAAATTTGAAGTATGATGATGAACAATATATCAGGTGCTGGAACAACCCAAAAATGAACCACACATCAAATTAGCTTTGACCAAAAATCATTCGCCCCAAGCGCTTTTTCTTCCTTCCCAGTTTGAGGTACTTGGTGTATCTGCAAAATATGGCATGGAATAAATTTTGAATGCGCTGCTAACTGGGCGGTGCTTAATTTGTCTTAAAAAGTGTGTGTGTGATCGTAGCTCTAAAAAAATGAATTTTGGAGATTAGTTTGCAAGTTTTTGGCAAAAATCACAATGAGCTTTTTACATAATTAATTTTGAAATTATCAGAGAGTTATTCTTGAGATTGTCAATATCTGTTTAGCGTGCAAAAGGACAAAAGTACACATTTGGTTATTCCCTCACAAGATCGCTTACGACCATACCACGTTGAAAAGCCATCCCTCCGATCTGAGTTAAAACGTTGGGCTCCAATTGGAAGGAGACTCGGGAATGGTGTTGAGGCTTAATTTTTTTAAATTTAAAGAATTGTGGTAAAATATTTTTTTGTTTTAAAAAATTAGCACTTTATAATTAATTCGACCGAATTTCCTATGATTCACATTTGATTTTCAAAACCTCAAATCTCACAATTTGTATTTTTCAATCAATACTTTATTCCCTTTCACTTAAAAACAAATTTTTAAGTTTGAACAAAAGGTTTCTCTCCGCCCATTTTGATTTTGGAAATTTGAAAGCTGAATTTCTCAAATGGTGAGCGCGATTTTTGCAATTCGTCAGCTCGATGAGGGGAATCGATAATAAAATTTAGGGAAATTTTAAGTTAAAAAAATTCATTTTGGCAATTTAAATTATGAATTTTTTTACTTTTCCACCCTGTTGAGAAATGAGCTTTTTAATTAAATCAAAGCCAAAATAAAGCATCAAATTTTTCCGTTTGAAAAGTGAAAATTGGTAGAGAATGTAATATGTATGGAAGAAAAATGTGCGGACAGTAGACATCCGCTTGAAAGAAAACACAGTCACTGAGTAACAATTGCTGCAGTGTGAATAGACAAGATTGAACGCAGATAATTTGTTTGCAAATTCATTGACAAATTCTTTTTGTTTAATTCCAGTTTGTATTGTATATCCAAAATACTGTGCTTTGAATAAATTTGATTGGTATCCTCAATGGGCATGTTCTAAATTTGTCTAAAAATACTGTCTTTAAATTTCTAATTAGTTTAAAAAAATTGGAATTTTCAGGCTTATTTAAGGTTTTTTGGCAAATTGAAAATTGATTCATAAATTACATTTTGAAAATTTCAAAGTTTTTGAGGAATCATCAAATTTTGGCGCAAAAGTAGAAAAAACATTTGTTAGTTTTGTATTCCACCTAAGTTGAAAAGCTCCTGTTGAATAAACATTGATTTATAATTGGAACATTTGAATCTGGAATATTGTAGGTATTTTTTTTAATTTTAAGAATGTAAAAATTGATTTATGTGTTCAAAAAATTTGCACTTTTAAAATTTAATTTGTTATTTGGCGAATTACAGATAAATTTGCAAATTCAATTTCCCAATCACCATTTGATTTAATAATTAGATATCTTTACATTAAAAAATTTATTAATAGCAAAGGGGCCCTCGCTTTTGTTTGAAATTTGAGATGTACTTTCTCAAAAAGGGCAGATTTTCATGAAGTCAGAGGTATATTTTAAATTAGCAAATGAATTGTTGAAAATCATTTTAAATTTATTTTGTTTATTTTCATGTAAATGAATAGCTTAAAAAAAATCAAGCCAAAATAGTTATTTTTCCTATGAATGTAATGTAAGAGAAATACTCGAGAATTACAGAAAGAGGCATCGATGGAAAAGAGGTCATGAGAACAACATGTGAGGTCTGTACCCAATTAACAACCAATTTTTTGAAAAATTCTTTGTCAAAAAATTTCTCGTTTAATTAAGTTTGAGGTATTTTATTTAAAAATTTGATGAATATTTACTTATTTTTCAACTACGTCTTAAATTTAAAATTTTTAGTTTGACAAGATTCCTCAACCCAATTTTGATTTTGAACTTAAATCTTTGCAAGGCGTTTTTGCAATTTCGACAAATTTGGGAAATTTAATAATTAATTTTGAATATTTAGAAGTTTTCAAGAATGAAATTGTTTAATAACCAAAAGAAAATCCACATTTTTCTTAATAAATGTAGAAGATATGCCAACAGTGAAAAATCGCATACGACGATGCATGGAGAAAGAAGTATGGGCTCATAGTGAATCCAGAACGAGATCAACTGTTCCATGCAGGCGAATCAGTTTGGCTTTTTTCAATTTGTGATTATAAATATCTTCTATGTCAAAAATATTGTCTTAATTTTTGTATGCTAATATTGTTCATTGTTTAAATTCAAATTCAAATTGAATTTTACAATATTATTTTAAATTAAAACAAATTATTTAAATTTCGCCCATTTGATTTGCACTTTGGCTTACTTTCTCAAATGGTGAGCCCCTTTTTGCAATCCTCGCTCAGAACATTGATAGCGAATCGTATGGAAAAAATGTATTTTTATTTATTTTTTTTTTCACTTAGATAAAATATTTTTAAAAATAAAATTAATTTCATTAATGTATTAAATAAATTTCACAAATTAACATTAGACAGGTCCGAGTCTGACTTAGAAAGAAATATGCAATTTGTTTAAAAAATCCCAATTTATTCTTGTGATTCTGAATTCCAAATTATTTGCATGTATATAAATTTTGAACAGTGCCGTTTATAACGGGCGGTGTTAAATTTAAGTTGAAAGTTCAATATCCTGCTGAAGCATAAATAATTTGTATCCAATAAATAACAAGCTGGAATTAGTGTAATGCAAAGCACATAAATACTTTAATTTAGCTCCAAAAATTTTAAAGTATATAGATCTTGTTTACAAATTCAAACTAAAATTTGTTCAAACAAGATTAAAAATTTAAATAATATGCGCTAAATTGAATTTACTTTTTTATTTCTTGAACACTTTTTGTTACATAAAACAATCAATCATAATATTTGGAGAAAAAAATTATAAAAAAAATAATAAATATACAATGCATATTTACACGTTTTATTTCACTATTTAATAATAAATATTCAAATAAAATTTGTTCAATAAAATTTTTTACTTTAACGTGAGTGATATAAAACATACAGTGAATGTCAAGACCTTATGTAATGATAGGCGCCGTACAGAAAATATTAACTCAACTTATTAAATATATATAACTAAATTATAAAATTTGGTAATTTTATATGAAACTTTTAAAAATAATCTCTGACAGAATTGAAAACAATAATGAATCAAGAAAAAAATCATAATAAATCATATTTATTAAGAAAATGAGTTATAAAATTTCAAAAAAAAATGATCTAACTTTGTTTAATGATATATAATTGTTGTTTTATTAAAAAGAATTAGCAAAAAAAGTAACTATAACATTAAAGAATAAAAAGTATTGTTAATAAGGAAAAAAAACCACAACAACCAAAATATGACACATAAAATAACAATTAACCTATATAAATATTAATTTTAAATTCACAGTAAAACATTTTAAAATAAACGTTTTTAAATTTAATATGATATTATCTTTTAAAAATTTTTAAAGATTAAAATTCTAAATAAATTCTCACTTAAAATAGTATCTTTATGTAATCGATTTTCCCAAAAAATCTAAGAAGTCAAAATTGTATATTAAGTTTTAAAAGCAAATATTTATCAAAATAAGAACTTTTACAAATATGTTAAATTAATTACAAATTAAAAACATTTATATTCATAACTATTATTATATAATAAATAAATTAAATATATCAATAAATGCTAATAAAAATAAATAAAAAAAATACATCTATTTTATTTATATTAAAAATAATTTACAAATTATTAATAAAGCTTTTTTATATAAAAGTGAAAATGATGCAAAATCTCATTTAGTCTAAGAAGTTACCGGGGTTGAAAGTGAATTACAGCAAGGACCAATCTTGATATCACATCTCGAAGGTAGAGTGGTCTAAATTTAAATAAAATTATTTTTCTGCTATAAAATAAAAATAATTCAAAAAATAAATTCATTTCAAAAAAGAACTGAAAGCTAAAAAATTTAGACCATGGTTCTAAAAAGCCCTAAATTACGTTGCTATCTCCAACATGGAAAAAGAAATAGAAATATAAAAAATTCCAAAATTCTAGAACAATAAAAAATTATTATTACAAAATAAAATTACCAATAAAAATATGATTCAAAACACAATTTTTATCAGAAAGATTAAAATTTTAAATTACTAAGCGAAACGAATGACAAATAAAAAATTAATTTCAAATTAACATATCTTTATGTCTATAATTGATTCAAATTTATTTTGCCTTGCAAACCTTAAAAGGTGAACTTCCTACCCCATATTTATTTTTTGATTTTATTGGTTTATTCGAAATTTTAGGAAAAAATTTCAAAAATTTTAAGGCAATTTCACTCAGATTTTGAGATTCTGATTTAAAAAAATGTTCTAACTTTAGTTCAAAATTCTCATATATCATTTTTTTATTGGGTTTGGAGCAGAAATGGTAACCACGACCATAAAAAATTTCAAAAGTTTGAATTCCGAAATTCGGAATTCTGCGCATCCCTGGTTTGGAGTTTATGTACTAATGCAATTTTTCCAAATGCTTTTTCAATATTTAAAAAAATAATAAATTCCCCGATTGTTTAAAGACACGCTAAAATTTGTATTTAATGAATAAATATGGAATAAAAAATTAAAGTTTGCAATCAGAAGTGAAACATACATTTTAAGGTTTTTTCTCGAAATATTATTTTTTATATAATAATTACTTATTTTAACAAGAAAATTAATTACTTTGAAACGTTATAAATAATATTTTTCTGCAATGAATATTTATTGATTATGGATGTAATACATTTTTTAAACGATCATTTGCAAAATATATTAAAAAAAAGAATAATAAAAAATTGTAAATCACTAAACCTTCAAAAAGTTTTTTTATTTTAAAAATAATGCTAAAATTTGCTCTGATTTATACTATAGAAATACTATAATTGATTATTAAAAATTAATAGAATACTCATTTAGCTGGCTATAAACATATTTAAATTTTAAAATATTTATAAAAGTATAAAAACTCTTTTAAACATACTGCTTATCAAAAAAAAAATCGAAAATACTATTTTTATCAATTAATTAAGATAAATAAATAATATTGTAATAAATAATTAAATATTTGCTAAATTTTTTTGATTATTAAAAATTCCAAATAAAGAACGACAAGGTAAATTCCAAATCTTAAAAATTAAAATAAAAAGATTAATATAAATTATTTATATTCTAAAAATGATAAATATCTACATCATCAAAAAAACACCAATAAATATCAAATTTTTTTAGTAATTTAAAAAATAAAATAAAATCATAAAAAAAAGTAAATAAAAAATCAATACTTTTTCTAAATCAACGTTGATGCCATTAATTTATAAAAAATCAAAAAATACCTCAGAAAGGAAAAATAAAAAAATTAAAACTCAGAAGAAAATCCTCAGAAATATAAAAGTGCTTTCCGCCAAAGGCTTTGTGCATTAAAACACAATATAATTTTTAATAATTATAAACTTAAGTTCAATCATTTTTACAAACCAAAATTTTTTTAAAATAAAAGTACAAATTCTTCATTAAAAGGACAGAGAGTAAAAAGCTCTAGTCTTAAAAAATAAATTCGTAAAACCTGTCTCAGTTACCTATAAATTAACTAAAATTAAATTAAATATTCTTAAAATTAAAAAGTGGATTCATTTCTCAATCCTACAAATAATACAATTGGTTTGCTGCTAAAATTTTATTTTGATATATAAAATGAACTTGTATTTGTTTATAAAATTAAATTAAAAATCTCCATAAAAAAACAAAAAGATTAATAACAAATGACACTTATGAATTAACCTGAAAAGTTAAATGTTAAAATTTTCAATGACGATTGAACTTGAACTTGATTAAACACGCAAGTTTTTTTTAACAATATAATTAAATAAACAAGCTTGAATTAAAATGTTAAATTGATTTACCGACCAAAAAAATTAAAAATTACGTTAATTAATGAAACATAATACAGAGATAATAAAATTAAAAAAAATATATGAAAATTTACAACTTAAAGTTACAAAATTTATTTAATAACGTCAATTGGTGAAATAAATTATTGAATTTTTTTAAATCAGAAAAAANNNNTTAACAGTGCCATACGAAATGCTATTCAGTGTTTTGACTACAATAATAAAACATAATAAATTTAACTAACAAATTTTTGTTTTTAAAAGTATTCTAATTGATTAAAGGAAAATTATTTTGAACATGCGTAATAGTCTGTCAAAATTATTAAACAATTTATATATTATAGTATAACTAATTAAACACGAAAAAATTAAATAAATTAAAAATAAATACTACTAAAATAATTATTTGTAAATATTATATTCCATTTG
This sequence comes from Globodera pallida, assembly GCA_020449905.1. NCBI lineage: Eukaryota > Metazoa > Nematoda > Chromadorea > Rhabditida > Heteroderidae > Globodera > Globodera pallida. Next base: position 2,662,549 of record JAIXHY010000011.1, read on the forward strand.
GCCCTTATTTAAATAAATTACCGTAGCCGAGGGAGGAGTCGCACTTTAGTTTTTTACACTGTTTTTAAGAGATTTGCAATTATGATTTTTTTTGTGCTTTTTTTAAAAATGGGAGATCAGAAGTGCGAATATTCACATTCGTATAAATTATTTGAAGATTTACACAATATTTTTTAACAAAATTAATTTAGATTTTTAGATAAAATTAAACAAATATTGTAATATTTAAAAAATTTAAAAAATAATGAAAGCAACAACTTTTTATACGATCATTTTAATAGATTTATAAAAATTTAAACCAATTGTTCATAAAATCATGAATTTAAAATGAAGTGCGTCAAAGGCAGACTACACCAAATTAAAGAAAAATCTTTAAAAAAAGGCAATTTTCTGTTTACAAAGCAATTTAATAAAAATAAAAACAACGAAAGCAAAGCTAAGTGTTCTCTTTGTAGTCACATATTCAAACTTTAAAAAACGTTAATTTAATGGCGCACGGGCACTAAAAAATGTATTTTAAAAAACCGATTTAATTTCATTAAAAAGGAAAAGTTTAGTACAAATATAAATATGCATATTAGTAAACAAATTATAAAGAATATCCTATTAAAAATATATACATATTGAGTCGCTCGGTTTAATTTCATATACTATTAAATTTAATACATTATTAGAAAGTAAAAGCCTAAAAAACTTANTAATTTTTAAAAAGCAAATAAGAAATGTTTAAATTTTTATTTTATAATGTAAAAATATTTTTATGCGAATAGAGCGTTAAATGAAACATATTATGAAATATATTAAAAAAAGCCAAATGTTGCGGCCTTTATCGTAGACTCAATTTGCACTTTAAAAAACATTGTCAATTGAAAATGCTCTTAATATTCTAAATAACATTAAATAATTCAACTAATAAAAAACTAAGTCTTAAATTTTTACAAATATAAAAAAAAAACTAATTTTAAAATATGAAAATTAAAATGAATATGATTAACAATAATAATTTTGATAGGAATAAATAAATTTAAGAAATAACATTATTTAATTTGAAAAATTTTTAAGCTAATGTAATTAAATTAATTCTTTAAAAATCATTAAAGCAAATATTCATAATAAAAAAATATTTAAATAATTTAGTTTGTTAACAAAATAAATTTTATTAATATTCAAAAACAATAACCTAAATAGCTGGATGATGTCTTTACAAGAAATTGAACTAAATAAAAATTTAAATATGCAAAAGTTTATTAACTAAAATTATCAATTAAATATTACAGCATTTTTTAGATAATCAACTAATTGTAAAAATAACGACAAAATTATTATTAAAAATGAAGTATGCGGTTAATATATTTGTATATTGACGCGATACTTAATCTTGTGATACTAAAAAATTTATTCTTAAGAAAAGATAAAATTTAAAATGAAAATGCTTAAGTTTCAATATATTTTATAGAAACAATTATTGTAATCTTACGACGAAACATAAGTAAGATACAAATCAATATGATAATAACTTAGTGCAAAAAATAAATTCAATAAAAATAGTATATTATGTATGAACATATTAATATATTTCGTCGAATATAAGAAGGTTTACTCAAAAATTTGAAAGTAAACTATGACCAACAGAGTGAAAATAACAATAAAATTAACAAATAAACTTAATAACGAATAATTTTAATTAAAGTGTAAAATTGCCAGTAATATGACAATCACTTAAAAGATTTAATTTGGTTACATCCTTCAATCAACAATTAGAAAATTAACCGACTAAATTATTTTCAAATCTAATTTATAAAATAAAAATTAAAATAAAAATAAAATATGCTAATAAAAATTTTTAATTCATAACTTGAACAATATGAACTTTTTATAATTAAAATTATAACATAATTAATAGTAAAGCAAAACTTTAATTATTAATCAGTATAAAGACATATAAATTGAAATCCGAAATGGATACAGAATACTGATTACGAATAAAATAATTAATAAATTATGTCATGTCATGTCATGTCATGTCATGTCATGTCATGTCATGTCATGTCATGTCATGTCATGTCATGTCATGTCATGTCATGTCATGTCATGTCATGTCATGTCATGTCATGTCATGTCATGTCATGTCATGTCATGTCATGTCATGTCATGTCATGTCATGTCATGTCATGTCATGTCATGTCATGTCATGTCATGTCATGTCATGTCATGTCATGTCATGTCATGTCATGTCATGTCATGTCATGTCATGTCATGTCATGTCATGTCATGTCATGTCATGTCATGTCATGTCATGTCATGTCATGTCATGTCATGTCATGTCATGTCATGTCATGTCATGTCATGTCATGTCATGTCATGTCATGTCATGTCATGTCATGTCATGTCATGTCATGTCATGTCATGTCATGTCATGTCATGTCATGTCATGTCATGTCATGTCATGTCATGTCATGTCATGTCATGTCATGTCATGTCATGTCATGTCATGTCATGTCATGTCATGTCATGTCATGTCATGTCATGTCATGTCATGTCATGTCATGTCATGTCATGTCATGTCATGTCATGTCATGTCATGTCATGTCATGTCATGTCATGTCATGTCATGTCATGTCATGTCATGTCATGTCATGTCATGTCATGTCATGTCATGTCATGTCATGTCATGTCATGTCATGTCATGTCATGTCATGTCATGTCATGTCATGTCATGTCATGTCATGTCATGTCATGTCATGTCATGTCATGTCATGTCATGTCATGTCAGTGCAACGCAAAGGTTGGGCGGTGCCCTGTGAAGAGAGAGAATTCTCGGCATTCGAACAAAATCCAAATTGTGCATTTCCTACGGACATTTTACCCACTTGAATGGTTCGGTGGCCGACCAAAAGAAACTCAGTCAGCGACGAATGCATCGCCTAAAGGGAAACAATGGCCATTCTCATAAGGGAAAAGAAGAAATCATGTAACCCAGGGTTCGGATATCTCCTGCTTTAGCAGTTTTTGTGGTTTTTTGAAAATCTAATGCTGCTTTTTAAAAATTTTGAGTTTCCGAACCCTGATGTAACCGACTCTTTTGTCCAGGACAGTCCCCGGTTGACAGTTTCGGTCGCCCGACCGCCCGGCTGAACGCCCTTAGGAATAATTCGATAGTTGGAATTTCGTTGGGAAACGATCATCGTCAAAAAGGGCCGTTTGGTCATTTTTCGTTCGTTGATCAATTCGACGAAGGCTGTCTCGAAAGCTCCGCCCTCCCAATAAGCGACCTCCAAATTTGTTGCTGCTAATTTCACAAAGTTTCAAATATTCAACACACCTTTTTGTATTCGCCTTCCGAAACCCCGGCCCTGAAGACGATTAATAAAATAAATTAAAAATATCCAATATAAATTGAAGAACATGTTTTTTTCGACATACGCAAATTCGCCTAAATTTTATATCAATCGATTCTCCTCATCGAGCTGAGTACGAATATGCAAAAAATGGGCGCCGCTCACCATTTTGAGCAAAGTTACAGCCCATCAAAGTTGGCCAAAAACAATAATGGGGCGGGAAGGAACTCTTTTGTTCAAACTTATTGAAATTTGTTTTTTAATAGTGTGAAAGGGAGTATGTTATTTGATTGAAAAATATCAAAATTGTGTAGATTTGATAGAGATCAAATAGCTGAAATGATAATCAAACGAGTGCAAATATTTTTTGAACAAACAAAAAAATAAATACCTATTCAGAAATTAAAAATTTAAAAAAATGAAGCCTACAACACCGCCGATTCCCAGGACGTCTCCGTTCCAAGTACTAAGGAGGCCCAACGTTGCTTAACTTGCCAGATCGGACGGGATGGCGTGCTTTCAACGTGGTATGGTCGTAAGCGATGCTGGAGTGAGGGAAGCCAACCAAATGTGTGACTTTTCGTCCCTTTGGTCAAGCTCAAACAGATATTGTCAAGAATAACTCTCTGTATAATTTTATCAATAATTGAATGTATGTAAAAAATTGCTCCAATTCGTCGAATTTTTTGGCCGAAACAATCCTTTCAAACGAAACCCCTGCAAAATTCCACAACTTGTTAGAGCTAACTCGTAAACACACATCTTTTCAAGACAAATTTAAGCACCGCCCAGTTGAGGGCAGCGCAGTTCCAAAATTTATTCCATGCCACAGATATTTTGGGCAGGATACACCAAGTACCTCAAACTTGGGTAATTAAACCGAAGAAAGAAGCGCTGTGGGGAGAATGAATGTTTTGGTCAAAGCAAATGTTGGATGCTGTGCGTGCATTTTTGGGTCTGATTCCAGCACCTGCTATGCAATAGTTCTTCACTCAATGCACTCTCTTTTCTTCCACTCGGCGACTGCTGCTCTCTTCACTGTCCGCACATTTTTCTTCCGCATTGAGCATCATTTTCTCTTCCAATTTTCACATTTTCAATGACGGAAAAATTTGATGGCTTTATTTTGGGATTTGATTTTTTCAAAAACATGGACATTTCTAGCGAATTCAAGGGAAAAAGAAAACAAAAACTTTATTAATAAAATAAATTAAAAATATCCAATATAAATTGAAGAACATGTTTTTTTCGACATACGCAAATTCGCCTAAATTTTATATCAATCGATTCTCCTCATCGAGCTGAGTACGAATATGCAAAAAATGGGCGCCGCTCACCATTTTGAGCAAAGTTACAGCCCATCAAAGTTGGCCAAAAACAATAATGGGGCGGGAAGGAACTCTTTTGTTCAAACTTATTGAAATTTGTTTTTTAATAGTGTGAAAGGGAGTATGTTATTTGATTGAAAAATATCAAAATTGTGTAGATTTGATAGAGATCAAATAGCTGAAATGATAATCAAACGAGTGCAAATATTTTTTGAACAAACAAAAAAATAAATACCTATTCAGAAATTAAAAATTTAAAAAAATGAAGCCTACAACACCGCCGATTCCCAGGACGTCTCCGTTCCAAGTACTAAGGAGGCCCAACGTTGCTTAACTTGCCAGATCGGACGGGATGGCGTGCTTTCAACGTGGTATGGTCGTAAGCGATGCTGGAGTGAGGGAAGCCAACCAAATGTGTCACTTTTCGTCCCTTTGGTCAAGCTCAAACAGATATTGGACAATTTGGTCAAGAATAACTCTCTGTATAATTTTATCAATAATTGAATGTATGTAAAAAATTGCTCCAATTTGTCGAATTTGGCCGTCAATCCTTTCAAACGAAACCCCTGCAAAATTCCACAACTTGTTAGAGCTAACTCGTAAACACACATCATTTCAAGACAAATTTAAGCACCGCCCAGTTGAGGGCAGCGCAGTTCCAAAATTTATTCCATGCCACAGATATTTTGGGCAGGATACACCAAGTACCTCAAACTTGGGTAATTAAACCGAAGAAAGAAGCGCTGTGGGGAGAATGAATGTTTCGGTCAAAGCAAATGTTGGATGCTGTGCGTGCATTTTTGGGTCTGATTCCAGCACCTGCTATGCAATAGTTCTTCACTCAATGCACTCTCTTTTCTTCCACTCGGCGACTGCTGCTCTCTTCACTGTCCGCACATTTTTCTTCCGCATTGAGCATCATTTTCTCTTCCAATTTTCACATTTTCAATGACGGAAAAATTTGATGGCTTTATTTTGGGATTTGATTTTTTCAAAAACATGGACATTTCTAGCGAATTCAAGGGAAAAAGAAAACAAAAACTTTATTAATAAAATAAATTAAAAATATCCAATATAAATTGAAGAACATGTTTTTTTCGACATACGCAAATTCGCCTAAATTTTATATCAATCGATTCTCCTCATCGAGCTGAGTACGAATATGCAAAAAATGGGCGCCGCTCACCATTTTGAGCAAAGTTACAGCCCATCAAAGTTGGCCAAAAACAATAATGGGGCGGGAAGGAACTCTTTTGTTCAAACTTATTGAAATTTGTTTTTTAATAGTGTGAAAGGGAGTATGTTATTTGATTGAAAAATATCAAAATTGTGTAGATTTGATAGAGATCAAATAGCTGAAATGATAATCAAACGAGTGCAAATATTTTTTGAACAAACAAAAAAATAAATACCTATTCAGAAATTAAAAATTTAAAAAAATGAAGCCTACAACACCGCCGATTCCCAGGACGTCTCCGTTCCAAGTACTAAGGAGGCCCAACGTTGCTTAACTTGCCAGATCGGACGGGATGGCGTGCTTTCAACGTGGTATGGTCGTAAGCGATGCTGGAGTGAGGGAAGCCAACCAAATGTGTCACTTTTCGTCCCTTTGGTCAAGCTCAAACAGATATTGGACAATTTGGTCAAGAATAACTCTCTGTATAATTTTATCAATAATTGAATGTATGTAAAAAATTGCTCCAATTTGTCGAATTTGGCCGTACAATCCTTTCAAACGAAACCCCTGCAAAATTCCACAACTTGTTAGAGCTAACTCGTAAACACACATCATTTCAAGACAAATTTAAGCACCGCCCAGTTGAGGGCAGCGCAGTTCCAAAATTTATTCCATGCCACAGATATTTTGGGCAGGATACACCAAGTACCTCAAACTTGGGTAATTAAACCGAAGAAAGAAGCGCTGTGGGGAGAATGAATGTTTCGGTCAAAGCAAATGTTGGATGCTGTGCGTGCATTTTTGGGTCTGATTCCAGCACCTGCTATGCAATAGTTCTTCACTCAATGCACTCTCTTTTCTTCCACTCGGCGACTGCTGCTCTCTTCACTGTCCGCACATTTTTCTTCCGCATTGAGCATCATTTTCTCTTCCAATTTTCACATTTTCAATGACGGAAAAATTTGATGGCTTTATTTTGGGATTTGATTTTTTCAAAAACATGGACATTTCTAGCGAATTCAAGGGAAAAAGAAAACAAAAACTTTATTAATAAAATAAATTAAAAATATCCAATATAAATTGAAGAACATGTTTTTTTCGACATACGCAAATTCGCCTAAATTTTATATTAATCGATTCCCCTCATCGAGCTGAGTACGAATATGCAAAAAATGGGCGCTGCTCACCATTTTGAGCAAAGTTACAGCCCATCAAAGTTGGCCAAAAACAATAATGGGGCGGGAAGGAACTCTTTTGTTCAAACTTATTGAAATTTGTTTTTTAATAGTGTGAAAGGGAGTATGTTATTTGATTGAAAAATATCAAAATTGTGTAGATTTGATAGAGATCAAATAGCTGAAATGATAATCAAACGAGTGCAAATATTTTTTGAACAAACAAAAAAATAAATACCTATTCAGAAATTAAAAATTTAAAAAAATGAAGCCTACAACACCGCCGATTCCCAGGACGTCTCCGTTCCAAGTACTAAGGAGGCCCAACGTTGCTTAACTTGCCAGATCGGACGGGATGGCGTGCTTTCAACGTGGTATGGTCGTAAGCGATGCTGGAGTGAGGGAAGCCAACCAAATGTGTGACTTTTCGTCCCTTTAGTCAAGCTCAAACAGATATTGTCAAGAATAACTCTCTGTATAATTTTATCAATAATTGAATGTATGTAAAAAATTGCTCCAATTCGTCGAATTTTTTGGCCGAAACAATCCTTTCAAACGAAACCCCTGCAAAATTCCACAACTTGTTAGAGCTAACTCGTAAACACACATCTTTTCAAGACAAATTTAAGCACCGCCCAGTTGAGGGCAGCGCAGTTCCAAAATTTATTCCATGCCACAGATATTTTGGGCAGGATACACCAAGTACCTCAAACTTGGGTAATTAAACCGAAGAAAGAAGCGCTGTGGGGAGAATGAATGTTTTGGTCAAAGCAAATGTTGGATGCTGTGCGTGCATTTTTGGGTCTGATTCCAGCACCTGCTATGCAATAGTTCTTCACTCAATGCACTCTCTTTTCTTCCACTCGGCGACTGCTGCTCTCTTCACTGTCCGCACATTTTTCTTCCGCATTGAGCATCATTTTCTCTTCCAATTTTCACATTTTCAATGACGGAAAAATTTGATGGCTTTATTTTGGGATTTGATTTTTTCAAAAACATGGACATTTCTAGCGAATTCAAGGGAAAAAGAAAACAAAAACTTTATTAATAAAATAAATTAAAAATATCCAATATAAATTGAAGAACATGTTTTTTTCGACATACGCAAATTCGCCTAAATTTTATATCAATCGATTCTCCTCATCGAGCTGAGTACGAATATGCAAAAAATGGGCGCCGCTCACCATTTTGAGCAAAGTTACAGCCCATCAAAGTTGGCCAAAAACAATAATGGGGCGGGAAGGAACTCTTTTGTTCAAACTTATTGAAATTTGTTTTTTAATAGTGTGAAAGGGAGTATGTTATTTGATTGAAAAATATCAAAATTGTGTAGATTTGATAGAGATCAAATAGCTGAAATGATAATCAAACGAGTGCAAATATTTTTTGAACAAACAAAAAAATAAATACCTATTCAGAAATTAAAAATTTAAAAAAATGAAGCCTACAACACCGCCGATTCCCAGGACGTCTCCGTTCCAAGTACTAAGGAGGCCCAACGTTGCTTAACTTGCCAGATCGGACGGGATGGCGTGCTTTCAACGTGGTATGGTCGTAAGCGATGCTGGAGTGAGGGAAGCCAACCAAATGTGTCACTTTTCGTCCCTTTGGTCAAGCTCAAACAGATATTGGACAATTTGGTCAAGAATAACTCTCTGTATAATTTTATCAATAATTGAATGTATGTAAAAAATTGCTCCAATTTGTCGAATTTGGCCGTACAATCCTTTCAAACGAAACCCCTGCAAAATTCCACAACTTGTTAGAGCTAACTCGTAAACACACATCATTTCAAGACAAATTTAAGCACCGCCCAGTTGAGGGCAGCGCAGTTCCAAAATTTATTCCATGCCACAGATATTTTGGGCAGGATACACCAAGTACCTCAAACTTGGGTAATTAAACCGAAGAAAGAAGCGCTGTGGGGAGAATGAATGTTTCGGTCAAAGCAAATGTTGGATGCTGTGCGTGCATTTTTGGGTCTGATTCCAGCACCTGCTATGCAATAGTTCTTCACTCAATGCACTCTCTTTTCTTCCACTCGGCGACTGCTGCTCTCTTCACTGTCCGCACATTTTTCTTCCGCATTGAGCATCATTTTCTCTTCCAATTTTCACATTTTCAATGACGGAAAAATTTGATGGCTTTATTTTGGGATTTGATTTTTTCAAAAACATGGACATTTCTAGCGAATTCAAGGGAAAAAGAAAACAAAAACTTTATTAATAAAATAAATTAAAAATATCCAATATAAATTGAAGAACATGTTTTTTTCGACATACGCAAATTCGCCTAAATTTTATATCAATCGATTCTCCTCATCGAGCTGAGTACGAATATGCAAAAAATGGGCGCCGCTCACCATTTTGAGCAAAGTTACAGCCCATCAAAGTTGGCCAAAAACAATAATGGGGCGGGAAGGAACTCTTTTGTTCAAACTTATTGAAATTTGTTTTTTAATAGTGTGAAAGGGAGTATGTTATTTGATTGAAAAATATCAAAATTGTGTAGATTTGATAGAGATCAAATAGCTGAAATGATAATCAAACGAGTGCAAATATTTTTTGAACAAACAAAAAAATAAATACCTATTCAGAAATTAAAAATTTAAAAAAATGAAGCCTACAACACCGCCGATTCCCAGGACGTCTCCGTTCCAAGTACTAAGGAGGCCCAACGTTGCTTAACTTGCCAGATCGGACGGGATGGCGTGCTTTCAACGTGGTATGGTCGTAAGCGATGCTGGAGTGAGGGAAGCCAACCAAATGTGTCACTTTTCGTCCCTTTGGTCAAGCTCAAACAGATATTGGACAATTTGGTCAAGAATAACTCTCTGTATAATTTTATCAATAATTGAATGTATGTAAAAAATTGCTCCAATTTGTCGAATTTGGCCGTACAATCCTTTCAAACGAAACCCCTGCAAAATTCCACAACTTGTTAGAGCTAACTCGTAAACACACATCATTTCAAGACAAATTTAAGCACCGCCCAGTTGAGGGCAGCGCAGTTCCAAAATTTATTCCATGCCACAGATATTTTGGGCAGGATACACCAAGTACCTCAAACTTGGGTAATTAAACCGAAGAAAGAAGCGCTGTGGGGAGAATGAATGTTTCGGTCAAAGCAAATGTTGGATGCTGTGCGTGCATTTTTGGGTCTGATTCCAGCACCTGCTATGCAATAGTTCTTCACTCAATGCACTCTCTTTTCTTCCACTCGGCGACTGCTGCTCTCTTCACTGTCCGCACATTTTTCTTCCGCATTGAGCATCATTTTCTCTTCCAATTTTCACATTTTCAATGACGGAAAAATTTGATGGCTTTATTTTGGGATTTGATTTTTTCAAAAACATGGACATTTCTAGCGAATTCAAGGGAAAAAGAAAACAAAAACTTTATTAATAAAATAAATTAAAAATATCCAATATAAATTGAAGAACATGTTTTTTTCGACATACGCAAATTCGCCTAAATTTTATATTAATCGATTCCCCTCATCGAGCTGAGTACGAATATGCAAAAAATGGGCGCTGCTCACCATTTTGAGCAAAGTTACAGCCCATCAAAGTTGGCCAAAAACAATAATGGGGCGGGAAGGAACTCTTTTGTTCAAACTTATTGAAATTTGTTTTTTAATAGTGTGAAAGGGAGTATGTTATTTGATTGAAAAATATCAAAATTGTGTAGATTTGATAGAGATCAAATAGCTGAAATGATAATCAAACGAGTGCAAATATTTTTTGAACAAACAAAAAAATAAATACCTATTCAGAAATTAAAAATTTAAAAAAATGAAGCCTACAACACCGCCGATTCCCAGGACGTCTCCGTTCCAAGTACTAAGGAGGCCCAACGTTGCTTAACTTGCCAGATCGGACGGGATGGCGTGCTTTCAACGTGGTATGGTCGTAAGCGATGCTGGAGTGAGGGAAGCCAACCAAATGTGTGACTTTTCGTCCCTTTAGTCAAGCTCAAACAGATATTGGACAATTTGGTCAAGAATAACTCTCTGTATAATTTTATCAATAATTGAATGTATGTAAAAAATTGCTCCAATTTGTCGAATTTGGCCGAAACAATCCTTTCAAACGAAACCCCTGCAAAATTCCACAACTTGTTAGAGCTAACTCGTAAACACACATCATTTTCAAGACAAATTTAAGCACCGCCCAGTTGAGGGCAGCGCAGTTCCAAAATTTATTCCATGCCACAGATATTTTGGGCAGGATACACCAAGTACCTCAAACTTGGGTAATTAAACCGAAGAAAGAAGCGCTGTGGGGAGAATGAATGTTTCGGTCAAAGCAAATGTTGGATGCTGTGCGTGCATTTTTGGGTCTGATTCCAGCACCTGCTATGCAATAGTTCTTCACTCAATGCACTCTCTTTTCTTCCACTCGGCGACTGCTGCTCTCTTCACTGTCCGCACATTTTTCTTCCGCATTGAGCATCATTTTCTCTTCCAATTTTCACATTTTCAATGACGGAAAAATTTGATGGCTTTATTTTGGGATTTGATTTTTTCAAAAACATGGACATTTCTAGCGAATTCAAGGGAAAAAGAAAACAAAAACTTTATTAATAAAATAAATTAAAAATATCCAATATAAATTGAAGAACATGTTTTTTTCGACATACGCAAATTCGCCTAAATTTTATATTAATCGATTCCCCTCATCGAGCTGAGTACGAATATGCAAAAAATGGGCGCCTGCTCACCATTTTGAGCAAAGTTACAGGCCCATCAAAGTTGGCCAAAAACAATAATGGGGCGGGAAGGAACTCTTTTGTTCAAACTTATTGAAATTTGTTTTTTAATAGTGTGAAAGGGAGTATGTTATTTGATTGAAAAATATCAAAATTGTGTAGATTTGATAGAGATCAAATAGCTGAAATGATAATCAAACGAGTGCAAATATTTTTTGAACAAACAAAAAAATAAATACCTATTCAGAAATTAAAAATTTAAAAAAATGAAGCCTACAACACCGCCGATTCCCAGGACGTCTCCGTTCCAAGTACTAAGGAGGCCCAACGTTGCTTAACTTGCCAGATCGGACGGGATGGCGTGCTTTCAACGTGGTATGGTCGTAAGCGATGCTGGAGTGAGGGAAGCCAACCAAATGTGTGACTTTTCGTCCCTTTAGTCAAGCTCAAACAGATATTGGACAATTTGGTCAAGAATAACTCTCTGTATAATTTTATCAATAATTGAATGTATGTAAAAAATTGCTCCAATTTGTCGAATTTGGCCGAAACAATCCTTTCAAACGAAACCCCTGCAAAATTCCACAACTTGTTAGAGCTAACTCGTAAACACACATCTTTTCAAGACAAATTTAAGCACCGCCCAGTTGAGGGCAGCGCAGTTCCAAAATTTATTCCATGCCACAGATATTTTGGGCAGGATACACCAAGTACCTCAAACTTGGGTAATTAAACCGAAGAAAGAAGCGCTGTGGGGAGAATGAATGTTTCGGTCAAAGCAAATGTTGGATGCTGTGCGTGCATTTTTGGGTCTGATTCCAGCACCTGCTATGCAATAGTTCTTCACTCAATGCACTCTCTTTTCTTCCACTCGGCGACTGCTGCTCTCTTCACTGTCCGCACATTTTTCTTCCGCATTGAGCATCATTTTCTCTTCCAATTTTCACATTTTCAATGACGGAAAAATTTGATGGCTTTATTTTGGGATTTGATTTTTTCAAAAACATGGACATTTCTAGCGAATTCAAGGGAAAAAGAAAACAAAAACTTTATTAATAAAATAAATTAAAAATATCCAATATAAATTGAAGAACATGTTTTTTTCGACATACGCAAATTCGCCTAAATTTTATATCAATCGATTCCCCTCATCGAGCTGAGTACGAATATGCAAAAAATGGGCGCCTGCTCACCATTTTGAGCAAAGTTACAGCCCATCAAAGTTGGCCAAAAACAATAATGGGGCGGGAAGGAACTCTTTTGTTCAAACTTATTGAAATTTGTTTTTTAATAGTGTGAAAGGGAGTATGTTATTTGATTGAAAAATATCAAAATTGTGTAGATTTGATAGAGATCAAATAGCTGAAATGATAATCAAACGAGTGCAAATATTTTTTGAACAAACAAAAAAATAAATACCTATTCAGAAATTAAAAATTTAAAAAAATGAAGCCTACAACACCGCCGATTCCCAGGACGTCTCCGTTCCAAGTACTAAGGAGGCCCAACGTTGCTTAACTTGCCAGATCGGACGGGATGGCGTGCTTTCAACGTGGTATGGTCGTAAGCGATGCTGGAGTGAGGGAAGCCAACCAAATGTGTGACTTTTCGTCCCTTTGGTCAAGCTCAAACAGATATTGGACAATTTGGTCAAGAATAACTCTCTGTATAATTTTATCAATAATTGAATGTATGTAAAAAATTGCTCCAATTTGTCGAATTTGGCCGAAACAATCCTTTCAAACGAAACCCCTGCAAAATTCCACAACTTGTTAGAGCTAACTCGTAAACACACATCTTTTCAAGACAAATTTAAGCACCGCCCAGTTGAGGGCAGCGCAGTTCCAAAATTTATTCCATGCCACAGATATTTTGGGCAGGATACACCAAGTACCTCAAACTTGGGTAATTAAACCGAAGAAAGAAGCGCTGTGGGGAGAATGAATGTTTCGGTCAAAGCAAATGTTGGATGCTGTGCGTGCATTTTTGGGTCTGATTCCAGCACCTGCTATGCAATAGTTCTTCACTCAATGCACTCTCTTTTCTTCCACTCGGCGACTGCTGCTCTCTTCACTGTCCGCACATTTTTCTTCCGCATTGAGCATCATTTTCTCTTCCAATTTTCACATTTTCAATGACGGAAAAATTTGATGGCTTTATTTTGGGATTTGATTTTTTCAAAAACATGGACATTTCTAGCGAATTCAAGGGAAAAAGAAAACAAAAACTTTATTAATAAAATAAATTAAAAATATCCAATATAAATTGAAGAACATGTTTTTTTCGACATACGCAAATTCGCCTAAATTTTATATCAATCGATTCCCCTCATCGAGCTGAGTACGAATATGCAAAAAATGGGCGCCGCTCACCATTTTGAGCAAAGTTACAGCCCATCAAAGTTGGCCAAAAACAATAATGGGGCGGGAAGGAACTCTTTTGTTCAAACTTATTGAAATTTGTTTTTTAATAGTGTGAAAGGGAGTATGTTATTTGATTGAAAAATATCAAAATTGTGTAGATTTGATAGAGATCAAATAGCTGAAATGATAATCAAACGAGTGCAAATATTTTTTGAACAAACAAAAAAATAAATACCTATTCAGAAATTAAAAATTTAAAAAAATGAAGCCTACAACACCGCCGATTCCCAGGACGTCTCCGTTCCAAGTACTAAGGAGGCCCAACGTTGCTTAACTTGCCAGATCGGACGGGATGGCGTGCTTTCAACGTGGTATGGTCGTAAGCGATGCTGGAGTGAGGGAAGCCAACCAAATGTGTGACTTTTCGTCCCTTTAGTCAAGCTCAAACAGATATTGGACAATTTGGTCAAGAATAACTCTCTGTATAATTTTATCAATAATTGAATGTATGTAAAAAATTGCTCCAATTTGTCGAATTTGGCCGAAACAATCCTTTCAAACGAAACCCCTGCAAAATTCCACAACTTGTTAGAGCTAACTCGTAAACACACATCTTTTCAAGACAAATTTAAGCACCGCCCAGTTGAGGGCAGCGCAGTTCCAAAATTTATTCCATGCCACAGATATTTTGGGCAGGATACACCAAGTACCTCAAACTTGGGTAATTAAACCGAAGAAAGAAGCGCTGTGGGGAGAATGAATGTTTCGGTCAAAGCAAATGTTGGATGCTGTGCGTGCATTTTTGGGTCTGATTCCAGCACCTGCTATGCAATAGTTCTTCACTCAATGCACTCTCTTTTCTTCCACTCGGCGACTGCTGCTCTCTTCACTGTCCGCACATTTTTCTTCCGCATTGAGCATCATTTTCTCTTCCAATTTTCACATTTTCAATGACGGAAAAATTTGATGGCTTTATTTTGGGATTTGATTTTTTCAAAAACATGGACATTTCTAGCGAATTCAAGGGAAAAAGAAAACAAAAACTTTATTAATAAAATAAATTAAAAATATCCAATATAAATTGAAGAACATGTTTTTTTCGACATACGCAAATTCGCCTAAATTTTATATCAATCGATTCCCCTCATCGAGCTGAGTACGAATATGCAAAAAATGGGCGCCTGCTCACCATTTTGAGCAAAGTTACAGCCCATCAAAGTTGGCCAAAAACAATAATGGGGCGGGAAGGAACTCTTTTGTTCAAACTTATTGAAATTTGTTTTTTAATAGTGTGAAAGGGAGTATGTTATTTGATTGAAAAATATCAAAATTGTGTAGATTTGATAGAGATCAAATAGCTGAAATGATAATCAAACGAGTGCAAATATTTTTTGAACAAACAAAAAAATAAATACCTATTCAGAAATTAAAAATTTAAAAAAATGAAGCCTACAACACCGCCGATTCCCAGGACGTCTCCGTTCCAAGTACTAAGGAGGCCCAACGTTGCTTAACTTGCCAGATCGGACGGGATGGCGTGCTTTCAACGTGGTATGGTCGTAAGCGATGCTGGAGTGAGGGAAGCCAACCAAATGTGTGACTTTTCGTCCCTTTGGTCAAGCTCAAACAGATATTGGACAATTTGGTCAAGAATAACTCTCTGTATAATTTTATCAATAATTGAATGTATGTAAAAAATTGCTCCAATTTGTCGAATTTGGCCGAAACAATCCTTTCAAACGAAACCCCTGCAAAATTCCACAACTTGTTAGAGCTAACTCGTAAACACACATCTTTTCAAGACAAATTTAAGCACCGCCCAGTTGAGGGCAGCGCAGTTCCAAAATTTATTCCATGCCACAGATATTTTGGGCAGGATACACCAAGTACCTCAAACTTGGGTAATTAAACCGAAGAAAGAAGCGCTGTGGGGAGAATGAATGTTTCGGTCAAAGCAAATGTTGGATGCTGTGCGTGCATTTTTGGGTCTGATTCCAGCACCTGCTATGCAATAGTTCTTCACTCAATGCACTCTCTTTTCTTCCACTCGGCGACTGCTGCTCTCTTCACTGTCCGCACATTTTTCTTCCGCATTGAGCATCATTTTCTCTTCCAATTTTCACATTTTCAATGACGGAAAAATTTGATGGCTTTATTTTGGGATTTGATTTTTTCAAAAACATGGACATTTCTAGCGAATTCAAGGGAAAAAGAAAACAAAAACTTTATTAATAAAATAAATTAAAAATATCCAATATAAATTGAAGAACATGTTTTTTTCGACATACGCAAATTCGCCTAAATTTTATATCAATCGATTCCCCTCATCGAGCTGAGTACGAATATGCAAAAAATGGGCGCCGCTCACCATTTTGAGCAAAGTTACAGCCCATCAAAGTTGGCCAAAAACAATAATGGGGCGGGAAGGAACTCTTTTGTTCAAACTTATTGAAATTTGTTTTTTAATAGTGTGAAAGGGAGTATGTTATTTGATTGAAAAATATCAAAATTGTGTAGATTTGATAGAGATCAAATAGCTGAAATGATAATCAAACGAGTGCAAATATTTTTTGAACAAACAAAAAAATAAATACCTATTCAGAAATTAAAAATTTAAAAAAATGAAGCCTACAACACCGCCGATTCCCAGGACGTCTCCGTTCCAAGTACTAAGGAGGCCCAACGTTGCTTAACTTGCCAGATCGGACGGGATGGCGTGCTTTCAACGTGGTATGGTCGTAAGCGATGCTGGAGTGAGGGAAGCCAACCAAATGTGTGACTTTTCGTCCCTTTGGTCAAGCTCAAACAGATATTGGACAATTTGGTCAAGAATAACTCTCTGTATAATTTTATCAATAATTGAATGTATGTAAAAAATTGCTCCAATTTCGTCGAATTTTGGCCGAAACAATCCTTTCAAACGAAACCCCTGCAAAATTCCACAACTTGTTAGAGCTAACTCGTAAACACACATCTTTTCAAGACAAATTTAAGCACCGCCCAGTTGAGGGCAGCGCAGTTCCAAAATTTATTCCATGCCACAGATATTTTGGGCAGGATACACCAAGTACCTCAAACTTGGGTAATTAAACCGAAGAAAGAAGCGCTGTGGGGAGAATGAATGTTTTGGTCAAAGCAAATGTTGGATGCTGTGCGTGCATTTTTGGGTCTGATTCCAGCACCTGCTATGCAATAGTTCTTCACTCAATGCACTCTCTTTTCTTCCACTCGGCGACTGCTGCTCTCTTCACTGTCCGCACATTTTTCTTCCGCATTGAGCATCATTTTCTCTTCCAATTTTCACATTTTCAATGACGGAAAAATTTGATGGCTTTATTTTGGGATTTGATTTTTTCAAAAACATGGACATTTCTAGCGAATTCAAGGGAAAAAGAAAACAAAAACTTTATTAATAAAATAAATTAAAAATATCCAATATAAATTGAAGAACATGTTTTTTTCGACATACGCAAATTCGCCTAAATTTTATATCAATCGATTCCCCTCATCGAGCTGAGTACGAATATGCAAAAAATGGGCGCCGCTCACCATTTTGAGCAAAGTTACAGCCCATCAAAGTTGGCCAAAAACAATAATGGGGCGGGAAGGAACTCTTTTGTTCAAACTTATTGAAATTTGTTTTTTAATAGTGTGAAAGGGAGTATGTTATTTGATTGAAAAATATCAAAATTGTGTAGATTTGATAGAGATCAAATAGCTGAAATGATAATCAAACGAGTGCAAATATTTTTTGAACAAACAAAAAAATAAATACCTATTCAGAAATTAAAAATTTAAAAAAATGAAGCCTACAACACCGCCGATTCCCAGGACGTCTCCGTTCCAAGTACTAAGGAGGCCCAACGTTGCTTAACTTGCCAGATCGGACGGGAT
Source organism: Globodera pallida (assembly GCA_020449905.1). Taxonomy (NCBI): domain Eukaryota; kingdom Metazoa; phylum Nematoda; class Chromadorea; order Rhabditida; family Heteroderidae; genus Globodera; species Globodera pallida. The sequence continues at coordinate 2,680,533 of JAIXHY010000011.1, forward strand.
GGCGTGCTTTCAACGTGGTATGGTCGTAAGCGATGCTGGAGTGAGGGAAGCCAACCAAATGTGTGACTTTTCGTCCCTTTGGTCAAGCTCAAACAGATATTGGTCAAGAATAACTCTCTGTATAATTTTATCAATAATTGAATGTATGTAAAAAATTGCTCCAATTTGTCGAATTTGGCCGAAACAATCCTTTCAAACGAAACCCCTGCAAAATTCCACAACTTGTTAGAGCTAACTCGTAAACACACATCTTTTCAAGACAAATTTAAGCACCGCCCAGTTGAGGGCAGCGCAGTTCCAAAATTTATTCCATGCCACAGATATTTTGGGCAGGATACACCAAGTACCTCAAACTTGGGTAATTAAACCGAAGAAAGAAGCGCTGTGGGGAGAATGAATGTTTCGGTCAAAGCAAATGTTGGATGCTGTGCGTGCATTTTTGGGTCTGATTCCAGCACCTGCTATGCAATAGTTCTTCACTCAATGCACTCTCTTTTCTTCCACTCGGCGACTGCTGCTCTCTTCACTGTCCGCACATTTTTCTTCCGCATTGAGCATCATTTTCTCTTCCAATTTTCACATTTTCAATGACGGAAAAATTTGATGGCTTTATTTTGGGATTTGATTTTTTCAAAAACATGGACATTTCTAGCGAATTCAAGGGAAAAAGAAAACAAAAACTTTATTAATAAAATAAATTAAAAATATCCAATATAAATTGAAGAACATGTTTTTTTCGACATACGCAAATTCGCCTAAATTTTATATCAATCGATTCCCCTCATCGAGCTGAGTACGAATATGCAAAAAATGGGCGCCGCTCACCATTTTGAGCAAAGTTACAGCCCATCAAAGTTGGCCAAAAACAATAATGGGGCGGGAAGGAACTCTTTTGTTCAAACTTATTGAAATTTGTTTTTTAATAGTGTGAAAGGGAGTATGTTATTTGATTGAAAAATATCAAAATTGTGTAGATTTGATAGAGATCAAATAGCTGAAATGATAATCAAACGAGTGCAAATATTTTTTGAACAAACAAAAAAATAAATACCTATTCAGAAATTAAAAATTTAAAAAAATGAAGCCTACAACACCGCCGATTCCCAGGACGTCTCCGTTCCAAGTACTAAGGAGGCCCAACGTTGCTTAACTTGCCAGATCGGACGGGATGGCGTGCTTTCAACGTGGTATGGTCGTAAGCGATGCTGGAGTGAGGGAAGCCAACCAAATGTGTGACTTTTCGTCCCTTTGGTCAAGCTCAAACAGATATTGTCAAGAATAACTCTCTGTATAATTTTATCAATAATTGAATGTATGTAAAAAATTGCTCCAATTTGTCGAATTTGGCCGAAACAATCCTTTCAAACGAAACCCCTGCAAAATTCCACAACTTGTTAGAGCTAACTCGTAAACACACATCTTTTCAAGACAAATTTAAGCACCGCCCAGTTGAGGGCAGCGCAGTTCCAAAATTTATTCCATGCCACAGATATTTTGGGCAGGATACACCAAGTACCTCAAACTTGGGTAATTAAACCGAAGAAAGAAGCGCTGTGGGGAGAATGAATGTTTCGGTCAAAGCAAATGTTGGATGCTGTGCGTGCATTTTTGGGTCTGATTCCAGCACCTGCTATGCAATAGTTCTTCACTCAATGCACTCTCTTTTCTTCCACTCGGCGACTGCTGCTCTCTTCACTGTCCGCACATTTTTCTTCCGCATTGAGCATCATTTTCTCTTCCAATTTTCACATTTTCAATGACGGAAAAATTTGATGGCTTTATTTTGGGATTTGATTTTTTCAAAAACATGGACATTTCTAGCGAATTCAAGGGAAAAAGAAAACAAAAACTTTATTAATAAAATAAATTAAAAATATCCAATATAAATTGAAGAACATGTTTTTTTCGACATACGCAAATTCGCCTAAATTTTATATCAATCGATTCCCCTCATCGAGCTGAGTACGAATATGCAAAAAATGGGCGCCGCTCACCATTTTGAGCAAAGTTACAGCCCATCAAAGTTGGCCAAAAACAATAATGGGGCGGGAAGGAACTCTTTTGTTCAAACTTATTGAAATTTGTTTTTTAATAGTGTGAAAGGGAGTATGTTATTTGATTGAAAAATATCAAAATTGTGTAGATTTGATAGAGATCAAATAGCTGAAATGATAATCAAACGAGTGCAAATATTTTTTGAACAAACAAAAAAATAAATACCTATTCAGAAATTAAAAATTTAAAAAAATGAAGCCTACAACACCGCCGATTCCCAGGACGTCTCCGTTCCAAGTACTAAGGAGGCCCAACGTTGCTTAACTTGCCAGATCGGACGGGATGGCGTGCTTTCAACGTGGTATGGTCGTAAGCGATGCTGGAGTGAGGGAAGCCAACCAAATGTGTGACTTTTCGTCCCTTTGGTCAAGCTCAAACAGATATTGGACAATTTGGTCAAGAATAACTCTCTGTATAATTTTATCAATAATTGAATGTATGTAAAAAATTGCTCCAATTTGTCGAATTTTGGCCGAAACAATCCTTTCAAACGAAACCCCTGCAAAATTCCACAACTTGTTAGAGCTAACTCGTAAACACACATCTTTTCAAGACAAATTTAAGCACCGCCCAGTTGAGGGCAGCGCAGTTCCAAAATTTATTCCATGCCACAGATATTTTGGGCAGGATACACCAAGTACCTCAAACTTGGGTAATTAAACCGAAGAAAGAAGCGCTGTGGGGAGAATGAATGTTTCGGTCAAAGCAAATGTTGGATGCTGTGCGTGCATTTTTGGGTCTGATTCCAGCACCTGCTATGCAATAGTTCTTCACTCAATGCACTCTCTTTTCTTCCACTCGGCGACTGCTGCTCTCTTCACTGTCCGCACATTTTTCTTCCGCATTGAGCATCATTTTCTCTTCCAATTTTCACATTTTCAATGACGGAAAAATTTGATGGCTTTATTTTGGGATTTGATTTTTTCAAAAACATGGACATTTCTAGCGAATTCAAGGGAAAAAGAAAACAAAAACTTTATTAATAAAATAAATTAAAAATATCCAATATAAATTGAAGAACATGTTTTTTTCGACATACGCAAATTCGCCTAAATTTTATATCAATCGATTCCCCTCATCGAGCTGAGTACGAATATGCAAAAAATGGGCGCCGCTCACCATTTTGAGCAAAGTTACAGCCCATCAAAGTTGGCCAAAAACAATAATGGGGCGGGAAGGAACTCTTTTGTTCAAACTTATTGAAATTTGTTTTTTAATAGTGTGAAAGGGAGTATGTTATTTGATTGAAAAATATCAAAATTGTGTAGATTTGATAGAGATCAAATAGCTGAAATGATAATCAAACGAGTGCAAATATTTTTTGAACAAACAAAAAAATAAATACCTATTCAGAAATTAAAAATTTAAAAAAATGAAGCCTACAACACCGCCGATTCCCAGGACGTCTCCGTTCCAAGTACTAAGGAGGCCCAACGTTGCTTAACTTGCCAGATCGGACGGGATGGCGTGCTTTCAACGTGGTATGGTCGTAAGCGATGCTGGAGTGAGGGAAGCCAACCAAATGTGTGACTTTTCGTCCCTTTGGTCAAGCTCAAACAGATATTGTCAAGAATAACTCTCTGTATAATTTTATCAATAATTGAATGTATGTAAAAAATTGCTCCAATTTGTCGAATTTGGCCGAAACAATCCTTTCAAACGAAACCCCTGCAAAATTCCACAACTTGTTAGAGCTAACTCGTAAACACACATCTTTTCAAGACAAATTTAAGCACCGCCCAGTTGAGGGCAGCGCAGTTCCAAAATTTATTCCATGCCACAGATATTTTGGGCAGGATACACCAAGTACCTCAAACTTGGGTAATTAAACCGAAGAAAGAAGCGCTGTGGGGAGAATGAATGTTTCGGTCAAAGCAAATGTTGGATGCTGTGCGTGCATTTTTGGGTCTGATTCCAGCACCTGCTATGCAATAGTTCTTCACTCAATGCACTCTCTTTTCTTCCACTCGGCGACTGCTGCTCTCTTCACTGTCCGCACATTTTTCTTCCGCATTGAGCATCATTTTCTCTTCCAATTTTCACATTTTCAATGACGGAAAAATTTGATGGCTTTATTTTGGGATTTGATTTTTTCAAAAACATGGACATTTCTAGCGAATTCAAGGGAAAAAGAAAACAAAAACTTTATTAATAAAATAAATTAAAAATATCCAATATAAATTGAAGAACATGTTTTTTTCGACATACGCAAATTCGCCTAAATTTTATATCAATCGATTCCCCTCATCGAGCTGAGTACGAATATGCAAAAAATGGGCGCCGCTCACCATTTTGAGCAAAGTTACAGCCCATCAAAGTTGGCCAAAAACAATAATGGGGCGGGAAGGAACTCTTTTGTTCAAACTTATTGAAATTTGTTTTTTAATAGTGTGAAAGGGAGTATGTTATTTGATTGAAAAATATCAAAATTGTGTAGATTTGATAGAGATCAAATAGCTGAAATGATAATCAAACGAGTGCAAATATTTTTTGAACAAACAAAAAAATAAATACCTATTCAGAAATTAAAAATTTAAAAAAATGAAGCCTACAACACCGCCGATTCCCAGGACGTCTCCGTTCCAAGTACTAAGGAGGCCCAACGTTGCTTAACTTGCCAGATCGGACGGGATGGCGTGCTTTCAACGTGGTATGGTCGTAAGCGATGCTGGAGTGAGGGAAGCCAACCAAATGTGTGACTTTTCGTCCCTTTGGTCAAGCTCAAACAGATATTGTCAAGAATAACTCTCTGTATAATTTTATCAATAATTGAATGTATGTAAAAAATTGCTCCAATTTGTCGAATTTGGCCGAAACAATCCTTTCAAACGAAACCCCTGCAAAATTCCACAACTTGTTAGAGCTAACTCGTAAACACACATCTTTTCAAGACAAATTTAAGCACCGCCCAGTTGAGGGCAGCGCAGTTCCAAAATTTATTCCATGCCACAGATATTTTGGGCAGGATACACCAAGTACCTCAAACTTGGGTAATTAAACCGAAGAAAGAAGCGCTGTGGGGAGAATGAATGTTTTCGGTCAAAGCAAATGTTGGATGCTGTGCGTGCATTTTTGGGTCTGATTCCAGCACCTGCTATGCAATAGTTCTTCACTCAATGCACTCTCTTTTCTTCCACTCGGCGACTGCTGCTCTCTTCACTGTCCGCACATTTTTCTTCCGCATTGAGCATCATTTTCTCTTCCAATTTTCACATTTTCAATGACGGAAAAATTTGATGGCTTTATTTTGGGATTTGATTTTTTCAAAAACATGGACATTTCTAGCGAATTCAAGGGAAAAAGAAAACAAAAACTTTATTAATAAAATAAATTAAAAATATCCAATATAAATTGAAGAACATGTTTTTTTCGACATACGCAAATTCGCCTAAATTTTATATCAATCGATTCCCCTCATCGAGCTGAGTACGAATATGCAAAAAATGGGCGCCGCTCACCATTTTGAGCAAAGTTACAGCCCATCAAAGTTGGCCAAAAACAATAATGGGGCGGGAAGGAACTCTTTTGTTCAAACTTATTGAAATTTGTTTTTTAATAGTGTGAAAGGGAGTATGTTATTTGATTGAAAAATATCAAAATTGTGTAGATTTGATAGAGATCAAATAGCTGAAATGATAATCAAACGAGTGCAAATATTTTTTGAACAAACAAAAAAATAAATACCTATTCAGAAATTAAAAATTTAAAAAAATGAAGCCTACAACACCGCCGATTCCCAGGACGTCTCCGTTCCAAGTACTAAGGAGGCCCAACGTTGCTTAACTTGCCAGATCGGACGGGATGGCGTGCTTTCAACGTGGTATGGTCGTAAGCGATGCTGGAGTGAGGGAAGCCAACCAAATGTGTGACTTTTCGTCCCTTTGGTCAAGCTCAAACAGATATTGGACAATTGGTCAAGAATAACTCTCTGTATAATTTTATCAATAATTGAATGTATGTAAAAAATTGCTCCAATTTGTCGAATTTGGCCGAAACAATCCTTTCAAACGAAACCCCTGCAAAATTCCACAACTTGTTAGAGCTAACTCGTAAACACACATCTTTTCAAGACAAATTTAAGCACCGCCCAGTTGAGGGCAGCGCAGTTCCAAAATTTATTCCATGCCACAGATATTTTGGGCAGGATACACCAAGTACCTCAAACTTGGGTAATTAAACCGAAGAAAGAAGCGCTGTGGGGAGAATGAATGTTTTCGGTCAAAGCAAATGTTGGATGCTGTGCGTGCATTTTTGGGTCTGATTCCAGCACCTGCTATGCAATAGTTCTTCACTCAATGCACTCTCTTTTCTTCCACTCGGCGACTGCTGCTCTCTTCACTGTCCGCACATTTTTCTTCCGCATTGAGCATCATTTTCTCTTCCAATTTTTCAATCTTTATGGCTTTCTTTATTATTTTTTTCGCTATCTTACAAAATTAACGAAAATATTATCATGTTTTTAACTCATTTCTATTTAACTGATACAACTATAATAAAAAATTCCTACCATTGCAAATTATTCAAATTGCCAACATGGAGGGCCCCTCTTTACAATAATTTTTAAGTGAAAAAATGGTGAGAAATTTGTAAATTAAAATTTTAATTGGAAATAGAATGTATTAATATCAAAAGTGTAATTTTTTTGAAACAAAGAAATTAAAAATTCACTAATAAAAATAATACAAACGCATTTTTGAAACAAAAAGATATATCCAATTCTTAATTAAATGACGACGGTTCAGGAGTCGTCATCTAGGAGGCAACTGTTACTTTCGTCTTGGAGCTCTTCAATGGATTCTAAGATCTTCGAAAGTCAACAATGTGTATTTCTTTGTCTACAAAAAATCTTCAAATAACCCTGAAATTCCAATTTTTTAGAATTGCCAATCATTAAAAAAAAGCCGCATAGCCGCATTCCATTTTTTCAGCAATACAATAACAATTAAACGCATTGAGGAGCGCGCAAAATTTTTGTCAAGAATTTGGAGTCGTATTTGGGTATTAACCGAGAAAGTGCTGGATTTTTTGTCCATGGATGCTGCTCTTTGCTGTCCACATTTCTTGCATAGTTTTATCTCTCCTTTTTCCATCATGCGATTATGCTATTTTCTTTGATTTTAATCTATTCACTTCAGGGAAAAATACTTATTTTATATTTAAAAACATTTTTTTCACTGAAGAAATTTATTTAATATTTTTTTTCACTAGAATTTCAAAAATTGCCACATTTTCAAATCAGTTTCAATTTGCAAAAAGCACCTGGCGTTTGAGAAATACTCTTTTTTCAAAAAATTTGGGAAGGGGAAACTTTTGTTAAATTAAATTTGTTTTAAGTTTTAAAAAAATTTGATAAAAAATTGGAATAAGAAATTTAATTCAAATGGAAATTTTTTGAACACAAAAAGAAATTTAATTATAAATTAAATTTAAAAAACAAAACGAATTCCACATCTTCAAATTAAAAGCAAGTTCTAACTCCGATCGGACGTGCGTTCTTAACTAGGAGCAAGTGCTTACTGCGATGACGGATGGTGCTTTCGTGTTGTGGTACGTCTAACGTGGAATCTCAAGTACTTTGTTTTTGTCAATAAAGATTGAAATTCTCCAATTAATTTGCAATTTTCCTTGAATAGTAAAAATTCCAATTTTTTTTGGCAATAACTAATTTTAAGCAAATTTCCAATTTTTTTTGAGATGCGTCCAAAATTACCTTCAAAATTTTGGCAGGACACAGTCCAATTGGTAATTAAACCAAGAAATTTGGGGGATAAGTTGTCAAACTGGTGTAGGTATTGGTGACAGATTTTGGCAAATTTTATGTGCTTCTTTTTGGCTGTCGCCTTTCATGTTCACTTTTTCTTCTCTTCATCGTTCTCTTCATTCCCATTTTCTGGCATTGAGCTATTTCATTCCTTATTTTAATTTCATCGATTTAGGGTATTGATAATTTTTTAAAAAACATTTTTTTCACGTAAAAATTTCAAATTTATATAAAAATTCTTTCACTTACGAATTTGCAAAAATTTACCCACATTTTCAAGTTAGTCTAAGTTCACCCAAAATTTTGGGAGGACCACCTCTAGTTACTAAAAAATTGTTTTAGGGAACACTTTTTGATAAAAATAAATTTTAATTTGAAATGAAATTAATTGAAAATATAAAATTTAATTTAAGAAATTTAAAATCAAATGATCTAAATTTACAAAAAAAAAAAGAAATTAATTATCAAAATGCTAAATTTAAAAAAAACAAAAATTATTCAAATCCCTTAATTAAAAGAGCCCAACATGCTATTCCAGACGCGTTGCAGTTTAAAGGAGTCTAACTGCCAGCGGAGGGATGCCATTAACTGTGGCTAGGTGCTAACAGAATACAATTGTGATTCTTCTTTTGGTACTAAAGTATGAAATTTCAAAATTTCTTTGCAAAATGATGATAATCTCAAAATTTCAATTTGTAAAATCGTACAAACATTTTAAAAAATTCAATTTTCTAGAATCACCACAAATTTTTCAGACAATTTTGGGCAGGAAGCCAGTCCAAATTTATTCAAGCAAAATTGGGGGCAAAGTTTTTTTAATTTTTAAAATTGTACAATTGATTCAAAAACCTTGCATCCAAAATCTTATTAACTATTCAACAACTTTAAACTTTAACACCCAATTTAGCACGCTTGAGTTCAGCCAAAATTTATCCGACATTTTGGGCAGTAACCAAGAAACTTGGGAAAAACAGAAAGAAGGCTGTGCGATATTTGGTCAAACAAGTATGCTTGCTTTTGGTTATTCAGCACTCTTGATTTTTCACTCGCACTCTTTTTCTTCCCCGTTTTCTTCTGTCGCACATTTTTCTTCCATTAATTTTCATCACAATTTTCTTTTCGGATTTGATGCTTTTTTTGATTTTTTTTTAAAAATTATTAAATTAAAAATTTATATAATAAAATTTTTAACTTCAATTCTAAATTTTAAAATCGTCCCTTCATGAAATATCAAAGCCCAACAATGCAAGTGCCACCATTGGCAATAATAATTTGTAAGAAATTGTTAATTAAAATGTTTGATTAATATAATGTAATGAGAAATTAAAATAAATTTAAATTTAAAATCATAACAAATAAAAAAATTAATTAAAAATTAAAAAAATATCAAATCTTCAATAAAAAATAATAAAAGCCACCGCATTCAAGGACTTCGTCCAGTCTAAGCCACGCGATGGCGTAACGATGGTGTTCGTTGGAGCACAAGTGACATTCTTTGCCTGAAATTACAATTTTAATAATTTGAATTTTAAATAATTAAAAATTGCCCAATTGCAATTTGCAAAATCAACCAAACAATTTTTAAATTTAACTCCAAACATTTTTAAAAATTTAACACCGCCCTGAGGGCAGTTCCAAAATTTATCCACCCGTATTTTGGGCAGGAAACAGTCTCAAACTTGGGTATTAACAAGAAAAAGCGCGTGGGTAATTTTGGTAAACAAAGTTGGATGCTGTATTTTTGGGTATTCCCTGCTATCAATGTTTTCCCATCCTCTTTTTTCCATCCACTCTCCTTTTCCTCATTTTTCTTCCATTGGCATTTATTTTCCATTTATTTTATAAAATGATGTTTATTTTGGGTTTGATTTTAAAAACTTATTTAGATTATTTAAAAAATTAAAATTTATTAAATATAAAGTAAATTAAAATGTCCCTCTCATTGCAAATTCAAATTTTACATCATCCCCTGAGGAGATCAAAAGCCCACCATTTTGAGAAGTTACACTTTCAATTTGTCAAAACAAAATGGGGGAAGGAAAGCTATGTTAATTTTGAAAATTTATTTTAAGATAAGGAAATTGATAAAAATAAATATAAGATTGGAAATTTGAAAAATTAAATATAAAATTACAAAAAAAAAAAATACAAAACTTTAAAAAAAAAAAAAACCTATCAGCTTAAAATTTAAAAAAGGAGCCAAACCCCTTCCAGGTCCCGTCAGACTAGGGGCCCAACGTTGTTGACTTGCAGTCGGGGGACTCTCAAGGTATGGTTAAGTTTGGAGTCAACCAAATTGATTTTGTACTTTTGCTCAAATTTGAAATTGTCAAAAAATCTCAATAATTTGAAAATAATGTTTAAAAATTGCCAATCAATTTTTAAAAATCTAAAACCCTTAAGATCCAAATTTAAGTATCCACAACACTTTTCAAACAATTTACCCGCCCAGTTGGGCAGGATCAAAATTCCTGCCAAGAATTTTGGAATACACCAGTCAAACTTGGGTAATTAGCAAAAAAAGCGCTGTGGGGGATATGTTTGTCAAGCAAATGTTATGCTGTGGTTCATTTTGGGTCTTTCCCTCCAATGTTTTCCTCATGCCTCTTTTCTTCTCGCATGGCTCTCTTCTCCAATTTTTTTTCATTGGCAATTTATTCTTTTTTATTTTATTGAAAAATTTATGCTTTTTTTAGATTTGATTTTTTATAAAAACTAATTTTAAAAATTTAATAGAAACGAATTAAAATATTGCTCATAAAATGAAATTTTTTTCACTTCCCAATTGCAAATTATCAATGCCCACCATTGAAGAAAAATTGTCTTATTTAGAAATTACTTTAAATTGCAAAACGTAATTTGGGGAAAGGAACAAATTTTATTAAATTATAAATTTAAATTAAAGAAAAGTTAATTATAAAAATAAAAGAATTTAACAAATAAAAAAAAAATTACAAACAAAAAGAATCAAATTTTTAAGAAAAAAATTCATACAATGAAATTACAATGAGCGACGATGCCTTCAGGAGTCCCGTGTCTTAGGGGCAAGTCTAATTGCATTGCGTGGCTTCACTGGTATGTGTAACTGATGTTGAAACCAATTGATTTTGTTAAAAAGCTCAAAATAATTGCAAAAACTTTTAATAATTCTCAAAATAATTTTAAAAATTCCAATTCATTTGCAAACATCTTTACACCCCGAAATTCCAAATTTTATATCAAATTGATTCAAAAAATTACCCCATTGGGCAACAAATTTGTCACGATTTTTGGCGAACAAATCTTGAATGTTTTACTAAACCTGTGATGGTGCTCATGCACTTTTTCTGGCATTTGTCTTTCCCCATTTCCATTTTCATATGATTTTTTATTGCATGTTTTTAGCTATTTTCTTCTGGAAACTATTTTATTTTAAGAGAAAATTAACTTAAATTTAAATTTTTTACAATCATTGCAAATTAAAAATGCCCCTACTTACAAATTAAATCCATACAAAAATTGCATAAATCCCAAATTTAAAATGTTTTAATGAAAACTTAATGATCTTTTTATGAAAGAGATTTAATTGAAAACAAATTGTGATAAGGAAATTTAAATAGAATATATAAATTGAATATTTTTAAAAAAAAAATATTTAAAAAAAAAAAAAATATCAAACATCAATTTAAAAAAAAATAAACCATGCCAGATTAATTCAAAAAGTAACCCCTTCAGTGTCTGTCGAAGATGGCCCAAGTGTAATGAGATTGCGATGGCGGTTCAACGTATGCTATTCTTGGAAGCAAAAATTTGACTTTTGTATTGTCAATTTGCAAATTTGAAGAATAACCTTGCAAATTTAATTTGAAAAAATTCAATTTGTTTGCAAACAATTTTAACAAATAACCACTTTAGACAATTTAACCACCCTTAAGCAGTTAAACCCAGTAGGGAATTAAAATTAACCAAGATTTTTGGGATAACCAAACAAATGGTGGAAGTTTGGTGAGGATGTTCTAGATTCACTCTGCTTTTTGTCCCTGCCTTTTCTTCACTCGCACTTCTTCTCTGCCTTCTTCTCATGCACATTTTTTTCTTTCATTTTCATCATTTTTTTTTTTTTTTTTTTTTTTTTTTTTTTTTTTTTTTTTTTTTTTTTTTTTTTTTTTTTTTTTTTTTTTTTTTTTTTTTTTTTTTTTTTTTTTTTTTTTTTTTTTTTTTTTTTTTTTTTTTTTTTTTTTTTTTTTTTTTTTTTTTTTTTTTTTTTTTTTTTTTTTTTTTTTTTTTTTTTTTTTTTTTTTTTTTTTTTTTTTTTTTTTTTTTTTTTTTTTTTTTTTTTTTTTTTTTTTTTTTTTTTTTTTTTTTTTTTTTTTTTTTTTTTTTTTTCCACTAAAATCTTAAATGCGATGTTAAGTATGGACAATGCTCCTGGAATGCCAAGTCTTTCAGATAAATTACAATTTGAAATCGTAACAATCTTTTAATTAAAACTTGAAATGCCAATTCAATTTTTCCAAACCATTGAGAGTCAAAACAATTGTAATACCAAAACACTTTTGACAATTTAGACCAATTGAGCTCAATTATCATCCAGACTTGGGCAAATTCCAATCATACTTGTATTACCGAGTTTTTGGCGGATTTTTGCATGATGTTTGTCAATTTTGTTTTATCGACTTTGGTTTTGTCATTTTTCTATTCACTTCAATAACATTCTTTCTTATATTAATTCTTAAATTACATTTTTTCGATATGCAATTTCTAAATTTTTATATATTAAATTATTTATGGAAAATTCACTTTTAGAAAAACATTTTTTTTCAATAAAATTGGCAAATCTATTTTTCATGCAAAATTAAATTTTATTAAAAAAGGCGCCTCATTTTTTCAAATTACAATTGCCTAATTTTATAAATCCTACGGGTTAAATGGAAAATCTGTTTCTCAAATTTAAAATTACGTTTATTAAAATTTATATAATAAAAATGGGGGGGGTGGAAATTTTGATTTAAAACTAATGATCAAAATTTATTTTAGGAAATGAATTTAATAAAACAAATCAATTTGAGAAATTTTAAAAAAATTTAACAAAAGAATTCATGCTAAAAAAATAATTATACGATCCATGTTTTTTAAAGAAAAAAAGCTACTTTCAATTTCTCAAAATTACAAATTGACTAACTCCGTCGACATCTTCGTTCAGATGAACGATGCATTTCCAATTTGTGCGATGGATGCTTTCAAGTATGTCTAATCTTGTTACGTAGGAATCAACAATTGTAAATTTACCTTTGCAATTTCACAATATTGGCAATTACAAAATACCTCAAATTGAATTTGTCAAAATAATTATGCAAATATTTTGCAAATTAAGCATGAGCTGCAACTACGCTAAAATTCCACCTTTTTAATTTTCTGCAGCACCACTCTTTTATTCAATTAACACGCTGCTTGGCGAGTCATTTTGTCAGCAAATTTTTTGGGCAGTTCATGTCATGTCATGTCATGTCATGTCATGTCATGTCATGTCATGTCATGTCATGTCATGTCATGTCATGTCATGTCATGTCATGTCATGTCATGTCATGTCATGTCATGTCATGTCATGTCATGTCATGTCATGTCATGTCATGTCATGTCATGTCATGTCATGTCATGTCATGTCATGTCATGTCATGTCATGTCATGTCATGTCATGTCATGTCATGTCATGTCATGTCATGTCATGTCATGTCATGTCATGTCATGTCATGTCATGTCATGTCATGTCATGTCATGTCATGTCATGTCATGTCATGTCATGTCATGTCATGTCATGTCATGTCATGTCATGTCATGTCATGTCATGTCATGTCATGTCATGTCATGTCATGTCATGTCATGTCATGTCATGTCATGTCATGTCATGTCATGTCATGTCATGTCATGTCATGTCATGTCATGTCATGTCATGTCATGTCATGTCATGTCATGTCATGTCATGTCATGTCATGTCATGTCATGTCATGTCATGTCATGTCATGTCATGTCATGTCATGTCATGTCATGTCATGTCATGTCATGTCATGTCATGTCATGTCATGTCATGTCATGTCATGTCATGTCATGTCATGTCATGTCATGTCATGTCATGTCATGTCATGTCATGTCATGTCATGTCATGTCATGTCATGTCATGTCATGTCATGTCATGTCATGTCATGTCATGTCATGTCATGTCATGTCATGTCATGTCATGTCATGTCATGTCATGTCATGTCATGTCATGTCATGTCATGTCATGTCATGTCATGTCATGTCATGTCATGTCATGTCATGTCATGTCATGTCATGTCATGTCATGTCATGTCATGTCATGTCATGTCATGTCATGTCATGTCATGTCATGTCATGTCATGTCATGTCATGTCATGTCATGTCATGTCATGTCATGTCATGTCATGTCATGTCATGTCATGTCATGTCATGTCATGTCATGTCATGTCATGTCATGTCATGTCATGTCATGTCATGTCATGTCATGTCATGTCATGTCATGTCATGTCATGTCATGTCATGTCATGTCATGTCATGTCATGTCATGTCATGTCATGTCATGTCATGTCATGTCATGTCATGTCATGTCATGTCATGTCATGTCATGTCATGTCATGTCATGTCATGTCATGTCATGTCATGTCATGTCATGTCATGTCATGTCATGTCATGTCATGTCATGTCATGTCATGTCATGTCATGTCATGTCATGTCATGTCATGTCATGTCATGTCATGTCATGTCATGTCATGTCATGTCATGTCATGTCATGTCATGTCATGTCATGTCATGTCATGTCATGTCATGTCATGTCATGTCATGTCATGTCATGTCATGTCATGTCATGTCATGTCATGTCATGTCATGTCATGTCATGTCATGTCATGTCATGTCATGTCATGTCATGTCATGTCATGTCATGTCATGTCATGTCATGTCATGTCATGTCATGTCATGTCATGTCATGTCATGTCATGTCATGTCATGTCATGTCATGTCATGTCATGTCATGTCATGTCATGTCATGTCATGTCATGTCATGTCATGTCATGTCATGTCATGTCATGTCATGTCATGTCATGTCATGTCATGTCATGTCATGTCATGTCATGTCATGTCATGTCATGTCATGTCATGTCATGTCATGTCATGTCATGTCATGTCATGTCATGTCATGTCATGTCATGTCATGTCATGTCATGTCATGTCATGTCATGTCATGTCATGTCATGTCATGTCATGTCATGTCATGTCATGTCATGTCATGTCATGTCATGTCATGTCATGTCATGTCATGTCATGTCATGTCATGTCATGTCATGTCATGTCATGTCATGTCATGTCATGTCATGTCATGTCATGTCATGTCATGTCATGTCATGTCATGTCATGTCATGTCATGTCATGTCATGTCATGTCATGTCATGTCATGTCATGTCATGTCATGTCATGTCATGTCATGTCATGTCATGTCATGTCATGTCATGTCATGTCATGTCATGTCATGTCATGTCATGTCATGTCATGTCATGTCATGTCATGTCATGTCATGTCATGTCATGTCATGTCATGTCATGTCATGTCATGTCATGTCATGTCATGTCATGTCATGTCATGTCATGTCATGTCATGTCATGTCATGTCATGTCATGTCATGTCATGTCATGTCATGTCATGTCATGTCATGTCATGTCATGTCATGTCATGTCATGTCATGTCATGTCATGTCATGTCATGTCATGTCATGTCATGTCATGTCATGTCATGTCATGTCATGTCATGTCATGTCATGTCATGTCATGTCATGTCATGTCATGTCATGTCATGTCATGTCATGTCATGTCATGTCATGTCATGTCATGTCATGTCATGTCATGTCATGTCATGTCATGTCATGTCATGTCATGTCATGTCATGTCATGTCATGTCATGTCATGTCATGTCATGTCATGTCATGTCATGTCATGTCATGTCATGTCATGTCATGTCATGTCATGTCATGTCATGTCATGTCATGTCATGTCATGTCATGTCATGTCATGTCATGTCATGTCATGTCATGTCATGTCATGTCATGTCATGTCATGTCATGTCATGTCATGTCATGTCATGTCATGTCATGTCATGTCATGTCATGTCATGTCATGTCATGTCATGTCATGTCATGTCATGTCATGTCATGTCATGTCATGTCATGTCATGTCATGTCATGTCATGTCATGTCATGTCATGTCATGTCATGTCATGTCATGTCATGTCATGTCATGTCATGTCATGTCATGTCATGTCATGTCATGTCATGTCATGTCATGTCATGTCATGTCATGTCATGTCATGTCATGTCATGTCATGTCATGTCATGTCATGTCATGTCATGTCATGTCATGTCATGTCATGTCATGTCATGTCATGTCATGTCATGTCATGTCATGTCATGTCATGTCATGTCATGTCATGTCATGTCATGTCATGTCATGTCATGTCATGTCATGTCATGTCATGTCATGTCATGTCATGTCATGTCATGTCATGTCATGTCATGTCATGTCATGTCATGTCATGTCATGTCATGTCATGTCATGTCATGTCATGTCATGTCATGTCATGTCATGTCATGTCATGTCATGTCATGTCATGTCATGTCATGTCATGTCATGTCATGTCATGTCATGTCATGTCATGTCATGTCATGTCATGTCATGTCATGTCATGTCATGTCATGTCATGTCATGTCATGTCATGTCATGTCATGTCATGTCATGTCATGTCATGTCATGTCATGTCATGTCATGTCATGTCATGTCATGTCATGTCATGTCATGTCATGTCATGTCATGTCATGTCATGTCATGTCATGTCATGTCATGTCATGTCATGTCATGTCATGTCATGTCATGTCATGTCATGTCATGTCATGTCATGTCATGTCATGTCATGTCATGTCATGTCATGTCATGTCATGTCATGTCATGTCATGTCATGTCATGTCATGTCATGTCATGTCATGTCATGTCATGTCATGTCATGTCATGTCATGTCATGTCATGTCATGTCATGTCATGTCATGTCATGTCATGTCATGTCATGTCATGTCATGTCATGTCATGTCATGTCATGTCATGTCATGTCATGTCATGTCATGTCATGTCATGTCATGTCATGTCATGTCATGTCATGTCATGTCATGTCATGTCATGTCATGTCATGTCATGTCATGTCATGTCATGTCATGTCATGTCATGTCATGTCATGTCATGTCATGTCATGTCATGTCATGTCATGTCATGTCATGTCATGTCATGTCATGTCATGTCATGTCATGTCATGTCATGTCATGTCATGTCATGTCATGTCATGTCATGTCATGTCATGTCATGTCATGTCATGTCATGTCATGTCATGTCATGTCATGTCATGTCATGTCATGTCATGTCATGTCATGTCATGTCATGTCATGTCATGTCATGTCATGTCATGTCATGTCATGTCATGTCATGTCATGTCATGTCATGTCATGTCATGTCATGTCATGTCATGTCATGTCATGTCATGTCATGTCATGTCATGTCATGTCATGTCATGTCATGTCATGTCATGTCATGTCATGTCATGTCATGTCATGTCATGTCATGTCATGTCATGTCATGTCATGTCATGTCATGTCATGTCATGTCATGTCATGTCATGTCATGTCATGTCATGTCATGTCATGTCATGTCATGTCATGTCATGTCATGTCATGTCATGTCATGTCATGTCATGTCATGTCATGTCATGTCATGTCATGTCATGTCATGTCATGTCATGTCATGTCATGTCATGTCATGTCATGTCATGTCATGTCATGTCATGTCATGTCATGTCATGTCATGTCATGTCATGTCATGTCATGTCATGTCATGTCATGTCATGTCATGTCATGTCATGTCATGTCATGTCATGTCATGTCATGTCATGTCATGTCATGTCATGTCATGTCATGTCATGTCATGTCATGTCATGTCATGTCATGTCATGTCATGTCATGTCATGTCATGTCATGTCATGTCATGTCATGTCATGTCATGTCATGTCATGTCATGTCATGTCATGTCATGTCATGTCATGTCATGTCATGTCATGTCATGTCATGTCATGTCATGTCATGTCATGTCATGTCATGTCATGTCATGTCATGTCATGTCATGTCATGTCATGTCATGTCATGTCATGTCATGTCATGTCATGTCATGTCATGTCATGTCATGTCATGTCATGTCATGTCATGTCATGTCATGTCATGTCATGTCATGTCATGTCATGTCATGTCATGTCATGTCATGTCATGTCATGTCATGTCATGTCATGTCATGTCATGTCATGTCATGTCATGTCATGTCATGTCATGTCATGTCATGTCATGTCATGTCATGTCATGTCATGTCATGTCATGTCATGTCATGTCATGTCATGTCATGTCATGTCATGTCATGTCATGTCATGTCATGTCATGTCATGTCATGTCATGTCATGTCATGTCATGTCATGTCATGTCATGTCATGTCATGTCATGTCATGTCATGTCATGTCATGTCATGTCATGTCATGTCATGTCATGTCATGTCATGTCATGTCATGTCATGTCATGTCATGTCATGTCATGTCATGTCATGTCATGTCATGTCATGTCATGTCATGTCATGTCATGTCATGTCATGTCATGTCATGTCATGTCATGTCATGTCATGTCATGTCATGTCATGTCATGTCATGTCATGTCATGTCATGTCATGTCATGTCATGTCATGTCATGTCATGTCATGTCATGTCATGTCATGTCATGTCATGTCATGTCATGTCATGTCATGTCATGTCATGTCATGTCATGTCATGTCATGTCATGTCATGTCATGTCATGTCATGTCATGTCATGTCATGTCATGTCATGTCATGTCATGTCATGTCATGTCATGTCATGTCATGTCATGTCATGTCATGTCATGTCATGTCATGTCATGTCATGTCATGTCATGTCATGTCATGTCATGTCATGTCATGTCATGTCATGTCATGTCATGTCATGTCATGTCATGTCATGTCATGTCATGTCATGTCATGTCATGTCATGTCATGTCATGTCATGTCATGTCATGTCATGTCATGTCATGTCATGTCATGTCATGTCATGTCATGTCATGTCATGTCATGTCATGTCATGTCATGTCATGTCATGTCATGTCATGTCATGTCATGTCATGTCATGTCATGTCATGTCATGTCATGTCATGTCATGTCATGTCATGTCATGTCATGTCATGTCATGTCATGTCATGTCATGTCATGTCATGTCATGTCATGTCATGTCATGTCATGTCATGTCATGTCATGTCATGTCATGTCATGTCATGTCATGTCATGTCATGTCATGTCATGTCATGTCATGTCATGTCATGTCATGTCATGTCATGTCATGTCATGTCATGTCATGTCATGTCATGTCATGTCATGTCATGTCATGTCATGTCATGTCATGTCATGTCATGTCATGTCATGTCATGTCATGTCATGTCATGTCATGTCATGTCATGTCATGTCATGTCATGTCATGTCATGTCATGTCATGTCATGTCATGTCATGTCATGTCATGTCATGTCATGTCATGTCATGTCATGTCATGTCATGTCATGTCATGTCATGTCATGTCATGTCATGTCATGTCATGTCATGTCATGTCATGTCATGTCATGTCATGTCATGTCATGTCATGTCATGTCATGTCATGTCATGTCATGTCATGTCATGTCATGTCATGTCATGTCATGTCATGTCATGTCATGTCATGTCATGTCATGTCATGTCATGTCATGTCATGTCATGTCATGTCATGTCATGTCATGTCATGTCATGTCATGTCATGTCATGTCATGTCATGTCATGTCATGTCATGTCATGTCATGTCATGTCATGTCATGTCATGTCATGTCATGTCATGTCATGTCATGTCATGTCATGTCATGTCATGTCATGTCATGTCATGTCATGTCATGTCATGTCATGTCATGTCATGTCATGTCATGTCATGTCATGTCATGTCATGTCATGTCATGTCATGTCATGTCATGTCATGTCATGTCATGTCATGTCATGTCATGTCATGTCATGTCATGTCATGTCATGTCATGTCATGTCATGTCATGTCATGTCATGTCATGTCATGTCATGTCATGTCATGTCATGTCATGTCATGTCATGTCATGTCATGTCATGTCATGTCATGTCATGTCATGTCATGTCATGTCATGTCATGTCATGTCATGTCATGTCATGTCATGTCATGTCATGTCATGTCATGTCATGTCATGTCATGTCATGTCATGTCATGTCATGTCATGTCATGTCATGTCATGTCATGTCATGTCATGTCATGTCATGTCATGTCATGTCATGTCATGTCATGTCATGTCATGTCATGTCATGTCATGTCATGTCATGTCATGTCATGTCATGTCATGTCATGTCATGTCATGTCATGTCATGTCATGTCATGTCATGTCATGTCATGTCATGTCATGTCATGTCATGTCATGTCATGTCATGTCATGTCATGTCATGTCATGTCATGTCATGTCATGTCATGTCATGTCATGTCATGTCATGTCATGTCATGTCATGTCATGTCATGTCATGTCATGTCATGTCATGTCATGTCATGTCATGTCATGTCATGTCATGTCATGTCATGTCATGTCATGTCATGTCATGTCATGTCATGTCATGTCATGTCATGTCATGTCATGTCATGTCATGTCATGTCATGTCATGTCATGTCATGTCATGTCATGTCATGTCATGTCATGTCATGTCATGTCATGTCATGTCATGTCATGTCATGTCATGTCATGTCATGTCATGTCATGTCATGTCATGTCATGTCATGTCATGTCATGTCATGTCATGTCATGTCATGTCATGTCATGTCATGTCATGTCATGTCATGTCATGTCATGTCATGTCATGTCATGTCATGTCATGTCATGTCATGTCATGTCATGTCATGTCATGTCATGTCATGTCATGTCATGTCATGTCATGTCATGTCATGTCATGTCATGTCATGTCATGTCATGTCATGTCATGTCATGTCATGTCATGTCATGTCATGTCATGTCATGTCATGTCATGTCATGTCATGTCATGTCATGTCATGTCATGTCATGTCATGTCATGTCATGTCATGTCATGTCATGTCATGTCATGTCATGTCATGTCATGTCATGTCATGTCATGTCATGTCATGTCATGTCATGTCATGTCATGTCATGTCATGTCATGTCATGTCATGTCATGTCATGTCATGTCATGTCATGTCATGTCATGTCATGTCATGTCATGTCATGTCATGTCATGTCATGTCATGTCATGTCATGTCATGTCATGTCATGTCATGTCATGTCATGTCATGTCATGTCATGTCATGTCATGTCATGTCATGTCATGTCATGTCATGTCATGTCATGTCATGTCATGTCATGTCATGTCATGTCATGTCATGTCATGTCATGTCATGTCATGTCATGTCATGTCATGTCATGTCATGTCATGTCATGTCATGTCATGTCATGTCATGTCATGTCATGTCATGTCATGTCATGTCATGTCATGTCATGTCATGTCATGTCATGTCATGTCATGTCATGTCATGTCATGTCATGTCATGTCATGTCATGTCATGTCATGTCATGTCATGTCATGTCATGTCATGTCATGTCATGTCATGTCATGTCATGTCATGTCATGTCATGTCATGTCATGTCATGTCATGTCATGTCATGTCATGTCATGTCATGTCATGTCATGTCATGTCATGTCATGTCATGTCATGTCATGTCATGTCATGTCATGTCATGTCATGTCATGTCATGTCATGTCATGTCATGTCATGTCATGTCATGTCATGTCATGTCATGTCATGTCATGTCATGTCATGTCATGTCATGTCATGTCATGTCATGTCATGTCATGTCATGTCATGTCATGTCATGTCATGTCATGTCATGTCATGTCATGTCATGTCATGTCATGTCATGTCATGTCATGTCATGTCATGTCATGTCATGTCATGTCATGTCATGTCATGTCATGTCATGTCATGTCATGTCATGTCATGTCATGTCATGTCATGTCATGTCATGTCATGTCATGTCATGTCATGTCATGTCATGTCATGTCATGTCATGTCATGTCATGTCATGTCATGTCATGTCATGTCATGTCATGTCATGTCATGTCATGTCATGTCATGTCATGTCATGTCATGTCATGTCATGTCATGTCATGTCATGTCATGTCATGTCATGTCATGTCATGTCATGTCATGTCATGTCATGTCATGTCATGTCATGTCATGTCATGTCATGTCATGTCATGTCATGTCATGTCATGTCATGTCATGTCATGTCATGTCATGTCATGTCATGTCATGTCATGTCATGTCATGTCATGTCATGTCATGTCATGTCATGTCATGTCATGTCATGTCATGTCATGTCATGTCATGTCATGTCATGTCATGTCATGTCATGTCATGTCATGTCATGTCATGTCATGTCATGTCATGTCATGTCATGTCATGTCATGTCATGTCATGTCATGTCATGTCATGTCATGTCATGTCATGTCATGTCATGTCATGTCATGTCATGTCATGTCATGTCATGTCATGTCATGTCATGTCATGTCATGTCATGTCATGTCATGTCATGTCATGTCATGTCATGTCATGTCATGTCATGTCATGTCATGTCATGTCATGTCATGTCATGTCATGTCATGTCATGTCATGTCATGTCATGTCATGTCATGTCATGTCATGTCATGTCATGTCATGTCATGTCATGTCATGTCATGTCATGTCATGTCATGTCATGTCATGTCATGTCATGTCATGTCATGTCATGTCATGTCATGTCATGTCATGTCATGTCATGTCATGTCATGTCATGTCATGTCATGTCATGTCATGTCATGTCATGTCATGTCATGTCATGTCATGTCATGTCATGTCATGTCATGTCATGTCATGTCATGTCATGTCATGTCATGTCATGTCATGTCATGTCATGTCATGTCATGTCATGTCATGTCATGTCATGTCATGTCATGTCATGTCATGTCATGTCATGTCATGTCATGTCATGTCATGTCATGTCATGTCATGTCATGTCATGTCATGTCATGTCATGTCATGTCATGTCATGTCATGTCATGTCATGTCATGTCATGTCATGTCATGTCATGTCATGTCATGTCATGTCATGTCATGTCATGTCATGTCATGTCATGTCATGTCATGTCATGTCATGTCATGTCATGTCATGTCATGTCATGTCATGTCATGTCATGTCATGTCATGTCATGTCATGTCATGTCATGTCATGTCATGTCATGTCATGTCATGTCATGTCATGTCATGTCATGTCATGTCATGTCATGTCATGTCATGTCATGTCATGTCATGTCATGTCATGTCATGTCATGTCATGTCATGTCATGTCATGTCATGTCATGTCATGTCATGTCATGTCATGTCATGTCATGTCATGTCATGTCATGTCATGTCATGTCATGTCATGTCATGTCATGTCATGTCATGTCATGTCATGTCATGTCATGTCATGTCATGTCATGTCATGTCATGTCATGTCATGTCATGTCATGTCATGTCATGTCATGTCATGTCATGTCATGTCATGTCATGTCATGTCATGTCATGTCATGTCATGTCATGTCATGTCATGTCATGTCATGTCATGTCATGTCATGTCATGTCATGTCATGTCATGTCATGTCATGTCATGTCATGTCATGTCATGTCATGTCATGTCATGTCATGTCATGTCATGTCATGTCATGTCATGTCATGTCATGTCATGTCATGTCATGTCATGTCATGTCATGTCATGTCATGTCATGTCATGTCATGTCATGTCATGTCATGTCATGTCATGTCATGTCATGTCATGTCATGTCATGTCATGTCATGTCATGTCATGTCATGTCATGTCATGTCATGTCATGTCATGTCATGTCATGTCATGTCATGTCATGTCATGTCATGTCATGTCATGTCATGTCATGTCATGTCATGTCATGTCATGTCATGTCATGTCATGTCATGTCATGTCATGTCATGTCATGTCATGTCATGTCATGTCATGTCATGTCATGTCATGTCATGTCATGTCATGTCATGTCATGTCATGTCATGTCATGTCATGTCATGTCATGTCATGTCATGTCATGTCATGTCATGTCATGTCATGTCATGTCATGTCATGTCATGTCATGTCATGTCATGTCATGTCATGTCATGTCATGTCATGTCATGTCATGTCATGTCATGTCATGTCATGTCATGTCATGTCATGTCATGTCATGTCATGTCATGTCATGTCATGTCATGTCATGTCATGTCATGTCATGTCATGTCATGTCATGTCATGTCATGTCATGTCATGTCATGTCATGTCATGTCATGTCATGTCATGTCATGTCATGTCATGTCATGTCATGTCATGTCATGTCATGTCATGTCATGTCATGTCATGTCATGTCATGTCATGTCATGTCATGTCATGTCATGTCATGTCATGTCATGTCATGTCATGTCATGTCATGTCATGTCATGTCATGTCATGTCATGTCATGTCATGTCATGTCATGTCATGTCATGTCATGTCATGTCATGTCATGTCATGTCATGTCATGTCATGTCATGTCATGTCATGTCATGTCATGTCATGTCATGTCATGTCATGTCATGTCATGTCATGTCATGTCATGTCATGTCATGTCATGTCATGTCATGTCATGTCATGTCATGTCATGTCATGTCATGTCATGTCATGTCATGTCATGTCATGTCATGTCATGTCATGTCATGTCATGTCATGTCATGTCATGTCATGTCATGTCATGTCATGTCATGTCATGTCATGTCATGTCATGTCATGTCATGTCATGTCATGTCATGTCATGTCATGTCATGTCATGTCATGTCATGTCATGTCATGTCATGTCATGTCATGTCATGTCATGTCATGTCATGTCATGTCATGTCATGTCATGTCATGTCATGTCATGTCATGTCATGTCATGTCATGTCATGTCATGTCATGTCATGTCATGTCATGTCATGTCATGTCATGTCATGTCATGTCATGTCATGTCATGTCATGTCATGTCATGTCATGTCATGTCATGTCATGTCATGTCATGTCATGTCATGTCATGTCATGTCATGTCATGTCATGTCATGTCATGTCATGTCATGTCNNATTCTTATTTTTTTCGATTAACATTTTGGTCCCCCCCGCCGAATGCTTTTGCTGTGCAATCGAATCGCCAAAATTTGTGTTGCGCGCGTCCGAAAACAGAAAGGACAATTTGAGGTCAAAATTTTTAGAAATATTTTGACCAAAAGGGCCCCCCTCCCTATGGTTTTGCGCATTAACATTTTGTCCCCCCCCCCCCCCCCCCTCCCGTTACAAAAATGCCAACATTTTCCTTTCCCTTTTAAACAGAATCGATGGGATTCCATGGCATGTCACGAGGACCTGACGCTCTCTGAGCCCGGCCGATTGATTGTCCAATATAATGGAAGAAATAGGGGTAAACATTATTTTCTGTTAAGGTGATTTGATTGTTTATGTAAAAAGTTTAGACAATTTTTGAATTAACTCAATTTTCAGTGTGGCGCTCTGTGATCGCTGAAAAGCCAATGTCGAAAACTCCGTACTTCGAAATCACTATCTTAGAGGAAAAAGGGTAATTTATAAATATTATAATTTATAAAACATTTGCTGTGCTTTAAAAGATTATTATTATATTTAGCAATATTTTCGTTGGACTGGCGACAAAACAAATGCCATTGGACAACCCGGTTGGAGGTCACAAAGGCACTTACGGATACTTAAGCGCTGGCATTCTTTGTGGTCACGAAGTCGACGGATGTTATTACCACACCTTCACTGGACGTCCTTTTATCGCAAGAAAGCCTTCGTTTGGCGTCGGCGACGTCGTCGGCTGCGGCGTTAATTTGGCAACTCGCCAAATTATTTACACAAAAAACGGGGAGCGTTTGGGTGAGAAAGAAAAAGAATTAAAATTTTGTAATTTTTAATTTTTTGCGTTATTTATTTGTTTGTTTTGTAGACACCGCCAAATTGTTTGTCAATTCTGCCGTCGATTTGTTTCCATGCGTTTCGTTGGTCGAACCTGGCACCAAAATTGAAGCAAACTTTGGACCGGACTTCACATACAAATTCTGATCAGGAAGCCCTCTTTTTTCTTTGGAAAGATATACGGTCGATTTTATTTAAAAGTTGTACAATTCGTTTTGTTTTCACTCTTTTTTTTTTGTCGATCAAAGCCTTTTATCCATTCATTTTGTTTTCGAATTTGTCAATATTTTTTGGGGTTTTCGGAAAATCCTTAAGCAAAAATGCGATAAAAACGAAAAGATCGATTTTTTTCTAATTTTCAAAAAATGCATCCCTAAAAATGTACTTTTGTCGATACTAAAAATCTGCCCGCCAAAAAAACCCGAATTTTTTAAAATTCCATATTTAAAAAAAATTTTGATTGAATTGCTTTTGCCTGAAATTGTCTCAACTTACACTCCTAAATTTGGTATTTTTTAGAAACTATTTAGCTCTTAGAAAAACTATTTTGGACTTTTGAAGCAACTAAAAACCATAACTATTTGGAGATTTTTAGAAACTGTAAATCCGGTCCCTAATCATAAGTACCTGATTTGTGAGTGGGGCCGACTCCGTCTCAGCCATTAATTTTGTTATTCAGATTTTGGGCGGTATTTAGATCAAGAAACATGAAAAAGACCCCATTTTATCAAATTTCAAATCAAATCTAAAGAAGCACTTTAGGATTTCAGACAAATAGTGTGTGCTTCTAGATCTTGGCTTTTTAATTCATAAAGGCCTAAATGAGGTTAGGCTGAGGCCCAAACCTAAGCTAGTTTAGGCCTAGGCTTAAGTTTAGGCTTAAAAGCTATTCTATTAACGGACCCCAATGGCTGAGACGGAGTTTGCGCAGACGAGATACAGTACCAACATTTTTTCAAATCCACTTCGCCAAACATGCAATCCAAATCTATTGGGGCGTAAGTTATAGTGAGGCAGCAAACCCCCCCCCCCCCAAACATTGTGCCCTCCAATTGATCCTAAATTATATACATACTATACGCATAATCTATTGATAATTTATGGGTATTTTAATTCAAACTTTTAAACTTTGGTTGGCACCTACTAGGGCTGTTCGAAACCGAGAAATTTCTCGGTTTTTTTGGGGCTTGATCTCGGTCTCGGTCGGGGTCATTTCTCGGTCTCCGTCTCGACTCTCGGTAAATTTCAAGTCTCGAACAGCCCTAGCACCCACATAATGTTGGGGCTGCCGATTTTCGGGGTTCAGGCACGAAAAATGCCGACAAATTTTTCGGGGGTTCGGGGTGCCAACCAACCCTATTGAAAACTTTTAACATTTTAAATATTGATTCAAATTTATCGAAATTGTCCACCTCGCCCCCCCCCCTTTCTCACCAATCACTTTCGCAATGTGGTTAACGGTCAGAAACATTTGAACTTGCGTGACCGTAGACGCCTGTTTAACCGGCCTCAAAATTCGATTATTTCAAAAAGTAAAAATCCCTTTTTTTTGTTTTTAAAGAAGCTGTGCCTTCGGTTATAGTTATGCAAAATTTCCTCCTCAATTCGCCGATTTTCACTCACCATCGGAAGTACGGCCAAAATTTGGAGAATAAACAAAATTAGTCGCATTTTAATTGGCCATAAAATTTAAATGTCAAATATAAAAAAAGATAAAACTTATTGGAAAATAGGAAAACGACTTTTCGGGAGTTGAACAATTTTTTTGGCTTTTGACAAAGGTTTAAAAGTTTTCGTTAAAATATCATTTGGGCAATAATTTTTAATTTCAAATATAATTTAAATCATTTTTAATTGTCTGGGAACTTTAAAAAAAATCAATAATTTGAAAATATTTTTAATTTATTTCGACAATATACTCGCAGAAATTCAACCCCCCTCCCCGCCCCCCAATAATTAAATGAAAATAGAATCATCATAAATGCATACAATTAAATTTAAAGTTTTTAAATAATATATTTTTTAGAATAATGAACTTCAATAAAGATTTGAAAGCAAGTATTCATTTAATTTTTGGTGTGCAACTGCAAATCGCGAAACTGAATTTTTTTTTTTTTGTTGAGAAATTTGTAAAAAATGTTATTGCATTTTACCTTAAGGCAGGCGCCGTTGGGAAATCAAAAAGCCGGGATAGAGGGGCCAGAGGCTGTTCGAGACTTGAAATTTGCCGAGACTCGAGACCGAGCCTCGAAATTTCAAAAAATCCACACGCGGGATTGTCCCCCTATTAGTTGCAAATTTAAAGCGTGAAAAAAAACAGTTTAGTCTTTTGAAATTCCATTCTCACAATTTGCTGGGTCAACATTTTGCGAGGAGCAAATAAACAATTCAAATTTATATAATAAAAAGAAAAAGATTAATTCCCAAAAGTGAAGTCCATCCCCCCCTTTTTCAGGTCAACACTTTGCCCACCGCAAAAATGCATTCAATTTATAAGATAATCTCAACTTTCAGCCAGTCTATAAATATGTAATTTCATTTAAAACGGTTAAAACATTTATTTATTTAAAAAACTCTCTCCTTTTATAAGCTAACATTTTGGAAATTCTCTCTAAATTTAAGTTAAAGTCTCGTGTTTTGGCTTATGTGTTCCATTCGTTAATAAGATTTGCAATTTTGTAGAAATTAGCATAATTTTGACCGAATACGAGAAACTGAAAGAGAAAATTGGCTGGTTAAATGAGGATCAGCAGAAGCTCGTTTCCATTGATCAGTTTTTGTTGATGCAAAGTGATCAGAAGGCATTGCTCCAAAGCATGCGTTTCGTTGGGCAGGTCTGGCACCAAAATTAAAGCAAACTTTGGGCCGGACTTTGACTACAAATTCTGATGAGGAAGCCCTCTTTTTTCTTTGGAAAGATATACGGTCGATTTTTATTTAAAAGTTGTACAATTCGTTTTATTTTTTATTTTTGTCGATCAAAGCCTTTTATCCATTCATTTTGTTTTTGAATTTGGATTTGGATTATGGTCGATTTGTTTCCTTTGTCGATCAAGGCGTTTTATCAATTCATTTTGTTTCGAATTTGTCAATATTTTTTGGGGGTTTTTCTGTTAAATTTGATGTTGAGCCCCAGAATTGTGAGAAAGGAAATTCAAAAGTTAAAGTGTAATAAAACTACTAAACTGTTTTTTAGCGCTTAAACCATTTTTAATTTTGCTCATATTTTTGATGAAAATTTTCAAAAAGCATCACCGACTAAGCCAAAAAACGACGAAATACTGAAAAAAATAAAAAAATTTTAAAAGTCGATAAAAAGTATTGTTAGGGGTATACAGGGGCGTAGAATCCAAATCTGACCACCATTTCGAACCCCGGACCCGGATTCAAACAAATTTTCGAAATTTCAAAAAATTTCTGAAATCAATTTTGGGGCTCGAAATCGATCAAGAAGCATGAGTTCTGGTCCGGGATTCGGAATTGGACGAAATGGATGCCAGATTCGGCTTCTACGGCCCAGAAAGCCCCTTGAAAAACAATTTTGAATTTTCTAAAAAATGTTCGAATCCAGGTCCGGGGTTCGAAATGGTGGTCAGCTTTGCATTCTACGCCCTTGTATACCTCTAACAAAAACTTTTTATCGACTTTTAAAATTTTGTTTTTTTCGGTATTTCGTCGTTTTTTGGCTTAGTCGGTGTTTCGTGGCTTCGGATCCTTTTTATTCAATTTCTCTTTTTACCAATTAATAATTTGTCCGCATATAAAAAAAGTGAACCCCTTTTTCTAATTAAATGCGCATACCTAATTAGCAGGGATGGTACTTTTAGGACGAAAAATTGCAAAATAGGCGCCTAAATAGGCACAAAAAAGTTCTAAAATAGGCATGAAATAGGCACAAAAATCCTCAAATAGGCACAAAAATAGGCAAATAAAATTTTTTTACCGAAGGTTTTAACACAAAAAAAAAGAAAAAATAAGCGATTATTTCTGCTTATTGCAGTTACAAATCAAAAATTTTTCGATATTTTCCGGCGTAAAGCGCATCCGAAACCATGGCATAAACACGTGAGATGTATGAGATTTGGGTAGAAGAGTTTGAGGCCCTAATTTAATTTTGTTAATCCAGGTAGCTTTTGCCTTTATTTTTGGCATTTTTTTTTTGCAAAATATCTCAAAATCCTGAAAAAAGTCGCCAAAAATGTCGAAATAAGCATGAAATAGGCACAAAAATGTCGAAATAGGCACAAATAGGCATTAGGCACAAAAACCCCAAAATAGGCATAAATAGGCATTATAAAGTCCACTCTAGAAGCTCCAAATAAAGCTAAAAACATGTTTTTCGTGCTTGACTCACTGCGCCAAGTTCGCAGAAAAAATAGGCATTTGCCTAAAAGTACCATCCCTGCTAATTATGAAATAATAAAAGCCTTTGAAATTATATTTCAATTTTATTCCCAAAAATGTTTCTTCCGATTCTTCTCTTTAATGTTTTGCCCTCGTTCTCTCAGATGACGCTCCATTGCAACAAAATAAGGCAAATGAAATTTTTAAAATTAAAATTTCTCACTTTTAAATGCTTTAACTTTTGTTTTGTTTTAATGTTTTTTAATAGAAACCAAATGCCGTGACGGCCGAGAAGGAACTCAAATTGAGGATGCGATGCGTAGTTATTGCAATATGACGCGAAAAATACACCGCTAAAATTGCCCGTATCTGGACAAAAATGTAATTAACGCATCCTTGATTGTGCATTACCGGCACAACAAAGAAAGTGCCAACTTTTCAATTAGAAATACTGCCAATTTATTTAAACGGTTAAATAATTTTCAGTTTTTAAAATTTTGTTATTTTAGAACTAAAATTTAGAATTTTCTAGTAAATTTAACATGCCAGTTTCGGCCTCAACCACTTTGGATCTTGATCGGTGTGGATTTTATGAAAATTTCAAAACCCAAGAAAATGAAAACGGTAAGCCAAAACCAGACAGCACTGAAGTGTGCGGCACTGAGATGAGTAGTGGACAGTAGAGTGCGGCGCGGGATTGATCCCGCGCGGGATTTTGCGGGATCCCGCGCCGCAATCCCGCATTTTTTGCGATTTGCGGGATTTGCGGGATTGCGGGATTTGCGGGATTAATCCCGCAAATCCGATCCCGCACGACCTTCCGAGCTATAATCCCGCAGCGGGATCCGCAAATTGGTATGCGGATCCCGCAATTGAAAATTTTGTTAGTGAATAAGGTCAGTTTATTCAAAATTAGCATAGTCGTTTTGCCAAATCTTTAAATTTAAAAGATTGGGTGCCCAAAAAAATAGGCACCATGTCATTTGGGCACAAGTCATTTGGGCACGAGTCATTTGGGCACCGAGTCTTTAGGGCACCGAGTCATTTGGGCACTAATTCCGGATTTTTTAAAAATAATACATTACGAAATAGGGTAATACTGTGGTTTGTGGGCTCCCTGTTTTTAAAAAACTAACTTTATATGTTTTCAAAGTTGATAAAAAATGTTTCTAGGGGTATTCCGTAGGTGTAGAATCCGAATCTGACTTCCATTTCGACCAAATGCGAACCCCGAACCAGAATTCGAACAATTTTTGGAAAATTTTGAGCTTTCTAAAAGGTTCTAGTTCGGGGTTCGTATTTGTTCGAAATGGAAGTCAAATTCGGATTCTATTTTTTAAAAACAGGGAGCTCACAAACCACAGTATTACCCTATTTCGTAATGTATTATTTAAAAAAAAATCCGGAATTAGTGCCCAAATGAGTCGGTGCCCTAAAGACTCGGTGCCCAAATGACTCGTGCCCAAATGACTTGTGCCCAAATGACCGGCTCCGATAATAACACTCCGACTTATTTTAAACTATTCAATCAAATCAATTTTATTTCGTGAATACTGACATATTAAAGATTTTTAGATTTGCTGAAATTATGAGTCACCCAATTTGGCAAATCGGCCTTTTTAGCCATATTGAAGCAAACAAAAATGAAGTGGAATGTTTGGACTGTAAGGAGAAAGGACTGAATTCTGTTCTGAAATTGTCCAACCGCAGCATAAAGGCCTAAAGATTCATCTGTTTGGAAAACACAAGGGGTCACCATATGCGGAGAAATTTGAAAAAATTGAAGGAGGCAAGTCAAAGCAAAGCGAATCAAACAAAATCACAAATTTTGTCACTCGCAGCACGGGTCATTTTCTAATTTTTGTTTTAAAGCATTTTACAATTTATGTTTCAGGTACGCTCAGTGTGCTTGATAAAAAAATTGTGAACTTTTCCGTGTGCTGTAATATTCCATTCCGCGTCATCAATCATCCAACCTTCAAAGTGTCCGGAATCAGTCCGAAAATCTTCGTGATGAAAGCCATTACAGAAGAGAAGCATTGCCAGGGATTTACAAAATTGTGAAAGAAAAAGTTAAGTCTGAAGTAACGGCGATGGAACAAATCAGTTTTACTACAGACATTTGGACATCGGACACGACTAAAGAGGCGTTTATAAGGTTAGACGCAAGGTTCACTGGTAAATAAAAGCAGTTTTTAGCTTGACTGCAATTGGCGTTATTGAAAATTATTCAAGGAAACAATATACACTTGCCATTCGGAAATTCAGCGGCTCGCATACGGCTGAGAGGATCAAAGACATTTTGTCGGAATTGCTCAATGAATGGAATCTGAAAAATTGTCATTGCTTTATAACCGATTCGGCATCGAATCTCGTTAAAGTGTGTTATTAATCAAATAATAATTCAAACATAATTTAGAGCCCTTGAACTGATGGAAATTGAAAGAATGAGTTGCGCGGCTCATGACCTCAATTTATGCGTCAAGTATTGCTTTGGAAAAGAAAAGGATGATCTGATGATGATTTTCGAAAAGTGCAGAAAAATTGTTTCAACCATGAATCATTCGTCAAAATTGACTGACGATTTCAAAGACATTCAAGTTGAACTTGGATTGCCGAAAGAAAAACTTTTGCAGGTTTATTCGAAATAAAATTCTTTTGTGATTATTTTTAGGACGTGAGCACAAGGTGGAACTCGACCCTACGAATGCTTGAGCGAATGGTGGCCCAAGAAAGTGCAATTGATGAATTTTTGGTCAGAACCCGTAAATTTGAGCTAATTCTTTGCCATGCAGAATGGCAGTTGCTAAAACTAATAAAGGTGCGTTAATAAAACGTAACAATACTTTTATTTACGACTATTTTTTTGTTTAAAGGACCTCCTGAAACCAACTGCGGAAGTTTCGGCACTTTTCTCCAAATCGCTTCTTTCGGCTCGAATTCCAATTGCCCAAACATTGGTTAACACACTTGCAAAAATTGACCTGACAATCACAATCGATGGAGTTTGTCGAAGCCTCACTGAAGTTGAAGCAATGCGCGATCGTTTGGTTGAAGCAGTGAGAAAAAGATTTTTACAAAACGAAAACAAGTTATTTATAAATTAAAATCAAGTTAAACTAAGAATTCAGGCTTCTCATAGAGCACTTTTTTGGATCCTCGATTCAAGAACCGTTTTGCGCCCGAAAGTGACATTTTTTTTGCGAGAGCTTCGAGCTATTTGAAGGCTGATGACGTTGCAGGCGTTGACATTGATAATGACGAAATTTTCATTGCACAAAATTCGCCACCACAGAAGCGGCTCTGCTCTTTCGTCGATCTGATGCAAAATATTGCTAGCAGTAGCAAACAATGTAAAAATGTATTATTAATGCTAAACAAAAAGTAATACAGCTCAATCTGATCGCAAAGACATTTTGGACGAACTGCTCGCCTACAAAAATGATGATTGTGCTGGGATGAACGTGGACCCTCTACAATGGCGGTGCAGCAATGAGAAAAAACTTCCAAAACTTGCTTCATTCGCCCGCCGCTATCTTTCTGCTCCCTGCACGAGCATCGCAAGTGAACAGCTCTTTAGTATAGCCAGAGACGTTTACGATTATCGCCGTTCACAACTTTCACCAGAAACTGCCGAATGATCATTTTCCTAAACAAATCGATACCTGACATCAACTATTCATATTAGTCTGTTTTACACATGAAATATTACTCATTCTTTTGATATCTAAATACAATCATAATAAAAAGGAATTGACGTTTTTGTGGCGTATTCTTATTTGTGTTTACAACACACGTTACTTTTTTTGGGCGCAAATTAAAAAATCCCGCAATCCCGCGCGGGATCCCGCAAATTTAAAATGCGGGATTTGCGGGATTGCGGGATTTGCGGGATTAATCCCGCAAATCCGATCCCGCACGAGATTTTGATCTGCAATCCCGCAGCGGGATCCGCAAATCCGATTTTGCCGCACTCCACTGGACAGGCCCCAAAAGAATAGGCAATTTGGTATTATTTCTTGTACAAATATACGCGGACAAATGCATCGAAACCAAAGAGGCGAACGCTTTTGAGGCAAAGTTCGGAAAACAATCGGAGGCAAATATGGGGGGCCAAATTGGACAAATGATTGCTAATGGCCTTTTCGAGTGGGAGTTAACCAATCAATCGCTTAATGATGGACACAACCAACTAATTACATATAATGATGATAATGTTGTTTGAATAAAGCTATTAAGAAGTATATGCATTTTTTGTATGGCATTTAGAAGCCGTTTCAAGTTCGCAGAAAAAATGCGCGTGGCCCTACCTATTGCCCGGCACAACAAAGATAAACCCACTTTCAGTCTATAGAAATGTCAATTTATAAATTGCCATTTAGCAACTAAAAGTTATTTTATTGTAAATAAACATGTCAATTTCACCGGAATCAATTGACGGGGACATAACAACTGATCATCATGATCAGCAGGGTAAATCCGATTTATTAATATTTATTAAATAATTGGCAATGTTTTCAGAAAAATTGGTGCCAACTTTGACTAATTTGGAGCCATCCGTCGAAAAGAGTCTTAGCAGAATAAACAACAACAAAAAGCGAAACATTCAATTGACGGAGGGCACTTTCTGTTAGCGTGGGGGGACACGCGCGGGGAGCATTCATTGCCCGAGGGAATGTTCGAGAGTGTGAACATTAAATTAGCGGAATCCTTAACTTTCAAAATTCGTTTCAAAAATCGCTTTAAATTCTCAGGAATTATTCGTCCGAAATTTAATGTTAATGTATAGGTTGACGCTTCCGGGGGAATAAAAACAAAATTAGTGAATTAAAATGGGTGGAGCACTTCCGCAGTGGGGGTCCGGACGATTGGACAGTGGACAATCCGACAGTGGACAATTGGACAGTGGACAATTCGACAGTGAGGACAATCCGACAGAAGTGGACAATCGGACAGTGGACAATTCGTCAGTAAATGAAAATTTTAAAAACTAAAACCGAGATGAAAAGGGGGAAAACCGTGCTTATTGAATGGCGCCGGTTAAAAAGCTCCTTAAATTTACTGAACATAAATTTCATTTAATTGGATCTGGCATTCTGTAGGCATTCGGGGGCGTAGAACCCGAATCTGAGCCGCATCCTTTCTCCAAGTAAGCCAAGGAACAATTCGTACATTTGTTCGAAAAATCAAAAAGGTTCAGAAATCAATTTTGGTCTCAAAAGTTCCCAAAAAGCATGTTTCGGGTCCGGGATTCAGAATTGGGCGAAATGGAAATCAGATTCGGGTTCTACGCCCCCGAATGCCTACAGAATGCCAGATCCAATTAAATGAAATTTATGTTCAGTAAATTTAAGGAGCTTTTTAACCGGCGCCATTCAATAAGCACGGTTTTCCCCCTTTTCATCTCGGTTTTAGTTTTTAAAATTTTCATTTACTGACGAATTGTCCACTGTCCGATTGTCCACTTCTGTCGGATTGTCCTCACTGTCGAATTGTCCACTGTCCAATTGTCCACTGTCGGATTGTCCACTGTCCAATTGTCCGGGCGCCCCGCAGTGCCATTTTATTACGAATTTTTGTACTTACAAATTAGGGCTATTGTTAGGCAAATGCCTATTTTTCTGCAAGCTTGGCTCCTTTGGCTTTACATTGTAACACACCAAACACTTTCTTATAGGATTATATTCTTTTTATTTGTTAATACTTTTGTTTTTATTCAATCTTATGCTTCTAGCTTTTTAAAAATAACATTCAACAGTTAATCAATGACCATTTTATTATTAATAAATTTTTAATGTTACAGTACGTATTTAAATACTTTAGATTGGCAAAAAATAGATTAAAAACATTTAAAAATGGCACTGCGGAAATGTCATAGAAAATTAAAGTTAATTGAAATTTTCAAAAAAAAACATTTTCAACAAAAAAAAACCTAATCAATCAATAAAAGTAAAGTGATGAAATATTTCCATAACATTTTATTGGCAATTTGCTGTCCCGTGTTTTTAAGGAAAAATTTGTGATTTTGGATAGAAATATGAAACCAACCATCCATCAATACAACACAAGTAAAATGGTGAAATATTCAATAGCAAATATTTTCTAGATCTACTTTTCTTTCGTAATATTAAAAATAAATTATTAAATTATACTAAAAATAAAAAAATGCGAAATATATCATCCTATATCATTGAATCAGTGCCCTTTTGCTGAAAATTTTATCGGAATTTAATATTTTACGACTTTTTGGAAATTTGTCATTTTCGAATATGGTACCAAATTTATAAAAAAAATGTAAAATTGTAGTCATTATTGCAGTTTTTAATATGTCACTTTGCATTGGCTATTTTACAAGGATTTATTTTGCAAATTTCTTCTAAGTTTAACAAATTGCGACAAAAGTTCTTTAAAATTTTTTGGTGGCGTTTATTGGCACCGCTGTGCGCCTCACAAATATAGCGCCCGGGTTTTTCCTTTTTTAATACAAATTTCGAAAAAAACGGTTGCCATTTTTTTTACAATTTGTTGCCACGTTTTTGTCATTTTGGAGGCTGTCTTTAAAAGTTAATTTATTTTAGTGGTTGGCAAATTGATTTTAAAATTATTATTTCTTCAGTGGGTCTTTTTTTACAATTTAGTTGCCATGAACCGATAACATTAATCTCGAGAATTTAGTCCAAGTCTTAAGAGCCTAACATTGAAAAATTCCGATGTAAAAAACTTCCAAATTTAAAGTAGAGCTTGTTGGGTGAGCCCACATTTTTCAAAAAAATAAAAATTAGTTTTCTATGTCGATAAAAAGATTTTTCTAGGGGTATTCGAGGGCGTGGAGTCCGAATCTGACTTCCATTTCAACCAATTTCGAACCCCAGACTCGAATTTCGAACAAATTCTTGAAAATTCAAAACTTTTCAAAATCCATTTTTAACCTAGAAATTGTTCATAAAGCACTAAAAAAATCCTTCAAAATAAGAAGACATACAAATTTACCCCGACCCTCATTCGTCAAAATTTGTGGAAAATAGTTTTTATGGTTTCAACCGATTCAAAAACCGCGTTTTTCCCGGCGCTAGGAGAATTGCGCACCGCCAAAAAAAAAGGGAGAATTGCCACCCTGGTCTGGGGCTCGTTAGGCTTCGGCCTAAGCCACCCTGAGCTTAGGGGTTCTATCAGCGCATCAAATATCATAATTTCAACTTTTGTGTAAAAATATTTTTCACAAATTTTGACCCGTGGTGTGCAATCCCAGATTCGGGAGAGGGGTCGGCGGTGCAGATAGGCGCCGCCGAGAAATTTTTGAATTTTTTACATGACCTGGACCTGATTTTACCTGAATTAAAAATCCAGGTTTTTCTGGACTCCAGGTCCAGTGCGAATGCTTTGAACGAACCCCAAGCCAGGGTGGGTTAGGCCTAAGCCTAACCAGCTTTTGAGCCAAAAGGGTCCTCCTATGATTTTTCAAAGCTATAAAAGCGGTTTTGGGTGCTTAATGGTGAAAAAAAAATCAAAAAAATCATAGATTTTCAAAGTCTTAGATGTTGTCGGATCTTAAAAATATTCTCAGATTCGTGATCAGCACCCTTTAAAACCCCATATATGATGTTTCAACGCCCTTTTGTCGAAGCGGGCCACTAGCGTCTGGCCACTAGCGTCTGGCCATTAGCGTCTCGCCACTAGCGTCTCGCCATTAGCGTCTCGCCACTAGCGTCTGGCCATTATTTGGCCTCTAGCGTCTGGCCACTAGCGTCTGGCCATTAGCGTCTGGCCACTAGCGTCTGGCCACTAGCGTCTGGCCACTAGCGTCTGGCCACTAGCGTCTGGCCACTAGCGTCTGGCCATTAGCGTCTGGCCACTAGCGTCTGGCCACTAGCGTCTGGCCATTAGCGTCTGGCCACTAGCGTCTGGCCATTAGCGTCTGGCCACTAGCGTCTGGCCACTAGCGTCTGGCCATTAGCGTCTCGCCACTAAAAAAATGGGCAAAAACAAAGATTGTCAATTTTGAAAAAACCCGGGATGCTTTAATCAACAAAAAGAATAATTGATAAAATGACCGTAATTGACAAAACTGCTTTAATCTAAAGGAAAAAAATAAATGATAAAACAACCCAAAGCGATGGTGTCGCCAAATTGGGAATTGGCAAAAAGAGACTTTTGTTTCAAAATTTGGAAATTGAGCAAATAACTAAGTTTTGGGCGTTAATGAATGATAAAATGCTTTGATTGACAAAGAAAAAAAATGATAAAACGACCGTAATCTTTGACAAAAAATCCTCGTTAAGTGATCGATTTAATTTTCAACAACAGAAACATAAAGCATAAAGGTTATTTTACTTTTGCAATTTCTAAATGCCATCGAAAATATTGAATTTGAAGTTCGGTCCAAAGTTGGCTTCAACTTTGTCGACAGGAGAGAGCAGCGAAACGCACGGAAACAATTCGGCGGCAGAATCGACAAATACATTGGCGGTGTCTGCAAAAGCGATCAAATAAATAAACCGAATAAAATTTAAATTGCAAAAAAAATAATCTGAACAAATTCAGTTGCCCCTGCCTCACACATAAATTTCTGGGTTAAATTTGATAATGTCTAAATGTTTTCTGGAAAAACCCTAGCCTAAAAATTAGCCGGACGCCCCCCATTAGGGCTGGATTAGGACCCAGCACCTAAAATGTGAATGATTCGTATTCTTTCTTACCCAAACACTCCCCGTTTTTTGTGTAAATGATTTGGCCATTTTTTAAATTGACGCCACAGCCGACGACGTCGCCGAGCCCAAACGGAGGCTTTCCATCGATGACAGGGAATCCTCTGATGTGGAAACATCCCTCAACCTCGTGACCCCAAAATGTGCCACCGCCTGAGTATCCGTAAGTGCCTTCGTAATGGCCAACCGGGTAATTCAATGGCATTTGTTTTGTTGCAAGTCCAACGAAAAAATTGCTAAATATAATAATAATAAATTTTAAGGCACAACAAATGTTTTTATTTATAAAATTACCCTATTGTGGTCGCTAGGATTTTCACTTCGAAGTAAGGATTTTTCCGCATTGCCTTTTCAGCGCGGACAGAGCTCCACCCTGAAAATTGAGTTAATTCAAAAATTGTCTAAACTTTACATAAACAATCAAATCACTTTAACAGAATAATGTTTACCCAAATTAGCCCCTCCATTAAGTTGGACAACCAATCGATCGGGCTCAGAAAGCGTGAGGTTGTCGTGACATGCGGCGGAATCCCATTGATTGATTAGCCCTAAGGAAATATATATAAATATTAAAGCTAAAATGATGCCTAAACGGCAGAGAATATCCGAACTCTAAACAAAAAATTTAGACCGAAATTACAAATTTCTCTCAACACGGCAATTGTCTTCTGCAAGTCGACGATGTTCTGTTGCTGTTGCTTCTGATACTCCTCCATCTTTGCAATCAGTTCTCCCTTCAGCTGATTCATTCGCTTTAATTACATTTTTCATTAAAATGTTTTAAATAACATATTTTGATTAAAGCGAGTTGGGAGGCATTGGTTCTGCACTAAATCTCATTTGGGACTGAAATTTAGTCATGGTTTTTAAAAGTTTTATAAACTGAACACGGCATTGACCTCAGGCGACCCCTTTAAACCCACTTGATCAATCGTTGCAATCAGAGCTTTTTTCTCGTCTTTTTGTTGCTTCAACGAAAGCTGGTTGATGGAAACTGAAACAGTGAAATAAATTAATTATTTTGGGAACAAAAAGATGGTTGGCGTGGTCCTGACTCGGCTACGGACAACTCGGCTAGGTAAAATAATTTTATAAATTTCAAATATTTAATTAATTAAGCATATTCAAAGCTTGTATTTTAGTGAATAAAAAATGAGTTTTGGGCGTAGCAGAGGGGTCTACAAATTGAAAATTTTTTTATGAAAAACCATAGGGGAGGGCCCTCTTCGTAAAACAGCCGAGTTGTCCGTACCAGGGATGTGCTCTGGCCGCCTTTTTAAAAACCAGAATTCTGGAGCCTAAAATACCAGAAATTCTGATAAATCAGAATAGAACAGAGCACATCCCTGGTCCGTACACGAAGATGGTTAATGAAACACACTATCAAGGTCTGATGCCTAAAAAGGCGGTGAATCCAAACTGAACAAAATTTTAGACCAAAATTACCAATTTCTCTCAACGTGGCAACTGTCTTCTGCAATTGGACAATATTCAGCTGCTGTTCTTTCTGATTCGTCTCCAATTTGTCATTCTTCTGTTCAATTTCAGCGAATTTGTTGGCATTTGACAATTTCTGTTGCTCCAATTCGGCCACGACCATCGCTTGGACAGACTTCAGGGATTCATTCATTTTGCGTTGGAGTTCTTCCTGACCATCCTTTTGCTTCTGTTCCATTCCGCTAGTCATATTAGCTAAAAACATTTAAACATTAAAGGAATTGAACACTCAAATCTTTATAATATATTTTCAATAAGCTCGCAGAAAACCATTTCCCTACCGCATTGCTCCTGCTGCTCCTTCTTTAACGAGTCAATTTTGTCGTTGGTTTCCTTTTGGTCTGTTTGCTGCTTCAACGAAAGCTGTTCAATGGAAACTGAAAAATTAATTATTTTGGGAACAAAAAAGATGGTTAATACATTTTAGAAGGATTTCCAAATCCAAACAATTTTACCCGTCAGTTTTTGTGTCAAATCGTCGATGGTCTTTTGCTGCTGATTCTGATACTGCTCCAGTTTGTCATTCTTCTGTTCAATTCCAACGAATTTGTTGCCATTCGACAATTTCTGTACCTCCAATTCGGCGAATTTGTTGTCATTTGACAGTTTCTGCTCCTCCAATTCGTCGACTACCATCGCTTGGATGTTGCGTTGAAGTTCTTTCTGACCATCCTTTGCTTCTGTTCCATTCGGCGGATCATTTCCGAAAATTTATTTTCTGAAAAATGAAAAAAAAATTGATATTAAATCAAAGATTATTTTTTCAAGAATCTTTTCCCTACCACATTGCTCCTGGTCCTTATTTAACCAGTCAATTTTGTCATTAGTTTCCGTTTGGTCCGTTTGCTGCTTCAACAAAATCTGATCAATGGAAACTGAAAAATTAATTATTTTGGGAACAAAAAAGATGGTTAATACATTTTAGAAGGATTTCCAAATCCAAACAATTTTACCCGTCAGTTTTTGTGTCAAATCGTCGATGGTCTTTTGCTGCTGATTCTGATACTGCTCCATCTTTGTCTGCAGAGCCTCCATTTGTTCAAACTTTTTGCCGAGAAATTCTGTCGTGTCTTCATGTCCTCCCTCAATTCTTCGACGCTTTCTTTTTTGTGCCACCAAAACAAAACCGGCATTTTCAGAGGTTGACGAATTGATCGATTGTTGGTGTTCTAATTCGGCAATTCTGGCCCGTAAAAGGCACAATTCTTCGGATGGCTCCAAATTAGAGGAAGTTGGCCACAAATATTCTGAAAATATTGGGCAATTAAAAGAATTTTAATAAATATTAATATCGATCGAATTTCTTGCCCTGATCAGCTGTTATGTCCCCTGCAGTGGATGATTCGGCCAAAATTGACATATTTATTTTACTAGAAAATTTTAAATTTTAGTTCTAAAATAACAAAATTTAAAACTGAACATTTAGCATTATTTACAAATTAAAAGTTGGCACTTTCTTTGTTGTGCCGGTAATGCACAATCAAGGATGCGTTAATTACATTTTTGTCTAAAACAGGCAACTTTATTTTTATGAATAAAAACTTAAATCAAAGTCGATCTTTAGCCAAAACAGAAGAAACGGCAAATAAATGGCAGAGAAAGAGCGATCGATATAAAACATATTTGGGGGGGGGGACGCGGAGAGACTTTTTGCACAAAATGTGTGGAGTAAACAGAAATGAATTGGCTATCGGACATTTCGCCCATTGGACATTTCGCCCATGGACATTTCGCCCATGGACATTTCGCCCAGTAGCGAAAAAACGGACGTTTCGCCCATAGGACATTTCGCCCATCGCTCGCCCATTGAATGATTCAGATTAGGATAAAAATACTATCAATCGATTCTATCTATGAAGAAAGTTATGAGCCAACAAAAGTTGGCAAAAATGGGGTGTTGTTGTGTTTTTTGAGTTTGTTTTGATAATTTATTGAAATTTTGAGTGCAATTTTAACCAAATTATTCAACTTTGGCTTAATTTCAAATTTATCCATGCATTTAAAATACTTTACAAGCTTTTATTAAATGTGGACGAAACGTCTTTTTTCCCCTCAATGGGCGAAACGTCCGTTTTTTCACTACTGGGCGTAATGTCCAATGGGCGAAATGTCCGGACACCAAATGAATTGACCGTTCAAAGGGAGGGGGGGGGGGAGGGGCAAGCTTGCAGAAAAATAGGCATTTGCCTAAAAATTTGGGGTTTTTAGGAACTAAAAATCTCATCCTTAGTAATAAGAAGTATTTTCTTTTTTTTATACTGCCTGAATCGTACAATTTACTACGGAATAAAATAGATAATAACAATTTAAAAATGGCACTACGGAAGTGCCCACTGCGGAAATGGGTAGTCCACCCATTTTCCTAACTTAATTCACTAATTTCATTTTAACACCCCCCCCCCCCCCCCCCCGAAGCGTCTGTCTATAAATTAATATTAAATTTTGGGCGAACAAATCCCTGCTGAGAATTTAAAGCGATTTTTGAAACGGTTGAATTTTTGAAAATTAAAGATTCAGCTAATTTAATGTTCACACTCTCGAACATCCCCTCGGGGAATGAATGCTCCCCGCGCATGCCCCCCCCCAAGCTAACAGAAAGTAGTGTTCGGCACGGTACGGTATTACCGCGGTATTTTTCGGTATTACCGCGGTATTTTTTTCGGTATTACCGATTCGGTATACCGACCGAAGAAATTTTGGGATTTCGGGATTTCTTCGGTATCGGTATTTTACCGAAATACCGAACCGGTATACCGACCGAAAAAATTTTGGGTTTTCGGGATTTTTTCGGTATCGGTATTTTACCGAAATACCGAACCGGTATACCGACCGAGTCATCTCGGAATACCGCGGTATTTTTCGGTATTCGGTATTTTTTTAAATTCAAATTTTTGGAAAATGATGTATTGAATTGAATAAATTGCTAAATTTATTGACTAGCTTGCGACCCGACGATCTTCCAATGTGTTTTTAGATTGAAATGAGTTTAATTTGGAATATTGGTCTTTATACAAAATTGAATAAAGATGCATCAGTATGTAATGAATGCAAAAAGCAAATGAAAACATCGGCAGGGAGCACTTCCGGCTTACTTACGCACGTGAAGCAACACCCTGAATTCGTTGAGAAACTAAGAAAACTCCAAGAAACTGAGACGACAGCGCGCCCAACAATTGAAAAATTTGTCAATGTGAATAATTCAGGTTTAGTAAACTAACTTCAATGTTTGTTTTAAATAATAAATTAAAGGAGAGCTTTGCTCACTGGACAAAAAAATTGTCCATTTCATTGCTTGCACCAACAATTCCTTCCACCAAATAAATCACACGACATTCCACTCCCTATTTTCCGTCAATCACCCACTACAAACAATTAAAGATGAAAAGCACTACAGAGAATGGGCTTTACCGCGCATTTATGGACTCGTTCAAAAAAAAGTTCAAGAGGA
Source organism: Globodera pallida (assembly GCA_020449905.1). Lineage (NCBI taxonomy): Eukaryota > Metazoa > Nematoda > Chromadorea > Rhabditida > Heteroderidae > Globodera > Globodera pallida. The sequence goes on from JAIXHY010000011.1 coordinate 2,724,520, forward strand.
ATTAAACAAATGTTCACATCTCTCATTTACCACTGACATTTGGAGCGGACCAAGCGACTCTTACATTTCGTATGCATTTTCTTTTGTAAATTTGTGCTTTCTATTTCTTATTTATAGCCTTACAGCTCATGGTATTTCGAAATGTTGGCGCAGAGTGAATTTTGTTTTGTCTTGCCAGCACTTCCCAGGGCGCGCACGACAACATTAATATAACAGCAAAGGCCAATTCAATGCTTCAAGCGTGGGAAATCAATCCGGAAAAAGTGCACGTTTTCCTGAGAGATGGGGCGGCTGCAATGAAAAAAGTTAAGCAGCATTGCATATAATTTTTAACCAAAAATTCCAGGCATTCGAGGGAAATTTTGAACATGCGGATTGTGGCGCTCATCAATTAAACCTTTGCGTTGACAAAACACTGAAATTGCCACGGATGAAATCAATTTTGGAAAAATCTCGCCGAACGATTTCGCATTTTAACCATTCTAATTTGGCAAAGGAGCGATTAGAGGATGCACAAACACAAGAAGACGCTCCAAAACACGCACTTATTCAGGTTTAAAATTCTTTTTTTAAAAGACAGTAATTAGTAAAAATTATTTCATTTCTGTTATTAGGATGTTCCAACCCGTTGGAACTCCAGCTTTCTAATGGGTGAACGGCTCATTGAGCAACGGAGAGCTTTGGAGTTGTATGTGTTCAAGTATAAGCCCAATTTTTGCCTTTTGGATGATGAGGAATGGGCGATTTTAGCAGAGTTGTGCTCTCTTTTACGTCCAGTTGAAGAGGCGTCTCGAAAGGTTTCATATTGGATTTTTAACTCATCTAAAAGAATATTTCAGCTTTGTGAGAGCGATTCGTCAATTGCCGTTCAGATCGCAATTGCTAACATTTTGCTTGGGGAATTAACGGAAAGGAATTATCCGATTATTGAGGAAGAACAGAGAAAATTGATCAGCGAAATCCGTGAACGCTTTTCAAACTTGGAAAGCAAGAGGTCAGTTCAAAGAAAAAACTTTAAATTTATGAATTTTCTAACTAAATAGGATTTATGCCGTGGCCCACTACCTTGACCCTAGATTCAAGGACCAATTTGTGCCAAACCGATTGGAGTTTGTCTCTAAAATTCATTCATGGATCAAGTCGGACATTCTGTTGCCAACCAATAGCGAAAATATTCTAATTGATGTAGCTAATATTGATGAAGGTCTTACTAACTATAGCTTAAATTAAAATGTTTTTCTATTATTTTGACTTTTTGAATTTTTTTATATCTATTAAATTATTTCTTAGAAAAGCCTCCATCTCCAAAAAAAAAGCGCAACGATTTCTTTGCGTCACGTGCGGATAAATTTGTTGCCCGAAAAACACCAACGAAAGGCTCAAGTCAACCGGCTGAGGACATCGAATTTGAATTGAATTTGTACAGGAAAGCTGATTTGGAGCCGTTGGACAGTGATCCTTTTAATTATTGGAAAGAGAATGAAAAAATGTTCCCAGTTTTGTCCCCAATTGTTCGCCGTTACCTTTCGGCTCAGGCAACTTCTGTTGAGAGTGAAAGGATTTTTTCTGTAGCAAGAGATGTTTTTAATTACCGCCGCAATTCATTAAACCCAGCAACAGCTGAAATGCTTATTTTTCTAAACAAAACATTACCCATTATCAATTATAAGTATTGAATAAATTGTTTTGCTCATTTTAATTGAAGTTGAAAAAAATACCGAATACCGGTCGGTATACCGAATTTTTTGGACCGGTATTTTTCGGTATCGGTATTTTACCGAAATACCGAACCGGTATACCGACCGAAGAAATTTTGGGATTTCGGGATTTTTTCGGTATCGGTATTTTACCGAAATACCGAACCGGTATACCGACCGAAAAAAATTTGGGTTTTCGGGATTTTTTCGGTATCGGTATTTTACCGAAATACCGATACCGAATACCGAAAAACCCCATTTGCCGAACACTAACAGAAAGTGCCCCCCGTCAATTGAATGTTTTGCTTTTTGTTGTTGTTTATTCTGCTTATAAATATGCGGGGATAAAAAGGAATTTTGGTGGAAAATGGAAAATTTTTTGCAAAATCATTTCCCAAATGGCTCTTGGCCTCCCAATTGGGCAAGTCTGGCAAGCAAAAAACTTTTCGACGGATGGCTCCAAATTAGAAATCGAAGTTGGCCCCAAATTTTCTGATGCGTATTTCGGCACTTTTGGCATATTTTGCTGCATATTCTGGTTCGTGTTTTTTTGTTGCAACTTGCAAGTAACAAAAGCTTTCAGCAAGAAAAGTCGTTGAGGCAATCTCTCATTTTTTCTTCTGGTGATTTTTTTTTGTTGCAAAATGTCTAAAAATTTCAAATTCACAATAAAACGTAGTCCCGGGAATTGGGTGTCGAAGACCGGGATATGGGACGGGTATTAAATAACCCCCAGTTGGTCCTGGCGGGCCTGGTTCCCGTTAAAAATTACGGTCCCAGTTTAGTTCCGGTTTCATCATCAAAAAACCGGGATAGGGGGGCCAGGATCCTTAAAAATTCCACGCGGGATTGTTATTAATGGGGCACAAGACCCAAAATTTCCGATACTCGATACCGAAACTCAAAAACCCGAGACTTTTCTCGAGTCGATACTCGAGACCGAGACTCTCGTGCATCACTCCCTATTAGTTGCAAATAAAAAAAGGTTTAAAGTGTGAAAAAACAGTTTAGTCTTTTGAAATTCGATTCAAATTGGGTCAACATTTTGCTGGGAGCAAATAAAACATTCAAATTTATATAATAAAAAGAAAAAGAGATTATTCCCAAAAAGTGAATGCCCCCCTTTTTTTCAGGTCAACAATTTGCCCAACGCAAAAATCCATTCAATTTATAATATAATCCCATCTTTCAGTCAGTCTATATATGCAATTTCATTTAAAACGGTTAAAACATTCATTTATTTAAAAAAACTCTCATTAATTTCCATTTCAACATTTCCAATGGCATTTAGGAACTGAAAACGAGGAAATTTATGGGTTTGTTGTCGAAGATTATGGTCGTTTTATCATTTTTTTTTCTTTTGTCAACCAAAAGCATTTTATTAATTTATTTAACAAATTGAGTCATAAATTCAAATTTTTCTCGGCACCGCCGACCGACCCACTTGCCAAGCAGAATTGTTTAAAAAAATTGATGATAGGCCGATTGAAGTTGAAACAATATCTTCAATAATGCTAAAATTTCCCTTGAAAAAATTTCGGGATTTTTGGGGTTTTCGGATTTTAAATCGTTTCGGATTTTTGGGTTTCGGAAATTTCGGATTTTATTTTCCGATTTTGCCCATCCCTGATTTGGAATTCGCCCTTTACACTTGTCAATGCCCTCGGTTTTGAACTCGCATCGCCAGAATTTTGTTGTCTCATCGGCGCTTTTCTTGTCAAAAATGTAGAGATGACCATCATAACGCAATTTTTGTTTGCCCCTTTTAGTATCAATTTCACTTCCGGGTAACATTTCAGAGCTCTGTAATTTTAAATTAAAAATTGTTTTTTGCAGTTAAAGCAACTCTAGTTGAAAAAATGATAAAGCATTGTAAAAATGCCTAATTTTGGTCTTCGCGCGCCGAATCGTGCCGCGCCGAAACGTGCCGCGCCGAATCGTGCGCGCCGAAACGTGCGCGCCGAATCGTGCGCGCCGAATCGAGGTGTACCGCGAAGACCGGGATATGGGACACCAAAAATTTTCACAGTCTTTTTTTTCCTGATCAAAAAAATCAAAATAAAATTGATAAACAAAAATTTGGGTATTAAATAAACCTCATTTAATTTGAAAAAATTTTGATTTATAAAAAAGGTCCCCCAAAAAATTGTTTTTTTTCAAAATTGCGGATTTGCGGGTTGCGGACTTTTTTTCGAGATTGCGTATTGCATACGCAAAATGGGGCACATTTTTGGGTCACGAGGTCGAGGAATGTTCCCCCGACACGACAAAGGATGCCCGCCAATTTATTTGTCTTTTGCCGCCGATTTGTTTCCATGCGTTTCGTTGGGCAGTTCTGGCACTAAAATTGAAGCGAATTTTGGCCCCAATTTCCAATTCAACATTTCCGATGGCATTTAGAAATTGAAAAATGAGGGGATTTGTGGTTTGTTATGCCCCCCCCCCCCCCCAGTGGTTGCTTTGGCCGAAATTGACATATTTATTTTACTAGAAAAACAAAATTTTAAAACTGAACATTTAACCATTTTGAATAAATTGACATTATTTATAATTGAAAGTTGGCACTTTCTTTGTTGTGCCGGTAATGCACAATCAAGGACGCGTTAATTACATTTTTGTCCAGAAACAGGCAATTTTTAGCGGTGTATTTTTATGAATAGAAAATGCCAGGAAGCGATCAATATAATAAAACATATTTGGGGGAACGCGGTGGAGACTTTTCGCACAAAATGTGTGGAGAGAAAACGAAATGAATTGACCGTCCAAAGGGGGGAATGGACTGTAAACAATTGTTGTGGGCGAGGTGGGAACAGATCTTTCAATTTTATGTTGTTAATGTATATGCACTTTTGTCGCATTTTCTCATCGTTTTCATGCATTAATTTAATGTCCACTCTCTCGAACCGATGAATCACAATTATTGACAAAGAGACTTACGGGGTTTGTTAAGCTTAGGCCTAAGCCACCTTCGACGAACCCCACGCCATGGTGGCTTGGCTTAAGCTCCAAGCCAGGGTTTCTTAAGCCTAAGCTTAACGAGCCCCAAGCCTATAAAAAGTACCTTGATTTTATCGGTCTCTATGTCTTTTAGCCGTTTTGATTTTTGGTTTGATTTTTTGAGTTACATTCCCACACAATTTTTTCCAATTTCATTGACGGCCTGCGAAATTTTGAGAGGTCAGTGGATTTGCTAGTAATTCTGATCAGCTCACAAATTTAATCCGATTATTTGGAGAAGTCTTTCGATTCCATTTTTGGTCTGAGTTTATTGGTCGAAATAAAGCGAAACAACGGCAATAAGTTAACAATGTTTTCGGACGAATGCATTTTTCGGGCGGAGTATTTGTGGCGAATAAGTGATTTCAAAGACATAATGAAGCACAAATTCGGATTCTACGCCCCCGAATACTATAATTCACATTTTGAGTAAATAAAAACCAATTTTTTTAAGGAGACTAATTCTAAACGATTACCGTTCACTTATCATTAATTATAGTCTTTAAGCTTTTGAGTGTACTATAGTACATTTGTAAAAATTAATGCAACATTTTTGTTTTTTATTGGAATGCAATGGATGTTCTGTTTTTAAAGCGCCGACCAAAATACAAAACAGCGGCACAATTTGAGTCACCGGCGGGCAGTGCCGGCGGCAAAGGCAAATTTAAATTCAATTTAATTTGCTAATCAACCAAAAAGTTAACATTTAGCTAACTTTAGCAATTCTTTTTTTTTAAATTTAATTATATTTCAAAATTCCACTGAATTTTGAACCCAATTGAAACAATTTTAAGTTTCGAGGTAAATGCCGAGTCAGCCTGAAAAATATTGCGGCATCTCCAAAAAACTCTTTTTTTTCAATTAATGGGTGGGCCTTACGTGAAGGCAAAACAAATATATGCGCGTTGTGATCGGGTAAAAATCGGATTGATTGATCAGGGATTATATGTCTTCCGATCAAAGTTGCTGCACCGCCAACTTTTGCTGCATTTTTGCGCACACAAATTTGCACACGCCGCGCATGTCCGTGTCAATGGCCTCTGCAACAACAAAACCCAATTCAAACAAATTCAACAAAAAAAGAGGAAATCCTACCTTCATGCGAAAGCACGCGCTTCTTCTTCCCGTCAGCATCTTCATTGGTCACAAACATCAATTGTCCATTGGAGTTCAGATAAATCCCATCGAATTTGAGCGAATGCTCCATCCATTTGTCCGCTAAAATTAGTCAATTAAATTCATATTCACCGTTATGCAAATCGCCGTGGCCAACCCATTTGTCATTAAATTAAAGAAATTTTGGCATTAAAACTCACCGTCTTTCAAATCACCGGAGGATCTCTCATTCTCGTCTTCATCCTCCTTCCATTTGGGCGCTTTGCTTGGCCCGCCGGAGCCCTGATGGAATTTGTATGCTAAAATGAACAAAAAAACGCTTACATTTAAAAAAAATTGAGTAATTCAATCAA